>VWZX01005094.1:374083-1589958 GCA_013399015.1 Galbula dea
CGGGCGGCCCCGCCGGCACGGCACGGCTCGGCTCTCGGCACAGCACAGCGCACCGCACACGCACGCACACGGGGAGGGGGCGGAGGCGCTCCGGAGCGGCGAGACCTGCAGCAGCACCCGCGCGGCTCCCCCGCAGGGCCGGCAGCGAGGAGCGAGGCCCGGGGAGAAGGAGGCGGCAGTCGGTGGTCGGCGCGGCGCTGCTGCCCTGCCCGGCGGCGGCCGCACGGATCCGGGCGGGCGGCGAGCCGAGGGGCGGGGGAGCGGCGAGAGCCCGGATCTGGGTTGCGCGGACGCGGGCTCCACCTAGCAGCCGGCCGGCACCGTACCGTAGTGTAGCGTAGCGTACCCAACCGTACCGCCCTGCTTCGCCTCGCCCCACCGGGGGTCCGCTCGCTCTCCTCGGCACCTCCTAGGACCTACACCGCACCACGATCGTCCGCTCGCCTCGGACCCTCGACGGCCCCGGCGTCCCCTCCCGAAAGGGTCCCCCACCTCCCGATTGGCCGCTCTGCCCATTGATTCCCCACCCAAACAGCCAATCTCAGCCTGCCAGCCAGGCATAGACCCGTTCCACAGTGGATTCCCTACCTCCTGATTGGCCACTCTGCCCATTGATCACCAGCCAAGAAGCCAATCGTAGCCTGTCTACCAGGCACAGAACCGTTCCCCACTGGATTCCCTACCTCCTGATTGGCTGTTCTGCCCATTGATCACCAGCCAAGAAGCCAATCATAGCCTGTCTACCAGGCACAGAACCATTTCACACTGGATTACCTACCCTCCAATTGGCCGTTCTGGCTTCTGTCTCCAGCCAAGGAGCCAATCACAGCCTGCATACCAGGCACAGAACTACCACCTGCTGGTTTTCCCATTTCCTGATTGGCTGCTTGGGCTGTTGCCCCCAGCCAAGCAGCCAATCGTAGACTGCCTTTCTGGCACTGAACAATCGGCTGATGGCTTCTCCACCTCCCAATTGATCTGCCTTGCTTATTGCTCCTCACCCAGGCAGCCAATTGCAACCTACTTATCAGGAACAGACCTGTTCCCCACTGTATTCTCCACCTACTGACTGGCCACTTGGCCTGTTGTCCCCAGCCAGGCAGCCAATCACAGCCTGCCTACTGGTGACAGCCCCTCTCCCTGCTGCCCAGCCCAGGGATGGGGCTCAGGGCAACACTGTAGCAGCGTGAGGCTGGGGGCAACGCACTCCAACCCTGCCCTGGGGCCCCCAGGAGGTGGGAAACATGCATCCCTGATGTCCCTACAGCCAAGGACATCTGGGAGAGGGGACATGAGGTCTACCTTGGTTTTGCTATTCATTATCTTAAATGCTGGAAGTAATGATGCTTGGCTGGAACACAATAAACATTTTTCTTCTGGACCACATTGTCTGTTTGCTTTTAGTTTAGGAGAGAAGGACCCAAACAAATCAAAATATGCCAGCAACAGTTTCCCAGTTTCCTGAATGCAGACACACACAACATGCCACACTTCATCCCAGTGACCAGACCTGTCTTTGGAGTTGGTGCTACACTCTTGGCTTTGAATGTAAAAAAAAACATAGCCAAGAGATCTGGAAGAGCCCATATGAGGCCACCTAGTCCACCTCTATGGAAGACCACTCCATTTTTTACCCTTCCCAGCTGTTTCTTTGACAAGCTCTTAAGGAGGCTCCGCTGACAGAAACCTTGCAGGACTGTCCTCTCCAGTGGGATAAAGGAATTCATTAATCATCTTGTTTAGTAACTCAGACCATAAAGTCAGGAGGATGTTCCCAGCTGCATCACTGGTTAGACAGGCCCAGAAATGTGTATTTTAGGTTCAGAACTGCTATTCTGGTTGCATTGATGTGCTGTGGAAAGTTAAGACTGATAAACACAAAGGCTGTTTTCCTAATGATAAAACCAGAGTCCATCTCCCTGACACTGCAAAATAAACAAGGGAGAATGTCAACTGGTGAAATTCACAAGGGGGGGAAGAAAAACAACACAAAACCCCAACAAATCTGAAAGCTATGCCAGATCTGCCTCAACCATGTCAGCTTCCAGTAGACCTCTGCAAAGTCATGCGAGAGAACACCTGGCCTTTCCCACAGGGCTGCAAAATCCCCCCCAAAGTCTGAGTGAATGATGCACAGCTTTCTGCAAATGTTTACTTTAAGAAAAAGTGGGGTTTAAAGCAATTAAAAAAAACATTGTGTTTTGGGCCCCACATTTAGCTCAGCAGAACTATTCATGGAACTATAAAAATCATACAATCATGATGGTTGGAAAAGCCCTCTGAGACCATCGAGTCCAACCACCCACCCAACACTACTACCATGCCCACCACTAAACTTTGTCCCCAAGCACTACAGCTACATGGGTTTTGAACTCTTCTAGGGATGGTGACTCCACCACCTCCCTGGGCAACCTGGGCCAATTAACCTTCCTCATATCTGATCTGAACCTCCCCTGGTGCAACCTGAAGCCGTTTCCTCTTGTCCTATCACTTGTTACTTGGAAGAAGAGACCAAGCCTAACCTTACTGCCACATAGCTGTAGAGAGAGCTAAGGTCTCCCCTGAGCCTCCTCTTCTGCAGGCTAAACACCCCCAGTTCCCTCAGCCTGCTCCTCACAACACTTGTGCTCTAGACCCTTCATCAACTTTGCAGTCCTTCTTTGGACACACTCCAGCAGCTCCATGTCCTTCTTGGAGTGAGGGGCCCAAAACTGAACCCGGTAGACAAGGTGCAGCCTTCCCGGAGGCAAGTACAAGGGGACAGTCATCTCCCTAGTCCTTCTGGCCACACTGTTTGTGATACAAGCCAGCATACTGCAAGCCAGTCCAGAAAGACTTCGAGGACTTGCTTTAGGTCATGCAGATGTGGTCTCCAGAGGCAACAGCAAGCTTATTCCCAAAGGATATTTTCTCAGTACTTTGTCCAGCAAAACTTGAATGGTGTCCAGGGATGAGGTTTCCACCAATTCCCTTGAGTGATTATTCCTCAGTCTCATATATCTGAGTGTTTGGAAGATTTTCCTGCTGTTCAGCCTACATTTTTCCCTTTCTTAATTTCATCCCATTACTGGTGGTTATGGCCCCAATTAATCAAAGGCCTTCAAGGCACGCTTCAGTTTAGGTATGTGCTTAAGCTCCCTGGAAGTCACCTGCCTCAGGGCTTTGCGTGGCTGATGGATACACGCATGTGCTTAAGCCCTGTGCTGAATGGGGACCATGCATCATCCAAAAGAATCACCCTTCTCTTACATATTTCTAAACCATTAGCCTTCCCTTGCTTAATTATTGATTAGGTAAGCGATATATTTAAGCCACTTAATCTCTCCTTGTGTATCAGTCTTTCCAAGGCTCCGATAATTTCTCCTCCTTTGGACCTGAATCGCCTCAAACTCTTTCATGTTTGCTAAGGACAAGTAATGAGGTATTGCAATTTAATGCCATATCCCAGGTGTGATTACATAAAGAGCAGTTATTCTCTGCAGTCAAAGGATATAAGTTACCTGTGCCAGCAACCCCGAAGTGCATTGATTTGTTGTGCTGCTCTATCATTTGGTAAGACTCTCTGTAATCTACTCTTATTCTTTTCCATATCCATCATCCAAGCACGCTGGTATTTTTGCTTGCAGAAGCAGCTGGCCTTTAGGCCTCCCAATTCAGAGCAGTGTTTTACACTGGCAAACCTGTAACAGAACCAAATTCCAGCCTTAGAAGTTTCCAGAAGGCTTTCTTCCATGGGGAAAAAAAAAATCTGACAAAATAAATAATAATAAAATCATTTGCAAATAGGATTATTTGAATGTGTTCATCCAGTTTTTTGGGTTCCAAATCCATTGTCTTCTTCTTCAGGAGGATTTGTCACACCTATCACCCTGGCACCACAACGCCTGCATCGTTTGCTGCTCATTATTCCATTATCCCCCAGGTAGCTGCAGAGCTTTAATGATCATTTCATTATATGACAATGGATTAAAATTAGCTTTAGTGAGTTGTAACTGCCTATGATTCTGTTTCTTCTTTCCTTTTCTTCCCCTCCTTTCTTTTTCTGAAGATGTCTCCTATTTGCTTTCTGGCTTTCTCTCAGCTTTCCATGAACTTCCATAAACAACTGTCACTGAGCCATTTCCTTCTGTAATGAATTACCTTATTCTCAGAGATGCATGTCATGTGGACCACTTCACTGGGACACATTTATGCTTTTCAGGCTTGCTTTATTTTGGTTTTTTTTTCCCCAACCAGTTCTCCCTCACAAAATATCTATGTCCTAGTGTTTTCTTTACTTCAGGACTAAGTATTATGTGACTGGTTTGTTGTTGGTTTTTTTTTCCAATGTGAAGTATTGTCATGACAAAAAGACATCAACTGTAAAAACTAAATGGTATGGAGTGATCCAAATAAACACCATGGGTTTCCTGCTATAGATCCTGCAGAACTCAACTCATATCTCATGCACCCACATTTCTATCATAAAATCTCCACTGATTTCTTTAACAACAATAGGTAGTAAAGCTGAATTAGACCTCGAAAGACCCCACAGGCTGGGTTTTCTTCTTCCTCAGCTGATACATTTCCTTGCAGCCTTTAATAAGTTTATTACTCAGCCTTTAAACCTGAATAATAATTCAGCCCAACCCTTTGCACAGTAGAAGATGGGTTCCCAGTCTCTCCACAGCAGACAAACTACTGGTGCACTCCTGTTTTGGTGGGCAGTGGTGCTGTTTCTAGGCTTTCTGAAGAGTGGGCTGTGGGGACAGGGGAGGATTTCCTGGCACAGATGCTCCAGATAGGGTGTTGCCCTGAAAAGCATGGAATTCAGCCCAAGCAAACTGCCATTCTTGCCATGCAAACCCAGATCCACCCTGCTCACACCAGTGTTAGGACTGGGAAGGCTGTGCAAAGCCACTGAGGATGACTGATGGCTCAGATGTGGGTTGCAAAATGGCCCTGAATAAGAACTATCTAAACTGCTGACCTAAATCTGTCTGTAGTCAAGGTAATAAGGCAATGAGACACAAAAATCATTAATAATTTAGCTTAATTGAAACCTAACAATACAGCCTTCCTGTAGGATTTCAAGTGATTTCAAGTGTTTGGAAAGCATGACTTGGCTCTGCTATTCCAGTACATAAATAATGTGGGAGAAAACAACAATTGTCACTAGAACCTCAGTTTAAAGAACTTGGGTTGTTTTGTTCTGTATTTTTTTTTCCTTATTATTTTGAACTTGTCCATTGTCAGAGCTCTAGTTATGTTTCCTAATAGAGGCTGGAGCCTTTCTTTGTGTGTGGATAAGTTAGGCTGCAAGATGTAATTGGCTGTTGTAAAAGAGGGGGCTTTGATCTAGAAGCCATGCTAAAGTAGATGGGTGTGCTGAGCATGCTTGAGCCAGGCTAAATAAGAAGAGCAATTAAATGCCACTCCACAGAGTTATTGCTGAAACAACAGGAAGCAGAAATAGCAAAGTAAGAAGCAGCTCTGCTGCCAGAGGTTTCCCTGGGACTGGAAGCAAATTTGGAGGCAAGGGGGTTTATTGGTTGCAGCTGCTGGTAAAAAAACCCATGAAGTCAGAAAAGTTCAGGGAAACCAGGAGGAATCCAATAAACAGCAAAAGCAGTGGCTGGGATTGAGAAGAAGAAGAGTGACTTTTAGGACCAAACCAGTGGATGGTAATTTCTGGGCTACTTGTTGATTTCCTTTTGTGACCTTCAGGAAAAGATGATGTTCTTTATAAAGGAACAGGACACCTCCACAGAGATACTTGGTGCCCACACTCCTCACAAAACCAATCTATTGACCTTAATCTATAGATCACTTGAAGCAATGTGCTTCATGCTGCAAGTCAGCATGTCTCCATCAGCTAGGATCATGCAGAACCCAAAATCTGCCATGAAGAAGAGGAGGAAATCCACCCCTGGCATCCATCACAGCATTAGTGTGCCCAGATGAATTATGCTGACATCCAGAAGAGTAAGGATACAGTTCACATTGCTTGCTGGGCTTGAGAGAAATCTGAGCTACTGGCAGCAATGCTGTATTACCCCTCAGGGACTGCTGGGCATGCTGGGTTTTGCAGTACTCTTAGCCATCTATCCTATAATGCACATATCATCTGCAACCACTTATTTCACCCATCTCCTGGCAGGCAGGATCGAGGGAAGACACCGAGGGAAAACACCACTCTTCTTGCAACACTGTGAGAGGATTTAAAGCCATTTGTGAAACAAAAGTAGGAAATGATCACAGATGAGAAGGCTGTTTTAGAGGTGCTCTCTGAGGACTTCAGCTGCAGCACTATGAATTTAGTATTCACAGTATTTAATGGTGAAATTCTAAACTGAATAGGAAATTAACTATCTCACTTGAGGTTATGCTGCAGTGGTAAAGTGATCCTAATTATTTTGAAGACTAAATGCTATGGTCAGGGGTAAATCAGGTTCCACAAAGGAAGAATTCAATAACAGAAAGACAAATTTTGAGGATTTCAGATAAAGCCAGGTCGAGTGATCTGTACCAAACACAACAGATCCTCCCTCTGGTGAAACACAGGTAAGGTGAAGTCTTCAGTGGGTAACTCATGCATCCAATTTAATGGGAAGAAAAACATAAATCAAACAGGAGTGGGTCAAAACATAGCAGAAGGGATTAGACCAAAAATCAGGGCTTTAAGCAATGGTTGCTGTGCAGAGACAAGCAATTGATCTTTTTGGTCTCTCCACCTTGGGCTCTGTTTCAAAAATCCGTAGAATGATTTTTTATTAAGTTCAGTTTTCTTTTAACTTGTGTCAGCAGCCACTGAAATAATGTTTTTACCTCCTTTTGTAGAGTTGATTGGCACATCCTTGTTTCACACCTTCATTCTACAAATCTTTTAATGCTTCCTCTGATAGGGTCACAGGAAAATGATCCGAGACAAATGGGAGCTCTAATCTTCAGATAGTTAGCATAGAATCTGGCAGCCAAACTAAACAAAACTCTGAGATGTACCAGCAGAGGCACACAACAGACCAGAAGAGGTGATGGAAAGGCAGAAAGGGCCACTGGACCCACACCTGAGGGCTGTGTGAGACGCTGAGTGCCCCATCACCAAGGGAGTGAGAACAGCCTTCAGCAGTATGGGTACAGATGAAGCCCATCAGTTCTGTCCTCATTAGGGCTGGAGAAGAAGGAGGCTGAGAAAGCCTTGCTGAAACAAGTTCTGAAAGGAAGGAGGAGCAAGCAAGAGGTACCTAATGTCTTGCAGGCAGGATAACAGGCTGGACTATAAAATATTATCAGCCAGCACACAAGAAAAGGTGGTCAAGGACATCTCAGAGCAACTATTCAACCAAAAGGAAATCTGACACCAATCAATATCTGGAGCAGATTTCAAAAGAGGTTTTTCAAGGCACATAATCTCACCACAGGCCAGGGGGAATTGTACTCCCAAATCCCTGACACACTAATCCCTACTTCTGCATGGTGATTAAGAAAAATAACAAACATGTAGCAAGGGCTGTGGGTAGCCTGATACCAGCCTGTGTGAGACGTGTAGGGGTAGCATCTCTTTGAGCTTGAACTCACTGTTAGGTAGCTTTGGCTGAGCAGGAGTTTATTATTGATAACTCTAAAATCCACCCTATCTAATTCCATCTTCTGAGCTGCACTGTCAATAACTCAAGTATGCATTTTAAGAAGATTTCCAAATGAATCCAGACACCCTAATGTATAGGACATACCCCACAGATTGGCACACACAACAGCTCCTGGCTGAGCCAAGATGAGAGCAGCATAGTGATTTGGAGAAGATGAACATCATTATCCTGAAGAGATGCTTAGAGCAGGAGGCAGGGAATAAGATCCAAGCCCTGGAATTGCTTTTCAGAGGTGACACTCAATATGTTTTGGAGATTTGGATCCACTACCAGGTTCCTGTAAATGGACTGGTAAGCTGATGTGTCCTGTGTCACCAGGCTCCTTCACTGGTCCCAGTCAAAGCCTTGAACACCATGAACACTGACAGAGGCTAAGTTTCATTTTCCAAACAAGCTGCTCTGGGAATTTTGCCTTTCGTTCCTCTCCTGTGCTCTTCAGCACCACACACTGTGGGAAACTGCACTCTCTGGAGACAAATGAACTGGAGATGATGTCAGTTCTGTCCTCAGAGCAAAACCTAGGCACAGGGTCTTGTTTCTTCAAAGCACAGTTCCTTCTGAAGATGGGGGTCAGTGCTGCTCATGTCTGTTTCTCTTCTGCTGCATTTTCCCTCTGGCATTCTCATGAAGCAGAAAAGCAATGTCCACACTGATGCAGTCTCCTCCCCTCCTTCCCAAAGCCCTAGTACTGGATCTGGTAGCATAAACCTTGTGGCCATTAATTGCAAAAGGAAAAGAAGTCTCAAAGGGATTAGTGTTTCTCACTAAGATTGCAGCACATTCCCTGCTGTATCCTATTGTACTGAAGCTACCTGCAGTTTGTGGCTCTTGCATAACACACAGTGCACAATTTGTCAGCCTTTTAGGCTGCCCCTTTTAAGAATCTCTAGCTGTATTAATATGATCATAACCAGAACTGCTAACAGTCTCCAAAAGCTGACTGCAGTTCCTATGCTCTCCACTTTCTCCCCTCTATCTTCCTTCTATCATGGCTCTTACAAAGAGCCCATTCCTCTGTGGCCATAATTAAGCTCTCAGTTTCTCTTTCCAGTCCTTCTCTGACAGTGATTGTCATCTCTAATTTTTTTCTTAGCTGCTGAAGCTGTCAATCCACACTGCTTCCCCAGAGCCAAGTTCAGGCTCTCAGGAGCAGGCAGTGAGCAGGGAAGGAAGCCCCAGCAGTTGGACATCACTTGAAAGGTCTGATCAAGGAGACAAGGCTGCTCAGTTTCAGAAGGTGTGAAAGCAGCATATGGTTCATGTACTGGGTGTAAGGAGCTCACACACCCCCAGCCAGCACACGTGAGCTCCAGGTGTGCCCTAAGCACACATCTAGGGAGGAGCAAGAACACCACAAGCACTCAGAGAACTTTTCTGCTCTCCCACCCATTTTAATCCCAGCCACTCACTGGGTTACACGTGGAGGTTTTTGTTCCACATTCAGTGATGTGGAATAAAATTAATGATGATTTAGACACCACCATGTCACTAGACCACATCCCTAAGAACCACATCTATATGTTTATTAAATCCCTTCAGGAATGGTGACTCCAGCACTCCTTGGGCAGCCTGGGCCAATGCCTGACAACTCTTCCAGAGCAGCAGCAGTGTTCCAAATGGGGATGAACTATGGTTTGGTAACAGAACTTAACAGTATTTTGTGTTTGTTCTCTCTCTGTTCCCTAACACCTCCTACAATTTCATTCAGTGCTCTCAAGCACTAAGCTGATGTTTTCATGGCCCTGCTCCTGACAGTTACAGCCAGCTCAGAGCTCATTTTGTTCATGAGCCTTGGATCACTTTTTCCAAGGTGTATCTCTTTGCTCCTGCTGGGTTTCACCTGCCACTTGATCACCCACCCTCTCCCTCCTGAAGAATAACTTGGTAAATCTTCAGTTAAACCTCATTCTCAGTAGCATGACCATCTTTTTGGTAATTATTTGTCCTTTCCATCTTAACAACTGGTCCTTTTTCAGGCTGTTTATAAACATATTGAACAACACAGCTTTTAGATCTCCATCAGCAAGCTTGAAAACAACCACTGAAAACAACCACCAGTAACTCCTACTTCTTACTTTCTATCTTCAACTAGTACATATCCAGGCACCTCCTCTTAGTAGAACAAGTTTCTCCAGCTCAATTGATCCATCCTTCCCATTTGCCCTCAACCTACTTGTAAAGAATCAAAAGCAAGTGTCTCCTCCTCTGTGCTTCCCTCAGAAGAACAACCTGCAGGGCAAAAACACCAAACCCAACTGTGGGAGATTAATTCTGTATTCAGAACAAACACAGTTCCCATTGCATTGTCACAGAAAGGGTTGCTCTGCTACCAAGAAACCATTTCCCTATTCTCTAAGAACAATTAGCTCCCCAAAGTTGACAATACTAGAAGGCAGCCACTTCCTGACAATGCAGGACAATTTGCAGATGAGGTTGATTACCCTGGCAGAGTCTGACTGAAAAAGAAAACAGAGACACACATTGACTGAAGCCATCTAAATAAACCATGAATGGCTTCTAATGAAAACAGCAGGCAAAACAACACTTGGAGCCCTCAGCAGCCGTGGTTTTTCTCAGTATGAGGTGTGGGACAGGCAGGGCAAGTACCATTCTCTGAGTCATTTACTGGTTTATCCCCTGTGGGTGCCTCATCTTGAGTCTTCAGGTTTCTGAAAATACTTTGGGCATTATCCATCCCTCTTCACTTCTAAACATTTCAGAATTGGGGAGGTTTGTAAAAGAACTCACAGTATAAGCAGTGCAGTGACTTACAGAGGGTGAAGACTTGCTGCAGGTTATGTCAGAAGAGCTGCTGTCTCTTTGCAACACACACAACACTGCACCCAGGACTTCTTGTTGCTGGCTCTGCTGCTCTCCTTGACAAGAGGATGCTCATCAGCTGGGGAAAACAGCTCCATGCTCCCTTCAGTCTTCACTGGTGCTTCCACGGCCTTCTATGGTGCTGCTCTGATTGTTACCTGCTGATTGATGGAAAATTAGTCAGAGACAGGCCTGTGGTTTTCCTCTTAAGTGTGCATGGACTGTTTTTCTTCATCTGATTTTTAGCATGCAGTCTTATTTACTTTGCCATCCATGCAACTCATTTCTTTTGTATGACTCCCCTTTCTTTGGTGCTGGCATGCACAGTTCCTCCCAGCTAGCCCCAGATTTCATTATGTTTCTGTTTACTTCTGCTTTAGAATCATTCATGAGGATGTTGACTGAGTCAAGACCTAGCTCTAATCTCTCTGTTATGCTACCTGATAGTGTCTCTCTGTTTTATGTGCTCTTACTTAGCTTTCTCCTCTGCCGTGGAGGTTTTTTGCCAGCTCTCAATACACTGCAAGGCAGAGCTGGTGAATGATTTATTCATGAATTTCTATCTTGTTTTCCTTTATGAAGGGCCTACAACCAGTCTGACTGTAACTGATTTGTTTCTTGAAAGTGTCCAAGAAACACTTAATACAAGCAGATTGGAGGGTGTGAGCTGCTGGCAAATGTCATTACCGTGTTCTAGAGGAATGGGATGTGATGGCTTACTGAAATGGTGCAGCACTGTTCCACCTCTCTCACCTGCTCAGTGAATAGCTTAAGAATGCCAATAAAAAACCCTTATCAAAAGGCAAAAGCATAGCAGTTATGAGGCTGTTACTCAGCTTAACCAGGAAAAGCATCTTCCAGAAGAATACAGAACAGAAGAGAGTCTGGCAGTGCCTGGGAGCTGATTTCCTTCCAATGAGGGATCACCAACACCTGGCTGCTGCATTATGCAGAACTCCAGAGTTTGTGAATTGCTTTCTAGTTTTTAAATAGGAATCCATGAAGAAAAAACTCCAGACAAAAAAAAAACCAACCTCCAACCAACTGATGATACCATATTTACCATCTAGCTTTTACTCACTGATTCAATAATTCTGTTTATATATATACACACACAGACACATCCTGGGAGATTTATTCTTTATGAGATGCAACAGAGATGCTACATTTCTTTCACCTTTATGTGTTCAGTGATAACTCTGTTGATATTGGCTCTTTTATTTTTTGGTAAGGGTTTATTGCACTATGAAGCACTTCCAACTCTTACTTTTGTTTTCCTTCTGAAAATCAATACCATATTCACCTTTCACTAATATATTGATGGGTCCCTGGTTGTTTTTGAGTTTTCAGTAGTAATTGCTGCACTAGAACACAAAATCAGGCTGATTTTTTTTTTTCCTCTGGAAACACTTCTCATTGAGGAATTGATTTTTGATTATCTTTCCCTTTAAAGAAAACACCTACTCTGTCATTAATGGTTTTGTCCTTGTCAGAAAGCTGATTCTACTGGATCAAACACAATGTATTTTTCAAATATCCTTCTGGAAAAAATTACAACATTAGCTCTTTCTTTCCCTCTTACATGACCTGGGTAGGGAGTTGGGAGGGAAATCAGTTTAATACCTTGAGATATCCAGCCACAGTGATTTGTATACACCCATATTTCTGTAACATTCATCCATGCATTTCTTAGTTCCTAGGATTCTTCCCTGAAACATTTTCCTCCTTCCTGTTTCTTTGAGTAGACTCCTATGGGACTGGCAGAACAGCAAGAATTTTCAGCAGGTTTTCTCCTCCACCTCTGCCTGACCCACCTCACCATGAAACCCAGCTGCTGTTTCCCCATCCATATGTGTACACACACACATATATATTTATAGATGCATATAAATACATATACACGTGCATAAATGCATATATATGGATATATTTGGAGCTCTCTGCTCTCCTACTTGCTCCTTGCACTTATCAAAGCTCAAAGGACATGCAGAGTCATTCCAGCCCAGCTGTACCTCCTGCAGGCCTTCCCTGTATGCAACAGCTGGGATGTTTTCATACTTCTTTTTGGGATGCATCTTTACTGGTGCATAGGGGCTGTATTGGGCTGGGTTTGTAGCAGAAGAAGGTGGTTGGTACAAATCCACACACACCATCACAGGGGTTGAAGGTGGCTGGAGAGCAGTCATGCATTTAGCAATAGAAGCCACCCTTTCCAAAAGGCATCTCTGTTTCTCCAGCACTGCACATCCAGCAATGAAAAGGGAAACTGGAAGCTGGCTCCTCAGTAAAGGCAGAAATGCAAAGCCACTGTGATGCAAACTAACACAAAGCACACAGGACAGAATAAATCTCAGTTTGAGCTGTATTGCACTCAGCCCATCTAGACTTACCCCACACTTGCTGCTTAATATAATATTTTTATGACATTGCCTTGGTGTTACAAGCTGCTAAACTGTGTCTCCACCGAGCTCCAGAAAGTGCTGCCTCCTCCCAGCTGGGTGGAACAAGTGCTGTATGCCAGCCAGTAGCCAAAATCCAGCCTTCTGCTAAGGAGGTGATGTTTCCCTTCAGGTACCTAAGCAGCAGCAGTATCAGTGCACAGGGCTGCTCTCCAGTGACAGATACTTCACCACCAGCTCATGGCAAAAGGGATGAAAACAGCACACCAAAAAAAAAGAAACAGCAAACCCAAACACACACACAAATAATCCCCCAACAAAAACACAAAGCCAGACTTGAAAGACAACATTCCACGGCTGCAGCCTGGCTTCTGTTTGCAGGAGATGCTCAAGGAGCTGCAGCACAATGGGCAATGATTTTGACATTGTTCACAACAGAAAGCGTTTGTACAGGAATGCAAATACACGGTGACAGCCTGCGGGGCTCTGCTGTCGAAGGGAAATGTTTACAGGGATGCTAGGTGTGATTCTCTCAGGCTCTGCAGAAGGTCGTGCTGGGATGCAGCTGGGAGCTGGGCTGCAGGCAAAGCACAGCTACCTGTCCTCCTGCCCTGCTGGCAGCCTGCTGGCAGGGTGCTGATGAACTGGGGTGTGGGAAGGACCACAGCCACCCTTCTCCTTCTTCCCTGTGCAGCTTCATAAAATCATAGGATCAGTAAGGCTGGAAAAGACCTCGAAGAGCACTGAGTCCAACTGCCCACCCAACACTACCATGCTCATCCCTAAACCTGGTCTAATTTGAGGGCTTTAGGAAGGGAAAAACGTCAGGAGTTAGCCTAATAGCAAAAGACACCTAAAGGAATGAGCCACTATAAATGGATCCATCAGCACATCTACATTAGCAAACTTAAGGCAAGACACTTCTGTGGGAAGATAATGTAAAGAAGTGTGTTTCCCTTGTGAAAAGATCTGTAACAATACCTGCTTGCTTTCCCTCTTCACAATCATTTAGGTTTTAAAACATATCATTCCCTCTAGACAGGCTTTGTTCAGCTTGGGTTCTATATGCAGTCCCTATCCATGTTCCATTCCTGTGGCAGTCAAAAAAACTGCAGCATTGTCTGGTTATGCCCTAAGTCAGGAATGCAGTTTTCAGCTGCTTCTGTTGTTAGAAAGATTCCCTTTTTTAGTTTTCTCCTTTCCCCCCCACCCCTTTGAAGAAGCCTGCTCCTTGCCAAAGGCTTGCAACAGAAGTGATTCATTCTGGATGGGAGAGATCAGCTCTGTCATGATGGCATGAGGAAGAGCAGGCATAGGTGAGCATAGGAATCAGACCTTGCAGAAATTCTATGTTTATTGCATTCTTATTTACATATACCTCTTCTCTCCTCTCTCCTCCACTTGGCCAGCAAGATGCTTACATTTTATTGTCAGGGAAAGTTTGCCTGTTCCTCTCTAACTAATATTTAGACTAAGCCCACCAGTTAGCAATGACCACAGAGAGCCTGTACTATGGCCCATGTATCTTTCAAGAGGCTGACAAGGAACATCTGTCCAGGCAGGAAAAAAAAAACCTGTGGAAAAAGTGATGGGGATTAAGTTTTCTTCATTTTACATTATAATGACATTTCCAATCACTTGAGAACTGCATGATTGCCTTTCATAGCTCCTGGGAATCTTGACTCAGTGAGTGAGAAATGTGCTCTGCAATAATGGCACTCGTTCTAGATTTGCTCCTACAGAAGGCACCAGCCCCTGATGAATCAGCTTCTTTGTGCAGTTCCAATCATTGTGGAAGGCTGCCCTCTGACACTGCCCACATGCAGATGCTTTCCACCCTATGCTCAGCAAACCAAAGCCCTTGGATGAAGAGACTGCAGGTAGTTGCCATTTCCAGTAGCTCTCCTGGCCTGGCAGCTCGTTGCTAATTAGGTTGTTTCTTGTTTGGTTTCAGTTTTTCTCTTGATCCTCGTTTTTTGTCTTCCTGCCACGGTGTCTTTCTCAATGAACCAACAGCAACTCCCAACCTTGGGAGAAGGAGCTCTGTCTAAAAAAATGCAGCACATTTAAAAAGACTCTGGGATAAATATTATGCTCCTGTCAAGTCTTTGATGATTCCATCACACATCCTTCTGTAGTTATGTTTGGGTAAGAACATTAAATAATTTGGGGTTATTTAATTTTTATGTGATTTTTATATGCAAAGACCATAATATATGAAGAAAATGGTCATAAAACCACGCTGAAAGGTTCCTAAGATCTTGCTGATGCTGTGTTTCTTCTCTTTTCATGATCAAGCACACAGCATTTCCAGCAGGAAACCTGAGGTTCCTATTTTCAGCAAGAGGTTTTCACAGCACTGACACTTTTAAGAGCCTAGGAGATGGCAGCTTAGCCATGTCATTAAATGCAAATGCCTACACTAGTACAGCATAAAGGTTCAGAACTCAAACACACATAATTCCCCCAACCTGAAAGCTAAGGTTCCTGCACTGCTGTTAAATCAATCCTACTGCTCAGTTTAGGTCCATTAAAGTGGGTATTTAATTGTGCAAACCAAGCCGTTGACACAACATCTGCACACCCTGGCCAACAGCCTCAGCACAGAGCACTAGCAGCTGCATGAAGTGTCCCTTTCTCTTTGAGAACTGAGCCTGCACCCAGGGGAGGGGACATGGGGGAGAAAGATGCAGGGGTCACATCTCACTTTTGGTTCCCACTTGCCCTGAAAACATGAAGAAACCTTCCTGATACTTTTCTCCTCCCTTTCGCCACAAGGTTACAGCCTCCCTCCCATTTAGACACGAAGGAGTTCAGACAAACAAACAAACAAGGTTGTAACAAAATGCCTGAGAGACACAGTTGGAGACAGTGTTTTATTTCCTTGGTCTGGAGCTGGTGACCTAAGGCTGTCTAAGCATCTCACTGCATGACCTCTAGCAGGGCCTGGGGGCACTAGCCATGCTGCTTGAATCTAAAGGACAGACTGGCTTCTGCTGCTGATTTAAACCACTTCAGAAAGCAGCAAAAGAGTTAAGGCTCTGACATCATCTGGGGATAAAGCTATTTTGAGGACCCCAATTTTATCCTGCTCTTTCATGCCTATTTATTACTACTACTTTCTTTGGTCTCCAGTCCTGGAGCTTCCTCCACAATTTAAGCAGGATATGTTCTGACTATAAACAAGAAGAAATAAAATGTTCTAAGTGCCTACCAGCCATTGGCACTTTTGGTGGGAGGATTGACAGAGTTCCAGTCAACTTCCACTGCTTACCAAAAGACTCTCTTCTGCTTAAATGGTAGCCAAATTTAACTCTAAGACACTACTGCTCTCAAAGCTCTAGCCAAGGTTCATATTTCCAGTGTCCAATGAGGCTCAGTGGAGACTGCAGTTTTCTCCACTTGAATGTTCTCTTAAATCTGAAAGCAAATTTGTTTTGCACTTGGTCTATGAAGAGTTTGCTTTCCACTCCTCCAGCACCCTCTGGAAAAGCACATCTATTTTCATGGGTGTAAATATCAGTTTGCATTTCCACATGTGTTTTCCAAAGCCAATATTTGCAGTTTTGCAGCACGACTGGGAAGATGCACTCTGAGATTTGACTGCTCAGCTCTGACCACCTCTCCAAGGACAGCCCTTCCAGTCCTGTGTGTCCAAGGGGGAGGTGGAAGATCTGGGACACCTTCAGCATTGCTGGAGGCCAGTGCCCTGGAACACAGCCACGACCCCATCACAAGGTAGAGCAGCCCTCACTAGCATCATACAACCAGCAGGAGAAAAGAGCCATTACAATGCCCTATGCAGCCTGGCTTGAATTATGCAGGATGTCTTGCTACTGTCCTTGCCCTTCTCTGTTTCAAGCCAGAAGAGGAGGTACTGGGAAGTCAAAGTGATTCATTTTATAGAGGGGTGCACTCCTTTCCACCTCCAGCTGAAGATCCAAAGAGATTCAAAGAGTCAGAAAAGCTCTTAAAAGAAACTAGACCTTTGGGGAGTGATCAGGGATCTCCAGGACTTGTTGACACAGGATACTCCAGCAAGAAGAGGCTGAGATGGTTACACAGGATGTCAAACCACTGAACAAGCAACCTACACCAAACCCCAAGCCCAGCATTTGAAAAACCCTTGAAGTCTTTCTGCTTGAGAGTGTGAATCTGTGCCTGGGGTGTAAGGAAATTTTTCCTAGGTACAAATTAGCCTGTAACACTTTCACTGGGCATTTTCTACTGTCCTCCTATGTATCTGATTCTCAGCACTCTTGGAGGCAGAAATATGAGAGACTAAACATCAGTCTGATGAAGTCTAATAATTTAGCCCTTGATTTCTACTAAAATCCTTTCCTTTGTTAGCTTCCTAAACCAATCTCGATGTTCATCCAGGCTTTTGCATATCCAGTCATGCAGATGTTGCTGTAGCTTCTTGCCTCATGGAGGCCATACAGCAACCATGTTCCTGGGCTTATCTAAAAATAGCTGTCTCCTACCAAGAGGTGGGGTATATATTTCAGGAGGTCACTTTCTGAAGACAGAAGATGGATGTTGAATGGGGAATAAACAAATACTTGAGCAAAGCAGCAGACTGAGGGCTTCACAACAAGCCAGACAGTAAAACCCCTTAAGCTCCTCCAGAAGGTATTTATAGGCAATTTAGGCAAGAAGGCTTTTCTGTTTTGCATTCAAGTTCAACAGCAGAGCTCCATAAATAGGCTATACACACAAAAGAAAAGCATAGCTGAGGCCTAAAGATAGAAAGCTCTTCTTTCAGAGTTGCAGATTTGTCATTAGCTCAGTTACAGGGAAGCTTATTTGGGTGCAATGGCAGAGAGGTGCCAAAGGCAAACTACTTGCTGCCCAGTGTCTCCAGAGCTCTCATGTAGGTAACCCACTTTAATTCTTTGTGTTATGTTACTGGAGTTTAAGAAGTAGATGCTGTAGAAGATGAATAGATGCTAGGGTTGGGGGCTTTTTGCTAGGATATGTCTTAAAAATGGGAGCATTAAGACAAAAGGCAGCAATCAAACAAGTTCAACAGGTCAGATCTGCCTTTCAGTTCTAGCAGTAGTATTAATATGGCATAGAAGAGCTCATTCAATTAACTTTGTTTTCATCTCACATGTTGGCTGATACTCCCCCAGCAGCTCTATGGAATAATGCAGACAGTCTCACCAGAGAACACTGCTAATTACATTGTGGTTGGTTGACCTTGGCTGGAGATCAGGTGCCCACCAAGCTGCTCTGTCAGCCCCTGTCCTCAACTGGACAGAAGGAGAAAATACAACATAACCCCAATACAAACAAGAAAATCCATCTGCTCCCTGTTGACAAAAAAATACCCAGCTTGCAGGACAAATCACCTGGGTTTCTTCTGGTACCTGACTTTTTTTAATGGCTAACAACCTATTTAGCAGGGAGTGTAGGGGGAGGAGTCTAGGCATTGAGAAGGGCATTTTCCAGATGTCCTGCAAAGAGGCTGTGTAAGAGTCAGGCAGGACCTCAGTGACAGTGAACTGAGGTTCCCCTTGGCTGCATTGCTTTCCCACTGCCACTTCTCATTTCCTTCTTTTTTTTTTCTGGCTGGCTGGAAAGATTTTGTGTGCAAACACTTCCGTGCCAGCCAAAGCCTAGACTGCATCATTTCTCTGTTTTCCTACCTCAGTGGCTTCTCCTGTGCTATTTTTTGGTTTAGGCTTTGAAGATGCAAGCTATTTCCAGTGCTTAGTGTGTAGGCTCCAGGAGCCACTTCTCATCACCAAGGAACTCCACGTCTTTTCTTTCCATTTGTGTCCTTCGGTTCACTTCAGCATAGGTGGTTGTACTATGTGCTAGTACAGTAGGAAGCACTCAGCAGTGGCATGACAGAGAACAGGGCTTGCAGATGTACTTTCCCAAAGCTGTTTTCACTATCTCAAGGGTTTTCTAATTGTACAGATAGCAAGTATCTGCTATTACACCCCCAGGACCAGTGCTGATTTCTGCTAAAGGCCCAACATCTCGTGAAGCAAGCAGGGAGCCCAGTGATGCTTAATTAGCTTTCTAGTTTGTGTTCTGCAGGTAGCAAAACTCCCTGGCTTTCAACTACTGCATCTGTAGCACCAGGCACAGCTGGAATCCCAGGGCAGCAAAAAAAAAAACAACCCCAAAACCCAAAAAAACCAGAACAACCCCCATACATATATATAAATATGATCTAAATATATGTAGCCAGCTCCTGTGATTATAAAGGACAGGGCTTCACTGTGCACATCACATGTGCCCTGAAAAGTCCCTTCTGCACATGCCATAGAGAAAGGAAAATTTCTCAAGGATCATCATGTCTTCAGCCCCTGGTTTGAGCTAAAGGCCAATGCTCTGATTGCTGTCATGATTGTTATTTATTTGCACATCTCAGCCTGTTATTAACAGCTGTGGTGGCAGATCCATGGAGCTTTTAAAGACACAAAGCACTGTAGCTGAGGAACTCGAGGGTGTTCACACCATAACACACCATAACACTTGCAACAACTCAGGCTACAAACAGAAGCACCAGGAGAGAAGGAAAACCAAAGAAGAAAAGCCACTCCTGTTCATGGGAACAAAGGTATTTTCCATCAGATACCTGGCAAAAGCTGAAGTGCTCCCTTCCAGACTGAATAGAATGCAGCTTTAAGCACAGATACATTTGCTTTGGTGGCACTTAACCATCCCCCCTGCAAATCAAAACCTCCCAATGTTCTTTAACTCATACTTCTGTGATGTCCTCTTCCTTAAAGAAAGCCACAGAAGGAAACATGTCTGCCAGAAGAACAACACACTCTTCCTTCTATTCCAACCACCACAGTACACAAACAAAAAACTGTTGCATCAAAACAAAAAAAGCAAGAAGAAAAAGAGTAATAACCTGAAGGAGCAGCTGGCAGATTCCTAGCACCACCTTTCTTGTCAGAAGACTTAGCTAAAATCAGAATACATTTGGGAAATGGATCAACCCTGATAACAGGTTTTTGCAGGGCTTGGTGGAATCCCCAGCAGTTCTTGGAATGGGAGTAGTGATGGGGTTTTTCCGTAGTCTTTCCCTATTGATTCCAGAAGTTGATCCAGCTTGTGCAGCTCATTTATAAACATGCTTCTGGGATGAAATGCTCCTGAATTATTGTTGTTGAGCACAAATAGAAGTGTTGCCTAGGTTCCCTGTGTGCTCTTTCATTAACTATTCTAGTCCAGTGCTTTGCACCTTGTCTGCATATTTAGGCTGAAATAAAACAAATTAGGAACACAAAAGCCCACGTTTAGTTCACTGATTAATTAGCTTGTTTACTCAAGTTTGCAGAGTTCTAAGGAGCTCCTGTTCAAATCGCTCTGGAATTAGAGAGGAGCAAGTCAGAGCAGAGCCTGTCCCCCAAGGGCTAATCCAAAGAGACTGGAACCTATCATGAGGCTTTCAACTTTGGTTCCATCTTTGTTGTGGGTGAGATTTTTAATTGTACCTTTTCTTTTCTTTTGTCACTTGGAGAAAAAGAGACTCTGAGAGACCTTGAAAAGAACCAAAACAAATAACCCCTCCTTGCTGCTTCACATAAAGGAAAGTCTGCAATTTTGGGGGTGGATTTTCATTTCAGTGAAAATTATTTCTTTCAATTAAACCCTCAAAACATGATATAAGTGAGCAAAAAGAAAAATCTTTGGCTCATTCAGCAATAGTTTTTCAGTTCACTGTGACATACACATGTTTTAGGGAGAAGTGTGGCCTTTGTTTAGCCGTTTGTCTTAAGCTCCAACAACTGAAAAGGGAGTCATGTTGAAGTGAGAAGATTGCCTAAATAGAACAGCACTGATGATTTTTGGCATTACTCTAATAAGAGGGGGTTTGTGTTGGTGATGGCCACACTGCTTTACAGGAAAGCCTGATGTTATTTTTAGTTTCCCTATTTAGCAGATGCATGAAGTAATATTCTGAATCTGTATCTATCTAATGGCTTTTATAACCTTTCACAAACTAATTAGAGAAAAATCCCTTGATGGGCTTGCAGTCATAACTAAGCTGGGGAAAGGCAGATGTGCACTAACTGTAATCAGAAAATGATATATTTTCTTCCAACACTGACATTTTTGCTTTTTCTCTCTTCCACTTTGTCCTGAAGTTGTCTCTTGTAGCCTGAGCAGTGCTGATCCCACCTCCAGTGAGCAAGCCCAACTTCCAAGCAGAAAAAGGACCCCTTTCAGTTGCCAGCCCCACTAGGGCCTTGCTACAGCAAACTGCTTGGCCAGTGAGCAGAACTGAGCACACCAGGGTGGCAATTGTCCTTAGGATCAGAATGAAGTGTGCTCTAGCTGCTCAGGGAGCCATGCACACTGCCTGCTCTCTAGCAAAAGCCTGAGTCAAAGCCTCATTTGTCAAAGGGTAATTACAAGTCTATGTTATTTAGATTAGTTCCTATATGAATTACTCTATGTTAGTAATTGCTACATATTCATTGCTATATCATTAATGTAAACAATATATTTAAATTATTATGTGCTAAAATTATTATTATTGTCCTGCTCTGAGGTAGAACAGAACTGGTTCTGTTGAGTGGTTTGACTTTTCAGCTCAGTCTCTTCCCAGGAGCTGCACTTTCTGCAGTTAACAGCATGTTTGCACAGCCAGTGTCTGCTGCCAGCAGTGATGAGGCTCAGTGGTCATAGCTTATACCAAGGGTTGGGGTGCAGAGCAAGGCCACTGCTACATCTTGTGTCCCATATTGGGGTGCAGTAAGAAGAGGTGGCACCTGCAGGGAGGAGCAGACAGGACCTGAACTGACCAACAAGGGATTCCCTTCCATATACATCAGAGTAAAAAGCTGAGCAATCAGAAGGGTGAAGCCTCTTCTTCAATAACCAATGTCCAAGGAGGACTCAGCCTCTTCTGCCTTCAAACCCAACCCATTACCCCCTGAATCCAGCTCCCATCTGCCACTGAGCCAGCCTGGGGCTCTCCCAGTGCCTGCCACAGCGTCAGTGGAGCTGGTGATGCAATTGCCAGCGGGGAGCTGGGTTCAGTACTGGGTTTGGATACATTTGTATACATTTTCTGTTACTGTTACCATGTTAGTTAAAGCTGTTGCAGTTTTGTTTTCCAGTTAGTCAATCTCCCTCCCTTATTCCCCTTTCTCTTGCCCTTTGGGAGGGGAGAGGGTTAATAGAGAGCATCTGTCACTCATTTAGCTGCCAGCCCAGCCCTAACCCTTGACATATTCTATTTAAATAGATTGTTATATATTATTTAAACAAGCAGGTATTCAGAAAAGGTTGCTAAGCAGCAGACCCCAGCAGCTGGCTCTGCCTGAGTGCAGGACGCGGTAGCCGAAGGCTGCTTCTCTCCTGAGCTCTGCATCTGCGTGGCTCAGGGGCACAGCAACCCCCAGTGATCCCCCAGTGGGATAGCAAAGAAGCGTTGCTTGGACTGGGGAAGCCTTTCCGAGCTCTTCTGAGGCTTGCAGTGTCCAAAGGCACTGGATAGGCAGTGCTCCCTCTGCTGGGCAACACCTTGGATCCAGCTGAAAGTAATCCCCCAGCTCCAACTTGGCCTTCGTTGAGAAGGAGGCATTCAAAGGACACATTTCCCTTTAAACTCAAGGGGAAAAGAGCTTTAAAACCTTAAGCTATTACATTGCTGGTGTTGAGAAAGAAACTCTCCCTCTGCCAGCAGCCACATGGGTGCAGGGAAGTGCTCTGGAGCTTTCAAGATGCAGGAAAGAGAGAGCAATGAGCCACCACCTTCCAAACAGCTGCTGCTCACATCCTATTTCCAGGGCTCTGGGGCTTACTTGAAGTTTTCCTGCTAACTTCATCAGCAGGAGGATGCAAAAGGCAGCCCACTCTTTGTGTGCAGAGGATGTAAGAGAGGTTAGGCAGCAGAACTGCCTGGGAAACTGGGGAAATAAAGAGGCTGAACAGGGAAGAGCAGAGGAGTCCCTCTCTTCCCTGCCAAATTCCTTCCCTCTACTGTGGCCCACAAGAGGACTTGGAAAGCTGCTTTTGAAAACCACAGTTGGAATCTGCCTAGTACAATTGGGGACAGGGGTGAGATGGTAACAGCAGCAAATCCAAGTGTAAGATGGTAGGGGGCCACTTAAACTCTTCCTAGAGGCATTACCATTTAAACAGTGCTACTCTGAATAAAAATAACACTTTAAATTGTCTTGTAATCTGGCAAGTGTCTAATTAATCTTTGCAACACCCTTGATAGGCAGCAAGCTGTTACCAGTCTGGGGCAACAGAACAGAAAACCAAGGCAGGGGTTTTAAGAAGGGGATGCTGTGATTTCAGCCACCCTCATCCGCTGCAAACTGTCCCCAAACTAGGTGACAACTCATTGTGTCTTCACCTAGGAGGGCTAAGACCACATAGCTGTGGGTGTCCTTTTCCTAGCAGTTTAGGATATGGCTTTATAACAAAGACTCACTGCTCTTTAAAAGCAGACAGCTAAGGAGCAGTGCTAAAGCAACACCAACAGTATCAGAGCAGAAGTCAAAGCCTTGCAGCCTCCCTGTAACCCATGTCCCAGTCTGGCCCAGAAGCTGCACCCCTTCACCACCACCCTGCTCTCTTTGTGGAGCCACAGTCAGCCCTAGATCCTACTCTAATAATAGCAGGTAGAAGACACAAAGGATATTATTATCTCTACTACAATAACAACGAAGTGTTGTTAAAAGCAAAGGGTGCAACCAAAACCACTGTCTAAAACCAAACAAAGACACTGAAGAGGAGAATGAGAGCAGGGGCAGGAGGGTGGAGAGAAAGGGAAACAGCAAAGAAAATGCTGTGAAACTCGACAGCAAAGGCACAGCCCCACTTAGGTGGCAGGAGCCAAGGTGCCAGATGGGTGCAAGGGGATGCAGAGACTCCCAGGGGATTATTCCCCACCCCACTGTGGGGAACAGCCACTGCCCCTCTCAGGGGCCTCAGCCCCTCGTGGCTATGTCCAGTAGGTTTTGCAGTCCTGCTGCAGGCTTCTTTTGGGGGGAGGGGAGGAATGAGAACTGCTTCAAAAGCAGGACCGAGTTCTAGGATCTCCCAGAAAGATTTCTCCTTGGAGATGTTGCTCCAGGAGAGCTCCTCTAAAGACCTCCTCCCCAGACTGATCATGATCTAACTGTGCTCCTTCATCACCCTTCCTCCATCTAACCAAACTCCTCTCATCTTAGCACACAAGGAAGGAAAAAAAAAAGCAGCAATCCCTTTAATCATTGTGATAGTTGTGGCATAGTGTGATTATAAGGCAGGATATGGATGTCACAGATAGTGTAGGAGACCTGCATATATCTCACCAACAAGATGACACCAATAAAATTTATAAGCATGAAATGCTGTCTTTGAAAGCCTCTCTCTCCCCTTCCAATAACTCAGGGGAAGTCCAGGCTGTATGTGCAGCAGGGATTATGGAGAAAAGGCTTTGGAGCACAGGAGTGGAGGAAACCAGAAGCTGTACAGGAGCTAAGTGCCTGGATAATCTCACTAAGAGATCTGGTTTGCAAATTATCTGATTTACAAGAAACCAGAGACAGCCTCAATGTAGTGATTTAGGAGATTTTTTGGAGAAGATTGATAAAGCTTCAATATTCTGAGCTGTTGAACACAGCAGCAGTTTCTGTCCCAGGCAGAGGATTACAAGCAGGTTTTGATGGGCTGTTTAAGCATCTCAGGACAGTAGTTTCTTTTTTTCCTCTCCTCTATGCACATAATGCAATAAGAAAGACAACTATGAAATAACATAATGCAATAAGAAGAAAAAGGCAGCTATGAAACAATCTTAAAAGGAAAGAAAGAGCATGAAAGGGAAAATGAATTCAAGAGAAATAAATTATACAGCAAAAAGAGGAACTGGAACCAAGCGATTCCCACACAACAGATCAGCTCTCTGGTGCATTTCATCTCCTGGTGCTTGCAGACTCTCTGTGAGCAGATCATGACTTCTCCAGAGTTAATAACACTTAGAGCTCCTTTAATGAATTGCTGATTGCTTTCTGAGTATCATAACTTGGCTTCTTTTCTCTCTGTGCATGGAAGGTGTTTGCTCTTTCAGCTGGAGCCCGAGAGAGCCAAACCCTAGTGTGACACAGTTACCTGTGGGTTGCACACTGGCAGCTCTGTAGCTGCCCAAGCCTGATCTAATGCTTCTGCAGCTGAAAGCAGACTGCCTTTGGTACCCAAAAGCTCCAACTGGAGCTTTTTATTTTGTAGAGCCAGATTATTTCTAATGGCTCCCTCCTGTGCCATGGTCCTGGTGACTGATCAAGTGTCAGCTCATCCCCAAATCACCTCCATTTAGCCTTTCCAGTCAAATCTGTTGCCTCCTTCCACAGACTCAGCAGAAAATGAAAGCTTAGCAAACTCTGCCCCATGTCAGATTCGCTTTAGAAGGGTGAAAAAGGCCCAAAGGTGTTGGGAAGGCACACAAATGAACAGCATGATTGCCTAGACTTTTCCCTCAGGAGAATAGAATCATATAAAAAACCCAAACCATGATGTTATCATTATTATTAAGCACTGACAAAGGAATATTTAAAAGGAGGTGGCTGGAGCACTTAGACATTACCTGAAAATGTTCTCCTATGTCTAGCATGAGAATCAAATAAAGCCTGCCATAACTTCAGTGGAAGCTAGCTGTCAAGGCAGGCTGAATGCATCCCTTGGTACAGCACAAGATGCAATTACAGCACACAGTACAACTGGTAGAGATGAAAACCAAATATTTTCCTCACCCCAGCATCAAGTGGAGCAGCACAAAAGGCTGTAGTGTATTTCTAGGCTGTAATCATTTCAGAAACCACTGCCAAACATTGTTAGAAACTCTGTTTTGCTGGTTTTACCCCCACCAGATCCACTAAGATGTGTTAGAAGTGGTGTTGGGTGCCTTTCTACAGCACCATGGGGATTCTTGTGCAGTGATTCATCTCTGTTACCTAAGCAGCCAGTGCTTTAGTTCCCCAGGATCCTAACAGTCTTGAGCTGTCTTTTTGCCTAATTGGCCACTGATCTTCTAATCATTCTTACTGTCACACGTGCTCTGCTCCATTGATTCCAACACAGCTTTGCTAGGGTACAAAAATATGAGTTAATAGCTGCAGCTGCAGGATTAGAGTTTGTAGGACTCTCACATGGAGGCAGTTGAAAAACACCAATTATTTTTCATTGAAACTTTTTTTCCCCATCTTAACAAATGCCACTGCAAACAGCCTGTGTTACCAAAGAAAAATGAAACTGAAACCAGGAAAAGACTGACCAAAGCAATACAAAAAAAGGGCATTTTCCTCTCCTTTGTTGTTCTGCAAGGTTTTGGGGTTTTTTTGCAAACAATAAATAGCAAACCAAGAATGATGCCCTTCCCAGGAAAGCCTATTTCTCACAGAGAGTCTTGTGCTGAGTGGAAAAGATAGCAGCTAGCTCTTCTGAATGAGGCCATGGAGTGCTGTAGGGCACAAATGGTTTGGGCCAGGGTTCCATGCAGCAGTGGAACAGCTAATCCCTTTAGCTTGGCAGCTACTAAGCCACATTTCAGTGCTGCAGCTATGGAAAGCCTGTGAGGGAAGCAATAGTTCCCAAAATACCTCTTTCATGCCATCTGAGTCCTCTCTTTGGAAACCTCTGATTTAGACCTGTCTGGACCCTTTCTTGCTTGGGTTGCAAGTTTGGGAGATATCTTAGTCAATGCTTGCTCCAATTTGATTGGAAGACTGTCAAGCTCAAACCCATTCCTCCAGTGACATTCTCCAAGCCCTGAGATCAAAGGTGCTGACTGAAGTTGGTTTTCACATCGAGATTACAACATTATTTGATTTCATAGCAGTGTAGTCCCCAGAGAGGACAGGAGTTGATTATGCAGTAATTCCAGGAGTGCCTCAAATCTCCCAGGGAGAGATGAATTCCATGAAACCAATTTTCAAGAGAGGACAATTGACCTTGGTGGCATTTTTTGTTGCTGTTGGGTGGTGGGTTGGTTTTTTTTCTCCTAGGCAAACTGCAAGTCCTATTAAGGTGCTCTGCAAATAATTGAGTCTGACAGCTCATGGCTTCAACAAGCTTTCTGCTGGGGGTGGGGGAAAGGCTAGAAGGCAGCTGAGGGCTGGATGGTGGATCACAGCCCTTGCACTCTCATTTGAAAGGTACACTATAAAAACAGAGGTGACAAGCAGCTTACAAGGCTCCAGGGAGAACCACACAACATTTGGCTGCAAGGCTACAGGGAGGTTCATATCACTGCACCTGATGTGTGATGTAGGTGCAAGTTTAGGAAAGGAGAAGGCTAGAAAGGGGACTCTGAGTTGTTTCAGAACTAGCTCACACCCTAGAAAGCCAGGTAGTTTCCCAGACAGCATTAAGCCAAGTGAAAGGCCAGCAAAGGATACAGGCTAACAGTGAAGACTTCCATGCCCAGAACTGCTAAGCTGTGTGGCAACAGTTACTGACACCTGCTTCACATTGTAAGATCTTCCTTCCCAAGTGACTTTTTCCCAGCCTGTTGTCATGCAAGGATGTGGGCATGGCTTTCTCTAGAGTAATAGATGGGTAAGACAGAGAGGACATCAAGCCCAGAGCCAGACTTTGTCTACGAGTCTCCAGATCTCCCCTTGGGGAGGTAGTTGTGGAGCAATGGTTCCCATCAGCAGAGGCATTGCTGTTTGTATCTTATTCCTAATAATAGTCAGAGATGATGGTTAAAAAGCAAGTATTTCATGGAACCATAGAAGCACAGCATGGGTTGGGTTGGTAAAGACCCTAAAGATCATCTAGTTGCCACCCCCCTGCTGTGGGCAGGGACACCTTCCACCAGAGCAGAATTTAAACTGTTTGGCCCTTAATCCTGAAGATGCTTTTATCCTGTATTGAGTTTAGAACATGAAGACAGACAGACACCTGGTCTGGGGGAAGAAAATGATACAAACAATCTTTTAAAATGAAACCAAAAAAGGACAAGAAAAGATCAAAGGAAGAAGCAAAGCATACCAAAGGCATTGGTCACTGCTATTCCAGGGTCATACTCAAGAATAAATGCCAAATCTTGCTGAGATGCTGAAGCTAAAATGAAGCCATAAGCAGTGACTGGGCAAGGAAGAATCCCAGGTCAATTGGGCTGTAACTGTCTGTAAAGAAATGACCAGCTTCCCTGTTCCAGCTCATGAACTGGAAAGAGATCTTTGTTCTCCAAGGATGGGCTCAGGCCACCAAACTAATCCTTTCCCTAAGCAACATATGCTGTGAGAGACTTCACCTCTGAATGATAGGAAAGAAGCTACTGAATGCTCCTCAGCACAGCCACAGGTCCAAGAGCTCAGACCTGTATGGAAAGAGTTGGAAAATGCAAGTGTTTGTGAATCATATGGATTACACATCCTACAGTCTTGAATTTCCTTTGAGAAGCAAACACCATACTTAGAAAGCAAGTGCTACCTTGACAGGAGCAGAAAAACATCATTGCCATGATTCTAGATGAGAGACTCAAGGCAGGAGAAGGCAGCAGACAAATTCTCTAAGACACAAGGCAGTAACCAAGCAGCAGAAGAAACTGAAGCTCATTTCTTGCTTTATATTGCTGAGAAGTTGGTGATTAGCACACAGCTTAGGAAACTCCAACAGTTCTCTCAGGAGAAGGGGAATTGTTTTGTCAGCAAGAAAGCTCCAATAGTAAAGAAGGAACAGTTGGGATAGATGAAACCCCAGAGAAATTCCTCCAAAGAGCAACAGCTGCTGGAATATTAGGGAAAAAGAGAAGACAGCAGCACTCACTGGAATGAAGTTGGGCTCTGTGGCAAGATTCACCAGCTCTGGAAAGCTGCATGCATGACCTCCCAAGGGGGAGCTCTCAGTAGGAAGCTGGCAGGCAGTAAAGGCAGCAGGAGCAGTTGGCTGCTGATAGGAATGATCAACCCAAGACCTGAAGCAAGAGGTAAGGTGTTGAGGTTGGCGTTGAGTCAGGACACCATACATTGTGCCTTATGGGAGGAGACAGGGGAAAAAGCTTAGGGGAGAAGGCTGGGCTCACAGCCTCTCCAAAGCAGGTTTGGAAACACTAGCAGTTGTGGACATCCACTTAAGCTGGGTGAGCCTATGGACATGGGAAAGCAACAGTCAAGACATCATTAAGGAGAAGATGTGATGGCCAGCAAACAGCTTGGCTGAAGCAGCTCAAAGCAAGCTTGGAGGAAGCACAGTAATGAGCCTGGGAGCACAGAGCTAGAGCAGTGTTACATATCTAGGGGGCTCACAGACTCTTCAGAGCCAAAAAGAGATGTGTTTGGTCTACTTGCTTTGTTTTTGAAAGGGATTGAGTCCTCTCCTGCCCAGCATGGGGCATGGGAAACAAACATTCAAGCGAGTGTTTTAAAGTAAATGTTTTGAGCATTTGTTACACCAAAGTTGACACTGTCACTGTGCTGATTTTAGCTCAGTGATCAGGGAGGACTAAAGGACCCAGGATGTGGCTTTGGGAGCAAAAGAAAAGAAGTATCTAGTGGTCATTTTACCTCTGCCTTCAAGAGCCTGCCATCACTTACTGCATCCACTCAGAGGAGTTGCCTTTCCTCCTCTCTGCACACCAAAGCCTGCTTTGGCCATCACAAGATTTGAGGACTGGGGACAAACTTTTCCTGGTCACTTTTTTTTGCAGCCCTACTCAAATCTACTGGGGTCTACATCCATTTCAGGAAAGAAAAAGAAAATAAACTAAACTATGGCCTTGTCTGTCTTACTAAGCAGTCCTCTGGTATCTCTGTTTGCCTGTGGCCCCCTTCCTAACCTGATTTCTCCTTGGCTGCCCACTCTCCTGTGGCTTTTCTCTTCAGAGATGGTATTGTGGAACCAAAGGAGTGGATAATTCACTTTTCCTCACACATTCCTGCAGCCAAGTTTTGAGAAAGGTTTATCTGGTGACATGTACAATGGAATAAAAATCATATATTACTGATGGAGAACTTTTTTTACCTGGTGGCACCAGGAGATGCTTGCAGAGCCTGACAGTGTCTGAATACTTATCTTTTGCTGCAGGTATTGCCTTGAAAAGTCTTGATTTTGTGTCAGCTTTGATTAACTGGGGCCTGCCTCTTTTACATGAGGCTTTTTGGCAGCTTTTCTATCTTTCCACCATGCTTGTTGCAGGTGTTCTCAAAAACCTGGGACTCTGATCATCTCTTCCTTTATTCTCACTGGTAACCTGGATAAAAACCTCTCTCTCTTATTTGTCAAGGCACTAAGGAAAACACTCAGTCTGCTTAATGATTACTGATGGAAACAGAACATTCTACAGGGAAGAAATCTCAACCTCTTGCTTCCAGCACATTTTCTTGCTATATTCCCACATAACTTCTTTTTTTTTTCCCCTCCTGTTCAGAAAAAAAGCAATGCTCAGGACAAGATCCCCTATCAGCTTGCCTTTCACAGCACCCACTAAGTTAACTTGTCAGGGCAATGTCTCAGCAAAGTGCTGTCAAAACAGAACAATGACCTACATGTGGGATTGTGATAGCAACAGTCACAATCAAATCACTTCCAGGACCTTGACTTGCTCTAAATTGCTCTTTCCCTTCAATAAAAGCATGAGTAGAGGAAGCAAGAAAAGTTTAGCCAGGCTGGCATCCAGGAGCCTGCATAACTCTGATGAGAGCCTCTGGGACCATCTCAGCAAGAAGCTGAAGCTCTAAGAGGCATTTTGCCTGCAGGCATGGGGAAGGCATGTTGATGACCTTCTGGTGATCAGACATGCCCCTCTTAGCAAATAGAGACTCCTGCCTTCCCCCTCTGGCTTACCCAGGTATCCCAGTGAGGGCATGCATGGGTGACCTCCTGGCTGCCCACAAGGTTGCACTGTGGCCAGGGAGTCCACAGGCCACAGGAGATGCTCAGAAGGGCAGTAGGTGGTGGGGTTTGTCTCCTGAGACCAGCTAGAGGCCAGGGCTTTCCCCAGTGGTGTGTCAATACAAGTCCAGCTTTGGTTCAGAACTACCATGCACAAGGCAAAAAGAAAGCCCATGGGATGTGCTCTAGGTCCAAACATCACTGCAGACTTTCAGCTTTTACCTGTGGATGCCTTTGTCTGTTTAAGTCACTGTTCCAGCAATGAAATGGGTGAGAGGGCTGGTAATTGAATTTACCTCTCTGCCTCACTGAGCTGCCTAGAGTGGCCCCATGGCCTAATTGTTTCTAAGCTTGTGTGGTTGTGAGAGGTGTCCCAATAGGTTGCAAGACTTTAAATTCATCTCAGCCCTGATCAGATAACTAATAGAAAGTGATCAGTCAGTTAAAGATACTTAAGCAGATGGAATACCTTGAAGTTATTTACAGCTGCATGGCACTGAGCTTCCTGCCCTAGTATTTAGCTCTCCCAAAGTGTTCACTGTCTAAAAAGCAGGTAGGTAACACTGCCTTGGTAGGGCTGTGCCCATCAGGGACTCTGGAAAGCAACTTAGTCAAAAGAACCATCTGCCTTTGATCATATTGGCTGGGGCTTGGTTACTTCAATGCACTTTCTACATTGCCCAGAGTCAGCATTACCAGAAGCAAAACATATTCCATAATACAAAATTCACAGGAACATGAAGGTTGGAAAAGACCTCCAAGATCATGAAGTCCAACCATCAACCCAACACCCCCCTGCCACTAAACCATGTTTTGAAGTGCCACATCTAGATGTTTTTGGTGTACCTCCAGGGATGGTGACTCCACCACTGCCCTTGGCAGCCTGGGCCAATGCTTAACCACTTTCTGGGAAGATTTTTTTCCTAATAGCCAACCTAAACCTCCCCTGGTGCAACATGAGGCCTTGTCTTATCACTTGTAACCCAGGAGAAGAGACTGAGTCCCACTTCACTTCAACCTCCTGTCAGGGAGTTGCAGAGAGTGAGAAGGTCTCCCCTGAGCCTCTTCTTCTCCAGGCTAACCAACCCTCAAATCTGCTCCTCACAACACTTGTGCTCTGGACCCTTCACCAGCCTTATTGCCCATCTTTGGACATGCTCCAGCACCTCAAAGATGTTGCATGAGATCTCAGTTCCTTACAATACTCCTTTCTCCCTCCCTCTCCAAGTGCTAGATGGAATGGATCTCTGCATCAGAGAGGTCACTGCCAGCTGCTTGTACCCCACAGCACCAGCCCCACAGCAAACCTCCTGCCCAGTGATGGGCCACATGTTACCTCCTCTCTCAGCTTTCTTACATCCTATCAGCCAGGTGTTCAGCAGCACCAGGCTCAGAGGCCTTCACCCTCCCCCAGGAGAATCCTGGCAGATCAGATGTGGTGACTTGGCAGCCTCCTCTGCTTTCTCCTCCAGCTGAATTCCTCAGAAACCACTCTGATGACTCAATGCAAACACACAAACCACATCCTGAGACTGTTTGACCTGAGAGATAATTAGCAAGTACCTCTAGGAGGAATGGTGGAAGTCCTTGTTTCCAAGAACAAGGGCTAGAGCTCCATGCTGACTAATGAAGGAAAAGGAAGCTGTCAGAAGAGATGCTGTCAGGAGAAGCTGAAGGCAAGTCCTTCCTCTGGAGAGCTGAGCTAGGAGCAAGCTTGAGATTTGGGGGGTTAAAAAAAAGGATGTAGGAAAAGAGAAAGCAATCTACCAAGAGGATTTATTTTAGGTTTGGTATTCTACATTTTTTCTCTAGATGAAGAAAAGTGAGGTGGCCTTCAGAAGGGGAAAAGGCTGGGCTCAGGAACAGTGAGTGAGGGACATCATAAATCCCTGAGAAATATACCCAAGAGTTGCCTGGTGTAAGTGAATAAAAGCCCAGCCAAAGAGGAAAAGATGAGATCCTTGCAGAGTACAAAATACATGGCTGGAGGAAACATTTCACTGCCACTCAGAAAGAGTTATCTCCATCTTCAGATGCCCTCCTTCCCCATCCCCAAATCTCACAAAGCACATGGCTGCATTTCTAGGGTAAACACTGGCAAGAAGCAGCACAGCCTCTTCCAGGTCCCCACAGACAACTTCCAAAGCTGCTGCACTGCAGCTGAGGGCAGTCCCTGGGTCTCCACAAAGCTCTGCACTGTGGGGTCCCCTCCCCACCACAGGGACTTTGCTTTCATGTGTGCTTTCAGTTTCAGAACAGCATCACTTTATTTGTGGAACCCAAGAGAGGATTCAGCTTCCTCCTGACAGCAGCTTTCCTCAAAGAAAAGCAGAATATTTTCAACACAAAACTAACCAATTAATTGGGCACTTTGGAGAACATGACATTTGAGGTTCATTACATCCTTGTCCTAGGTCTTGGGAGCTGCTAGGCTTTCAAACTGAAATACAGGGTGTCCTTGTGTTCCTCAACCATCCCCCAGGGAAAGTAGTTTGTAAAATAGTAAAATTGCTCAGGCACAAATATTTATCACAGATCCAATAAGATTTTATGTGCCTTGTAACTACAATATTACATGTTTTATGCTCCTTCAGTCTTTGGTTTAGAGCACATCCAGTTTCTTCAGCACAGATAATTTCACAACCAGCAGAGATCTGTAAACAACATTTTGTTACAGCCCCATGAATACTAGGTGCCATTATTTCCCCTGTAGCTTCAATGCAGCTTTATTCTTCCTGCACACACATTGTTCACATTCTACAAATGCCTGGTACAGAAGGCCTAATTATCTTCATTTTATTGGATTTGTCAGGTTTACAGAGTTTTAGAGGTTAGCCACCATTAGGCAACCATACACATTTAATTTTAAGTACCTGGCTAGTTTGTCTCATTCTGTAGGTGCTGCTTTGTAGAACAGAACAGCTTGTCCTTCTTTAAAAACACAGCACAGGGTCACAAACCCAAGGCATGCATAAAGGTGGGCTCCATCCTACCCCTCTGATCCAAAGGCAGCTAATGGAGACAGTCAATATTGCAGCTTTAGGCATAGAGCTGCCCAGGAGCCACCTGAATCAGTGCAAACCACTCACTGTTGCCTGGGAAGGATAGTCTGAGCCCTAGCATAGCTGTTGAGTTAGGAGTCACAGGTGCTGGCATCCCAACCCTGGTCTTCTTTAGGGCACAGAGGTTGCATGATCACCTTGCCAAAGCTGTAACCCCACTGAGAGGAACCTCAATTCTCTGAGTCTATTGTGGGTCCCTGACTATGACACATATGGAATGGCATAGCTCATGGAACAGTTTAGGGTCACCTCTCCTGTCCCCTCCTCCATGCAGCTGTGGCTTTTTACCCTGCACCCACAAGATGTAGCAGTGGCCTTGCTCTACACCCCAGCCCCTGGTGTTAGTCCACTGAGCCTCATCACTGCTGGTAGCAGACACTGGCTGTGCAAACATGCTGTTCGCTGCAGAAAGTGCAGCTCCTGGGGAGAGACTGAGCTGAAAAGTCAAACCACTCAACAGAACCAGTTCTGTTCTACCTCAGAGCAGGACACCTTCCAGCACAGAAGGCATTGTCTGTGTTGCTACATGAGTGTAGGCTGATTCTTGACACTGCCAAATTGCCATCATCATCTTCCCTGCTTTTTTTCCCCCCTTACTTTTACACTTCTGTCAAGGTCATATTTCTCCTTTTGCCTCCTCAGACCTGCTGACTATCCCTTTCTCTCCTCTTACATGTCTCTTAGCTCACAGACTCTCTCACATCTTAATGGCAATTAGTGAAATCAGGCAAGGTCACCTAGCTGCACTGCACCAAAGGGAGACTGGGCTCAGCCAGCTGAAACCTGGGCTGCAAGTTAGAGAGCTAAGCTGCTTGATTTATCCACACAAACTCCATCACCATCATCTGTGCTTGGGTGAGAGCTGCAGCTTCCAGCTTCTGCTCCCTCCCTATCTCCCATAGCCCCTCTGCTGCTTCAGCAGAAGGTTCTACAAAGCTCTCCCCCACTTTGGGCTGGCAGCAGAGGTATTTTCAGCCCAAATGACCTTTGTTTTATAACAAGAGAATAACAAGTAGGGTTTCCTTGGGGTGAAGGCATCTTAACTGCCTCTGACAGTCTGTGCTGAGCAGATCATAAATAGACCTGCCACAGCCCCTAGGCAAAGGCACCATCTAGACCTGACAAAGAGACAGGACACAAACCAAGCCAAGGCTGAGGCAGGCAGCACATTGCCCTAGCTGGTGATGGAAGTAAAACACTAGCAGGACCTCAACTGACGTGCATGGCTTGCTACAGAGCTGAAGAGCATCCCTACTTTGACAGGGCACACAGCAGCCTCAGCCTCCTGCTCCCAGTCCCATGGCAAGAGATATTTTTCCTTAATGCCTGTTGGACTTCCTGAGAAGCAAATCTGGCTTTTGAACAGCAGTCAGCACTCTGCAACTCCTTTAACCATCCTACAGAGATGGTTGGTATTGTTCCTCAAAAAGCTGGCACATTCAGGGTGTTTCTGAAACAATTTAGAGTCATTAATTCCCTTGCATTGCATCCATTAACTGCAGGCTATTATAATAAATAAGTGGCATAATTATCAGGCTAATTGTCCAAAAAGCTAAAACAGTCATTCTAATGAATGTTTCTGCTGCTGTCTTATCCATCATGCTCTGTCTGGAAGCCTAGCAGCACTACAGCTCTTGGAGGAGTATACTCACCCAGGACGACCACCTCAGCACAGCCTCCTTCTTTCCACCTTTCACATGCCTGTTGTGTCTCCAAGTCCATGGTACAACAGTGCTTGTCCAGCATCAATAAGTCAGCAGCAGCAGCTGTAGTTGTTCCCCTGTCCCTCTGCCTCCTACATGCCCCAGTATGATCTCCATGGCTTTGCTCTCCTCAGCAGAGCGAAGAGGCAGCCATTCCCCAAGCCAAGGACAACCCCTGCTGTGACTGTTCCTTTATCTGAGAGGGGTAGAAAGAACCAACACTTCATTTTAGGACCATAACCACCAGGCTACCTTGGTGTATGCCACTAGAAGGATTGATATTGAGTAGCTCAGGAGATGATGAGTATTTATTGTAGAGTGCTCCAGCATCAAGGAAAACAAAGTGCTGCTTCCTACCTCTGGTGGTGCTTGGTTCTCCTCTCCTCCCAGGTGTGCCCAACAGTCTTGTGCCCGGGTTTGTTCTAAAGAAAGAAGGTTCTGCATGGAGCCAGAGAAATATAGCAACTTATAGAGAAGGCAAACTGGAAGAGTTAAGCCTTCCAAGCTGAAAAAAGGTTGGAGAACTCAGTGGGGAGGAAGAGAAGGTCAGAGAGAAAGAGAGAGAACAGAAAGTCAAAGTGGCCAGCTAAAAGGTTGAGAGCCTGCTACAAGTAAGCAAAGGAGGTGAAAACGAGGACCAGGCTTTAAATTGGAGTGATTAGGCAGCCACAGGTGTCCTGAATTTTCCATCAGCTGCTGCCATTGTTAAAGAAGATTGATGCCTCTAAGGTTCTTGAGTAAATACTGTCTAAGGAAAGACTGAGTGGGAGATGAGACTGGATAACCTGGAGAGGTCCCTTCCACTCTGCATTTCTGTGGCTTAAAGAGCCGGATCAGAGAGGACCAAAGCCCTTTAGTCATAGCCAGCTATCTGAGTGGAAGATGGGGGCAGGTGTGGTTCAGGTTGGAAAGCAGACAGGAATTTAGAGGGTAGCTTTTCCAAGCAGAGAAGTAAAGCAACAAAAGCAGAGCAGCCAAGGCAACTGTTTGCAAGTCTCCTCCTGCTTTCAGAGGCATGTCTAGAAGCGACCTTTTCTGTGATCTATTTAAAGATAGCAAAATACTCTTGAATTGTCAACAGATGAGCAATCATGGAGGTACTCAGCTCCCTGTCTGATGGCAGCTGGCAGAGATTGCTCACCTTCCCCCTCCCTCCTAAAATTAGTCATGAAGCTCCCAGTGACTTCATCGAAAGCAGTCTGGGTCTCCAAACACTTGGAAGCCTCCAATATCTTTCAAGATGTTGACAAACTTGAAAAGGTATGAGGAGGCCAAGACATGAGAGAAAGGAAAATGGCAAGTTTGAAAAGTGTAAGGGTTTTTCAACAGAAAATACAACAAAAGTGAAGATTCTTTCTTTGTTTCCCGTGGAGAAAACCCCCAAATCTTAAAACCCTCTCTGCCCAACCATGGCTTTTCCTTCTTGGCTTAAAAGCAGTGTCCCCCACCATACACCCAGACACAAAAATGAATATTGTCACTGGTTCCATAAGATAAATTCATGTGAAAATAGCAGTCTTCTGGTGCTGTGGAAAACAATTCCCAAACCCTCTGCTCAGACAGGAGCAAACCACCAAAGGACTGCCTCAGTAGCCTCCATCTGTGCCATCTACTCCATCTACAGAGGTGACCCCATCATCAACAGGTCAGGCACACATTAGCTGAAAGATGTTTCTAGAGGATTCCCAGGGTTCCCCTTTGCAAAACCAGAAGAGATTGCAAAAGCAGATGGGATTCCTGATCCACCCAACACAATCCACTGCAGGTTGGAGGAGGTAAACCTGGATAGCTTCTGTGGATGAAGCCTTTTGGAGAGCAGCCTCACAGGGTGGGATCTGGGGGTTCTGGCTGGCAGCAAGATGAAGATGGGTCAGAAGTGTGCCCTGGCAGCCCAAAGGGCTAACAGTGCCCTGGGGTGCAGCAGGCATTGCATCATTAGCTGGGCAAGGAGCTGACAGTCCCACTCTGCTCTGGGCTGGTCTGGCCTCACTAGTTTGGATATTAGGAGAAGGTTCTTCCCCAAGAGGGTGGTGGGGCACTGGAACAGGCTCCCCAGGGATGCAATCATGGTGCCAAGGCTGACAGAATTCAAGAAACACCTGGACAATGTTCTTAGGCACATGGGGTGGGTTTTGTCTTTATTGTTTTGTTTTCTTTTTGGAGGGGCTTGTCCTGTGCACAGACAGGAGTTGGACCTGATGATCCTCGTGGACCCTTTCCAACTCAGGACATTCTGTGGTCCTTCAGAGCTGCCAGCTGAGACAGACTAGGCCCTGCCTATGCACCCCAACTGGCATGGCAACAAATGGAGATCAGATTGCAGCAGTGTTTCTGAAGGGAAGGAAAACCTCCTCTGAAGGCAGTGCTGATTTCCATTTCTCTTCATCTCTCATGTTTCAAGAACATAGACATTCATGTAGCCAAGTCCTCTAGTGTATCATTGGGCAGAAAATCAAGACTCAGAGGTTTTCCAAAGCCTGTTTTCACCATTATTTTCCTTCCTCAGCACAGACATGAAGATGGCCAGACTGAAACTGAAGCTTTCAAAGGAACTCCCAGGACCAAAGAGTCAAATCTATGCAGTAAAAAGAAACTTTATCATGAGAGTTAACAACAAATGCATTGTTCAAACAGAAAGATTTGTTAAACATCTAGGTAACTGCCAGCCAATGAAGATTTGCTCCTTGCTGGACTCAGAAATGAAGTAATCAGGTTGTACTCCATTGCTTCAAGTCATTTTCTCTCTTTAATGAAGTTTCAGGCTATTGATAACACCAGCTGTACTTAAAAACAAGCAAACAAACAAACCAACCCCACCCAAACTGCAGGTTTCAAGGGCTCAGACTCACCACTGTGTCAAATATGATTATGTCTCTGAAGGGAAAGATCCAATGCCCTTATTAAAACCAACAAGAAATGACAGTAGAGGCTCCCCTCAAAGGGAACAACATCTCTCAAGAACATAAAACCCCAACACTTTCCTTTCAGGCTCAGGAAGAGGAATCATGTTTATAAACTCTCTACTGCAAAAATGATCCAGCTACAGAGGAAGAAGCTTTAGGTGACACCTTGACTGCTGTCACTGTTGGTATGGAAAGCTGCACTCTAAATAGCTGTGCTGTCTCCACAGAGGTTTCTGAACAGTTGCCTGGGTTGTTGGAGAGCTTGTCCTCATTTAGAGGATTGGGTTCTGTTTATATGTTTTTCAAGTATCTCTCTCTCTATCTATTTGGGAAGAGAAAGGTTTTCAGCAGTGTTCCAGCAGCAGCAGGGGCACTGAACTAATGGGCAAGATGCCTGCCTGCCCTGCTCATCTTTTTAGCAGGTTAGATTTGGGTTGACAGCACGTAACATTCTGCTTCCCAGCTCCTTGGCTGATTGCTTGACCTGATTGCTAACCCAAGCAACCTTCCTGTGCCTCTCTCAAGCTGAGCCAGGAGGACAGTATGCTCTGTGCCATCTACTCACCCCCTGTGATCCATCTGATCATTTCATACACACTGCAATCAGATGGCTAAAGACATGTTTAGTGCAGAGGTTTAAGCACAAACTGCTCAGCCTGGCTTTTCCCCAGTACCAGACCAGTCTCAAGGCTACATATTATGAACAACATATTCACCCTCTTGGTGCCATTTGGGAAATAACTATCCCCAGTCCTTTTGCTAAAGGTTTGGGATGCTGCTGGGTTGCCCTGGTGATTCATCAGGTGATGTTTGGCTGCTTTTGCCCACTGGTTTCCACTGAGATTTCTGCCACCTCCATTGTTGAGAGGCAGAGATTTACATCAGCTTGCTCCCTGGGCTGGCTGTGGGAGCATCTCTGAATGAACACAGCCTGGGCATGAGCTCCTCAACCACCTCATTTCTCTGCATGATGGGAACATGGCACAGGGAACTCCAAGAGCTGCTTCCCATCACTTTCAGGATTTTTTTTTTGGGGGGGTGTGTGGGTGTGTGTGTGTGTTGTTTTGTGGGTTTTTGGTTGGTTTAGTTTAGTTTACTTAATTACTTTATTCTTTTTCCTTCTTCCCCACCCCACACCTCCATCTTACTGGAAGTTAAGCTACTGTGGGGAAAGCTGAGGACTGAGACTAAAGTCAGGCCAAGCCAAGAGGACAAATAGCAGTGAGCTGGGGGAGATGAGAGGTACTAAGAGGCAGGGCAGGCAGTTGCTGTAGCTCTCATCAATAAAGCTAATGGAAACATCATCAAAACTCTTCAGCTGCACATCATTCAATTTTATATCCTCTAGTAGTTCCACTGAGCCCTTCTCATCACCCTCTGTGGTTTTAATAGTTCCTAGCAATGTGATAAGTCCTGAGCCCAGGAAAAAAGAGATCCAGAACAGGAAACCACCAGGCAGTTTGCAACTGGGGTTGCTAAAGACAAGGTGTTTACAAAACAGAGAGCTGAAGCTGTTCCTGACTTTTTTCCCCTAAGGAAAGCAGAGTTCTTCTAACAGGAGAGGAATTTCCACAGATTTCACAAACTCCCTGAGCCTGCAAGAACACTAGATATTGTAAGATCAGATCTCCTGGCCTGGCCAAATCAATGGTGTTATGGAATAGATGTGTTGAGGAACCACAGCTCCCAGGGGAAATGCCAGTGTCTCAGTTAATAAATCACAAGGGGAGGGGGGGAAAAAAAAAGGTTACAAATAAATCAGGATAATATCACACCTTCACTCTTTCACTTTCTTGCTGTTCCAAGAAAAGCAGGAGGAAGTTACCCTTCATGAAGGTCTGAAAAGTCATTTAAAGCAGCAGTGTCTCCCCTAGTTTAATCAGCAATGCCCTTCATGGTGCATCACAGAGATAGATCCTGCAGACCCCACACTGACAGCTCACTGCTGCCTTCCCCTGGCTTTATCTGATGTACCCCAGCATGAAACTGGAGCCCTGCAGGGCTGTCTCAGCCCCAGTGCTTTTGTTTCAGAGGAAATGGCAGGGAGACATCTGGGAGCAGCAGAAGGGTCACTTATTTAAGCTCCTTCTACCCTTGGAGCAACACATTGATTAAAAACCAAGATTCATTCTGAGGAGCTCTGAGCAGGGAGCAGAGCTCAATGGGTGGAAAACCATACCTTGGGAAGCAGAGTAGATGCAGGCTTTAGGAGGAGATATGCCATCTCCTCTCAGGCAGGATGGCATGGCACAATCACAGCAAGCTGATGGCAGGAATTTGACATTAGAAGAGTCAAAATAGGGGTGGTGTTGAAGCTGAAGTTGGCATTAAGAGGCTCCAGAGCTTCAGCATTTTAGGATCTCCAAGAAGCTGCTGGAAGGGGATTTGAGGACACATGTTTCCCTGCTCTCTTGCCCTTCCTTACACTGCATTATTTCAGGACTTCAACTGGTCATCTTCAGAAGTGCCAAGAGAGAAATAGTTCCTATTTTGTGCTTAGGAAATATTTCTTTCTGAGAAAAGTCCCTTCCTTACCCCTAGCCCTCTCCAGGGCTGAGTGGTGACTGCCTCACAAGGTAGCAGAGCAACCCCTCTTAATTCCTGCCATCTGATAGACCTAAGAAACTAATGCTCTCTCTCCTCACACCCTGAGACATAGCCTTTTGAAGCAAATTAAGCCAAAGTAACTAAAGGTCTTACATTTCTTAGAGGGTTTTAGCCCTGTGTGGAATGAGCTGCAGAACTATTGCAGACTGCCTGAAACCAGCATTCCTGTAGAAACCTCATGAGCACAGGCATCAAACTGCATGAGAACACAGACAGTAAGAAGCTGCTCTGAAGCTCCAGCAGCTTGACAACAGGAAAAAAAACCAACCCCAAAATCTTTTTGAAGTGACAGCCTTGTTGCCTGGTAGGGCCTGAAGAGGAGAGACATTGAAGTGTCTTGGCACTGGCACCACCTGGGTCTTATTGAGCTGATGAGGTGTTTCACTCTGATTTGGGAAAGGAAGAGCTAGAAGAGAGCTGCAGCCAGCAGGAGAAGGTGTCTTCTAGTCTTGGCTGAAAAGGCAGCTCAGCTGTCCCAGCAGAAGGGGTTGTTTCTTTGAGCATCACTTCTTGATCATGATTGGTAAGGTAGATCATCTTATCAGCAGGGGACAGGGGGAAGGAGCCACAGAGAGGGGCTTCTTGTGGCCCCATGAGAGAGAAGGAATAGGACAGAGCCTGAACACCTCTGAGCCCACAAGCCATGCCTTAGGGCTACAGTCTCCTTCAGGACTCCCAGCACAGCCAGGATGGTGGGAATGGATAAAAGGTAGTTTGGTGAAAAGCCCATAACCTCTTGCCTTGTTATCCTCCCTTTTCACCCCTTGCCTCCCTCTCATTTCATCTGGGCTTAAAGAAAAGCCTATAAACCCAAACCTGGATGTCTGTACTGCCCTCCTGCACCACCCCACCACCCCCCATTTATTTTTAATTGTGCTGGCTCTGTGGCAAGAAGGTAAAAATTAAACCAGCAGCACCTGTAACCAACACTGATGTGGTTTAACACGTGGCTCACTCTGCAAGCTCACACAAAACACCTGCCCACCATCTCCCATCAGAGAAAAGACACTTTTTATTTGGCTGGAGCAGGAGGTTACAGAGCAATGCATTAGACTGAGAAATCTTGTATGGCACAGAAGAACCTTCTTTGTGAATGCTGCTGCAAAGCCTGTTGAAGAAGAAGTTCAGGAGGAGCTAATCTAGAGTTCAATTTAACAGGACACCATGTAGAGAGAGCTACAGAAAAGCCTCCTCCCTCCCCCCCAAATGTGTGCACCTTTTTAGCCAATGGCCAGTGCAATAAAATGAGTTCATTTAGGCTGTGAGGAATGAGAATTAAGTTGCATTCCATTACTCTTGGCAGGGCCTGGGGGTATCCCATAGACAGCTACTGCACCCCAGCTGACTCACAGTACCTTGAAAATTTCCATTCTCTCCCTTGTGTGGCTGAGCCCTGAGAGAGCAGACATGCAATGAGCTCTACTGGGAAGCCACATCCCTTCCCCAAGAGCATGAGGAGATGAAGCAGAATGGTTATTCCCATGTGGCTGCTTGAGCCTTCTTGCAAACCCAGCTTATTCTCCAGTGCCTGTTCCCCAGCCAGCTTCTCCCTGAGGAAAAGCACTTGCAGGGACCCATTTTCTGCCTCAGAGTCACTACAAAGCTGCAAGGCATGCAGAAGACCCTCCCTATAAATGGTAGATCATTTGTCAGAAGCCTGAACTGAGGAGCCAGCCTCTGCTTCCTGAAGGAAGGTGAAGCAGCCTTTTGCTCCCACAGTTCCCAAAGGAACACACCCAAACCCCCCCCAGCTGAAACGAACTATTGCCAGTGCCCTAAGGGAGCAAATATTCCCAGGAGGTGAAATCCCACTGCTAATGAATTCTCTAAGGGCAAGCAACAAGTGATGAGAAACTACCAGTAACTGCACCCATTGTCACAGCTGCTTTAAAAGCATCTCAGCAGGGAAAAAACAACTCCAATTGCCTGTGTGCAGCCTGTGCTCTGAGCACACCACAGCCCCATGGAGCTGGCTGGAAAGAGAACCACTGGCTCAGCAGGTCTTCTCCACCCCTCTATGTCCTTCTCAGACCTGCTGGGACAACTCAGAGGTTTGTCTGACTTGCTGTGGAAGCTTCCCAAGCAGCCTTCTCTGAGCTGATGATGCAGTCTGTGCAGGGAGCATGTTAAAGTAAATCAAGTACAGGGCTAATGATTATTGGCAAGGATTAATATGAGCTGAGGTCCTACCTACATGAGCTGCTGAGTCATGATGAGCTCAGACACCAAATGCTTTAGGCTGAGTGAAAGAGTTGATAGAAACCATCTGAGAGAGCTGAGTGGGATACTGCTGCATGCAGTGCCCCTGTCCTGCACATGGTCCTTTGGCAAGGACAACACCTCCCATAAGGAGGGTTTAAAAGACAATGTGTCCTCAGCTCTAGAGTGGCCTGCTTTTTAAGGTAGCTGATGCTTTTATGCTCTAACTCATAGGTAGAGGTCTGTCCTCTGCTGGTTGCCTAGGCTGAGCCTTTCCCTCCAGAGGTAATTGCCTGAGGGCTTGTTGAAGGTCTCATGGTCCCAAGCCACGTTCCAAAAGAAGGCTAAATGTGTCACAGCCAGCTCCCAACATAAACCAGAGGTCACTTTAGGGCACCAAAAATCAAACCTTAGTCCACTGACACCATTCCTTGCCCTTTTCTCCTCTACCTCTGAAACAGATACTACCCAGCTTCATTAGTACCTTTGCTCCATGTACAGCTACCTCCTCTGCAAACAAAGGAGGAAAGAGGTTTAAAAGCTTTCAACCCAGACGAGCTGTGGGATCTCCTCTCCCTGCTGCATCTCATCAATTTCAGAAGGGGCAGTTCTCTTCTCTGAAAGCCTCCTAGTTACAAAGAAGCAACCCCCAGCCCTCTGAAGGTGCAATTAAGACTGCAGCAAGAATGCAATGTGTAGCTCTCACAGTGTCTACTGCTTGGATGTTGCCCTTTTAAAACTCCATTAAGCTCTGTAAATACAGCCCAAACCAGGGTGTACTGTTCACAACCAGTTTGCTATCATCAATTAGAAGAGGACCTGCACTCCTCCCTCCCCCAGCACTGCCCCATTGATTTCAACAGGGCTCTGATGCTTTTCCCAGCCAAAGGCATATTTCTCCTGGCTACACCTTGGCCAGTGGCTTCCCTTTCTTCTCCTGGCAGGTTACAAAATGCTGTTTCCAATTATGCCTTCCCATCACAACAATGCACATAGGAAATTAGTCTTCTGAGGCTCAACCTTAGCACCCCCCACCCCACTCCCTGCTCAGTCCTTGAAAGGCCATTTCAGCATGCAATAATGTAATCTATCCTGGCAAATCAGGGGCCCTCCAGAGGAACCTCCTGCCTCTGAACCACCAGCTCTATCCTTTCCCAGGCAGGAACAGGCTCAGCTCCCCACTTCCTTGCCCCCTCAGCATGCCAACAGTGAGTCAGTCCCATTGTGAGGCACGGGAGGAAATGATCTGTATTAGTAAGTGGCACAAGCAAACCAGATCAAAACCACTGCACCCCCTTCATTGTCTCATTTGATACCTTCCCTTTGCTGGCAGTGCAGCACTGGGAGTAATTAAGCTTTCAAAAGAAGTTTCATAGTGAAGCCAGATCACCCCAAACAATTAAGGCAAACATTTTTGTGCATGTTGTCATCTGCCTTTGTTAGTGCTTAAAGGTCAGAGAAACATTGCACTGGGAAAGGGAAAAACCAAGGGAAGTGAAAAATAGGTGAAGTGCAAGAGACTCCTAGAGCATGTCTGAGGAAAATGGATGCAGAGAATCAGTGTTGAAGCAAATGAGCAAGCAGAAAATCATCCATCTGGATGGGAAATGCTGTGTGAATTACTTCTTGTACTCTGCTAGTGTCTGGAAAGCTCAGGCAGAAGGGAAAGACTTCATCTGCTGTGTGCTGCAGGACAAGGAAGAGCCATGCTGCCCTGGTCTCAGACTGCTCACACTAGTGGACTCAAAAGAGAGGTCAAAGGAGACTTCAGTGGTAGGAATCAGGTGAGGATTAGGAAGCAAAGAGCTCAGCTGGGCCCTGCTTGGGAGTGTTGTAAAAATGTGAGCCACAGTTACTGAAATGAAAAAGCACTTTAAGTTCAACTGGAAACAAAAAACCCCAACCTGGCAACTCAAAACCCAAACCTTAACTGTACAAAAATGCCCCTGCAGTTCTACTTCCTTCTCCTCTGCTCCTCCCTCCCATCATGTTTCCTGCTGGGAGGAGGAGTGAAAACACTGTCATGAGAGATCTGCTTTCTCCAGATCTTGTTTGTTTGGTGGCTGATTTTAGCAGGGGTCAAAGAGCCATGGATGGAATCAAGTCTTAAAACAGCTCTTCAACTTTAAAGAATATAATTAGACTTCAGCAATAATGCCCTCTTAATTATAGCCACAATCTCCTCAGAGGGGCAGGAAAGCACATCCACCTTTCCTGTTCCTAAAGCACACCAAGTAATGGGAAGCAGACTCATTCATGGAGCTCATACACAGAGCTGTTAGCAGGACTCCTACTTATTTTTCTTCAGTGGCCTTTGTTTCTCTGGAGAAATCTGGGAACAAAGTGATATTTCTCTCAGACATTCAGCCTGGGTATTGCAGCAGGTAGAATTATCACTGAGGGTTAACAGGTCAAGAGGAAGGGGGAAGCCAGGCTGGTAGGACATGCCCAGGGAAGAAGGGTTTCAAGGGAGCAGCAGGCTGAACCAGCACCACATTTGGGTGGTGAAGGACTGGAACAGGTTGCACAGAGAGGTGGGAGATGTCCCAGGCCAGAAGCATTCCAGGTCAGGTTGTCTGAGGCTCTGAGCAACCTGAACTAGTTGTATGTGTTCCTGCTTGCTGCAGAGGGTTGGAGTAGATGGCCTGGAGAGGACTCTTCCAACCCTAACCTTCCTAGGAGTCTGGGGAAAACCTGCATGTTTTTGCCATGTTTCCTTAGGGTGCAGAGCCCTTTTAAGTCAGGAAATGGAAACTAACAGATCAAGGGGTTTGAAGCAGGCCCTCCAGCCTTTCCAGAACTTGAAAGCAGTCTGTTTTGGAGTGGATGGTAAAATATTCTGCTCACTAGTATCTGGCAGTTTCAGAGCAGTTAAAATGCTTTCACCTGCAGCCATTTTAATTTACCATTGCATTATGCCCAGATCCCTCCTTGTGCTCTTTGCAAAGAACCTGTTGGATTCACAGCCTGACCAGTCCAAGTGTAGCATCTTAAGAATCAGTTCTCACAAGGGTGCTACTAGCTCCTCAGCCTGCATCTCCAAATGGGAGTAGAAGGGCTTGGAACAAGTCATATCCATCAGGATTGATCTCTGCTTTAGAAAACACTGTCATTTTTTTGCCCTTTTTCCCAGCAGAGTAGGAAGCACTTTTAAAATCAAAACATTTCACAGGAGGATGTCAATTTGAGCTTGTTTATTTCTTTTTTTTTTGACAGGAAAATGTTGAAATGAGCCATTTCTATTTTCTCCTTTTGTTTTGATAAGGCATGAATGTTTCATTTCAATATTGTGAATGCTTTCCCTTTCTCCTTCTCCTCTTCTGTCCATTTCAGCTTGCATGGCTGAAACAAGAAAAGATGCATGATAATATTGAATTTACACCCCTCTTTTATTGCATATCTCCAGCATATAATTTTGGTAATAGGTGACATTTTGCAGCTATTATCCAAATGAAACATTTCTCCCTTACTGAATGAGCTGTTTGGGTACTGCTTGAGGGAGTGGAGTGGGACCCATCTAGGTGAGCAAGTTCTGAAAGTTCAGAGGTCATTTTTGCCAGCATCTTTGCTCTGTGACCTCTCTTTCACTAGCAAGCTCTGAAGATCACAGGTGCTGCTGAGGGAAGGTGGAGCAACTTTCTCAGGCCAAGCTGAGCCATCATTTTACCCTTGTTTGAACCCAAAAGCAGATATCACTGCCCATGCTTTTTCCATCACTGTCCAATACTGGGTTAACTCCTGGGACCCCCTCCCCACAGGACATTCCTTCTCCTTCTCAGTGGGTGAATATGACCTGTGAGATGCTAGCTGGAGTGCTGGCTCCATGAGCACAGAGACAGAAAGGAACTGCACAGGGATCCACCTTATGTGATGCTGTTCCAGTTTTGTCCCTGCAAATCAGAGCAGCCTTCACTGAGGCACCTATGAGGTGGATTTGTAACCCAGGAAATAGTCCAGAGGGTGTCAATTAGACAAAATTAATACAATTAAGCCAAATACCTTCTGCACTTGACTGTTCAGTACAAGATGTGGTGAAACAGAATTCAGTAGCTTGCTACTGAAATGAGATCAGGGAGAAAAATTCAGATAATAGGATGAAAATCCACAGCTGTATCAAGAGATACCTGCATGGAAAGGGGAAGTGGCATACAGCTCTTGGTAGCTGGAGCAAATTCTCTTAGTTTTACTAACTTGAAATGAAGGGAAAGCAGTTGCCTGTGCTTGGGTAAAGAATCTCTTCTTCACTGACTCCTGCAAAGATAAAAGACCATTTCTCAGTAACATCCTGACCTTTCTCTTCATGACTGCATTTTGATTAGACATAATATCATGCTATAAAATTACATTTCCTGATCAATAAAAACCACTAACATAATTTCAAAGCATCATTTTAATCCAGCCCTAATTTGATTTCACCCAGCATCAGCTTAAGCATGCCACTTAGGATGTGACTTGGCTCCAGAAACAAAATATCATTCTGGAGTGCTGTGCTTACTGTATTTTACTAATCCTGCACCAAAAGTGTTCCCTTCACAAGTAAAAGGGTTCCTTTCCCTTAGCTGCTTGCCTTGCTAGCAGTCTGTTCCCAGTGAATCATTTGTTTTTCCCTTTTCACACATCATCGTGAAGAACAAGTTTCCAGCAGGTCTCAAGGACTGCTAATTGCCTTGTGAATGTGATCCCTGGCTGTCCCAGGCTGCTGGTTCCCTCCCCTGAAGGTCAGGGATACCCCCTGCTCTCCTCAGCAACCACACTTTTTAGCTTCCTTGCCCTGACTTTCAGAGCTGGGAAGGGAGGCTATTGCCATCCACACCTCCTAGGGGTGGGAGCTGCTGCTCCAGTGCTTTAGGTTATGGCCTTTGGGTCCCCAGGCAAACAAATGCCCTTGGCAGGAGCTCAGGAGTTCTGCTGGGATGTGTGGGAGCTGGTGTCTCAGGACCAGGAGCCTCCTTAGTCAGAAGCAGAAGTGGTTCATCTGGTTTGCAGTGTGCTCAATAGATAACATACACAAAAAGCCAGCACATCCACTGCACTCTCCCCTTGCTTGGGTGATGCTCTGGAGCTGATGGGAGCAGTGACACTTCCATCAGGGGCTGAAACAAGCCTCTGATTTCAGCTGATTATGCACCAAGGCCAGCTACACCAGGCAAGAAGCAGCTGGCTCTGGTTTTCAGGGGAGACTAATGATTCTGAGGACCTCCACTTTTGGACATCAGACAGTGCCATCCCTGAAGGGTGTGGAAATGAGGCAGAGCAGAGCACACATCTCCAAACGTTTAAACCTCTTCAAGGCACTTTGTGTTGTGTCTCCACAAGCACTTCTCACTTTGAGAAGCTTCAGCTATGTTTTTGACAAAGTCATTTTTCAGAGTAGCACTGCATTAAAAGAGCAGAATAAAAATATGAACATCCAAGATGTTGAGGAATCTTTTATCATGTCTAATAATAACCCAAGGATTAGTTTTCTTGTCATTCAGCTAAATAGTTTGAATTGCAAAAGGTTCTGCCTCAGATTCTTTCCAGGCAGCTTTCAAACCACAACCCAGACACTTCTTTAGGATGCACAGGTGAGCAACTGACATTTTCTAACCTGATTGCAATTATTTTGGAACACTTTTTGTACTGCAGTTAATTATAGAATGGATCAAACCCAGGGAAACTCCAGAGAGTCCTTCACTCCTCTAAACTCAAACTGAGGTGTCCCCTTCACACACCAGCTCCTTAGCTGACCTGACATTCAGTAGTGGGATTCTTGACCCTGCTGCTTTCTCTGGGGACTCAACAGCACTCACATCCAGCTGTCACCTCCACAGCTTCATGAATGTATTATTGCTGCCAGCCTTGGACAGAGGGGGAAAAAACCTACCCAACCTCACACCCTCCAGGAATTCTGCACCATCCTGAGGCCATATTCCCTGATTCCTCCTGGCATAACCTTGGAAACAAAGTAGGGCACAGCCCAGCCATCAGCAAAACCATTGCCACTGGAAGTCCTCTGTCATCTCCTCAAGCACTTGTGCTATCCTCATGTCAGGGCACACTTCATTCTTCACGACACCTCTTCAGCAAAGTCTTTTATCTTCTCAAAATGCTGCAGAAGTTGGTTCCAATTTTGTCCCCTTAATGGTTGGTCTTCTGTTTTTTTGACCCACCTGGTCTTCTGGAGGGCTTCCTGAGCTCTTGGTTCCTAAACTTTCAGTGTCATGCTGAGAAGGTGGTCAATTCTTTATCCTTTGAGGCTTTTCTGCCCTGACCCAATCTCTTTTTACAAGTTTACCTTTGCACAGCCAGCAGAGGTGAGCTTTGGGCAGGGCTGTCTAGCCTGACCTGTGGGATGAAGGTGGGCCTGGAAGAATCTGAGGAAGACCTTTCTGCAATGGGAAAATGTATTCTTACAAGAATCCAAGCTCATTTCCTCTGACAGGGGAAAAAAACCACCTCCAATCACATTGAATGCTATAATTTGACTGTTTTCAAAGCCAAATGTCAGCTTATCATCCTGAAAAGCACTTGCTGGTACCTTCTAGGATGCCACCTTTTCTTAATTCCTTTTCCCCAATAAAATGGATGAATCAAGCCAAATTGCCACTGTTTGATTCCTTTGTTCCAGTTGTTTTTGGATCATCCATTTTCTTGAGTGCAGAAAAACCTCTTCAGCATTTTCTCTCATGGAGAATTTTCTAGTAGTCAGCTTTAGGTCTTAACTGGAAAAAAAAGCTGAACATCAAAAAAAAAGCTCCAAATCCTGTCCTCCTCACAGCTCCAATGCAGGACATCACATCAGATGATTATTGGCTTGAAAAGGTATTAGTCTATTAATTATAGATCAGTGTCAGCATTTCTCCCTTTGACTTTAGCTTCAGCTTAATTTACCTTCCTTTTTTCCCCTGTTTTTATTTAGGTCATCCCTCTAAAATGGACTGAAGCTCCATCTACTCACTTTTCTTTTCCTTCTATGGCATTTATCTTCCCCCTTCATGTTTTTGTAGGACAGCACTCCATCCACTTTTGAGTCCAGCTGCTTGTCAGGAGTTCCAAGGTGTTACAAGCTGGCAGAGCCATGCCCAGCTCACTGCTGCTTCCTGAACTCTCTTTATCTCTTCTTTATCTTTCACCTCACAGATAATGAAGTAAAAACATCAGCATGCAAAACTTTATCTGCACCAAAACTCCCCAGCCACGTAGGTAGCCACCTACAGAGAAGTTAGTTTCTGTGGCTGGGCTCTCATCTCCCTGGGTCATTGCAGAAGGGGTGGGGGGGGGTCAAGGCTTCATTGCCACCTAGCATTAAAAGCTTTGCACCAGGTGAGCAATGTCTACCCCCTGGTTTTCTTGAGGGATTTGTGTTTCTGACTGATTTCAGGCTTTGTGTGAATCTCTCTCCTGTGATTCTGGCAAGGATCTTCCTGGTCTCTCCATCCTCTTACTTGTGTCAAGAAGATCTTTGTATTTCCTTTGCCTCCTTTGCCCTGTGTTTTATGAACACTTTAAGTCCCCAACAGCCTCCATTTGTGTTCACAAGGAGCAGGTTTGTGTCCTGTAGCAAAGCCACCTGCAAGAGAGCTATGTCCTGGCCATAGGTACAGTGCTATTGTTGATAGCTCCTTATTATTCCAGAGTGCTCTCAACAAGCTGTAGGCAAAACTGATGCCCACTCAAAGCCTGAAAGCATTTCATTGCAGCAGTTGGTTGCATGCAGGTCTGAAGCTCTCCCCTGTCAGATAGCACAAGCTTGTCATCTCATAGCAAAGCAGGATCATCAGCACCTTCAGGCAGTTACACAAACCAGCTGGCTTACACCTGGGAAGTTCTAGCAGCATTTAACACCACTGTGATGTAGTGTCTGAGAGGACAGCAGTGTCCTTGGATGTTTCTGGTGGCACTGGTAGGATTTCAGACCCTTTGAATATTGGTAGAATCTTTACCTGGCTGTAAGTAATCTGTTAGTACAGTATTATGCCATGTCTTCCTCTCAGGTTACTTTACTTCCTCTAGTAAATTATTATTCCCTGTTCATTTGGCTTCTTTGGAGTCTGCAGCTCAGAGCTCTGATTAGGTGTGCCTAGAGCTCTGGAAAACAGGTCTTCCATATGATTTTCATGTTTGGACTCAATTTACCATATTGAAACAACCACTTTGCTCTGGGATCTATCACTGTTTTTCCAGGGTAAGAGCTGAACTTGGATCAGTCACAAAAACTAAATGACTGTGAGCACCTTGAGTGAAACCCAAAGTCTGCCTGGTGCTTCTCATGTTGGTCAAATGCAAGTGAGCTCACATACAGCAGTGCCACCACACATCTTGGATGGGCTTATTTTTAGCCATGACTTTGTTCAGGATGTGAAGTGCTTTACATAATTCAGGAGCTGCCCCCAGCACACACTCTGTAATTTTAAGGCTACCTGGAATTCCTTTTTTTGGTCTCTCTTTTTGGCACAACACACACATAGGTGGAGAGATCTTTCTGCCTGTGCTTCTGTGCATATCTAATCACACTAAGAGTTTTGCTGCTGCATTCCAGACAAACCTTACAGTGCTGTTTGCAGACACTGGAGGTAACATTCCCTTTGCTTTTCCCTGCCTTATTCTGCTCGTGGCTGGAGAGGTGAAAGCAGAGGTGAATGTGAAGCAGCACAATGTTTAGAGCTCCAAAGACCATCACCATCGTCTGTGGTGGTGAGGAGCATGGAAGGCTGATGTTATGCCTCTACTTCCCTGCAGCCCAAATCAGCTTTCAATGTGGCAGCCAGGTCCATTTTTTGCTGTTCTCTCTGTGGCCATTCTCTAGGAGAGCTCTTTGTTATGGATATGTCCAACTGAAAGCAGGCCTTTGACAGAGGGGGAAAAAAAGCCTCATTTCCTGGCCAACCAGACAAGACAGAAGACTTTTCTGAATGCAGTTGCTGTTCAAACATCTCCTTACTTGGGTTAGGAGCTCATTTGTGCCTAAGCTGTCACTGAGTTTTGTAACTGTGCAGTGACTAGAGAGCTGGCCCAGAATTGGGGCTCTGTTGGTGGTGGTACAATATGGAAACAAACAGGAATAATAGTCACTAATGCTTTGGATTGTTCACTTAGTCCCTGAGTCCCCCAGAGCCACATTCCCTCTCAAATGGACATAATGCTTACCCATCTATGGAAAGGGCTTGGAACTCTCTGAAAGTGAAGCACAGTGAGCATGCTAAATTCCAGAATTTAATTTCCATTGCAGCTCCCTTGGTTGGGATGTGTGTGAAAGCTTGGGGAAGACTAGGGAAATGAGCTCCAAGGGAACTGATTCCCCATCCTAGGGCTGCCAGGTGTTGTCACTAATGGATGGGGTCAGCACAAAGGATGCAAACACCCAGGTAAAGCAGTGAGCTTATCTTTACTTACATTTCAAGCAGCAAAAGGATAAGTAAGATGATACAGCAAGAACAGAACAAAATGAGGTAATGAATCTTAATCATTACTACATAGACTTAGCTCTAGTAATTAAGCAAGCTACACCACCAGCTGCCATCCTCCCTTACCATCATCCAGATGCACAGTCACTGGGGGGCCCTGGTTCCAGCCAGGGTTTGGAGAACCTCTCCTGGTGATGGGGAAGTCCTCCACAGGCCATCCACATGGAGGTAAGGTCTCCAAAGTCAGAGTGTGAGGTGACTGAAGGCTTGCATTCAGCAGATCTGGAGAGGAAACAGAAGAGCATTCTGAGATTTCTGGGTCTGTAGCAACCTCTAAATCATCACCATGCTCCCCTCATGCTTGCTTAACCTCATTTTTCAATCATTGCAGGAGTCCAAGTGGAGCAATAAGGCTCTTTATGTGTTTTTTATTAAGCAGTGAATAAAGGAAGAGTATGGCTTATTCAGCAGGTACCTCAGAAGATGTGAACATTCAGCCTGCCTGTCAGTTAGCTGCTCATGCATGCAGAGAACAGCTTACATTCCCTCCAAATGCTTTTGTTTTATATATATATATATAAAGTAGCCACAGGTATGTAAAATACCATTCTCAAACACTCATCATTTGACCAATTCTGAGCTCATTCTCATCAGGCCACTCCCAGGGGTTTCTCAGGGGGACCAGCCTCCCTTGGCAAGTGGGATCTGCCAGCACCAAGCTCTTGCAAACTCTACAGAACCTCTTAAAAACTTCAAACTTACTCTGAGAAGCAGCAGAAGTGCATTCCCTCAAACACAACATGCACTCATGCTTGCAGTGGGAATGGTGTTTGCTTTGTGGTAGCTCTAGCTTTCCAGAAAAGTTCAGCTGAGGGGGAAATAACACAAGTGCTAATGCAGAAAATACATAGTCCAAAGGCTCTAGCCATCTTCACTCTGGGTGCTGGGAACATTTTAGCTGTGATAAAAACAGCTGCATCTCTCCCTGTCTGCTCTGTAAAGCCATTAATGCAAAGCCCCCAGCTGATCTGCAGTGATTAATGTCTCTCCAGCATGCTGCCCTCTCCTGAATCACAAGGGAAATACTTAAGGGCACACAGCTAGTGCCAGCAGCCTTTTTAAACCAGCAAATTAATTCCCACTCTGCAAGGGCTTAGGACACCAGGATGGAGATATCCATCCACCTCAGCCATGTATTGTGGCCAACAGGACCAGGGAAGTGATTGTCCTCCTGTACTTGGCACTGCTGAGGCCACACATCCAATCCTGGGTTTGCTTTTGGGACTCACTGCAAGAAAGACATTGAGGTGCTGAAGTTTGTCCAGAGAAGGGCACAGAAGGTGGGGAAGAGTCTAGAGCACAAATGTTGTGAGGAGCAGCTGAGGGAACTGGGGTTGGTTAGCCTGGAGAAGAGGAGGTTCAGGGGAGACCTTCTCACTCCCTGCAACTCCCTGCAAGGAGGTTGGAGTGAGATGGGACTCAGTCTCTCTTGCCAAGTAACAAGTGATAGGGCAAGAAGAAATGGCTTCAAGTTGCACCAGAGTAGGTTCAGAGAAGATACTAGAAAGACTTTCTTCCCCCAGAGGGTTCTCAAGCATTGGCCCAGGCTGCCCAGGGAGGTGGTGGAGTCACCATCCCTGGAAGGGTTAAAACCCCATGTAGCTGTGGTGCCTGGGGCCGTGGTTTAGTGGTGAGCATGGCAGTGTTGGGTGGACTGGATGAGCTCAGGGGTCTTTTCCAACCATAACAATTCTATGATGTGCTGAGGACTGCAGTGCTCCAGCTCTGGGGAGCCAGCCACCTGCCACCAGTGGATGCTTTACTTCACCAGCTGCATGTTTAAGATGACACATAGTCAGGTAGGGATTCCTGTGCTTCCTTTGTCCAGGTTTCAGAGGAGTAGTTTCCATGGAAATCTGTAGTTTCTGTTTATTCATGCCTGCATTCTGCTTGAGATCCTCATTTTACTGTCATTTCCTTCTGAGAATGGCTGAAGTAAGCATCTTGAGACTTCCTGGTCCCTTCTCTGTTCCTTTTCCCCATAATTCTATCTACAAAGTGTTTGGAAAGATCTACCAGTGACCCACAGAAATGGCTTGCAAAAGAGCAAGCAGCATCACAAACCCATACTGCTGCTTTGAACAGCAGCACGTTACGTGGACAGCAATGCAGGGTAAACACTGGTGTCTGCTGCTTTTTTGTCCTATTTAGCTCAAAAGTCCTCTTCAGAGAAAACCCTTTTGAAGGAAAATATTTGCAAGTTCGTTGGAAAAAATGTAGTGGTGTGGCAGAACTGGTTCAGGAGCATCTTAACATCTTGATCCAAGAGCTCTGAATAAAATGGAAGCTAAAATAAAGGGAAGGATGTCAGCTTCCTTGTTTCCCTTTTCCTTTATTATTACCCCCAAAAGGAACAACAGGAATCTCTGGCAAGTTGCTAGGAGAGAGGGGGGGAAAATTTCCCTTCTAAAACATGGTGAGAAACAAAGGATCTTCAGCCACATCACTACTGATGCAACAGGCACATGGTACTCTCCTCCAGCAGGGACAGGACTAGTCAGAGAGCATAGACCAGAGGGGAAACAGAACCCAGAAGATGCCAAAGGTTATTGCCTCTCCCCTACTCCTTCAGGATTTGTGTTATGACTGCATAACATTTCTTGCTAGTGGTGAAGAAATAACAAGAATACATTTCTCCTTGGTTCTGGGGAATCAGGGATTAGAGGAAACAAGTGAGCTGGCTCTAATGGTGCATTTGGGAAGGAGACAGATATTGTCTTCATTTTCCAGCTGATGAAAATGATAGATGAAGCTTTTCAATGCTGAAAGGGAAAAGGCAGCTTCCCCCTTCAGTGAGGAGGTTTAGCATCAGGCATCTCCAGGAAGGCAGCTTTGTTAGGCACGAGGGACCTGCATTTAGGGAAGAAATATTAGGCCTCCTTGCAGGACATCCTCCATAGGTCTCCCTGGGCCACTTAAGGGAAGTTAACAGACTGAGCAGATTCTTCAGTTTGGGGGCACAGGTATGAACTGGAACTGAAAACAAACACTGTGCTACAGCCAGAGCTATCCACAACTGCAGCTCCTTGACCCAAAGACAGGAGGCAAAGGTTTGGGAATCTAGACTCCTCAATTCAAACAAATCCATTTGTTCCAGAGGAACAGAGCTGGAGCAATCACAAAGTCACAGAATGTTAGTGTTTGGAAGGGACCTCAAAAGATCATCTAGTCCAACCCCCCTGCCAGAGCAGGAGTCCCCAGACCAGAGCTGGAGCAATGATACATTGTGGAAGAGAAAAAAGCACACTGCAATTGCAATTACTTTGTGATGCTCCCACCACAGCCGTTATGAACTGGGATTATCTTCCCTGCCTCTCTCAATTGCATCAATTAGAGCTGTACATTCAATTTTGGGGGGTAATTTTCTCAGTTTGGCATGCTGAAATGGTGCTTTTACCTTCCTCATGCTACACAGGTCTCTGCATTTTTCTTGGACTGTTTGGAAGCTGCTCTGAGCAACATCATGCTGATTTGCTCACTTGTGTTTGTACAACATCCTTCTGTTAGTTATAGTCACTATCATCACTATTGCCCAGACTCTGTCCATGCCACAGCCACATTCACTTGCCTCCTTCCACTGCCCAGTGAGCAAGCCCTTGATATTTGATCTGAAAGATCATACATGATTCTGCTCTGCCTTCTCTTTCATCTGTACTTCATGGCCCTGTCTCCTCTTCCACCTGGTGGAGATTTCCTCAGCCACAGCTGAGGACCCTCAAGGCTAAAAATGGAAATGTTCTGCTGAAAGCAGTGTTTGAATTCATGCTGTGAATTTATCAACTCTTCTGAGCCAAACTGCTTGAGGTGAAACTGATGCCACACGTGCTGGGTAAACATTCCCCGTTGACATGGCAAGTTAGCAAGCCTGCTGAGTTATCTTGGATGATAAGCTCCATGGTTATCTTTCCTAGCACTGGACCTGGAGATCTGGGGTGGGCATTTGGCATCACACCACTATTAGCCTTCATCAAGTCACCATCAGTCTGTGAAATATCCCATTTTTTACAACATGAAAAAGAAAACCCAAATGGGAAATTAACACCCCCCCCCAAAATCTAGCTGGACACCTCTCTGTTTGGGGAGCAAGGGCTGTGAAGCTTTTGGTTCTTCTGTAGCATGCAGACAAAGAGGTTTCCACATGCATACATCAGAAGTGTGGCATCTGTAGCCTCTGCTGGACTGCCTAGCCATCATTATAACAAATCACCACCCAATCAATAGCTAAGAACTGTCAGCTCAGCTACAGAACCTCTTCCTAACCCAGAGATTAAACTGCTTTGCTTTTCAATGACTCCTTTGTACTAGGGATTTGAGCTGTGCTAGGGAAGCTGTTTTGGGATGCTGGTATGCTGTGCCCCAGCTCTGTTTCCCATCACACAGGAACAGGGCTCAGAAGAGACACAGCTCCTCCTGTCTCAGGGTGCTGCAACTCAGCAGCAGCCAGCAGCTGCACACAGGCCCTGTCTTTGCCTGCTGCTGGAAGGGAGTCACCTGTCCAAGGAACAGGGCATCTCTGTAGGGGAGCTGGAGTCCAGCACAGGCATGAAACTGCAGTGTGGACACAGCCTGTCCCTAACCCAGCCAGCCACTGGATCCAAGAGGAGCTGGGCCACATTGTCCTCTGACATGCAGCCTCTTAAGATGTCCATTTGCAGAGCTTTCTGCCCTTGCTACATTTCCTCTTTGGGCCCTGATGAACTTCTACCTAGTCAAGCCTGCTGAAGACAGAGAAACCCATAGCAAACTGGCTTTGTTATTACATACAGCACAGGTTTCCCTGTGGGAAGCTGTCTGCAGATCATTACTTTAAGATCATGTTCTATACCTGAACTGTAACTTCTACTTCCAAACCTCACTGAAAATGCACTGCCTTCTCTCTGCAGTGTGTTTCTATTTTCTTCATTCATTAACATTCACAGGAACTTTTAAAGTTAGGCTATGAAAGGAAAAAGCCAAAAGATTCTTCAGCTCAACTCTTTCTGCTTCTTTGCATTGTGCTGTTCAGACATAGTCAACAATAAAAGAGGAAAGGTGTGAACATGTGAAAGAACAACTTTGTGAAGCTGCCTGACAGGATTTGGAAAGAAAGAGCTTTTTTTTTTTGTGCCTTTCTCTGCTCTCTCTATTTAGTCTCAGCACTGATAAAACAAAGCTGCCCAAGACACCTTATTTTTTCTCCCTATGGTAGACCAAGAGAAGGCCAAGCTCAAGATATTCTCCCCCCTGAGTAAAAACAAAGACCTGCTGCAGCCAGAGACCATTTTGCCATTGGCTTCAAGGGAACTCCTATCAGCATTAGCTACTTCTGCTCCTAGGGGTCAGGAAGGAGAAGAGAGGGAGAGTAGCCACTGGTCTGGGCCTTTTCCTCCCATCATGGGTCTGTCCAAATTGTGGAGCAGATGAGTCAGGATACCCTGAGCTGTCATACCTGCCTAGCCTTTGCAGATGTTGGCTCAGCCTCTTGCCAGCCACCTACATCCCATTTGCCAGTATCTTCTTGTTGTTGTTGTCCTACATGGTAGCCTAGGACAGAGAAGAATTCAGGCTGGTGTTTGAGACACCTTGTAGCCTTACACTGGCTCAGAAGCAATGAAGCAACCTGAAAATGGACCATTTAAAGTGTTGCTCCTTGCAGATATTATTTACAGGCAGTCTGACATGATGAAGCCAAAGTCTAAATCAAACTTTGCAGCACAAATCTTGTTAGTTGCCATGTTAGTAAATCAGCTCACCTAAATAATCTTGAGCTTCTGACAACGATGCAGCCTTCTGGATTGAACATTCAGCTCCTGCTTGTGCAGTGAACTTGATCTGCTGACATTTCAAAGGATTGAGAACCTATTTCTGATGGTTCAGTTTATACTCAACTATAAACTATTTTGAGCAGCACTGAGCTGAATACAAACAGCTGATGTTCGGGTCCCTTCTAAGTAGAGTAGGTTAGAGACAGTGCCCAATCTGCACACATTTTCCAACAGAAAATAACAAGCAGAGCAGGGATATTGGAATAACAGGATATACTACCAATAAACAAATAAAAGGAACAAGAATGCAGGGAGACAAATATTGCAGCATGCACAAAGGATGTTCCTAGGAACTGCCTTTTGTTTAACTTTTCCATTTGGAAGGGAAATCTGATGTTTGCAATCCATAGCTCCAAGCTTCTTCTCAGAATAAGAAGCCTGCCTTAGAGAGATGTCATTTTTTTAGCTTTTCACTGAAGGCCTGGCATTGTTTGGCAATAAATTGTATTCTCTACAGCTTCAATTACTAGCCCACTCAGATCTGACAGCCCTTAATTATTCAAGACACCATCTCCTAAAATCTACATCTGGAAACGATATCCCTTCTTGCTTTTGGCATTGGAAAATCTGACTTAATGTTAAACACATCCTCTTAAATGCAAAGCTTTGAGAGAAATTAGTACAGCTGAAGACTCCTTCTACAGATTACATCTGCAAATGAGTTGCACATGCCTGTTATTTAACAGTCCCAAAGTTTTGCCACGTTTTGGTGTGCTGCGTTCTCTCCATATATCTACGAGTTGATTTGACTGCTCCCCCCAACCTGACACTGGCTCTGCTGTGATGCTGATGAAGCAGTGCTCTCCAGGATTCAGAGCCTGCCTCTTTTGTCACTGCTAGAAGGGTGGACTGGAGTTTTGGATGGGCTGTGCATGATCCTTTCTGCATCCCTTCCAAGGCTTGTCAAACTGCTAACCCTTCAAAAGGAGTCTTGGGGAAAGGAAAAGAATGGGTTTCTGTTGCTGCTAGCTGGAGGCAGAAACAACAAAACCACAGGTAACCTCCTCCTGATAATCTTAAGGTCTGCTCTTTAGCACCACTGTAACCAATAAGAACAATATTAAGGTCACTTATTTTGCATCCAGGCAGAGATTCTGGAAAATGAGCATCCTTTTGTTTTAGTGATGGAAAACTAGTTCTCTCTTGTTTCAGTGACTAGATATTGGACATGGGCAAATCTCAGCTACTACCTGAGACAAGGATCAATAGATTTGGGGATTAACAGTAAACTTTCTAAAAAGCTAGATAAAGAAGTTAGATATTTCTTCTTTTAAATAAACTGTGAGGAAAGCTAGATACCAGCCTCAACTCCTTGCCCATGGAATGAAGATTTCCAGTCCATTTGCATTCTGGGCATTACTTCTATTAAGATGCTAGACAGCTGGAATAGGTTCCTGGCATATTCACCAGCAGCATGGTTGGCAGAACTGGCAACTGCAGAAGATATCTTCAGACTGAGTCTCTTTTTTCCACCCCCCCATACATGAGCTGGTAAACAAGTCTGATAAGTTTAGAAATCATCTTTCTGCCTCAGCTTAATTAGACTGGCATTTTATAACAGCTTGCTAGAGTAAATCATCCCTTACTCTGATTAGAATCTCCAGATATGGAATAAAAGTGGAGTCCATAAACTTGTGGACATACTGCAGAAGTCCCTGGAACTCTGGCTGGGGAAGTGTTGCAGAAGAGAGGGAGGAGGAGGCTCTGTGCATGATAACAGTTACAACAGATAGCTTTTGTCTTGCTTACCAAATTCTTACTGCAACTCCTAAGAGGCTTTAAATATTTAAATACCAGCAGCAGTGCTTAGAACCCAGAAGCTGCTTTTCTCATGGGGCTGCTTAAGGCAACAGAGTGTTTCTAAAGGTGAAACCATACAGTCTCCTCCATCATTACAAGGGCAGTGAAAGATTTGTTGGGGGTGGCAGGAACAGTACTGAAAAGCTGAACATTCAGAGGCTCTTTTCTGGCTCCACAACAGATCTGCTAGGAAATAATGACTCTTTCCACTCCAACACTCAACATTTTGCAGGAAGAGCTCCTCAGCCTACCCTAGCTCCTGGGTAGCAGTGTTGGTCTGGTGGGATGTAGCTCTACAGCACCCTGTTTCTGACCCCTGTGGGGTCTCTCAGAACAGGCTTTGCAGAAGATGATGGATACCTCCTTGCAACTCTGCAGAGCTCCTGGATGGTCCTAACTCTTACAAAGCAACCAGAGGATGTCACTGTAATTCAGAAGGGAGCCTAGGGCTGGAGAAGTTGTGCTAGCTTGTCTCTGCTTCTCTGGCAGTCCCCAAAAGCTGGAAGGTACAAACACAGCTTAAAACCAGCAACGCTTCCATCCACAAGCCAGTTGTTCTGCAGCAGGCACAAAAACTCACATAGGTGCTTGTTAACCTCCTAAGATCCATCTCCAGTAAAGCTCTGCTTCTTGCTCAGTGGTCTGCCAACTTGCTGGTTGCCTTCATTTGGTTTATACAACAGTTTTTACACAGCATGTAGACCCACCAGGGTTGGAGCAGTCACACAGCAGGGCAGAACCAAGCAACAAAGCTGTATGGCCCAATTAGAGCAGCTCTATTACAAAGTGTCAGCTTCTAGCCTTGGTGACTGAAAAGAGGAAGAGCAAGGATGTTATTTGTGATGTTCAAGTTCTATTTTGCATGAATTCATACAGGCAGTTTTTGCTAGCAGCAAGCAAAGAAAAAAATAAGGTCAGAAGCCAGGTCTAGAGAAAATGAGATTGAATTCAAAAGCAAGAGTTGTCTTGAAAAACATGTGAAGTTTGGGGCTCTCCCTCTTTTCCTTCAGTGCATGCTTGGCTCCCAGTTTCAAATCTGTCTTCATTGATGTATTTTAAGCAAAAGCTATGATCTTAATATAAAATCATGTGTTGTCAGGAAGTGAATTTAAAAGTGACATCTCAACTATTGTAAGGCAAGCACAAGAAATAGGCATCATTGTGCCAGAGACAATATCTGATCTACAAAATACTTCATCTTTGCAGAACTGGGCCAGAAGATCAGCAGGATTCATGCTCCCCAGCAAAGAGACAGACCAAGCCTGTGTCCTGTTCCATAGGCAACTACTACATTTGATATCATCACCATCATCATCATCACAGAATTGTGACTTCACTGCAGTCTGCAGTGAAAAGCAGGGTTGGGCCACAAGGACATTTAATTAAAGGCCAGGTTTCTGACATAACAGCAGCTGGAGGGGGTGAGGAAAGAGTTGAACTTCATTGGGACTTAACACTTGTGTTCTTTTGAGGTTTGTTGTGGTGGGATTTTTCTTCTGAAGGAAGAAAACTGAATCTGCATTTCATTAATCAACACCCTGCCATTTTCCCACGCAGTAGATATCAAAAATCAGCTAATTATTACACTGGCACACATCTGTTAACCTTTTGGAAATGGCTGTGTTTTCCTGGTTCCTCCCTCATTACCATCTTAAATAGAATCCCCAGCTAGCATCAACAGAAATATTGCAAATGTCTGCAAGCAGTTTGTATCTAATTCCTTCTGAGATCCTTTTCTGTCAAGTCCTGGAGCTACCTGAAGTTATGTTTGTTGGTTTCTTTTGATTGGTCTGATTCCTTTCTGGTTCTTCTGGTACCTTCCTCACTCATTAGTTATTTCTCTCCTTCCCTGCCTGCATGCAGTAATATTATTCCTGTTTCCTCCACTCTCCCTGGTGAACACAGATGCAAGGAAGTCATTGAGATTCCTGGTTCTGTATGGTTGCTCTGTCTTTCAAAGCCCACATTGTTCCTTCAGCAAGATTAGTACTTTATATGGCTGCAAAAGCTTTTATTTGTCTTCACAGCTTGTGTGACCCTGGTTTCGTTTTCACCAGTGGCCTTCTAAGACTGTACCTCGTGTTCCCTGATCAACACAAGGTTAGTGTTTCATCTACAAGGTTATTGTCTTCATCCACACTTCTCTTCTGTAGCAATCCCTGCCTTCCCCTGATCATCCATGTTTATTGTTTTCCACTCCTAGTAAAAGTTTACTCCTTAATGTATTTTTGTTGCACTGAGAGCTCAGTGCAACAACAATTCTCTTGCTCCCTGCTTCTCAGGGCTCAGTTCTCCTTTCCTCTGCCCTACTCCTCTTTTTTTAAATCTAGCAGCTGATTTTTAGCAGTCCAAACTCTTCTGCCAAAATTTAATGGCCAGGTTGGACAATGGCTTCTCATTTTGAGGATTCTCCCACTCTCTGCTTCTGGCAAGAAAAGGGTAACATGTGAAATGCTCATGAAGTTAAGTAAGTGTTCGGTTCCACTGGTGCCTCGTCAGTAAAATATGAGCCTTGCTTGTGTAGCTGTGCATCCAGATTGAATTAAGTGGTTTCTGCAGATGAAAATGAAGGAAATATGGTTGTGATTAGAGACAGCAGAGTGCTGTTTCCCATCCTCCTGCCAGATCTTCCCTCCAAGCCAACAGCACTTCACACTCAAAAGTGCTAGAGACATCGCAAAGTCCAGAGATCATTCTGGGGCTAATCGGCACCCTGGGTAGACAGGACTCCCCCTGCGTGGGTCTAGATAGTTCCTCTCCAACCACCTGAGGTGATCTATAGGATACCCTGGCTGTTGCACATATGCACTGAGGAAGAGCCATGGCTTGGCTGGGACTGTGCAGGCACCAGGATTTGTTGTAGGTGAACGGTTGAGGATCAACCTAGTGTCTTCCCGTTCCCCAGAAGGTGCTTGTCCACACGAGCTCACCACTGAAGCAAGGACAATGGAAGGCTTTGCACAGGCTAGTATAGAATGAAGACACACTAAATCCTCTCTGAGTTTGAAGAGGGATGATCCTGCAGAACGGCAGAATGAAAAGAGTAGTTTCAGTTTTGCCTTGCTCACTTGTGGAACACCTTAGAGTTGAATAGCCAGGCCCTAGCAGGAACCATCCACAGTACTAAGATGGGAACCTGAGACGAGGCCTCAGCACAGGGTTTTCAACAGAGAATACAGATGAGGGATGCTTACATCATCTGGTACCAAATACTGAAGAGAGGGGACTGACAGGAAAACTCTTTCTTAATTAGCTGCATCTGAAAAGTTAGAAAGACAGATGAGAAATCTATCCTGTGCTTAGGAGAAGATTCTGGACTCAGGCTTTTCCTTCCAAAGGGGCAGTTCTTCATTTCTGTAAAAGCACAAAGCTTTGAGCTGTTGACAAAGGTATGCAGCAGAGAATGGAAAAGGAGGGCTGACCCCGTGGCCAATTCCCCAATCACTTGACAGGAGGCTATTTGAGCTATTGAAAATGTCCATCTGGAAAATGGAATGCGAGTCTCAGGGACTAGCAAGAGCAGGAGAGGGAGCAGCTAGGATGGGAGGGCACTCAGGTGGCAAAGGTGCAAGTCCTGTCTGTCCTCAGGATCTTATTTCTAAGTTTCATATGAAAGAGTTACCAGAAAAAATAAAAATAACAATAAAAAAAGAGTTACTGATTCCCAAGAGCTGATTCTTCACAGCAAAGTTGTAAAGGTTTTTTTCTGCCTCCATTTTCTGCTTTTCTTCCTGCACAGTTTAGGAAGCACAGGTAGAGTGGCCTAGGATCTCAAATTCTTCCTGGGCTGGAGAGGGAAAGACATCAGAATATAAGATCACTACCTGTGCATCTACTGGATTTCATGTTTCATGTCCACACTTAAGGAAAGCTCTTGCACAAGAATTGTGAGAGAAGATTGAATGCTTGTGATAGGTTAGGAGGTTAAAGAACCAACCATTTCATATTGTCCTGTCTCCCCTTTCCCTTTCTGACATTAAAGAAAGGCAAAACACTCCTAATGGCATCTCTTTGGCTGGAAAAGTGGCCAAAAATAATCAGCCATAATAAACTGTAACCTAAGAGCCTCCCTGATCTTAAATTCTCTCATTAGTGGTTTGTTAATTGTAAGCTACATATCACTAGTTGCTCACTGTGAGGCCCTTGGCTCTGGAACCATAGAGGAACCTTCACTCTGTGGCTCAGAGCAGGCTTCAGAAGGGCATTTTAGTTCAACTTCTGGACATGCTCTCAGTCAAGCACACCAATCTCTTGCTTGGCCCCACCACAGCAAGGCAGAGATCTTGTTCTCCCCCCAACTTAGGAGAAGAAGCTACCTCATGACAAAGAAATCTCTGCAGGAGCAAGCTGTAATGGGTCCACAGAGACTCTGGTTGGCCTCCAGCAAGAGTCCACACCAGAGTCACTCCCTTTGTCATGGATAATTCCTGCAGCTGTGCCAAGCACCCACTGCTGGTGGAAAGAGTGCTTCAGAATGGTGGGTCCAGGCAAGCCCTGCACTTCCTCTCTGTGAATAATCCAACCCAGAACCTGAAATGTAGTTTCAATTAGATGGGCTCAACATTTAGCTTCTGGGTAGTTCATCTGTGATTTACTCTGAATCCACAGACAAATTGATCTGTGAAGAGCCATTGTTTTCACAGAGGGATTTGATTTGAGGAATTATGGGCTCGATTCATCATCCTGATGACAGAGAGATTTCCATACTTTGGATTTTATTAATGGCATGTTCTTGACTTGTTAACATTCAAAGGAGATCAATCACAAGGTGCTCTGCTGCTATTGAGTTTCTCTGGAAAAAGCACACCCCATGTGGAGACAGGAGCACAGGTCAGGGAGTGCTGGCTTCAGAGAAATACAATACCTTTACTAGCAAGGAAAGGATTGGAAGTGAGTCCAAATTTCAACCATTACAAGAACATCACTGATCTCTTGGAAAACTGTGTGGAATGAGATGCATTCCTCTCAATGCATTTTTGTTCACAATGCCTTGATCATCCTCCATTCCCCACCCCAAATTAAGGGAAGGCATTTAAAATTACTCCAAAGTTGTAGAGGGAATATGCATTTATCCAGTGCTCCTGGTGACCACTCCTGTGCTCAGATTACTAACCCCTGGTGCTTTTCTCCTAGAACAGCCTTATCCAGGTGAACTCTCCAGCCTTAAAAGCCTAGCATCCTAGTTATTCTCTGGAAAAATCAGCTCCCACTTCTTCAAGCATGCATCATTTAACTCTTGAACCTGTGCCACAGTAATCAGTGCTGTATGGGGAAATTATCTTACCTTTAAGTAACCCTTTTTCTACAGCCCATCCTCTGCATTTGCTTTTCAACAATTTTTTGGCATTTGATCCTGTGGTTTAAAAAGTTCCATTCCCTATTGAAGGAGCTGATTGAATGAACTGTAGGGAGCTCTGTCCAGCTACAGAAGAGCAAGGAACACTTCAGTCCTGCAGCACTGCTTTGTCCCAGATCACTGACGTAACCACCCAGCACTTTCCAATTCACTTTGGGTGAAGCTCCCTCTTCTGAGGAGCCAAAGCTTTCCTTTGCTGACCCAGCCAGACCTTTTCTTGGGAGCTTGCAAAAAGGTGAAATGGTTAGGTTGCTGTTTGTAACCAGAGCATGGAGGCAGCTTATTAGCTTCACCCTCCAGCCAATTCACAAGAGCACGGGAGGCCTGGGACTCTGGGAGGATGCCTTAAGGAGAGCAGGAGCCTGATGAATGCATTGTCCTGGTTTTAGTGTTAGCAAGTTTCTTAGCAACAGAAATGTTTCAGATTATCACATCCCTCATTTGGGAAGGCTGAAGTGTTTTGCTGGCCAAAGGACACTTAAAATAGACCATAGGAAAAAAAAAATAAGATGTGCCAAAGCCTGGGCTAGTTCCTCTTCTGAGTGTTCTCTTAGTTGTGCCATTGGTTTCCCTTGTGGTCTTCTTGAGAAGCCAAAGGCAACATTTCTTCCTATGAGACCATTTGCTCCTACTGAGGCTGATGTTATTTGCTAAGCCCTTGGTTCCCATTCAGCCAACAGTTTCCTTGAGCATCACTTGGGAATTGCATGGGTAATTTTTGAGAGCAAAGCTAGAACCAAAGTATAGCCTGGCACATACACAGAAAGTGGAAGTGGACAGTAGGTACGTAGCAGGACTTGGGATAGGCTGAGCACGTTCATGAGTTCACCTCTGGCTTTTGGCCAAATGATACCTTAGTTCAGCTGGTAAGTGGAAAACAATGAGATGAATATTGATCTTGATGAAATGCCTGCTGCACCTCTCCACTTGGAGAAGTGGTGTGTTGAAACTGTTCCCCACGTGGGAACTTCAAATGTGGTCTCTTTTCACAGTAGTGAGGAAGGGCAGGGTTCTTCCAGGCACTTGCTTGCTTGAGGATTAACAAAAACTGCAAAGGACACAAACAAGCTGAGGATGGGGATGATCCCTCTGCACTTTGCCAGGTTAGTCCTTGCCCTCTCTGCTGCTACAGATCAGGAAAAGGGCACACAAGGCTGTGGCAGACACTCTTTGCCCCCAGCCCCAAGATGCACAGATGAGAAGACAAGACTCCTGTTGCTCCCAACATTCCTAAGCCTTTGCTAAAATCTGCAGGGGTGGATTGCATCACCCACCTGCCTGTAAATAGCAAAGCCTCTGTCAGCCCTGGGTAGTCTGCAAACACTGTGGGGTAAGCAAATGCTCTCTTTGAATCAAGTGTTTTCGGAGTTCAGATTGCGTCAGCACGTGATTCATCCAAAGGCAGAGAGGGAAGGGAAAGCCAGTAATAGAAATCCATCCCTCCTCCTCTGCCAAGGCATAGTGACCCTTATGAAACTCATGTTTTACTACCTTTAGTACTTGCAAGGAAGCAGCCACTGGAATCTGTTTCATATCTTCTTTTGAAAGACAAACTTCTTTCTAATGAAAGTGAAGATTCATGATTAGCAGCAGCCTCCAGACATTACAGATCACAAGTCCACTCTCTCCTCTCTTCCCAGATCACAAAACTGACTTAAAGACTGTCAGGACCATTGGGGTTTTTTCCTGAATATGGTGCTGCATTCTTCTTTGTCCCCTCCAGTTCAAGGGATTTGTTTATCTAGTCTTATCCTGAACCATCATCAAAGATTCCCAGTGAAGTTCAGGAGATGCCTTAGGTGTTTCTGACCTCAGTAATCTGTATCTAGAGGGAAGGGAAGGGTTGTAGCTCCTATATATCTCCTATAAGCAAGGGGAAGAAGGATGAAGAAGAGGAAGGACAAAAGTTTTCCAAGCTACAGCATCAAGAGCTCTTTCAGTATTTTTGCCATTGCCCACCTCTAGCAGTAGCTGGGTCTCAGCAGAGCCTGTGCCAGGGCCTAGCCACCACAGCCAGATATGGGTCTCCAGAGTCCATCAGCCAAGTTTGCTGCTCATTGCCCTGTTCCAAAACTAGAGTATCCTTTTCACACCAGACACATACAAATAGATACTATGAAGACAAGTGAGGAGGCAGAGAGCTGCTGGCCACTGATGCAATGACAGCACCTGGCTGAAGAGGAAGGAGGAAGCTGTGCTCTGGGCTGCCTACAAACAGCAAGATGGACATGGTGACCTTCTGACCCTGAAGGACACAAGGTGCTGTAGAAGCATGAGAGTCAGCCCAGAATGACTGGAAAAAGCCAATTGCCTATAATATTAGGGCACAGAAGGCACTGAGGAGACCACACTGCTCACCAGTAGAAGGCAGAAAGCTCCCAATGCTACACCAGGCAAGTTACAAAACAGCATTGCCAGTCTCTTCCACAGCATGGGATCTAGGAGGAAAATGGCATTTTGAAGTCATCTTGTACTAACAGATGGCAAGCTCAGTTTGGCAAATCTGTCTGCACACTGACACCAAATTCAGAGTATTATTGTCTTCTACTTTTGGTCTGCCATGCACAGGGTGCTGTGCCATCCATAGTACATTGCTGGTTTGCCACCTCTAAAAATCTGTGTCCTTTGTCTTTAAGTGCTGTTCTTCCATACATGTTTTCTCAGCAAAAACAAGAGATGTTTTGTGAACATTGGAGTGATTTCTTCCTCCAGCAGACCCAGAGCAAGGATTCATATGTTTATTAGGTTACCTAGCTTAGACAATCAGTTTCCCTAGAAGGAGATATTAGAGCTAACAAGGCCATTAAAGAAGAGATTTACAGTGGTGGTCTCCCTGAGATCCTTTAACTGCTTTAGGTGGCTACTTTCATTGGCATCTGAATAAATTTTAAACTCCTGAATCCACCACTAGACAGAAATATTCCCTCCTTGAAACCCAGAGGAATCTGGAGTCTGTTGACAGAAAGCACAATTAAGACACAGGATTCCTTTCTTTTCAATGCTAAAAACACAAGTTGAGATAACTGTTGCACTCCACAGAGCCCAAGCTCCTCATCTCTTGAGTGTGTGCTTTGATCTAACTGCCCAGACCCACAGTCTTCGTGCCAAGCCACTTCTACTCTAAGCTGGGGTCAGAAGAAGCCACAGCACCAACAGATGAACCATGCCCTCACCTTGCACCTTGACTGCAAAACCTCCCTGTAGCTTTGCCAAACTCCTGCAGACTGGAGCAGAATCTGCAGGCACCCATGGGAATAGGTAGGTATAACACTGGAAGTGTCTGCACTGTAGATTAGTCAAATCATTAACTAGCTACTTGGTGATCTGCCTTCAATGATGGAATCTCTGGAGATGCATGCTGAATCAGATTTAAAATGACAGATCTGCCTAATGACAGGAATTGAAAGCAGAGCATTTTGTCTCAGACTCCTGTGGACTATTAAGTGACTAGTCTAAGTGATAAACCAGCAGAAGAAGGTTTTGGTGAAGTTGTGTAACTGACAACAGGCAGGAAAATGGTTTTTGTTTTGTTTGTTTGAAGCTTGTGGCTTTGCCCTTGGGGCTTTCTGGGTGTATTGATGAGATTTGGGCTATATAATGTCAAAGAACATTTAAAGCAAGAAGGCACAATGAGGTTCCCTATGCATTTGTGTGCCCAAACTTACATTGCTTACTGTCACATTCCCAGTTTCTGGTACCTGGTTTCTCTGAACACCTGCACAACCAACTTCTTCCTTAAAAAGCTCTTCTCCAAAACAAGATGCATGAAAGAATAAAGCTGCTGTGACCTCACAGATGTTGAGACTGAAGAGAGGCTTTGACAGTCATGTAGAGAAGCTTCAGCCAGTTTGGAGGTTAGCAGCTTTCAGAACCATATACAATTGTGGTAAGACCTCTGAGGGTCTTCTGCCAGAGAGCCTTGCTGAAACCCCTTTCTGTGATCTGGGTGCCCAGCTCCAACAGATACTTCTGGAAATCCAAGCTGTATTGGCAATGAAAGAGTAGAAAATCCCACCACATGCCAGTGGATAAGGAGCACAACATAAATATCAGTTCATTACAGGGGAAAACAAAAGAAAGGCTGCTAACAGTCTGAGAAAGAGATGCATTTGTGTCAGGCACACAAGCACTTGCCATGGAATTGCTTCCTCCAGGGATTTTGAGGAAGCTCAACTCATCTCTTTAAACCATGAAGTGGGACAGACTGTTGAAAGACCAAGGAAGAGATACTCATGTTTTCAGAAGGCTTGAGCACATGAGCTGTGTATTATCTAGCACATCTCCCCTTTATCCATATGCACTTTATTTAGGAGGATTTCATAAGCTCAGTCACATTGAGGATCTCAAATTAAAGCAATAGAAATAGACACAACCTGGCATGCAACAGAGACTGTCAGGGATTCCATGCTCTTAACCTGGTGATTCTTGCTATTTATAATGTGGATAATAAGTTGATTAATTATGTTACAATATGAATTGTCAACATCTGCAAGATTAAGCCACTGGAAATCAGAATATTCCACTCCACTTGTGTTCTCCACTGCTTTTTATTCTTTTTCTTAGAGTCTTAAATAAAGATTATTTCCATGTATTTCATTAAGCTCCTAAAAGTCATCTGCCTTCCTGGGTTTTTTTTTGGAAGGAAGAAGAAAGATTATCTCCTCCTCAGAACTACAAGGATGGGTCAAACTGTATTGTCCTGCCTAGAAAAATGAAGAGGATGCAAAGCTAGTCTAAAGGAGATCTAGAGCTTGGAGGTCAACAGGGACAGAAAAAGTGCAGACAAGAACTGTTCAAGGCATTTCCATGAGTGTGTGTTCTGGAAGAGCTGGCTATGGATGTTAATTCCTGAGTGAGTTCCCAACAGAGGGAACAGTGATGAGTTGAGTTGTGCCTCCCCAGAAGATTCTAAGTAATAACTCAATTGTGACTCCAGAAGCAACTCCAGTAGGTGGACAGAGGGTGATAAATGTGGACTCCAGAGAACACAGCCACTGCAACCTGTCATGAACTGTGATATGAGCTTGGAGGAAGCTGGAGGAGAAAAGGGGCAGAGGGGAAATCAGCACAATGAATGTCTCCAGCCTGCATGCACGAGAGATGGTTACTGAGCTAAAAACACTTCCCCTACAGAAAACACTGGTGGTGAATAAGCTTGGCTGCAAGGACTGATCAGCCTTTTTCCTTTCTTCAAAGGAATTGCTGCATTTTAATCCTGCCTGCAAACATCTTAAAATGATTAACATTAGCATTAGCATATTTGACTTTCATTTGTGACTTGATAGGTTTTGAAACTCTATTATATCCTGGCTGCTGCAACATGAAGACAGTGGAAATGAATGGAGAGAAAAGAACAGAGAGGGGGAAAACATGGTGTTGGTGAAATAAAAGAAAGTGTTGGTTTAGGCTGATAGAAAACAAACTTTCATTAAATCAACAATTCAGCAGGAAACAGTGGAGGATATTTGCAACATGTTGGCAAGCCTCAAAGTAAATAAGTTCTTCTAAGACTTCAGATTGTTGATTTTTTCCCCCCCTATTTTGAATTATGAACAGAACTCCCAAGTAAGAAGTGGGAAACTCTCCTTTAAAAGACATTGAAATGCTTTGATGTTGCAGCCTACAATTTTTGTCCCCCTCAAAACAATTTGTCAACTTCAGCCCAAAAATTCATGAAACCACATTTTTGAGCTTACTATCTTCTGAAAAGAATTTGCCCAGCTGTATTTTCAGACTTCAGTGGTAAAGAATACATCCTTCCAGTCTCAATACATGTGTGCTGAATTGCTGTCTTCCACATTAGCACAGCATTGCACTGGCAGCAAGTCTCAGGCATCCTCCATGCTGTCTTGTAACCCAGAGAGCAACTGGGTTATAACAATTTCTAGGGGTAGCAATTCTGGAAGAGGACCATACTGAACTGGACATGTAGTTTGGGTTGTTGTTAAATGACTTTAGCTTCCCTAAAGCCAGCTGATCAACTTGAAATGCCTTTTGCAAGGCTTGCAAATAGTCCACAGATTCCCCACAGGGGCTGCAGTGTTGAACAAGATAGAACAAGAAGTCTGTGATCCACTTTGGCCAGCTGGGCTAAGTCACAATTGTATTGAAGTCCATCATGTAGGATGTGGGAATGGAGCCCTAATCTGTCTCCTTCAATGTGTATTCTGTTGCTTCTAGTCTAGAGAAGATCAGTATTTGCTTTCCCAGCTTTGCTATGGATGGTGAGCGGGACCATGTTATTGCCAGTGCTGCAGACTGTGGAGCTAGCAGCACACAGAGAGCTGGCAAACCTTAATGGAGAAGGCTGCTGAAGGCTACCCCTCTGCTGAAACTGGCTGGAGCAGGTTTAGATAAAGACAGGGCACTACAGAGAACCCCACCCATTGTGGTTCCATCACTGAAACAAGAGCAGATCATCTGCCCTTTGCAGCATCAGTGCCTAGGACAAGGTCCTGCCAACACATTGTGGTTGTGAGGTGGGGCTGTGCTCTGACTTTTTAACAGAGAAACCCAAAGTGTTCTCTGCTTTGGCTGCACCTGTGTGCTCCAAGATAACATCAGAGTGTGCTAATTGTTTCAGAGCCTGTTCTGACTCTTCCATTACCCTAGGAAAATGTCTTTATTTGTAAATTGTTAGAATGGATGAACTGATATACACTTGATTTCTGCTAATAAGCTATACCTGTATTTTATCTGCTAATTACAGCACATAGAAAATCTAGACAAGCATGAATACAATAAGATAATGTCTTTTAACAGTAACTAATTAAACCATAAAGCAAGACATGTGCTATTCAAGAGATAATGTTCATGGCACTTGAACACATCAAGCAATAAGCTGTGTTTGTAGTTGATTAAATGTCAGAGTGAATCTGAAGCATCTGATAATTGCAAAAATAATTTCCTGCAGGTACACTAATCATGTGAAAAGGTGGAGCTTCACTGCCTCTGATTTGTGGATGGAAACACCCTCAATTTGGAAGGAAAGGTTTGAACCACAGCTACCAGTCTGTCAGTGAGCTCTGTGGGTCAGGACAAGCAGTAGTTAAGGAAGGGACAGCATTCCTCTCTTCATGCATTGTGCAAGAGCCAGGCTGATTTCAGCATGGTTTGGAGAAATGAGAGCACAGACTAAACACCCCTGATGTTTTCTGAAGTAAGGTCATGAAGCCCATTATGACAGAGCGTGGACAGGTCAAGCCAATAACTCCCTTAGGCTGGAATTTCTTCTCCTGGTTACAAGCTGTTAAGGTTGGAGTCTTTCCCTGGCTCAGTCTCTAGCACTGCTGAGAAAGCTCACCACAAAAAGCTGAGTTTTAGTCCCAAAGTAAAAAAAGTCCTCATTATGTTTACAAAGTCTTGTAGGATACACATTCTTCAGTATCATTATTTACAGGTCAAGATCAAGTGTGGAAGGAAGAGATTTCATTTACTTCTCCTTTGCAGCACCATAAGCAGCATTTCTCCCTGATTGCTAATAAACTTCCTGTCCTTCCTCAAAACATGTAAGCTGTTGGATCACACAGGTCCCTATCTTCTAGACCCAACTTCATATGCTCACACTTGTGCCCTACTGCACTGCTGCTAAGTGTCAGACTCATTTTAGAGGGTCTGTTGTGCACCCCCTGGCCCACAGTTTTGGCTATAACCCCTTGCCTGTCTTCATGCAGCTCTAGAAAGTGTCTTGAAATAGGAGAAATCTGGCCAACAGCAAGTCAATGCTGTGTAATTATCAGACAGTAACTAGCCCACATGGACTACAAGTCAAATTAATCAGAGTTGAGAGATGAATTTGGGTATACATGTGTGGGTGGAGCTGGTGATTTATCTCTGCCCAGGCTCTTGAGCAGCAGGAAGCACAGGGACTGGAGTTCCTCTAGCAAGAATGCCTAGCTAGGGAACAGAAAACCAAGAATGACCCTCAGTCCAAACTGCTTTAAGAGACAAGGAAGGAAAAAAAGAACAAGTGTAGTTCCTAACTTGGTTTTGGTTCTTGTTGAACTTCAAGGGGAGCTACTGCTGCTGGAGGCCCTGTACTGGAAGTTATTACATTCCTGCAAGCTGCTCTGGCTCCCTTCTGTTGCCTCTTGGCCAAGGGATGGCTCATTTCTGGACTTGAAGCAGATCAAGATACATTACTGGAGAGGAAGTCAGGTCACAGAAGCCAGCCTGGTGCTTTTTGCTCCCATGGTGGGTGGATGATCTGACTACAGACTGGAGGAGAAATAACAGGAGCTACAGTCAGAGGCAGGTAGTAAAAACAACATCCCACTCACCATTCAGCCCTGTAAAGAGCTCCAGCTGCTCAGGGCATTACATATGGAAAGAAACATCAAAGAACCCTGATTATCTTTGGAGCTGAACTCCTCACAGGTATGGATGACTAGATACTGACTTTATCCTGATCCAGGGCACAGCTCTTTAACTGAAACTTCTACTGATATTTTACCAGGCTGCTGCATCTATTGAGGTACATTAGAATATCACCCACAACACTCATCTTACAGCTGGCATTTTTAACTACATCAACCTATCTTCAAGCTGGATTCTTCTAAGCAAGGCACCTGCAACAAGGGGATCTGTGGCCAGATGCAGAAGGTGAGAGCTACCACTGTGCAGCAGTCCATTTACAGGGGGATTATTGCATTACAAGTTTCTCCTGAAAGGCAAACCAGCTTCACTCCAAAGGACCCCTGCAGGAGACATATCTATTTCTAGACTTCAAAAGAGAAGAGAATAAAAGTTTGTGGCATCCTTAAAAAAGGGAGCAGTTAGAGAACAATAATCCCTACCTGTAAATCTTGTGCTTTGCCCTGAGCACTTTCCAACAGGAGCCTCTAAAGCCTATTTTCAGGCCTGATGATAACAATAGAGGCTGTGTATAGTGAACATGAATGCTCTCCTGAGCAGGCAGGGGGATTTTGGGATGTTCCCCACTTAAACCCTATCTATTTTTAATGAATAGTTTGCTCATGGACAAGTAGAACAGAAACTAGAGGAAAATCATAGTAAATGTCAAACAATTTGTCATTGCCAGGCAGGGGAGATGGGGGAAAATAGCACCAAGAAAAAGAAGTTTGGGGGTGGATCAAGATGACTGATGCATTATCACTGGATGAAAGGTGATTTCGGTTGGAAAGATGAAGCTGGGGACTCCACAGGCCCAATTTGCCTCAATGTAGTGGGAACAGGGATCCAGTGCCTGTTCCTGTCTCAGAGATGGCTGCAGGCATTCTAAAGAAAGTCAGCTGGCACAGCACAGAGAAATCTCCTGTTGGCAAAACTGAAACAGGACCATTATTACCATTACCTGGGAGTGTCTGCACCTCAAGATGGTTAAAGTCACCATTCCAAGGTACCTGATGGTCCCAACACAAGTTTCCCAGCTGACTCTAGAAGTCCCTAACTCTGCTAACTGTGACAAATGATACCATTGTCCTTTATGCAGCAGTCAAACTTGAAGTATTTCTTTAAGGGGTGAAGTTAAGATTTATTTTATTCATTTTAGGCTATTTTTAAGAACTTCTGGTGGCCTAACTTGGTTTATAGCCCTGTTAGTTTGGGTTGCTAAAGTGTTACACCAAACAGCAGGAGCATTCAGACAGATTTTCTGGGGGCAGAGCCATCCATTTGGGCAGCATTTGAGTTGATGAAAGTAAATAGTGTCCTTTTCCTTTTTATGGACTCCATCTGACATACACTCTGATCTTAAAAATTTATGGCATTTGGAGACTGGAGAAGATGGGCTGTTCAAATTCTCCATGACCAATAATTTGTCAAATCTGTCTCCCATTTTTTTTCTTCCCATACAAAAGGCTGTTCTGCTAATGTCCTCTAGTACTTAAAGCTAATGGGCTCTATTTGGGGTATTCTATTATCTAAGAGATGTGAGAAATATTAAGTATTAAAGATGTCTACTGAAAGGGCAACATGATTTATTATTAATCAAAAGAATAAATCAGGTTTTCCTTTCCTGTGGCAATCCTTGTCTATTTAAAAGGGTTGCTAATATTCCAGTTCTCACATCCCTTTTCTAGGGGACATCCAGATGTTTCTGCTCAGGAGCAGCTTTAGAGAGTTTGCAACACTTCTACATCAGAGCAACCTGATCCAGCTATAGGTGTCCCTGCTTGCACTAGATTGACCTGCAGAAAGTCCCTTCCAACTCTAACCATCTGGTGATCTAGCTCCCTAGAGAACAGGACAGACACTTCCTCTGGTTCAGGACAGGTACACAGAGCATCCCAGAGGAACACCACCACTAACAGACCAATGTCTCCTAAGCCATTCAGGAGCAGAAAGAAAGAGGTACTAGATCTTCATGATAAGACTAACCTAGAAGACATCTTTTCCCACTGCTCCATCTGCTGGTTTTCTCCTCTCAACCTGCTGATTGCATGCAGATCTCTCCCCTACCCATCATGAGCAGAAGCAGCCCTCCCTCCACCAATTCACATTCTCCTGATGGGCAGGACATGATGCTAGTGAGTTACAAGGTGGCTCTTTCTTACAGTGTGGTGAAAGAAGGTCAAATCAGAGCAAGAAGAGCTTTCAGGAATAAGAAGGATGGAGTCTGCAGCATGTGACTGCTGGGAAAGACTACTGGAAGCAAGGAAAGATCTCCAGCTGGAAAGACCTAGTGCCTCTTGTTGTTGCAAAGCCAGTTGGAGACACCTGTTGTTCAACACCCCGTGCTCCTCCTCAAGCAACCAGTTAGAGACTGCAAGACCTGATGAACCTTTTGGGGAGGTCAACATGGCCACACTTGTGTGAAGAGATGCTGCTTTGGCTTGATGATAGCTTGCAACTAAAGCAAGGATGCCAGCTGGAGAGGAAGGCTGGGGAAGGCAGCCTCCTAGTCTGTTACAGATTTTTTGGTGAACTATAACTGCTTGGTGCTCCCAGTTGCCTTTTCTCCCTCAAGGGAGGGATCCTATTTCAAAGGAAAATGTAATTTATGCTAGTTGAGAATAAAGCAGGAAAAAAAAAAACAACCAAAAAAGGACTTTTGACAAACTTACTTTCCAATTATCAATGTGTTTCCTCTGATCCTTAGGGTCCAACTCCTCCCTAGGAAGTGCAGTTCTATTAATGACACCATGACTGCTCTAAGCCACCAAAAGTAGGCAGGAGAATCAGCATGAAGTGCTGCTAAACTAAGCCCCAGCTCAGCCTGCAGCACATGAACCATACCAAAAGGGCTAAAGCTGCTTCTCTCCAAGGTGCAGGAAGTCACATTCCTGCAAGCCACAAACCCTCCTCATGGGACATGACCAAGACAACTCCATGAGACCTCTTTAGGGACAAGAGGACTTTCTCCATTCCATCTTTCTTGCCTCTCCCACTCTCTCCCATTGCCTCCTCCCCACCCTCAGGGTTAGGCTAAAATTCCCAGAGAGGAGGAACACACATTTCTCTCCTATCTTCCCTTCAAGCAATCTTTAACTCTGGTCACTCCAGAGGGACATTGCCACATCATCCACCTTCACCATCCCACTCAAGCATCCCAAATTATGCTCAGGAGATGCCTGCTTCTTTGGCCAACAGATTCTCACACGACCAGCTGTAGCTATTCTGATCTAGCTGAAGCCTCTGAGGCCACAGTGGAGCTTTAATCCTCACTCCTGCCCACGGTATGGAGAGCATTGCCATCTGTATTGCTACATTAAAATAACATGAGGAAGGGCTGGAAATGAGAGGAAAAACACATTAAGAGGATCTTCTTTAATATAGCCTCCAGTCTGAGGCAAAAACCTCACTGAAGAGATAAAACAACTCTATTGTTTTCCTGCATATTTGAGGAGAGAAGAATAGCTTAATGCTGGGCCTGGGATCATTTGCCTTTGAGATGGTTAGAAGCTTTGCTCCCTGCCACAACCTAATTATACAGCACAGAGTAATTATTTTGCAGTCAATTAAGTCCACTAAATGTGCATATTTCAGAAACCTGCTTTAAACATTAACTCCACCAGGCTAGATAGAACACTGCTATTCTTCCACCTGAACCAAAAACCAACTCCACCACTGATGAAACTCAGGGGTTCAGGCAACTCCCAAATTAGTGCCCGAAACTTTGTATTGTTCTGGAAATCTGGTCCCTCAGCCACCATAACAGGGGCTGAGCCAAGGTTCCCACTGATTCTGTAAGCCAAACAGGAAAATCTTCTGTGAAGTCTTCTTATCAGCACTCCAGTTCCAGCTGGGTGCCTGCAAGGAGGGACCTGGAACATAGCAATCCCTTACAATCTGTGTTGCCCACCCCTCATGCAACACTTCAGGCCAATAGTAATATTAGGCTCTGAGGTTTTCCCATTCTTCACCAGGTCCTTTCACTGCCTCTAGGCAGCCCATTTTCCTTGCCTCAGAGGCTGCAGCTTCTGCTGCTGATTGGAATGTCCTCACCTTCCTGCTTGAAGCAGCTCTGGGGTTTTTACTTCTCTAGGTAAGAGTTCAACATCTCCAGGAGAAAACTCACAGCACATGGCCTAACCCCTCAGCAAAAATAGCTACTAATGCTGAGCAAACTCTGCTCCACAAGTTCTGTGGAACCCCAAACTGCACAGTGGTCTTCAGGCACCTCTCTCAGAGCCTGCTCTGATGAGTGTACTGCCAAAAAGCCAAGCTATGGAGAAACACCATAAAACACTGCTTCAGCTCCCAGAATTGGTTTTCTTATGGCAAAGAAGTAAGTTTTTCAGTCATGCATCCTATCAGCCAGTGAAAACTAACCTTTTTTTTTGGCAGCAGAGCAAATTGATGGCATGGAGAAACACTGCCTTTTTATTAATGGCTGGACAATAGCTTGGGAAAGCTCTTCTGAAGAAAAAAGATGAGAATCATTTAGAAGTGATCCAGTGCTACAGGAGTTTCTCCAAACCTTATTACAACATGAGAAGGATGATGAATATTGTGGCACTCATACAATTCTTTCATCTTTTCTGGGACACAAGTTCTTTTCAGTCTATAGAATAACTGATCTGCATTAGGAGAAGAAAGATACCAAAGAAATTGAGGTTTAGCATCTTTCTCCCCAGGCACTTCACTGTATTACTTACACAGATGATACCTGGTTTGGTATCAGACCAAGGTACAAGTGACTCCAAACTAAAGAAGAACAGGAACAAACCAAAGCTGTGAAATACTACTGTACTACCAACAACACAAAATAAGATTTCAGCTGAAGTTGAGACATTACCTGAAGCAAGTCCCAATCCATCTAGTCAGGTAGATGATCTGGTTCTTCAGCACTTCCACCAAGTGCAGTTCAAGGAAAACAAAACCCCAAACCCTTTAGTAATGAAACATCTTCTTTTTAGCTCTAACTTCATCTTACTCACTTAACATTCACTCTGCTTTTACCTTTCTCACTTTCTCACAGTAGGCAAACACTGAAAAGAAGAACACAATACAAAATGCCAACAGCCACTTGGGGCTTTTCTCTTTAGCAAGGCAGATGCTCTGTTAGCAGCACCTGGCTCCACTTAACGTTGAGCTACAGCTGTGTTAAGGGGGAGGAGCAGGGAAAATGGTGATGCTGCAAGGTTCCTAGCCTGTTCTGTGATCAACCCCACTAAAGCTCTCCCTGAACATCTCTGTTCCATCTGTAAAAACAGGGGTATCACTCTGCCAGGGGAGCCAACAGCAGTGGCAAGGGTGACCTCTCTTCATTTCACTGGGGTGCACCCAGCTCCCATAACCAAAGCCTCCTAACTGCTTTTAGGATTCCTGGAACTTTCCCTTACTTCCCAGCTCCTCAAAAAAACCCCTCTTTTTCTTCCTTCATGCAAGAAATGGACTTAAGACATATTCCCGAAGCAACCTGGGCTGTCCCTGCTGTTTTTCATCAGGAACTAGCAGCCCAGTAGAATGAGAATAGGTTGTGATGAATGGGATATGTGGGGAAGGAAAAAGATGAATGAGCACAGCCACTCTCAAGGCTCTTCTGGTAGAAAATGTTAACAATGTGCTTGGAGTTCCCTGATAACTCTGTCAGACAACCCATTACTGGGAAAAATCTTCCCATTCAACAGCATGCCCATGTGGGTGTAGAGACAGAATTGGAAGCAGTGGCATTTACAAAACACAAAAGTGAGGGGCATTTTGCTCTCTGAGGTCCAGATCCAGCACTGAAACTAAAGGTTCTCTGCTTTGACTGTCAGAAATGCAGTGACTGTACCTAAGTGTGAACCAGGTGGATGAGGCTTAGGCAGCAATTCAGCCTGATCTGCAGGAGCACAGATTCCATGGCAGCACAAGCAGAGCTTTCTTATGCTACTGGATGGGGGAAAGATGAGCAACCAGCTCCTTGGACTTCCTGAGTCCTTCCTTTTATTTCACCACTTACTTGTAGATTTTTTTAGTGTAACAATTTGATAAGAGGCTTTGAATCCAGCTGCTGAGAGCAGACATCTCCCAAAAGGAAGCAAACACAAAAGAAGGGAGGGGGGAAAGAGGGCAGCCCTATTTCTGATTCAGGTGTCAAATTCATTCCACATTTCTCTCTTTACATTTAGGGAAAAGATTAGCAAGGTCTGTCACAGGTAGCTGAGGGCTCTTCACTAACCCCAGAGACAAAGCATTTTGGGTTTGTGTGGCTGTGTTCTCTCTGCTCTGTAACATTAGCTCTCTCCTCACATCCAATAGAATTCCTTCAGCCGGCCTCCAAATTAAACCAGACTGATTAATTCTGACATGCACTGTGGAAATCAGCACCCTGCTGGGGGGGATGTTGAAGGAAGGCCTCTACCTTCCATGAAATATGGTTTCACTTGTGTAGGGAAGAGATTCAAACCCTCAAAATGCAAACACTGGCAAACTGATCACCAAGACAAAGAGACGGCAGGGGCTTGACCTTTCAGCCAAGCACAACATCTTTGTTATCCCTTTTATTTGTTGAATGCTACCAATTACTGAAGAGTGGGGCTTGCTTTCATCTAGCTGCCTCCCTAGCCTTCAGCAGCAGCAGTGTAAATCCTGGCTGGAAGGGGAGGAGCTGGTCTGAAGATGGATGATTGCTGGAAGCCATAGTCCATGCTAGAGGAGTCTTGATGGTGCAGTGGAGGAAGCCTTAGACCTTTGCCTGAGTGCAGGGTAGCTCCAGCCCTGGGGTGCCTCAAGCACTCCATGGCTAGCCCCTGGAGAGAGGGGACAGTCCCACTCTGTTCAGTGCTGCTGTGGCCTCCTCTTGAGTATCAGGTGCAGTTCTAGTTCTCAGGCAGGAGTCTAGTGGTGCTGATGTTACAGTCTGAAAATGGAGCATGGCCACTGAGGTAAAGGAACTCAGCATTCCCATTCCAGCCCAGCAGCAGGCAACAGCAGAGGAAACTCCAGACACTTGCCTGTGTGAGCATAGGAACATCTCTGGGGGCTTAGTAGCTCCAGAGGATGCTATCATTCTCTCTCCAAGTTGGTTTGAGAGCAAACAAACATCTTTGCAACTGTGGCCTTGTCCTATTCCCTGTAAAAGGGCTCAGAATAGTCTGTGTGTGAGCTGCCCAAAGGGAATTCTAAAGCAGAAGACCTTGATGTCAGAGTAGAGACACTGCCTCCTTTCCAGCTGCTAGAGCCTGGCCAAGCTGCATCAAAATGATCCTTTTGGCTTCTTTTTCACATAGAGCTGTGAAAGAAACTCTATCACAGAAAGAATTAGAATGGAAACTTCCTTCTTCCAGATCTGAAGAGTTGCTATTCACCTCGAAATTCACTGGATAAAAGCTGCAAAGGCAAGGACAGCAGAGAAAACCAAAGCTGAGGTAAAACTGAGGGAGTCTTTGGCAATTACTCTTAGTTACACACACACACACAGAGAAACCAAACCAAACCAAAAACAAACCCAAACTCCACCAAGGATACGACTGAGCAGCTTTCAGAATCAAGAACTGGGAGCTGAGAAATGCTAGAAACACAAATATCTGTGAAATTTCTTCTGCTCCCCAGTAAGTGTGATTTTTAACCAGACAATTACACTCTGTGGTGGTTTCTGGGTTTTGAGTTGGGTTTATTTTTTCCCCTCACAGGACACCTGCCTCCTCCAGAGCACAGGAGGGGTGGTGTCTGTGGGTGAATCAGCCTTGTGGAGTGCAGGAGACTGTTGCTGGTGGCTTTGCCTCCTTCACTTTGATTAAAATCTTACCCAGAAAATTCTGGCATGTCTGTGCTTTTTAAAAACTGCTCCAGCAGATGGTTCTTATTCAGCTCTGGGGGAGGCACTGGGGGAGTTGTTTAGGAATTCAGAACTTTTGTGTGCACATGGCATCAAATTAATAAGGACTCTGTCTCTCAAAGGAGAGCTTCATTTGATCTTGTATGCTGCAGGGGCCCTGAGCCAGGGCTGGAATTAGCAGTGGGATGCCAGTTGCTGCTGTTTTTTGCTGTTGCTGTTGTTGCCTTGCTCTGGCTCCACTCCACCAGCAGTGTGGGATGTGCCACAGAGGCACCTGGGAAGAGGTGAGGCTGCAGGACAGACAGACTGCATGAAGAGGTCACACTAATGATCCAGCCCAGGACCCCCTCAGGCTCAACTGGGAAGAGCAATACACTGACAGTGACTAGGAGTAGACAGTGGCCACCAGCTCCTTCTGTGCTGCTGGAGAGACATGGGGACTGGTGGCCAGAGCAGTTCAGACCAAGTTCTCCCCTCTGAGCTTGTCCTTCAGGGGTCCTGCTTTCCCTCTGGTGCCAGGGACAGGGAAGGGTGGCTCACTAGATGGACCAAGAGGTATAGACAGAAATCTGTGCCAACCCAGCACTTCTTCCCAGTGCTCTGCTCTCCTGCCACCTCTCATGCTGCTCCTGAGGGAAACTGGAGGCATTTCTCAATTACCTTGGCCAAAAGGAGAGCTCAAGCACGTTTCTGAGCTTGGCCCACAGGTCAGACTGCTCCAGCTGAGCCCAGGGAGGAACACAAGTGTGCAAGAGTTATCCTTCAGATGGGGAAAAGAGCCAGCAACTGGTTTCTCCCTCTTTAGCTTTCCATAGGAAACCTCTCCCTGGTGCCAGATTTTGTTGTGGGTTTTGTGGCTTCTTTGTTTATTGTTCTGGTTAGGTTTGTTTGTTGTTGTTGTTGTTGTTTTGTGTGTTGTTTGGTTTTTGGATTTGTTTGGGGTTTTTTTGTGTCTTATTTTTCCTTTAGTGCACACTCAGACTTTTATTTCAGTATCTTTTTTTCTTTAACCCATAAATAATGTTTTAAAAATGAAGGAGGAGAGGGAGAAGAGGTGAAAGATCAGAGAGAGCTGATCTAGGTTTGAACAGGCTGAACCTCTCTGGCTATAGGGGAGAATCCACAGCTGTTTTGTGGCTCTGAGGCTGCTGTTCAGATGGACTACTTTCATTGAGAAGTTCAAAAGTGCCCTATTGTGTAGGAAGCCTCTGATGAAGAAAACTTCCTTGACTGAGACTGGAAAACCAAAATTAATTAAGAAATAAAAGCATTTTAATTAAAGTGGTTAATAAAGAAAGGCTTCTGCTCAAAATTCCTTCCAGTGGCTTGTGATGGGTGCAGAATCCTTCCTACCCCTGCAAAGACAAGACAAGACATGCAATGCTTCTGTCCCTCTGCACACAAGCAGCAGTGACCAAGGATTCCTATCAACACACTCCCACTTTCCTTAGTTCCTCAGGCAGTCATCTGAGTGTCCTGGTTTAGCTTGGCTGAGGGAACAGGAGCCAGCAGGTGCTGCCTGTTTCTGCAGATTTGACAGGTTTGTTTTCAGCCAGGCTTTGTCTCCCTTGTTAATGTAGAAGATAAGCTTTTGAGTCACAGGCTCTCCCTTGCTCTGCAGCCAGTTCAGAGCCACTGAAGCTAGGAGATTTGCTTTATCTTAAACTGGATAGGAGTTGGTGCCAGAAAGAAGACCTAGGTACTGCAGGAGCAACAACAATTACCACTAATGAAAACTGATTTCTGTAGACAAAGGTATTCTGCAAAGGAGAGGGGCAGGAGCTGATCCCCCTGGTCACCAGCCACAGGAGCTGAGGGAATGGCATGGAGCTCTGCCAGGGGAAGCTTAGGTTGGATACTAGGAGAAGGTTCTTCCCCCCAGAGGGTGGTGGAGCACTGGAACAGGCTCCCCAGGGATGCTGTCATGGCATCAAGGCTGACAGAATTCAAGACAATGAATGCTTTTTGACATGTGGTGTGACTTTTGGGGTTGTCTTGTGCCTAGCCAGGGGTTGGACTCCATGACCTTTGTGAGTCCCAACTCAGGACCTTCTAGGATTGATCCTATGGTTCTACTCTCCTCACAAAGGTTGCACACTTGCCAAACATCTTCCATCCCAAAGAGGATATACAAATATACTCAGGCTATCCATGGAGTGCCTGGGTATTCTGATGGGGAAGGGAATGCACCAGTGAGTTCTGCTTGGCAGAAAAGGGGTAGGTGACTCTGACACACATCAGCTGCTGAGGTGCTGAAAGGTTGCCGTAATTGAGCCTTTGAGCAAGAACATTGAAATAAATCCCCATGCTTTGCTAGTGCCTCATGAGAAGTTTAACAGCCATGCAAAGAGCCCTAGGATGTCATTTTCTTAACTCTTACCTGGCACATCCCCAATCTTTGGCAGAATAAAAGCATAAATTGACTCTGCCAGGGTAGGCAGCCATGATGTTTAAGGACTGGTAAATATTCATCCCCAAACCTGATAGGGCAGAGCTTTTCCTCTCTCAATAATGGGAAGGGGAAGGGATTTTATATGCATGGAAGTACAGAGAATTATCATCCTTGTGCCCTCATAGCCTTTCATTCTGTAGCACAAGAATACAGCAACAAGTATGGTACAGATGAAGAAAATTGCTGTGAATGAACCTAGACATTAAGGGAGCAATAACAGCAGCAATGGCTGTGTGAAACTATGGGATACTTCCACCTTCCATGCCACAGGCCTTGCCCTACATCTGTTTTGCAAGAAGGTCTCCCCTGAGCCTCCTCTTCCTCAGACTAAGCAACTCCACCTGCATAGCTGCAGGTGTTTGTCTAAATCTGGAAGAGGTTCAGGAGGCAAAGATCAGGAAGGCAGAGAGATCCACAACATACAACCTATCCCAGCCAGAGGGGCAAGCAAAAATTGGCCTAAAATATGGAAATCAGCTGCCAGCTGGAGACTTTTGGAGTGAGTTTTAAATCTTGCTGAGACTACACTGCTCAGAGGTTTACTGACTCTTCTGAGCATTATGTTTCATTTCACACATGGCATTAAAAGTGCTGCAGCTGCCTGCAAGGGTGGCAAAGTTTCTTAGGCAGGCTTGGATGATGCAGCCAGCCCCCTGGTACCTGGCAGGTTTGTGCCTGAAGTAATCTGAAATGCATCTCTCAGGTTATCCCTCCTTCCAGGGTATTATTAATGGAGGAATTTTATCTTCTGCTGGCTTTTCTTTTGTCCTTCCCTTAGTAGAACAACAGCAAACTGAGAAATAGCTAGGAAGTGACATTTGCCTTCTACAAAAGTCTTAATTAAAAGCAATTTGTTTTGTTTTCAGAACCAACTGCAACTGAAACCTGTGAAGCTTTAACCATAAAACTGATGCATTTTGATGAAAAATACAATTAGTGCAAGTTCCCATTTAACTGAAAAGCTATTTTTTTTCATAGAATAAGAATTCCTCACACAATACCTTCACCAAACAGAATGAAAATCAGTTTCTTACTGTAATCCAGACCCCCACAGCACTCATCACCCTGAAGAAGCTCAGACTCAGAAATGAGGCATTACTGGGAAGCAGCATGGGAAATCTTTAGCAGCATGCAAAAAGGCAGTGGATGGGTTTGGGTCAGAAATCAAGATCTTTCAAGTGATATAAAAGAGGCAATGTAAATGTAGGAAGATGACCTAAGTTGGAACCTTGGCACAGGTTCATCTCTTGACTGAAGGTGATGTTTAACATGCCAGAAACCTTCTCCTGCATCTGAGTAGTCAGCAAGTAGGAGTGAAGATGAGCATTAACAGGGCTTTTTCCCCTCTCATCTAGAAATATCCTAAGTCTGGGTAATTTGTGCCTTTAAATGCCTGTCAGAGGGCTCAAAAATCACAGAGATGACAGTGAGAATATCAGAATGAGTGAAAACACAGCTGTTTGGATCTGTATTGTAAAGGAATGGCAAAGCACTAAGGGGTATTTTAGAGCTTTGTGGATGTTTTTTTTTTACCTTTTCTTTTGGTAACTGAGAAAATCTGCCAAGCATTTGAGTTGGCAAGTTTTGGGAGACCTGTTAATTCAGTGCTCTGTTTAACCCTGGCTTCTGCCTCCAGCTGCAGACCACAGAGGGTCCAATGGATTAAAATGAGACAGGGATTTAGGCAGAGGGACTCTGTAGGGAGTGAGGAAAGCAATCTCTGTGAAAAGAGGGAAACCTGCTTCTCCACAGCTCTTAACAGGGACACTTGGGCAATACAGCAAGCCCTTCAGAAACCCCTGATGCCCATACCAGGTGGTTGCCCCTCTCTAATGCCCTAACTCAGTACTCCAGATTATAGACTGGCACATGCTTAACCTCAGCTCTGAGTTTAGACCTTGCTGACTTCACCAGGAGTCAAATCCACACCCAAGTTAGTGGCAAATAAGAGAATTACAAAAGTCATTGTGTGATGCAGCAGATATAGAAAAGCTGAGACAGGGTTGTTTTGTTCTACAGGCATCCATGAAATAAATATGCCTTTTGGGCTTGAAAATATTATCCTTACAAGACAGGAAACTTGAACCTTCACAGGTTGATGGGCACCTAGGTCCTAGGGAAGTCACTGGGAAGCAGACATTCAAATACCTCTCCAGAACAGAGTGCCAGACCTCTTTCACCTGAACCATGCATTATTTTAGGTGATCTTTCTTACCCTCCTGCTTTCTAAACTAAATAGCCTTGGTTCTTTCAGTTGTTTTCAATCTTTAGTCTCTCTTCTCCCTTGTCCAGGTAAGGCTTTGCTGTCTGTGGCACAGCAGAGCTTGGAGCTGAGAGAGGCTATCCTGCACACAGTGTAAAGGGGAAAAACCCCACATCACCACATCATAAAATCAGTCTCTTCTAATATTTTCTCCATCAATCCCTCACCATTTTATTATTTTGCCCAATCATTTCCTCCTTGCCAACTCTCAGCAGCACATCAGCCTGCTAAGGATGAATGCTAGACCCTCTCCTTGAGACACTCCAGGTAATTTAGATCTCTAGGTAATTTAGACCCCAGCAACGTCTGAAAAAGACTTCAGCTTTTTCTCCCACTCCATATCACTTCTCATTTATCTCATTTCAATTGGAGCTGCCACCTAACTGCACTGCTGATAGGTTTGTTCAGTCCTGTTAGAGCTCAGATACCAGCTAGCCCAGTGCCTTTCTTTCCTCTCTAGAGGTAAAGCTAAAGGGATAATGGGGTTAGTTTTAGAGCATGGAAGGGAAGGGGCCAGAGGATTATTCAACTTGTCATTTGCCTCACACAAAGCAGCCAAGATATGTGTAACCCTTACCTTGCCATACAAGAGGAAATGGCCTCAAGTTGCACCAGGGGAGGTTTAAAATGGATTTCAGGAACAATTTCTTCCCAGAAAGAGTTGTCAGGCATTGGCCCAGGCTTCCCAGGGCAGTGGTGGAGTCACCATCCCTGGAGGAGGTCAAAAAACATCTAGCTGTGGTACTTAGGGACATGGTTTAGTGGCATGGGGGTCTACAAAAATGTAGATTAGGCATCTCAGATACTGTCTGAATCTGCAGAGGGCCAGAAAGGGCTGCTGGACAATGCTTCAGTCAGTCAAACTGTACAGCCAAGAGAAGAAGGCAGAGCTAGACAGCACATGCTGCAGTATTCCACAGGAACCAGGCTGCTGCAATCTGTCCTGGATACCAGCATGCTACTTCAGCTGCTTCTGCTTGGATGCCAGTTCCTTTTCTCCCTCATTCCACATGAATTTCACTCAGCCCTGGAAGCCCATCAGAAGAGGAACCTTTTGGCTGGGAAGATGCTGGAAAAGGAAGAGTTGAGCCACAGCTGTAAGACCAGGGATTAACAGTCTGGATGTAAGAAGGAGCAGGAAGCTGGTGTTGTCCTGGCTCAACTCTAGCTGTTGCAAACTAGAACAGATTCAACAGTCTGAGCAGCGACTGAAGCAAGACCATCTGGGGAAGGACTGGCTACCAAACACCAGTGCCAGCTCACATCTCTCCCAGAAATATTTGTGGATGGATTGACCAACTCAAAGAATTCCACTGGAAACATGCACTTTCCTGGAGCCACTGGAAACTCTGAGCCTAAGGAATTTACTCCTGGATTTGGTGAGCAGGTTTCCCCTCTGTCTTCTCTTCCCCATCAAAGACCATTAGGAGTATTTTTGTCAGGAGTGAGGGAGGAGTTGCCTTTCCTGCTGAAATACCATACACTTTGAGCTTGGAGAAACACCACCATTAAATGTTTTCATGCCAGTGGGCTGGAAAAAGAAACCTGTAAACCTGAAGCTGGGAAGGAGCAATGGTTCAGTATTTTGTGGAGAAGCTCACTGGAAAGAGAATGTCTGATAAGAAACCTCAGCTCTTTCAGTTAACCCCAGGCACTGAAGCACATACCATGGCTATCCCCAAAAGGGCACTGTCCAGCTGCTTCCCACAGAGTGCCATGGTTCTACCTCTGCAGGTCAACCTCCAGGGAGCCTGATTCACAAGCCTAACCAAAAACTCCTCTTGGGCTGCTGTAGTAACTGCTTTAGGATGAGAATGAGCATTGAAATATCCTACCTAGGAGGATCCCTTACACAGGGATTAAGCCAGCAAACCAACAAGGATCCAGAACACATTGATCACAGAATCCCAGAATGTTGGGAGCTGGAAGGGACCTAGAAAGATCATCTAGTCCAACCCCCCTGCCACAGCAGGATTCCCTAGCACAAAGACTACTTAGGTCAGGCTGATGGGGCTTGAAGAAGCAGCAACAACTCCTGGGATCTTAGATCCCTCAGAAGTTCCATTTCTTCCCTTTGCAAGGATTCCTGCAGAGGAGAAACCATCTGTTAAACTGCACAAAGCACTCTGTGGCCTCTGCTTTTCAATGGAGAGCAAACACACATGATTCCTCCAGTGGCTGCTCTTATGTCTTTGGTTCTGATCCAACTTACTTTTCCTTTGTGGTTTGTTTAGTGACTGGTCAGAACTCCAAGATGGTCAAACTTGCTGTTGTTGGCATGGGTTGGGTAAACTCTCCTTTGATTCCCAGCCACTCTGTGGCTGGCAGATGTGTGCCCTCCGTTGGTCTGAGGCAGCTGTGGAAACAAAGCTGGGGCTAGCTGTTAGTCCCAGATTAGAGGGGGGAATATATTGCTGTTGGCCTTGGGGGGAGCATTAGTTCTGGGCTTTGAGGTTTGAGGCTTGGCAGAGAACTGTTCCCTTGCCTCTGGGGATGAGTGGAAGTGTGAATATCAAGGCTCCAGAGCCTGTCTTGTGCCTTTATCAAAACACTTCTCCTGCCTGCAATTTCCCTCTCTCTAGTTGTCTGAAGGATTTGTTGGTATTTACAGAATGGGCCAGGCTAAAATACTGTCTAATGTCATCTCTTTTCTACATTTTAAAGCAGACTTGGATAAACTGTTTGGGGGAGTAAATACAACACCAAAGCCCAGCAGCTGTAGCTTAAATCACATATGCACAACAGAGTCTATTCTCTTAATGTAGCTGCACTTGCTGTGAGGGAATTAAGTTAAATTTGCAGCAGGGAGGGGATGCCACTTTATATTTAAAGGTCTCCCAGCCCTGAGAGAATTGGAACTGAGATACTCAGGGTCTGAATTGCTTTTCCAAAAGCCACTTGAAGAAAATTGCTAGCCCATTTCTCCTTCCCATCTCCTGCATTGACTGAGGGGGGGTGTGGAATATAACATTAATTCATAGAGTAATGAGTATTGTTAGTTGGCACACCCAAGGCTAGAACATCCAAAAGACAAACACATAAATCCTCCTGCCCTTAAATCTGGTAAAACTTCCAACATCCCTGAACTGTGCAGCACTTCACCAGCTGATGGCTGGGATGAATCAGAGCAACCATATGGCAGGGGGAGAGCTGAATGATGAAACAGGAGGCTTGATTATTCCAAGCTTAGGAAAAAGATATCAAATAGCCACTACAATAAAGAAAGAAGTAGCTAAACAAATAATGGCAACTTCCTGAGTTCAAGTGAGAAAGAGTGTTTGGAGTTGGCAATGTTCACAGACACATCATCCAAATGCTGGGTTCATCTGCTCCTCTGAGCAGCTGGGCACACACACACCCTGAGCAGGACAAAAATAGGCTGCTCTGTGAAGCTGTCTGTGTCCTGGGCTTGTGATTCCAGCAACAAGAACCTGGGATGGTTTGTGGTGGTAGGGTCACCTCAGGGGCAGTGGTAAATCAAGTGGATTTTTGTGCCCAGGGAGGAATCACTGATCGTGTTTCATGGAGGCTCTAGAGCAGAACATGACTGTGACTCTTCATTCAGAGGCAGCCTGGGTTGTTTTTAGATGACAGTGTTCCTTGCAGGGTACTTCACTGATGCAGCATTGTCTGGGCTGCTCTCTGGTCAGCTAGCTAGTAAAAACACCAGGGAATGTCACTGACAAAGAAGAGACAGACCTTTCCAGCTTGTAAGAGCAAGCAAGAAGAGACTAGGCTAACCCTTTTGATGGCCCAGAGCTGCCTGATTTGAACCCTAAAGAGCCTTGTCCATTCAATATCTGTTTACAGAACTAGCTCTGGGGTTATCTGTAGTCCCACCAGGAGCTAGAGTCCTTCCCAGGAACTATGGCACTTCATGAGAAAGCCTTTTCCTTGCAACTTCACCAAGTCCTTTGGATACACCTTGTGCAGATTGAATCACAGTGATGCTGCTGCTGAGAGGGGTGGCAAACACTGCCACAGCCAAGGGAGGTGTTTCCTGAGCCTGCAGAGCATCTCCTCTCCCTCCTAGTCACAAGTCATGACAAGGAGCAGCATGCTTCCCCATTTTCTCCCTGAAGCTGAGGAGAAAACCTTGCTGTGCAACCACTCCAAAGCACTTCCAGACCTGCATAACTTTGTAATCTCAGTTCCTGACTTCATTTCTCAGAGGAAAAGCAAATTCCTGGGCTTTTTAGAAAGCTATTGTCTGGGCCAATACTTCTGTATTAGAAGAAACACACTCAAAAGAAAGTCAAGATTCCTGAGATGTTTTTATTGCCAAGATGTTCCCTGTTGGTGTAGGCTCAGGTGTAATAGGGACCTCTTAAGCTGTAGAAAGAGATATGTTGGATTGGATTTGGGGTCCTGGTGGCATTCTGAGCAGCTCCTGTGATCCAAAGCCTCATCTATTCATCCCTGCACAGCATGTGCCTGGCGTTTGCTACCATAAAGAGGTCAAATAAAGACAGTATAGCTGACAGCAGCAGTTGCCCATCCAGCTCCCCCTGTTCATCCCTTCCCCTCACCCAACAAAGCAAAGGCAGAATGATTTCTGCTTCTCTCACAGAGGCACTGAACATGAAATGAACTCCCAGTGCCATGCAAAAGCCATAGCCAGCACAACTGTTATCAAGGGATAATGGTCTTTTTGTAGTCAGCAATGGGCCCAGAGCTGGATTTGCTGACTGGGAGCCCCACAGGATGATAAAGCTTAGAGCACTATCCATGGCCTGCAAACAGAGGAGTGAACCTGTGACCCTCCCTCTCCTCACTGCCACAGAAAAGCCACCTTTCTCATGCAAATGCCTCTCTTTTGTACCCCATTGTGTTAGCAGCAATGATGTCATATATCCAACCCTCTCATCCTTACAAAAGTGTCTGAAGCACTCAGGAGTGAAGGACCTGCAGTTTGAAGAGAGAGTCCCAAGGGCTGGTAGGACCAGAGCCCAGCCTTATTAACCATCGTGTGCCTTGCCCACAGGACTCTCCTGGCAGAAAAGGCAAATGCAGCTCTTGGGCTGAGTGTTACAATAAGCCAAGGTAGAAAAAATGGGCACCCCCAAAGCCTTGGGAGCTCTAAGAGTTTGGAATATCCCTCTCATTTGCTTTTCATTCTCATGTGATGCAGTATCAAGTGCATTTTCTGACTCCAGAGATAAGGTGCTGCTTGTCAAATAGCAGTTCAAATCATGCAGCTCCACAGGAGAGCTGCACTGGAAGAGTTTGCTTTTGGCACCCACTCTGCTTTTTGATTTATTGCAGCAGGACTGCTTGCCAGTTACCACAGTAAGGAAAACCACATCCCTAAAAATTACAAGAACCTGGAAAGCAAAACTTGTGCTGTTTAATTAAATAACCTTCCCTTTTTTAAAGAGGGGGGGAAAATATCATCCAGGAAATGTTAAATAATATTTTGGGGAAGCAATTTAGGTTTAAATTGAAGCTGAATGGTTAATTAGTCATTGATTAAAAATCTGCTGTGTTAAGTGAACTTTGTGGTGCTGCAGTCCAAGAGGGAATAAGAATCTGAAAGTCAAGTGAAAAGAGGGAGGGGGAAAAGGGCAACATTACTAGAATACAAGAGGGGATTTTACAAAGCATTCTCTTGTTCTATATGCCAGGATCCAGCTAGAATTAGCATGTTCTAAAAATACCAAGAAAACCTCTTAATTATTTATATCTGCTTGCTTGATTCTTCATTGCAATGTGTTTGCTGCCCCTTTCAAGACAAACCTCAGAAGTCTGCTGCTACCAAAACCTATTGCAACAGTTCAGTTGACCAGAGCAAACCAAGACTGGACCAGGAGCATGCACAAGCTTTTCTGCTTCTTTTTTTTACCTCCTGCATTCAGAGAGCAGTATGGAAAACAAACAGAGGGGAGTGCAAGATGTAATAAACAGAATTTATGAACCACTCCATGTACATCACTTGGATTTGTAAAGGCTCTGAGACTTCCAGGATTTATGCCAAGGGACTACTTGGAGTACATAAAGCCTTTTAGTATCACCACCTGTGGTGTTGCTGGGTGTTGAATTTAAATGTTTAGGTGTCAATTACAGAAAGGAAAGAACAGATCAAGCTACAGCTAGGGAAGAAATCAAAAGCCAAACAAGTCAGTTTACACTTCTCAAAGGTAGGCCAGGGCCACAGCTCACATAAAGCAGTGCAGCTTTACTGAGGGAAAGGAGTTTTCCAACCTGTAGAGTTCAGGTATCAGATAGGACTAAGGGAAAAGGATGCAGGCTAGAGGAGGGGAGATTTAGACTGGACATTAAGAGGAAGTTCTTCACTGTTAGTGTGGGGAGACACTGGAACTGGTTGCCCAGAGAGGTTGTGGAAGCTCCATCCCTGGAAGCTTTGAAGGCCAGGCTGGATGGGGCTGTGGGCAACCTGCTCTAGTGGGAGGTGTCCCTGGCAGGCAGGGGGGTTGGAACTAGATTATCCTTAAAGTCCCTTCCAGCTCTGACAATTCTAGGATTCTATGTTTCTTATAGGTAAGTCCTGTGCACTAAAGGCTGCTTTAGTCCTTAAAGCAGGTCCAAGACAGAGGAGAATGCAGCAATTGTAATCCCTCTCCCAGAAAATACCAAGCACCATGGAAAGAAAGGAAGAAACCTGTGACTCCACAGAGCTGATTTAGGACAGAATCAAAAGAGGGGGATAATACCTGGAAAGTGAAGATGGATTTCCTCCAACAGGGCACCTACCTTCTCATGACTGACCCTGATTCAGAAATCAGGTGCTCCTCTGCCTACGTTCCACCAGCATTCCCATGGGACCTCTAGGAGGAAGCTCCCTCCTCCAGCAGCAGCTCAGCTGCCTGTGAAGTCTGCACCTTCCCTCAAAGTGCAGCAGGTGAACATCAAACCAATCTCCTGCCTCTTGGCATTCAGCACCCTCTCTTCTATTGCCCAGCAGAGCCATCAAGCAACCTACTATTTAAAAAGGGAGTTCTCCCTGTGAAAGAGCATTTTAAACTCTCTTTTTTTTTGTTGATTTTTTTGTGCAGTGGAGCCAATAAGATTCCTTTGACCAGCAAAAGAGAGTGAAAACAGCTAGGACTTTCTCCCCTACTGGCTTAGGCAGTGTTAATGGGAGGTGATGCACAGCAGCTGTGGAGTGGGCACAGGCTTTCTAAGTGAAGATGTTCTCTTTTTCTTTTTGGCTTTAAACAATCAGAAGCTAAAACTCTGCAAGTTAAAGTTGAGGAGCTCATGAATTCCACTAGCATGTGTGATTCATTCAGGCAGTGGAGCAGTTGGGAAAATGGAATGTTCAGTCTGTATTTGACTGGAAAGTATGCAGTTAGATTGCAGACAATCTTAAGGAGTTAATGCTCTTTGAAGATCTCACTTAATATTTACACTCCAGGCAGTGGCACTTTGATTGGAGTGGGTGTTTTACATGGGGCTCAACTCCAGATTTCATTTGGATTGTACCATTCACATAATTGCATTTACTCCTTCTCTCCAGTGGGATCTCTGGGAGAAGAGGCTGTTAATGGAGGGCAAGTAACAGTCTGAGCTCTAGACCTTATTTAAGCTCACTTAGTGGTTGAAAATAAACTTAAAATATAATCACCTAATGGAACATGAATTTAATCTTCCTTTTCCTTCCAACCTGACTATCCACTTTTCACCACTGCTGCTGATCAGTCTCCAACATATTAGTGGTGGAAAACAACCAGAAGACACCTTAGTAAATGCTGATTGTTCACCTGAAATAGTCACCATGAATTTCTTCATGTCACCTGAAATATTCCATCACCTTTACCCAGACTTGATCATTAACAACAACAACATGGTGTCCTCTTAGAACTGAAGTTTCTGGCAAAGACATCACCTTCTGGGGCTGCCAACTCATTCTGATGAGGTATTTGCCACTGCCAGGCATGAAGTCAAATGCTTCAGTTATTTTCTGACCAACTTTGGTTATTTTTATCATGATTCTTGATGTCAGAAATCACTTCTGAACACATTCAGTATAAAATGGAAGCTCAAAACCCAGAGGCTAAAAATCAGAGGAGCTGGAGGAAAGGCTGTCAGCAGGACCTCTAAAATCCTGGCTTGTAAGGGCTGGATATTGCAAGAATGTCTATGGGGCCATAAAATAGAAATAAAACTTTGCATTTGCACTTTATACTTTTAGGGAAAGTATTGCAGAGGGAAACTGCAATACTGACACTGGTAAAAACTCCCCTAAGTGGTTGCTCAGGGTTTCTCATTCTACCTCTGGCCTACAGTCAGAAAGAGGAGGGCACAGCATGTACACGACACTCAGCCACAAGGACACAGCCATAGGTGTTCACAGGGTTGCCAGGGCTCCTGTGTGGAGCAGAGGAGGATTTCAGGAGGGTCCAGTAGCAGAATAAGCTAACAGCAGTTGCCCTTTGTCATCCAGCTCACTGCAGTCTATTTGTCTGGGCTTTGTGCTGTGTTTTTCCCTAATTATTACCAAACTAGGTGTATTTCTGCTTATCCTCTGTTTTCTAAAGCTAGAGTGTAAAAGAAACCAAGTGCCAAGAGCATTAAAACAATGAGACTGAATAGCTCCCAGAGAAAACAGGCAGGGGTTTTACAAGAAGGAAAGGGGGCAGAGAGACATAAACCAGAAAACAAAGGAGAGATGTTTATGGTGGGTTTAAAAAGCAGACTCATAAACAGGATGATGGGAACAAAGAAGTCAGGGAAAGTTGAACCTGAAAGAGAAAACAATATTTAGGAGTGGCATCAGAGGAGAAAATATGCCAAGGGCATAGAAAAAAGATGAACTGAGAAAGACAAGGAGAGAGGAAGAGTTTATTTGAGCACAGCAATTTCTATCATGTTAGGGTCAGATATGTGAAGAAAAAGGAAGAAATGGCAAAGCAAACCAAAGAAATCCAGTGACTAGAAAAGCAGAGATGCACATCCAGAAACATCCACCTGCACAGGTGGCTTGTCTCCCCTGAAAGAGCACAGCAAAGAGAGAGTTTATGAAGAACAGGGGCTTTTTTCAACTCAAGAAAACCTGCCTGGCAATTCATGTGACTTGCAGAAGGCTGATGAACTGTGAACATGTTTCTGACCACTCTTGATCTCTGGCAAGCACGTGTGGCTAACTGCTTTTGCTTGAAAGTGCTGTCTGCTTAAGTCCTTCCACAGCAACAATCTCCTGTACCTGAGTGTGGAAGGCTGCACATCCTGACACACCAGTGCAAGCTTGCTGCTGTTCAGCAGTTGCTCCAGCAGCCCAGGATAAGTAAATATTTTGTCTCTGTTATGCTTAGTAGAAGCAAGGTTGCTCCATAAAGCTCTGTGTACTTGCAGAGCACAGGAAGCAGATTCCAGAGCTGCAGGGATTCGCTGCCATAGGTTTGGAGCTCAGGATCACAGGCTGAGGGCCTCATCTCCAGACTAATCCTGAGGACACAAAGAAAAAGCTTTCCCTTTTGCTTGGAAAGTACAATTTATGCCAAAACCCCAAGTAACTTTGGGCAATTGCCTTTGAATCCTCTCTAGTGTAGTGCCTAGCATGATGCTGATTTTACATCTGTTGGAATAATAACACAAAGAACTCCTAATAGGCTTTGGAAGTGAGATGATAGCTCCAGCCATCTGGAAAGAGTTAGAAGGTTTCTGTTTGCACTTCTGATTTTCCTAGACTATTCCTATCAAGCATTCAGTGCAAGACTTGAGAGCACAAGAATTATCTATGGAAGCTCACTCCTCTGAAAGTGTGACATGCACAGGAGCTCCTCCATGCCTTTTTTTTTCTCTCCTCTTTTTTTTCAAGGGGAAAAACTGTTAAGTGCTTTAGCAGTCAATGACATCCTAAGCAGTCTGCCTGTGCTACTGCACAGGGAGTCTTTTTAGCACTACATATGAAAAGATTCATCCAGATCTCTGGCTGCTGACTCATATCCTGCAGCATCGCTCAGTACCCACTGCTTATACCTGAACAATCCATCCTCAAGCAGCAAAGACTTTACCTTCAGATGCTGAGTTCCCATTTAAACAATGAATATCATAGAATCCTAGAATTGCCAGGGTTGGAAGGGACCTTAAAGATCAGCTAGTTCCAACCCCCCTGCCTGCCAGGGACACCTCCCACTAGAGCAGGTTGCCCACAGCCCCATCCAGCCTGGCCTTCAAAGCTTCCAGGGATGGAGCTTCCACAGCCTCTCTGGGCAACCTGTTCCAGTGTCTCCCCACCCTTACAGTGAAGAACTTCCTCCTAAGATCCAATCTAAATCTCCCCTCCTCTAGTTTGCATCCATTCTCCCTAGTCCTATCCCCACCTGACATCCTAAATAGTCCCTCCCCAGGTGAGGGATCATGCATCATGGTTAGTCCTGTTTTGGCAAGATCATTTCAATTTGAACTGAAACCTGGCCATCTGTATGGGCCCTAAATGATGACTTACCTTCTGTCTGAGCAGTACTGCTCTTCCCTGCTCCACAGCTCTTGGTGACAAGGTTTTCTGCTCCTGACCAGTCTAAGGTCCAGTGTAGTCAGAGCACTCCTCTAGGCAGTGGAACACATGACTAAGAGGACTTGATTCAGGACAGAACTTTAGACTTCAGTCTCCCCCATCCCAGGGAGGAGTAGGAAACACCAGTCCTTGGCTTCCTGGGCAGAGAGAGGAGTGATGTTTGGGTTTATCATCCTCATGTTGAGCAAAGCAATCTGAGGCTGAGAATTTTTCAGAAGAAGGAAGAGTCATTTCACAGCTCTGTTTAAAACATCTGGGCTCACTGCTGCTGAATGCAGTGGCAAAGTTTATGCTACTCTTCTTCACCTGTGTCCAGTTGTCTCTTGCTAACTGTTTGTGGAGTGCTGATCTTGTGACTGACTGCTTCAGGATTCAGCTGAACTTCTGGTTAATTCACCCACCCCTATTTTAAGCCAGGGTTAGGCTGTGAGGGATGAGTAGGCACTGACAACCTACCCTCTCTGACTGCAATCCATGTGCTCCTGTCTTCAGCACAGTCATTTTATCCCCTCTGAGCATCCCCCCTTGGAAGGTAGCAGTGGGTTGCATTTGCCATGCTACCCTGTCCAGTGTGGAATCTGAATTTCCTCTATCCATTTCCATTTGAATCAGCAACCCTAAGGATGAGGTTACCCAGAGCACCCCAGGGGACTGGCCAGGGGGAGAGACAAAGCTACATTGAGAAGGAGCTATCAATTAGCAGCCACACATTTACTATTCAAGCTGCATTAGACAGTAATTAAATTTAAGCAGTCCTTCATTCAAAGCTGCAGGGGCAAGCAAATAAACTGAACAGAAGCCACAGCTATTAAATGAAGACATATGACACAGGCAGCCAGTGGCAGTGAAAGACTTCCAGAAGAGAAACTCTTTCAGATTAGGCTTGGGGAGGGAGCAGAGCAGTGGCCTCTGACTGCAGAAACCTTGCTCTAGACTGTGGAGGCACTTGCTGGGGGCATGGCAAGGTTGAGTTTTGTTCTTAACAAAGGGCTGGGCTTACAAAGGCAGAGTGGAACCTCTGCAAGCTGACAGCACTTCTTCTCTGGGCACAGGAGGAGCTTTTCAAGGCATTCCAAGGACACCATGAGTTTATATGCTCCAATGAATTAAACTGAACTCCTTAAAGCACAGGTGAAGGTTCATGGGATGGGCATCCATGAGTAGAGCAGCCATGCAAGGTAGCTTCTCTTTGCTGATGCCAGTGGAAGGCAGGGAAGTCACTCCTGGTGTCTTCAGTTTCATTTCATCTGGCTCAAAGGTATTCAAGTGCTTTTGCTGAAATTACATTGGCATTGCACAACATTCTAAAGGAACAAGTTACAATCTTGTCAGTGCCAAGAGCATGCACTTCTAAGTCTTAATGCCTCTGAGATTTTTCATCTTTAGAACTGAATTTGCTGGGCCCAAAGGTATTTGCTCTTTGTTCATGACCCTTAAGCAACATGGTGTTGCTTTGCCTATTTCAGAGCCTATGAAACAAGTTGGAGGTCTAGCAGCTACTGGCTCAAATCAAAATCCTTACCTCCCCTTAATGGAGTGATTATTTTACCTTAGCCCTTGCAGTGGAAGCTAACAGACAATATAACTCCCACATGAAAATCTCTTGGCTACACCTCTATAGGTCTCTTTGCCTCAGGCACCTTGTGGGGTTTAGTCCCATACTGCTCCGGTCAGCAACCTCTACCAATGCTGTTTAAGGCCTTGGTTCCTCCAGATTTGAATCTTTGGAACTCTTCATGAGATCCATCCTAGCTAGATCTACCCAACTTCATGCTAGGCATACATCCTGAGCTGACCCCTAGGCTCCCTTCACTGAGGAGCTTTGGGAGGTGCCTCTCTTCAGACCCCAGCCTACACCTTTCCCTAGGACTGACTGTAGCTGAATACTTTCTGCTTCAGGCTAGACAACCTATTTTTGAGTTGGCAGGGCCTGGGTCAGGGGAAACACACCCTTGCTGCCCCTCTCCCTTTGTGTACTGTGGAGGAAGAAATTGAAGGTATTTCTCACTCTTCCTCAACTCTTTCCCTCCTTCAGAACTGCAGCTCCTACAAGGAAGGCAAATCTCTGGGGGAAGTGCCTGTGTTCACACTTAGGCTTCACTCCAGCTGCTGGTACTAACTAGGCTGGAACTTTGTTTCCCAGCCTTTTAGGAGAAGCATCCTTTAACAACTCAGACATGCTTTCCCTAACAGATTATTAAGCTGCAGCTACCTTGCACTTGATCCCCTGCCTGTAAAAGCACAATCCTTGCAAAATGCTCAGCTTCAGGACTGTGAGGCTGGAACTCTTTAGCTGACATTTTCATAATGGGGATGCATGCTCTAGAAAATACCCATTTCATGCAGCAGAACCCTGCCACCAGTGGTTTTGTGTGGCTGGGATAACACTGCAGGATCCTGGAGCAGCCTATCCAAATCTCTGCCAGCACTGGCTCGTGGATCCTGCATTCCCTTGAGGACAGTGACAGGTCCACATTTATATTGTGCTCTGTATTCTGCTTTTTCTCCACTTACCAAACTTTTAATTGTACTGAAAATATTTATTTTAGGACTTTTCCCTGTGGAATTTACATTGCTGTTTCCTTGGTATTTCCAGATTCACACTCAATTCAGCCTTTCTCTCTCAATTTTTTATGGGGACTCCTATCCCTCTCCAGCACATTTTGGCTCTGTGAAACCTGGCTTCAGGGACATCTTCAGCCTCCATCCATCTGATAAAAGTACCTTCACCTTTTCTTGTTTCCCAGATTTGCTTTTAGCTCTGTCTCAAGATGGAATGCTACTTGTTTGTGCTTAAAAAGGGAAGCAAGCAACCTCTGATGCTCCTTATTCCAGTCCAGTATCAGCTGAATTTTGAAGGCTCCTTATGCTTTCTTAGTTTTGCTTTGGCTCTGTGTGATTTGGGACTCTAGTCCACCAAGCACTGCCCTTTCTCTCCATCACACTGAGACTGATCTGTTTCTACTTCACAGACTGGCACCATTTAACCTTTTTTTTTTTTGTTCCTAAGCTTTCTAAATGTTAGTTTCTAAACTAACATTAAATTATGAGTGCTGCAAACTCTTCCTCCTTGCAAAAACACTGCCTGTGTGACTCAAAAAGGCCCAGAACATTTCTAAAGGCTTGAGTGTTGCTTCCTTTTGGTTTCATGTACAAAACTTCCCTCTCAAAGCTGCTATTCTTTCTGCTCATGCAGGAAGTCTTGGGACCCACATCTGATCAAATATTGCTCTTTCTTACCTCACCTAGGCTGTTCAACAAATTTAGTGCCACTGCTTTGATAATGCTACACTTTAAAAGTGCCCTTTGTTTATCTTTTTTCTCTCCAACATCAATTAATTTCCCTCCTTAAACAGCCACTGGATTTCTGCTGCTATGCTGGGACCTTTCCTCACTACCTTCTCCCCATTGCTCCTTCTTCTCCTGGTTACACAGTGGTCTTTTGTGGTGAACTTTACCTTTCAGCACACAATAAAAATGAGTCTTATCAGACTAAGAATACAAGAAATCAGAACACTTGTAAATGGGGAAGAATCAGGCTCTGTCTCCTAGCTAACCTAATTAACATCAACACCAGTGTTAGCACATCTTGGCAAGACATTTCCAGGCAAAAAGAAAGGAGAAGATCTTATGGGAGGTTTTTGGTCTACCCTTGAAATTTAACAGCCCATCCTATGGCCTTCAACCTTCATCCTCTACATGACTTTGGGTTAAAACCTCCAGGTGGTTCACTGTAGCTTCCCAGAGCCCCTCTGTACAGATGCCTCCCCCTGAAGCAGACAGTGGAGGCACCACTAAAGCCCAAGGAGAAATACCAAGTTCCCTGTGGATTTCTATAACTTTTTGTGGGATTCAACCAATGAATTTGTTTTCTCTGGACTCCTCCAGGTCTGTGATGCCTTCAAATGCTGAACATGTTTGACATGATGCATTCTTCTGTGTCATTCTCCTGTTACACAGGCTGCTTCTTCAGCTTGTGTGACACAGGGTCGCAGGGGGAGAGACAGCAGGAGGTAAGATGGGAAAAGAAATGTGTCTTTGAATTTCACCAGGGTAGCCAGGATGTGGAGCAAGGACAGGTGCATTCTGTGAGTGATAGGCTATAAAGGAAGATCCTTGCACTAGACAGGAAAAGGGATGATGTGGGGGTGGTTCTTCCACTGTCTGAGACATCTGGGCTTTAACCATACAGGACAAGAATATCTCAAATGATCATTCTTCCCAGGAAGGCCCTAATTCTTTAGAGCTGCTTAATAGTGGAAGTTGTTAGGAGCCAAGTTCTCCCTGGAAATGCAGTTACTTTAGCTAAAGGCTTAAACAAGTGCTGAGTGCCTTTGAAAATTTAGCCTCTTTCTTTGTCTCAATCAAAAACATTTATGCACACAAGGAGAAGGCAAGGAGACCAGGCAACAGGGGTGCCTTGGAATGAAGGATAAATCAGGTGTCCAGTGCATCTGGAGGGGCTGTGCTATCTCTTTCACAAAATCACTGGCACCAGGGTGGCAAAGAAAGAGTATGGAACAGGAAATCAGCAGCAGGTTTTGTTCTGGGCTCTGCTCTGGCAACACCCAGACAATATTGGCTTCATTCCCCCAGGGCACAAAGAATGCAGCAGTTCAGGAAGCCTGACATTAATTCCCCAAAATGGAATGAGCCCCACTGAATTTCCCAGAGCTGTGATAATGGAGTTCCAGTCAGCTGCTCCATTTGCTTCTTGGAAATCGCTCTCAAAGAATAAGGGGGAAGTGGGGGAGGAATATATCCACAGTGGGCAGCATCCCAAGAGTCTCTTCCATCTTTCACCTTGAGGTGTATCCAGCTGGGCTGTGGGTGGGACTGGAGAAGCTGTGGCTTGTCCAACCTTTGGCTGACCCTTAGCAGCCACTCACAGAGACCTCTAGAGCCTTTAGGCTTCTCAGAGATCCCAGAGGCAGGTATTGGCTGCAGCAGCCACTGGAGCAAGGGTGATGCTGCCCTTGTTAAAGAAAGCATTTGGATAAGCTTTGCCATGTCCAAGCAGCAGGAACCCCTTATCCACTACCACAGCTTTTGGAGACACTTAGGAAGAAATCAGGCAGGTATTTAGTGCCCTAGGTGCTTCTAACCCCACACTTTGAACATGGATATTCGTGAGACACTGGAACAGGTTGCCCAGAGAGGCTGTGGAAGCTCCATCCCTGGAAGCTTTGAAGGCCAGGCTGGATGGGGCTCTGGGCAACCTAATGTAGAGGGAGGTGTCCCTGGCAGGCAGGGGGGTTGGAGCTAGATGATCTTCAAGGTCCCTTCCAACCCTGGCAATTCTAGGGTTCTATGACAGGCACAGTCAGTATTCTAAGCTTGAGGTGTGTCTGTGATTGTAATGGAAGGAGCATTCTTGTAGTGTAGAGTTTGCTTTGTCTTTCTGGTCTCTTGTAACTAAATCTCTCTGTTTCCCACATATAGCACATTACATGACTTGAGTCAAAGCCTTCAAGAATGATGGTGACCTAGAAAAAGGGTTGCTGAATAGTGCAAACCCACCAGTTGTTGGTTATGGAACATTTAGATGTCTCTAAATGACTTTTCCTTTTTCTTTTTCCTTTTCTTTTTTTTCTTTTTCCTTTTCTTTTTGCTGTTTATTTTTCTTAGTTTTCTTCTTTTTGCTTTTTCTTTTTCCTTTGTTTTCTTTTTCCTCATTTTCTTCTTTCTCTTTTTAGCATAGTTAGAATAATAAAGATATTTTGTCAGGTTGACTCTTAAACCTGGCTTAGAAAATCCCATTCTCATTTGAAATTGGACATGCAAAAAGCCCAGGCAAAGTAAATCCAATTAAAAGGCAGAAAGAAATAATGGGCTGTATTTGAAGGATCCAGCTAAAGCCAGAACAACAGTTTCAGGCACTGTTATGAGAAACAGAAGATAAACTTTTGGCCCAAGAGTGTCTCATCCTGTGTTTGGATTGGGCTTTTCAGCCAGCTTTCCATTTTTAGCATTCAGAAGGTTCCTTCTGAGAGAGCAGAGTCATGTCACTGGGATCACTTTAAGGTCTACTCTTCCCAAAGATGGAGAGCCAAAAAGAGCTGCTTCACACTGCAGGTGCAAACACTGTTTGCAAAACTGTCTCCATCTGCTAACTGAAAACAACTCTGAATCAAACGGCTTAGAATGTAAATGATTTGAAATACCCACATAAATAAATCCTTCCATGCTCTTGTAACTGTGCTGATTATCCAGAGGAAACCTCCTTGTCTTGTAGAGTGTTGCTTTTTAACAACTTAATCTCTCATGGTTCCCAGGTGGGATGTTGAGAAGGATTTGAATGACTCCATTTAATGAGAGACTGTGCAGGAGACTTGCTGAAGATTCCATCTGCAGACCAAGACTTGGTTTTGCTTTAAATCAACACAGATTGCCATCTTGAGAGCCTTGAGAGGCTTCAGAACAAAGTAGGCATCATAGACACAGCTTGAGATTTTTGCCCCTAAAGTCATTGGCCAACTCCCCCAAAAGATCCTCAACAAATCCAATCCAACTCCTCAGTTAGGTTCAAGAGGAGCTCTGCATTCTGAGCACAGCCACCTCATCCCAAGGGGGTACTGCTGAAGATGTGAAGGAACTGAGGAACAGCTGACTAAAATCCAGGATAAAATATGATCATAATTCCAGAATAACCCTAAATATCTTTCCTCAGACCTTGCAGAAATGTCCTTGTGGTGAGTTTGTACTGGCCATGCCCAGGGGAGAAGGTTCAGGAGAATTGTCCCCCCAGCTTGGGGGGGGATGCTGTGGAGGACCACATTGGGCAGGACTTGCCCTTGATGGAGCCATGCTGACTGTCTCAGATCACCTCCCTGCCCTCAGTGTCCTTTCCTAGGAGGATCTTCTAGGCAGGCCTGTTCCAGAGAACAGTTTTAAGGTTGCATTTGCAGTTATTTCTCTTCTTTATCAAGTCAGTTCCCAGATCCAAACCAGTCTGGTGTGTGCAGGTGTGTTTGCTTGTTTGACTCCTTGTGCAAAGTGTGGAAAGCAAACTTCAGATTGCACAGGCAGATGATGTCACACAATTTATGGGCCTATGAAAGTATTTATTTAAAGAGATTTTTCTCTGTCCTGATGATATAAGTGTTTATGACTACCTATATGTGAAGGCAAAAAGGTGCTTAATGTTACACAGATTAGTATGAAATCAGAGATCATAGAATAAGGCAATAGCATTACTGAAAGCTACCAAGAGTGGTTCATCCAGGAGAAAATGAACTGACACTGCAATAATTCTGTTGGGGAGCTCTGCCCAAGTAACTCCCTCCATATCTGGTTCTGCAATAAAAGGGACTTTATTCTGGAATGATAATTCCCCCTCCAAACCAGAGTGATTATTCTGGAATAAAATCACTTTTATTCTGGAACTGAATGCCTGCACTGGGGAGTTATTCCAAAAGAGTTAAATGATACCAAGATAGCAATAAAGGAAATGATTATGGAATAGCTCTGCAGGTTAATTTCCCTCGTGTAGCACAGATCAAAGGTTGAGTTACATCAGAATGTATTATACATAATTATGTGATCAATTGATGTAGAGTAAGAGGGGTTTTAAAAGGGAATGACTCTCATTTAAGACAGTTCCTCATCCTCATCCTCCTCTTTTCCCCCTCCCTCCCCCCCCAAATAAAATGCCAGTTAATTAAGCCCTGCAGCTAGGAAAGCTTTGATAAAAGAAAAAGAGTAAGTTTCAGAGCAGGACATGAAATTATTGCAGCAAATCCCATCCAAATGAGAAGGAATAGCTGTGATTGGCACTAGCCTGCTTACTGTCTCATCCATGTGTCATCTGTATGGTGTTGTCCTCCTTCCCATTCCCAGTGACAGCTGTCATCACACTCAGGAAACAAACCCCTCTTGTGTCTGTGCTTGCCAAGCTTTGACTGTTTCAATAGGTTTCACTTTGTGCCCTGCAGGAAAAAAAATACCAGGGAACATGATGTGAATCTGCCTTGCTGCAACAAGCCTTGCACAGGGTGCCTCATGTAGCTAATGAGAACCAGGGAAGGGAGAACTTCAGCGCTTCACAACAGGTGGTTAGAAAGTGGCTTCTAGCTCAGGGTCTTGCTGGCTAACCTCCCCATCTCCAGAGAAAGGGGATTCTTGCAACTTAAAGACACTCACAGTTACTGTGGAGGGGCTACAGTAAAACTGGAGGCCTAAGACCATACAAAACAACAGCAAGAATGACCCTGGGCCACAGAAAGGATTAGGCATCCCAGGCTTGGAGCTTCTCAGGAGAGATACTAAAAATACATCAGAAGAAAAGGGCTTGGATTCTTTCATGGCAAGGACATTGAGGCATAGGCAGCATATTTATTATTTCATTTATGTAAAGTAAGTTAAATATCTAATTATTTCATAAACCACATTTATTTTTTGTAGTTTAAAAGCAAAAGAAAAATCATGCAGTGGGAAAAGGGTCTGAGAGCACAGAGGAGATGGGGAACAGTGAGTGGAGAGCCACTGTCAAAGGAGTCCCCTTTCTCTTGAGGCAGGAAGGCTAGCCAGCAAGCTCATGAGCTTGCAACCACTTCATCCAACCTGTGTTACCTATTACTCTGTCATTTCTAATCTGGTGATCAGCTAATGTTTGACTTCTAGTCATAGTAGGGTGAGTTCCTACTTACTAGTGCTGCCTCCATACCTAATAGCAGAAGCTATCTAGAGCCAGGACACTTCAAAAGCTGCAGCTGGTGTAACCACACTGAACTTCCAACATCTTACAATGAGACCAGGATTGTGAACTCTAAAATACAATTGTATCAAAGTCTTGACATGAAGAAGTGATGTTCTGCTGGTGAAACACAGTCTGTGTTCCCTCTTCGGAGCACATAGGTGACAGGACATTTCCTTAGCTCATCAGATTACTGGAAAAGCCAAGCTGTGGCTGTTTTCCACAGGAGTACCCTCTCTGGGCTGACACAGAAGGGGTAACAGGGAGAAAATGTGGGCTGCTGGTGTAAGTGAAGTGGCCTCTGTGTACACAGAATGGTGTTACTGATGCTGTAGTCAGGTTGAAATAAACCCTAGTGTTTCCTTAGCCTGCTCCCTGGTACTGGGCTCCCTCCAGCTCTGGGTAGCACTAAAGTTGCTTCACCATTTCATACCTACTCAACATGTTGATGCCAAAGCTACTCTAATAACTTGGGTTCCCTCCTTACTCCAAACCCTGCCACTCACAAGCAACCCAGCTTTCATCAGTTCCAAGATTACAGGGGGTCTGCTACAATCTTTCAGTCTGACTTCCAGCACACACCAGACCATATTGTTCATACTTCTTCTGGGACTCTGTCTGTACAAGGACCAAGCAATAGCTGGGAAAACAAAACATGATGCTACAGGCTAGTTATTCTTCTCCAAGAGACTTGATTACCTCTCTACCTGTAAGCTACAAGTCTAAGGACATGTGGTTGCTGCCCTTTAATAGCTCCTCAGTTAGCAAACCCAGATTTAAGAAGGACAGTGCTCTTCTCAGGACAAATTTTGCTGGGTACTAGCACATTAAATGTCAAACCAAAGAGAAATTTTCTTGTTGGGGTCATTTGCTATTGTACTGTGTAGTGTGGCTGCTTATCTTGGGTTGCAGAGGTTATTTGCTGCAGGGAAGGCTAAGAATGTCATTAGTGCCTCAGTGTGCCCTGAGATAACCTGCAGCATATCATTAAACCATCTAATGACTCTCCAGCCCATTGACCTCCATCACTCACTTGCTAACCATGTTTGTTATTTACAGGCACTGGGGGAATGGCTGTGGAGTTATCACTCACCCTTCTCCTCTTGCTGCCATCACAATACTTGGTGAAACCCAACACAACATTTTAGAAAGCCAGGAAATTAGCTTTAATGAGATGATCTGATCTGGCTAGGAATTCAATCTTTGGCTGTGCTTGCTGAGTCCTCCCTGGCATCATCCTTCCCCCTCTCCTCCCCAATATTCTGCTATGTGACTTGTTACTGATAGGATATTTTTACCTAGCCATGTCTTGCCACCCAGCTTTGGGTTCCACCAGCTGCACTTCTCTTTTAAAAGCATGTTATACAACAATCTGGAGTGGAGATTAATCCAGTGAAGAAGCTAAATACATCAAGGATTGACATCTGTACTGAAAACATCACTATATCCCAAGACTGTTAAACCAGACCAATTGGAATTCTTCACTCACTCTCTTTTTCTGCTGATGGGAAGTGTTTGCTACCTCTCTTATTAAAACACTGCTCCCATTAAACCAGGTCTTTTCAAAAGCACTTAAGGCTATTAGGCAGTGAAACCTTGCTGGAATTGAAAGGTATTCACTTTGATGTTGGGTTGCTTGCTTGTAGGGTTTTGGAGCCAGGCTGGGTGTCAAGAAGGCAAAGATAAGGTAGTTGTTTATTTAACCCATTTTGCAGTTAATGTACAATAAACAAAACTGATGGTGTTTTCAGTAAATATTAAGCTTGCCTCGTGGTTAAAGGCCTATTTAGGAAGCTGAATTAACTTGCTGTTTATCCTAATTATGAGCAACTGAACTTTCCTTTGAGGGCTAGAGAAGAACTTGGAAATACAGAGGGAGTAAAATTCCAGTCACGTGCTCCCTTGAAACCTCCCAGAGAGGGGTGTAGCTTTCCCTGCCTCCAGTGAATTATGACAGCACAGAACAAGGCATTGTGTACTGCTAGAATAAATTAGCATTGCTGGCTCCATTCAAGGCTGACCAGATGTCCACAGCCAAAGCAGGACTCCTAGCTCTGCCTGCCAGGGTTTCAGAAGCAATAGGACAACACTGTGCAAATAAAGCCAAATGATGTTGGTACTGCAAAAAAATCACTTCAGCTTTTGGGGCTTTCCTGGGCAATAGTTGGTAGGAGCAGAAGAAAGGGTGCTTGGGTGGCTGCAGTGCTGTTAGTGCTTGAGAGGGCCTGATTCTCTTAGCAGAAGTTTTCCTTTCTGAAGCAGAAGTAAGTACCCTGGGTTCTTCAAAGTGCCACTCACTATCACTTCATCACTTCAGCAGCTGCAGAGTTAGTAAGTAGTAATATTGTAAAGGTAACAGTGTGAAATACATAGGAATGTGTGTCTGGAATATAGGTCCAGCAAGAATAAATAATCAGAGCAGCTACAGACATTCTGGGCATCAGCTCAAATCACTCTCCAGAGTACCACAGCTTAAGGATGGTATTTAACAAGGCATGGTATTAAGAGACCAAATAGCATTTCACAAAGCTGAATAAAGTTGAAATCAAACAGAAGGTCAGTTGTTGCAGTCTAATCATACAAAGTTGATCATAATCTAGGATACACCAGCAGCCAGGAAAAGCTTAGCATGAAGCCACACAAATGAATTACTGCAGCTTAATGACATATTGTGCATCAGCTGAGCTACAGGAACAGACTACAGCAGCATCCTTTGCCACCAGCAAATGTTATCTAAAATGCATTAATCTCAGCCACAGTAAACTCTCTCCACTGCAGCAATTCCTCTCAATTTTGTTTCACAACACTTAAAACCTTTAACTAGGTTTCCTTTAAGCTGGTGCCCATTTAGCCACTGCCTTCAAAAGCCAGATTCCCAACACAAGACATTCAGTGCAGACACAGAGCTTAACATTGCCTTTGTTCAACTCCAGAGGGAAGACCCTCACATCCAAATCTCCCAAGTCTTGAAGAAACACTGACCCAACCCAAGTCCCATATTTGCTTTACACCTGATGAGTCATTTAACAGAAAAGGTCTCTGGGGTTCTCTGTATTTTGCTGTTGTTTTCCTTCCAGCTTATAGCACGATGTGTTAGTACCAAGTTCCTCTGAAATAGGTGCAGTGAAACTGCCACCATAAAGTGCCTCCCCTCCATGAAGAAAATAAACCCCCTCTTCAGCTCTCTTGATGCTTCTGAGTGCTTTCATTTTAAAGGGAACACTGGCTGCTTTCTCTGTTATCTTTTACTTCTGTGCCCAATGAAATTTTACCAGGAGTTGACATTTAATTAACAGGAAAAATAATGGAGTAAAGGACTTGGATCCAAGCAGAAGCCCAGTGAAACAGTCAGATGGTAACAGCACAGAGTTAAGTCCTTCCCTGCAAGGGACCAGGTCTGCAACACCATCATTTCCCAGTGAACAACTGTCAGAGCAGCATCTTAAAAATGTCATGGCAAAGAGGTGAGAAGAGGCATCAGTCTTCTGGGGAAGGAGATGGGGGCATGCTTCTGTTGTTTGGTCAGTGAACAAGATAGGAAGCAGGCTTTTTGGGAAAGAGAGCTCATGTGGAGCAAAGAAGCAGCTATGTCAAAGTGAATCACCCCAAGCTCCTTCAGAAGTCCTCACCTGTCCCCAAAGAATGGCCAGACACCATGAGGAAACCGAGTTGGGGAGTTAGAAACTGAGTTAGCCTGTCTTCTACTGTCAGATTTCAGATCAGCCACACACAGAATCACTTGTGTGGCTTTGTGCCCCTTTGCTTTCAACTCCCAGATGTCCCTGGAGGGTCAACTGATCCATCTGGAGAAGGTACAAGGTTTGGGAGCTGAGGAAGGTGTGCTGAAGTTACTGGAAACAGCACTGCAACATAACCTTGTGTCTACCAGGGACAAATGGGGTGGCTGGATCAGGAAGGATGTGGAAGGGAAAGACAGCATTGTGCTGTTCTCAGACCAAAGGACTGGCTTCCTGGAGAGTTTGAAGACATCAGCCTGGTAAGTTTTGGGGTAGGAAAGGCTCCCCACCCAAAGCTGTGTGACAGGAATCTCTTCTCTGATAGTTACTTGCAGACTGTAACAAAGCTGCCTCTTTTCTTTCTCTCAGCTTAACCCAGGAGGCTAGCAAGTGTAAGGCTGATTAGTCAGGAGCCCAGCCAGGGAGATCCAAATCCAAGCTGAAGACAAAAAGGTGAGAACAAGTGATCATCTTTTAGCTCAGACTTGAACTCTTTTGGATGCTAGCCCCTTCAGATTCCACCATTAAAGCCTCAGCCATCTCCTCTTGGATGCCTCTTCCACATAGTCATTGGTGTGGTGCTGATTTGAACCTTGCTGGATCCCACACTGCTCTGGTCTCCTTCAGTGCTTTGCTGTTTCCTTGGCAGGCTGCAGAGGTGATAATTGTGTGTAGAGTGGCTTTGCTGAGGGCTTTAGTTTTTGAAAACTGAGTAGCTATTGTGCATTTCTGTCACAGCTTTCATTATGTCCCAGTGATGGCTTGACAATTTTTTACTCTCCAATTGACAGTTCCAATCATGATGTACTGCTCAGGAAATCTGTAAATCTTCTGGTGGCTAAATCTGCTGTATATTTTTGTTTAATGTACTTGGCAGCATTGTAATGGATTTCAAATTACATTTATTGTGTGTGTTACTCTGTGACAAGGGATGGATTTCAACCAGTCCTTTCCCAGGAAACACAGGGTTATTACTTGATGCAGAAATACTGCTTTTACATATAGGCTACTTATCACAATTTAAACTTGCCCTCTGACAGTGATTCACAACAACCTTTTGTGCTCTGGGGCCAAACTGGGAAGCTCAGCAAGCACTGAGTATTATCAGACTCTCCTGCTTCAAGGGAAAATGTAGGGATTATGATTACATTAAAGCTACTGTGCCTGTTTCCTGCCCTACCACCCTAATATTGCCCAGGCTGAGAGCATCTCCCACTGAGAGCCACGTGGAGTCTCTCTGTCTGACCATGTCTGCTCTCCACAGGCAGCTGGCTGCAGCAGGGGGGGAAATGAGAGGAGAAAGGAAGGACACCCAGCATCTTGGGACTACCAAGGGAGGAGTTTTTTGATGAGTGCTAATGACTCTGATTTGTCAGTTAAATCTAGGTCTGCATCTGAAACCAAACCATCTCCTAACCTGCTCCAGCAGACTGCAGGCAAGCCAACCTCACAGGCACCTATCACGGGAGAGGCAATATTAGCAAGGAGTCACAGGAGCCCTTTCCATCCAATCCCCATTCTTCAGCCTTGCAGAACCCCCTTCTCCATACTGAGAGACTTCTGTCAGAGCTTTGGAATCCACTAGGGGCCCAGGGATAGCCCAGAGGACTCCTGATAAGCTTTCTTAAGTTAACCATGAGTCATGATTGCTTCAACCCACACTTACCTATTTCTGGCTCTGCTCCTCCTAACAGCAGCTTGGTGCTTTTCTAGCCTCCCACCAAACTTCACTGTCATCAGGGAGCCTTACAGTCCCTAAACAGACCCTTTTATCACATTAATGCCTCTATCTTTGTTACCACAACACATGCTGCCAACTTTCCCATGCAAACAAGCCATCCTAGTGTCATAGCTGGATTGTGGCTCTGCAGAAACCTTTGGGACACTTGTCCTTACCCATTAGCTTCAAAGCACTTGTGTGGTTGCCTTAGCTAAAGAGCCAGTGGGGTCACTGCTGTAACCTAATCTGCCTGTAGTGTCCCATCAGCAGAGACCCCACTGAATGGGAGCTCCTGGGGGGTTTAAAACACATCCAAATGTTGTACTTAGGGACATGGTTTGGTGACATGGTGGTGACAGGTTGACAGCAGGACTTGATCATCTTTGAGGTCTCTTCCAACCTGAATGATTCTGTGGAACTTCAAGGTACTGGTGACATCTCCATTTATAATGCCAGGAAAGCTGCTGCCTGCCTGGGGTGGAGGTGATATTGTCCTCATCTTCCCAGTTTCATTTGCTTTGCTTTCTTTTCCCCCCAAAACTCATTTCTATTTCTCATCAGGATTCACACTACCAATCACAATTTCCTGGACTGAAGGTAACAGAGGACATGCTGTAAACTAACCCAAAACTCAAATAGAAACATAGTAGTGGTAAAAATAGTGCCTGGTAAAAGTGCCTGGAATACAATCCTTATTTAATCATGCCTGAAGCTATGGAAACCTTTGAAAAATGTTAACTTTGATGTTATTCATGGGGACTTTGAAGAAAGTAATTAGCATTTTTTTTCCCCTCTTTTGACACCATGACTGATACTTTCTTGTCTTGCCTGAGAATCTTCTTCCAGAAACACACCAAAATATTATGGAGAAAGAAGAAGAAAATAAGTGTGGGTGGGTAACAGCAAGGAGACAAAGTGTTGTGGTAACAGTTTCTCTCTCCCATCAGCAGCTCTCTCACAAGGCACACTGAAGAAGGTCAGGGTCCACCTGATCTGTTCCACTGAACACAAATCTTGGAATCCTAGAATTGCCAGGGCTGGAAGGGACCTTAAAGATCAGCTAGTTCCAGACCCCCTGCCTGTCAGGGACACCTCCCACTAGATCAGGTTGCCCACAGCCCTATCCAGCCTGGCCTTAGAGCTTCCAGGGACAGAGCTTCCACAGCCTCTCTGGGCAACCTCTTCCAGTGTCTCCCCACCCTGACAGTGAAGAACTTGCTCCTAAGATCCAATCTAAATCTTCCCTCCTCTAGTTTGCATCCATTCCCCCTAGCCCTATCCCTATCTGACCTCCTAAATCTTTGCCTTTCTGCTGCCTGCTACCCACCCTGCATTTAGCCTTGGGCTGTGAGCACTTGTCGTCTTCTAGGGCAGACTGAGGGGGTTGAAGAGGTTGGTGTTTCTTCCCATTTCCATTGCTGCAGGTCCCAATCCTTCCTGGTGTCCTAAGGGAACAGCAGAGCTAAACAGCTGGGGGATTTTAATCTCTCCTCTGCTCTGGGTTGAGAGAGAAACTTATTCTTAGCAGGACTCTCCTGATGCTTAAATCCAACTCCCTTCCCAAGGAAATCTGTGGTCATGGTGTTCACAGATGAGAGTAGTCTGACAATTAAGGTCCATTATCTAATGAGGTCAGAAGAACACCCACCCACCTGTGCTTGTGGCTTTCAACTCACTTTCCCAGCAGGTATCTTGAAGGTGTGCAGCCTCCTGACCCAGGGCAATTTGTAAACTGGGCATTACTAAAAGGCTTGCAATTGCTTGAGAGAACAGACTTTCCTGTAACAAGAACAGACTGAGAAATGGTTTCCAGGAACTTCTCTACAGTTTAATACCCTTCCTGTATTATGATTTGATTATTCCATTTCCTCTCTGACTGCCCAACTGCAAGGCAGCACTGTAGCTGTAAGTGCTTGGCACCTTCAAGCAGGCTGGTCTCATCTGTATGGAGAATTGGGTTCTTTTTGTTTAACAGGATTAGTCTAAAATGTTAGGCATCTTATCCAAACTGTTCCCTTCTGGTGTTCCCTTTACACTCTGTGGACAAACCAATCCATCATACCTCAGTAGGCTGAGCTACCTCTGTGATTCTAAACACTCCTGAAAGGAGGGTCCAAGGAGGGTCTAGCTGAGACAAAACTCCAGGAATCATTGCTTCTCTTTCAGAAGCCATCCTACCTCAAAGGACAGAGCCACAGACTTCATCATGGCAATTAAGAAGGCATCATGAGCAAGGTCTGAGCAGCCTCTGACATGTTGCTCTGCCTAGAAACACAGCACTAAGCCCATATCCTGCCCATGGGACTTTTTGACACCTCTAGGAAGCATTGTCTAGTCTATTTGTGCAGCAAAATTAAAAAGATAAAGAAGAAGAAGAGTTCACAAAAGAACAGATCACTCTTCAAAGCTTTGCAAAAGTCACTGCTCCAGTTCCCACATCTAAATCTCAATAATCTGGGGGGAAAAGGCAGAGAACATGATGCATCATGGCAAGCTTTGCACAAACTCTTGTGCCACTTCCAGCTACATCCCTCTTCATTCATTTGTCTTCTGGCTAGAAACGTTTGCATCCTGTCTTCAGAGGATGGCCATTTACTTACCCTTTGGGTGTAAACAGATGTTCTCCTGAAGTTCCTCATTCCCAAACACCTTTGGACTCTCTCTTTGCCTCTTTGTTCTAATGAAGACAAAGGACAAACCTGGAAGCTTCCAAAACCTCCACCAAAAGGAGTTCTCCTTCTCTGGCCAGCTCTAATTACAACATAAATTCAGTTTAAATTCAGGTCCAAGATGCAAAATAAATTCAGTTTAAATTCAAGTTCAGGAAAGAAAAGGATTTCTCTCAGAGGTACAGGCAGCACACATACATTTAAATGTGACTGCCTAAAGCCATGGTTTCCAAACACCATGTTCAGACTTTGGGGATATTATATTTGAATAGATATTCTGTCTATAGAAAAGAAAAAAAACCCAGCCCCACAGCTCTCACTGTAGTAGGGAATTGGAGAGTTTGGGGAAAGGATAAAGCTAGGCAAGAGATTCAGCTGTGCAAGATCTATAGCAAAGGGAATATAAGGAGGCAGCAGGTTCTTGCCTCAGCACAGTGTTAATGGAGATTCTCAGTATTTCCAGAGCCATTCCAGTGGGTAGACTTGGTGGAACAAAATATTATACAAAATAATTGGGATGGCCAGAATCTGCCCTGGCACTTTTCAAAGGACTCTTTCTCAGCCTGAAAGCAAGAGAAATATTTTGGCAGGCTGTCTTCTTTAACTTCTGCCTGCTTTGCAGTCTTTGACATTTGGGAATTCTCCCAAATACTGTCCACTCCTCTAAGGGGCTGCCTGAATAGGAAATGTCTCCTACCCAAAGCCCTGTTGCTCTAGGGGAAGATCATTGCCTGGCATGTTGAAATGCTGTCTGCTGTTAGAGGAGGGCTCAGGACACTCTTGGACAACTGGGAGAAGGCCTCTGATGTTAAATGCAACCACAGGATGATAACAAATTCCAAGTTCTTGGCCAAAAAGTGTTTCTTCTCTTCTCAGAAGGCAGCATCTTTATGTGGGGTGCAAAGTGCAAGTTAGGGTCAGGCTTTGGAAACTGCCTTACCTTAACACAGCAGTCTCCTGAAAGAGGGAGGAACCCAGGGAGTGAAACCCTTTCCAGCAGCACCTTCCTTTGGCAAGTCTGCATGAGAGATGGGGAACCTTCTAGCTGTAAGAGCTTCCCACCAGATTTTGTGGGGTTTGGTCCAAAGCTAACAGCTTTTGAAGATCCTCCTCCTCCTCCTCCACTCTGTTCTCCTCTGGCAGCTTCTACACCAGTTATGTGGAACAAGGGCTGGTATTTCCAACCCCAGTGACCATCTTCTGAAGGGGGGTTGCAGCAATATCACACATGGCTGTTGTTTAGGGGGCTCTGGAGAATTCAGAACAATGAAGCTTTTGCCTCAGGCTATAAGGGAAAGTGAGAAGAGTGAGGTCTGAAAACAGTTTAACAACTGATTTTGTTTTGGCAGATCAGTGCAGGCTTCTGCTTGATCTGCATCTCTGACAAGAGGAGGCAACAACACAGGTAAAGGCCAGAAGATAAAAAATAATACAGAAACAATTCTAAATGCCATTCTATATATTAGGAACTCAGCCTTACTCCAAAACTGTGCTCAGCTCTGGGTACTTGAGATGGAAAAGGCTGATGAAGAAGCCATTGAGGTTCAGCAGGAATGAAGAGGGGGATGGGGAAAATGCTTGCAGAAAGGGAAGTTGAATTTCTTGAGGCTTCCAGATCAGGTGTGGGATTGCTGAGGTTCAGTCATGGCCTTAACTGAACAGCATCAATGACCAAACCAGCCAGAGGTGCTCACACACTAAAACCACAGGAAATAATAACAATAAAGGAAAAATGTTATGAAAAGGATCCTGCAACTGCTCTGCAAAGGAGGAGCCAGGAACTCTAGATAGTGGCAATGAAGCTTAAACCCTCTCATGCAGTGACTGTTTCTGCACAACATGCACTGTCAGATGATGCTTCTCATGACCATCAGAAGCTTGAAGGCTGGCAGCCTTAGCAGTGAGCAGAAGAGGAATGGCTGCTTTGTTAAGGAGGCAAAGCTCCTGAGTCCCAGGTGGCAATCCTAAGGGAGAATCAAACTGTAAAGGCTTTGGGGCTCTTCCAAACCCTCAGACCTTGAGGCATGGAACATCTTCTACCTGGCAGATGAGGATAAACATTATCAAGGTTCAAACTGTACCTGTTGCTCTGTGTGAGGTGGCATCTCCTCTCCCAGGAACAGGACCTGGTGTTAGCTGCTCTGGTGTGCCAGGCAGCCCTTGAGTTTCTACAACCTGGCAGAAGAAAACTCTGCTGGAGCCATTGCCATTCAGCTGTATCAGCTGCTCAGCAAGGATGGAAAGGAAGCCCTGGCCACCTGGCCTGTTCTTCTGTCAGGGAAATGAAGCAGTGTTTGTTCTCATGGCTCTCCTTATTTTGATGGTCTCCTTCTCCTCATCCCTTAGTCCCTCCCCACAGCCACACCCCAGCCTTACTTTCAATTTGCATTTGCTCCCTCTCCTCTGTCCCACACTGTAACTCTATCTCCTCAGGCTTGAGCAGTGTCACTCCTTTTTGCCCAGTCACATGCTACCACTCTCCAAAGAGGCCCTGTTAAAGCCAAGCAACAAAAGCTTCTGGTTTGTGTTTTCAAAGCCACATGTGCATTAAATCATCACTGGCAGTAAGAGAAGTGACCTCTGTCTGCACCTTTCAGACACCACTGAGGCATTCTTTGATGTCAGCTTTACAGGCTCCTGCTCTTGGCATCACCCAGGAGCTCTCACTGCCTCTGGCCATGATTGGAGACAAATGCCTGTTTCCTATCCAGTGATCCTAAGACAAGGGATAGTGACAGGTATGTTTTCATTAGCTTATTTTCCAAGAAGTGGTTTTTTTCTTCCCTTCTGGACTGCTCTCTTGCCTCTGTTCCTGTCTGTGGCAACCATTTGGTCTCAGGTTTGCCACCAACTTCACAAATGTCTTTTTTAATCATAGCATTTGCTTTTTTTATTGCCTTTAAAGAGTGGGATGTGGAAAAGGAGGTAGAAATTTGGTCAAAACTATCATGGAGGTAAAAACAGGAGAGGAGATGATGTTTTTAAAAGCATTATCTGGAGGAGAAGGAAGGGTAAGGAATAAAAAAATATGACTTTGAATCTGTTTGACATTCTGACCCAGGATTTGTAGCAGATCAGGTTAGGTAACTTCCAGAAAGCCTTTTCCAAACAAACTTCTTAGCTGAGCCTGTGTTTCACCAGGTCCTGCAGCTCTAGCATGGGCAATATGATTGCTCTCCAGCCAAGAGGACAAATCTTTCCATCACACACTGTCTTTGCAAGTTAACACCTGGCCAGCTTCTCTTCAACTTAACCTTGCTCCTGAATGCTGGGATTCCAGGGTTTAGAAGAGCAGGATCCAACTCCTGCTCTTGCTGGGAATGAGCTCCAGTTCAGCATGGATTCTCCCTCACCTTGTTTTCAGCATTTCTGAGGAACAAATGATATCACTACGTTTTTAAGAGCTCAGGCTCAGAATCACATTTCCTAAGGTCTAAGCACTCAGCATATTTCAGCTATAATGAGGAAATTCAGTGCTCCTCCTGTCACTGCTGCAGCAGATCAGTTGACCTGACAGAAGTAGAAACTGATAAACTGGAAGGAATGAAACTGTTCCTGACATCACTTAGTGATGACTCCATTTCACCAGAGGGAGGTGGGAAAGAACAGGTTCCTGAGATGCTTTTGCTCAATTGTCTTTTTTTTTCTTTGTTGCCATTAAGAAGAAAGATAAAACAAGACAAAAATGTCTCTTCTGGCCCCAGGAAATGCTCCAGTGATGATGGGTTTGATTTGTTACAGCAAGACCTTCAGTTTGTGACTGCAGCTTGAAGTCAGAAAGAGTGTTTTGGTTTGGCTTTTTGTTGGGTTTATTGGTGGTTGGTTGGTTGGTTGGGGTTTTGTGCTTCTTGGTTTTGGTTTGTTTTTTTTCTTGGTTTTTGTGTGGTTATTTTGCTGATGCTCAGTGTTAGGATCAGCTGATTGACTTGCTTCTAGTTTAGTTTGGTTTGCCAGATTGTAGAATGCAACCAAAAGATGAGTGTAGGATGCATGACTAGCTGTGGCTGACTCAGAAGTTGCCTGTGCCAAGGGAATTTTATAAGTTGCTACTAGAAGAAAATGAATTTTCCAAAACACAGCTGAAATTTTTACCCTGTTCCTACCAAAACCTCTGTATTTCCAAGAGCCAGGCTCTTGCCTGCAAATCAACTTATCTGAACACACTCATCTCATTCCCTACCTACTACAGTTGGTCAGGAGGCAGCCACAAAGACACCACTTCTGTTTTGTTGTTAGATCTTGCTGAAAATAGCAAGTTTTCCAACAATGAATTCAAAGGTTAGGACACAATTGGTTCTCAAATAAACCAAAGCCAAACAAGCAGATCTCCCTCCCTTTGCCTATGTAAACTCTGCTGCCTGACCATTTCATGACACCTCTTCTAGTCTGGGGGATTTGAGCAAAGACACCTCTTGATTTTGCCATTTAGAGATGTAGCTCAGGCTTCATGGAACTCCTAAGCATCCTCCACTCATCTTAAGTTCACCTCCAAGCTAAGCAGTTGCAGTCTTTTCCCTTCCAATGATACCTTGAGCATCTCTCCCTTTGCCCATGGCTTTCTGGTGGGTTTGTTCCAAACCCTAGGGCTGGATGTGCCCTGCTCCTTTCCCACTGATGTACTCTGCTTTAGCTGCAGTCTGTCGTGTGAAGTGTAGGCTTTTCCTGCCACCAGTAGGGTGGGAGATGTACTGCAGCAGTCCAAAAGCAGGGCTGGAGGGCTCCTGAAAACAGGCAGAAGGATGGCAACTGAAGAAGCATTTGCTAGTACCTGAATTTAGGTAGCAAAAGTAAAGGAACTTAGAGCCCCTGTAGTCCTGAAGCAGGGCAGAAGAACATCCCTGCAGGTAAAATAGCCATGGGTACAGGGAGTGAAAACTTAGATACTAATTAAACTTAGATACTAATTGCATATAGATACTAATGACACTTTGATACTAATCCTGTAAGTGACTAGTTCAGTAAAACTGCATTTGCTTCTCCCTGCAGCCTTGCTCTGTGTGCATTGTCCATTACCTTTCCTGTAGAGCAGGACCAATGATTTGACCAACTCTTGGTCATCTCTCCAGCTTCCTTCTTGAGAAGGAACCACAGCCTCAAGGTGATGCTGAGCAGGGCACAAGGATACTGAAGCTCACAAGGATATTTTTAATCTATATGTGTATATATATATAAATGATGTGCATAACTTGTATAACTTGTGCCAGGAGCAAGTCCTGGTATTTACCCCTGTGCCCATCTACTCCCCAAAACCTCTCTGCCCTGCAAAGAGGAATCTGGCTTCTCTGCTTCACCATGCTGGCAGGTCAGACCAGAGAGGAGGCAAAAGACACTAGCTCCATCCTCCACTGCTTGGAAACAAACAGTAGTGGAGGCCAGGCTCAGTGGCTGGGAAGGAATCAGATCCTGTCAGTAAAAATGGGCAGTGTTTGGGGCAGGTGGGCTGGGCTGATTCTGTCAGTTAGACTCTTGCCTCTCCACATTCTGAACACTTGGATGATGGGAGAGAAAGATCTGAGAGACCTCATCAGATAGAACCAACCCAAAACATCCCTGGAGGAAAACTCTTCATTTCCACACCATGTTCTTCAAGAGGATGTGGAGGAAGATGAGTGAGGGGAGGGCAGAGCCACCTGAAAACTGCCAGGGCACAAACCTCCCTGGGGCTGTTGGGTTGCTGGGCTGCTGCTGGCTGCTTTGGGATGAGTTTTCCTCTGCCTCTTGCAGCTGTGCCCTATTTCAGAAGTAATTAATAATAATTTCAACAACCAGAGACACACTGAGTCTAATGCCTGCTGTAGTCATCTGGGGTGAAGGACAGTGTCAAGTTTTACCTCTGCCTGATTCATTACAGGGATCTCAATGTGAGGTTCCTACTTTCCTAGGTATTTGTCCTTTTCCACAATAGCCTTGAGCAAAGTTAACTCTTTCTGTTCCTTCTGGAAGTCTTACATGCCAAATAGATATTCATGTTCCTGAAGTAGCTGAAAAAAGGTGATGTTAAGGATTGTTACTAGAAATCCAGTATCTAATAATATACAAAGACAAGCTGTGGTCTGCTTGAGCTTACAGATTGCAAGAGGATTTTTAATTAACTTGGAAGACAAACATCATAACTAAAAAGTGTCTGTGTCAAATGAAACTGGCTGGTCAAACTGAGCAGAAGGCTGTGTTCACCAGAAATGAGTTCTGGTCCAGTAGAAAGTGGCACACAAAATAGAGAAGCACAAAGAACAGTGATCCAAAACCTCCAAACCAAAGAGTAAACAAGCATCTAGCAGTGTTTTGTGCAAGAGTCTGGGTTTGTGTGTTTTCAAGGATGATCTCTTCCCTGGAAGAGTAGAGTGGTGCTTGCTAAGGAGCTGATGAAGTGGGAATTGGAGCAGTTCCCCAAAATCCTGCTGCAAAAGAGGACATCCTTATCTACATTATGTGGCTCAGAAGGGACAAGGAGGACATCCTTATCTCCACTGCCTGTGTGGCTCAGAAGGGACACTGGTAATGCTCTACCCTTCTGATTCATCTTTTCTTTGTGCTTAATGGATGTTCCACCTAATTTTCCTTATGTGTTAATAAGCATTTGCTGAATTTTTAATTCCAGTGGCTGCCAACTGATAAATTGTTTCTAATAAAACCCTTCAAAAATATCCTTTTTTCCCCCTTATCTTTCACAAGCTTCAAATCCATTTTTACACACATTAGGGGAAAAGGACTCTGCAAAGTTCCTGGGTTTCTCCAGCAGAACATTTTCAAGCTGAAGAGATCTGTAAAACACTTGCTGTGATCTTGAGAAGCTGGTAAGACTCTTGATGCCTAGAGGGGATAGGTTGTGTGTTTAGGAGGATAGCAGAGAGCCCAGGGTCTTACACATTGGTTTCCTAGTGGAGACAGATCCAGAGATTTACCTGTTTGCACTGTAGTGGGCTTCATTTAAAGCCACACTACTAATTCAGGAAGGAGAAGGATCCAGTCAAAGGGAGGGCAAGCTTTTCCTCCAGGAACTTTCCATCTGTGCTAACAGCAGCTTCTCAAGAAGAACTCAACTTTGACTATTAACTAATCAGAGCTCAGAGAAAAATCCACTGATAGTGTTGTCCTCCTCTTCTCAAATCTTTGTCTGAGCTCAGGAATACAGTGCAGCAAGTCTGCTGCAAAATCAGAAGTGGAAAGCATGCTAGGAATAAGAATTGAGACATGTTTTTGTAGCCCTTTCAGCTGAGGTCACAACCACAGCTGAAATATCTGTGAGGCATTAGAAGAAAAGCTGGCAGAGCAACATGCTGCCAGAAAATACTCCTGACCTAAATCCCCACCCAAAGAAAGGCATTAAACTGCACACAGTGAACACTAGATGGCCAGGCAACCTGTGTCCTTGTAGTGTGCTGGACAAAGGTCCCTCAGAGGTGTGCTGCCCCTGCAGAAGGCTGTGCACACACAGTTAATGGGGGTTCTTGTCTTCATGGAACAAGGCTTTCTCTGCACACTGACTTCCCTCTGAGTGAATTTTCAAGTGCTGCTGGTTTAGATAGCACTGACCTTACCAAAGAGTCTTGTTTGATCCTGAAATCTTCAACATCTCTCACCCAAGCCAGTTTTCCTCTTTCCTTTGTGCAGCCTCCATCCCTTCCCACCATGGTAATGAACTTCTTGAGATGCTTTCCAGAACCTCAGTATCAACAAACAAAAGGCAAGGTGGCCAAAGAAGAGCAAGAAAGATGGGGAAGGACCTAGAGAACAAGTTTATGAGGTGTGGTTGGGGGTACTGGGGTTATTTAGTCTGGAGGAAAGGAGACTCAGGGGAGACCTTCTCATGCTCTACAGCTGCCTGAAGGGAGGTGGTAACAAGGTGGAGGTTGCTTTCTTCTGCCAAGTAACAAGGGATAGGACAAGAGGAAATGGCTTCAAGTTGCACCAGGTGAAGGTTAGGTTGGACTGCAAAGGTTCTCAAACACTGCAACAGGCTGCCCTGCTCATGCATGCCACTAGAGAGGCCAAAAGTTTCAAGCACTCCTAAGGCATAAGCTCAGCTTCACTCCAGGATAGTTTCTGGTCACTGCCAGAGAAAAAACCCATGTCATTCACAATCATGGGTCAAATGACAAGAGTTGTGCTGGTGGGATGATGGCACCCAGAGCATGCCCTGCTAGCTGCTGTGGCCCTATGGTCATGACAACAGCACAAGAAAACATAATCCATTTTGAAGGGGGCCAATAGCTCCTCAGAGTAACCTCTGGCAGACTCCTACTTCCCCTGCTTGCTTTTAGCTGTGTGACCTGCTGGTATTTCCATGGCATGGTGCAGTGGGGGAGAAAAATGGATTCCCTTCCCCAGGAAGAAATGCTCCTTTAAATATCTTACTAGTTTACACTAGCTTCTTTTCCATGGGCTAGACTTTGTTATTCAGTTGTTTCATCTGACCTCCTTCCTCTGCTCCTCTTTCTTTCTTACCCTTGGGAAAAGTACACTGTAGTCCTGGCTACCTTCTGGTCATTTTTGGAATATTAATATTTGCATTACAGGAAAAAAACCCAAAAAAGTCAATGTTTTCCTTATCTGTCTCCTCTGCAGGAAATAAAATCCCAAACAATCTTATTTCTTTTTCTCTTGTCCCTCATATAACTTTCCATGCTGTATTTCAATATCATCTATTTCATTCTAGAAATGGATGCTTGAAATTCAACTGGAAGTTCTGTCACAGCCCAACAAATTAATTCTGATTTCACTTGAAAACCCAGGAACACAAAGATGTAAAACTCAAGCTCCTCTCACAAGACCCCTGGCTTGTATTTTAACCTATGCTATGATGCCTTCATGGCTTAGATTGTACTTGCCAAGTAACTGTTGGGGTCTTCTTTTGGTGAAGTCTTAATTTCACTCTAGGTACCTTTATATTTACCTAAGATCTAACATGTAGTTAAAGTTTTGTTCCAAAAGGCTTGATCTGTAGCCTGCATTCAGCCATGAACCCTGCAGAATGATAAATTAAGGCTCAGACAGAACCTTACAGGTGAAAGAGTAAATGCTTATATGGAAACAGAGGGGGAAATGGCATCTTCTGGAATAACAGCACCAGTTTGGGTCTGTAGTTCTTTATGATGGGAGCCATCATTTGGGGTCTAGGCTCTCTCTGGTATGGATCTCTCTTTTTTTTTGCTGAGGAAAAGAGCCTGGGGATTGGCAAAAATAAAGGACAAGTGAAAGGAAGACCTAACTTGAAAAGAAGAAAGACTATTCTGTGTGATGGGCTGCTTTGTTGTAATTCTGGAATTGCTCTGCCCAAAGGACTGGAGATCTCAATAGATCTTCCCCTGCAGGCAAAGACAACCCCATTTCTCAAGAAAGGCTTCAGTTGGCATCAGGGTCTAGATTTGGCCTAGCATAAAAGCTGAATTTTCAGAGTAAGAGCAGCCAGCTCCTGTGCCACTCACTCCTCAATGCCTGTTACCTTAAGGAGGACATGGAGTCAGTAGCAGCAGATCATGAGGATGCTTTGCTTTCTCCTCAACCATTCTGTGAAGATTAGCCTGTGAGTGTCTGTTAAGCTCTGACAGCACACCACAGGCTTTAAATCCACCCAGAACTACACCCTTCTTCTCCCTCCCCTCCAACACAGGCAGGCTAGGAGAGGACAGTTGACAATCTAGTTACACCATAGTTAATTGCTTCTCTCTGTAGGGAAAGTCAGGCAAGTTTCTGTAGCTATAAGTCAGTTGACACCAACCATCTGGCTCCTCAGCCCTTTCTCCTTCAACAGCACATGCCTCCCATTAATTGTTCCAAGGCCCTTTCTATTTTTCATTAGCCCTTGCTCTTAAGCAGATGGTTTGAAACAAATCTGTTCAATAAGAAATAGGAATTCTCAGGCAAGCAAGGGCTGTGGGAATGGCTGAAACTACCAGAGGCAACACAGTTGACTTCACTATGCTGGAGGCATTGCTGCTTTTATTCCTTTGGAGGGGACAGTTTTTCCTCCACCTCTTTGGGTCCCTTGTGGCTGTGCTCTGTCTCCCTGCTAGAAAGCCTCTACTCCAGTGCTAGTCTGAATTCTGCTCTGCTTTTTGGACATTAGCAGAACCAAATGAATTCCTTGCAAGGCACCTGAGCTTGCTCCATTTTGACAGAAATCACAGTCCCTCTGCTGTAAGCTCTGAATGACAGATGGAAGCAATGACAGATGGAAGCAGAGGTGATGAGAAGGCTTCACCAGAGATGATCCTGAGGTTGGAAGGGACCCACCAGGATCGAGTCCCACTCCTGGCTATGCAGAGGACAACCCTAAAATTCACCCCATGTGTCTGAGAGCATTGTCCAGATGCTTCTTTTGAATTCCAGGAGAGTTGGTGCCATGACTACATCCCTGGGGAGCCTGTTCCTGTGCTCCACCACTCTCTGGGGGAAGAACCTTGTCCTAGTGTCTAACCTCAACCTTCCCTGGCACAGCTTCATGGCATTACCCTGGCTCCTGCCATTGGTCTCCAGAGAGGAGAGATCAGCTCCTGCTCCTCCTCCATCTCTGGTGGAATCTCAGTGAAAGGATGCTTGTTATTATCAGAGAGCAAACAAAAGGAAAATATTTTCCCTTGCCTGTTACAATCCTTGCTGTTTTCAGCTGCTTGATAAACCACTAGGGCTTTTGCCACAATGTTCCTCCAGAAACCAAACTGTAGATCAACCAGAAACAGGACATGCTGAACCTGAAGGTCATGACTATCTTGCTGGTTTATCAGGTGATAAGGCTGCAGGGGTGAATGATATGCCTCTGCTATGACCACCAGCAGGCAGATGGTTGGGGACATGTCTGCCATGGTATTCCATGCTTCAAAGACAAATGATCTTGTGTTCAGTGTCCTCCTCCTGGCTCTGGAAGTGGACTACTCATACAGCACCTGAGCAGGAGCATGGTCTTACTAACAGATGAGAGTGACTCACAGCTGAAGGCCCACGTAGCCCAGAGACCTCATTTTCACCCTGGTGTGCTGCTGACCAGCAGCAGATATTTCAGTAAGGATGTGAAAAAGGAGAGATTCTTGCTAGGATCCAGCCAAAAGCTACACTACTTCTTCTGCTATTTAATCCACTCTCCATGCACAGCACTGGGCTGTCCCGTGTTGTATGAATGTGGTTATTGTAACTTACTTCTGCTCACTAATTTGTCATTTCATTGTCTTCCAAGTTTTGTTGTGTTTAGCACAACAGGGACATGTTTGCCATCAGGATCTGATGAAAATATAATTGTCTCTTGGAAGAGCTCTGGATGCTATTTCTTCAGCTAGCTGTGTTGTTGCCTCTTTCTCCTCTGTTGCTAGTCCAGCTGGGAGCTGGGAATACACATTGGGTTCTTTTCAACAGAGAAGAGACAAATGAATTTTCTGCTACAGGAATTCAAATTATTGGTGCAGAAAAGTCATTTAAATCCTGTCTCCATTCTGGAGCAGGATTGGTTAGCCCAAGCACAGATATGTCAGTGTGGTTCTTCTCATTACAATACATCTGGGTGAAACAGAAGGTGATAAATCAAAACTTGTGCACCCAGAATCATAGGATGTTTTGGGATATCTTGCACTGGACCAGGTTGCTCAAAGCCCTATAAAACCTGACCTTGACCCCTTCCAATGAAGAAACATTCACAACTTCTCTGGATAAGCTATCTTAGTGTCTCACCACCCTTAGAGTAAACAATTTCTTCCTGAAGTCCAATCTAAGCCTACCCTCTTTCAGCTTAAAACTGTTGCTCCTTGTCTTGTCCCTACAGGCCCTGGTAAAAGGTCTCCTTAATAAGCCCCTTCATGCCCTCTCCTGTACAGTGGGCTGTTAAGTTTGTAGAAGTCTCTGTTTCCAAGGGAGTGACCAGGTTGGCCTAGATGCCACTTCTGGGTGTGTTACAAGCTGGCAGAGCCATGCCCAGCTCACTGCTGCTTCCTGAACTCTATCTCTTCTTTATCTTTCAGCTCACATTCTAATGCCTCACAGATGATTAAGTCAAAACACTAGCATAGAAAACTAGAACTAGAACTCCCTAGCCATGGAGGTAGCCACCTAAAGATGAGCTTGTTTCTGTGGCTGGGCTCTCATCTCCCTGTGTCATTGCAGGAGAAGGGTCAAGGCTTCATTGCCACTTAGCATCAAAATCTTTGCTGACAGCCACCCAAACAAGTGAGCACCCCCTCCCCTGCTCTGATCTATTTTAACTACTGCCTTGGTTGTCTGTGCCCACGATGATTTTTACACTTACTTGGAGCCTTGGAGTCTCTATGACAACAATAGAAATAATGTGTGAGAGAGCCTGTGGTGGGCACTCAGCTGCTGATGTGCTTGGCTTGCCTAGAGGATGACAAACCCCTGCCTTACCCTGAGCATGTTTCTTCCTTCAGGAAAGATGAAGATGGGTGGCCTGTGCTTGTGCCCTGGTGGAGATGCACCTCATTATAACACTCTGGGGGTGACTCAGAAAGAAGTGATACATGCTGCTTTAGAAGCAACTTCTAACTCAACTTCCCATGCATTTTCAGAGAGCTGACACCCTCCCCACCTTGTAGATGTGTGAAAGCATAGGTGCATGGTGATATCATAGCTCCTCCAGGAGCAACAGGTGATTATTCATCCTGCTTGAGGGTTCCTCATCTTTGTTCTCCTACTGGCAGGAAGCATCTGATGCTTCTGGGAAGGGTTGTCATAGAGAAAACACACTCAGTAAATCTTCCCTGGTCTTTTCTTACATCTTTCTGAATAAGCAACTGTCTGTCCTTCCTTCTCTTCTCTTCTCCCACCCCCACCTTTCTGAAGGTCCCTGATCTCATTACTCTTCCCTTCCACCTTGTCTCCTCTAACATCACAATCTCATTTCAGTAATGGCTCCTCTGCTGCTTTCCCTCTCTGCCCATGGAGCACAATCCAATCAATTCAGCAGGGTTCTTGATCGAAGACTTCTCCATCTCTACAAAAAAAACTTTGGCTAGAAAGTGACAGTCTGCTGTATCAGCTTCAGATGTCATACCCTGGCACTGGGACAACTGGTGGCACTTTGGTCTGCTGCAGAATTTCTCTCCAGAGAAAATAATCTTCCTTGCAAGTCATGGCTGCAAGGACCAGAGACATTCCCTGCAAGAGGTGTTGCAAAGAAACTTACATGCAACTTTATCCACACCAAATGCTCTCCAAAGTGCCCAGGGGCTCTGTTATCTCTCTGTTCAGATCTTCAGGGGGAGGTGGGTCTGGGTTTTGGTGGCAATGGGGTGGTTGGTTTCTGGCCTTGTTTTAATCTTGTCACCAGAAAATAAACCAAGCTCTACTGAGAAGTTTTTCAGCTCATCAGAGGAATGCAGAAGGGAGAGTAAGAAGACAAGGATGAGCACCTTGATAAGATGAGGACTTTCCAGCACAGGATATCTTTACAGTGCCCTTTCCTGAGATAAATCCCATCCCTTACTCATGAGGAAAACCAGTTTGCCCTCTTCCTTACAGGAGAGGTCCTACAACACCACAGCTTTTGATCTGAAGAGGCAGACAGGAATGTTTAAACTGTTGGGAAGCAACTGCATGTGGTTTTGCACAGGAGAGGAGTCTGTACATCTTCCTCTCCTCCAGCACATCTGGCACAGCTGTCCAAGGAAGCAGGCTGGGCTGACTTCAGAGCTGATGATGAACTGACTCAGGCTCTTGGGTTTCATCTGTGTTAGCTTCTAGGGCAAGATTTGCTCTGCAGTGATGCAGTTCAGCATACAGGTATGGAGTGGGCTGGAGCCACTGAACCCACTGGGGTGCTAGTGGGATGGTTTTTCTGTCCCAAACTGCCATGGGCATAAGGAGAAACTCCAGGAAGAGATGAACTGAGCTCCTGGGGCAAATCAGATGATATGAAGGATGGAAATTTCCTCTGTCCAAGCCTGTTGGGCATATCCTTAGCAAAAAGAGTGAGTTTTAGTGTCATTATGGGGAAGGGCAGTACAGGAGCACAAATCAAGAAATGCTGATCACCTACTTTTAGTCTCACAGCTCATTATAATACTGCAGAAAAACAAGGAATGTGCTCATGTGTTATTAATTTTCTGTCATGCTGCTACATTGTGATTACTTGAAATGTGATATTTTCCCAAATATAGAGTATTGATACTCCATAAAGCAATTAACTTGCAACTTGTGAATGCAGTTGTGCTGGTAATTGCTGACATATCTGCTCCAATTTGCCTAATTATACAAAGACTTACCAGAAATTCCTTACTAATGCAATTAAATTGTCTGTGCCATTGTGAACAACCTGAGCTCTGTCATCTGAAGCTAGCCACTTGCAGGATACCACTTTGCTGCTCTTACCTTCATCTCAGGCTAGCTCTTCACAACATGAATGATATTCTCAAGGTGGCATCTGCCATGGATCATGTTTCTTTTTACAACTGATTCCTCTGAATCCACAGGTCCTTCCTTGGGTATGCAAGAGTAGGACTAGCCTAGCAAGTACCCAGGTTCTACCATTGTGGATATCTGGGCAGCATGACTGCTTAGTGTAAGCTCTGGAAATAAATGCAGCCTGGCCTGAAGGTGCCATGGCCAATATTAAACCAGGAGCCAAAGAGTAGAGGCCATAATAAGTGAGCTTTGAACTGGTGTGTTGGAGTGGGTGCTTGGTTTTGGTTTTATCTAGGTGAGCTTCTAAAGCCCTGAAAAATTTCAGTCTGTGCAATGCTGTTCAGGGTGTTTTGAACTTTCTCTCTTGGTTTCATACACAGGGGCTCCCAACCTGTGATAATTCAGCCTGCCAAGGCTGGCTCTCTGTTTCAAACTGCAGTCCTGCTGGAGGTGCACACCTCTCAACCTTTGCAAGAAAGAAGTATGTGGTCAGAAAGGACTACAAGGGCTTTGCTGAGTAAGAGTGATTTCCTGAACCCCTGCCCCAGTGCTCTGATAACATGACACTCTAAAGCCATTCCTTTGACAGCTCAATCAGCAAGAGTCACATTTTGTGCCTGGGGAAGCTGAGAAGCAGCAGCAGTGACTCCAAATTTTATGATGGATAATGCTGAGACACATTACTCAGGGAATCCTGGAAGGGAAATGGAGCCAGCTATTGGCATCAATATTTACTAATCTATAAACAGCTCATACCCATCCTTCAGTGGTGTTGTCACTGTATAGGAGGGGTAATAGCCTTGTGACTTGGCACAGGCTCAGGTGCCCCAGGTTTCCTGCAGACCCCCATGGCTGGGGATGAGTCTGAAGGGAAAACGATGGGAAACTTAAAAGTGACCTAAGTTATGGTAACACAAAATCATCTTGGAGGCTCCTTGTGATTTAATTAACAGAACAGCAGTTCAGTCTTTTCTTAGGCACAGGGAGTCTTCCAAAAGCTAGTGTGACCTTTAAAAAGTGCTCACTCCATTTAGCACCTTTTTGGAGGAGCCTAAATTGTTCTTGCTCTAACAGAGGTACTTTTGCCCCAGTGTTTCCTCTGACTGTCACACAGCACTATTATGCTGCTGAGAAAAGCTGCTACCATTTCCTTTTCTATTTCTTTTCCTTCCCCAGTGAAGTCTCCTTCAGTGTAAATTGCTTTCCAAAGCATTCACAGCACACCTGCTCTGCAGAGTTATCCCTTTCCCTTGCTGAACAGGGCACTGAGGAGCCTGAAACCAGAGCACAGTGCCTGAGGTCAGGACAGACAGATAGAAACAGGAGAAAGGACAAACTGCAACCAGTGACTAATGCTTCTCTCCACCTCCCCCTGCAGTTTCTCCATTACCTACAGTCTCTGGTTTCTCCTCTTTGGTTTTCTCCATGTTATTCTCTCAGCTGTACTTCTGAGTGATCCACTTGTGCTGAGGTAGCAGTTCACAAATGCTTACTCTGCACTTTTCTTCTCACATCCACTTCTTTCTGTTCCTTGTTCTGCTCTTCTAAATGCCTTTGGAAGATGTCAGCTCCCACTACAAAATACCTGGCTTGGCTGTGATTTTTTTCCTTCAGTGTTTGTGAAGCTATCTACTGTTTAGGGGTGAACAATATGCTTCTGTTTTGTACTGATCACCTCTTGCTTTTTGCTTTCTGAGACTAGTAGTAATCAAAGGTTTTAACTCATAGCTAACCAGGAGTGAGCCAAAAGACAAGATGCAATGAACAGTTAGAGGTCAAAGCTGCTTGTCAGAGCTGACAGACAGCAATAGATTATGTAGCTTGGCCATGAAAGAATGAAATGAAAGCTCTAGCTGCAAGCACATGGGCTGAATGGGCAGCCCAAAGACTGTATTTATTATGTTTTCAGCATTGTGACCTCTTTAACAGGCTCTAAATGAGGACTGCATGGCACACATTGAGTAGGGACTACAGAGAAAGACTGTACCACCCAGAGCCTCTGCCAGGCTGGAACCACAATCTCTTGGAACCTTGAATTAAGGCATTTGATGGCTGTATTGTTTAACTTAGATAAGAAACCAACAGCTTTGGGGATTAAAAGGCAGAAGGACAACTATTTCCTTTGGTTTTCATTCAAAAGAAACAGAGGCATTTCTTTTTTCCCCTTCTTTCAAGAAGGATATAACATTTCAGGAAATTCAGTCATAAAAGACTAAAATGAACTCACAGAAGAGTTATGCCTGGAATTTGTGAAGTACAAAGGAAAAGGCAATTAGCTACCCAAATCCCATTGAAAGTCAATAGCCTTAAGCCACTTTGAAAATCCCAGCACATAAACCTCACTAAGAGCAAACTGCAGTGAAGTTAGGGAGCCAAGAAAAGAACAAAGAAGATACCTGTTAGACAGAAATAGGTGTGAAAGTATGAAGTGCATGCTGTAGATACAGCTATGATGGAAGTTTCACATGCTTTCATGCTGTTCTTCACTATTTCATGACATAGGTAAATGAATTTATCACCTTTTCTTCTCAGTTCTGCTCCAGCCACTAGGAACTTGTGCCTATGGGCAGCTTGCTAACCATGACACTGGTTGTTGGGGGAGAGACACAGGGCATAAACCTGCTTTTGGAAGAGGCCAAGGAAGCAAGCAGGAGTGTCTTTAACCTCACTGTCCTGAAAAGCAGAGGCTAGGGGCCTGCAGTTTATCAAAGCACAAGAATTTGTCTAGGAGCTCTTGCTCCCCAGCAGTGTGGATGTTCCAGCAGCTGAGCAGGTGGGTTTGTCTAACATGGGGTCCATCCTTCTCTGCTGTGCTTTAAAAGGTAGCACTGTCTGCCTCTACTTTTTTCTTCTCCACAGATGATGCCAGGAGAGTTCCCTTAAGCCCTTTGTTTGGAAACTGTGGATTCTGCTGTGGGAGATGGTAACTGATGAGGGTTTTGACAGGAGAGCCTAAATCCCCCTTAATACCTACTGGAGGGACATAGGACTTGCAGTGGAGCTGAGCACACAGGCTTTATTACCCTCTCTTCATTAAGCCAACCTTGTTCACAATCACTTGCCAATGCATCATGCTATCACAAGAGGTGCAGAGTGTCACTTTCCTGCAGCCCATCTGGAAATGGGAGCTGCTGCTTCAGCAGTTATCAGCCTCTCTTCTCCTGAATTTTAATTTCCCTAATAAATGCTAGCAAGTAATTGCAAAGTTGTCTGCTGTTCCCTTTGAAGTAGGACACAATCAGTCCCTAATAGGATGCCTTTCCACTGCATAAATAGCAGTGCAGCCATAAATCAGCAGAACAGCAGTGGAACACGTGGATGAAGATACAGCCATCAAACCACAGCCCAGCCTAAACAGGAGTGCTCCTTTCAGCCTTCTAGATGCTACCTTCACCTGATGTTTGAAGGGGAGCTGTTTCTGTCAAGTGGCACAGCAAGAAGTGTTAACCTAAACCCTTTTGCACTTGATTTACCTCCTGCCTTCCCCTCTTTAGCTCTTTCTTTATGTGGCTATTCACTGAAGACCTGTTGCATTCCAGCTAATTAGTTTTTTACAAGACTAGGTAGATCTGACTTAGTAATTAACCAGAATGGAATGAAATCTGGATTATCATTTCTCAAGTTTAGTTTAATATTCTATTAAATAAAGCTTTACAATGCTGCCAGAAAGCAGAATGCACAGCCAATAAATTGTAGAGCTGCTGGTGAATGCCAGCTGCTAACACACTCTTGCATTGATGATGCTCTTGTATTTCACATCCAGGACCCACTTCACTGACCTTAGCACTTGTACTTTATTCATGCACCCTCCTCAGCACTACAGCAATGCCTGTTTTCTGCCTGTATCTTAAAGGAGGGCCTGATCCAAGACCAGCTGAGGCCAACCACTGAGCTTCCTGGGCATTGGATAAGGTGCTGGCAAAAGGACAAGTATTCCTACATTACTGAACTGTGATTCTGAAAATTATTGTATGGTTTTTGTTATTTTCAAAGCAAGTGATTTTCACCAATTATGACAGTGGTTACAGTACTCTGCTCCTAGCTGGGAAACTGTTCTTGCAAAGGAAAAATGCTTGAACATATCTGGATAAGCACAAACCAACTAGTTCAGGTTTTATAACTCTATAAACCTATAACAACTGAACTAGTTGGGTTTTGCTTTCAGTCTGTGAAGCCTGATCCAAGGTGGTGTGCTTTGGCTGACAGGATGCTAATAGCATGCACTCCCAGGACAAGAGCCATCACAAACACAGTTGTTCTCCTCATTCTGAGCAAGACCCACAGCTTTATCACTTGTTATCCAAGCAAGTTTTAAAAGCAGGCTGACTGATGGTGGAATCACCCAAGAAAATAGCTCCTGTCTGCTTTGGCTTCCTTGTCCAGTGAAACAAGGTTTGCTAAGGTGGGCTACTTCAATTTAGTTGAACTTCCAGAGGTTTCTAGGTGGATGACCTCAGGGTCAGAGGCTCTGAGACTCTGGTGTCTGTGGCTACAAAGCCTCCTCCAGGGGGTTGTAAGCAGGGTCAACTTTTAGATGCAGGTCACTTGAGTTTACAAGACAGGTTGGTGAGGGTGGGGGTTTGTTGTCTTAAAGCAAGCACAGTAGGAGTGCTTACAGATGTAGTGATAAACACCTGCAGGATAATGCTTACCCCACCTTAAATGTATCCACTGAGCTGTGCAATCCTATCATGCCCTGAATATTCAGAGTGGAGCATGAAAAGAGCTCACCTGGTTTGGAACCAAAGCATGACTGTCAACTGATGTCATGCTTGCCCTGACTGCAAATGACAATGCCATTTTCAGCACACATCTCTGGTATTTTCATATTGACTATCTTACAATGGGTGTGTTGCCATTTCATCTCTTTTCTCCTCTGTCACTGGAAGCAATTTTCTGAAGCTACAAATCGTTCCTCACTTGCTGGAGCAGACAAAGACAGAAATATGAAGCTGTGTGCTGACAGAAAACACAGCCCAGAAAGTTCAGCTTGAATTACCCAGAATAAGATCTACCTGGCTCACTTTCATACAGTCTGATGCTGTGCAGATTTCCACCCCCCACTTACTCTCTGAACTTCCTCAGGGAGCAGGCACAGAATGGCACAGGGGATGAATGGGGGCAAGGGCAAAGCTGAAGCTGTGGTCATGTGTGTGTTAGGATATAACAATGTTAGATGTTGAGCATCTCTCCAAACCCATAGCCTGGATTGCTCTAAGTCACTAGCCCCTTGCTTTGGCTAGCTCTGCAGTAACCAGGCTTATCAAACACTTCTGTTGTCTGGACACATCAAGTTGTGAACATAACAGAGCAATAAACACCACAGGTCTTGCTCAGAATGAGGAGAACAACTGCATTTGTGATGGGCCAAATTAGGATGGCAGTGCTCCTGGGAGATTGTGCTCCTGGCATCCTGTCAGTCAAAGTAAACCACCTTGGATGAGGCTTCCCAGACTGAAAGAGAATTGTGGCCTCACCTCTCCCAGCTGGCACACACACAACTGAGCAGCCTTGGCCTGTTACATATGGGGGAGATTGAACCATGATAAAGAAGAAGGAGAGTTTCCAGCTTGGCAAGCCCTGGAGGCATGCATCTGTTCTCAGCCTGAGTCATCCAGGACCAGCTCTGAATCCTTCTTTTTCCCTGGCACCACAGCAGAAGCTCATTAGGCAGCACTAGCCTTTTCCTCAGCATCTCCCCCAAGGTGTGGAATGAAATGGCCAAGTAACTTTCACAGCACAGCTAATTACCTGCCTTGCATCCAGCAATGAGGCCATGGGAGAGTTCCAAATGGAGCCCATTTGGACTAGTGAGCAGAAAGGGGAAAGGGATGAGATGGAACAGCTCAGTTGTGTGTGTGTGTGATACTCTGCCACTGTTCCTCCACCTCACTTCAGTTCAAAGCCTTAATATCCCAACAAAACCAGCTCTGGGCCTTTTGCTAGCAACTGAGCCCTTAGAGGTGCACTCAGTAGCCTGGAGCTAAGGTGTCTGAGGCCCTTCTTACTCTCTCTAGGATCTTCAGCAGACAATGTGGGCTCAGGAAGATGCAGGCAATGTCCAGATCCTCAGTGATATTGCTGTCCTGCCAGCTGACCTTGGTCAAATACACTGTAATGCTGCTGTAAACTCATGTAGGGTATGGTATGAGGGTAGTTACCCAATTTCACAAGTGCTGACCCTCCTTAACACCATCTCCACTGCACTCAAGACTACAACAAAAGCATCACTTGAATCTGCATTTTAGACACAGGTTCAAAACTCTCCTTGCCATCCTTTCCTCTTTAGTGTCAAGCACCTGGGCAAGATGGAAGATGCATGTTCTGCCTCTGGTGCTCTGCCTTCTTTAAGCCATCATTCCAAGTTGGAATAACAGTAGGAAGGAACAAATCTTAAAAAATATATTTGATAATGGAAGTTTATATTGGCTCTGGAGGAATATTTGTTATGCTCCCAGAAGTGCTTCCTCTCTCTGTTCTTGGAGAGGGAGGTTCCTCCTGTTTGGACTTTTAAGCTATTGTATAAAGGTTCTTAAAAGAAAACCAAGAAACCTTTATTGCTACAGGATGTTCACATGAGAACCTCTCACTGAACCATGAGGAAGTCCTCATTTCAACCCCTTATTCTAGCAAGATTAGCACAAAGGCCATAACTCCCTCAAAGAAAGAATTAATCAGCAGGACACCACTGAAGAAGTTTGCCTGATGGAGAAGAATTGACACCTCAGTGTGGAGATGGAGCACTAAGCTTCTGCTCAGCTGTAGCAGTTCTTAGCAGCACCTTTCCCTGACTGGTTTCCAGTGTGGATTCACATGTTTGAACAGGGAATATCCTGGATCTACATTCCTCAAACTGCAATCCCAAGAAGGTACCTGAGCATCAGCTGTACACAGAGCCACATGCTTACAGGGAAGTAGCCACCTTAAAGCTGATCTGAACTGGCCTGAGTGCATCTACTGCCCTCAGTCAGGACACAGAGAGCAAATCCAACTCTCACTGGTGACTCTGGGCAAATTCCAATGACCACAGTGAGCAAAGGGCAACAAAAGCTGTTCCTAAACCCTCAGAAGAGAGAAGTGATTAGATCACAGAAAAGTTTGACACAACTTAATGAGGAGAAAAAGGATAAACACAAAGTCCCCCTGCAGTAACACCTAGTTATTGGATTTTCAACATTTTCCTGGAGCCACAGGAGGTAAAATATTGAAAGAATTTTCAGTGTATGATGCTGAGCAAGACTTTGATTCCACCTGCAGGCCTTATTTCTGCTCCCTTTTCCTATAGTTTCACAAACAGAACTCACACTTTGTCTTTCAAACTGAGTTATCTTTCTCCTTTTGGGGAAAACTCAAAAGAGAGACAAAGTTCAGATGGTTTGGGTCCACAGTCACTAGAGTGCAATCTCTCTTTAGGGAACTACACACACAGATACCAGGGAGAGAGAAAGAGCAAAGCATGCTCCTCTTGACATGCAAATCTTACCTGAGAAACCATGCTGAGCTCTCTGCCACTACAATATCTGGAGTCTAGAGGCTAGTGGTCATTCAGCAAGCTAGTTCTGTTCTGTCAGTGGGAGTTTTCACTTATTAGACCCAGGGATAATTATATATGCTGTTGTTGTACAATAGTGCTAGCACATTTATGATTGTAGTCTTTCTCCCACAAAGCATCTGACAAGGCCAAGAGGTTCTTTTCTTATGTTGTTTTATCACAATTGATTCTTTCCCTGCTTTGCATTTCCCAATAATTAATATTTTATCTTTACTAATTTAATGCCATTCTTCTGCTTGCTTCTTTCCTCTTAAGAAAATACCCTCCCTGGGCCAAGTTAAATCCAAGAAGGTTGACATTGAAAGAGGGGTGGCAGAAAGAGAGATGTTACCCTAATAACTCCTTATTCTGCTCAACCCCCTCCCACTTCAATAGTGCCTGTTCCCAGTCAGCAAGCCTAGGACTACAGTTAAAATCCTACCATAGCCAAGAGTTCCAAGAGGTAAACCAAGTGTCTCGGGCAGCAAAGGGAAGGAAAGTTACAACCAGTTCATGTTTTCTATGCTTCCAGCACTCTGTCAGGGTGTGGAGCTGCAGCACAGATTGATGAAAGCAATGTGCTCCTCCTTAACAGGAGCTGCACCAGCCCTGAGCCTCCAGAGGCATGGTTTGGTCCCTGCTGGTTGTGAACCTTTAAGGACTGGTGTTGTTGCTCCCAGTCTTCCTGGCTGACCAGATTTCCCGAGGATATTGACTCAAGACACTAAGGACCCAAGCCAAGCACTGAGGAGAGAAGCAAGTGAACATCCCAACACCAACCCAGCCTTGCTGGTTGCCTATTCTCATGCCACTGGCTTAGGGCAGAAAGCAAGGGGCTTGGGCATGTGGGATGTGAAAATGCAGACCTGTCCTTCACCCTGAGTCACTCCCCAATGTGCTGCATGGCCAGTACAGGGACATACTGGATAGTGGGGGGCACTAAGCTCTCTTGGCCACTACCTGGTTGCCCAGCTTTGACTACACTTGGTCTTCAGCTACTCTCCTGGCAGTGCAGCCCAGCATGCTGTGGGGCTCTGCAGTGAGCATAGCTGCCAAACAGGCTTCAAACACAGAAGCATTCTGCTATGCTGCCAGCTTCTCCCAGTGGATGCCACTATGCCACATCTTAGAGGTCTCTTCCAGCCTCAATGATTCTGTGATGGTATATTGCAGATATTTTGACTAGCAATGTGCCTATGTGTGTATGTATATGTGCTGGTACACATTCGCTAGAAGTTTTCCAGATGCATTTTTTTTCCCTTACCCCCTTTTCCCCCCAGAAGCTACCATGAGGAACATGGAGTGAAGGCTGGGGGTTTAACCTTGGGAACACCTGCAAGGAAGGAGATGAATGCTGAAGGGAAGAATGTAACAAAAAATACAGAGGGAAGTGTAATACCTAGGTAAGCAAATTATTAAATCAGTGACTGGAACAAGCCTGTCTCTGATGGAGATTAATATGACTGAGATGCTGTGCTTCATTGACTAAGTTGATCTAATTCCTCTAAACATTGGTATTGTCTTTATGTTGCACTTGCCTAACTTAGTTGCAACGTGCTATTTAATCTATAAAGCTATTATTACCTGCATGGTGATTGGAAAGCAGCAGGAAGATACTCTGATTATGCCTTAATTATTGTCCTGAGCCTGATCTTCACAGAGAGGATTGTAAGGACCTATCCTCCCCTGCTGCTCTCAGCATCTCATATCTGAGACACAGCTAACGTGGTTGTGTCTGCTTCAGAACAGAACTAAATGTGTTACTACTGATTGCCAGAATAAGCTGTAAGCCTACAAAGCTTTTATTTTTTGCCCTCCCCCTCCCTTCCTGGTCCCAGGCATCAAAAAGAGGTATTTGGTTAATAGCTAATTAAATGCTTCCACTGAGCAAGCCAGAGCTTTGTAAATCCACATCTTCCTCGCAGCAAACTGTCTGGAATTAGCTGAAAGTTTTGAGCTTGCACTTTGCCAAGTTGGAGGCTGCCTTCACACAACTGGAAGCTTTGAAGTAAGCAGAGATAAAGCAAGCCAGTTCTGAAACCAAGGGATATGAAGTGTGGGGGGAAAAAAAAAATCCACAACTCTCCCTTCAGGTCGAGACTTCAAGATACATCCTCGATAATGAGGTGGCATGCTGGCTTATTAGATCCCTGATCATTTAAAATGGAAATCCTCATGCAGGCACAAAGAGCTACAGCAAACAGGAGGAGTGGATGGGGTTTCAACAACTGAACATGCCATCTGCCTCTCTTATCTCCCAAAGAACAGAGCACTGCCATTTTTGGCATGAGCATGGACAAACAGCACACTCCCAGGTAAGAGGACACTGAGGTAGAGTGGATTCGTTTTGCATCTCCTGCTGAGCTAGCATGGGGGTCAAAACTGAAGGCAGACTGGCTTTCTGGCAAGGCTGTTGTGAACTCAGAGCTCCTGCCTAGGAAAGCACACAGGTATGGGTAGCAGAGTCATAGAATCAGAGTCCTCTAGGTTGGAAAAGACCTTGAAAATCATGGAGTCCAAGCATTAACCCAACACTGCCAACTCCACCACTAAACCACGGCCCTAAGTACCACACCTAAAGAGCTTTTTGATACCTCCAGGGTGATGACTCCACCACTTCCCTAGACAGCCTGTTCCAGTGCTTCACAACACTTTTGGTGAAGAAGTTTTTCCTAACATCTACCCTAAAGCTCTCATACTACAACTTGAAGCCAATTAAACTTGAGTTCAATTCCAGCTGAAGTCAGGTCTGATTCTGCCACTGGCTCTAGGAATAGGGATTTCAGAAGGGATTGGATGTTCCTCATTTGCATTAATTCCCAACTGGGAGAACTTCTGTCCTAGAATTCTTTTCTGTTTCTCATGTGGTATAGGAAACCAAAGGCAAAGTGGGCTAATCCAATGGTCAGTTAGTACTTCAGGCATGCAGCTCCATAAAGATTTCATGCTATTTCATCTGGTGACAGCTCTGCATTAAAAACTGTAGGACAGGAAGACTTTATGAAAGTCTAGCTCTAAGTCAGGTGTATCTTGAGTACATGACTTTCCCTTATTTAGCTTAAAAGAAAAAAGAGAGAGGTGAGTGTGAGTTCACTGACTGAAAAAAAAAAAAAGGACAGTCAAAAAGAACAATTAAGTTTTAGAGGGAAAATTAACAGTTCAGAGATGACTTGCAATGTTGGAAGCTTTTCACAGGCTGTTTTAATTTATAAAAAGACTCACTTTGTTTTGATGGGCAAGACCTACTTATTCTTGTTTTTCAACTGCCTTTCCTTTGTTAGGCTTCCTCCAGAAAAAGGCCAAAGAATGAAAAGCTGAGATAGGAATGAACTATTCCCATTTACTTCTAAGCAAAAGCATTCAGAAGCTGCAGAAAAAAACCTGCTTAGTGAAGTGATTTCATTTTGAGTGGTGTTGCAAATAGATTCAATGGAACATTAGTCCTGTTGCAAAAGGAACTGAAAGAAATATCATTGCTACAGGGCTCTTTTTGATCAGAATTCCCAAACAAATCAACACCACCAATTTCCACCTGCTCTACTAAGAGATTATTCAACTTTATTCAAGGGTTGGTGGCTTGTTCTGAGCTGCAGAGGAAGATGGGCACAGTTTTATCCATCGGCTTGGTTTCTCATGTGACCCAAATGATTGCTTTCTGTGACAACTACACCAGAGTGGAAAAGATTAAGTGTCATTACTGAAAAACTCAGCCAAAAGCAGCCTTCTCTCTGGCTGTGCCAAGCTTTGCTATGACTCTGTGCACAAGTGGAGCACTGCTCCTAACAGTTAAGGGAGTTGAGCTTCCAGTCGAGTGCTTGCACACTCCCAACAAAACATAGATTAGCAAAGAAAAGCAATGGAAGTGAAATAGTTGTCTAAATCCTGCACAAGGCCAGAAGTGCTGCCAGTGAGGATATGAAAGGAGCATTCACTAAGTCCAGGAGAGCTTGGGAAGAGCCAGGAAGCAACAGTATTGTAAAAACAGGGACAGGAGCAGGCAGGTTGGAAGATTAAAGGATGCTCCAAGGGCTGACCTAGCCTTTCCAGGGGATCTTCCCATTTCTTTCCTGAGGGGTCATCCACCTTTGGCTGTTTGCTTTGTTGTGCTGCACAAAGCCAGCTGTAGTTCAAAATACACAGGTAATTAGGTCAGTAGGGGAATCCTAGCTGCTGAGCTGTGCCAAAGTGAAAAGGGACAGGGGAGGTTTCACACAGAAACATTCTCTGTTCCCTGCTGCAGCAAGGAGCCAGAGTGCTTTTAACATGTAAACAAGAGATCCTTAGGGCCTAAAGAGCAACCTTCATTTTCTGCTTTGTCTGTTAGTGTACAAGCATAGCTATTTTTCCTCCAAAAAATACAGCTCTCTTTAAGTACAGCTGTCTTTCTCACCACTAACTGCTTGCTTTGTCTCTCACTAGCACCCCAGACCCTTCAACAGCTGGGAGATCTCTGCTTCTGGGGCAAATGGATTCAAAAGCCCAGGGGAAAGAACAGCAATGGTGAAGATAATAGCCATGATTAGAACAAATGAATTATTGTGATGCTGTCAGGCAGCATAACCCCCAGCTGTATTCCTGATGTGCAGCAAAAGCGATGGGTAGAGCAGAGGGACACTTTCAGTTGCAGGAGTAGGCAGAGAACCAGATAAACAGAGAAACTGAGGCAGGTGGGAGCTGGCATTGCTTCTTCCTTCTGTCCTCAAGGGTTGGATTTAGCTTACCTAAGGTAGAACTCATAGTAGCTTAGGCCCTACTGCTGTATCACTTCTCTGGGGTTGCCACAGAAGAGCCAGATGTTACAATCCACACACTTTGGTCTCAGGCACAGAAAACCCCTGAGTTACACAGCACTGTTGTAGCTCAGCTAGTCAGAAGCTAGGTGAGAAGGTGACCTTCCCACCTGTTGTACTGTGGCAGAAGCCACTGGTCACTTGCTAAGGCAGCACCTGCTGCATGTTCGTGATCCATGGCACTGCCATAGTACAGATAATAAAAAGCTGCATTGGCAGCAGGATAAAGGGTAAAGATCTGAGTGGTTTGCAGCCACATGAGAGCAAAGACACCTTCAATAAATAAAAAGATCAGGAACATGAAGGATTTCATGGAGGGTGCTTCATTATTAAACCAGACACACACAAAATAACCCAAACCAGCAGAACTAATTGTCCTGTGTTGGGGCAGGATAGGAATCCTCATACTTATACAGGGAGCACAGCAGCATACACATCTACCTACTCATCAGAGGATAGGAAACCTTCAGTGACAGAAAGATTCTAATTACAGCATACCCACCTTTGGTCTGCAAACAATTAGCTGTTAATTAATGTTGACTAAGACACCAGAAAGAATCCTGAGCAAAACAGGCTGAGTGAATGACCAGGATGAGAGGTCTAAGTTGTTGTCCCCTCTTTTGGCTAGTAACAGAAGATCAGTGTGGGAAGTGCAGGGGGCACAAAGTAGAAAGATCTCATTTCAGCTGACAGGAAAAAAAAAATGTTTTAGCTATTTCTGTCATGGTGATCAATGTGCTAGATTTACCACTGAAGAGGCAATTTGAGACAACATGGACTCAACTGGATAATGAAGTTAGCTTCTATAGCAAGAGGTAGACATGCAAAGCTATAACAGGGATGGCAAATGCCCTGGTCTGATTCCAAACAGAACTAATTCTGTTCAGTGATTTTACTTTTCAGCTCAGTCTCTCCTAGGTACTTTCTGAAGTTAACAGCATGTCTGCACAGGGTCTGCTTCTAGTAGTGATAGTGCTAAGTAATGTTTTCAGTTACTACCAAAGGTTGGGGTGCAGACTGAGGTCACTGCTACATCTTAAATCCCATGTTGAGAGTGCAGCAAGTCAGAGGTGGCACCTGTGGGAAGGAGAAGATGGGAGAGGTGACCCTGAACTGACCAACAAGGGATTCCAGTCCACATGCATCACATTCAGTATAAAGCTGAGGGATCAGGAGGATCAAACCTCAGAAAAGAGCCTTAAGCAACACCCTTCTTGGAATCATTCCCTGCAGCACCCTTGCAGACAAGATTTCTTTCCCAAAGAGCATTTGTTATTCAGAGCTCATCTCTGAAGGGCTTACCTTGACATTCTGTTAGCAGCAGAATTGGAAACATATTTAAAAAAGCTATCAGAAAGAAGTTTTGTAAAGACACTGGTGTTTGCATATGCTAAGCAGGAAGAAGAGCCCCTGTCCTCTCCTCCACCTGCATGTCATCTGGCAGCCATGCAGAAGTGATGATAAATGGCTTCATCCCCTAGCCACTCTAATAAACCATTAGCCACAGGAAGGAAACTGCAATCTCAGGGGCTCTGGATTGTTTTGGTGATTGACTTGGTAAAAAATGAGTCTCCTAAAGAGCAGAGGAGAGGATGAGTTTTGGGGAGGTTTTCCCTTCAAGGAGAAGGCAGATTATTTTTCTGCCATGACTTTTCTGCTCTGCAGCTCATCCTGCCTAATCCTTTCAAGCTGTGTGCCAACTCTGGCCTTTTGATTCAATGGCAGCCCCAAGGGGTGGGAAGTTCTTTTGTAAAGAGCCTTTCAACTCACAGGAAGCTGAGCAGCTGAAGAGGGAGCTTTGGAAAAAGTCTGGAGGCCTGGCCATGCATACTTATCTCTGCCTACTTGAGGGGGCTTGGTGCACCAGTTGGTAAGCTGTTGTCTGGAACAAGCCTCCTGACATGAAATGACTCCTTTTCAGCAGTGTGAGCAGTACCACTTGCCTGTATGGTACCAATGGAGGTTGGTAGCAGCTCTAGAGGTGATGCACTGAGACCTTAGGGGAAAACACAACTTTCTCAGGTTTTATTCTTAAACCTTAAATGCAAATGTTCCAAGCTTATTTTAATCCCTAACATATAGTCACCTCTTTAGATGTGTTTCCATGCTGCTTCTGTAGCTGTTTCCTCTGTGCCATTACTAAACACAAGAGGACTCAGCAATCACATGTGTAGATAGGCACATATACATAAACATAAAACTAAATCTATGCCCATAGATTTAGAAACCCATTCACAAACTTCAATTACAACAGAACACCTTCTTCCCTTGGAAAATTACTTTAAAAGCACAAAATGGTAAAATGATCACTCAAAATGATTACCTTCCCCAGTAATTTATGAGGAAACCTCTTAAAGAAGTCATTTCTAGCAGTCCACAGGTCAGAGTATGGCAACCTGCTAGGCAGCAGAGCACATAAATAAGGTAATCTTCATTTAATGCATGGCTATCTTTAATCCATGCTTCCTTGAAAGCTTTAATCAAACCTTGAGAGGAACTGAGAAGGCTATAAAGAGGAAGGTGACCTCAGCAGAAGGTAGCAGGTATTTGGGCTGCCCCACAGGAGCAGCTTGAGAGCCTAGAGCTTCCTCTTTCCAGTGGTGCTGGGTGTCTTTTGTCTCCATATGTCACACAACAGGTCTGCTAGGTCATGGAGGACAATTCCCTGTCACCTTACCCATTTCCTAATCTCCCTTCTCCCCATCCCCATCTGCTAATTCCTGAGCAACTGTGTGTTTGACAAGCTAATGGGGAAGGTCCTGGTGCCACCAAGAAAGGCAGAAGTGGGAAGCTGAGGTGAAGTGGCTCCAGCTCACGGCCTCAGCTCACTCCTGTGATGCTGGAATGTGCTGTTATGAACCCATAACATACAATTTATGTCCAATTTTCCTTGAGCAAAGGCAAATTGGGGATACTAGTTGATTATCAATGCATGTGCCTTGTAGTGAAACATCATGGGACAATGTTCCACTAGCAAATAGCAGGGATTGAAGATGTTGTGTTTATTTTTACATCTTCAGGGGTAAGGGATGCATGGAACATTCTGCACCCCATTTAATAGACTGCATCAAGTAAGGGTAGGTTTACTTTCTGGTTTAGATATAAATTTCAAGGAAATTGGTGTTGTTTGCTAGCCTGGGAACATAAGGTGCCATTAAATTGTCACTTCCTTGTTTTTCATACTTAACTAAAACCTTTTGGCATAGCTACAACATCCTCTTCCCTTGCAAATGGACAGGACAACTGCTTACAGAAACAGAACAATATTCATCTCAAATCCAATCAAGTGAAAAGTTTTCAGATCTGCTTCTTCCTGAGAGAAACTGCATCTTCACATTTTGGTTTTGACATGTAGGACAACACAAGACTCTTTGGAAACTCAGGGAGCAAAGGGAAACATAAAAGCCTAATCAAAACCCAAGTGGGTTTAATAGGCAGTGATTTAAACTTCAGTTTGCTAGCACTATTAAATCCCCCAGGTAGAGGACAGGGAAATCACTGATAAACAGCTTTATAGTAGTGACCTGTAATGTTACATGGGGGCTAGTGAGCAGAGAGGATTTGTCTTTTTTTTGCTCTCATTAGAGCTGTTTAAGACTCTAGGAACTGCTGGAAACAATGCTGAGCTCAACAGATATCAAAAGAAGGAAGGAAAAAAAATCCCTGTGTTGTTTTCCCCCAAAATTATGACTGAAGGAATCTTTTCCCTAACCTCCACACCAGGTGGCAAAGTTTTAGGTAAGGTTTGTTTGGGGTTTTTCTTGTGATTTGGGTTGCCTGGAGTTTGGGTTGCACAGCAACAGGACAGCATAGCAGAAAGCATTCCCTCGCTCTAATGAGGGACTGTTGCTGACTGCTGATGCTCTGTGTTCATACCCAGCACAGCATGCATGCCTGGGGGGATACTTCCTTTGTATCCAAAAATGGTTTGGAGATGTGTGAGAGGAAAAAGGGAAGCAGTCCTCAAAGCCAGAGGAGTTAGTGTTGGTTTAGCACACCAGTGAAGGTGAGAGGAACAGTGTGAGCCACAGAGCTGGAGACACAACATGAACTTGATCATTTTAGCCTAAGTAACAGTGTGCTCCTGACAACAAAGGCAGGCCAGCTCACTCAGAGTGCCAGGCAGACAGTCTGGAGACCCCAATTCCTTCCTTTCAGGTGCAAAACTTCTTTATAAGCCTAAGAGCTTGCTTAGAGATTCCTCAGGATAGAAACACTTATCTGAGAGAGAGACCAGACTTCCTGAGAACTGCCTTAGCCTTTGGCAAAGAGCTAGGAAGAAAGGCTTGGAACCATCAAAACTCTCAGTGTTTTCACCTCCAAGGGCCAGAAGCCTTCCTTTGACCCTGCCTTCACTCACACAGAGGTGTGTGTTCACTTAAAGATAGCCATTGAGGAGCACATTGATCCCCTTCTGCAGGTCCAGCTGTCCACCAGACACCCCCCTGGCACTAAACCATGCCAGAAAATGCCACATCAATGTATTTTGAACACCTCCAGACACAGTGACTCCACCACTGCCCTGGGCAACCTGGGCCAGTGCTTAACCATAATTGCCTGACCTTTGCTTCTCAGGTTCCCAAAATTACAGCTGTGCAGGACAAATGCTCCTCCAAGATTAAAACTGCACCGGGGCCATTGTGGTCGATAGCTGTTTTGAAGTCCAAGAACCCCACTCCAAAAGCCTTTTGTGACCCCAGGGAACCCAAAGGCTACAAAGCAGCAGAACTGGAATCCCTTCTTTGAAGTATTGTGGTGTAACATCTGCTGGATCACTGGGTGGCAAGAGCAATCATTCTTCCAACAGACACTGAGGGAAGAAGAGAACACCAAGAGCCAGAGCCACACGAAGTGACAGACTTTAACTTCAACACACTCCTGATTTAATGCAAACATATTCCCTGTTTCTGGCTGTCATCAATTCTGGTGGGAACAGGCTGGTAGTATAGACACAGCATATAAAAAAATCCCATGCCTTACCAGAGTGGCTATAAAGCTAACACATCATCAGCATAGCAGAGAACTTCATCACCACCCAGGAGCTCAGACACATTGTTTATATCCAGGGCAACTCAGCACTGAGGCAGGGTGAGTGTGGGGAACCAGGGAGAGGAGGAGCAGCACCAGAAATAGATGGATGTGCCTCAAGAGGTACAATATCAGCTGCACATTGGCAGCAGGGAGAAAGGAGATTCTGAGCAGTTTAAATTGAAAATTAATTATTTATCAAGCCTAGGAAGTTTTGGTCTAACTCTTGGCTCCTCCTGCTTTTGAATTACCAAATGGATCATTTCATGTTGTTTTTCTTGTGTGCCAGTAGCTCTGCTGAGTGATTCTTTCCTTTTAGGGCTGAAGGAAAGATTTTTTTTTGGAAGAATACATTTCCATGTGCCTCAGAAAACAGCCAGATAGCAAAAAAAGGTTTTGGCAGATATGCTTGACAGTAGCTGCTCTGGAAAAAAATTGACCTGTGGTATTTTTCAGTACATTCAAACATCCTAACTCAGAGAATAGAGTGAGATATTTTTGTCTGTCTAGATCATCATGGGAAAAATCCTACAAAAATATCATCTTGAGACAGTCTTAAGGTTAGTCATGCTTCTTCTTTCCTTCTCTGGAGGGCACCTGCCTCCTGGTCCTCCATACAGGACCTTCCATTAGGCCTTTTCTTTTTTCTCCTGAAGTTAAAGGGAGCTAAAGCTCAGGTGTGGAACCAGTCTGCCTCAGAGATTGTGGTGAAAACCTCTTAAGGCTCTTGTTCACCTGATGAGAATTATTNAAATTCTTCCTGATATCTAACCTGAACCTCCCCTGATGCAACTTGAAGCCATTTCCCCTTGTTCTATCACTTTTTCCTTGGGAGCCATGAAGGAGATAAAATTCCCTTGAAAGCATTCATGGCTTCCCCTCCAGTAACACCAACTCCACTCTTAGGGTGTTTAGATTGATAACATGCTTGTCCTGGAGCCTGAACCATCTCCCAGGACCATGCAGTACAGGGGTTATGGCTTCAGAGGGTGTCAGTTCTGAGCCAGGTTCTGAGCTTGACTTTAAGCAGCTCTGCTGCCTGGCTCAGCCAGGTGAATGAGCAGGTTTTCAAGCTCAGTGCTCTGTCTGCGTGGGTCAGATCATGACCACTTCACCTGTGCACATGGCTTTGGGAAGAATCTGAGCATTCTCAAAGTCAACAGCATTTCTACAGGCTTCAGCATGGTCCTTCTCACCACTGCTGGGTGACAGGCCAGGGAATAGCAGGGCAAAGGAGCAGGAGGAAGGACTGCTGTAAGGGATTGAAGAGAACAAGAAGGAAGAAAAGTTTGCTCCCAGATAAACAAGGTCAGGGAGATGTCTGGAAGTTGGATAATGCCATTCACTCCTGGAGTGCACAATAATTTGTGATGTCAAACAAGCTCTAGCAAGTGTTATGCTGGAGTTGGTGAATTCTATTAGGAGCTGTGCACCTGTTCACCCATTTTTATCTCCAGAAGCTACTGACAGTTGCTTTCAGGTGCCAGAGCACATCACACTTCACCCCTAGGATATGTCAAGCTCATCCTGGCAGGGAGTGAGAGACTGCTATGATTTGGAATTGGGTTAAAGATTTTTGGCATGCCATTCCTTTACATTCCACTTGCAATTAATTGTGGCCAAGCCTCCCAGATGTGATGAGGAGTGCACTTCAGAAGGGGAGCATCAGCTTTTCTCTTGGCATATTGACATGAAAATTAAGGACTTTCTGCTTTTCCTTTTTTAAGCAGGAAAGGAGAGGGTTGTTTGGAGCCCAAATGATGCAAAGAGACTCTTTCAAAATGTGATATTCCCCCCATGTGTAGTCAAACAGCAAGAGCAGTAACCACAGTAACACAGTTCAGATTCTGTTTCCCCAACTGGAGGATGAAATAATGATGAATTCTTCTAACACTGGGAGGGTTCCCAAGCCAAAGGTGTTGATTTAAGAGAACTGCTTTTCATGGACATCTGTAAAGAGTTTATCTGTGGCTAAGAAGTAGATCAGGAGACATGTGCACAAGGGTCAAAACAAATACTCATTCTCAATTTTCCCAAGTATCCCTGATATTTTCCTACATCAAGCCACCAGCAGAAGTTGATCCTAAACTAGAAGCTTCAAGGGGGTTCTCAAGTTGCAAAACTTTCCTTTTTTTTCCCTTCAATCAGATTTAAACCATTCCTAAAAGCATTTCAGAATGATCCTGGGAGACACTTCTCTAGACAGAGCTGGAAGTTTGCTCTGGACTCATCCTGAAGGCCACTTGTAGTGGTGTGTGATCAGAATGCTTCTTAGAGAGCCAAAGGCAGCAAACTGTGAACTCCCTCCTCCACTGCAAGTTATGCTTCATCAGCACAAGAGCCTAAGAGCAGCCTAGGCCTGAAGAATCTGATATGCCCACACTGTCTGGTTGGATCTATACCCTAAATATCATCATGTATGAGACAATAACCAAAATAGAAGTTTCTGACATCTTCTATTGTGGTAGGGGTCCCACATCCTCCAGAGAGGCACAGAACCATCCATCAGCATCACTTCCCAACTGAAAAGGCAGAAGTGGTGCCCAAGAGGCAGATTTTTCCAAAGGACTGGGCTTACCCTGTGAATCCTAAACTTCTCATCCCTCAGCTGAGATGAAGCCAGACTTTGAGCTGCCTGAAGGAAGGCAAGAAACAGCAGAGATGATGTTCTGTTTGCAAGTTCAGATTTTCCAGAGATACTCTTTAGGGGGATGAAGTGTTTGATCAAAAGAATACAAGGAGGTTTAGGAGAAATTTTCAGCCAGCCCAACCTAGCTGTCTTGGGGCAGCAAATGATAGGAGAGATGCTCCCAAATGGATTCCTTTTCCTGAGGAAAGCTAGCACCCTTGGAAAGGCTAATGACTTCTTAAAATGTGGTTGCTTCCCTCAGGTCCTTGCATGAATAATGAGTTCCAACTACATGTTAAGGCATTCAAAATCCTTCCACATGCTGAGGGGCCTCTTGGCCTGAATTCCAGCAACAGATATTCAAGTGCTTTAGAAAATCCTACCTGACACACACTCCAGAGTCTCAGGAGCCCAAAGCCTTTCTGAAGGTCACTCCAATTATGTCAGGTATCTTATGCTCCCCTCACTAATGAGGTCTATGCCCATCAGTGCATCACCTTCACAGCAGTTCACCCTTGACTGAACTTTAAGATCAAGTCCAACCACCAACCTATCACCCTCATGCTACCAACCATGGCTCTAAGGACCACATCTCTATGTTCTTTAAACCCCTCCAGGGATGGTGACTCCACCACTGCCCTGGGCAGCCTGGGCCAATGCCAGAGAGAGAGTGAGTGGAGACTCCCTCCAAGCATGGAGGCTCCTTCCCTTACTCCAGCACTCTTACCTCAAGGACCTTCACATTACATCTCTTAATAATCACCCTGTGCTGCAGTGTGCAAGCATTGCTTCTTGTCCTCAGACTGCCCACCTCCAAGGAGATTTTCAGCTCCATCTTCTCTGTGAGGTGAAAACTGAGTCTTCACCTGATGAGAGCAGCTACCCTTTCCCTCCTGGGAGTCTTCAGTCTGCTGCTTTCACAGACAGTTTGAAAATGAAGGTGATTAGGTGTTATTGCTATCATTCAAGGCAGCAGTGACAATGCAGAAAGACTTCTTCCTTAGCAGCAACCTTAAACACAGTCTTTTTTATCACCCTTATCACAAAGAGAGCTATATCTCTTAATGGGATCACAATTCACTTAAGAACTACTTCTGTTTCACAGTCAACATATGCTTAAACATAAATATACTCATAAGAAAATAAGCATTCATGCTGACACAAATGGGTTTCCAATATATCCTACTAAATCTAAGCAGCTGACCAGGATCAGCCTCCTAAATTCTGGAGGGTTTTTTGCTGCTGATTCCAAAGGCTTCTTGCAACTCAGTTCCTAACTATCAAATGGAAATCCTTCAGAAGTGACCTGATCTTGCTCAAGTTGGGTCATCCTGCACCACCCACAGTCCCTGTGCCTTCCTGACAAGCAGACCCTGTGCCATGGATGAGTATGGCCAAGAAAGCACAGCTCATGGCCTCACACTTCATGCTTGGCTTCCCTTTCCCCCTGATGTTTAAAATCTTGGAGCCCTCTGTATGATCTTGATGCAGGCAAGGAAGGAATCATTGCATGAGTTAGAGAATGAAGTTTTCATCAAATCTCCTCAGCAAGACTGTTCACTTGAATTTGGTTATGATGAGAAAATTGGGGTTTCTTGGTAATTGTTGGGGTGTGTTCCAGGAAGCTGTTTCCATGCTGAATGTGCAGGGGGGTCAGGTATGGCAGCTTTAGAGATGCAGCACAAGGTGTCTCAGGGCACAGGTGAGTGAGCCTGGGACCAGCCTGTGCCTTTGAAAATCCAACTGGCAAATAGCTGGACTTCACACCCTGAGAGTAGTCCTAACTCTATCCCATTTTGCTCACAGACTGGCTGGCTGGCAAGGTTTTCTATAGAGCCTACTGTATGAAGAGCTTTTTAGACTGCAGTCAGCAACACAAAGTATTTTGGCAGCTGCTCTAGGAGAGAGAACTCAAAGGTGTTTGCAGAACTGGCTCTCTCAGCTGGCATGTAGAGAAAACAGCCTTAGCAGGCATCAGAGAGGTTATCAACAGGAATTATACAGACCATGCTCACATCACATCAGGTTGACTGTAGTCACAGACACAGTTTCATGAGTCTTTGTCTAAGGTCTTTTTCTACTGATTCTTATGTACTAGATGTCTTCAAAGAGGAGCCAAGCACCAGCCAGCCTCCATTCCACCAAAGGGGCAGCTGGACTTACAGACAAGGAGTGATAAATGATATTTAGTGTGCTCCAGGCAAACTTAAGCCAAGGGACCAAGACCCCACACATACTTCTTGCAAGGCACCCTTGCAAGAGTCTCCTGTAATTTCACACTCTGACTTCTGAAGAGGAAAACAGGAGCAATGTTAAAGTTGACTTAGTCTCTCAGCACTGTTAAAAAACAAGACAAACAAAAAGGTGACATCAGTAGCCACCATAGACTGGGTTAGGAGCATAGGAATCTTTTAGTACATGAGCCAAGAACTGAAATCAAATGACATTTTGTACCCCTAATGACAAAGAGGCTGAGAAGGAAAAAAATCAGGAACACAAGTAGGAAGAGCTAAGATGTTCAGTCAATGAGGTAAGGTTCAGCATTAAAAAGCAGCCATTTTTGGATGGGTGCAATGGGAATTCCAAGTGATTACTTGGGACTCAGTGCACTGAAAGATGTGCAGGGAGAAGAACTCCCTTGCTGTTTGTCCATTTAATCTATGACTTGCTTCTCTCCTCTGCTTGGGCTGTGCTGCTTTGGCTGTTAGTTCTGATCTTTTTCTTTTCTAACCAAACTAAATCATAATAGCCTTAGGAAAATAAAACAACTCCCAACCAAACAAAAGCCAAGCCCACTCTTAGTGAGCTGCTGCCTCTTCTGTCTGGAGTTTGATTTTTTTTCCAACAGAACATGAAATTTTCATTGAGGTAGGAAAGATAAATCAGTCTAGCAACATACAAAAGATAAAGGAGAATAGGATTACACTTCTGTCATGCTTTTTTATGTGGATATCAAATGCAGTTCATGTCAATGCTACCTTTGGGGCTTTTGTTTTGGTACTTATTTCTTGCTCAGCACCTCTGCTCCACAGTGCTGAGCAGCATAGAGACCAGGGATGGCATAATGTGGAAACAGCTGCCTCAGCTGCTATCTGACATCATGAGTAGAAAGTTAGTTCTCCCTCCTTGCTCCCCCAGCCCTCAGCTGCAAACAAACTGCCTTCAAATGGTGCTGTTGATCATAAATAAACCAGTCACTAGCCATGATCCTCACCTGGAATGGCCTGAGCTAACCAGGCTGAAGGACACTTGATTTGCAGACAGCTGAATGTCTGACCTTTACTGCTTAGAAGTAAGGAAAGAAATGTCCTCTTCCCCAAAGGGAAACCCAGTAAATTCAGATGTAGCCACTAGGTTGACTAAAATACCATGTCTTGGAAAGCTACCAGAACTTTGCAGGCTCAAACCCATTAAAATGAAGTTTCCCTTTGTTTTAAAGAGAGTTGGATGCTATTCAAAGTTTAAAGTTACATTTTCACTGCTGAAACCTAGAGTCACCCAGGCTCCTTTGGGCAAGTGTTTGCCTCTTCTTTTACAGTTCTTGTCTTCTGCTGGAACTAAAAACTCCTGGATACAGCCACACTTTGACTCTCAGTTGTCCTGACTGGTAGCTCCAGTAAAAACAAGGCAAGCTCCCTGGTGCTCTGTGTGGTTTGGGTTGGATTGGGAAGCTTCACATCAGCATCACCTTTGTGGCAGAATCAGTAGGAATGGTCCTAGGGACTGCACCAATTGCTCCTCTCCCTGCTAGCTGTCACTGGCAGCAATGTGTCTTCAAGTGCACTAAGTTAGGAGAAGATTAAGAACCAGGAGGAGGGGAAAAAATCTGCTCTGGAATCTGTGTGGATAAAGCAACCTTTTCAAAAGACAAGAATAATGCACTGATTTGTTAGTGCCTTCTCTGAAGAGCTGTGATCAAGGCATCAGTTGGTGTCATCACTCACAACATACACCACCATTACCTTAGCTTTGGAACATGCATCCTCCCCTGAGGAGCTGCTCTTTTCTGCTGCTAATGATTGTTAAGGATGATCTCAAATCCAACTGCAGATGACTCTCCCTTGATACAATTTCTTTCTTCCTATCCTTTTTGTTTTGGAAGTTGCCAGAAGCATTTAATTTGGAATGGATACATATTCCAATCCTGATCAAACTCAGCTTTGATTTCCCTTTGTTCCCTCCTCCTCTCTACCACCAATTCAGTTCCACTTCACAAATAAGGAATGATGAAAAAAAGCAGGCTAGGAATTGATACTAAAAAAGCAGCTTGGAGGAAATACAATTTCTACCATTGTCCTTTATCTTTCAAGCAGCTAACATGATTACTAGTGCTTCATAAATGAAAAGGAACAATTAAAGATGCACCCATGACAATTGGGCTGTATTAGAAGTGATGGTTACTAGGGAGACTTCAAGAGAGCTGCATTTGGGAGAGCCTTGGAGAGGAACTGAGAATTGTGCTCCTAAATCCCCCACTTTGGACAAACATTCCCTTAAGCCATTAAATCACTTTAAAAAGTACAGCAAGAACATAAGCAGCAGCTTGTAAAGCTGTGAGTCTGATCTGATTCCTAAGTGATCAGAGCTGGCAGACTCTGGCCTTGTTAGTTCATCAGAATCCAACACTCTCTGATCTGCTCTGTCCCCTCCCTCACACAGCTACATTTCCAGGACACTTCTATTTCCAGGACATTTCATTTTCCTTTAACTGGCCCAGTTTCTGAAGACCTCTCTGTTTCTCTGTAGATTTCCAGGCAGTTGTTCCTCTTGCTTCCTTACCTTCCACATCCCAGCTCCTGCCACTTGCCTCCAAACTCACCCTTCTCCCTCTACAGTGACCTCAGTGCCCTCTTCACCTTCCTCTTTATTCCTACCTCTTGTTCCATCTGTACCAATTAGGAGGCCAACCTAAGAGGTCCAGCAAAACTAATTCATTTGGGACCTGCTCTGAGATCTTTTCCCCTGGTGCTGGAGTGCTTCAAGGAGCAAGTTATGCTTTCAGCTAAAATCCAGAACCAAAATTCAGTGTCCCTACAGATTATGGCTTTTAGGATGCATCGTTATTGATTTCTGTTTCTTCACATTAAGTCACCTCAACTGAAATGGGTGGATTTGATGTAAAGTATCTCACTGCTGTCTCCATTTCAGATCCCTGGCCTGATGGAATGAAAGGCACCTTTTGGAAGCTGAGGCTGCTTTCAGTCAAAGAAGGCTTGGAGAGGATTTCTTTGTCAGATGGCAGTCACTGTCAGTTCCTCATATGTTCAGTCATATGCTCCACAACCTCTAGTTTCCAGAGCTGGATGTTTATTTTATGTCTTAGAAACCCTCATGGCACACTGCTCTCCAACTTCTCCTGTCTCTACTTCAGCCTCCTCAACTCTTTGCAGGCAGTGCATCTTTGGCCACACCTGAGACCTGTCTCTATTTGCTTGGTTTTCAACCTCTCTCCTGCTAATTTGACACCAGAGCCCTCATTTCTCTTATAAGGAACACAGCAAGCCCTCAGCTCCCTCTCCATTCACTCCAGGGGCACTTAAGGAACACCCAAGAGTGCAAGGAGGAACAATTTAAAGACAGACAAATTAAGAAACCAGAGAATTCTTTCAAAGAAAATGAGGTTTTCTCACAGTTTCACACTTTCTTTAAATGCAGTGGTGATGATCTAAGAACAGTCTCTTGAGCTGGAGAGGAGCCATAATCCTGCACATCTCTGAATTGCCATCACTTAGCTCTCAGTGAGACTCTCTGGAAGGGTCTGTGGATGGAGACCTTTACTGAAGCCCCTGTTTACTGCCTGGGAGCTTTCATTTACATTAAATAGAGATAAGTTGGCCACCTACTGTTCATAGTTTCGTATCAGATGGTTTTGTCTCACATCAAGAGAAGCTAAATGGTTTTAGTTTTAAACAGATGGCAAACTGTTGGCAGGAGCTTTCAGAGGCATCAACAATTGTACAGGGGAGGAGGACTTGTAGGACAGATGAGAAATGAAATACCCAGTGTTAGAAAGAGACCTGAAATTAAATCCAAGGTATAGGCCATCACACAGCAGGACACTGAACACTTTCCATCAGATCTGCATTCTGCAACTAGCTCCTGTCTCTTTCAAGGACAGAGCAAGAGCTCCAGTTTCAAAGGAGACTGCCTCTTGGAGCAATAGAAATCCCCACCCAAGTCTGGATCAGGCTATTTGCAGGTTTCTCACAGATTGTTTCCAACAGAGTTCCCATCTCTCCTGAGCCAGGTGAGAAAAACCTTTGTAAGGCAGCACAGCTGCAAGAAATCACTGCAGAAGCAACTTGCAGCAATAAAAGGCAGTCTGTCAACCTCCCAAACATCAGCACACAAGAAAATCCTCCAAAACACACACATAAATACCCCACACCCCCACTATGCTGCCACCTGCAGCTCACCTGCCTGCAAACCTGATTTAAACAGAGACTGCTCTTTGGAGGCACAGGCAACTCAGGAAGCATAAACATGCTGAGGGGTCACCACAACTGGCAAGACTGGAAAGATTCACATTTCAGTGTCCTGGGCACATGGGACTGTTCTGTGCCTGGTGCAGGAGCTGCTGCTGGGATGAAGAGCACTCCCCCCACTAACAGAGAGCCTGCCCACAGGCTGCCCCTGCAGCAGGAGACAAGTCTGAAAGCTGTCACATCAATATTCTTGCTGCTTAGAAATGGAAGCACAGGCCAAGGGCTGTTTAATTCAGCTTTGAGAAAGCCAGTCAGCCAGACACATGGAGTGACAGCTGTTAGGTGGCACTCAGTTGAAGCTGGCCCCACAAGCTTTAGCCACAGTGCAGAACCCTCTTCCTGCATGCCAGCTAGCCCATCCCCTACCATTAGCATCCTTGCCAATCAACCACCATCCCTAACCACCCTTCTAGCATCCCTGTGCATCCCTTCCTGAAACTTTTGATCACCCTGAACTTTGGTTCCCATCCTGCTGGGAGCTCTGAATAGCTGCAAGAAGAGAGTTGCTTGGGGAAAACCCAAAAAAGAGCTGGAGCTTTACTCCTTCCACAGTCACTGGCAAGTTAAAAATCACTTTAGATCCCATGGAAGGGTTCTTAATGCTTTCAGAAGTGGAGGAAATGCTCCTTGTCCAGCCTTCAAGGCTTCTCTTATCAAAGTATTCTTATGCATACATGTATTTTAGTTGTCACCTAGCTATAGCAAGAGTAGAGATGGAGAAAGACCATTCTGCAGAGGGTAGCTGTGCATTTGGTTTCTCCAAGGGTCAGACAGTCTCTTTTCCTTATGCTTTCTTATAACCCTCTAGTGAATCAAAACTCTTCTGCAGATGAGCCTAAGCTGAAGCAAATGCTTTTGAAGCCTAGCCTGTTTTTCTTAAGCTGTTTGTCCCTCCCCTCATAGCACTTTTCATAGCCTAGTCCTCTTGTGTTCCTTTACAAAGCCCCCAGGCCTCCCCAAAATCCCCAAGGAAAAGCCATCCTTAGGTGGAATCAGCACTTGGGTTTCCATTTTCATGGGAATTATTTACATGCCACTGCTTTAACTGATTTGGCTATTTTGTTCTGGGGTTTTTTCCCTCTGAATCATCAGAATGAGACTCTTACAACTCAAAAAGTTGCACTTAAAAGAGTGTTGACAGAACATTTTGATTTCTCACATCCTTTCATAGCCCAGACAAGCTGGCAAGACTGCCAGAGATGCATCTAGACTGCTGAATCTTTCATTTGTCACAGAGAAATGCTCCAGCCCAAAGCCTTCACTGCTTTATGTTCTTGCTCTCCCTTTTCTTCATGCAGTCATCTCCAAGACACAACACTGCTTATCTCCTCATCTCTAGCATCCTACAGCTGGAAGTGATTTCATGTAGTAAATCCAAACTCTTTCCCTGCAGAGAAATGCTGACACACATGCTCTTCCAGCAGATGAGAAAGGCAGCACACCACCATAAAACCTTCTTATGCAATAAAACCAAAGTTAAAATAAAAAGAAAGGAAAACAATCACCTCCCCCATGTAGTTCCTTAGATGGCCTTCCATTTTTCATCTCTCTCTCCTCTCTGATCTCCAATTGATTCCAATCCACACCAGTCAGCCCAATCCATCCAACACATTTTTCAGCCTGATCACCATGAGGACATTCTCCTCCCTGGTTTGTGTGCTTGAAGCCTTTCCCTCATCCAGGAGAGCACAGAATAGAAGCACTTGCCTCCCAAAAGTCATGATCTTCTCTTCCCTTCCTGATCCAAGAAAGTAAGACTCTAGAAGCTAGTGCTTACTGCTGTTATCAGAGCTTCCTCTCCAGTGACTCAGAGTAGCAGTGAGACCATGACAGTCACATCCATGGAGAACTGGAGGCTGCCTGTCACTCTTCAGACAGGTGAAGGTGCAGAGCCAGGACCTAGAGAGAAACCAAAAGTGATTTCACAAAACCCTATTTTTCCTTCCTTCTTTAAATCCTGGAGGAGAAAGTAGCTCTCCCAGTGCACACACAACAAAGGATTTTGACCTGACCTGTGTTACAAATGTGCTCCTAGTTCCCAAAGCCTCTTGGGACAGCAAAACTGAAAGCAAACACCCTAACCTAGCATCAGGCTGAGGCTGTGACAGGGGTGTGGAACCCTGGGATTCCTTAAAGCACTTTGAACTTCAGTGATTGTGACCTGAGCTTCCAGGGCACAAAAGAAATGAAGGGCAGATCCAGTTTGCTGAGTGAATTCTGATGTGATGATGATTTTGCCCAGTTCTGCTCACCACATTCAGGATGCAACCAAGGCTGCAGACTCTCTCCCTGCTTCCTTGACTTGGGGAAGAAGGTAGGGCCAGGATAAATCACAGTGGAGTAGAACAGAGGTTTTTGGGAGTGGGGAAGAGCAGGGGAATTAGTACAGGTACACTCTCCCTGCAATTAGAAGCAGCCAACCTCCTCCAGAACACATGACCACATTTTGCTGGCATCAGCACATCCTTCAGAAGAGGTATCACCCTTCTCTTTGCAGAAGGAGGTTGGCTGTTGTAAGCAGTGATATGAGCAGATATCAGGTCCATATGGCAGCCATCTGACTCATAAGGGTGTAAGCAGTGCTGCAGCCTCACAGGAAGTCAGGAAAGGGAGAATTGTCTTTCCAAAGACTCATGGCACTCACACCACAACAGCCTGAAGCACATTGGATGCACACAGCAAAACAGCTCCTTTTAAACCCCCATTAAGTGTCTCCTTTTCATTTCTTACCCCTAGGATTCTGATACACATGGATTGCCTCTACACAAGCCAGTTTGGCTTTCACTGGATCTTAGCTTTCTCCTCAAACACCTGGAGGCAAGCTAGCATGGACATCCTGGGCTAGAAATCCTGAAAAACATCTATTAACATCTAAACATCTATTATCTCTATCCCTCTGATTCAGCCAGCAGAACATCTAAGCAAAAAGGGGGTGTGGAGGTGTGTCTGAGTTTTGAGCCTGTCTAAATACTTCAGGTGTTTTCAGGTTTGTTTTTTCTTTGTTCAGGAAAAAATGCCTCCCCAAATGCTAAAGCCTGGTGAAAAGTGAACAAACAGCAGCTCCCACTTTGTTCTTTACCAAGCAGTGCTGGCTGGGAGCACAGGGATATGCTAGGCTGCAGTCATCTAGCTCAGAACAGCCAACACCAGATGCCGCAGGCAGGGACAAGAAGAACCAGTGCAAGCAGAAGGAGGCAAATTTACCTTCATATAGGTCCTGCCCTGACCCCCAGATCTACTGAGATGCCTCACACCATAGGAGCTGAAGAACTCACCCTGATATACATATGATTTTAGTCACACAACCAGAACTTTGCCTCCTGCTGCTGCTGGACGATCCAGAGAGCTCCCTGGTTGAAGCCACATTGGTCCACTCCTGGAGCCAGGCTGAGCTAAGCATTATCCTGTAAACTACAATCTTTCTGCTTCAGCAAGAGAGACTGAAACACTGGCTGTATGGGGTCCTTGCTGGCAGAGAGGGCAAGACTGGTCTGCAAAGGAACATCTCAGGGCTCAGTACTGAAGTTCACATATTCATCATGTACTGAAGGAGGAGTTCCACACAATAATACAACATAGCATGAAGAAAACCACTAGATGGAGGAGAGGGGGATCAAAAGCCAGGCTATCAGAAATGCTGAGATGGCTGAGAAATCAGACCAGCTGGGAGGAAAAAATATTTAGAATAAAAAAAGGGGAAAAAAAAACCCAGAAATAAATCTAAGATGTTGCTTTATTGCATGACTTTAGAGTTTCAGGTTGTCAAGTTCTTCCTAATGATCATTAAACAGTTCAAGCTTCCAGCAAGTGGCATTACCCTCTCTACCCAAAAGCTCAACCATAAGACAAAGAGGCTGGAAGCATCACATTTCTGAAACAGCACAGAGCAAAATAAATATTCTCTTGTTGGTTTTGAGGAGAGAAAACCTTCTGAAAAAGGCTTGATGGCAACATTGATTTTTCTATCTGAAGAAGTTTCTCATTTCAATTCTTTTGTTAGGCAGGAGTTTGTTGTGAAGTCAACACTGAAATGACACCACTAGCAAAATGCTTTCAGACAAGCATCAAGGATTTGTTTTTTTCCATTCCCCCCCCCCAAAAAAAAGTCTTCTGTGGAAAATTCTCAGGCCCTGTTTTGAGCCTTGGAGGGAAGCCAAATCTCACCTAGTGCAAAAGGCAATTCTCCTCTTCCCTTTGCCCAAAACCAACAGAGCCATACCCTGACCCCTGTGAAGCAGGAGAACTGGCCTGATGTCAGGACCCTGCTCACCTTTACACCAGCTGAAGTCTGGGCTGAAAAGAATTGCATATCTCTGAGAATTAATCAACCTAGAGAGCAAATCAACACCAAAATGAACACACATAAAAGCTACACCTATGAAGTATGGGTTTCTATAGCAAAAAAAGAACAATATTCCAGCTCTTCCCCCTTTAAGGAGCACAACCAAAATTGAAACTATTCTACAGACACTGTCCTTTACCTTGCTGTTTTCCAGCTGTCTTCTTCACTGTATATGCTTTATCATAGCAAAACAGCAAAGAAAGATGCCATGAAGAGCAACACCAGGAGAGCAACACCTTCACTGTGTGCTGTTCAGAGGTTCCTAGAAGAAAAAGCTCAGCTGAGATCAGGGAAAGAAATGCAATCAGCTCCAACACCATTTAAGGAGGCAGGGCCCAGAAACAGCTGAGGTCTATCAGCTTGTAGCTCTGTCAGCATTTATGACCCATAAAGGAGATGTGATAACAGAAGAGGCTGCAGTCTGCAAATCACCTCTATTGTTTTTATTATAGTCTTTGTTAAAATACCTGGTTGAAGTGAGGAGCAGTGGAAGCTGAGCTAGGACTCTGAAAAGACTCCTCAATCTCCTTCTAGTTTGAAATTTGGATCAAAATGTAAAGGCTAATGACAAGACACAAGTGTCTGTAGCCTCTCTGGAGCTCCCCCAGCTCCACTTGAGCAGCAGTCAGTTGAGCAGCACATTATATCTACTCTCCTAAGTGATAGCATCATGCTGGAATGGGAACTTCACCCCAGTGCAACATTTACTTATCTGTGTGATGCACCAAGAAGCCAATCACACTAACCAAGTGCTCAGGACTGCAGTTTTTATTTGACCACAGAGTTAGAGCAAATACACACAAGAGCCCTGTGGTGAAAAAGCCTATTAATGGGAAATTGTCAGCAGCTGTTAACTTAGCTGGGAATTGGCCTGGAGCTTTCTGCTGTATGCATGAACTCACCTTTCCCATTTAGCTGTTCTCCCTACCACTCACAGGGCAATACTCTCAAGACCTGATGGTTTGGTAATGCCAAGGAAGTGAAACAAGCAGCTGATCTAAAACAAAATAGTTTCATGGCTGGGGAAAAAAAGAAAAGAATCACTTCTGGATGGTATGAGAAGAACCTGAATGGGGTAAATCTGAGCAGGAACATTCTGCAGCTGTCCTCAATCAGGGGCTTTTTTTTTCCTTAATGACAATCCAAATCAAATTAGTGATTTCTGTGTTTATTTTACATTTAAAATAACACCTACATCATGCAGACAGCAGTGAATCTTGAATCACAGCCTTATACCTGCCACAGAATCCTCAACATCAGGAGAGGATCTTGCTGCCTCACCCAGCAGCACCAGGTTGCTCCCCTTCAGCTGAGGGGACCTGATCTGGCATTACACCTGGGCTTAGAATCAGCCTAACTGAACAAACAGAGTCATGTTCAGCCTGGATTAGTGCTTGGGGTTTTGTTTGTTTTCTTGCTTTGATTTGGGTTTTGTGTTGCATTTCTGGTCTAAGGAGGAGGATTCCCTGGACTTTAGCCCTTAGCTAAACCTTGCAGAAGCTTTCCCCCAGACACGAGGAGCTCGAGGAAGTATCCTGCTCACATGGCACAGCTGAAGCTGAAAGCTTATGTTTGCCCACAGCCTTACATTTTGGCAAAACATGAACATAAGGGAGAAGCTCATCAGCTACTGTGGACAAGCTGTTGAGGATCTCCTCCTGTCTCCACACAGAGCTAGGAGCCAGGCAGTCCCTTGTGGCCGCTTCAGCTGCTGAGCACAGCCCTGCTGCATCAATCCAACTCCCTGTCACAGGTGCTAAAAACACAACAGTTGCTTCAAAAAATTTCTAACCAGCACCAGAGGAGTGACAGGAAAATGGTGATGATGGGCTGGTGGTGTTGGCAGAAGGGGTCCCTCAGAACCAGGAAGCCACTTCTGCTCTCTAAGACCCAAAAAGTCCTGGATGTGACACCAGGTGGTTTCTTTGCCTTTGCTGAGAGGCTTGAAAGCCACCAACAGAATCTGCAAAAGCCCTGGCAGAGCAAATATTATAGGTTATAATATTCTCAAAGCACTTCTGACCTACAGCAGTTATGCCAGTGGCTGATGGTACCCTAGCTGGGTGCATGTGAGGAGATGCATCCTACTCATTTAAGTGGTTTGAAAGCAGGAAAAAGGTTTTTCAGGGCTGGATGTGCTGAGTTACAGAGGAATACAACAGAGCTAGGACCCACCCAGGATCCACAGGCCTTCTTTTAGTGGGAACAAATAAAGAGGCTGTCATTCAGCATTGAAATCTCTTGGATTTTGAAGGGTTGCTTGGTTTGTTTACAGTTTGGCAAACAAATATTTCTTGAGGGAGCACAATTGGCATCTGTCACGGTTTGGGACTGAAAAGAAGTTCTCTTCCCTGTAAAATGGCTCAAAAATTTTTGAACTTAGTACTGATAGTGCTTGGAAACATTTAAGCAACCTTTTGCTATGGCTAGGAGCTGTTTTGAGGCAGCAACAATTCTGTTTGGAAGTGAGATGGGTGAAGCATTTTGGAGATTAAGAGCATGGCCAGTCTGGAAGATTGCTATCGAGTAATTTAGGGAGCAACTGACATGGCTAGCAATCTGATTTTGCCAACATTTTCCTTATGCAGTAAACACTCCTGGTTAGGATCCTGTTTCCAAAGCAGAGGTGCCAGTTTTGCTTCATTCACTTCAGTATTGCTGAGTACCTGACAAGCTTCTTGTTAGGTGGAAACTCCTGGCTTGGATCCTGATGCTCCCAGCTTGCACTTCACACCCCTCAGCTGGTCAGATGCTATGGGAAGAAAGAGAGGCTTGAGGTACAGGGAGAGCTCAAGCCCTCCAGATCAAGGTCAACATGGTGAGGGACAACAGAGGAAGAATTCCCAGCCACCTGGCTAAGGGAAAAGTGCAAAGATCAAGAGAGCCAACTTGTGCTGACAGTGCTACCCTGGCAATCCCTGGAGACTACAGTCAGGGACCGAAGTTTCAGATGCACTTGATGCTCCTCACTTCATATCCTGGCTACATGACTTGATGTGTCTTCCTAGGAGAAGGTATGGTCAGAAAGCCTGGCCAGAGGAGAGAAGGGGTGGTAGCATCTGCATTACAGCTCACTGAAGACACTGGAGCAAACTCTCCATCCTAGGTTAGCATCAGCCAGCAGGAAACACAACACTAGCATTTCCATAATGCTGCCTTTTGTCTTGGTTCTTTCCTCCTAAAAGTATCCATAACACCACTTGCAACGTTTCAATATCTCTGCCAGCTCCTCTCTCTTCTGTTCTGGATGAAAACAAGCCCTGAGAAGAGGAATCCTCCTTTCCTCTGCATCTGTCTTCTCTGAAGATTTCACTCTAAGGAGATCTATTCACTGACTCGTCATTTATGTATAAAACCCCTTTCACAGCTGCTTGTGTTCTCCCTGCCAGTATCAAATCTGTATCTACCCAGATTATGCAGTGTCTACAGTGCTGTGGCACTTTTCAGCAGTTCCATTGTACTTTTTTCCATCATGTTGGAGGAAGACAGGGAGAGATCTACTGAACAAACCTTCCTCTTAATGTACAGACTGGAAGTAACTTCTCCACTGACAAATTTTGCTTCATTCCTTCTGGATGAGGCAATTTTTATTGGCTAATATTGACATTCTTCTTTTCTTTTTTCCCTCACTGAACAAAGATGCTTAAGGAAAAAAGCTAACCACCAGCCTGATTTCACTTGGCACCTCTCTTTTCAAAGATTAAGCATACATCCTATAGAGGCACATCCAAACATCATAAATTGTTAACATCTTTTGGAATCAGCCCTGCTGAATATGGAAATGGTAGCATTCCACTCCACAGCCACACTGAGAAATAAACAGAGTGTTTCTTTGAAAACCAAACAATCCTTCCAAGATCCCTTGGAAATTTCCCCTGATTTCTTCAGCTCAGGAAAGCAGTCTGATTTTCCAGGCAAACTCAGCACTCAGCAGCCCAGCCCCAAAAGCTGAAGAGCACTTAAGCAAACAGAAGAGGTGTCAGGCACATTTCCCATCACTCTCCACTGGACAGTTATTTCTCTGCTGGGGTGGTGTTGTCATAAGTAACAAATCTGTCTCTGTTCAGCCCTTTATCCAGCAGGCTGCATGATCAATGTGCTGATTCTTTCTGGGATTCCTTCACAACTTCAAGCAGAGAGAATAACAGAATGCAAGCACATCAGCTGCAGACAATTCCTTGTCGTGCATTCAGCCTAGTGAATGGACCACACAGATATGAACTTCCCTCACCCCAGGAACAACTGCACCAAGAACAAAACCCACTTGGGCTAAAGCAAAGTGATTGAAGGAAATGAAGGCACTTTTAGAAAGTGAGAAGAAATCCAGACTGGTAGAAAGCAAATTGGCTAGGAAAGGTTCAACAAAACATCTCCAAGCAAAAGGAGATAAAGAAGCAGCAGCAGTTTGTGAGAGCTGTGGGAAAGTAATTAAGATATTTGTGTTGATAGCCTCCATGCCTAAATGCCTGCAAATAATCTAAATCAGCAGTCTACTTTAAAGAGATTGCACTGGAAGGGACTTGTTTGTATCTCATTGTGGTTATCTTGCTTTTATCTTGCTTGCTTGCTCTGTCATTGCCAATCTGCCAATCTTTCTTTGTTAGTGATTTCATTTTTTTTTCAGAAGAGGGAAGTGTAACTTTCAAGCACAATCAGCAGTATAAAGTCAGCTAGGAAATCTTTTTCACCCCATCTTTTTCCCCCCCCTGTGCTAATGCTTCTGCAGGTAGGTTTCATCTTCATTTAAATTCATGGCTGAACAACAAACACAGAAAGAAAAGGGGAAAAAAGAGGAAGAAGAGAATCACAATCAGTACAACAGCAGTAATCTTCAAGTACAGAACTCTTATCACATCAAGTTTCCATTAAGTTGACCTGAAATCATCCTTTGCTAACAGCAAGAGAAATATGAAAGCTGCAGACATTCAGAATTTCCTCTCCCCTAAAACTCTTCAGCTTCTGTACCAGCTGCTAAAAAGACAAACATCCATAAAAGCTTCTTGGCCAAAGACAACCACAACCTTTGAAAAACCACTGCTTTTTTTGGTGTGGTGACCAACTCATGTAGCATTTCTCTCCCCCTGTCCTAAGAAAAGGATCTTATTTTGCAGAGGCACAGACATCAACCTCCTGCCTGTTGTAAAAGCTTCTTTTCCTGGGGGAGAATCCCTCAGCATCTCAGTGGAGAGCCTTCAGCTAGGCTTCTTCCAAATGTCTGCTGTCTGTTGAGTTTAAATGATGTGCTAGAAGCACTTTTCACTTGTTCAAAGTCTAGATGACCAACTCACACACACAAATCTCTAAAAGATAGAGGAGAACAAAAAGCAACACTCCCACTGGCATCATTTATCTGTTAAATGGAAAGCTGGCTTTTCACAACTGAGAGAGGAAGATGATTTCCCTCAAGTCTCTGCTTTTATTTCTCTCACCATCAACCCCATGGCTTAGAACCATATATTTGCACAAGCATATTCCAGTTTGGTACTGCCTGAGGGAACTTCTAAAAGCTTAAGCTGAAATGGTTGGTAATCAGGTGACACATCCTGGTAAATGAACCCTGGCTCAGAGGTCATCCTGTCCTACCTATTCAACAGGCACATTCATAGCAGTGGACAAAGCAGCTAGAGATTTCACAGGAGCTGAACAGTTGACATCTAGCACACAGGTAACAGAGTGTATCAGGTGGGAAATTGTAGAAAACTAGGAAATACCATCTAACTGTAGAGAGTTATTCTAATGCTTTGCCCTACTGATGGAAAGTCTGAAGCAGTGATCTCAGCAGCATGCTTTTGCAACTGAATTACTTCATGTCTGGGAGGAGGTGGGCACAGAACTGAACTGAGTTTGCCTTGTGGCCCACTGCTAATTAGGTTTTCTGAGCACTGGTATTTCCTTCTGGCAGTGGGAGGAAAACACTTACTTCTAAATAACATTTAGTGCTTCTGAAGAACTCCTATCATCTGTAGTTACTCAGTCTTTCCCCCCACCCCTCCAGGGATCATGTATAACAGCAAATTAAAATGAAACCCCTCTGTTTCTTCACTGTAGTCTACATTCTGTGTGTGGTTTTGTATCCAGGTACTGGATGCTTGCATTGAAATGTGACATTTACCCTGGCTTTTGTGAGTGTTGCTTTAATTAGTTCTGTTTCCATGGGACCCTAAGCATCATGAGATGTGGTTAACAGGCAAGGACAATACTCATCAAAGAAGTGAGGTCACTTCTGTAAACATTTGCACAGCTTTTCCAAGGTAGGAACTGGTGCTGTCAGATGGTTTCTACTGAAGGCATTTTGCTTTACACCCTTCCAAGAAACAAGGTCTCTCCCTCTTCCATCCACCTGTAGTTTACTGAGGGTGAAGGGAGAATGCTAGAGGGAACTAACTGGGGGTTTTCATCTTTGCTCTTGCATAAGACAGAGTGAAAAGCAGGTCTGTGGTCTTGCAGCCAAAGAAACATCTACCTGACAAGCACAGTCAGGATAAGACACTTGATGAGGTATGAGGATCAGAGGAGTTCACAGACAGCTACTTCCTACTTATGTTAAAAGAGATTATAAAATATTAAGTAGCAGAGAGAAAAATAAAAGGCTTGTTGAATGCAAGCCCCTTCCTCTCACAATGATGTCCTCTGTCATCAGGCAGGGGATGTGCAGGCAGCCAAAAGGCAGGGGGGGGATGGATGACCCTTTATAAAACCCCTTCAGCAGAGCAGTCCTTGGCAGGCAATACACCCCAAGGGCCACACATGCACAAACATACCAAATGCCACATGAAGGAACAAATCCAGAAGCTGAGCTCATCACCACCTGATCCTAGATAAAGTGTCTGAATAGAAGCAGCTCAAAAATAATGATAATAATAATGTTCCAGTGGAGTTTTGTTTATTGACACCATCTGATGCCCTATGAGGTTGCTATGGAAACTGGGAACAAAACAAAATACCTACTGCTGCTGGTATTTCATCTTAAATGACTGCAGTTGAAGATGGGTCTGGGTTAAAGGTTACATGCTCAGGAAAATAAATAAATAAATAAAAGCCTTTGGAGAATGCCTGTTGACTCTTTCCCTTGGAGATCTGTCTGGTCCAGTCAGACTGGCTCTGAGATGCTGATGCTCAGCTTTGCTCAAAGGTTTTCAGACATGTAAGCTGCCACTTGTCACTTGCTCTGAAACAAAGAGCTGTACAATTATATCACTGGAGTAACAGTACCAAGACAACATCAGTTTGGAGAAGGGTTTCCTTCAAATTGTATCACAGACATCTACTGTGGTATGCTAGAACACAAGGTACTTTATTTAGGTTTAAGCTTTGATTTTGCTGTGCCCTATTACAGCCACATTTGGAAGAGTCTTTGCAGCTAAGCCCTTTAATTCCTGATTCAAAGGTAGAATTTTCTCTCCTAGCCCAAAGGAAAACAAAGGAAAATCAGCCAGAATACCCATTAGTAATGCTGAATAAACTCTTTCTGCACTATCAAGCCAATCTATAAAGTTGCTGCTGTGCTTGGAAGAAGAATCACCACCAAATGCATCTCAGGTTGGTTGGGCATTTCAATAGTAAACTCTGGATCTGGACCATAGGCAAAGCAATGACTATGTTAGCAGTCAGCTGTAAAACACACTCTGAAGAGACCCAGAGTTCAGTCAGAAAGGTTTGTCAGTAACAACACCTACTAGACTAGCAGTCATCAGTTCCAGCTGATCTGCTCTTCTGGATGGGGAGAGGTTCATTTGGAACTGGTTTCATTCAAGGGGTCTTCTGGTAATGAAAATGAAAAGCCTGAGGTGAGAGCCATAGAGTTTATGACTTAATTCTTCAGTTTTTATGGTGTGACAGCCATTTCAGCATCACAACTGGCTGAATACTTTATGTTTCATTGAAGGCTTATTGGGGAGACCCTTCTAGGCTGCAAGTGGCTGCCACCTATAGACTCTCTGCCCCAGCTTGTGTGCACAGACACAAATCTGTCACTTCAACACCCTCAGAGCTCTGGTGCACAAGACTTTGGATCTGTCTGAACAGACAGAAGATGAAGAATACCTAACACTGCCTGTATGGAAATTAAGTAATTACTTGCTAAAATGACTGAGTTTTTGATACACCAGAACACAATACTTAGAACAATGCAGTACTTCTCCTGCATGCCAGAAGGGCAATTCTTCATTTGTCTCTGGCTTCAACTAATATAAGCAGAGTGCTCCAAGTCCCTCTAAATTATTCCAATTTTACCATTTCATTTAGAAGTCTTTGTCAGACTCCAAGGAATTCACTTCAGGCTCAGCAAGGAGTCTCTATTTTGCCAACTGATATAACAGCATCTTGGCACCACCTCACTCAAAAATGGGGTGTGGGTTAGGAGAGTGCCCAATTTGTAGCAGCAGAACAAGTGTGCTAAGCTTACACAGCATCACCTTTAGGAATTAGATGCAACACAGGCCTCATTTTTCAGCCCTATTTGCTTTACAGAAAGTCCAAAAGCACCCTTGTCACTGTGCAAATCCCTGCCCATCCTGGAACCCAAGCTCTGTAAACAAAGAGCATAAGTGGTTGCAAGGCAACTGACAGCATGCACAGGTGAATGCTGTCCACAGGAACTGCCAAAGTTGGGAGGGTTTTAGGTTTACCTAAAATAAGAAAAAAATAAGAAGCATCACCTGAAATAACCAACTGCACTGAAAGATAGTGTGAATTTGGATGTGAGCTCATTCCAGGACTGTCTTAACAGTTGGTATGGAGGCAATCTCTTTCCTTTCAAATCATTGCACTGTTCTAAGCTACATTTGCATCATCTGATGGCTGGGAGAGAAAATTAACTCTGTTCTTATTTACTCTCCACAAGTCCCAATGTTATTAACCTTCCTGAAGCTATGAACATTCAAGGTCTGTTCCAAATAAAAAGGTGCATGAGATGTTTTCTTATTGAGAACTTAGGTTCAGCTGAGCAAATGGGCTCCAAAAACCCCCAGTTTTAGTGTAAAGTCTGTGTTACTGCTGCAAAGTGAAATGAGCTGGAAGAGAAGCACCTGCCACACATCTGTAACCCCAGGTATCTATAAAAACCTAGAGAGTTTTGCTGAGTCATTAAGCTAGAATACCATTTCCAAACCTATTATCACTCCCAGAAGACTCTAATGATGGGAGAGCTGTCACAGTGTCAGCCAATCAGTAACCTGAAGTCTGCAGTATCACTTCTGGAGAGGGTGTGCAGCTGTGGAGCAAAGCCCCAGCCAGCCTTGTCTTAAAGGGATGGAGCTTCCATAACCTGGTAACTCTCCTGGCTTTGTAACAGCTTGGCCCTTTGCCTTCAGTGGATTTTCTCATGCTCTGGTGCTGCTCCATCTCAGATATTTCCAAAGATAAATGGTGTTCCTCCAGTCTTTGTTTGCAAGATCAAGTTGGTGAGGTTTTTGTTCCCTCTCATGGAGTCCTCTACTCCTCTGTCATCCCTCTCTCATCAGGTCCTCTCAAAGTTCATCTTTGACCAGAAATCTCCATGGAGCAGTAGAAGCTCTTTCTTTACCTCCCCCAAAGGCTGCCATTACTTAAGAGTCTGCCAGAAACATGCCAGTGGGCAGACTGTACAACCTGAGCTGCTGTTTTCCCAGTCACACAACATAGGTAGCCAGACAGCACCCTGAAAATCAACAAAGCCTCCCTGCTCAGTAAAGTCCATACAACAGTCTTTGAGCAGTGTTCTCTGAGGCTAGCATTTCTCTTTTAGGAAGACATCCTGACCAGGTTACATGTGACAAAGAGCCCAGCCACCACCATCACAACCACCTTCTGACAATGACAAGTCTCCCTTTGAACATGAGAGGATGTACTTAGGACTCTAGACCTTGTTCTGCAGCCCATAAAGACCTCCTTTAAGAACTAACTCTGAAGCCCAAGGAGGTCAAAACCAGTTTCAAACACTCTTGACTCTACCAAGACACTGTTTTCCAAAACTTTTCTTTCTACATGCTCCAGGAAAGGAGGAGGGGGAGATCAGACCCTGTTCTTTTGTTTAAGGTGTTCTGCTTCTGAAAATTCCCCTGCAAAGCATTATTTTATTATGTAGATCACAAAAATGAAACATCTCCATCAATTAATGTAAGAAAAAAGATGCAGCTGCTTTTCCCCTCTTAGGCAATATGGAGAGATCCTCAATCACATTTGGAGTCTGGGCAATGACAGGAGCAGAACACTACAGTTTTCCATTTCTCTTTCCCTTTGAAGACTCTTCCAGCCACAAAATGAGCCTCAAATGAAGGATAAAACCTGGGAGTGAAATGAATTCAAAAGGAACCCACTAAAATCTTGAAGGACCTTTAGGAATTCAGCTCAAAATGTTCCAGAAAGCAATGTAGCATCTTCATATATTAGAAGGAGTGAGTTAGTACTGAATTATTTAAAAATTTAGTTAGCTCCCCTTGCTTCATCAACAAATGTTATTAAAGTTTAATGAGTAAAAATGGTCCAATAAAACTAATGAAGTTGGTTTTACTAGGAAAACACAATAAAGAACAGTACCTTTTCTTTGAAAGGAAATACATGTTTAGTACAGTTTGCTTTATAATATAATAAAAGGAAGGTTATTGGCTCTCAGAGTTTTGGCATAAGTTTCCATTTTGCAGTAAGGTCTACAAGTAGAACAGCAATATCCTTAGCCATCATGTAAACACTTGCTCACACAACCAACCTTTTCAAGCAGACTCTCAGGGGAAAGAAAATTAGTGTGGAGAAAGCAAAGTACCTTTTCACAAGTGCTCAGGGGCCCAGGGTACTGTGTGGTGCCATCCCTTAGGAAACAGCCCACAAAATCTGTTGACAAAATAACTGGCAGGACATGGAGCCATCTGTGGTACAGAAATGGACCAGATCTTAATATTTCCCTCTAAATGATGGCAGCTTTGGAAGCAGAATGTGTGATAATGTCGAGCAGAAACTCCAAACTATGGAAGCTGACATCCAACAGCACTGTTGCTTTTGTGGCTTTCCTGGTGTCCCTTTGGGAACTAGTGCATAAAGAAGTAGAAATGTTATGTTAATTTTCTAGCAGCCCTCCTGGACTGGTCCTTGGGTTTTTTTGCTTAGAAGGATCATGTAGGATAATGGCATGAAACATCCCAGAAGCATTTGTTGCAGGGATGTTTGTGCCTCCTCTGGACCACAGCAGGTTCGCCTTGGCTATTTCAGGCCATCAGCACAGAGCTGAAGCTGCCGGCTACCCTTCCCTGTGCTGTCCTCCTCGTGCAGCCTTTGGCCAGTCTCAGAGACTGGATTTGTGTTCAGACTTGACTTCCCCTTTGCAATGGATGCCAGTGAATGTGTTGACACCTGCTACAGAACAGCTGACAAGAGCTTTTCGTTGGAAGAGAGCTGAGAGCCAGGGAGCATTGCGGCTCCTGAACGCCGCGATCAGCTCGCGCAAGAACACGGCAGCTTTGGAGAGGTCAATGCTCACAACACGATCTTAGCTTCTTGAGGACACTCCAGGGTCACACCAAACAGGACAGAAACCATGCTGAGGTGTGTTGGGGCAGCTTTTCTGAGCTAGGGAGCAGAGTGTTGCAGAACCTTCCTCTGTGGGAGTTGCCAAAGCCCCAGAAGAAGAAGTGCCACGCTCGTTTGGCAGGAGACACTGCAGCAGCCTGGTCACACAGCCTGCTCTGTGCTCAGGGCACTCACATTCAGCAAGCCCAGGCACCTGATGGGGTGAGGACAAGAATCTTTACCAGTATTATCATATTAATTCAGGCACTTCAACTTCACCAAGGTTTCTAAGGGGGCTGAGCTTTTGGCCCATTTTGGAAATCCTTCTTTATACTTTAAATTCCCCTGGAGTTCCAACCCCAAACTTCAACTGCAAAATTTTAACCCTTCCATCCAGTATGCTCTGCTAGGGACAGGCATGAGATCTCACAACCCATGAGGAAATGATTTCCTCTTTGGAGGGCAGTGTTGAAATTAAATGCTTAAATAGCCAGAGCTTAAAGGATTCAGTGCACACTTTCATGGTGTGCATAGACATGCAGGCTGAGAGCTACCAAGGCTTCTACATCATCTATCTTCTTTTCCCCTGTCCAGAGGGTTATATTGTGCACCTGAAGGTCAAGGTGCTCAAACCATCCATTGCTACAGAAAAAGCTGAATCAGCCCTTGGGGTTTGGGCCATTTTTCTTTATCTTGGCCTGTGAGTGAGATTATTCTGGAACTACATAGCTAAGGAACAAGCATAATGAATGTATCTGGGGCTGTGTGTGTTCATAGACAAGTACATGAAGATGTACTACATATTAAAACAAAGTTATGTTACTAAGCTATCTTTTTTTTAAGTGGGTAACTCTTCAGAGAGACATTAAATTTTGCTGTGTAGCTACAGTTGTCATTCCAGTGAAACCACCTTAAGGATAAGAGAAGCAAAGCACAGATCACAGCATGACTCTGAGGGCAGATATCTAATGCCAATGCTTTGTTTTCTATCCTTCCCCTTTGACCAAATCTTGAGAGTTAACCATTTACCTGAACACAGTGTTCTCATAAAACACAAGAGAAAGTGATTGTCTGACCATTTTTTTCCTGCTTTGCTCTTCCTTTGGTTGGTACCTAACAAGCAGTTTTGAAGAGAAGGTTATTTATTTAGGAACCTAACTTCAAGCCAGGGTGTGCAAGATGCATCTTCATCTTTTCTCCACTCTGACTAGAATAAGACAAACAACCCCATACAGTGGTGTGTTATACTCATTTCCAAAAGCAGATCATCTCACAGTCTATGTGGTTGGTAGCACTGTCATCACACCCCTCTTCCAGCAGACTGTATCTCAGCTGGACATGTCTGGAAAAGAGATAGTTGGAGGGGTGAAGGCAGAAAACCCAAGAAATACTTGTGCCATGTTTATATCATCTCAGTTTTCCCTCTCTATAAATGACAGTGTAAGATACTTACATTTTTGGGCAGCAAACAAATCACCTTAATTGAACATAGCTTTCATTTGAAAACAAGCTGTGGAGCTTAAGGCTGAAGTTCTCCAGAGAAAATAGCCCTATGATTTATATGAGTGCAGTAAGAACTAGAAGCAATTTGGAAGGTTGCACATGAATAATGCAGGGTGAGAACAGCACAGGATGAAACCACTGAAAGAAAGTAAATGAAGTCCCCTTAATACTGGTACATATAGAGGAAAGTAGTTTAATGTGAATTATTTACCAGTACTGGTGCTGTTGCAGAACCACCTCAGATCAGCAAGCACAGCTCTGATACCACCCCAGACAGAGACTCATGGCTGGGAGAATGTTAAACCCCCAGCCAACCCTGAACATGAACTCCTTAAAGGACAAAAAGGAAAAAAAACCCAAACAAACAAAAAACCAAAACCACACAAAAAATCTCCCCCCAAAACCCTAAGCTCACTCTAAAGCCCTACTTTCATTTGCTAGAATATCAGCTGTGATCCATCACTGTTTTATTCACATTTTATGTCTATGTATCTCCCATTAAATGAGTGGTGCTGTGTCACTGCAGCCAAGCTGCCTGAAATCACAACTCAGATCTAGGAAAGCTAATAGAAAACCTCCTAGCAGGGCTCCCAGAGATCTCCTGCTTCATTTTGCCTGTCCTGTCACCTTACAGTCTGATTGCATGGCAATGTGACTACTGGACATGCATATGAGTTACCCATCAAGGTGATTAGCTACCACTTCCCCTTCAAGTCCTTTAGAAAAAGGTTTTTAGGAATAATTATTTAAATAGTTTTTTAATCCACAAAGTTGTCATGTATTTTTAATGGCATATAGTTATTTGAACCTAATCACATCTGTACAATCATGCTGTACCTGTAGCTCACACCTCAGAGTTCCCTTTCCTTTAAGGAAAGGATTGGATTTGAATGAAAACTCCATTTATACTCTGAAACAGCACTGCTCTCTGTTGAATAATTTGGAAATCAGGTCACAATTTGATCAACCACTCTAAAGGAGGACTTGACCAGTCCTAACACTCATACACAGTCACCTTCTGCAGAGTTTCTAGGCTGCAACTTCTCTTCTTTATCAAGAGGTGCCAGGAATGAGCACAAAGCACCAAGCATGCCAAGTACTCCAGTTATGCTGGGAAGGATTTAGCAGGGCTGTTGACATACTAAGCAAAACATTCCCTGTCTCTGAGCACTAGAGAAGGTATTTCTTGCTAAGTTATAGCTTTTTCTCATGGATCTGAGCAGATGACCAAAGAAATGAAACATCCATTTTCACATATTTTGCCTTCTACTGATGGAAACAAGGGAGATCCCTTAGGCAGCCTTTGGACTGGCATCATTTGCTACTGCAATATTCCAAGGTCAGGTACAGCCTGGCCTGGTGGCAATGGAGAAGGAGAGCAGGGGGAGCTACATCACTACATGGATATTGCTTTTGCACAGAAATGTGTGGTTGGGGGAAATCATGAGGCACTTGAGCTCTTCTTTGCTCCCAATAAGGACATGAGTGGCAAGTCAATTGTGCAGAACATGATTACTCTCTCCACCATCGAGCCCAGTTATAGACTGGGAAGCAAAGAGCTGAGCACTGCTTTTGCCAGGATCAGGAGCTCCATGCAGTCATCCCAGTGAAAGAAGAGAGGCCCATGGGATGTGTAAAGCAGGGTAGGTGTGAAACTGTGCTCATATTCCCTCCCAGATTCCCCAGGCATAGGAAGCTGAGGCGTTTTTATTCCAATTTCCATTAGCTGAAGGTGGACTGGAAAAGGTTCTGCTGGGGTTTTTAATTCTTAGAGTCAACACACAAAGGAATGTCATGCACCTTCTGCACTGCCTGTTCAGGCACTTGTCTGCTGACATCTGCTTAGAAAAAGAGAAGGTCCCAGTCTGCACAGCCACCTCATGAAAAATGAGCTGAATGGGGGGAAGAGCAGATCAGAGCAAGAACAGCCAAGAATCCCAAAACAACTTCCATGTTTTTCCTTTTTCTGCAGATCTTTTTTTACTGCCTAGTAGTAGCAGCCCACACACTTCCATACCACACTGGTCATTCACAGATTAGATATTTGGTAGGAGGCAGCCACTGCATCTGGAACTAGTCAAGTACTCTGAACATATACTTGAATCTGTCATACAACAATCAAAGGCAAATCAACATTTGTGTGTCATCCTTCTTGGGGAGGCTGCAGGAGGTTAACTCAGAGAGGCCTGGGATGATTTTAGTCAAGTTGCTGGTTTAGGAGCTATTTGCCAAACACAAGAGTCTGAGGTCCAGACCCCTTTCAAGCACAGTACTGTGACAAAGCAAATACTACCATTTGCTGCACATTTTTACTCTCACTCCAAATTATTCAGCAAGACAGCATTTGGTTGCATAAAAGCAGGATAGCAATCTAAAGTTGTTACAAAATTCAGGCAGGATCTTTCCTATAAACAACCCAATGACAAACCAAATCCTTCTGGACTGTACTTCCATGTCTGATCATATCTTCCATGTCTGGTATCAGCTAACATCTGGACAGTTCAGATACAGCAAGAGTCAAGATTGCAAAACACAGCAGAGTGAAGTTAAGCTTTTAAATCTGTACACAATGGAGTTGCTTCAAAAGTTTTCCATCAAAAATGACTTCTGTTCCAAATGTCATTTTAAAGCAGCCCTTTATCCTCTTAAAACTAAGCATCCATAAGATTTTTTTGCCCATGGGGTAAAAAGACCATGTTTTCCCAAACAACTCTAGAATATAATCTCAGGTTGGGGGGGATTGTTCTTGTGGTTTTCTGTTCCTTTGCTTCCCCTTCTTCCAACTCCCTTCCCCATAGTCTGACCACGACCCCATTTCTTTGGGGGGAGGAGGGAAGGGTGAAGAAGTGAATTCCAGAATTAAGGCTTTTTGCAAGCACCACTTTCCAAGTCACTACACAAAACCTACAGATGCTGAGAGACTCATGGTTAAGGAAAGTGAATTATTTTTTTGTTCTGTGCCATTTGCAAAGCAAGTAAATCCTCATGTAGGTCTGGCATTTAGCTATTTCATACTCCAATCTTTGCACTGTTATTTATCTCACAACAGTGCTCTGGAGACTGACTCTCTCCTCCTGCCCTACTACATCAACTAGCAGTTGCTGATGCATTTAAGCCAGCAGCCCTCAGGCTCACAGGAGCAAGGGCTGACTGATTGGTATTTCCAGGGAGGTAGTCCTCATTTGGAGATCTTGCAGTATTTGTGATCCAGGCTGCCATTTCCCAGCCTCCCATCCTTCCATAAGACTCTTCCTTCCTCTCTCAAAGGTTATGCAAAACCAACAAGCAGCTGTTATGTGAGTTAGAAGACTATCACTTTACCAGCTTTCCTGCGCATTCCTTCCATTTGTCTTTCTACTTCCCAGTGCATTTTTGACAGCCATCATGCAGCTACTCCCAATAAAACTTATTCACCCTATTTGCCTAAGCAAAAGCTCCCCAAGCTGCAGTTAGGTTTCTTACAGTCACTAGAAAACAAGAGACTTTACCAGAGTCTGGAGCAAGCAAAAATCCTATTTTGCTTTATTGGAAGACTTCGTTGCTCCTGACATCCCTGGTTCTTCCCAGCCATTCCCAACTTAAGATTGTTCCACATTTCAGATTGCTCAAGTTGAGCTCTGTGACATGCTAGAGGAATGCTGCATTCTTTATGGTTAAGCCTCAAAGACTGCTGGAAAGGGAGAGAATGTTTGTCACTGGGGATCCCTGGCAACAGAAATCCATTACCAATGTCCTGTGCTTTTCTTTCAGAAGTAAGGATCCTGGACAACACCACAGAAGCCCTGATGGTTGATTTGTCACCTTCAGCTTGTCAGCTGCTCACACTTGGCATTGGGAGGAAATGAACTCCCAGACAGCAGTATCCAGCTGATGTTCACTGCAGGAAGTAGTTACATAGATATCCTCATATTGGAGGTCCAGGGCAAATGGCAACACTTAGTGTGTCAGAGCTTTTTCATTCACTCCAGGTCTGCAATGCAACTTGAATGTTAAGGAGTTAAATCAGTGGCTGCTCACCAAGAGAATCTGCTTCAGAAGAAATCCTTCTCCACTGCTCAGTATGCATCAAAGACCAAGCTTGCATTGAGACTCGTGATGGAATGACCTAAAGGAAGCCCTAGGAATGCTTTTGCTTGGTGAATAACTTCATCTGATGTTGCATGATGTGTTGTCTGCCACACAGGTCCAGCAGCAGAACCTGCCAGGTGCACCATCAGGGAGATGTTGTGCTTGTGAAGTTGTTCCAAGCCACTTTATCCAACAGGGAAAACTCTTGACTTCTTCAAGCTTAGACCCATGGCAAGAACAACCACACACAACCAAGAAAGCAGCAGGTCAACAACAGGGGCAATGTGGCCAGCAGAGTTTGGAGGACCTTGGTGTCAACCCTTGGTTTAAAGTCAGAAAGCAAAACACCAAGTCATAATCAAAGAGAGAGCTGCCATTCATCCATATGGAAAACTTGGAGGAGGGAGTTACAATTTGGGTTGTTTTTCTTATAGATGAATGACCACTGCCTGGGGTAGTCTACAGAAAAGCAGACTTCACAGCTGAACAGACTCATAAAATCTGAGGATCTTTCTAGAAGTCTTAACTGAAAGGCAGCTCCAAGATTTTCTTTTCCCCCCTTTTTTTTTCCCCCCCTTCTCTTAACAGTCAAAACTATAGCAACATTTGCTTCCAGCAGGCCCAAGGGAGCAGTCTTGTGCTTTAGGTGAAGTTAAAATAACACTGCTGGGAAAAATTACACCTTAGCAATATAGATCCTACTCAATTGCCTTTAACACAGTTACCAAAGTTATTTAGGAGGAACCTCAGAGCTAGTTTGTGATGATAAGAAGAGCTACAAGAAAAAGAAGAGTCAAACCCTCTGTATGCAAGTCCTGTGTCTCTTGACAAAGACCCTGAAAGCAATCGATTCTCATTTGTTTCTGAAGACCATGCTTTAGCAGAGGAGCAGAAAGACACAGATTCAGTTTGCTTCTTTGCATGACAGTATGATATTATATACACTATCCCTGATGCACTTATTTATTTGTGGTTTGAAGAGAAGGCAGAAGATGGAATGGATTCTGATAGCCTGACACATTTTTCCTAGGGAGATCCACATGCACTGCTCCTGCTGAAGTCTCCTGAACTGCTGTTCAGTTAATGAAGTCAGCTGAGGCATCAAATAGCAGCATCCTTTGGCAACTAATCCATAAGGCTTGGGATGCAGACAACCACCCTGAGAACACAACACACACACACAGACGTCCATTCTTAATTCTCCATCTTTCATCACCCAGCACTGTCTAAAAAATGATATTCTGCATGCTTGTAAGAGGCTGCTGAACTTGGGAGCAGTCTCTAGTGACATGCAGAAGTAAAACTCCCACAGCAGCAGGGAAACTTGGTTTCTCTTTGTATGCATATTTTATTGTAGCTTTACAGCATCAACACACAGCAGGACTGAAAAATACCTGTAATATCATAGGTGCACACAGAAACTTAACAGAGGCATCCATCTCTAGAGGGGTCTCTATAAACAGCCATCCATATGCACACAGATAGGAAACACTTCCTATTTTACAGGCTAGATGTCACAAAATAAACCTTCTCTCATACATCTGAGTTCCACAGGGTGATCCACACAAAAATACTGATGGGAATTAGTTGTGATTTGACAACTCCCTCAGAGAATCATTCCAGAGACTGCAACAATGGTCAGGACACAGAAGAAAAGGAACCTAACCAAGCCCAGTAACAATATGAAATACTTTGAAGTGTTTAAACACCTAAATTTTCAGTTATGTTTTGTGTTACTCAGTCCTGTCTTGTAGTAGACAAGGAACAAACCACGACAAGAGCTGCTGCCACCTCTGGCATGCTCCCAGTTCACAGCCCAGTGTGGTCTAGTGTCTGTCTGGATGTATACAGATTCAGAGGGGTTCTGCATTGCCCCTTTGGGGCAGCCTGCACGATTCTATGCTTCTTATCCAGACCACATGCCATACACTTGTGCTGCTTTTCCACAGAAACCAGAATTAAGTCAAATACTTAATCAGAGGACATATAATGGGTGGACGAAGAGGTGGCTATGGCATTTAAAAGAAAATCTGACACATGCATGTGAACAACAGAGAAATTGTTCCTCCTAGCAAATCTAAACCTCCCCTGGTGCAACTTGAGGCCATTTCCCCTTGTTTTCTCCCTGGTAATCCAGGTAGTCATAGAGAGGTCTCCCCTGAGCTGCTTCTCATAAGACTTATTCCCTAGATCCCTCACCAATACCACACAGAACCCTCAGGTTCTATAGCAAAACCACCTAGTGACATCCAAAAATGCCTTAAACTGTGCTGAAAGGCAGCCAGGTAGACACACAGCTCCTACAAAACTTCCCCATTTCAGCATAAAAGCTCCTCTGCCTCCTGAAACACCCAAGGCCTTGCCTGTGTGCCCATCTGCCCCATTTCAGCTGTGCTTTTACAGGACAGACAAGTAATGAATGTGCTCTGAGTTAATTAAAACCCATAAATATTGCATGATGGCATGGGAGGGAGCAGCAAATGGAAAGGAGGAGAGAGCTGACTGCCTGCCACACTGGCATCCCTAAGCCAGCCTGCAGCAAACCTGGGGTGCAGTGCCTGCACAGTGCAAGAGCCACTGAGCAAAACCCAGGCTGATCAGTGTCCAGGGTGTGCTGCAGGACTTAAGACAGAGAAAGTCATGCCACTGGCCAGAAATCTGTCACAATGAAGGTGGTAGCAGAGCTGTTGGAAAGCTAGCTGAATTCTGGCCCCTTCAGCAACATGCTAGAAAACCTGCTGGGGAATGTGCATGATACAGAGCTCCTTTGGTTTACATCTGAGTTACAAGCAAAGTTAATTTTGCTCCAGATTATTTAGGGATGAAATAGCTTATTGTGGGGTTTGGGGTTTTGTTTTATATAGAAAGCAGAGGAAACTTTTATCTACTCTGATATCAACTTTCTATTTCCCCTCAACAGGGATTGTTGAGGTATTTACACATGAAATTGGTTGCATAGATCTTCTGAGGAGCCTACTGATGAAGATAATGAAGGGAAGGATCAGATGACTACTTTGGAATTAGAGTTACCACTGTCTGTATTTTCATTCCAAACACAGTGGCATCCTATGTACAATCTTCCTCAAGACTTTCTTTGTAATACCATTTCCTGCAAGTAAAAGGTAAGCCAGTTACACAGGGGACAAAGGTGATCAAAAGGTGCCCACCAGTTACCCAGAAATGACATCACCCTTCCCTGCCACTCAGAAATTCACACTTTTCATCCATACTTGAGCTAACTTCAAACCAGTGACTACCAGAAGGTGTCTGGGATCAGCACCATTAATACTGATCTGTTTGCCCAAGGCACTTTCAGCCTTCAAAAGAGTATCAGGACCACAACACAGCTGAAGTCAAACACTGAAACCAGTCTCTATGAGACTGAAACAACTAGCTGGGTAGGGACAGAAGACCTCACCTAATGTCTGAGGTCAAGAGGGTACCAGATTTCACCAGGAAAGGTTTTTCTGCAAAACAGGCACAAGATTTTGGATAACTGCTGTAGCAAGGCAGTACCTGAAATAAAGAGACTCAGGCATAAAAGACAGGATCAAAACACTTCCAGTGTTGTTCCTTCATGACTATACAAATGGAAACATTCACTACAAAAGACAGGAGGAAAACAACAGTCATCTTCAGAGCACCATTGTGCTTTGAGTGGCCACATCACTACAGTCCCATCTTTTATTCTCCTTTTTTCTTTCTTAAACAAGCAGCCAAACACAATGCTTTCAGTTCTCAAGATAAGACAGATGAATGCCTGTTGATTACAGCCTTGAATCTGACTTCTAACTGCAGCTAGTAAAAGCATTTTGGAACTGCTTGCACCCTCCCTCAGCTTCCAGGATCCTTTCAAGGAAACAGAATTTCCTTCCAGACAGATCCATCAAGTCAAGAGTCACTCAGAGCACATGCTTGGCCTGGGCTTTTTCATGTACAATTTCCTACTGGAGACAGAATCAGGTTCCTCCATGGGAGGATTTAGAAGTCAGGTAGATCTGTCCCCATTTGCTAATAAAGACTCAAACTCCAGGGTTGGCATTTCTTCCAGACTGCTTTGCTGTTTACTGTGACAACCTGGGACATGGACAGGAAGATCCAGTTCCTTTTGCAACTTCTTGCCAGCTCTTGGCTTCAGAGTTCTCCTGCTAACAAACAGACCCCATCCAATTTACTTCCTTCCTATAGAAGCAAGTTAACAATCAAATTCCAGAGTCAGCTTACAGAGCCTGTCTCCAGATGTGTAACCCAGTCAGGGGTCAACACAGTTGGCTCTGCTCCCATAACAGCTTCAAGCATTTCTATCTTGAAAGGACAGGGGAGGGAAATGTCTGCTCCTCAGCCTAACACACCTAAGGGAATTACTAGCTGTCCTCTTCTCATAGAAGTGGTGAAAGATCCAGAGGTGTTGCCAGTGGTACAGGGATGACTCAAGCATGCACCAACACACATGATCCAAAGCTACTACTGGTTATTGTTATGGCTGTTCCCTTTAGGGAGGTGCACATCATGATACACAAGACTGCAGACAACATGTAGCCAGCCCTTGGCTGTGGTACAGTCATTACTTGTACAACAGAAGATACAGCTACATGAAGGTTTTTGTCTCTCCTTGGTTCTCCACAGCTGACCCTTGACCCCTCATCTGAGCCACTGTTTCTAGGAGGTTTTTATAAGGATAGGCAAAGAATGACATTTAAAAGGGCACAAGAAAAGCCTCAGAAATGGAATACCCTTTATCTGTTACCTTAATCTTTTCCACCCCTTCACTTCCCCCCTCCAGCATTTCCCTTCTTTTCACATTGCTTCCTTTCAAGTCATTTATGTTGGGGTCTCAAGTTTTTCACATTTTTGTCCTGAAAAAACTTCTCTAAAACACGAACTAATTCCTGCTACTGTCAAAAAGGATCAGTTTCCCAGTTGTCCATTGTCTAACAACAGCTTCTCTTGCCCAGATCCCTTTGTGTGTTTCCTAAAGAACATTTCTCTCTTCCACCACTCAGAAGAGTGCTGTAGGGTTGATGTCTTGTCTGCCTTCTGCCTGCCTTGTTGATTCAGGCCTAACTGCTAATCCAGCCTGGATTACAAAACCCAGCTAGTCCTTGTTCACTTTCCTTGGCTAAAAAGCAGTCCTTGAATCCTTCCAGATGTTTTTTGCTCATGGGCTTTCAAAGGAACTAGAGAGGGAATAGAAGATCCAGATAGATTAGTTAATTTTGTTGCCTCTGCTCTTGGGGCTGTTGAGGAAAAGATATTTCAAGGTAATAAGTGGTCTTGGGGCTGTTGAGAATGAAGATATTTCAAGGTAATATGTTTTCTTCCAAGTAATTTGATGCCAGTCCTCAGACCCCTGGCACACTTGACCCATGCTGGCTAGAGATGTGTAAAGCAGAGACTAGAAAGAGCTTTTTTCCACCCCTTTTGAGAAAAGAAATGGGAGGCACTTTCTGCTGGATGATGGTATAAAGCCAGTCCTAACTAACAACAAATGCATATATGATGCCATGATTACAGCATGGCCACAGAAATGGAGCACTGTGAGGACACTCAAAACATCCTCCTCAATTTTCCTCTGTCTCCATCCCACCAGGAGCACCAGCTCAAGAATTTTCCCCCTCCATACAGCCTCTTGACCACCACAGTCCAGCTCACCTGGGAGGCAGATTTAGCATTGAAGCTGGGCCTGTGGAGAGTAGGTTACTGTTGAACCAGTAACATGCCCAGCAGCCTCAACCATCAGAAACACATGATTAGCAGATTCCTAGGTGACATCTAGGATTTCAGCTGTCTTTGGCAGCTGATTTCCCCCACCCCAAGTGTTTTTCCTTTCTTTTGAGATTTTACTGACTCTTATTTCGTTGAGATTTTGGTTTTCCTGGTGAAGATGCATTTTTTGAAAGAAGAGGTTGGAATATTCACATTTTCAGGAGGTGAAAAGTCACTTTGTTAGACTTCACTAAAAAAAACCACAACCCACCACCCACAAACAAACAGAGCAAAGTGATGTCTGAGCACAGACAGTATCAGCCACCTTGCAAAGTCACAAAACATACAGGCTCAAGGATACCCCAGGCAGGTCTACAACCCAGGAAGTTAGTCAGAATTAACTGATGCTAATAAAAATGCTATCCTCATGCAAAACTCCACTCCAAATCCCCAACCCTGGTTTAAGATCTACAGATAAACACTGTTACTCCAGGAACTGCAGCTTTATTCTATGCAACTGAGTGCTATACCTACAAGCTTTATGGTTAGGTGTGCATATACACTTATTATCCATGCCATTAATACAAAGACTGAATAGCTCCCAAGTATATTAAAAGCTCTTCTACACTGCTTAAACTTAACTAGAGATGTGGATACTGTGTATTTTCTCATACAAAGAAGATTCTAGTGTAGGCAAGAAAATGAATGGGAGAAAACAGAGAGTGCATGAATGTAGGGAAGTGACAAGCAGAAGTGAAGTGAGATGAAAACCAAACATGTTCAGAAGATATAAACTGCTAAAACAGACATGTGTGACACAGAGGCATAGCAGCCCTCAGTACTTACTGCCTGAGGTTAGTTGGAGCAGATCATGAGCACTCATGTATGCATGGTTCAGGGCAGATTAGAGAGAGATCCAACAGTGGAATTAAATCCTTACTGACCAGATGAGCTCATAACAGCATAAGCTCCTTTTCCTGCATGTTACTACTGCAGATCTCTAAATTAGTTGAGGAAAATAAAAAACACAAACCAGTCCTAGGGAAATTTGTATCTGAATGAGAGAGTTATCACAGACTGATACTATGGGGTCAAAGAACAAGACCAGGACCAGACTGAAAACCAAGGACAAGCAAAAATAGGACACACTGGAACCCACCAGTGCATTGCAAGATAAGGAAGAAAATCTGGAGAGCATCTTTGCCATCCCTGAAACCACAAACTCAGAATTTGGTAGGGAGGAGGTTCTGTGCAGCTTGGCAGAAGCTGTGGAATGCCCCATTCTAACCTGTGGAGCTGCAGCTCTGCTCACCCCCAGCACAGGGAGCAGCACATCTCCACACTCACAACCCCACTAAACAGGCATGGAGCCAAACTTGGAATAGGATGGAGCTTGGCTTTCAAAACTCCCCAATTCACTCCCTGAGGTCAAGTTGCCAGTGATGGAGAATTTTGTGCTGGCTGTTTTATAGACAGGCATTAGAATAATCAATTATCTTGCATTGAAAGGGCTCATTATGGGGGCCACTTTTGTTTAATCCCTGTCAGTGATTTGGATGAGGGGATCAAGCACATCCTCAGTAAGTTTGCAGATGACATCAAGTTGGGCAAGAGTGTTGATATGCTAGAGAGAAGAAAAGCTCTCCAGACAGGTCTGAACAGGCTGAGACCAGTTGTGTGAAGTTCAACAAGACCAAGTGCCAGGTCCTGCATTTGGGTCACAACCACCCCATGCAATGCTAGAGGCTTGGGGCCAAGTGGCTCAAAATCTGCCTGGTGGAAAAGGACCTGGGGGTCCTGGTCAACAGCAGCTGAAGATGAGCCAGCAGTGTGCCCAGGTGGCCAACAGCACCCTTTCTTATATCAGAGAGAGAGAGAGGCCAGCAGGACACACTCCCAAGTGTGTTTCCTGCCATGTCAGTGTAAGACAACTTGTTTGAGAAATCACCTAAGTCTTGCAGTGAACAACATGCTAGGAGGTTGAAAAGAGGAACAAAACTATCTGCTCATCCTTTAGTAAGCTGGTGCAGCAGTAACTGCCTGAGTAGTTGCTTTCACAGAAAATAGTCTGGTTTATCTGTTTACTAACCTCTTCAAATTCTACATCAAAGGCTACAGCAAGAGGCACCAAGTGGATGCTTCAAACAACAGCTCCATGTAGGAGGAGGATAGAGTTAGATTTCAGTTAGAGTTAGGGTTTTTTCTCCTCCAGAGAAGAAACATGGCTTTTTCAGCCTTAGGAGAGAAGTAGTTTCAATGCTTTTTGTTGCCAAAGAAACCCTGACTGGTTTTGCCCACCTGCACAGCAGGACCTTGCCTGTGTCTGCTAGGATGGAGCTGTCTGTTTTGCAGCAGATTGTTAGGAGTTCAGTTTTACCCCAATGAAGAAGAAAGAGGTGACTCATGTGGCAGATCATTTCCAGAGCTGAAGTTTATTTTTCAACTTTTCCCCAAGTTCCTTCTGCTTCCCATTCCATTGGCAGCCAAGCACACACTGCCTAAGGTGCTCTGACTCTGCTACTCAGCATATATCCAAACAGATAAACAGCAGAGCAGGCTTTTAACTCTGGCATTCAGGAAAAAGGACAAGGAGCAGCATGGTGGAAAGAAATGATCTGTTCAAAGTCTCCATAAGGGCACACCTTTCCAAGGATAAAAAATGTGCTCAGCTGTGGCTATGAGCAGTGCTCTACCATTTGCTCTTTCCCCCTGTTGTGCACCCAGCCTTCCAAATTCTGCTGCCAGTTGGTACTTCTAATTTAAAGCATATTCATAAGTAAAGAAGTCTCCTCCCCACATTCATTAGAGTCCCAGGGTACCTGGCAAGCCTTACAGCAAGAATTAAATGACAAATATGCCTTTGTATCTAAGCTCTCAAGCCACAAATAAATCAAGCTGAACTGGCTTCCAAAATTACCTCTTCCTCCCTCAAGTTAAAGCTGAGCTCTTAACAGTAGTGAGACAATAAGAAGTGTTTTCTCTTTGTGGTCAGGGTAGCTGCAGGTTAGCCTGGCTTTTCTTCACTTGGTCCCTTTCATGCTGTAGGAGCTGCCATTATCTCCTGCTAATGAGGGACAGAAGGAAGTTAAAAGAGGTTCCTACACACTTGCTGTAAATGGCTTCATTTGTGTGTACATCACCCTTCCATTTTGCTGTCATTCAAATATATCTGCTCACTAGCTGCTTTAAAGCTAGAAATAATCCATCGGAATGCTTTAGAGGCAAAGTGCATTTAGCAATCAGTTAATGAGGAAGTGTCAGCAACTGGAAGCTGAAGACAACTCAACCAACATTTAGGACTCCCTCATTTCTCATTCTTTCAGCTGGCTAAGCTCTGCTCTCAGACACTTGCATGTTTTCTAAGGAGTCTGCTGAAGTTCCTCAAAGAAGGATCAGTGAAAAAAAGAAAAGAATAATAAAAGAAAACCTCCAACAACAAACAAAACCACCCAAAAATAACCCAAAACCCAACAACAAACCCACAGCACATCTCACACCCACACCTTGCTCCCTCCTTCCTGGGTTCACACCTTGCTCCCTCCTTCCTGGGTTTAGTTTTTCATACAGGTGCACAAAGAGCTGGGCAAGTGTTGACCCAGAGAACATAGGAGAAACATTGCAGAGTGGAAGGGCTGGGAAGGAGCTAAGGAGACATCCTGGCTCCTTCAGTGCAGCACAGAGTAATTTAGGAGAGCTCAGGCAACTGTGTATGTTGATTCTGATTTTCTTCACCCACTTACAGGTCAGCAAGTTCCTGGAGCTTAGTGCTCTGAAAATATTATAAAACAAATCTACTGCACCCAGCCTGAGGCAGTCCCCTTGACAGAATGAGGATAACTCAAGGACTTCAAAAGGTGTGCATTTAGTAACTCCTCTAGGACCTGGCATAAACCCATCCTCAGGCATTTCTGAGTCATTTCAACACCTGCTTATTTAATTTAGAAAATGATTGGTATTGCCAACAAGCAACTTTATCCTTTCCACTGCCAGGTTGGGCCTTTGGAATTGTGACTATTCCATAGGTAAATTTCCAACATGCATTTGATTTCGATCTGATACACTCAACACAAGTGTGACATTAGCTACACAACCCAGTAATTCAGAGTTTCTGCCCAGTTTACACTACCTACAAGATACACAGAATGAGGAAGGTCCTGTAGAAAGGCAATCTTGTGTTTGACATAATGTAGCAACCCCAAATTACCCTTTTGCCATTTTCAGAGCAGCAAGCTTATCAAAGATCAGAGAGAGGTATTTTAGTCAGAGTTCTGGGAGCTTCCACTCTGCTACAGCATCACCCCAGCTTTACTTCATGTGGTGATTTTGCCAAGGGCCATTCCCTCCCCTCCATCTGAAGCTTTAATACTGATAAAGAAATAAGGAACAGAGAGGAAAAGCAAGCACAGTATCAGCACATCTCTTATACCAAGCATGATGTATCTTATAGAAAAAGAGCACTTTTCCAGAAGGTTCAGATGCTTATGACCCCATCTGGGATGTTACTGAAGGTAAACCTATCTGTGCATCTTCACATTTGATCCAGTATTGCCAAAAAAAAAAAGAAAGATGCTTCCAGAGTGTGTTCCACCAAACAGCTAGGTGTTTCAGGATAGATTTTCACACATTTAATTTCATGGAAGATATATTTTATGCAAGGCAGTTCTACAGCTCCCTCTCCTATTGGGCAATTAGGTGGCTTTAGGATAACTCACAAGGTGTTGGCTGATCATCTTCAGTTTAATATTTTTAATGCTGCTTCTGCAGGAACTACAGAAGAACATTTGAAGATGCAAAGTGGTTGTTTAGGTTTGCTATTTTTAATAATAATAATACTAATAATTTAAAAAGCCAAGGGCCTGCCTGAAGCCCTCTTCCCCACCACCCAAACCCTACCCGACTCAAACCCAACACCCTACTTGGGTATAAAACACCCAAAGCTTTGGCAGCTGGAGCTGAACAAACTGACACCAGTTGCAGAGCTATCTAATCATGATCTGCATCACTCCAACACTTGGATGTGCACTATCAATTTCCTAGACATAATCCCCTTGAAATCCTATGATGTAAGTTAGCAGAAGGGTGCCTGGAAGGCTGGAGCTGCAGTGGGAAAAGAGCAACCTTGGCTTCTAAGGAACCGGTACCTTGCTTAGGATATTCTCTGATCCCAAGAGGAATCCATGGCAGACATTAAACACCCTGTACCCAGGGAATAGAAGAAAGTGCCCAAAAGGGTTCATTTAAACAATAAATTGCTTGTATGTAAAGCAAACAAGGCATATTCATGGTTTCAGGAACTGCTCTGGAATACAAAGCAAAGTGAAGTCGTAAAGTTGTCGGCACTGTGTAAAATAGAGCTCCATAAGGCTCCTTAGCTGTGAGCATAAACTATGGAGGAACCTCAGCCCTGGAATGCATTCCATGTGCATATTAATATCTGCCTGGAGGTAAAACAGGAGTTTAGTGGCATGGCTAGGTTGAGAGCTATCTATATTTTGTGGAGAAAAACCACTGAAGGTCAGAATGTAACAAAAGGAGCAAGGGTGGGAGGGGAATGGGAAAGGCACCAAAGCAGAAGACAGCCTGAGAACATAAGGAACACAGCAGCTGAATATGCATGACCCAATGGTTTATGAACTCCAAATTGCATACTAATGAAGGTGTTCACAGTATCTTGAAGCTCTAAAGGAGTGTAAATCTGCACCTGCTAGCAAGATACCCATTGGACAGCCAGCATGGTAATAGTTCTGTTGCACAGAGGCTTTGAAACATGACAGCCAGTTTCTGTGATGATCTCCTGTCTTCCTAGTTCTCACAGGGGAATAAGGGAACTAGTTTGCTTTGGTTTAGACATTGCCATTTATCTGCTTAAGGAGAAGAACAGAGAAGGGAAATTGAAGGTAGAGGGGTTTGTATCAAACACTGGCTCCTTATTGCACTTAGTGCTCCTAAATATTTTAAGCTCCTTCCAAAACAAAACCAGTGGAGTCTAAAAGGAGGAGTTCTTTACCAAAGAAACTGCACCTCTGAAACCACCACCATCCTGAAACTCCACATGGCTGCAACAGAAGGCCATCACCTTTTTGCATTTCCAAGGCCCAGAGCTTTGCCCAGACCCTTTTCTTAACCTTGCCATTATTGTTTGTAGCTAGACCCTTAATCTGTGCTGTTGAAATTAAAGCCATGGTAAAGAAGGTCCTCAGAGGGGGAACTGAAGGCAAGGAAGAAAAAGCCTGGAACTTTCTTCAAGGCAAGCCAAAGGACCTGCAATTCAATGGGTGCCGAGAGCAACCAGTCCCCTTCTGTACCTCAGCTCATCTAGCTGTGTCTGAAGTAATGGAACAATCTTCTGACTGTGTTCTTGTTTCTAACACATTTAAGGAAGTCTAATATGATTTGGTAACTTGTTCTTCATGTTTCTCTTTGCCCTTTCTGCTTCCATTCTGAAGTATTATAGCATTAGACAAAATGTGAGGTCTTCACCACAGGACCAGGTAAGAACAAACATAAAACACTATGCATTAAAATAAATATCAGCTGTTTCTGCAAAGAACCTTGATGATTTTTTTTTTCCTTTTCATCTAGGTTGGGGTTTTTTTTTGGGGGGGGTGTGTTTTAAAAACATGCCTAATATTCAAGCCATAGTTTTTTGGGTGTTTTTCCTCAGGTCTGCCACTTTCAAGTATCTACTTCCTACACTAGACAGCAGCAAAGCAAACTGAACACTGCAGAATTTCTGGAGACTGGGGGGATTGGTGAGATGAGATTTCTTTTCCTGCTTTCAAAGCAGCAGCAGAAACTGATACCATTTTTCCTCATTCATCTCCTTTTTAAATATCATGGAGCAAGGGCATTGCATGTTTCACTGCCAGCCTGGAGGTTGCACTGCCCTCAAAAATCCAGCTCCTCTGTGTGATACCTGGACAAGCTCATCTCTTTCAGATGGAAGATTTTCCACTTGAGGCCTTGCTGTTGTCTTCCCTAATGCATTCCCTAACAAAACCTGAATTCTATTGACTGAAAAAATGTCACCACCTAGGACAGGCAGGTAGGAGTCCTACTGCTGCCTTGGAAAACACAAAAGATGCTCTAAGTGCCCTGCAATTCCCCTCTCCCATTGCTCACCAGCTCTTTAATAAAGAAAGCTAATTCCAGCTCCTGCTGGCATTCAAATTCTTACCCAGGAAGGGGCAAGTAGCAGATTCCATTCCATGACCTCAGTCCCCCTAATGCCACTGAAACTTTTCAATGCAGGTAAGCCCAAGTTGTTGCCATGGTTTACATTCCCCAGTGGGTAAACCAGGCAGTTACTCACACAACTAAACCAAAAGGCTCAGAGGAAAGGACAAGGAGAGCTTACCATCACAAAGACCATCAAAATAAGTTGAACCAGGGTAGGGCAGCAACACATCCACCCAAACCTTACGAAACCCTTTCCCCCATCCTTCCCCATACACACTCCTTTTTCTCCATCCCTCCCCTTTCCCTGAGCCCCTGCTCTGCCACCTGCTCCCCTCCTGCAGAGGGACAGGGAGTGGGGAAGGGTTGTGGCTTGATCCAGTCCAACCATTCCTTCCTTCTCAGGGGAAGAAAACCCACCCAAATCCTTCCTCATGGGCAATTTGGCATCCCTTCCATGAATCTCAGCACCTGTGGGTCTTCTCCCCCAGAACCCCTGTGGTGGTACTCTTGTAGCTGTTCAGTTATTCTGCTCATCCTTAATTGCACACAGCTTCAAGAGTTGCTCCAAGATCAGCTGTTCTACATGAGACATGTAACATTCTTGGAGTGAGAGAAGAGACATGATGACCTCAAAAGGAAAGAGGAAACCCTTACCCATTGCAGACAGGACTTGGCAAACCCTCCAGGAGATAGTTAATATCCAGAGGCCACCAGTAAAGGGATGGGAGTTGATGTTAGTTGGTTAGTTGTTGCACAGGGCTGTGGTGGCACATAGGTGACTCCTCAGGCCCACAGGGGAAAGCAGAGGTCAAGGAAAGCCAGAGAGGTGCAGGGAAGAATGCTTTCAGTTTTGTGCAATCCAAAGGGGGAGAGGTTCATGCAGGATATTACCTAAGCTATTTCTACTGCAATTCCAAATTCCAGAAAAGTTTTCATCTTCATAAATATTTATTCTAGACTGCACTAGATTTACTTTGTTACAGAAGGCAATCTCTGTGTGTGTGTGATTTATAAATCCCATGCATCTGACTCTTGAAACCCCCATCCAGGAGCAAACAGGAGCACCAACTCCCTGCACAGGTAACAGCTCTGCAGGCTGCTGCTAAATGAAGTGATAGCATAAACTATTCACTGTCTTCAATCTCTGATTCAGTAAATCAGACAAACAAACAAAAAGCCAGTGTTTATGAGAACTTCTTAATTATTCAGAGCCCACAATAGCTTTTCCCCTCGAGAGATAAAGGCAGCACAAGGTTAATGTCCATGTCTTTAACCAACCTTTTGGAGCCTGATCCTGATAAAAGATCTTGCAGCAAATTGGCCTCCCCCCACACCTCCCAGGAGAGGCAGCAAGTGACTGGAGTCCTCTTCTGGGACTTATCATCCCCTAAGTGTCCTCAGTGGTGTTTTCACCTCTGCCTTTCTTTCTTGCCTGGTCTGCACAGCCTCTCAATTACTGTCATATAAAAAAAGTCCTCAGGATACATGCAGATCTCCATACTCACAAAAGGAAGGAAATAATAGCCTGCATTTATTTCAAAAAGCAATGATGTTATTAGGGCTAACAATATTCTACTCTGGAACTGGAGCAAAACCAGAATAATCACCCAGCTGGTTACTAAGGCTCAGGCACAGCCAGCAGACACTTTTTAAGTCACCATAACTCAATTATGTTCAGTTGAGAACTCATGCCCATACTTCCAGGGAAAGAGGTGTAAAGGAGATGAAAAAGAATATTTGTAAGGAATAAGCCAAGCTTTCCAGTCAGAGATCAAAGCTCCCAGTGAATCAGCATTCATTTCATCAGGAGCATGGAGCAGATTTCCCTTTACTCTGCTGACAGCACACCAAAAACCCTACAGCTTCCCATGCAAGCTGGAGCCACTCTGCCTTTCACCAGCTCCATCAGGAATTCATGGTGGAGACAAAATGAGCTGGCTTTCATTTAGTGTGGAGGGAATCTCAGAGATTCTTAGGATATAGGAAACATTTCATTCAACCTCCCAACACCAGTGGTTACCTGGAGCATTACCAAAACCTCTAAAATAAGGAGATCTCTTTGGTGTACAAGGAACAGTGACAACTCAAAGATGCAATAGAGTTTCAGGTGCAAGTTTTCACAGCTGAAGGAGAAGACCACCAGCATTCTTACCTGAATGCTACAGCTAAAGACACTCCCTTTTTCCACATGGGGACAATAAGTTCACTCACTAAAGCAAAGAAGGTGACTAAATCCTATCAAAACCTCTCAGTAACACAAGATAATTGATGGTTGACAGGTTGGGTTCCAGAAGGATCACTAACTAACACAATATATTGAGGTTCAGCATGAAGTCTGAGCATAATTCAGTCATATGTTCCTAGACAGACACTTCAGTTTGCAAATTAGGGTCAGTAATTGAGCCTGCTCTTCACAGTTTGCTGCTTCTTGCCTTTCTAGTCTTACAATTTAGCTGGCTGTGCTACATCAGCCCTTCAACATGACAGAGTGTGATCACAGAAATGATGATTCCTTCGAGGGAAAAGGCACTTCTGGCAGCAAAGCCAACTTCAGAGATGTATAGATAATGTGCACACCTCCACACACAGCCCTCTTAGCTTTAACTGTCTTTCAGAGGGCCTCTCATCAGAGAGGTGCTGCCGTTTGACATGCAACATGCAGCCAGTTGCAAAGCAGGAGTAGAGATTCCCTTGCCATCTCCAACTGGGATTACAGACTCCTCTTTTGTTTCTTTCTTTAAATCAATAAGATTAGGTGGCCACATAATGAGATGAAAATGCAGCCAGTGGGTGCTCCTCAGCAAAGCCTAAGCCATGTAATATTGAGCTCCCCTGCGCCTGGCTCTGCAGGGATCATGCACTACGATGTAGACAGCAGAATACAATGTATAAAGAAAGAAATTAAATCAGAAGTGCCTTCTTTCCACTAGAAGACAAGGAAAAACTACAGAAACAAACCACAAAAGGTTGGATATGAGGTCTGAACTTCCAAGACATCAGTTTGTTCCAATGCACAAGGACACTGTAGTTCAGAGGCCTTATGTCTCCAGTCTTTAAGCTATCTTCTCCCTTGGCAAATACTTCCAAAAAGAAAGCCCAGCTTGTGGGGAAATACAGGCACCATGAGACATACAGGCTGATCTCAGACTCCTGAGATGGAATAGAACAAGGTATCTGTGATGGGTTGACCTTGGATGGCCACCAGATGTCCACCAAGCCCTTCTACCTCTCACTCTCTATCAACAAGACAGGGGGAGAAACCTACAACAAAACAAAGCTCCTTGGTTGAGATAAGGACAGGGAGATCACTTACCAGCTACCCTCATGGGCAAAACACAACTGACTTAATTTAATTAATTAATTCAATTTATTCATTTAATTCATTGCCATTTAATAAATTGGCAATTGGAACTGTCAATTCAGGTAAATTTATTGCCTACTCAAACAGATTAGGATAATGAGAAATCAGAATGAATCCAAAAACTCCTTCCCCCCATCCCTCCCTCCTTCCCAGGCTAGATTTCACTCCTGACTTCTCTACCTCCTCCCCCTGAGCAGCACAAGACAACAGAGAAGAGGGGCTGGGGTCAGTTCATCACACATCATCTCTGCTGCTCCTTCCTCACCATGATCATTCCCACAGGAGACAGTCCTTCATGAACTTGTCCAGCACAAGTCCTTCCCACAGGCTGCAGCTTCTCAAGAGCTGCTCCAGATCAGGTCCCTTTCAAAGGGTACAGGCCTTCCACAAGTCCTGCCTGAGAACCTGCTCCACCCTGGGCTCCTTTCCATGGGCTGCACCTCCTGCCAGGAGCCTGCTCCAGCACAGGCTTCCTACAGGGTTGCAGCTTCCTTCAGGTCACAGCCATCTGCTCTGGCATAGGGTCCTCCATGGGTTGCAGGGTAGGGGTCTTTTCCATGGGTTGCAAGGAGGACAACCTGCTTGGCCATGGTCTTCACCAAGGGCTGCAGGGGAATATCTGCTCTGGCACCTGGAGCACCTCCTCCTTCCTCACTGACCTTGGTGTCTGCCTTGTTGCCTCTCTCACCCTTTCTCATTCCCCTTTCCCAGCTGCTGTTGCACAGTGGGCTTCACCCTTCCTTAATTCCCTCAGCACAGAGGTTGCTGATGGGCTCAGCTTTGACCAGGGGCAGGCCTGTCTTGGAGCTGTGTCAAGCTGCCTCTGGTAGACATGGGGCAGCTCCTGGTGTCTTCTCACAGAAGCCACCCCTTTTGCCCCCTTCTACTACAACCACCTTGTCAGGTAACCCAAATACAGCATCTTAAGTAAAAAGATGACACTGCATCAAAACTCCCCAGAACTCAGATTTTACAGTAGAGAGAAATGAAAATAATTGCCTTCATCCCATGCAGGGAAAAGGAAAGAGGTAATAAGGTCACCTCAAACCTTATTTTGTGGAGTTACAGGCACACAGAGGCAAGCACAAGGCAAGGCCAAGCTGGCACAAGCATGTCATTCTGCCTCTGGCAGAGGCACAGGAGGTATTAACTGTGGTGAGAATGCTGATTGCCTAAAGTGAAGGAAAAGGGAGGACAAAGAACTGCATGACATGGACTGGAAAAGAGATGACAACCTTTGAAGCAGATGAATATGCAGTAACCTCAGAAGATGCAGGGCAGAACTCCCTGAGCCCAATTCTCCTTGCTTCTACTCTTCTAAAGCCCAACACAGCAGCAGAGTCAAGTGCAGATCATCCCTTATTTGAAACACCTAACAACAGGGCAAATCCAAATGCTGTCAAATGTGAGACCTGTTAACCCTCTTGGGTATTTTTCCCCCTCAAGATGTTAATTATTTGTTACATCCTCTTGGGAAAGCTGTGTCCTATTTTTCCAAAGAAACACAGGACTTCATCATTCCTATGTCTGGGTCACAGCTGTACTTGCAAACAGAAAACCAGAGGAAGCCCTGCTAGATGTTGAACCAAATTAGTTTAATTAAACCATAAACCAAGACCATTATCCAATAAAACTCTTTCAGAGAGGCTGCAGCTGAGCTCCCAGAAATGAAACCATTCTCAATATTAGAGACACTCATACTGACAGCCATAATGGCAGCCTCTATCCCAGCCAGGAGAGCTCTGCAGCCTCTCTGTGCTGTCCTGCTGCCTGTGTGATTACCACTCAGCCATGGCCATATGGTCCCCTCCTATGTACCCCAGGCAGCTCTGGTGTGGGCTGAGACTCAAGGAAGGCTCTGGATCTCTTGGTCACCTTCTTCTGGTGACTAATTGCCACTTCACAAGTTCTAACTCAGGCTTCCTCAGCAGCTCCCCAAACTCTTTCTACCCTTGGGTAAGAACTGTCACATCAAGGTAAGGGGAGGCATAGGAAGAGGAACAGGATTGAAGTCCAGCAAGACTGCAGATAGAAGATGCTATAAATATGCCTTTAGGCACACCATCAAACAGCCCCTAGATGCACATGCACAACCCTAAGAATCATTTGCCTGCCCCCCTAGATACTGTCAGGTGTATGGTTTAAAACAGATACAAGGAGCTGGAAAGAAGTCTGGCCTCAGGACTCCTCAAATACAGAACCAGCAGGGAGACTATGCTTGGTTTAGGACATGAATTCCCTTGATTTTAGCATGGCTTTGCTAGATTTAAACTAGCCCAAGCACAAAATGATGGCAGATTTGTACAAAATTGAAGCTGCAGGCTACAGTGAATGCAAAACACACTCCACACAAACCCTGGAGTCATCTTTGCTTCAAGTCTTTAGCTTCCTAGCTCTGATAAACATTCTAACAAGAGTATCAGAACACAAAAATACTGTTATTTGGAAGAAAAACAGTGGCTTTGCCCCTTCATTTTAGAGGGAAGCAGAACAGATAACATCAGGGTTGAACAAACACTTTTCTTTTTGCCTAACCAATGCCACAGGCTTTGTAGCATCTGCACCCATGAGCAAAGTTCTTACTCAACCCCCCCAAAAAATAAAGAGACAATAACAACACACTTGTCTCCTGGATCTCTCTCTGTCTGCTGGTAAGTTCTACTTGGCACCTCTGGCTTGCTGCCATGCTGCTTGGTAACAACAGAACCTTGGTTCTGCATGAATGGCTCCCAGCCTCTCCTGTTAAGCTTTGACCTTGAGGTTTCCATTACAGAATGACACCAGCTAGATCCAGATTCTGCCTAGGAGCATCAGGGGTGGGCTGGGAGGTGGAGAGGAGACTGCAGGATTGAGTGGGGGTTGGGTTTGTTTGCTTCTTTTCAGATTGGCACTTATAATTCAATATCTTGATCATTTCAGGGGGGAAAATAAGGCTATTTTTGTCAGAAATGACACTGTTCCACCTTGTGAATCTCTGCTTTTGATCCAGGGGAATCCACAGGAAGCTGACATGAGAACAAGAAACTCTGACCAGTCTTGTGAGAAGAAACATCACATTTCAAGGTCGGGTGCAGGGAAAAATGCTCTCCAAACCCACAGTTACTAACAGCCTAGAGACTTCCAGAGCTAAGTGTGACACTCGAGTTTGGAACTTGCCCTTTATGCTCCAGTACAGTTGTGTGTTTACTAAGAAGCCTGAATTCTCAACCTTATAGGATAAGAAGACAAAATTAAGAGTATATTGGTCAACTTTTACCCAGCCCACCTAAACAAAATCCCTTTCCTCTCCTCCCTCATGTCTTCAACCCTCTCCCATGGCGTCTCTGAAGAGCAGGCAGCTTCCAAGCTTGTATGTAACACAACAACCTCTAGTGATCAAAAAGGCAACTACACATCTCACAGGCAACAGTTAGCTTCTCGTGGTAGGCAGAGCACATCTCTTTCTCAGAAGGAAAACACCAGGACTGCAACACTTGTGACCAAAACCCAAAGCATTTGTAACATCCAGGAAGGAGAAGTGGTGCTGCCAGCACTCACAATGAAACTCCTGCAATTGCAGTGATTTTAAAACATATTTATTCAAGAAAAGAAGCCTATGGACATAGCTATTGCTAGTGATGAAAGAATAAGAGCCAGAAAACTCCTTGTCCCCATCCAAAGAGAGATGGCCTTTTCCCAGCAATGCAATAGAAGGAGAGAAAGCTGAAAGGCTGTAGGTCAGCAAGCACTTTAGTACTACTTAGGAAATAGAAAAACAGGAGCAGATGTCTAAAGAAATAGTTGCTGGGTGCAGGGAATGAGCAGAAACCCCTAATCACTTCCTTTAAAGGCCTTAGTGGCAAGTCTATTATTCCAGGGAACATGGCCCCAAACATCCTACCAAAGGTGATGCAAAAAACTGGTGACACAACTGGTAATAAGAGCTTGATCTCCAACTTAATAGACTGGTTTTATCCACTGTAACACAGCTTCTGTACAAATTGCTTACAGAGAATGTTAAGAGGAAAAATAATCACAGACTTTTGTGAAGTGCTTTTAGCTTTACAGATGAGAGAAGACTTTTGAAGTGACAAGCATTTCTCCTGAGCATATTTGTCAAGCAACCTCCAGCATTGCCAGAGTGCTCTGCAAGTTAGTGACACAAGCATCCTGTCCCTGAACTTCAGCTTTTAGCAAAACAAGGCTCCTGACATGGTTAGGAGGAACTGCTCCTTGGATAGAACTACTTCTAATTCATCAACTGCAGAGGGAGCCTAAGACACTTAGGATTTTAGATAGCTGAGCTTCAGGTAGGGTTAATCTCAAGCTGAGGGTGGAGGAGAGTCTCAGATCTGCCCTAGGATTTGGTCTACACTCTAGTCAGATGCTTTATCCCCTTTTTAGCAGTAGTCCACAGGCTTGCAAAGGCCTGACCCCAGGGAGATTCTCACTAGCACACCTTGGGCATGGCAGGACCCCCAAGATCTTTAACAACCCCTGAATGCTGCTCAAGCAAAGCCTTTCACACTTCTCTCACACATAAATACCACTTGCACAACTTCACTAAAGCTACATTTCTGTTCATTTACACAAAGAAAGCCAAGAGAGGGAAAGAAAACTCATGAAAAAAAAACAACCCACAAACAAAAATAACTCAAACACCCCAACCCTAAAGGCAGGAATGACAGCAAGTTTATAGTGATAAATAGCTACAAGTCACCAAATAAAAGTAGCATCTCAATCCTACTGCTTCATTTGCAACCCTTAATTACCTGAAAAAAAATGAACTCCTCAAGTTCCCCAGCAGATATCCATTATTCTGAGGAGAGAGTAAAGCACTCATTTCACAGCAGCATTAACACAGACTCCAAGCAAACCTTGCATGGCCACCAGTAATTCCAAGATATAAATGTGTGACCAGGTGTGGGTGGGAATAGATTGAACCCAGGTCCACAAAAAGCTTCTGGAAAGCTCTACAGCCACCTCTGGACCCAGCAGATATCTGCAATTCACCTAGCAATGTTAGAGGCAGGGTTTTTATCACCCATCCAAGGAAGAGAGGACAACATCCCCACTCACCAGGCTCCAGCCTAGCTGATGAAATAAATGCATAATCCTTCACACCAAGGAGCAAGTGAAACCAGGGCAGCCTCCAGCAACAAGAGACAGGGACAGAAAACCACAAGGGAAGGTCTCCAGCCCCAGTTCTTGGGACAGTCTCCACTTGTGATCACATCTGTGATCACTTCCCATTTGGGGGCCAGCAGTCAGATGAATTCCCACTGCAAAGATCACGTTTTTCAACCTCTCTTCATTCATGTTTGAATATCACTAGGCAGTAAATGGAGCCTGTGTGTGGCTTCTAAGCAGCAAGTAAATATTAATATATTGTGCTTTAATATGCAAGCTTGTCAAGGTGCTGCAATGGTAAAGTGATTTATGAAATGAAAAATCAATATGAATAAACTCTAGTGAATGCACTCCATGGATTTCTCTGGAAGAAGGGGTAGTAAGAGATCACCTTTTCACTGTCTCCTACAGCTGCAAAATGCAGTTCTTCTAACAGGAAAGCATGTTTGCTATCACAGGCCAACTCCTGCACCCAAAATCTGAAATCTGGCATGCCATCAAGCCAGAGAACCAACCAAAATGACCCTAATTTGCAAACTCTCTTTTGCTGTGAATTCACAAGAACTGAGGTTAATTCTCTGAAAAGCAGATTCATGTTTATATAGGTATTATATTATATATATAAGGGCAAAATCCCTTTAGAGGTCAATGTATTCAACACTCAAAAATAGAAGGGCCATTTAGAAGAAGAATATTCAGATATGAGATACCCACAGTATTTGGGAGGTGGCTGGATCTGGGATTTAACTTTGCACCTGCCTCTGGTTAGAGAGCAGAAAAATAACTGACCTCCAATGAAAGCAAGCAAAGCTGGACAACAGAGCTCAAAGTCACAAATTAAGGTACCAAAAAAGATACCTATCCCTCAGCAAAGAAAACCCCAAACAAACAGAAACCCTCCCCAACCCAAAACCAAACCCCCTCCCTACTTTTTTCATGTAGGCATCAAAACAGACTTGGGAAAACTGAGCTTTTTAAAACTGAGCTTTATCTCTCTCCTCTACCCCTGCAGGTTACCTTGGTGCACTGGAAAAGCTTGACAATTCCCAGAGCAGAAGACACACACCACCCTGCCTGCACTTCATTTCTGCTTCTCTCAGTGTAAACTACAATCTATGTTGAGGCTGAATTTAACAGGAGGTGGAAAAGCAGCCTTTGGGTTGCTGTTAGGAAAGCTCAGGTGGAGCACATCTCTCTTTAACAGCAACACACCTACTGAAATCAGTGGCTTCACCTGACTTCAGCAGTGACTTCTCATTCTCTTTACAGCTGCAGCTTTTTGGTTTTCAAAGAGGTCAGCTCACTGGACCATAAATGGTCCTGCAAGTAGAGAGAAATGGTGTGGGAGGAGAAGAGGTTGCTGTAAACTTTGAGATGATTAATCCATAGCAAAAACTAAGCATATGATAGCCCTGCCTTGGTTTGCAGAGTGTCTATCACAACTCTCCAGGCACATTAAGCAAATTGGAAACACAAACATGTTACAACAGTAAGGCCAATAAACCTTTCTCACCCACAACCCTTAAGCAGAGTAAATTAACAGCCTCTGCTCACCTACCAGGAAAAGGACTCTGGAGCACATCCTGAAATTTAGAAGCTCTGACAGACACTGAGGAAATTATTCTCAGAGCTCTCCAAGGAAAAACACTGCATTTCTTTTGGTCTCCCTGACAGACCAGGGTTTACTGGCATGTTTCAAAGTTGATCTGAGTAGCTGCAGAAAAATGTGGCCAAAGAGACAGTGACTTGGATTTAGGATAGCAGAGCCTTGCAGCTATCTGACCACCAGCTGCAGCTGCACATCTCTTGGGTATCTCTTTCAGCTGCCTTGAAGTTTATGCTCCATGTATCCCCTGACTTTTCTGGATGTTATTCTAAGATAAACAAACAACAGCCTAAAAGAGTAACAACAAAAGGAAGCTGCAAATCCAAAGTTTAAAGGAAACTGTCAGCTTCTGCACTCTGACACCTGAGCCTCTCCTCTCATTTGGCTGCACTCAGGTTTGACTCCCTTGGCAGTGATGTTCCCCATAGCAGCCAATGCAGCTGCTGAGGCTGGAGAGTGAGTGACAAATGACCCTCAAAATTGGGTGGCTGGTAAGCAGAAGAATCCAAGGAGTCTAAATATTGTCAGCACTACCATGTCCCATCCTGTGATTGCCACAGCTGACTGCACTCCTCAGGGATAGCTGCTGAAGCTTCTCTTCCAAAGAACACTCCAGGGTGTGCAACTCATGTCAAGATTAGGAAGTGCCATAACAAATAACCCAGTGTGCCTAGATCAGAACAAACCTCAGCCAGGGTCACATCCTGCAGAAGTACTGAGGTTATATCATAGCTGAGCTTCCCTGCCATGGTACTGTTCTGGATGGATGAATGTCATCATGACCAGAGGAGTCATTTTCTGGCACACTAAATTAAAAGGAGGTCTGGATTTATGAGCTGTGCAGTGGCAATCAGAGTGATCTGCTCCTTTAAAAAAGTTCTGTTTCTTTTTGGTGTAAAAATACAGCACTGGCATAAATCACCATGGACTGAGAACTTCAGATCTACATATTGGATATGCTAGGTCCTAAAAGGACCCAGTGGATTTGCAAACTATCTTCCTGATGTGCTCTGAAAGTTTAAGCAGAGAAACCTTTTGCTGGAAAGAACATGGTTGAATGAATGTAAATAAACATATTTACTACCTTTCTAGTCTGATTTCAGAGCAGGTCATAAATTCTGTTTATATTCTGTGAGCTGAGAGGAACAAGAATTAATAATAAATAGGATTTTTGATTTTTTTTTCTTTTTTTCTCTCTTAATTGCTGAAAGACAGACTGAAAAAACTCTCACCTTGATACTCAGTGCTATTTGAATATGTTTGGAGTCAGGATAGCAAACCAGCTTTTGAGAACAATCAGGTTTTTTCTTGGTTAATCACTTCTGCTCTGTGATTTCCTATCCAATTCCTTGTTTGTGTGGCTTCTGTGAGTAATGAGCATGAAACAAGTGGAAATTTCACAGCCTAGACTTCAAAGGAAACTTTTGTTGGTGAATATTTAAACACAGCAACCTCAATACTTGTTAAATATCAATACTGTATTTATGTCAGTAGAATTCTACTCTTGCACATTTAAGGTAAGTGATCATCAGAAAGGTCTTTTATTATGAATCCAATGAAGTATTTGTGGATGGATGGATGGACCAGCTCATTAAATGACATCCTTGCCTCCTCCTGTTTCAAAGAACAACCCAAAACTTCATTCATGAGGAAGAAGAATTCTTAAGAAGTTAACAAGAGCAATGAGAAAGGCCCAGGGACTGTTGGGATACAGAATGCAAGCAACAGCTCCCTATGGTCAAGCTGAAATGTTGCTAGAGTCAACTTGAAGCAAGGGTTTAAAAGGCAAATTCAGAGATTCTCTGAGTGATGGGGAAATGCTCAGGGATTTATGCTTTCTATCTCAATATCTCTGGGCCTGCCTTCACAATGTTTTCACTGCAATCAAATATTCCTTTGCTTTTATTATTATTTCTTTTTTTAAAGCAAGCTGCAAGCACCAGCAAACTAGGAAGAAGTTGGGAGCAGAAAGAGCTGGTATATATTGTCAGAGCAAATCAAGTTTAACAGCAACCAGCTTTGCCAGAACACTGTGAAATGTTGCCCATGGCAGATTTACATTAAACAAACTTCTCACTTATTGTATAATAATCATCAGTGAAATAATGCCATTAGAATATCATGAATAATGCAGTGCTCATTGATATGCACCAAGGACTTTACTCATAATCACTCTCATCAGTCTGGACAGTTTGCTTTTGGGGGCAGACAAATAGGGATTGGTTCAGGATTTTTTTGGAAGGGTTTTAGCTTCTGGATTCAGTGAGAGGAAAGGTGATGAGAGCCCATGTCATCATGGAAGTGAGGAGCAGAAGCCTCAGCAACAGAGTTCACCATTCATAACCACAATCTACTAGTTAGAATGAAGATTTCCTCTCTAAAGCAAAGACCATGGCAAGGGCATTTAGCCATGAAGAAGGCAGACAGCCTGCACCAAGAGTCCAGCTCCCCAGTAGCAAGAGAGAATAACAATCTGATCCAAATGAATGCAGGGACTGTTGAGTTCAATAGGATTAGGATTAGTCCCCACAGCCTCAATTTCTGTTCCTAAGACAGAAAGGCAATTCTTACCAAGCCAGGGACATCTAGTTATTCCAGTCCTGCTGTTTCCTCTAATGCTATCACTCTCCTATCAGCAGATGAGCTTTTTTTCACTTTTATGGGCCCCTGCCTGTAGTGAGATCATTTCATTTCCTCTTGCTAGCTGAATCCTAATTTCCAGATAGCAATTTGTGTACAACTGACAAACCTGTAACACAGTACTCTGCCAAACAGAGGCACAGCAAGTGCTTTGGCCATAAGAAAGCGTGCACATTTGCTGGGTGCATTGCCTCAGACACACTTTCTTCCTCACAGATAGTAGTGCTGGGCTTTACTGGGCAAAAGAAAAGGAGAAAGAGAAGTAAGGAAGCCTCCAAGTTAGCCAGATGCTCTGGTTTACTACTTGTGGAGAGATGTGGCCACTTTCTAACCACTGGCCAGATACAAGGTGAGACTGAGAAGGAATTGAGTCAGGTGACTGCTGGACATATGGAAACAGTTTGGAAACTCCCTGTTATTGAAGAGAGTTTGCAAGCTCAGGGGCACAACCACCCTCTGGGATGACTCTTGTGTGACTAAGGCATGATGATGGACATGCAATGAGATGAAGTGTGCTTCCTGGGCCAGATGCAAGAGAATCAAGATACCAAGGAGTGATATCATGCCTACATGAACCAGAGCAACAGAGAAAGGCTGTTGTCTTCAACAGCTTGCCTGGGAGGAAGTTCACCCACAGAAGAAAAAAACCAAAAACCTAAGAGTGATTTCCACATACCCCTTCTTGCCCTTGCAGGAAAACACCCTCACAAATGACAAAAGAAGTTGCAGCTTGCCAGGGAAACTAGGGAAAAAATCAGTTACAGAGCCCAGCATTTGAAGGGCTCTGCAGAAACCTTTCTTGTGTGCTGCCCATCAGAGTTTTCTGTTGCATGCTGACTCCCAGTGCACTGCAGCCCAATCACCTTGGACTCTGCAGTGCAGGGCTTGTGGACTTCAAATCCCCTATCTCCATGCAGAACCAGGATGTCCCTTCTGCCCTTGCTAGGCTACAGCACCATGAAGTCTTGAAAAGGAGAAATGAAGAGCATCTCCTTCCACTAGGTCTCTCCAGTAAAAGTTAGAGGTGAATAAAAAGCTCCTCAAAGCTTTTTAATTTAACTAATTAACCCTCTCTAGACATCAAAGACATTATTTATAATTCAGTCAGAAGAAGTGAACAGCCAGTTCTTAACTGCTCTGTGCCTTCTGCAGTGGGAAGAGCTGGACATTCAGCATTTCAAGAGAAATCTCTGCATCTGCTTACAGATTTTCAACATATTTTTCTTTATCCCTTCCTTACTGGCAGCTGATATTAATTTTCCTTCTCTAGATTTCATTTACAGAAAATCAATGGCAGTCAGCACATGATGATCAACGTGGTAGCAATTTCCCTTTAAGCTTGCAATTTATTACTTAATCATCCTTCCTATTAATAACCCTTCTACACATATGGCTATTCAATATTTAAAACTAAAACTGTAGATGTCTTACTTCAGCTTACAACTTGTACAAAGCTGAAGCCCTTTAAAAAACTAGATCAGGGCTCTCAGAATCCATTCACAAGTAGCTTTTAATAGAAAACCCTCATTTGAGACCTTTGTGGGGCAGTATTATCTTTCTTTGCATTAAACTCTGGAAATGCACATCTATAAATTAAAACTCTCTTTTGGTTTCCTTTTCTGTTCTCCAGCATTTATAAATGGAAGGAAAAAAAACAAACCCTTTATGGTAATTTCTTGAAAAGCAAAACTTAATCAGTATTTCCCTTCTAGTTAAAGAGGACAAAATTACCTCTGTCTTAATATTACATGTATTTTAAGTGTAAGATCAGGAGAAAGATAAGTAACTATCTTTAGGAAGTAGAAAGGAGGGACATCTACTGTTCCCTTATCTTTGAGGGGCTGTCCTCTTTCCACCACTGTTATCCAAGTTCTGCCTTTGAAAGGCAGACACCTACAAATCTGCACATCAAAAATTTCCCTAATTTACCTCACTGTGTGGAACTTACCATTAATTGCATTGTTTTACACCCTTACAATTCAAAACAAAAGGGTTAAAGTTTGCACTTCCCAAATATATCTTCTTAATTTTGTTACATTTCCTAATGAGAGTGCAGAGCAAGGAGATAAAACCCAGGATGGCCATGGAGAGCAGACACCAGAGACATCTCTTGTGCCCATACTCAGCACTGATAAGGCCTTAGCTAACTACTGCCACCAGCTTTTAGCATGATACTTGGGTGCAGATAGGAGAAGACTGGAAAGAACAAAGCACAGATCTATATAATTGGGGGGTGAGATGGAAAAACTTGGGGCTTTGAATAAGCTGCCTGAGATGGACAAAAGCTGCCTGAGATGGACAAAAGCTGCCTGAGATGGACAGCATGGTTCTCCTAGGGGTGCTTTTGGGGCACTCAGGAAACTTGTGGCTTTACAGTGCCACTGGTAGGGAAACTATTGCAGTCAGGGAAGAGCTTTGTGGGAGTGTTCTAAAGCTGGGTGATTTCTTCCTCTCACTAGTTCAGACTCAGTTTGGGAACTGATGGGGGCTGTTTCTTTTTGGCACTGAGTTAAATTTTTGAGACTTTGGTTTCAAAATGCTTGCCTTTTTCATTATAAATCTTTTATTTTGGGGGGAGGTTTTCTCCCACTTCAGTCTAAGCCCCCCCCAAACCAGCTACTTCAGCCCAAATAGAACCAATTCCTCCCTCCTAGGTTGTTTTTTGTTTGATTTTATATCTGGCCACTGAACCAAGAGAAAAAAAATGCCACTGTTCACTAAGCTTGTCTCTGCATTCCTGCACTCCCACCTTCCCTTCATGGCCTCAATACATTTCCCACATCATCCTGTCTCCTGCATGGGCTCTGTGGCAGCTGCAGCATCTGAATGGTATATGTGTTTATCTTTTCCCCCAAGGTCAAGAGTAAGAGGTGGTTTCAAAGGCAGGTTTACAATGTTACTGCTCTTTCTGAAAAATACAGGCATTTAATCTCCCTAATAGTGGCTCTGATTAAGGATGCAAATATTCAATTAATCTGGAATACACAGTGGGCTTCACAACTGAGTGAAATAACGTGAGGGAAGTAATTGGCTTGGGACCACAAGTTATCTTTATACTCCCTCCACTTCACAAGAGCATTTCTCTGCTTAGAGTTATGTGGTAGTCATACACTTGGGTGCCAAAGCCCTGGGGATCTGGGCTGTTTACATCAAGTCCACACCCCAGCAGCATGCACAATGGTGACAACCCACAGGGCATATTTTCTACAATCCCAGTGTTGTTAGCACATTCTTCCCCCACACACCTTTGCTGTCCTGGGAACATGGACATGGGTAAAGCCCCTAGTGTATTGATACTAATGATAAGCTTCTACTCATGGTTGTTGCCTAGGGGCCACACTGGAGACAATTCATTCAGGTATAACACAAAAATCAACCTGGCAGCCAGAACAACTCCTTCAACTCATCTCTACCATGGTCCCTACCATGGAGAAAGACCTTGCAAATTATTCCTCTCTCATGGTAAGAGATTTTTGTAGGAGTCTGCTCTTTTGGGAGCCTTTTTTCCAAACAGAACAAACAGGGAGTTTCAGCTGGGATACCAGGTTAAACCTCAAAGAACCCCACCTCACTGCTTACTGGTAGGAGTTAAATGCAATGTCTTGTCTCACAGCAGCTGCTGGGATTAAGTGGGCTCCTCTGTGCAGACAAAGGAAGGGAGAAGGAGGAGTTCTCAGCCAGAGGAACATTCTGCCTATCTGGAATACAAAGCCAAAAAGCTGTCTACAAGGCTCTGAACAAGTGCCTTGGTAATTGCTAAATATTGAGTTCCAGGGCATCTATCCCTACCCTAATGTCCTTCCATCTCCAGTGAACTGCACAGCCTTCATATTTATAAATGAGAATGTTGCAGGCAAGCAGTCAGTTGATGTGTGCCCTCATTTGCTCTTGACAACAAGACACAGATTCAGAATGCCAGGCTCTGCATTAGAAATCAGCTCCACACCAGAAGAGAGGAAGCACCATCAACAGCACAGGCATGTGAACACAGTAAAACCAGTACACAAAGGCAGCACACTCTGGATCTGAGAGAGAGTAAGGTCTTAAAGGGTAAAATTCACCTGAGGAAAGGACCTGCATAAAGTCCATGCTACAGCAATGACACACAGTGATTCTGAAAACTCACACACATAGAATTACACAGAATCATCAGGGTTGGAAGAGGTCTCTAAGATCATCAGAGCCAACCATCTACCTAGCACCACCATGCCACTAAACCATGGCCCTAAGCACCACACCAGGATGTTTTCTGAACCCCTCCAGGGAAGGTGACTCCATCACTGCCCTGGGCAGCCTGGGCCAGTGCCTGACAACTCTTGCTGGGAAGAAATTGTTCCTGATAGCCAATCTTATTTTCTCTACCTATGTTTAATTCCTTCTGGTTTTTTTCAATAATACAAACCCCAAACCCATTTCAAAACCATGTTAACAGCAGAACTCAGTTTAACTTTAATAAAACCTGTGATAGGATTAAGGTTCAACTCTGTAACCTTGTCAGATTAGGGCCTGCAATAAGGTAGTTATGCTGTAGTTCCTTACATCTTTCCAAACGAACTTCTGTGATCTTTCCAAACATGTTCTTCACAACTCTTCTTGCCCCCTAAAGAGCCCTAGCCAAGTTCTAGCCAGATGCTTGGCACTTTGGAAGAAATACTGGAACAACAACAAATGTGTGTGTAAAAAACAGCTGAGGGAAAAATCCATTCCAAACATAAAACATCTTTCATTTTCAAGTTCCTGAGATGAGATTAAATAGAAGGAGCAGAACAAATAGGTAAGGAAACATGAAAGATATCTTGACAGGTTTCTAGTAAACATTCAGCTGGGAATTTAAATTTAAGGTGATGCTCACATTATGCCTTTTTTAATGGTATCCATTAAGGATTCCCTGGGCAGGTTTTCATCTCATCTTAAAAGCTCAAGATTACTATCATTTTAATTCAATGGGTGCTCCCTCTGGTTGTAATATCTACTTAGAAGATGGTAAGTCTTACATGGTTACTGCCCTTTTTATTTAGCATTGCATCAAACAATCAAGCAAGCAAGACAAGAAATCCTTTAGAACAACATTAAGCTTGCAAAAATCAAGCACTCACCAGGTGAGAAAATCAGAACTGATTCAACTCCCAGGATGCATTAAGCTATAGGAGAGTTGTGACTGTGTCTAGGTTCATCTGGCTGCTGTCCCTAAAACTGCCTCTCCAGTTCCTCCAGGGAGTCATCTCAGGTAGTGGCAGGACTGAGGTAATTGTCTGGTTTGGGTCATCTGGTTGATGTCTTTCCTTTGGCCCCACCTGGGTACCTGCCAGCAACAGGTACACCAGACATCAACACCAGATCTTAATAAAGTTGATAGACCAAGCTCTTGCAAGCAGGGGTAGTGACCTTTTTCAGCTGGCTGCCACTGACTAAGGATGTGTGAATGAGGTCTTGTGTGGGAGAACAGGGGTGCCCACACTATTCCTCTCACATAGGAGGGGTCAAAACTATTTTATTCATTAGCTGAGCAGCTCAGTAACCAAAGCCTAGGGACCTGTGGAGATCCTAGCCTCTAGAGCAGGCTACAAGCCCCCTGGGTTTATAGCATGTATGGAAGAAAGGAGATTCTCAACTCATTTGCATAATTCTCAAACTTAATTAACTTGACTAAATTCATCCAAGTCTCTCTTTCAGGTCATTAATACATCTTCAATAGGCTTGATATGTAGCACTCTTTTTCTGCTTAGTAACCCAACAATTAATTTGTATTTTCTCTACAGGTCACTGCTAAGGAGCCTTATTTCTGCCTCTAGTCTGCTAGGGATTTCATGTGGGAAATCTTTGCTTATTAGACCATAAATGTTTATTGTGCTTATTTGATTAGTGATGTATACTTTGTTTTTCCAAGGAATGCTTTTGGGTTAAAAAAGCCCACTCTGCCTTTTCCTACAGCCTCACAGAAGAGCTTCTACTGATGCTTTACATATCTTGGGCTTCCAGATTCTGCATCTCAGGCTCAGACTTCAGGTAACACACTGCCAAGATGTTGAGTGTCTCTTAAATATCTGCAGTGCTACAGGAGTCCCTACATCACAACATCAACCTAGCTGCCTGCCCACATCATCTCCAGAGGGGAAGAGGAAGCAGGATGAGCTCCTGACTCCTCTTGTTCTCAGTGGTTTGGCAGACACCTGCCCTTGGCAGCAGGCAGGCAGTAAGAACATGCTAACAACTGGCCTTGCTCATGTCTCCAGTGTGGTCAGGGCTGAGACTCAGATGTCAAATCATGTCTGGCTGCTTGCTGCTCCTTTCTCCTGCCATCTGCACCCTGTAGTGAGGCTGGCTCGGTATGAGTAACTTCAAGCTGCTTGCAACAGCTGATGGGTCATGCAGCCTGCTTCTATGTTAGATGTCAGCATCTTGCCCTAGGTATCTCCTGAAATGTTTGGGCTGGTACAAGAACCTGAAGCAATGTACTGTTTCACACCAAAAAAAAAAAATCTAGAAGCCTCATTAGGTCTATTGACCACCCAGAGTAAAATTTAGCCTTCTTGCACTGGCATGATTAATGGGGCTAAATTTAACCAGTCCAAGTGACAGATTCTGGACCTAAGACAGAGTAATACCATTAGAGGTGTAAAATGGGAAAGCAGTGGTTGGAGAGCAGCCCTGCAAAAACAAAGGGGGAGGATTTAGGGGTTTAGGGGTGCTGGTTGACAGTAGGCTCAAGACAAGTCAGCAGTGTGTCCTGGCAGCCAAGAGGGCAAACCACATCCTGGGGTGCATCAAACAATGCAACCAGCTGGTCAAAAGAAGCAGTTATCCCACGTGTGAAACGTTGGTGCAGCCTCACCTGGAGTATTGGCTGCAGCTCTGGGCCCACAGATGAACAATGGATCCAGAGGAGGGCAGGAAAAGGAGTGAAAGAGCTGGAAATCATGGCCTGTGAGGAGCAGCTAAGGACTTTGGGTTTGTATAGTCTGGAGAAAGGGAGGCTGAGGGGTGACCTGGTTGCTCTCTACACCTTCCCAAAGAGGGAAAGTGGAAAGGGAGCTGCCGATCTCTTCTCCCTGGGATCCAGCCATGGGATGCTTGGGAATGGTTCAAATCTGCACCAAGGGAGGTTTGGACTGGACAGCAGGAAGCATTTATTTAGCAAGAGGGTGGGCAAATACTGGAACAGGCTTCCTAGAGAGGTGGTCAATGCTTCAAGGCTGTCAGTATTTAAGAGGCATTTGGACATTGCCCTTAACAACCTGCATTAAGTTGGTCAGCCCTGAAGTGGTCGGGCAGCTGGACTAGAAAATCATTGTATGTCCCTTCCAACTGATATAGTCTGTGCTATTCTATTCCAGAAAGGTTGATTTCTTTTATCTGAAACAAGTCCACTCATTGTGAGAGGTTTTAGCCATGTAAATGCACCTCTCCCTGTTCTAATGTACTCTGTTAGGATGCTCCTGACGTTTCCTGCTATCTGACTTTTTCTGTGATCACTTCCCTCTTCATTCTGCTCTTAACCATTTCCTTCATATTGAGAATTTATAAATATGTCCTTTCAAAGTTCACTGCTTCTGCAATTTCCCTAAGTCATCTGCTCTTACTCTGACAAATCTAATTGTATAGTGTTCACAGTTGCTCAGGGGAGATCCTAGATCTGCCTCTATTAAATCCTGGTGTCTGTGCAGAAGTAATGAATCCTCTCCTGTCCTATAAGCATCAAAAATAAAGCTTAAAATAAAATTCAGATTGAATTTTTGTGGGTTTTTTTCTGGTGCTGTTTCATCTGACAAAAATCCACCTGTTTTGTATGCTGAATCTTTCTGAAGACTGTCACTTGAATTCCCTGAAATCAGTAACAGACCTGGGAGCAATGGCTCTAATTAACCCTTTGCTATTAAAAACCATTCTATTATTAAACAAGAACAACTGCAGTGGGGGTTTGGGTGGAGTGTTGTTATATTTGCTAGCCATTATTACCAACTTTGAAAATAAGGTTGAAAGGAAAACCACTAAATACTAATACCAAGACGACAACATATGCCAATACCTTCGTAAAGAAGTTACTTAAGGATTTGAAATAGCAAAAAAGAAATTCCCTGTGGAGAAAGAAGGAAAAGGAAGAAGTATTGCTGCCAAAGAAAAAGAATGTCACCTCTGGCAAACATGCTTTTAGATGTTTAGGTACTCTGCTAACTAACCAGCAGGGAATTGGAGGCAGACAAGAGAGAGATTCAGTTATGCTAAGGAGAGCTACAACAACCTCTGGGGAGTCCACAAAGTGTGAAGTTCTCTTCAAGTAAGCTAGTAAGAGCTGGGAACCTAGACTACACTGACAAATTCCATCCCCACTATTTGGATACTGTTAGGTTTGCTATTACATTGTTACTGATTCATGAATTCATCTGACTACAGTTTTGCATCAAATGCATTTGGTAAATCTTCTGTGAAGGTTTTACTTCCAGGAACTTGTCATTTAACAGCAAGGAGAAAGCAAAGGTAAGCCACAGTTGTGGTAAAATCATCCTGAAAGTTACAACACCCACTTAATGCTGCTGTCAGTGTTGCTTGAAGGATGTACATAAGATTATGTCTGCAAGTGAGAGTCCCCAGAACAAAGTCCCAGGCTGAGATGACTTAAGAACCACAGCTGATATTTACATAACTGGAATTAGTTACTTAAATTCTTTACATAGGAAAGATACAGAAGTCATGCCAGAACACCAACAAACCACACACCCTGCCAAGGACCTCATTTCTCCTACTCACATCCCAGGGAGCAGATGGAATGGGAAAGCAGAGGTGGAAAATAGTGAGCTAGGCAAAGAGTAGTAAAGAGAGAGATGGCAAGTCCATTCCCTGAATTAGCACTCATTAGGTCTGCTCCCTAAAGTCTAGGTCTTTCATTGGGTTCATTTTAGGGTGTTTGCATATTGCTACAGGTCTCAGTTATGAAAGAACAGGTTGCTAATCCAACAGAAAGGAGGGAAGCACAGGTTTAAAGATTTCATCTCTAGATACTTAGACATGCTATCAAATACAAGGAAGGGTAATACAGGAAACAACATAAGCTCAGTCTTATATTAAAAACCCTTAGACAGATCATCACCCTCTCCAGTGCTGCTCTGAGCAGTGCAACAAGCACTGTCCTACACCAGGCAGCAACTCAAAGCAAGGAACTGCTGGCAAATCTGTCCACAATCTTTGTCTTAGCAGGCATGATGTTAGGGGAAGAGGAGGATGACTACTGACATCCATGAGTTTCTACATACTGGATGAAAAAACAACAGCTAGTTCATATTTTCCTCAATAACTGGGGGGCTTTTGTGGTTTATTTTTAATTATTATTATTTTAGAATATGTTTTTTAAAGTAAAGATATCATTTAAAAGTTAATATATCATTTGACAAGGAAAGTTGTTGGTGTGACCAAAAAGAGAATCTTAGATATTACTGAGATTTTTCATTCCAGTAAATATCCCTTTCTGGCCAGCTCAAAAGTCCATCTTTGGGTAGGAGCATACTTCCACACATTCCACACACTCCTGACTGTATCACCCAGGAGGTAGAACAGAAGGCTTTTTTTGTTACTTTCTATTCATGTCTTGATAACTCCATGGAGGTATTGCCTCCAACTCTTCCCACAAGATAAGCTATAAAATACTCATCAAAATATCTGAGACTCTCTTATTGCCAAGTCTCTGTCCCTACTCTGTTAGTCCAAGTATATCTTAGTGTAACTGCAAATAGAATCATAGAATCCTAGAACTGCCAGGGTTGGAAGGGATCTTAAAGATCAGCTAGTTCCAACCCCCCTGCCTGCCAGGGACACCTCCCACTAGATCAGGTTGCCCACAGCCCCATCCAGCCTGGCCTTAAAAGCTTCCAGGGATGTAGCTTCCACAGCCTCTCTGGGCAACCCGTTCCAGTGTCTCCCCACCCTAACAGTGAAGAACTTCCTCCTAAGATCCAATCTAAATCTCCCCTCCTCTAGTTTGCATCCATTCCCCCTAGTTCTATCCCTACCTGACATCCTAAACAGTCCCTCCCCAGCTTTCTTGTAGCCCCCTTCAGATCCTGGAAGTTTACTTCCCCTGCATATCACACATTAATGAATCCTGAAATGCTGGAAAGGTGGAAAATTGTTCAACATAAATAAGACTGAACCTTCCCATGCTCTATATTAATTATCACTTCTTTCCTCATTAAAGAAAAACTCCATTGAAGATCCATTAAGGAGTGCATTTTTTAATCAAGGCTTAAATTACAGCTCATGCTGTAATCAGAAAGCCTATTGTGTGACAGCATGAACAGCAAAAGCTGTGTACAAAGCACCAAAATAAAAACACATTGTTATGCTAAGTACAGTGTTGGAAGAGAAATTTGCATAATATTTGGGCACTAACCAGAGCTAGAGGCACCTAACTTTGATACTGTTGATTATTCATCAAGTTACAGAAGGTATTTTTCTTTAATCTTCAACAATTTGGACTAGTTGCTTTTCTAATGTGAGAAATCAGTTTCCAGGTATGCAACATAACATCAGACATTCATTTTAAATGTGTAAGCTTATGCTCTTCCTGACAGATATTTGCATTTCCTATTGAATTTAACTAGACAGACAGGTGCTCACGCCTTGTGCTGGAATCTTGTCTGTCAAAGAGGAGCACAGTTTCTCCTTGCCTCCTGCAAACTCTGCTTACAGGCAAATCCCTGCACCTCTGGCTCACTTCTCACATTCTGTCAAGAACTCCAACAGTGTTTTTAGTCCTGCTGCAGGAATGAAAGCTTCACCCTCAAAAATCCCCAAAATGCTAGCCTGCAGGTGACAGAGTAAGCCTCTCTCTTCTTTGTTCTCCACACTCACTATATTTAAATCAATCCTGACTTGCCTTTATTTCTTTCTTTTATTTTGTCCCCTACTCAATTCCCACTGGGTTGACTTCTTTTCTGGATGGTCACACTATCTTGCTGCTTCCTTCACAAACTTTCTTCTCTGAAGCAGCCTCCTTTGGTCTCTGCTTTAGCAGCTCTTTCCTAGCTCCAGTTCAGCTGGAAAACATTTACCTTCTCATAGACCTAGTCTGCATTCCAGCCCTGTTTTAGCATTGAGATGACACACTCTGGCATGCTTAACAATAGAAAACAAGGCACAAATAACACACAGTGGAAGATGGAGCTTGTTGAGCTGACTAATGAGTTAGTAAAGGGTTACTAGGATAGGACATCTGGAAAGGAAATACATCAAGAAATTAACAATGTGTGTGTACAAGTTCATTCAAGAATATGTCTACACACTTTCATTCAACTGCTCTTTCCTAACTGAAGTCAAACCTACCAAGGTTTCACTCCAGCCCTCTGATTTTGCCTCAAAATTTAGACATTCAATGGTCTTTCAGTTCTAGGCCCATTTGTCCCTTCAAAGATAAAGCTGGCTTCCAAGTGTTTGGTACCTTATACCCCAGGATAGAGTGTGACTGGTTGAGTCCTAGCAAGCTGGGAGTGATTGTAGAGTAAAGCATGGATTTCTATTCTTTATGCAGCCAAGGGCAGGGCTTGCAGATGTCAAAATAGATTCATTGGAGAAGAAAAGCACAGAGAACAGATGGAAAAGCAGGCACCCAAGGTGCTCCACCCTATGGAGGACTCAGTGCCATGTGTTTCTTTTACAAGGCATTCCTCCCATTTTCTAGAAACATTGGGCAAACTATTCTCCTCTTAGCAGTTGTTTATTTTTTGGTTTGCTCCTTCAGTAATGCCTCCTTTTCTGGAGTCTGGTTTGCACTATAAGAGTTGAAATGATACCAGCAAGTGAAATGATACCACCAGCAAAAAAGTTTTCTTTTGTAGCTCATGTTTCTATGCAATGTTAGCTTCACTGCCAGAGCACATTCTCATATGCCAGCAATTACTGCATCTTCACTAGAACTATTGTCAGAAGCATGCTTTAAAGTATCCTCATCCCTGGCAGATATCACAACATGATATGCTCCTATCCCAGACCTCAACTACCTGATTTTGAGTCCTTTTCTCTGTCAGGGAGAGAAGGAACAGAGAAGCCTCTCCCATGCTGTAGCAGCTGGCATGACAGCAGCCCCTCTGAGTGGCAACATTTCCACAGCAGGTGTTTGGCTTAATGTAACATCAATATTTATAGCAGGTGGGAAAAAAAGCACAAAGTAACAAGTCTTCTGGAACTGCCCTTTGCCAGAGAAGGTTTTAAATGCAAAGCATAAGCAGTCCCAAGGCATGCAGAGCAACTCTGGCAAGGGGATCTGCTAATCCTTGCAAGTGATTGACCAAATCAAGGCCTGGGACAAGTCAGCATAAATGCACTAAGGACAACACCCTCTGTGAAAGCTGCAGCTCATATTCTGCAGTTTGCCTTTTGAGATGGCAAGAAGCAAAAGACAGAGGAGAAGGCAGAGTAAGCTGGAAATGGATGAGTTTGTAGGAAAGCACTAAGGACAGCCCTAATTCACAGCTATCTGTAAGCTACATCCACCCCTGAGGTCCAGAAGGATATGCTAGGACACCTAACATTTCCAAACTTATCTCATGTTCTTCCCACAAACTCAATGCTCAGGAAAGCTCCTGTGTCACAGAAAGAGAGCAGGAGAAACTGAGGCTGAAAAAAACCCCAACCCACTGATACCTCTTAGTGTCCAGCTGCTCCCAAGGAGTCCATCATGCCCAATGCTGATAAGCAAAACTATTGAGCTGCACTTGGCAGCCTGACCCAGACCAAAATTCCTGACTCCATCTAAGGAATTCACTCTGCAGTCAACAACCATTTCTGTGGGAGGCTGATTAGTACAGTCAGTAACCTGCAAATCTAATTACATCTTGAGGAATGAATGAGTGGGGGAAGGACACTGAGGGACTGGGCAATAAAACTGCAGATAAAATTCCCTGTAAAGTGAAACAAGGGAAACCAATCCCAACATGAGTGTGTAAAGGCAGCCTCAGAGCTAACTGCTGCTGCTCAAGAAGGAACCATAAGGTAATAGCAGCTATTTGCAAGAAAATATCAGCTTAGGGTTCAGTAATGGTCAAAAAGTAAAGGAAAACCTCAGAATTATTGGGAAAGGAGTAAAGAGCAGATGAAGGCTTTCAATCTGTGCAGCATCTGCATCCTCAGCACTGTACAGGGCTCTGATCTTCTCAGTGAAGACACAGCAGCAATGCAAGAAGGGCTCTGAAGATGATGACAAAGAAATCCAATCAGAGAAGTGACCCTTCTGTTCACTTGGAAAACAGGCAGCCATGGGTTTTAGCACTGCAATCTCCAGCACAGCTATTTGGGACATTTTTTTGTAGTACAGAAATGCCAACCCCTAACTGTTGCAGTATAGCTAATGGGACAGAGCTGGGTTTGCATTTCAGGTATTTTGTTACCACCTTGAAAGCTACTGCTAAAAAACCAAACCAAAACAAAACCCCCAAAAATCCAAACAAACAAAACAAAACAAAAACCACCAACAAGAAAAACCCTCTCTCCAACAGTACTGAGACCCTGAAGTATTATGCATGATATACAATAGTGCTGCCTTCATATATGCTAATTGGTTTAATTTCTAGCAATGTAAAGCACATTAACAAATTACATTGCATCTTTCCTTAATTAAAAACAAACAAGAATTCTAACTTTAAATGCTTAAGTCTTGCAGGTGAAACAAGCATGCATATCTGCTTTGAATTTAAAGGAGTTTCCTCTGCCTGTGGAATAACAGAATGTGCAAACCATTGCTCCTTGGTGTAATGAAGAGGAACCAGAAGTGCTGTGAAACCAGGAGAAGTCACTTTTACAGCTGATTCCCAGGACCAGTTTTACAACCTTTCATGCCTCCTGCTTAAATCACCAGGAATCTTCACCCTGATTTCCCCAGGGTTAGATGAGAGAAGCCAATTCACTGAAGGGCCCCATCCCAAAAGACTGCTCCACCTCTTTGACAGCAGCCCAAATACATGGGGAGGGTTTCTCTTGCATAATTCCAAATCATCTTTGCCAAGATTTTGGATTGTGACTGCAGTTAATTGGAGTCCTGGTGTTAATGCCCTGGATGGTATGAACTTGGAGACAAATCTGTGTCAAGAAATGCATTGTGTGTATAAACCAACATGCACAGGAACCTCAGAGTATGCAGCTGCAGCCCCAGCTTGTCTGTCTCAAATCTTTTTTAATGAGATATAATTCCAGTAAGGACATATCCTGCTCTTAGAAGAGACAATCAAGGATTAGAAGCCTTGGGAAAACATACTTAAAGGTAAGAGAGTTTTTAGAGGAAAAAAGAAAAGGGAGAAAACAGAAAAAAATCAGATTGTAACATGGAGTCTTCAACACACACTCTTTTTTGTACCTTCCTTATCAGCACAGTACACAGAAATGGACTTACATTTCCTTTTGTGCTTGCAGAGTCAGTGGCTGTGCAATCTACCTCCTCACTAGCTCTGAGGAGCTTATGAACAATACAGGATAGACAAGGACATGAAGTAAATCCCAAAGCTGAGTCAGGAGAGGAGGGAATGACAATACCCACCCTCCACTGAAATAGTTGTGTAAAGCAATGAAATCCTCATGCTTCTTCTGAATAAGAAATTTTAAATATCAAAGACTTGTCTTACTTCTAATCTTTTACCTGTTAGTGCTGCACTGTAGTGCCTCACAGATGATATATAGAGGGGCTGTGTGGTAGCACACACTCTCCTTCCCCCCTTTCTATATTTGAAGCTGTACAGCTTCCATAAGTAAATGCTGGGAGAGGCAGTGGCAATGTAAAAAGAAAAGAGTCTGCTCCTTTTAAGATTGTAAAGCCTTGTGGAAAATTCAAGAAGTAAAAGATCAAGATGTCTACCAGCCACTGTAAATCTAAGACTAATTTTCATGTAGCTGATAGCAAGACAAGACACAATTAAGCTAGCTCTTCATGACTCACATACTTAATGATATTCTATTGCTATTTATAAACTTGCAGCAGTTACAATTAGTGATGCTATTAGTGATACCTCATCATAAAATTAACTGTATTGCTTTTACTCCATAGAAATTATGACATTAACTCTGATAATAAATCAGGTTTTCTTGTCATCTTGTAAACTTAATAGGGAATGCTTCTCACTAAGAAAAATAGACTGATTAAAAAGGTTTCCCACTTAGACACAGAGCTGGCTCTCAGGATCAGTGGAAGTGCTGAGTTAAATATACAGCATCCTTAAAGGGCAGAAGCAGCAAATCACCTTGACACCTTTCAGTGTTTCCATACCTAACATTCCCAAGGCAAAGAGACAATATGCATGCAGAGCTTGAGAGCAATGGAACAGGGACTGTGTCCCTGCACCCAACAACAGCAGCACCCAAGTCCTTCCCAGTAGCTCCAGGTCTCTTTAGACCTTCAGCCAACCAAATAGCACTGACAAACCAGAGCTAAAAAACAGACCAGAATATATCAACCTACTTAAAATGATAGTATAAGCAGTTCACATAGATTTGTATGTTTATTCTCATACATTCACAGCCCTATCAACTGTTTTGTCTAAATGCATTGCTTTGCTGAAGGGGGCAATGTTCCCAAAGAATAAAAGCAGCAGAGGGAGATACAGAAAATTCTCTTCCTAAGGCATTTCTAGGTGTTATGACAGTGTCCTGAGGGCAAGAATGATAGGGTTAATTTTCACAGAATCCCAGCATGGTGGGGGGTTGGAAGGGGCCTCTGGGGATCACCTAGTCCAAGCCCCCTGCTTCCAGCAGGGTCACTCAGAGAAGGTTGCCCAGGATCACAGCCTGGTGGGGTTTGAATCTCTCCAGAGATGCAGATTCCACAACCTCTCTGGGCAGCCTGGGCCCTCAGAAGAAAGAAGTTTTTCCTTATGTTTATGTGGAACTAACTTCCTGGGTTCCAGTTTGTGCCCAGTGCCCCTTGGCCTGTCCCTGGGCACCACTGCAAAGAGACTGGCTCCAGCCTCTTAACCCCTGCCCTTTGGCTCTTGCTCAGCATTGAGCCCCCCTCTGGGGCTGCTCTTCTTCAGGCTAAGCAGCCCCAGGGCTCTCAGCCTTTCCTGCTCCTAGAGATGCTCCAGATCCCTCAGCATCTTCCTAGCCTCTACTGGACTCTCTCCAGTTGTTCCTTGTCTCTCTTCAACTGGGGAGCCCAGAACTGGACACAATACTCCAGCAACTACCTGAACAGAACAGAATCAAGTTTACTTAGTTTTATTTGTTAACTTAGTGCTAATAAAAGCTTGCAAACCCTTCTGTGGCAACCCATCAGCAAGGACTATTATGAGGGTCTTGTAATGACAAGAAGATTTATTGATGTCAACTAGACATTCAACCAAATTGATAGCTCTGGGCACAGTTTAGCTGCAGCTATAATTTAGTATTTAAGTGATATGTTGCACAAGCATTTCTCAAGGAAAAGGTCAGGTCATGCCCTGAAGGACAGTCTCTGTAAAAACCTGCCCAAATCCTCAGAAAGTGATGATGTTTTACACCATGCCAAAAGCCAGGTTCTGATTTCATCTGGTTCAACATCATGTCCTTTAATTTACACCAACAGAAAGGAGACAGGTACAGGTTCTTTTTCAAGACTATTTTAGGAATGTAGAGTTGAGACAGTCCTAAAGTAAATAGCCTTGTATCTTGTACAAATCACAACAGGTCATCTGTAAGAAAAACTTGCTCCTGGCTCTCTTCAAGCTTAAGAGCAGCTGTTAAGTTACAAAATTTTGCCACCTACTCCAGTCAATAGAACAAGCAACCTTTCTTATCTCTTACACTATTAATGACTAACAGCATTCAAGGCAGTACTGTTATTTTTCCCTTCAGCAGAGGATGGATGCCCCAATAGGTCCATTTTCCCCAAGCAGGCAGATAGTTTGTAATCCTATTTTTTCCCCAAAAGGAGCCATTTCTTTGCATGAGCAGTAGCTGCAGGCAGCAATTCTGTTCTCATAAGACCACTACATCTGTTTGCACCTCCAGTTGCTGTTTTGTTAAAGACAATAAAGGAATAACACCAGCACAGATGAATCACAAATAGCACTACTAAATACACATGCAGATGCTGTTCCTGCTGACCCCTCTCCAGACATCACAGGACACAGCAACTAGCACTCCCTGGCTTAAGTTCCTTCAAAGAATACTCTCTTATTCCTGTCCATTTCAACCTACATTATGTTTGCCCTGCACAGTTGGAGCTGTAAGCAGAACTAGCTACATAAACTGCTTGAAAACTTCAAGTTTTTCTGTAGTAGAGGAAGACTGAGAAAAGAGGAGATGCAGAAGAGCAGAGCTGCTGTGTAGAGCACAAGCAACAGTTTGGCTGAAAGATTAGCATCAGCTAGGTCATGCCATATCAAGTCCATCTTTGCCAGATAAGCAGATTAATGCAGCAAAAACCAAAATATGAGAGTGCTGTTGACAAAAGCTGCAGATGCTGTACTTATTCTCACAGTCCCAGAGCAGGAAATGACATTAGGATGGAAGAACAGGCTACAGTGCTGCAAATTCTTAAGCACTTGCTTTATTTCATTAATTCCTTGCCATTTCAATGGTACCTGAGGTCAATTATTACTTACAGGTCATCCTCTCCAGGAGCAAGGATTTCCTTTATTAACCTTCACAGATACTGAAAATACAGTCTATCCTGCTGCTGAGTATGATCTATGACCTAGACAGCAACAAAAATCTTCAACCCAAATCCAAACCAATTAGACACAAGCTATGAAAATGCTCACAGCTTTACTCCAGCACATGTTTAATATTTGATTCTCTGTGTGCAATAAGTGACTTTTATTGCATGCTGTAATTAATTACTATTCTCAGATATTTATGTATGAAATTAAATATTTCATACATTCATTAATTTGATAATTTTAGAAGCTAGCCACTCTGAGGTGCACTAATCAACTTTTCCATTTGGTCTGAAAGGTAATTCTTTAATGGGCTGTAATAATTTTCTCTGCATAATGAGTCACAAAACGTGTTCTGAATCCTGATCCCTTTAAATATAGACCCATCTTTATCAACTTCAACAATATTGTCTTGCATATTTGCCCAAATGGATTAGTTCCCTTCAGCATCCTCCCCTTACTTCAATCTCTACCTAGATTAATCAGACCCTAAAAGAGTTTTGTCCTAATAATTCCCCTGTTTTTCTAATGCATTCAACCCAAAGTGCACCTATTCATCAATACTGCAGATGGATTTGAGCACAGAACCCCAGAGTGTCAGGGGTTGGAAGGGACCTGGAAAGGTCATCTGGTGCAACCCCCCTGCCAGAGCAGGATTCCCTAGAGCAGTACCAGTAGGAGTCCTTTGATCAAGAAGAGAACAGCATTGGAGCCCAGAGCATGAAAGATCCAGTCAGGAGGTGATGTGTGACAAGGTGTTCACTCCCTTATTCCTGTGGGACCTCCAGTGAGTAACCTTTGGTGTGACTCCCTTCCTCTCCATTTATCCACCTGAGTTCACTTTAAACCCCAGCACTATGAAAACAAAAAGATATTTGCTTTCCTCTGGACACTTTATTCCAGTGTGACTGAATACATCAGAAAATATGCACAGGTCAAAAAATGGGAGAGCTGGGTTTCTGTAAAGCTAAAAAAACCCAACTATCTAGTGATGCTGGCAGTGTCATGGCTAATTATATTGCCTCCTCAATCATACTGCATCATATTTTTTCAAAGAGAAAAGTGTCAGAGAGGAGAGATTGCTCACTCAAAGAAATTAAAAATGGCTTTTCTAGTGGGAACTGTTTTCCAAATAAACCACAGCCTGCTTGCCAGAAGAATAAATAAATAAATAACAGCACAGCTATGTCCTTTATCCTGAACAGTAAACTAAGGGAAAGATTAGGCAACAGAAAGGGCACCCCAAGGATCACAGAGTCATGAAGGTTGGAGGAGACCTCTAAGATCATCAAGGCCAACCATCAACCTCTCCCCACCATGCCACTAAACCATGGCCATGAGGACCACATCTAGATGTTTATTGAACCCCTCCAGGGATGGTGACTCCACCACTGCCCTGGGCAGCCTGGGCCAATGCCTGACAACTCTTCCCATGAGGAAATTGTTCCTGATGCTTTAGCACGAATCTGGGAAGAGATTTTAGAGCTGCTCACCCTCTCACAACAAGAAAGCATAAACCTTCAAGATCCACATATGTTCCAGTAGATGAGCACCTGGAAGATCATAATCATATGTACATAGACAGTTGGGGCCAGCTCTTTGCCAGGAAAGCAGCAGCATGAAAGAGAAGGGAATTAACCAAGTCCCTGAGAGCCAGGCCAGTTTCCAGAAGATCCAGCACTCTGGGCTCCCAGCCATTCCACATTTAAAGCCTTAACTGTAGATGTGGCACGTTTGGAACCCATCCCCAGCTCCTAGGATGCACAAGAAGTGTAGCAAAATCACTCTAGTGTCAGAGATGATGTGGAAGACAGTGCCTTCCCCTTCAAGCAGCAGAGGAAACGGGCTCACTGGAGAGACTGGATTGCCCAGTTTTGTTTCAGGATAATCCAAGGGATTAAAATAAGATGGTGGTTTCCTCTAGTGATGAAGAATATGAGTCTGGTTATTGTGCCTTTTTTTTTCCAAGCCATCCCACCCATAAAGGTTTGGTGAAGATTAGTAGCTTTACTGGGACTAAGCACTCTATGCCACACAAGTAGCAACTGAGGTAAATCCAGATCTGGTTTTGGGGATCTGGCAGTATTCATCCCATGGCCAATTTAACATCTTGTCCCAGTGTTCTAGGTACAGAGGGTCCTGTTTAAAGTTAGAGCTCACACATTCAGTCATGCCTCAATCTAGTTTAACAGTGTGCCATTTATTTTCCTCCAGTGCACTAAGAAACACAGGTTAAGGTCTTCCATCTTCCCTGCATCTTCCCTTCCTTTTCAGCACCACAAGTCAGAAAGTTCACCCTGAACATCCCACCAGATTAATGCATCTGGGGACACACAGATCAAACATCCTTTACAACCTCAATTTCCCAAGCCAGACACTTTGAGCTAGCATCTCTCTTCAGATATCTGGAAACCCAAACCTACAAGAGCACAATGAAGACATCAGACCTCTCCCCTCTATTCAGGTCCCAGGAGGTATGGCTGGAATATCTAAGCATGTGATGTGTCAGATTGCAGCTCTGCAGACAGCTACTTTTACACCTGCTGGCTTTTCCTAAACTCCCATTACCTCTCTACTAACCAAAGAGAAATCCATGGGCAGCTGCTTTCAAAGGAAAATTAGAAACATCCTCAGCACACACAGACTCAGTATATTTATTGTTTGCCACTCTTGGTTTCTAGGAACTTGGGAAACAGCAAGCAATCCAGTAGAAACCCCAATAAGCCAGGGAATGGGGGAAGTATGTTCAAATAAAGGGGAAGAAAGCAAGAAGATTGGGTTTATTTCCACCCCATCCACTGATATTCTCTGCAATTCCACCCACAAAAATGTGAAAGTTCATCTTTGTTCTCCCCTTGAGAAATGGCTAAGAAAAGGCTAAGATATTAATCAGCTATGTGATTCATGATGCTAACTCCCTATGCTTGTGGGACTCTGACTATGTACAGATATTCTTCAACAGTAAAGCCACAGTTAAATTGGGTCAAGCTTCAAAAAGTTTCTGTACCAGGCAAAACTTAAACCCACCATTCTGTTACAGCACTGCTGATGTAAATCACACTCCAAACTGGCAAGTGGATGAGCCAAAAGAAGAGGTACTTACTGTAATGGTGTAGACATGCCTAAAGCTTTGCAACAGGCAAAAATTATCTAAATTAGCCATGTCAGAATGTTTACAGCCATTGCAATGCCTAAATTAATTGTCCTGCATCCTGCCTGAGCAGTGTCACTTACCCATATAAACAAAACCAGTTTAAATTGCTGGTGTCGAAGTTAAGCATTAAATTAATTAGTTGCTGAGTTTACTGGAGTCTGACTGCTAATAAACTGGCTCTCTGGACAAGATTTGTAAATTAAATGTGCTTAACAATGTCAGTGATAACTTTGGGAACTGCTTTAGTCATAGAATCACAGAATCATAGAATGACTTGGGTGGGAAGGGACCTTAAAGATCACCTAGCTTCAGGATGCCACCCCCTAGACCAGGTTGCCCAGGGCCACATCCAACCTGGTCTTAAACACTGCCAGGGGTGGGACAGCCACAACCTCTTTGGGAACCTGTTCCAGTGTCTCACTACCCTCTGAGTGAAGCATTTCTTCCCAACATCTCATCTAAATCTCTTCTCTTTCAGTTTAAAGCCATTCCCCTTGTCCTATCACTATCTGCTTGTGGAAAAAGTTTCTCTCCCCATTTGTTCCTGTTTTTTTTTAAATCAGCTTCCTCTAAGTACTGAAAGGCCACCAGAAGGTCTCCTTGGAGCCTTCTTTTCTCCAGGCTGAAAAACCCCAACTCTCTCAGCCTGTCTTCACAGAGGAGGTGCTCCAGCTCTCTGACCATCTTTGTGGCCCTCAGACAAACAGCTCAGTTTGATTCAGCTGAATCTATAGTAAAAACCATTTTTTTTGCTATAACACTAAGAAGCTAAACATGCTAAATATTAACAAATTAAAGCTCATTCTTTCCCCTTTGTTGCATATTTGTGTTTTGAGTATGGAGCACTTGGACACAATCTCAGCAGTGCTTAACACCCACCAGCTGTTAACCAACAGCCCCAGATCCAGTCCTGCCACAGACCTGTCATCACAGAAGCACCACCACCACCAAGAAATTCACTACCAGCAAGCACATCTGTGTACATCACTGCTTCTTCTCTGAGCACCTAATCTCCTGATATCCCTCAGAGATTAGACAAGCACACCCATTCCATTGAGTGATAGAAAGTTGCAGCTAGCTCTCTAGGACTAGATTTAGGGCTTCAGAGTTTCTCTTTCAGAGGTGGCTGAGAGAGAAGCCTGCCAGCATGCTGAAGAGCTTGTTGAGGCATTTTAACCCTCATGATTTGCTAACCCTTCAGCACAGGTATGTTCTGCATTTTACAGAGGCACCAATAAAGCAGGAAAAGGTTTCAGAGCATATGAGCAATAAATTTCAAGCAGCTATGTTAAATGCTCATTCCTTCTGCAAACAAACACATGTAACACAAAAAAATCCTTCCCACTGGCAAAGCATAAAAACTGAAGGCAATTGGTCTGTTCATCTACATAGTAAAATTAACTCTGGTATTAATGAAGAGCTGGCACCATATATTATTCAAACCTTTACATACAGGATTAAGTAGGATGTAAAGTGAAGGTTATTCATTTCAAAGGAACTAATATATATGAATAATAAAAAAAAAAGACCAAAAAAAGCACTGTCATTGCAGAATAGCAACAGATTTTCCAATATATTGAACTTTATAGAGCCCTGTTCTTGGGAGGAGGCCAACAGCTTTCCTGCTCTCTCAAGTTCTGTTTGCTTAAGACTTGGCTAGGAACAGAAAACCCAACAGGTTGAATGAAATACACCAGCTGGACTCCAGCAAAATGATTCTCTTGTTTCATTCCTTTCCAGAGTCACCTGCCACATAAGGACAACTCTTTTTCTTTGGATCAGAGACGACTCAGAGACAGCATCAAGGAGGGTGGCTACTAACAGTCCAAGGGATGCAGTCCTGGACCAGTCTCTCAACTCATCCAGAGCCCACAGGGTGGGAGCCATCAAATCACAATCCTCTTGAAGGGCTTAACCAAATTCAATCCTAATGTTCCTTGGGTTGATCACTCTCCATCTCTCATACTAGAAGGATGTCCCAGAACCTCCCATCTGACATTCTCTACTTTTGATACTTGTGCTAGAGTTTGGGCTCAGGCTCTTGGGTTTGCTCTTTCTGGGTTGATGGTAAAATATGACCCTGATGTGCTGGACTTGAAGCATGAAAAGACCTCTTACAGTGAGGTTCAGTGGACAGGTTTATCTCATGATGCACAACTGAATTTTCCCTATTTCTTGTTTCAGTAAGACAACTATAGGATTTTAAGTCCTTTCTATGCACTCTCTTTATGGAATAGATGCTTGCAGTCCAGCCAACCTTGGGTCCTAGACTTCTGTTGTTTTCCATGCCCTGGGTCATGTCCCTAGTCACATTCTCCTTTGTTTTAATTTCTTAAATTTCCAAATTCCTATTTTGCCTGAAGGTTGGCAGGAAACTGGATGCCATGGGAACAAGCAAACTCTCTGAGCATTTACTGGGGCCCAGGCTCCATTTCCTTCCAAAAGTCCTGTTTCTAAACTTTCCAGACTTCTTTGACATGGATTTTTTAGGAAGTGTCTGTTCCATTGCAAAACATCACAGTTCTTTCCACATTCACCTGCCATTCATCCTGGAGGAGAACTTCCCTCTACTGATCAGTGCTAGGGCTTGAAAACAAAGCAATCTTAATAAAACCAGGATCTCTCTTACAAAAGGATCTCTTTCTCAGCAATAGCTTGATAACATTCAGCAATTCAAGAAGAAAAGGCTGCCTTTTGTGATCTTTTGAGAAGCCATCTCATGATTTGGCAAGCTCAAATGCATTTCCAATAAAGTGCCTGTCAGAGAGGCACAAGCAAAATGTAAACCACAGTTGGTGCACAATGAGAAGAAAGACTAAACAGATTGGAATATATTGGTACTGACAGAACAGCTCAGCCATCTCTGCTCTGAAGATGGGAGAACATTTTGTCTGGTTCTTTCCTCAATTGTTTCCTAAAGTTGTTAAGCTCTCATTCCACATGCCCATCTTGGCATACAGGTATCTGCTTCAAACAAAAGCATCATCATGCCTCTGCCTCAGTTGTGCTGCCAGAGCCTGATATCACAGAACTAACTGGAAGGGATGGAAATACACTTATTCATAGCACAAATTACTCTTGGCTTTTTCTTTGTTCACCAAGTGGCAAAGCTAGTGTTGCCTGAAAGCATCTCAGCACCGTGCCAGGGCTGGGCTGTAATGAGGTTCAAAATGCCATCCCTGGGGCAAGACTTGCCTGACCTCCTGTGGAGTCTGACACCTGTCTTCTGCTTACCAGTTGCAATTATTTTTCTGTTAATTGCTGCTAGTGCCTAGTGCTCCTGAGAGCCAGGGAAGCTGACACAAAGCAGCTCTGCTTAACTTACCCAACTCTTGCCTAAAAGGCTCCATCTGTTCTCTGGGCAAAAAAAAAGTCTCCCTGCTAAGCCCTTTGTCCACTTGGTAAGAGCAGAAGACAACCCATTCTTGCTCTTCTGGATAAAAGGCCTATTTTGGCACACACTTGTTGCTCTGCTCCTGTGACTCATGCAGCAGAGAGAGATTTGTCCTGCTTCTAAATCCCTGGGCCACTAATCCATGGTTACCTCTCTTTGCACTGTGACTTCAGACTCTGAAGTTGCCTGGAGAACCTGGCAGTCCAGTTCTCATTAGCATCCAAACCTCTTGGACAGTTTGGAAATGTCCTGCCTGGTCATTCCCACTGTGCAGCACTTTATACCCTTACCTTCCAGTTTTTGCCAAGGTGTCCAGATTTATAGACCTAACAGAGCCTAACTGCAATCATAAAGTTAAAGTCTTAGGGGAAAATGCCACACAACATGGATTTTTAAAGCAGCCCAAAAGGCCTCAAACACTTAGCATTGATCCAATGAGTCCGTTATAGCCAGAAGTTTCAAGACCAGTTGCTAAAGCTGTTTAGCCATAGGAGGTCAAAATAAAAGCCATGAGGTATGCTTCCAAAAAAATCTGTGTTTAGGCACTGAAATAACTGATTTAATTTGAAAAACTAACCCTCCAGCAGCTCTTAGGGTAAGGCTTGGCTCTTTGTGTCCTGTGGGATGCTCTCACTTAGCCTGTGGATATCTTTGCTCCTTTTAGAGGGAGAATGTTTGCTCTCCAGCATAGAACAAGAGGTGCAAGATGCTCCCAGGAAATCTTTGCAAACATCTTCATTCCCTTCAGTCTGACTTAGTAAGGATATAATAACAGGCCAAGTAGAAGTGAGTGGGAGCTCTGCTTTGTCTGAGTTGAAAGTTATTCATTCTTTTTGCCATTGCACAATTCAAAGGGCATCAAAAGCTAGTGGAGCTATCCAGAACCAGAAATAACAGTGAATCAAGGCCTTCAATTAGAAAGAATATTGCTCCTCATTAAATGAGTCCTCTCTCCATTATGATCTTAGCATTTCCAGCTCAGTCAAGCTGGATGAAGTTTTCCTTTCAGCCACAGCAGCCAGTTTCCTTTGCTTTCTAACTAAAACACCCCTAATACTGCCATAACTATCTTATTCTCCTCAAGTCCCCTATCCCTGTTACAGGAAAAAAGTAGATATTAATCAGTTCAGGACTTGGTTTGAGCTCATCCATGAAGAGGTGTATTTAATATTTAAGCCAGTGGTGCAATACATCCACATATACCAACCCCTGCCACGTACGGCTGTCAAATCTTTGTCCAGCTAAAGAAAGCTTGAGATAACCATCCCTGAATATATTTGAAATGCAAATATTTCTTTGCCCTATGTCCAATGCTGCTGGTAGACCATTTGCATATCAGGTTTTAGAGGTAGTTTTGTAGATAGATGACAGAAAGTCATTGACCCTGGACAATGCATATTCCCTATATAATGAGAAAATATATCTTAATATGAAGACATGCTCTGGTGTGGAACTGTACCTGAGCTGATTCTGAAATGCTGTTGTGGTACCTCCTGGCAGCTATAGTTCAGTCACCTTATCACCACTGTTTCATCTGGTGACCTGAGCTCCTCCTCTGAACTACATGTCTCACGTCTGAGGTGACTGCTGGGATACATCAAGGAGTTCTGACCTATGGATAAGGAGATTAAGAGGCATCTTAACAGCAGGAGGAAGTAATAGCATACTTTCAATTACAGATTCAGTTAGATTAATACTGGAGTCTCTGTGGCTAAAGAAATCCAAGGTGTTATGCATTTTCCTCCAAAAAGGGAGCTACTTCTGGACTCTGTTAGATAACAAGGCTAAATTACTGAGAGGAGACAGCAGGATGCTGAAAGCATCCTAGCACAGCACTCAGGCTTGGTCTTACAGTGTGTGGAGCAGTGCTGAGCTCAGAAATCACGACTGGCCTCACCAGAACACTGTCCCTTGCTTGTCTAAGCATAGCCTCTAGGAACCAGGGGAGACCATTCAGTGGAACCAAACCCAGCATGGCAAAGCCAAACACAGTGAGGAGTTCTGCAGCAAAAAGAGAGTCACTGCACCATGCACAAAGCCAGAGAACACACTCAGGTCACCTGGAGTAGGGAGCAGGCTAAAGACAGAACCATTTGTACTCCAAGCAACTTCTAGGATCATAACTCTACCTGAAAACTGATGACTTTTCCATTGTTTTCAGTTTGCTTGTGAATGTTCTGCAAGCTTTCCAAATAACATGAGGGGAGAAAAGCATTTGCTGTTCCACCAGTTCCATTTCTAATGACTTCCCCAGCAGCAGGACTTTCCAGCTGTGTAGGTTTAAGAGTGATCTTGACCCAAGGTGGAAGAATAGAGCAGTATTTGAATTCCACTCATTTCTACTCAGTGCTAAAAAGTGTGCTTCTGAAGCCTTTCAACTTTCTTTTCACTTTGAGAACTGGTTTTATTGTACCAAAATCAGAAATGTCTCCTAGCAACACTGGCAAACAAAAGAGGAAGTAGTAAGGAATCAATACAGGTAATAAGAAATGCAGTCAATAGGCTGCTGCAATAAAACTGTAGATATGGCACATATGCTAATGAGATTTAATTCACCTTCATCCTTGATGAACAAATTAGTTTTGGGTTTTTGAATAGATTTTTGAGCACAATTCCCATTTAAGCCAGCAGGAATGTCATGATGGAAACCTCTGACCTTAATGGGTGATATTTTTGAAGTAAATTCTTACTAAAATATTATTCCACTCTCCTCAGAATCCTAAACTATTTAAATTCATTTTTAAAGCACACATTTGAAATCATTTTGACAACCTTCCTGCATTCCCTGCACCTTCTTGCATGCAAGAATGCCCCAGACCCCAGCAGAGTGATGCACATCTCTTTGAAGTCTGGCTGAGTTTCTGAAGTTTTATTTTGAAGGAAGATCTCTGCTGTATAACACAGACTTCAAGCAGCCAGGCTGTGTTCCAACAGAACTGCCTACTGACTGAAGCACACAAGCTGAGACATGGAAACTGGACAAGGGATAAAACACCAGAAATCACAGAATCATGATGGTTGGAGAAGCCTCTGAGATCATCCAGTCCCAACCACCCACCCAACACTGCCATGCTCACCACTGAACCATGGCCCCAAGAACCACAGCTCCATAGTTTCTGAACCCTTCCAGGGATGGTGGCTGCACCACTTCCCTGGGCAGCCTAGGCCAATGCCTCAGAACCCTATAGGGGAACAAATTCTTCCCCATGTCTTATCTGAATCCCCCCTGGTGCAACTTGAAGCCATCTTCAGAGGTAAAAACAGAACAGAAAGCCTTAACCAATCATGCTCACAAAGAAATCCCAGGCATTCACCTTTATTTTTGGTGTGGGTTTTTTTTTTAATAGCTTATGGTTCCTGAAGAACTCTGGGGAGTTTACTAGTATTTTCTGGGGAGAGCCACTCTGCTTACTATTGTTTTCTGCCTGCATGTTCCATATCCTGCAAATCTTTCCCTGTCCCATCTGTGTTCTGCCAATGGGGGTATTTGCATGCAAGCAGGATATCTGTGAGTTACGACTTCGTCTGCTCCTGCTGTTCTTCCCTCGCTTGAAGTCATCCTGTGCTCTCCTTAACATCATCATCACCTCCACAGCAACCCATGTTGATGTCACAAACAAAGGGTTATGACTTCAGCTGAGGGATCAGTAGGAACAGAAGGGCTCACATAAAGGGAGAGACTGTCTGCATGCAAATGTGGTCGTTTAAGGGGGAAAAAAAACAACCAGGGAGAGTTATTAATTGCAAAGTGATATGTTAGCTGAATTGCATTCTGCTGGAACATTTTTCAGGCTCCATGAAGCATTCAGTGCATTTTAAAAGAAAAACAACAACAACAACAAAAGCATAAGCTGGCTCCCAATCTCTGCTGATATCAATTGGCACAGACCACTGGATTCTAGCCCACCTGTGATCTGCAGCGAATTGGGGTTTGCCTTTTCCTCACTGGATGAGGAGGCTGCTGATTCTCTGTATCTGTTTTTATCAGCCAGTCCCAAATTCAATTCTTTGCTTTATTTGAAACTCCCTATGCTCAAAGGCTGAGTGTGCCAGAGAATTGCACTGGAGCTTGGCATCAGCTGTTATTAAATAAAACAGCTGAAGAGTAGATGGGCATTAGAGACCGTGGCTGCTCACACAGCAGGTGCCAGCTAAACCTTAATGCCACTAAGCAAGCAAATAATCTGCAATGAATTTGGTGGTCAGGCTGTTATCCTGACTGGTTCTCATTCAAAGGCAAGGAGCATGAAAGCATTTCTACACACCAAGGGAATCAGCCCTCCTCCCACAGCCAGGATTGCTTCTTGCATTGGCCTTTTCTCTGTGGAGACAGGTTGTGCTTTAAGGCTGCTTGGATATTCTTGTAACAAAAACCTGAGGTTGAGAAGTAAACAAACTTTATAGCAACTGGCTACTCATGTGCAGGGTCTTTTGAAAAAGCTAAGCCAAGACCAGGGAGGTGCCCAAGGCCCAGGCTTATCTGCTAGAGCCTTAAGGCAGCCCACAAAAACATAGCTGTCCTCAGCTCCCTAGAAACTCAATGGAGTGTGGCATATCAAGAGAGAAAACGAACATGTGAATGGTCTGTGTGTGCCCATCTCCTCCCACTGGTGGAATGAGCCTGGAATGACTGGTCCTCTGGCTCCAAAATCTCAACTTGATGTAGAAATGCAGTGGATTCATTCAGGCCTAAGAGTAACTGCAACTTTGAGCATGAAAATGGGGCTTTTCCTGTGAATAATGACTTGGAAAGCTGGTAACATTTTTATTCTCTGTTGAAGAGACCTGGTTTTTGTAGACATTTCACAAGATTGGTTTCAAGTGTGATGGGAGTTTTAATATAATACTTTTTTTGTTCTCATCTTTAGAATTTCATTTCATGTAGATAGTTATCACCTTGACTTTCTCTTCTGATATCAAACTGAAATGTCTAGTTCTTCAAAACTGAAAAGTTGCAGCATTAAGGAATATTTAAAGCCCTACTGATAAAAGGAGACCTAATAACTATCAAATTACTTAATTTTTATATGAACACTTTCCTGAAAATGACAATGTGGAGAAAGCTTCAACAGGAACATACTAAGATTTGAGTTTGCATAAAAATATATTTCTTAGTATCAAATGTGCCCTGGTTAATTGCTGAATTCTCTTCCCTGCTGCATAATTACTGTGTACATTACAGCTTCAGATCTTTTGGTCTTTATCTCAGAGACTATTGCAAAAGTTTGCTAGCTGGTGGGCCACTGAGAATCTAGAAAGCCCAAAACTGACTGCTGAGGCTGACAAGATTTTTATGTCTTCCCATTTAGAAGAAACTCTCTACTACATTTATAATAGTGCTAAAGAAGTTAGGGCTGGTAGGCAATAAAGCTGGCCATAAAATTTTCCAATGGAAAATTTTGCCTTGGAAAGATCACCTTGCTGCAAAGTGGGAACAATATGAAAGCTCAACCTTGCTGAAAAACTAAAAGAAAGAATCCTGAGTCTCCTCCTTTCTTTGCAGGAGACATTGGTAAAATGAGTTTAGACTGCTCCCATTGCTGCTGCTACAGAAGGAGCACCCAGAAAAGCCTCGGGAGGTGTGGTTGCACCAGCCACTTTCTTTTTCCAGAAACATATATGTATGTATGTATGTGTGTGTATATATATTTTACAGGACATATCTTCCAGTTTTATATCAAAATTTGTACTTAAGAGACCAAGCCCTCACATGGTCCTCTAGAGAGAGTAATGTTTGACAGAAGACAGCTTTTCTCCTTCAGTCACTGTCCAGGTACCTGCTGGCTTATGTGGGATGACAGAGGTGTGTTTGACCTCATCTTCTCAGGGTTCTCTTACAGTATTGGGAAAAAAAAGGCATTGGAAAAGAGCAGGTCACTACTACTGGAAGAAAGCCTTTTCTAAAGAAGTGCAGCAGCCTGATAAAGGCATGAGCAAAAGCCAAAGAGGAGTGTAGGAGAGTGAGAGAGTGGAGAGGAAAAAAAAAGATGTACTGTAAAGCTGTACCCTAAATGAAACACATTAAGAGAGATGGTAAACACTAATCTGTGAAATGGACACCACAGATGCACTGCCAATAAAAGTAAGTAATAAGGAAGTGGTGTGTGCACAGAAGAAAGTTTAAACACAAGGGATGCTGTTAAAAAGTGATCCATACCTCAGGGCTGATCTACAGCCAGCATGCAAGGGATATGCCTCCAAGAACTGAAAGGGCTTCCCTTGTGGTACATTATCTGCAAACCATTTGTAAAGGAGAAGTACATTATTCAAAGCACCCCAAGAGAACCAGGGTTTAAAGATATATATTTTCATCCTTGCTAAAAGCAATAAAGGAGCTGTCACTGTGGGTAATTGTCAGATCTGTTCAGATGCCATTGCATAGAGAGGAGGGAGGGCTTGCCATGGCATGCAGGAAGGAGAGGATCCTGCAGAACTAGGATGCTACTACTGTCACTGTTTCCTCCCAAGAGAGAGGCAGTGGAAAACAGGTGAAGGACTCCACTGCTAGCTCTTTCCTCTCAGAGAGGCTCCACAACTCTTCAGCATTTTATTCTGCAAGTGTCTGACAACATTGCACTCAAACTAAGCCAAAAAATATTGGCATTTTCTAACAAGATGAAACACTTTCAGAACCTGAATTGGTTTCAAATGTCTCATTTCTACCTTGCCAATTGTTATCAATAAACTAAACTGTGTGATGGCTCTCCAATTTTTGACCTATTTATGTTTTTCAGTTCACCCCTCAGAACAGACAACCAGAGGCTAAAAATGCACTGTCCAGGAAAGCAATTCATATCCACAGTGCTCCCACTAATTTAAGAGGAAGGTAAGATGAGGATTTGGGGGACAAATGATATTTCTTCTCAACACCACCACCAAAATATTGACAGAAGGTGAAATTCTTTTCTGAAGAAAATAATAGCTGTGGAGTGTTGAAGAAACAAAACAAAGGAGACTGCCAATAGGTAGGAGATGAAATCAAAATGAAATAAAACACTATATTTGTGATAAATAACACCTAGATACATAACTGCAAGTACACATGTAGCACAGAGTTAAGCCAAGGGTCTTAACTGGGTCATGGCAATACAGGGAAGGATGACAAAGTCTGTGAAGAGTATGAGAGTGTTGTTAGAACAATGACAACAAAACAATCCATCAGCTGTGCAGGTCCAGGCAAGGAAAGGCTACAAAATCACTGCAATCTCCTCCATATGTTGCCTCAGCTGTGCTAGAGCCAGCAGCCTCTAGACTGGGCATTGCATTTCTGCTTTGCTCTATATTCCATAGCCCACCTGCCATGGAAAATGGCTTTGGGCACTGCTGCTCTACTGCAGTTGCACTGGGAGCGTGGGAAAAAGCTGCTGGGCTGTGTTGTGCCACAGAGCTCTTCTGGGAAGCTCACAGCTACCTTAAAGCTCTGTAGCAACATGCTGCATTAGACTAAGGCATGGATCCGTTGTGGATCTGCTCCCCTGCCATGACTTCTGCCTGCTGGGGAACCCCAGGCAGGACCTCCTCCTCCTCAGCCCTTCAGCTGCACAAGAGATACAGACAAGCAAGTGATTTTCCAGTCACCATCATAAGCAAAGGGATGAGACTTGATTCCTGACACTACAGTGCATTCTCACCTTCAGCCTCAAGGTCCTGCTGCAAATCACCAGAGATGTTACTGGTGTGGTATCTTGCCCAAGGGTGCCTCCCTCTTTCCTTCTGATGGGAAATGAAGCTAAGTGAAGACAATGATCCTCAGACATGCATGAGAATGGCAGCAGATCCCAAACACAAACATGACTGATTTAATGAGAGGGAATACATTTAATTCAGAGTGACACTGAGACAGGAACCCAAGCCAGGGGGCTGAACAGAGAGATGTATGGACAAAAAAACCAAGGGAACAAAGTGATGCTAGCCAGCTCATACTACCTGGAAGATGAATAGGTTTAGATACTTGCATCTTTCCAAAGACTAGTGGTCAGTGGCTTGAGATCTCAAATGTTATCAAGCTCATGACTTTGGGTAGAGGCATAATGAGATATTAGAGAGTAATCCAGGATGCAGAGGTGACCAGGTAGCAGTAGGAATGGTTTCAGTAATGAACCAGCAGATATAAAGACAATAACACCTTCTGTGTGATTTTCTAAGGCCTGCTTTTCATTCCTGAATGGTTTAGTGTTTGTCTGCTCCTGTAATTCATCAGAAATAAAGGGTTCCTGCAAGGCATTCCTGCAGCGTGGTTGGAACAAGATAAAGTCAAGCCTAGCCCTGGTCTGAAAGGCATCTCATTTCTCTCAAAATTCAGACAGCATGAGCTGCCTCTGAGGCACAGAGAGGTGAAACAACTTGCCTAAGGTTTTGCCAGCATTTCAGCAGAGTCCAGTGTATTAGATATGTCTGAACAGTCTAGTTTCAGATCCATCCCCACAGGCAAACAAGAATAGCATTCAAGCATCTGCAGCAGAGTAAGATGTATGCCTTTACTACCACCACTTGTCCCAGGAGAAGGAAGTGAGTAAGATGGAACCATCTGAGCAGAGACCCAGCCTTCAGGCTGTTTAGATCCATGGTGCCTTTGGATTCACTGAGCCTCAGGAGAAGAAAGAATTCCTCTTCATTGGGAATTAGGGGTCTCACACTGATATAACCACTATCCTGCTTTAGTTTTTTAACAGCTAGCTAACTGAAAGCCAAGACAGCAGTAAAGTTCTGAAAACAAAGTCTCCACCTCCACAAGCTTTGAGGCAAAACCAACCCCACATCAAGACAATCACAGCAGAGAGAAGGAAATGTTTTCTCATCATGTGTTAAAAATTGCCTTAAAAAGCCCAAAAAGCTAAACTAGGAATATAAAAGGGTGGAGGAACATAACTCTACTAGGTAGAAGTGTGCTATGGAAGCTAGCTGCTGTTACTTACTTTATGGAAAGTTTGGACCTTCATCCAAAAAAACAGTAATTGAATCCAAACCCAGAATGTGAGGCAGCCAGGTAATCACTTGTTAAGATCTAGAAAACTCTAGCTAACAAAAAGCTTTACATTTTATCACAATAAGCTGGGCATGCTAGGAGATCATTCTCCTGAAGTTTTCCTCATAACTATCTCAGTCTAACACTTCTTTCTTTCTTTCCTTTTCTCTCTTTTCCCACACACAAGCACTTCCCATGGTTGCATTTATTACAGAGAAGTGTCAATGACAGAACAGCCTCACCAGAGTGGGATGTATTTTATGGATCCATTTTGGATGAAACATGTTGTTCCACGTTCATCCATTGCCCTCCAAAAGTGAAACTCATCTGAAGTAACACAAGTGAAGTGTGGCAGGCAGTACATTAAAGAAGAGCATTCCTTTTTACAAGGGCTGTGAGCCCCTGGCATGACTGATTACACCCTAGGCTTCCCATTAATTACCCTCATTTACTATGGCAAGGAGGCCTGAGCTCACATGCTTTGGTACCCTGAGAAAGCAGAAAAAAACTGCAGCACTCTCCTTCCCCTCCCCACATATCTCCCAGGAAAAAAAAAAAGTCAGTTTTGCTTTTGGTTTATTATTTTGTTGTGCCTTGACAATGCTCAGATAAAATTAAAACATAGTAGGGAGACTGCAGAGCTCTCTGGCTCACAGCATCACCACTCCTGGATAAACCAAGTGTATTTCTGTCAGGCAAGGTGGAACCCTGTTTTAAATCAACACCTCAGGTCAGCTTTCCCTGCAGGCAGGAACTTGATCCTTGAATTGTTTCAAACTCTATAAAAGAGTTCCTGTTTGTTTAGAGATGTGGGGGAAAGGAGATTCTTTTGAGAGGCTGAAGAAATTTCTCTCACAGGCAATAGGGAACCTATTAAGGTAATTTCTAGAAGCCCCCCAAAAGTGAGGACCTGTTTAGATGCTCTAGGGAACAGAGGAGAAGTAGTTCTTACCTTGAATACAAAACCTCATCTAAAAATACCTAGTTATTATTACAGAATCCCAGCATGGTGGGGGGTTGGAAGGGACCTCTGGGATGATCTAAGTCCAACCCTCTTGCTCTAGCAGGGTCACTCAGAGCAGGTTGCCCAGGATGACTTCCAGGTGGCTTTGGGATCTCTCCAGAGGAGACTCCACAAGTTCTCTGGGCAGCCTGGGCCAGGTCTCTGGCACCCTCACAGAAGAGAAGTTTTTCCTTATGCATGTTCTCCAGGTACCTGTAAGCTTTCAAAGTGCTCTTAGAAGAGAGGTATGAATTGCTCTGTGTTTGCATGACTGAAAGCCCATTCAAGAGAAATAAGTCAAAAAGCAGCACTAGTAAGAAATGTCTTTTTGGGTATGGGAACTCAGTTTCTTCAAACAGGCTTTCAATCAAGGATGCAGGTCCTAGACACAAGGGCCAGGTATTGGGGCAGAGAAGTGACAAAAGTAGTAATCCCAACTGTTTGAAAGGAGCTGAAAACAAGCAGAGAGGTAGCTCCTGATTTTCTCTGTGCATGCAGAAAAAAATAGCTTACTCTTATAAAATGAGCACTGTTCTACTAGATGCCATTTAGGCAGTGAGAATGAAAGAAAATTCTCTGCCTTCCTGGGGCAAAACCATCCTGTAACAAATGCTCTCATATTTCATGATATGCCAGGAGTCAAAGGGTCTTGGCTGTCATTTGTAAGGGCTGTGCTAGCACCACACAACAGAGTCTCAGGTTAAATGACAATGTACTGGTGAATGAGGATATAATGTGTTCAGGAGAAGTGGCCTTGCTGCCTTGTATCAGGAAGAGAATTTTCTTGATGAGCACATCAGTAGAGAAGTAAGACAGAGGACCCAAATCTGCCTTTACTGCTTTCTGCTGGTTTATGGTGGCCAGAACAATCCTGGTAAAAAATGGGAGAAAATAGACTCTCCTAGGGTGGGGGGAGAAAACCTTCATTTCCTAAGCTTCACTCCAATTTAGGACATAAGCCAGTCCTGATAGGAAAAAGGAGATAGATCCTAAATGATCTGAATGTACTGCCAACTCAGTGGGTGAGAAATTAGCTCTTGAACTTCAATCACTGTCACTACATAAATACAGCATTTCCTGTAAAAACACTGCTATAATTTGTGTTCAGGCTTTAGGGGGAGGAGGTTGTCATGCAGAGTGAGACTGGGTGTCACAGTTTCAGTTCTTCTCCCAGTAAAAAGATTAAAATACAGCAGCAAGAAAACACAAAGAGCTTATCTTAGCAAACTCATAATTTCTGAAGCATCTGAAATCCAAATTAGCTCCAGTCCATTGATTAAAAATATCACTTACAGTCATCTGCCAAAAAAAATTATTCTGAAATTTAAATTAGGGCAAGTATTTTGTAGCAGGCTGCCATAATAATTTTCCAAAGCAATAAAATCAGTTCTCAGAATTAATGATACATAAAACTCATTTTATGATTTTACTTACATTACCTTGCTTCCCTCCCTCATCTGTTTCCAAACTAAGTCCCATAACTTTCTAACGTGCTTTCACACCATCCAGTGACCCCTTTGGCTTCTGCAAGGACAACACCATTAAGTACAATCCTTTTAGAATTGCTCAGAATGAAATCACAAGAAAATGCAGAAAAGGCATGGAGACAGCCTTGTAGAGGAGTTGTTGCTGCAAGACAACTGAGGGGCTGAAAGGATGGCAGATGGGAAGCCAAGCAAGGGCTTCCAATGCCATCAAAATAATGAAGTGTGGAATTAAGTCCTGGATTTCACAGTGCTCTTCAACAGAGTGAACAAAACAGATGCAGCTCTTTAGATGTCACTCACTATGTATCTAACACAGGAACTACCTTCCAGGTTACCAGGTTTTTCTCCACCAGGACACAGTTATTGCTTTTCTAGCTTTGTAAGGGCTCCCTTTGTAAAGAAAGGAAACAGTTCCTTCACTGCTTGACAAAACTGCCCAGGGAAACAGGCAGTTTCTCTGCTACTTGACAGTTTCACTCTTGGGTTTGACTTTTAGGCAGCAACAAATGTTACAAAGGCAGGCTGCAAGGTGAAGCACGAGGGCAGAGCAGTTCATGAGTAATGCTGCCACTGAAGAAACACTTTTAACCCATTTCAACTGATGGAAGGGACCAGATGATCCACAGAGAGAAGCAGTGGGAATATGCTGACTTCCAGTTACACACCATGATGATGAGAGCACTGCTGATACCAAACATTCCACCTGCTAGCTTAAGGCAAGGTCTTTTGCCATTACCTGCTGGCATTTACTACTTAAAGGTAACCTAGTAGCTGTCATTGGAGATCACTGCTTGCTTCACCAAGCAAGATAACCTAGGAGAAGCCACAGGTAAGGGTAGTTGCTGGACTGGGAAGGACAAAACCTCAGAACACCTATGCAGACTGGTTGCCAGCAATATGTTGTGACCTTCAGAAACAAAGAACAAAGTGAAAAGGTAGGTCTGTGAACAGCTCAGGGGGAAGAGTCTGCAAGCCATGCTCAGTAGACAGCAAGAGCAGGCACAGAGCCACCTATAGAAAAGCTAAGACCAGGCTTAGAGGCTGGGAGTTGTGTTTAATATGGAGTTCACTGGTCCAGGGGAAGAGACTGTGTGTGGAAGTCCCAGATGAGGCTCTTGAGGGCAGTTAGAGCCTATTGGTGCACTGAAGTCCTGGCAAATTCCTTTCAAGACCTTCCTTGACACTTGCTCTTCATTCTCTGTGTGCAAGGGTTGTAGTCTATACTCTCAGTGTGATGAAACAGACCTTGTGGCACTGGGAAGTACAAGAGCTATTTTCTACCCAGGAATAACAGAAAGCAGATCTGCTCATGAGCTCTCTGCTGTGTAACTGGTTGCTCAAAGCAAAACAAAGCTCTACCCAAAACCTAGCTGCTGAGGTGTGAATTGCTTGGCTCTGAGAAGTAAGTCTGAAAGGAGGAGCTACAGTGAGAGAAAGCTTGAACATACTTGAAAAGAGGATGCCAAAAGAGGCTTATGGTTCTGAACAAAGGAGCTTTCTTCTACTGCTTGACTTCTTCCACCCATGAGGAAACAGGAACACATACATAAAACAATACTACATTTGAAACAAACTTGCTTTCTGCTGCTAGTAAGAAAAACATATAAAAACCCCAAACTTTGTTGCATCATCTGGGTGAAGTAAGAGATGAATACCTTGAGCACCTGTAATTCTTTAATTGCTAAGCAGTCTGATGTCCATATCCTTGCAGACCTGGTTTCAAGTGACCAAGATTATTGAAAAGCTCTGAGAGCACATTGTCCAGGAAACAGGAAACTTAGATATCTTAAACAAGACCCCTGAGTAATGATGTTCCAGATTTGAGAACAGCAAACTTCAAGAGGCTTTGATTTTTCGTTCATTATCTCACAGATATATTGTTTCCCATAGGGAAAGTAAGTGTCACAAGAACATGGGTATGTTTAATCTCTCAGAGGAGAGCATCAGGTGTGGGGCAAGAGCAGCCAAGCCCTTTGCAATATTTACAGAGCAGAGGCAGCCAGAAAAGTCATCTTGATCGTTTATAGTGCAGGTCAAGTTAATTCCAAGGTCAGATTTCAAATGCACCTTAAGAAAAGGATGTTTAATACCATGCAAGTAATCACTAGAAAATAGGAAGAGTGGCACCAGTAGTAATTGGCATGTATTCCTTTACAAGATTGTCTGGCATATTACTCTAGGCAGTTAAACCATTAGCTGTAAAAAGGTTACAGAGAATCTCATACACCTAGCAGTATGTTTTAGAGGATAACCTGCAACTTTCCTACCTACTGGAGATGTTGAGGATGACTGTCTCTAAAGTAGGGGTTTTTTTCCCTAGTAGGTGGTAGATTGCTTCCTGTGTGGTTTATATTCAAATATGTGAAATAAAATCACTATGGTAAAATAAATTTCTCCTCAGTCACCCCAGAGCAGTGGGACTGTGAACACTGGATCAGAGCAATGAACACAGGTAGAACAGCAACCAAAATGTGGGATTCTTTCCACCTGAAGCCCTTATACCTTCCAACTCCTAAAAACATTTTGAAAAGGCTTTTGCAACAGGAGAACTGACCTAAATTTTTTCAGCAGGCTTGACAGGTTACGTTTAAAGTTCAGAATGAGACTGATGTCATTCTGTTAGATAAGTTACAGTGTTGATATTTTAATAGAACCACTTCTGCATAGCAATTATGATATGGCTACAGGGCTACAGCTTAAAGGGGGGGAGACACTTCATAAGTCATACTATGAAGATGTAGGATAAGAAGAAAAAACCATTGTTTTCCTATGAAAGAGAATGGTCTGGATGAGATGATAAGCAGATAGGGAATTTACAATTCTGGCTACTTGGGAGTGCCTCAGGCAAGCAGGGATTTACACATGCATTTCAAATGATCTCACAAAGGGCTCATTGAGTTTGGCTGGAGTTAAGGTACAGTAGATCAAAGCCCACTCATCTTTCTGATCTAGCTCTGGTTCCAATCAGAATATTTCTGAGTGCTTCCAACTCTTTAAGCCCTTAATGTGCTCACATTTTCAACTAATGCAAAGCAGAAATATACCATATATCATGCTGGAAAAACACACATATAGCATGTGTATTTGCATTCATTTTTCAAACTATTTCTATTTCCTTTCAGCCTGTGAAGGCCTAATGGTTTCACCATAAATACTTGTCCATTCACATGCAGATTTAGTATGCAGATAAAATATGACAGAATTTTCCACAAAGAAGAGACTGCATTTTATACTGTGACATTTCTGCTCTTTTCTTCCTGGGATGTTAGATGCTTTATAAAGACAGAATTGATAGATTTAATATGGAAACTTTTGTTTCAGGGGGGAAATGTGGCTGCTTTTTTTAAAGAGATGGGAAAATATTACAGTAACAAAGAGAATCATTAGTAACACCACTTGGCATTTATAAGCCTACTTTCCTCCAAGTGTCTTAAAAACATATTGCAAACAGTAGCTAGAACTGAATCTCACCCCTGAAAAAGGGGAGCCTGCACTTCCTGCAGCAGAGGGAAAGCTGTTCTCCATAAGAGCATGTTTGGTGACACACATGAGAGGTGGAAGCACACAAGAACTGGAAATGCATTAGGTCAAGTGCCTGGGAGCCAGGCAGTGCCTGGGTGAACATCTGCAACAACTTCTGAAATGCTGACACTCCTTGGTGGTAGAGCAGTTAGGGGGAAAGTAGTCATGTATATACATTCTGGCTGCATCCTCCTACCCCTTTCTTGTTGGATTCTATTGGTCTTGCATGAATATGATCTTCCCCTAAACACATTGATTGCCTGGCTCCTCAGCTTCCAGATATCAGTTTGTCCTTGATTCTAGTAGTGATTTCCACTTCTAACATACACAGAGAGACAGACAAGATAAAGGACTAAAGGATGCAGTGACTGCCTCTTTCTCTGAGAGGAAAAGCTCAAACTCAGATGCCCAGAGAGGTTCTTCACTTCACAAGAACTTCCACAAGAATCCTCTGTAAGAGGAGGACAAGAAACTTGGTTTGATTTGGATTGTATGCTAGTGTTTTGATGCATCTGTGTTAGATGCTGTTTCATCTTACAGTGATGGAATGCTGCAGACAGAGTATCCAGATACTTGGATAGCAACTCACCTTTGATAAACTTGCTTGGTCTTCACAATTACACTTTCTGCTTGCAGGAATAAGCACCTTAAAGAAGGAAACTGGATTGTCCATGCATATGTGCCTGTAATCTTGCTATTAAGTAGGATGCAAACCATGCTTGCACCTACCCATGGCATAGCTATTTTCAGGAAACTTAGAAGGTCTTAATATCTTGCACAGTTGACTCCAATTCATTTGAGATTAAGCAATGCATGCAAAGATTATTGACAAAGGCTTAAGGAAGGGAATGACAAACAGAGTACAGACAATGAACTACAAATGACGTTGCCCATCCTGTGTCTGTGAACATCTACCTCCTGGAATCAACCAGGAAAGAGCTCAGAAGGGCACAGCAATGCCCCAGGTACCTGGAAGTACTTAAAAAAATGTCTTTCTACTCCTTGTGCACACCATTGGAAATGTTCACTTGATGAGACTTGGCTGAAAATGGAAGTTGGTATCTTTCCCAGCTTGCTTCTAATTATATACCCTTCTTATGAATAGATGTGGAATTATAATGTGCCTAATTACACTTCTCCTACTGAGACAAAATGTATCTTCTCCTATTGTCTTCCTGAACATTTAATATTTTATAGGCTAGCTACTAGTTTATTCCCACTTAGTAAAGGGTTCAATTAGCAGGTCAATGAGAACAGAGCTAATGAATGACAGTATAACCCTACCTATTATAACAAGGAGGAAGGGGTTTCATGCCAGAGAGCAGAACTTCAGGACAACTACTCTCATTTATTAGGACAATAGTTATCTGCAGCTTTGATGAGATTAAGTTCCATTAGGGTCTTTACTTAATTTTAAAGAACCATGAAATTAATTTCTAGTCCATCACACAGATGGTTTGTTACTAGCAATAAGGTGGGGTAATTATGGACATCCTATTCTGTTTCTGACCTACATAACAGAGCAGAAGGAACCGTGGCTGCCTAAAAATCCTGGCAAACAGACTGGTACTCTACAGCAGGACCAAAGAGTGAGGCAAATGGAAAATCTGGACATCAAAACTGAAGTGTTGACAAACAGGTTGATTTTTGAGTAAATTACCAAGAAATAAGCATAATTAAAAATGGACTGAATCGTATGGAGTTCAGAATCCATTTCAGTGAGAGCTAGTCTGATGCTATAGAGTCACCTCAACAAGAAGCAAGACTTAGGCTTGGTTCCTCAAACCCTTTCCCACAGGAGTCCTGCTCCCTGGTGAAATGTACAGCCTCAAACAAGCACCCAAGCCTAAATAGAGGTGGACTCAGATTGGATCACATCAAAGCCTGTACAGATCAGAAGAGATATTTTGAGGGAAATGTCATGGTTTGGAATTCACCTCACTCATTGATTCTGCTAATCCTTTTCCATTACCCTGTTCTGGAGAAGGAAGGGAAATCAGTTTATCAATACAAAACCCAGCTGGTGGAAAAAGTATCAGAAACCCTGTGTCTGCTAGGCAAAGATATCCCTACACTGTGTGAGAGATGAGAGCTTTGACTGCTGAGCCCTGATTTTAAACCCCCATGGATTTATGCCCTGTCTCCAGAACAGACACTACCAGTCCAAGAGCATCTGGAAGAACACAAACTGTCCTCGTGCTTTGGGTGTGATACCTGAGCTCAAATCCCCTTCACCTGCCCTGATAATATCCCAACCCTATGTCAGTGGGGGTGAGGTGCAACAGAGCCAAAGCTGTAAGAAATCTGCACTCATCACACCTAAGCTTTCAAAGGCCAAGACACTGTTACACAGCAGAGAAGAGAAATATTTAACCAAGGTAGTAGTAAGACTCTTAGGGTTTTCTCTTGTTTCTTCTTAATCCCAAGAGAAGATCATAATCTAAATGCTAAATCTGCTGTGTCCAGTTTTTAAGTTCATTTTCCTACAAACTCATGTTTACATGAAATGCAAGTTGGATGCCCTGGGGAATTTTCTGACCCACTTAGTAAAAGCAGTGCTGGGTGTCTGATTTCCTTAAATGAAACCAGACAACTTCTCAGGTTAAATGTTGCTTGTTCTGTCTTACAGATAAACAGACAAGGCAGAAAGTAGAGCATAATGACAACCTTTGGTTTCCCTTGTTCCTCTTTTAAGGCATAACAATTCAGAAATGCTCAACAACACAGAGTCCTGCTTCCACAAATGTATCAGCAGCCTAACTCCCTTGGGCAACCATATTCATAAGAGATGTTAGCATTTCTCTCCCTCATCACAGTCTCTCTGTGTCAGGATGGATTTGCAGATAGTTGGCAACAGTGTGACAGGAGTTGCCAAAGAACACTGTCCAAAAGTCTGGGATGCTGTCTCAAAAGCTAACATTTCAAGGAGCAGGAGTCATTGTTCTTTGAGTCCTTCATGTTCTTTTCTAGAAAGCAATTGAAGTCACTCCATAGAATTGATCTGAACCAACACAGAGTCAGAGGTCATGGCAGAAAGGAGCTATGTTCTGCTTTCAAAACAAGGTAAAAGTACTCTAGTTCCACTACACCTGTACTTCAACTACACTTGTAAGACAGAACTGGATTCATCCCTTACACCTTGTTAGAAATAATCAAATAGACTAAAACACACTGTGCTGTATATGCTGCTAGTCACAAGAAGTGGGAGTTTAAGTGAAAACTAAGTCATAGATAAGAAGCCCTCTTCTGATGTTCTTCTCCACATCTCCACTGACCTTAGTGGAATGATGCTGAGAACCTGGTCCAGAAGTCTAACAGACTTTGAATTTATTATTAGTTATTTTGTTTTCCAGGAGACATTGAATAAAAATATTAGGCTTGTGAAAAATAAATGAAGTGCAGAGCCCAATCATTAACCTAACACTGCCAAGTCCACTAAACCATGTCCCTAAGTGCCACAGCTACATGTCTTTTAAATATCTTCAGGGATGGTGACTCAGCCACTGCCCTGGGCAGCCTGTTTCAATGTTTTACAACCCTTTGAGTGAATCATTTTTTTTTTTTTTTCCCTGTTGTCCAATCTGAACCTCCTCTGGTGCAACTCGAAGTCATTTCCTCTTGTCCCACATTTTTGTTATCTGGGAGAAGAGAATGACTGAATGAAGCTTGGAGTGTCTAGGAAAGAGACCTGAAAAGAAATAAGCACTCACCAAAACTGTGGGAAAAGCCCAAGAGACAAAAGGTGATAGAATAGTGACAGACCCTGCAGAAAGCAAAGCCAGCCAGAGCCACTGATAAATAAATAATTGCTGTAATCAGAAATGCACTCTTGCTCTCCTGTGGGAGATTGTTTTTAATAGCTGCTTCCAAAACAGCCTTTGTGCTCAAGCTTTGAGCTGCAAACCCTGTGAGGTGGATAAAAATCAATAAGAAATATAGTTTCTTTAAGCAGTTGAATATTGCAAGAACAGAAAGGGCTCTGTCCTGTCCATTCTGCAGCCTCTGCTTAGAAACAATGCACTCATGTCTGAAATGCCAATGAGCTCCCTTGCTCCCTTTAAGACTTGGTAGGCCTCAAGTATGCTCCACACATCACAGAACTGTTCAACTCCACATGGAGCTGAGCTTTAAAGTAGTAAAAGAAGCTTTAAATCACCCCCTTCTGAAGCCAGAGATGTGTTTATTTCTTTATTGTGCTCTTCCAGAGTTGCTTTAAGCAGGGCACTCAGCAGAAAGATTGCTCTTCTGGTGGGTAATTTACTTGTTACCTGAATCTGTCTAATCCACTACAGCTCCAAAGAAGGTCATAATTCCACTTCAAGAGGGGTTTAGCATTTTTAAAATAGAATTCAAAATCAAATTATATGGATTTAAATGTATAGAATAACTAACCAATAATTGATTTGAGAGTCAGCTATTTCCTGGCAAATAAAAATACCTGCAGGGGTTGTTGGCTTAGAGATTTCTTCTACCCAACAGGTCATAAAGTCCCAGGAAATGACTTACCATAGCTATTATATACCTGGAGAATATAAAGATAAAATTAAAAAGTGAAGCAATGATCTGCTTTTTCTAGAAGAAGAGGAAAACCTGAACTGTTGATTGCTACCCAGGCAGGTAACTGCCCTCTGCAGACCTTCTGGCTCTGGTGGGGTGGGAAATTACTCAGAAGCAGGACTTGGTATTTTACCTTCAGCTAGTTCAAAAGATACTTTTCTGAGACTGTTTTAGTTCTTCTGCTTCCTGAGAAAAGTTTAAACACGAACAAAAAAGGATTGTAATTCCAAAACAAACCCCTAAACTTGTCTGCTAATGACATTTGAGGAGTGTGGGAGAACAATAAACTTGGAAGTGCTTTTGCTAACGTTTTGGTCAAATAATACCAATAGCTGTCTCTTTCTGGAAAGAAAAAAGAATAAAGCAAGAAAGCCATCCTTTCCTCTTGAAACCTCAGGTTCTGCTGAGTCTATCTTTATTTAGAACAAGATTTCTGCTCTTAAAACTGTGCAAATGTGCTTTGTTTTCTAATCTGAAGGTTGCTTATTTCAGGGCTGAGCTGTTTCTCAACCTACCTCCTTGTATATCTACTTGTGTGTCAAAACTTGGTAAACAGTTCTACTTCTTCCTTTAACATTCATTGTTTTTAGATACATTTTATCTTTCCTAATATACACAAAGCTATTGACTGGCAGCTGTTATAGAGCAGGTGAAACTCTTGTTGCCATCACTTCTCCTGTTGCAAACAGACCAGAAAAGCTTCAGCATTAAGAAGAGAACTGCTGATCCCAGTGTTATTCCAGCAGCATGGCCACAATATTACTCACTTCCAAAGGAAGCTGTGTGCATTTATCATCCTTCCCCTCCCACTCCTTGGTGGTGTTCAGCAGGCTGCTGACAGCAGTTGATAGTAAATTGGGTATGGAAAAAGATATGTGGAGATTTAGCATAGATGCTTAGAATAATATCATTATAGGGCTGTATTGATTTTTTTCCCCCCCTTGCTTTGTATGTGTCAGTGTTTTGTACACTCTTGCAAAGAGATAATGGATTTTTAAGGGGTGGATGTCAAAACTGCACTGGTTTGCTGGGACAAATTATAGTTGTGAGTCAATGAACTAGACAACAGGTACAAGGCAGTCTCCTAGACCATTAGAAATCCTGTAGACTCCAGCAGTGACAGCTACATTTTAGCTAGTTAAAGATGAGCTCTCTGTGTGTGATTGTGAAAGACAGCACAGGTCTCCCTGATGTCACAGGACTGGAAGAGGAATGGGGCATGGGATAGTGAGGCAGACACCTGGCAACTGCCATAGTTAGCAGCCTTCCTCCTGCACCAAATTCAGGCTTTAGAAGATCTTCCTGCTAGATTCTGGTGAAGGTGAGAGAGTGATTTATTTGATCCTCCTGCATGCTCACCAAGCTCTGAAGGTGAAGAAAAATAGGAAAATTATATTAACTAGAGAAACAGGTGCTAAACCTTGCTCAGAGGTCTATTTTGTACATAAACCACCTAATTACAGCCTCTGATTTATTTCTTTATTGCTGGTCCCCTGATAATATGCCAGCAACAGCCAGCTCTCAGAGGCTGCCTTTCTCAGTTATGTCCCAGTTCCTAAAGAGCAGGAAGGGAGCTTGTATCAAAGTCTGCAAGGTAACACAACTCATTGTTGTTCTTTTGTTTCTAAACTTTGGACTGGTTTAAATAAATAAAGGGTGAAAACAGGGAGTGCTGCTCTGACAAACAGACAAGATTGACTGCAGCTAACTCAGGCATGGCCCCCAGCAGGTCAGAATTGGGGAGTTATGGCAAAAAGGCTTTGGTTTGGTTCCCTGAAAGTGCCAAGCTATAGGTCTTTTTTTGTTAAAGCCATAGCATTCACAGCAGTTCTACATGCTACACTATTCCAGTGTACTGGAATCACTTTGGACACCACATGCAAGAGTGATTTCCTTAGCCCTACCCACTGTCTACTCCTAGCAATGACACTTAAAGCATTCAAATATATTATTCATCAGCCTAGAAGCAGAGACTCAGGAGTGACTCCTTTATACACTCAGCAGAAGTCAGTAGTGGAGGCCTGGGAACAAGGTTCAAACCCTGCCTTTCATGATGTGTGTTGTTTTATTTAAGTGAAGCACTGTCCCAGCCACCCATAAATTACTGATGTCTTGTTCCCTTCAGTCCATCTGCTCCCACAGGGCTAAGAGAGGAAAGATCTTCACTGATTCATAGGTTTTTTAGCCAGAACACACTTAGTATATTCATCTGCTGCCTTCACCACACAGAGCAACTGTTCCTCAGGAGGAAAAAGTGGATTTGCAAAGGGAGCACATGTCTTTGGTTTGGGCTCAGTAAATCTTCCAGTATAACATTACCATGGAATCCATATTCCAATTATTCCATAATTGGCTTCCCAGTCCTCTCTGCCTTTCACTATCCAAGCAGCTATTGACAGAGTAATTACTAGATTACTCTGGCACTGTTCCTAAGGGACACCACCAAACCTCCTCAGGTTCCTCACTCCCTCACTGATGTCCCTGCTTCAGAAAACTGGCAGCATCACAAGACTTCAAAACTGCCTTTGTGCTCCAGACAGGGACTAGAACTCTAGTCAAGAAAGGTCAAAGAGGTGGCTCTGGTCTGGAGACTCTCAGGGCTTGATCCAAATACTGCCAGTGTTGCAAGAAGTCCTTTTACTTCCTTTAAGAGAGCTTAGCTATTTCTCATGCCACACGTGATGGGGAAAGCTTCTGCTGATGACAACAGACCAGAAGAGAACCAACAACCATGGGCTGGCTGAAAATTAATCTCGAAGCACTTACAAACATTAGTTCACCTTTAATTTCCTTATAAATACAGTCTTGAACACCTGGACTCAAAATTGGGTCTTCTAAGACTTCTGCTACAAATCCTGTGAGCAATTCAGCTATATGATCCATCCAAAAAGTGAAAAGTGCCTTAGGTTAGCAGCAATAGCCAGTGTAAATGTAAGTGCAACTACTCACAGCTTGAGTATCTTTCTAAAACAGGCAACAGTTGGCTTTTGTTGAGGTAGGCATGCAGGCAAACAGTACATTTGCTCCACAGCCTGCAGGGGGGAATTTAAATGAATTTGAAATAAAAGATGGAAAAGAAAGAATAAAACCCCTTAAGTGCTTAGTGGTCACCAATAAGAAAGGAAGCAATTGCTAACTTTGGAACCACTTCAGCTGTTTCCCAAAGAAACTGACAGCTTTACAGTTGATGTATTGAAATAAAAGGGATTACTTATTGTAAACAAATTTCAGTTTACCTACCCCCACAGCTCTTTAATTTCAAGAAGGATGGCACATCTTTTTGTGTGTCTGCTGGACAACCTTCAGCTCTGCATTAGCTTAATTAATACAAAGGAAGGAGACTATCTTTTTCACAGAATCATCAGTATAACTAATATTATTTATACCCATCCAATAAATAATACAGAGAAAAGATCTTTGAGTCCCTAGGAATGCTTGCTCTCACTTTAACCCTGCATTCATTTCTAGAGGCTGAAGAAAGAAGTGATAATATCTGGCCTTATTGGTTACATAGCATAGGCATCCAGGTAATAAAACATGCTTTCTGAAACAGAGAGAGGAGAAACAGATGAGAGAGCTGGCCCCAAATGACCAGGGGTGGAAGGAGGAACCTTCAGAGACAGCGTGTTAATCAAGACTTGTGTTGGAGTCCTACCTTCCTGGAGATGGCTGAACACCCTCCTGCCAAACAGAAGTAGTCAATGAATTCTCTGTTTTGCTCTGCTTGCATATGCAGCTTTTGCTTTCCCTGTTCAAGTGTCTTTATCTCAACACCTGAGTTTTAACACTTGTACCCTTCCACTCGTCTCCTCCACCCTGCTGGGGAGTGGGTGGAGAGTGAGCAAGTGGCTGAAGGGGTCTGGCTCTGCCTACTTGGGTCAAACCATGACCAAAAGCAATTATGTAATCTTTTTCAAGTAGCTATTGATGTAATTCCAATAAATAAAAACCTGCTCTTGACCATGGACTCTAATTTACCTGATTTCATGTGGCTTGCTTAATTAAATTAGCAACATCATTTGCTTTTGTTGGATACAGTGGGTTCCAAGCTCCTGCCAAAAGGAAAAATAGTAGCAAATTGAACCTTTCAGAGTAGGGACAGCAAAGATTCATTATTTTGATTTCACCTTGACCCAGTGAGAGCATTCCCTGGCCAGACTGCCAATACAGCCCAGGTTTAAAGGTGAGAAGACACTGACAGTTGCAAATTCTGTTAGAAACCCTGCAACAACATTCCCTGAGATCAATGGAAAGGCTTCTTCCTGTGTTCTGAAATCTATTCTTCCAGTCACCTCAAATATATTTATAGAAGACAGATTATCTTTTGAGTTTCCCTAAGTCACTGCAGCTGTGGGAACCTCTTTGCCCTAGAACTTTGACAGTTGTCTGCTGCATAAGAAGAAAACCACAATTGTTTCCATATCATAACAATATCTCAACATCTAGACATCATCTTACATCATCTTCTGGAAATAAAGACTTCAAGGAAACCATCATGTGTGCCCCAGCTAGGCTAACACAGCCAAGGACCCACCCCCCAGCTCCACAAAACGTGAGATTTATTTACACCAAAGATCCACACTGCAGCTCCAAGGCATCCACAGGAAATAGCTGTGTATGTTAGCAAGGTCCAGGGGAGCTTAGCTGTGGACAGCTTCTCTGCTGCTGCAGAATTGTGATGGTTTTGATGGTAGGAAAGTGTTAGCATCACCTTCAGCAGCCAGTACAAAACCTGCTCAAAACTAGCAAGCCCTGATTTTGTGCTAAGTTCACCTTGTTGTCAAATAAACACTCAATTTAAGTATGTGGTGAGAAGTGAATTTCAAAGCCTTTGGCTAACTCCTTCCTGTCTCTGCTTCCGAATTGCTTATTTGCTGTGAAAATTAGTCTCTCTCCCAGTATTTTACAACTCTCTTGGCCAATGCACCTGAACACTCTGAAACCTGTAATGTATTTATCCTCACAACACCCCTGAGAGCAGTAGAATGCAATTATCTCCATTTTACTGATTTTTTTATATCAGCTTTTATCTCCCTTTCAAGTATTTGATATAGTCCTTTGACAGAGTTTCTTTGCTAGAGAATTTCCTGCCAAGCCACCCTGACATCCTTGGAATTCCTTCTGCTTGCTACCAACATTTTGATCCAAGCTCTGTATGAGCACCAGGAAGAACCTCATGGACCAGCAGCCTAGAATCCTCCTGAAAGCACTTCACTAAATCTTTACAAACATCTCTCATCTCTAGATCAATTAGGTTTTACTGCCTATTACTCCTGTTGGAAGACTGCTCTAGGGTTAGAAGTTTGACATTTCCTTCCACTATCCTGTCTATTTTTCCTTTTCCACATGTTCCTAGTAACAACTTTACTCCTTTAAACTTTTTCTCTCATTTGCCCTATGTTAAGAGAACTATCAGAGCCTCAGAGGGAATATTTGTGTGTGGAATAATAGAATAAGAATAGAAATAATAAATTATTTTATCTCATTATATGCATTCTATATTATTTTTAGCTGTTATTAGATATATAATTATTATGGAATAAGAGTAGAAATGGCCTCAGTAAAGCCAGGGAAATGATCAGAGTTTTTAGACAGGACCTACAAACTAGTTCTCATTTACTATTTCTTAGTAAAAAGGAAAAATAAAAGGCAATAGGACTCCAAGATCTCTTTAAAAAGTTGATGGAATCAATTCCCTCCAAATAACATTCTAAAAACTCCACCTAGGAAAAAGTGTCATAAAACAGCTTTGAAGAAACTCTTAAAAAGGAGAAGCAGATTTTGTGCCAAGGAGAAAAACCTCTCAGTGCTGTTCTCCAACGGCAAGAAGGCACCAGCTCCCACTTCAAACAGCACAAGGTCACCCAGCAGGCACTGGGGAGTTCAGACACTACCAATTCATTAGGTAGACACAGGAAAAGCCAAGCTGCTCCCAGAGAAAGCTGTTATTACAGTCACTAACATGACCTGGAGCTTGTGTGAACATAACAGCTGCAATATTTTGGCCAAAACAAGGTCCCAGTCTTGACTTAAAGCCTCCAAACAATAAAGTACTCTTTTCCTTCTTTCAAAGTTAAATTTACACTCTCTATAAAACAACACATCTACAATACAAGGGTAAGGCTTTGTCAGGCTTGGAACAGCTCTAGAGTCACAGGTTAATGCTGGCCAAAGCTTTCAAGGAATATTGTTCCCCTTCTGCATTGATTTCTCCTCAAGGTATTTTATTTCTCTTGCAGACAGTGAAATCTCAACAGCTTCATCACTGGAAATCTTCATAGGAAAAACAGTTTTGTCTTTTCCCTTTGTTTTTTACTATGCAATATATACATAATTGCTATTAATTAAGAAAATGAGAGGGGGAAAAAGGACATGTTTCTACTTGTGAAAACACATTTGCTAACCTAGTAGAGAATTCTTGGGATGGCTGAAAACATCTGTAGCCCATAACCTTGGTCTCAGTCCTCTTCCTCCCTTTGTTCACTTTTATCACTTCCCTTCTTTTCTGACAACAGTTTTATGCCTTGAAGTAGTAAACTTACTTAAGAAAGGCTGTCACAGACACACATGCTCTTGCTGGGGTGAGATCCCCTTGGAAACCATTAAATTTTTGCCACCTTTTCCAGAAAGGAAAGGTTTGGACTCAAGTTCAAAAATGAAGTTTGTGCTGAGGTGCTTTCCTCAGTAAGATTTATGAAGTACTCAAGTGCTTTCCTGGTTCAAGGTCTCAGACAGCAGGAGACACCTGCATATTCACTCTCAAAACTATCTAGAGAAGAGTTTTCTTGTGAAATTCACCTTTTTCTTTGGGCTAGCAAAGTGTCTTGCCCTTTTTTGGGGGGTGAAGGAGGAATTGCATGGATCAGTACATACTGTGTGAGTTTCCTGGCACCAAGCTAACAGCAAGTGTCCTACTTAACTGTACCCAAGCACAATTAGATTGCAGACACACTAATATTATTCTTTTTTTCAGGTCAGTGATCAAATGTGCTAAGAGGAATTGAAAGGCAGCACATCCAAGCCTGCAAACAATCCTCTTATTCTATCACTAAAACCTGGCATCTCCATCTTTGTCCTGCTGAGAACTTCCACACAGCCATTTTTCTTGGTGGACATTAATAAAGCTCCAATTGCTTGCTCCAATATCCATAGTAATGGCCTTTCCCACATCCTCCCATTCAACTAGAAAGCTGCTTTTCTGCAAGGACAGATCCTTCACTCCTTTATGTGTGACAGTGACAGCTCCTGTTGCTCTTTCCATTCTAATCACAGTGAGGAACAGCATAATGCATGTACTCCTCTCCCAGCATGACAAGCACACTTCTTTGCTTCAGAAGAGGCATATATGTGATTAGTTAGGACCTTGCCCAAGGCTTTCATGTTTTATGTCAGTGAGAGAATGGGTAAATGCATGTGAGTGCATATAAGAATTCAAGTGGAGAGCAGACCTCCCCTTCTTTAACCTCCAATACCACAGAACCAACTGGTTGGAAATTAAACTCTGACCTTTGGTGCATCTGTCCTTAAACACACAAACCTCTATTGCTATTTGCTGTCAACAGATACTTATTTTCTGTTAAGTGTTTAGCCACTGTTCATTTAAAACTGCATTTGTAATCACTGGACTTGATGCTAATGTAAATCTCAGCTTCTGTAACAGTTCAAAGTGCTGTAGAAGGAAGAGATCAATGAGAGAATTCCTAAGCAAATGAGTGAGACTGGAAGATGTGAAATAAAATCCAATATTGAAAATGAATATACACCATATCTGCTTTTAAGTCAGGAACTGAACAAGGAAACACAGCTGTACTCCATGTACAAGTATAGTAAGGGTAATGCTCTTCATGTCTTCAGACACATCATTTGTTTCCTTCAGATCATAAGTTTATTCTAGTAGGCTATGTTTCAGTCACTCAAACAAACTGGATTTCAGCCACCATGCATTGTCTTTAAAACTTTGCAAAACTAAGCCATTCCAAATAATTTCTGCTGGAAAAGGAACTATTTACAATGAGAATCCATTTAAGATTACACAAGAAAAGTGTCAAGATCGGCATTTCAGAGTGGAAAATACATTTTAATCCCATTTTATACCAACAGGCATGTCACTTACATGGCCTTCTCATTCCTCTACAAGTCTAGTCAATCCCAAGATTCTGTGGAATTATTCAGAGTTAGTGCTTGGACTATTTTGACTCTGCTTACAGAATCCTTAAGGTTGGAGGGGACCTCAAAGATCATCAAGGCCAACTGTCAACCTGCCACCACCATGCCACTAAAAGCTGCCCCTGAGAGCCACATCTTAGCAAGATGCAAACAGGGAGGGCAAACAAACCCAAAATAAACAAAATCTAATTATTGATTATTCAAACTGTATGATTTTTTTCTAAGTAATCTAATCAAAGTTAGAGGTGGGTTTATGCCAATCCACAGCTTAAATCTGCTGCATTTATTTAAAGAGGAACTCAACCCAAAAATTCTCCTTATAAATAACAAGGAAAAAAAAGTCTTAACCAGAAAAGACCCAAACCAACCAGACAGACAGCAACACTTCACCTCAGAAATTCAACCCTCTGAACAGGATCATGCTATCTGGATTACAGGTTCCCAAAACAGCACTAGCACATAGCCTAGGATAAAACAGAAGTTCCCACCACCAGGAGTGACAATATACAAAAATGCCACCTTTGAGGACCTGAGACCTAAAGCTTAATCAAAACTATATTTTCCTGCACTTTTTTTGGTCAAAAAAATAATTATAGTCTTTCCATTTATGTGACACATGAAAGGTTTTGCCTTAACTCTGTTAAGTTGAAATATAAAAACACTTCTAGGTTTTTCATCACTAATTTATCATCAGAGACATCTAACAACTTTCAAGCTAAGATTTCAGCATCTGTAGGAAAAAAGCCTGTTAACTCTAATCAGGTAATAAAAATGCTTTTAAACTGTGCTTTTACATTAATTAAATTCCAATTTTCATGCAAATTTAGTTTGACACAGACCATGAATAAAAAGTTAATTATCTAATAAATATGAAATAAATTGTTATCTACTTGTTAAAATAACGGGAAGATGCAACAGTTAAGATACTGAGTAAATTGAACATGAAAGCAATACAAAAAGCCAAAATAAATGTGTTTACTCGCAGGATAGCCACCATATTCAGAAGGAGCCAGGCCAAAACTACCATCAGCACTACATTTAGGGACAAGTATTAATCAAACCAATGCAATGGCTATAGAAAAGGAAACTAAAAACAGACAACAAACCAACAAACCCACCTAAGATCTGCAAGAATTCAGCAACTTCACCTGAAGAGATGGCCAAATGCTGCATGTAATATACATATATATGTTGGCAGTTAGCTCTTGGATCTAACTGCTGAGTTTTGCAGTGTTTCTCAATCTGTTCCCTAGCTCATCTGCAAAGCACTGTTCTAATTGCAGTTGTTACACCACTCCAGGAACAACAAATATTGGTTTTCCTCCTCCTGATAAGGATCCATTTTCAGCCTGCATTCTCTTCCCACATCCCACTCCTCAAAATCCACATCTGGATGGGAACGTCAGTGCTCTTAAAACATTCATTTGCTGTTTGCAGAGGGTTCTTCATTTAGTTAATAAGGATTAAAGGATGCATGACCCAAAAGCAGCTGCTAGAACAGTGAATAACTCTATCCTTCTGAGTTACATTGCCACATTGTGGTGTTCTTCAGTGACCAGTGCCATCATTTCTAAAGATTATCTCTGCATAGAATACAGTCTCCATAGCAAATGGTTATCAAAGCACCCTCTGAACTCACTTTGGGCAGCTGAGGAGATCTCATGGGTTACAAGTGCTTTATTTCCTCCTTATTACAGTCACCCACCCATCTACTTCACAGGTAAAAGAAGAGCCATATTTTGATTGATGAGCAACCAATGACTTCCCCCAAAACAACCTCAGCTGTTTATATAGTCCTTGTAGTTTTATGGGAAATCTAGCAAAGCTCCATCTGCTGCTCTCAAAGAGATTTTAGTATAAGAAGCTCAAGGCAGGGAGCAACCTGTGCTCCATTAACTGCAACTAATTCCTCCATTTCACAGACTCATAGGATTGTTGGAACCTCTAGACCTCTATATATCACCTAGTCCAACCCCTGCCCCAGCTACAACAGGGTGACACAGAGCAGGTTGCTCAGGATTGCTTCCAGGCAGGTTTTGAAAGTCTCCAGAGAAGGAGATTCCACCACCTCTAAGCAACCTAGGCCATCACCCTCACAGGAAAGTTTTACCTTATGTTTAGATGGAACTTCCTGGGTTTTATTGTGCCTGTTGTCCCTTGTCCTGTCTCTGGGCACCACTGCAAAGAGAATGACCCCATCATCCAACACCCACCCTTTAGGTATTAATAAGCTTTGAGAAGATCCCCTCTCAGTCTGCTCTTCTCCAGGCTAACCAGAAGCCAAAGTGGCTTCACAAGAACACCTGCAAGATCCCTCAGCACTCATGAGTGCATCCCACCAGGAAATGTACTCAGCTTCATGCCAATGCTAGCAAGGTTTTTCAAAAAGTAGAAAGGAAAAATATTCCATTTCCCTTTTTCTTTTCACTCTGCAGTAAATGAGACTGAAAGCCTTGGTTTCTCAATCACTAAATCCCAAGTCACCCTAGTACCAAAGTCAAAACAATTTGCCACAGACTTATTAGCAATATTACCACCATGATGACTGAAATGATGATGATTTATCTAGGAGGTTAGAACATAACATTCTAGTTCATTATGTAGTTTACAGTTTGGCAGATAACAAAAAGTAGATGAAATGCACACATCAAGTGTACACATCACATTAGCCTGATGAGATTTTAAAGGCTGATCAGTAAAAAAAAAATATAATCCATTAGCTCTAATTGCAGCTCAAACTACAGAAGACATCAGAGTTCATACTTCAGAGAGTGTACTTTAAGTCCAAGGACACCTCAACCACAAGAGCCTTCTGTTAAAAATCACCTGCAGTGTTAGCCACATTCCTACCTTAGAGTAGTTTTGTGGAGGAGTTTAAGAAATTGGTTGTGATCTGGGCTCTGCATCACTGTCTGATGAGTCTTCTCTGTCCTCTGCTAGCCCAGACCTTCCACCCATCAGCAGCTTCACTGACCCAGCCTCACTCACTCCTTTGCTTCTCCCTTTCTGGGAGTCAAATACAACTGTGGTTGGTCCTCCCAGGCCTCCTTTGTAACATTTTACATCCAAGCCATAACAAATGCAGAAAGGGGGAGAGAATGTCTAAAACCAGACTCCTGAAGGAGTTCAGAAGAACCTCAGATGCAGTTAAAAATAAGTAGAGCAGTGACATGACTTTTGAGTGTAAGCTACAAATGGCACAGCAGAAGAAAAGCAATTCACATGACTTGGGTTAACTGGGAACATTTCTGGAACAGAAGAGACAGAACTTCAGTTGAAATCAGTAGGTAGTTACTTGGTTTACACTGGGACCTCTTTATAGTCAAGTACTGGTGAAACCTATGTATCAGCTACTTTTAAAACTCTAAGGCTTTACTTTACAGAGAGTAGAGAAGTGCAAGAGTGAAAGCAAGTCCACTGCAAAGGGGACCTAGTCCCAGTAGCTCAGAGACGTGGCTACTTGGTGCCAAAATGATGCTCAAATTGCAAGAGACTGAAGAACAGCTATGGACCCACAGTAGCTGTAAGCTGCATGCATGAAAATAAGGAAACAAAGTAGCGTGGCACACGTGAGAGGTTAAGGACTGCTCTTCAGAAGGGCATGTGAGGAGAGGGTGGGACTGGGGGGGGTATACGGGGCCCAGAGAAGGCTGGTCCATCTTATCTCCTGCATGCAATGCAGACTCCCTTTTGCACTTTATCAGGTGTTATCACTAAAGTCAGATAAAAATAATTAACCTTGGGTTGTTTTGGCTTTTTTTCCCTGTTTTCTGAAATAACCCACTATGCGTGTTTGGCAGTGGTCTTAGCTTTGACACAACCTTTTCACCCCAGTGTAAAGAAATGAAAAATACATGTCCAGGGCTTCCCAGTGCTTAAGTGATGATAAAGACTGTTAAAAATTCATCACATCTCTCCCTCACTATGATTGTTAACTGCTGTAAGTGAATAAATTAATTATTCCATTTCATTCATAATTTAATCTAGCCCTATCTGTCTTCTTTTTGATCCCTCTTGAGCTAGGATCTTGTTTTTCTGTGGCATAATTTAGTTTGTCTGAAGATGAGGGCAATGCTACAAGAAACCTTTAAAACATCCAAATACTTGACCATTCCTTTTTTCCTGAAATATGGTGTATATTAAAACACCATTTGGACATTAGTGTCCAAAATCCAATGAAAATACTTCAAAAAAGAAAAACAAGCATTCTGCAAGGTAATACTATATTTTGCATGTAAATCCTTTTCTTTTACTGAGGATTTTTCTCTAAACTTCAAAACAATCATTCTGCTTCTCCCAAAGTAACCTATCAAAATTGCCCTTAAGTTATTTACCCAGCACCCTCCCATCTTAACAACTTTCTCTGCCTGGAAGGTTCTGTGAGGTCTTAGGGGATGATCTACAGATTTCCCAACAACAGGAAATTCAAAGCCTCTCATTTAAAAGCTGGAGAAAGCATGGCCTTTTTTTCTACCCATTTATTAATGTAATAAACCATAAAATTAAGTAAGCATACAGATTTCTGTCAATTCAACAAGCATACTGATTTCTGCCTGCTTCTGCAGGGGACAGTTGTGAAACAGGCACAGTCAAGTGTTGCCATATCTCAAAGAGCACAAAACTTTCAATCAACTTTAGCTGCTATACTTTTCAGCACCAATGATGAAGAATCCTCTGCCAGAGTTGGGTGATAATCAAGAGGAAAAGTGCACAGCTAAGCGTGGCTGGTAAACTCTTAAACATGACATAGAAAACATCTCAAAAACAAGGATGAAAGGACAAAAGAATTAATCCAAAACCCAAATAAGTTTAATGACAAAGCTTTGAGGGGGGATATGCAAAAGATAGCAGAGCCTTGAGCAGAAAGAGATAAGGAACAAAGAGAACAAGGGAGCCTCCTTTAGCTATATTATTATCAAAAGAAAAGCTTTTAAGGGTTACAAAAACTCCCGAGTCATTAGGGGCAGTGAAACTCCCAGGCACCAGGTGAGCTTTCTGCCTTAGTTTGCCCTTCTTTTGTCCTAGCCATGTCCAGCCAGATGAGATTTCAGTTTAACACAAAAGTCAATACGTAACTTTTTAGTACCTTTGACGTTTTTCTCTCCAACAGGCCTTTTCTGACCAGCTCCGTTCTGGAAATCAATCTATACTTGTGTTGGAGAAAACATATGCTCCCGAGTGTCATAGGCACTTTGGAGCATATTTTTTCTCTTTAGACATCAGTCCTCAGTACTTAAATCAGAACAAACACTCTTCCTTCCCCTGTCTTGTCAAGGAAGATTTTAATTTCCTGAGTGCAGTGATCTATGTGCATTTTCAAGCTTCCCTGCAGAGAGCTCTGAATTCAGCTGGGACCTCTGGATGCTGCTGAAGCTCCGTGGTGGGTGACAGACACAGAAAAATCACGGTGCAGGATCCAAAAGCAGAGGTGATTCAAGCTGAATTAGAGCTCTTAAAACCTCCTTATTTAAAAAAAAAAAACCCTAATATTCCATGGTGGCTCTGCTTACCATGCATGGCATTCCCTAAAGTACAGGCAGAGCACCTGCTCCCCCGAAGTAATTAAGAATGAGAGAAGGTGGCTGCAGCAGGTCAGACCGGTTGTTCCCCCTATCTTCTGCCCTCAAAGGGAAATGAAAAGGGTAAAAACACCAAGACAGAGCAGCAATTACTCCACCACACAAAAGCACAAGACAGCGAAGAATGTTTACATCTCAGCACTGCCAGAGTAGACGAACAGAGCTACCACACTGCAACACTGCAAGCTCGGAAAAGATTTACGTGTGAAAGCACGTCCTAAACTCCCTTAGAGCTTCCCTGCCAACACAAATTGTACTGGCTTAGCTCCAGCGCTATTGTCAGAACTCTGCAGCCCAGTCAACAGCTTACAAGTGGTTACAGAAGCATAAAGATGCTTGAACAAGCTGACATAAAGGCGCAGAAGGACAGGGGATCGTTGTACAGCAACATAAACGCATCCAGCCCAGCCAGACCCTGGTGCTCTAACACAACAATCCTCACTATCATAACTAGTAGCATCCTATCTTCACACAAGCCTCCTCCCTCCCTTTCAGATAACAGATATGCTCAGACAGCCAACACGGGGCAAAGTTTAAGAGAAACAAGAAGGAAGGGGATTCTGAAGTAGGAGCAGCAACTCACAGGAGATGAAAAAACTGTTGCATTAAAGCTACAGAGTATGTCAGAGTTGGGGGTTTCAGCTGACTAGTTGCCAAAAAAAGTAAAGAGAAAAAGATTAAAACTTATGCACAAACCAGATCCTTAGAGGAAACATTTCCCTTAGAGTGGCCAATACCTTGATTATATATTAGAAGAAACAAAACTGAGAAACCAAGACATAGAGTGTGCTCCTAGCACTCCAGTAAACACAACCAAAGCAACACAGCTGGAATTTGCAGCCAACTGTTAACAGTTTATGAATAGCTGCTTAATAAACATCGTGTCACCTGGGCCAATTTCAAACCACAGGTCTTAGACACCATAGTCACTATGTTAAAAATCCAACATAGTCTTCCCTTTGCTTGCTTTCCCTTTGTTTTTTATCCTCTTTACCTCACCACTTCCACTTTTCATCCTGCTTGTCTGTTGCCTAAAACACAAGCAACGGGAACAATGACTTTGACTCAGCCTAAACACACACTAATGCTGGAGTAATTTCCTATCTACTTGATAAAAGCCATTTGGATGCAAATGTTTATAAAGGAAGAAGTTAAGATAATTTTCTGAAAGTTTCAGCATATTAAAAAAGTAAATCAGTTTTGGGTTTGTTTACTCCTTCCCAAGTTATTTACAAAGTACTCATTTGGGAATAAACAGACCAGAACACACCAAAAACTGTTCACTTCTTCAGGCTATTCAGATCACATGGAAGAAATAAAAAGAAAACATACTGTAAGGCCAAAACCATCCCACCACTATTAAGTCTATGCAATAATCCAGAATAAAACAGAACCCTAAGGATATGAATATTATTACACTCCTGATGCTTAATTTGCCAGTATTTTGAGTCAGTGCAATTTATGCCTTTTGGTTTGGTTTTCTTCTAACAGGTTCTGCCTGAGGAAATCTAAATCATGTGTGAGACATGTCCTTTGCACTCCCAGTGGGACTGTAATATGCAGTTTGTCCAACATAAAAACAATCTTTATTTAAGAAAAACACTTATGTTTATAGCCAACAGGTGAGCTGTGAAGGAATTGCTTCTGGAACAACTCCTTCATTCAGGGTTGCTCACTGGTTGTTGTCACTTCAATACCACAGTTGTAAATAACTTTCTGCATATTCAGCAGTAAGAATTTCAGTGTGCTACAGGAAGCTACTTTTACCCTAACATCCTAAGGAAGAGTTACCCTGTCTGCAGGGAATACTGGGATCTTGCCTTCATTCCTTTGAGGGACACTGCAAAAGAACAATTCATCCACTGAAGTTAGTCCTTCAGCCCCATTGTCTTGCTGCCCTTGGGGGCTGCTGCTTTTTCACCCTGGCAGAAGACTCAGCAATGAAAAGTTTTAGACACATTGAGTACAAATAGGTACCAAAGCAGTGTCACTCTTGGCTTTCCTCAGAAGAGTGCTTCATTCCAATGCTTCCACTCATATTTGCACCTGGCAGATGCAAAACCAGCAGTGCTCAGTAAGGAGCTGTTACCATCTACCTTCAGGGATTAACTGGAAAACAACTGCTTCTCTCATTGATCTCCAGGGGGAAAAAAGCTAACCAAAATTTTAACAGCTCTGTTTTGTAGTAACTTGTAGGATAACAAATAAAATCTATTTTTTTTATACTAAGTAAGGTCTGTATTGTGTAAATCTATGAGCAAAGAAGCACATGCCTGTCAAGGAGGGCACTGCTAGGAAAAGATAATCCTAAAACTTAACTGGGTGATGTTGAATGATATGTTGATCATTCACTGGGCAACAGAACAAAACAATATCTCCAAACAGACCAATGGAAACATTCCAGAGAATTCAAACATAGATCCCTCTTAAGACTCAGAATGTTCCTTTCTCAAATAATTATTAAAAATTAGGTTAAAAGTCTTACTTTTTTTTAAAGCAGCAGAAGCAAGTTAGAAACAAACAAGAACTAAAGATTTGTTTATACTCTTAGAGACAGAGAAGCAACATAGAAGCAAGAACTGCAGCAATATTTACTTAAAGCATGAGACAAAAGGTTATTTTGTTTTTGTATCCAAAGAGTAGCCAGGCAAAAAGATACATTCTCTGTTAAAGCAAGATAAAACTACCAAGAGGTAAATATTGTAGCTGTGGGGCACAGCAGCCCACGTGTGGATTCCTGGGAACAGATTGAGGAGAGAAAGCAGCTTCAGAGGAAGTCAGGCAGGGGTTTTCTCAGCTGGTCTTTTCATGGAAGGTCTTTCACCACAGAGCTACCCATGAAATGCAAGTGAGCTTGATGATCCTTACAGGTCTCCTCCAACTTGAGATACTTTATGATCCAGGATTTAGAAGATTATTGCCTTTTTTAATATTAGCTTCAGCAATTTAATTTTCCAGGGAGGGAGTCAGGGGGAAGCACACATCAGAAGCATATGTTCTCTTAAGCAGAGGTCTTTGGAAGCAGTCAGCTAACAAGGAGCACCTCTTTCAAACACCTTAGGCATGCCTAGCTTTACTTCCAACTTCCATACAGGCTTCTTATCTGCTTTGAATAAATCACAGATTTAGTTAACTTCCATAGGATTGCTTCTTCAACTCCATGCTTTGTGTACAATCAGCAGTAGAAACACTGACATCTCTCAGGGAACTTTTGGCAGCACAGGGAAGAACAAAGAAGAGAAGTTTTCTTGTCTAGTTTTGCATTCCAAGGAAATTTAGACACTTCTCTTTCCAAATATGAAGGTGCCTGGCCAACCTTACCCCATTAGCTCTCACTCCCTTAATCAGAATGCAGAGTTTAACACCCACTCCTTTGCAAAGAACATTATTAATACAATAGAAATCTTTGTTTAAATTGTTGCCTCTGCTGAGCATGTAGAAAATTAGCCTCCCATTGAATTCCTGCAATTGCTGATTTCATTTACATTTCACATGGAACTTAGCTCCCTTGGAAGAAGTTTGGGAAGCAATGTGTGCATCTTGATTTCTGTAAAAAGCCTTCAGTGTTTGGGAATTTTTCTTCCCCCCCCCCACCTCAAATTCAGACCTGGCAAGCAGTTGCAGACCTCTCAGTGAGTTTGGACCTTTTATTTATCAAAATACTCTCGATGCATATTAATTTCCTTTACAAATATGTATTATTTTTTTCACTTGCCTTTAAATGGGACCTTTGTACACCTGAAAGCTGCCCATTTCCTTAGCTGCATCTGCAAGTGTCTGTGTAACCTCTGTTGAAATTCTGCTCTCTGATTTCTTACAGCAGTTACTTCCTCAGCTACCACAATGGATGTTCTTGTAACTTCTTCAGTAAGCACTGCTTTAATGGAATCATTTTTCCTTTGCCCCTCCCAGATCTTGGTAAAGAAAAACCTCAGCACCACTAAATTTTTCCCAGATTAACCTCATTGTGTGTTTCCAGATTAAGAAAGTGAGGAGAAAGGAAGAGTAAAAAGAAGGCAATTTGACTCTCCAGTACACATTATTTGTGCAACAGAGAAATGTATTGTCCCAAAACATCTCTTAAAATAAGGTCCTCTTCTGTATTGACTCCAAAATAAGAAGCTTGCAGCCAAGGATCAGTTAAGCCAGTCCAACAGGAGTTCAGGTTTTTTGGATAAGGTCCTCATGAGACCAAAACCTTTCTAGTTTTGCTCAAAAGATAAGCTCCTCCTGGTTTAGAATACCAAGCTGAAACCAAAAGCTTGTGGCATGTTCAGGTGCATGGCATCCAGCAGCTTCCTAAAGGGAAGCTTTTATGAGGACCTTGAAACAATGATTTATTCCCCCACTGCACAGTGAAAATATTTAAGTAACTGCTGTAAATGCAACTTCCAGATTCTATTTCCTTCTGCCCATGATGATTTGGAGGGGTCACATTGGATCTGGTAACTTCAGTGGAGGAATGTTCTCTTAAAGGATTTTTCCTATTAACATGAAGTATTACAAAACCACATTTTCATGTCCATTTTACTAACTGGCCACCCTTTTAATGAAGTCCCTGATTAAAAAAGAAAGCTTCCCATTTACTGTGTCTCAGGTAAGAGCACATTAGTTCTCCAAGCTTAAAACACACCTTTAAGAGAATTAATTCTGTTTAATAAATATCTTTCCATCAAATGATTAATCTCTCGATTATTTTAATTAGAAGTTGCCAAATGTACATTAGATCTACTCCTAGAGTATAATAAATTATTTATGCACTTAGTTGGCTTACAGGCTTGACAAATTGCTTAGTCAGAACGACTTAACTAATTTATCACTTTTCTAGTAGAAAGAGGGCAGAGTGTAAAAGAATCCTAATAAATTTACTAACCACATCCATGTACAGAATGAAATTAAACAAATTAAATTAAAATTTCAGTCGCATACATGACAAAGCAAGAGAATGCTCTCAGGGTACTAGAGGTTAATAATAAATGGCAAGGAATCTAATAACTGTTTCTCCCTTCTAGAAATGTCTGTATTTCAAAGTCATTTCCAAAAGAAGCTGAGGGCAAAATGTGGGGTGTTACTTGTTCAATCAAAGCAGCACCAATAAAAGCAGCTACTTCACCCTGCTCCACATATGCCCTCTACTTACTAGTGTCAAGCATCAAACAGACTAGTTCCAAGTAGAAAGGTTACCACAATAGGTGTATTTCAGTAGCCTCTCTCTGAGGTTACCAAAAACTGCCTTCAGGAAAAAGAAAAACAGAACCTCTACTCTGACATCTCCCAAACATCAGCAGCTGTTGTTCCAGCTGTATAAGGAACAACATCAACCGAAGGACTCTTCAGATTCAGATTGGCACTGACACCACTGGGTCTCCTCCACTCTTATTTCCAAAGGATGTATCACCTGTCATTTGAGAAGCCAAAAGCACTTCAAGATCATGCTCTTGTGCTTTGAGGTGTATCTGCTCTGGTGTGGGCTTATCCACGGTCACAGCTCCTTCAATTTGAGTTGACACTGGAGCTCCAGCCTGTCCAGTATTGCAACCCAGAAACAGCAAAGATGCCCTGGCCATGTGCCAGTGCAGGCACATCACCACTGCTGTTATCAAAGTGCTTCCAGGCACAGCAGTGAGGTGATAAGCAGTAGAGCAAGCAGTGAAAGTAAGCAGCAGCCTCTAACGAGCACTAGACTACTATAGAGTAAGGCAAGCAAGCCCCATGGCAAGGACAGGAGCTTGCCAATTAGTAGCTGAAGAGGAATTAACAGCTCTAAATTCCATCTAACACATCTCAATCAAATCTGTCATTATCTTGAACTCTGATCCCCATGTTGGGTGCCAAGATAGACTGTCATGGTTTAACCCCAGCCAGCAGCTAAGTACCACCCAGCTGCTTTCTCACTTCCCCCNGGAGAGAATTGGCAGAGTAAAAGCAAGAAATCTCAGGGCTTGAGATAAAGACAGGTTAATAAATAAAGCAAAAGCCACACATGCAAGCAAAGCAAAACCAGGAGTTAACTACTTCCTTTTGGCAGGCAGGTGCTCAGCCATCTCCAGGGAAACAGGATTCCACAACACACAATAGTTACTTAACAAAACTCAGAATATCCCCTATTTCTTGTTCTTTCCTCAGCTTTTTATTGTAGGGAGCACCTGTTTGGTCAGCATGGGGTCAGCTGTCCCAGCTCTGTGTGCCCTCCCAGCTGCAGGTGCACCCTCAAAACACTCATTACAGGGGTGTTGTGAGAAGCAGAAAAGGCCTTGAATTTGTGTAAGTACTGCTCAGTAATAATGAAAACATCCCTGTGAGATCAACATTTCTTGTCAGCACAAACACAAAATGTAACTCTGCAGAGCATTTCTTTTGTATCTCTGTTGAGAAAACATTATTAAATGAAAGGAACTTCCCCTCTTGCAGGTGGCCTGCAGATTTTGTGCTCTGTTAGAAGATCAGCTCCAAATTCATTTGGAAAACAGGGTAGGAATAGCAACTTTTAGCCTTTTAATTAGACAGCAGAGTCCTCCCCTTGAAGTGCTCTCCTCTTCTAAGGAGCTTGCTGACCCTGGAGGAGAGGAGTGGCCAGAAACTGCAAAACCACTCCTAAAAACCCCCCTGATTCCTGTGAGGTCACTAACCCACCTAGAGCCTGGGCAGCCAAACACTGCACTCCTGTCAACTGCAGTCATGATCCTGGACACAAACCAGTACTTCTGCACACCAACTTTTAAAGAATTCTCCAAAACTGGGGGTTTATGGTGTCAATGACCATGGCAATGATCAAAATGTCACTTACAGGCATTGTGATTAATCCTGCTGCAAAGAATAAATCACAGTCCTTGGTAGCACTGGATGAGACTGGGGAAGTTGAGTCACCAGTGTTTCTTTCAAGTTGATCACTAGCTTCTGACTAAAAATAATACAATATGAAGTGAAATGTCAACCATCAGCCCACACCTCATCCACAGCATCATGGACTAGGATTTAAAAATGGGATAGAAAGCTGTCTCTGCATGGACTTAGAAGGCATTGAGATACCAAACCAGTGTTCCCAGCATTTCCTTCAAAATTTTGGAGCTTTTTTTATAAGGTAAATAAAGAGGTAAAAAAACCCTACCATGTGCTCCAGCAAAGCAGCAGTGACTCATGGCTACCCAGAGAAATACACCTACAGAAAAATTAGGTCTAAATCTACTCTTTCAGTATCAGCTGTTCCCCTTTGTCCCATCACTACAGATTACAGAAGTGAAGATGTTTTTAAGCAGGAGATAACTTGTGTGCTGCCTACAGAGGCCTGAACTCTTTGAGCTGAAAGGAGAGGAAAGTCCTGGGACAGTTACAAAAGCTGAGCAGAAAAATTCAAAGCCAAAAAGATGTGCTTTCTAGTCTCAAAAAGCAAACTATAGTTCTAAAGCAATATTGCTACACTAAGCACTTCTGACAGGGAAGTCATTGACAGCTAGGGCTGATTACTGTTTGTCACAGTGCTGATTTCCTTCAGGTTTGGGCCACATTTGAGCCTTTTCTAAGCTTTTACTGCTTTAGGCTAAGAAGTTGCTCTTTAATTAAAAAAAAAAAAAACAAAACACACCAAAACCAAACCTGAGTTTCTCTCCATTTCCTATAGTTCCTAGGTACTTGGATAGGGGATGGCAGCTCTGGCAGAAGCCAAAGGCATTTTCCCTTGCTGGTGTCCCATACAAACTGAGGAATGATTTCTTTTCTATTTATTTATATGTTTAACATTTTCTTCAAGGGACTTGTAAGCTTAGTGGCTGTTAGTGTTAGGACCAGAAAGCATTTAAGTGCCTGTTAAATGACAGCTATTTTTCCTGTGTGATTGAACTAGATGTGAGGTGAAAGATCTAAAGATTCATTCTGCAGCCTGGAAACATCCTCTCCTTCCCAAGCTAGGCAGTGTGACCTGGGACTACCTTTTGCTTGTAATAACAAAGGCAGTGTAGCTGTGCCAAGGACAATGCAAAATACAAAGAGTAAAGATGCTGCAATTCATCTTCAGGTCTTTTATGATAGCATCACAGGTAGGGCTGTTTAATGTAGCTGGGTGCATTATTGGCTTTAAAAGAAAGCTGTGGCCAATGGGAAGTATAAAATCCTGACCTGATAGAACTGAAATAATCAAAGGCACCAGAAACCAACAATGCAAACATTTTCAATTCATAGAAAACACTCCTTGGAGAACATGTAATGTAATCTTGGAGAACATGGCCATTTTAAACTCAAAATAAACACTAAAAAAAGTAATTCTTGGTTTAGCATCCTGCTTGCATTAAAAGAATAATTAACAAAAGTAAGTAAATGAACTTATAAAACAAAGCACTGGGCACTGGATCAAAAGGCAGAGTTCTGCCAATATTTATGCTTTGGGACAGTATCACTAAAGCACAGTTCTGCACAACAGCCAAAAAAAAGAAGTATATAGATGAATGAAAGTAAACTTCAGGTCCAGTGCTAACGTGATATCAGTGCTAGGGACCCAGGGGAGGAGTTTGGCTGAAGATCTGAACTGGTTACATTTCTCTTTTCAAATACAGAGTGTTCATACTGCTTTGCAGATTTTCAAATACAACTCCCATGGCTATGTGATAAATCTTTAGGAAACAGAAAATCCTGTGACAATAAGGCAGTGAGTCAGAGCAGCTTCTGTCAGGCTGCTTGGAATGAAAACTATGCAAGCAAGTTGAAAAAAAATGTTAAAAGCTAGAATAAAAAGAAGGCTCCTAGCTTTGGCCAGGGTATTTCAGCAAAGGGAGAGGACCAAACATTTGACTCAAATGAGTCCTTTTTTTAATGATGTGTGAAGCAGTATTCTGTTTTATCTGGCAAGTGATGGTGGCCCTACATTCACATAAGAAGATCCCTCTAGAAGAGCCTGAGAATATCTCCAAGAGCCATCAGGATTGCCTTCAGCAGGAAGGTGAAACACAATCTTGAAGCCTTGTCCTGAAAGTACCTCCCAGGGCACATAACCAGTCACCTCAAAACTGTCATCTTCTGTGCATCTAAACAAACCATTTCTAGGAACATCCTTAGCTATCTATTGCTCTGCTCTTTGCCTCCAGATGGAGGAAGCCTTCTAGTTACAGCTGCTCTTCAGGCTTGCAGGCTCTGTGTGGATAGCAGCCTTGCTTATGTCTCTCAAAAGTAAATAGAAGGATTTTTACTAGGCTCAAAGTCAGCTAGTGACCTGCCCCATATTACAGCTAAAATGGTTGTCCTGCCCCTTTTGGTCAGCTGAGGCTAACATAGATGCTTTTAATTCTATCATTCCCTAAGGCTGTCATTTTTGAATGTGTAAAGAGATTGGTCATGACTCAGCAGTGTAAAGCTAGACCTGTGTTTTTGCAAGGATGTCTTAGCCTGCTCTCTGGGGTGACCTTCACCACATTGCTGTGCATCCATGTCCCCTTTGTTTTAGGTGAAGCTGATTATACCCCATTGGTGAAAAGGTTAACAAGGAAGACCCTGGGAACAGCTGCCCAGCCTCACCTCCATGCCCATTACAATCACTGAGCAGATGTGGAACACAGACTGGAGACTGCCAGCAAGAGCAAATCATGCCTGGCTAGTTCAGTGGCCTTCTATGATGGAGTTGACAAGGGAAAAGATGTTGATGTCACCTATCTGGGCTTCTGTAAAGCTTTTGCTATGGTTCCCCACAACACTTTTACCTTCAAATGGGAGACATATGGATTTGATGGGTGGGATGTTAGAGCCAATGGCTAAATAGCCATAACAAGGGCTGTTCCTCCAGGGTCCCAAGCTGGGACAGGCAGAGTAGTGTAGTTGATACACTTGAAGGAAGGGGTGGATTTGCTTTCTGGGCTGCAAGCACACTTTAAGAACTTTTGTCCAACTTGTCATCCACCAGGGACAATATGCTAAAGCTAAGTGATGATATTGGAAAATGCTACCCAAGTCTAGAATGATTCTGGGGGTTATTTTTCTTCAATGTATTGATACCATATCCTTATGGTAGTCTGAGACTCCTTCTGATCTGAGAGTTTTCACTATGGACAAACAGCAAAACAAACAAGCAAACAAATCACCATGAAACTGTCACAGAGAGTTAGATTTGGGTTTAATGAGTTTAACAGAAGAAACTACCTTAAGGATTACCTGGTATTATGTTTGACTTTTAGCCAACAGAAAACTTTTCACCAGGAAATAAGTCTGAGATTTAACTGCAGAGGATGAGAAACAAACTCTATTAATTTTGCCTCAGGAAATCAATTATTTGGGCTTCAATCTTTTTTAGGGGCATCTTTATTCTTTATCTCCCTGTCTGGCCTCAGAAATCAACTCCTCATATACTTTGTCATATGATTTACTGGTTGCTGGTTTGAAACACAGGGACAGTAAGTCAATAGCCTCTCTCTGAAAATCCTGCTGAGAGTAAGGATTGTCTAATATGAAATGTGCCTTCAGAGTCAATCTGCTGTCAAGGAGTCCTATTCTTTACTTTCTATAGAAACACCAACTGGAATCATTTCCCCAGAGTGCTCTTGTCACTGAAAGGTGCAAGGGAATTTGGATGGAGTTCTGAAAAGTCACCAAGGGCATAAGAGTACGACCTTGGTAAATCTTTAGTTTTAGTGTCATTGCGTCGGCTGCTTGAGTTGGCCTTAAACAGAAAAGGGAGAGGGAAAAAGGCATTATATTCTTGTATGCTCCATGTTTATATGACAGTATTTACTGTCAATGAATTTTTGTAAAAGTCATAGAATGTTAGGAGCTGGAAGGGACCTCAAAAGATCATCTAGTCCAACCCCCCTGCCACAGCAGGGTTCCCTAGACCAGGTCACACAGAAGCGTGTCCAGACAGGTTTTGAACATCTCCAGAGAAGGAGACTCCACAACCTCCCTGGACAGCCTGTTCCAGTGCTCTGTCCACTGAATGCAGTATTTTAATACTGACTTCATGTTTAAGGTTTTGTTCCAGTTTTGGAAGAAGAAAATACAGACTCTCTTGCCCTGCTTTCACTTAGTTGTTACCTGTAGCAAATTCTTTTCCAAGTAAAACCCTGTTATGTTCTTTTACACAAGGTGTTCTTGGGTTATTCTGATTATTTTCCTGAAACATACAGCAGGGGGAAATTTAAATCAACCTAAACCCAATGTTATGTTACTTTTTCCAAAATAAAAGGCATTTGTCTTCTTGGGTTTCTTTGATGCCCAAGCCAAAACACCTTGAACAAAGCAAGTAGCTTCATCCTTCCTGAGATTACAGCTAAATTAGCATGCCATAAGTTAATTCCTGAAGATGTAGAACATTTTCTTTGACTGGTTTTTTCCTCTCTTGGGAAGGTTTCAGGTCTTTAAAGGGCTTCAACACAGGAAACTAAATGAGTAAGAACAGCTTATTAATTCTTGTCCTTTCTATACAAGAGATTTTCATGCACAGAAGAGAATCATGTGCAGGATTCCAAATGCAGTGTGCTTTAAAGAGCTTTAGTTTGGAAAGGAAAAAAGAACAACCAAAACCAAACAACAAAACCCCAACAACATACTAGCTTAGAAAGATGGACAGATTGTGAGGTATAACTGCAAGCAGTATTTACTCTTCTGTGGGAAAAATATCAGCAGGGTTTTTTTGGGGAAAAACAGGAGAGACTTGAGCTGTCAAACTTGTGCTGCACTTTTGAAGAAGGTAGCACATGAGAAAGAGTGACAGAGAACTCACAAGCTCATGCTGTTAGAAGCACTAGCTGTGCAGTTTCTTCTGCTTCTTGCCAAAGAGAGTGAAGATTTTTGAGAAAGTTATTTCCCATTCCAATATGAAAGTATCAGTAAGAAATCCTGACAATGCAAGCTGCTCATGTGAGAGAAGGCTTGAGCTTATCAGATCAAATTGGAACTTGGTGCCCAGAGGAGGTAATCAAGGCATGGTAAAGGATAACTCTTCACTTCCTAGGAATACAGTGCTGTTCTATGCATGAAAATAATGTCATGTGATGTCTCAGAGACATAAGAGTAACAGGCCTCAAAATCAGCACGCAAAATTTGTTAGGACCTCAAATATTTCTTTGCTTAGGAGACCTGAAGGTGTCAGCTCAGGGTCTGTCAGCTGTGATTTATGGATCAGGGAACCTCAGACACAGTTGTGTACTGGTGAGAGACTTACATCTCTTCCACACTTGAAAATCTTTGCATGAGATGCCTAAACTCAAATTTTACCAGTAAGCCCTTCAGCCAGCTTCTTTTGAAGAAGTTTATTATTAATAAATAATAAATGGATGTGATCCCCCTGATGAAAATGAATAATCCTTTAGAAATCCTGGTTACTCCTTTGTCACCTTGCAGTAGCAAAGATTTGGAAAGTCAGCTCAAGGTGACAGGGTAATAAGAGATGACAATCATCAACTATTCCTTTTTATTCTGCTCTCCAGCATGCAATATAAGGCTATTTTCAAACCATTCCAGTAGCCCCATGGCTAATCTCTAATTACAGGCCTGATCTGATTCCTCTTCAGTGAGCTGACTGCCTCTTATAACAACTGAATTAGGATAAATGAAGATTTAAAAGTACTTTGCATTCCCCAAAAAGGCTTTTTAAAAGTTCTGTGGAATTAGTAAGATTCTTTGAGGGGTTTTAGCAGAACTCCAGTGGACACATTCCTCTGAGTCCAAGCTGTTCTGCCAGCCTCATCACTGGGAGCTGCCAAAGGGAAATCTAGCCTTCATGGATCAAAAGCAGTGATGGGTCCTGTGACAGGATTGCAGGCCATGAGTAATCTCTCTGCTCTGATATTAGTGAGCTAGCAAAGAGTTTGATCCCTCATAATCAATGATTCTTTGGCAGCTACTGAAATGAGCTGCACCGGCTTCAATGCCTGAGCCAAATGGGAGTTCATGCTGTCATTTATTTACTGTTTGCTGAAGGGAACATGTTAATCAGTGACCTCATCACATTTGGTGATATTTCTTTGGCTCACAACACCCTTCTTTTCTTAGTCTCTGGATTTTAGATTCTTTATTTGTTCTAAGTGCTCTACAAACTAAGTGAATAAATAAGGTGTAATTGAAATGGTACAAAAGTGAGGTCTACAAAACAGTCTAGTTTTAGCTCTAGAATTTCAACTTACTAATACATTTTTGCCAGGGTCAAGGTTAAGGTTTGTTTAACTGTAAGGAAAGAGGCAATTATGGAGATGCCATGCAGAGTTGGGACTGACATAACTGAACCATCTCGGGGAAGGCAACGAGGCTGAGAAGTTTTTCTGTGACTCTTCTCATTTCTGACCTCCTCAACAAAACCAGAACTGATGACTACTGGGAAAGCTGAGCCTCAGAGGGTTAGAAAACCTTACTGAAACTCAATTCAAGTCAGCTTCAGAAAGTGAATCTCCCTGTTCCAAGTCCAATGTCTCTTGAGGACATGCTTCCTCCCCTCATTGCTACTCCTGGCCTTTGAGCTTTCAGTGTGAGTGAAGCCCAAAGTAAAGTCTGATAAAATCATTGTAGCCATACCTCTAGAAATAGCTCATCTGACAGAGTCAACTGCATTGTCATGGAGCAGAGGTAATTAAGAGTGTGCTTCTAGATGAGAAGCTTCCTCTCTGCTTTGTGATACTGATATTATTGTTTAACAGAAAACCCTTAATTTGTCTCCTTAGCAGCTTTGCCTTCTGTAATTAATTGCCCTGCAAAATTCTTTACATATTAATGCTGAGTAGATCTTATCTTTTGATGATTTATCAGAGTACTGATCTGCAGAAAATGAATAATATAAAGCATGAAGCAGCACTTACTGAATTATCTTTATGGCACCTTGAAATCTTGCTCTGTGTATTTCATTTCAATCTCTGCATTGATTGGTGACCTTTAGCCCCCACTGGGAGAAGAGTATGTAACCTTTCTGAACTGTGTAGATTCTATTTGGAACTCCAATTTTGCTGAAAGATGTGTAAAATCCCAGTAGCCAGAGGATTCCCTGGTGAGCTAATAATGCTGAAAAGCTGAAGCTACTCAAGCAAGTGTTAACATTTATTTATGCTTGCAGCCTTCCCTCTGGATGTAGCTCTTTGTGATGTGCTAATATATTTTAGGTTTGTGCTCACAGATTTTATTTGCACTTCTTGAAATCATACCTTCTAGATAAAGGGGATTTCTCAAGTAGAAACAGTGGAAGAGAAAAGCCAAAAGGTTCTTGTTTAACAATGTCTTTATAACCAAATGATATCATTCAGGGGCAAATTAATCAGAAGACCTGACTTCTATTCTGTACCTGTTTAAAAGCAAATATTTTTCTTTCCTTTCTCTTACAATTCCTCATCTTAGATCTCTCTAGGTCAAAGGTTTCCAGCTGTAGTATACTTCAGAATAGTCAATGCACTAGGAATAGTTGGCTCTTAACCCACATCCTCCTTTCCTCTCTCTTTCCACATTTCACCACCCCTTTCCAAAGGAGGAGTACTTCAATTTTGTGCCACTCATTTCCTTAATCTACTCCATCACCCCCTACATATTCTCAAACCAGGAGCCAAAGTGTTGGCCAGTTCAGGATCAAATGCATTTTGGGACCATCTGATTTAGCAAAGATCTTTTTTGTTCTCTTTAGGAAGGCTATCCTAAAGAGACCTACAGTCTCAATTATACTGATAAAATACAAAAGCCATACAGTAAACTGCTGGGGTCACTGGCAGAAAAACCTGTAGTATGTTTTGGCAAAGTATTCAGCTTCCAACTGAGTGAAAAACATTTCCAGTTTGAAACACAGACCACTTGCTTGCCTACTAAGCTTGTTTGTTCTACCAGAATTACATTTCCTGACTTGTGCTGCTAGTTTAGTCCCTTTTTCCCCCCTGTTACTTTGGCTACACTTTGAAAAATAGTACAGGAGAAAATTTAAACAAGAGAAAACCATTTCATAACAACTACAATAAGACCTTGAACTAAAGCCTGCCAGCTGTTTACAGATTTCTGGGGAAAAAAAACCCAAACCAAACAAACCAAACCACCAAACCCCACCACCAAGAATCAAGTCAATCATGGGCCAGATCAATGTAAGCTTCATATGACATGGACTTGAATTACTTCTATTTCTCTGAAAGGAATTCTATGTGTAACACCTTCCCCTCTGTGTGAATGGAAATGATTGCTCTCTGTTGCATCTACAGCTCTTCAGAGGACTTCAAATGTTGGAGCCCTTCAGAAGCACTACATGACCTGTGTATGGATGGTATTTGGTGTTTTACCTAAACATGCTCAAGGATTTGAGCAGTTTTAGATCTGTCCTTCATATATGTTTGTTGTGCTTCACTACCTGGAGTGGAGGTGGATGTCATGCATGCTCAAGAGGTAACAGCTTGCTCTATTCAGAGCACACTCAGGGAGAACACTTGTTTCTCCTAAGCTTTTCCTTCCTGACAGAGCACAAAACAGATTTCCCTTTGCTACCTAACAAAAGCTTTCTAGCAGCTATACTTAAAGAAGCTTCCCTTTTCTTACCATGTCTGAATACTTCAGCATATTGAGTCATTGCATCTGTCAGACCTAAAGCTCTCCATTAGTGTCCCCCCCATTGTACATGTTGTGTAAAGAGATATCCTTTGTGAAGAAAATGGAAACCACTTGGGTTTTCTGTCTCTTCCTTCTGGAGCTATATTTTAAAGCACCCAAAGTCTCCATGATACCTGTGTGAAGATGCACATTACCTGGCTGGTTCCATGTCTAAGAAGTTACAGAAGGTTCTGTGATTTACATGTGATGAATTACTTTGTCTCTTTTTACAGTCAAGGGATCTGCTGGATCTGATTTCATGGCCTGGAGCTGCTGAAACTCTGTTATGGAACTGCAGCAGAAACTGCTGAGTGGTATTTTAAAGTGCAAATAGGCTTTGGAGCCTTCCACTCCAGTTTGTTCTTTGATTTATAAAGGTCAAACAGTGACTGCATAGATAAAAATTTGACTTGTTTTCAATAAGGATCTAACTTAGTCAATCAATAGGCTACCACCTTTTAGACTGCAGTCCCAAAAGCCCTTGGAAAAGCTTTCTTCCTTGCCATCTCACATCCCCATTTGTGGAGAGTTAAAAAACCTATCATAGCTCTTTCTCTGCAACAAAATAAGAAATTTGGAAACACTTTTATTCTGGAGTATCAGGTAGGTTAGATTAAATCTGCTTAATTTTTCTTCAGAGAAGAGCTGTTCCTTGCATTAGATAACTTTCCCTCTGTGTCTTTTCTACTAAGAGTTAAGGAAAAAATATTAGCTACATTAGATATAAGAAAACAAGATAAGGGAAACAGAAAATGCATGGGTAGTGTGTGATTTGAAAGTAGCTGAGGGGTAGCTAAAAAGATCAGGTCAGTAGTATAACAGAGGTGTGATTTCATGGAGGGTACCTGAAATGTTCAGGAATTACACTACTGAGAACAATGTTAGCAGTATTTAAAAACTGCTTTGGTGCTGAAGTCAATAGGAAAAGCAGCAGGCCAGTGTTCCTAGGACATATGAAAACATCACCCCTAAGGACACTGCTGTACTTTGAGCTCCCCTGGCTGCCTTGTTCTGCATGTTGAACACAACAAATGAAATGGGAAATACTCAGCGAGCCCAAATGAACTCTGGCTGTCCTGTGTTTTGCAAAGAACTATAGCCTGTACTTCCACAAAGAACCACCTACAACCAGTGCAGTGCCAACACACTGATGTGTAGCATGAATGACAAGAACCAAAGAGTGAATGAAAGATAATCCTGCAAGAGAAGATTTCATTTAATCCATTGGAAAGCAAACATCTGAACTTCAGAAACCAGTTGTGAGCCTGGGCCATCATTAGGTCCTACTCTGAGTGGTAGTGAGGTTTTTCTTTTTCCTCTTTTCCTCCTCTAAAACTTGCTTTTGCTCAGGTTTTGTACATTCTAAATCATTTTCACATGGTTGCCCATGTGTATTCCTGAGTAAGGCAGACAAGGAAGGTTACTCTGGAAATAGAACAGCAACATCTTCTGCAAGAGGCACTGAAAAGGGCCAGATTTAGATATTTGCAAGTAAAGACAGGGGTGGTTTGAGCACACTTAGGTAAGAACATGAAGGAAAAACGAACTGGGAAGACTGGAGTGCATTTTTGTGCAGGAGAAACAGTGGAAAAGAGGAATATTTTCCTAATACAGAAACATTTCAGTGCTGAAAAGATGATAAAAGATGAAAAACATTCTTGGGACTAATTAGGCATGGTGTTGCCTCTTTTCTCCCTGCTGTTCATGTCTACCTATGGTCAATAAATGGTGAGCTTCCAGTTGTGGCTGGAGTTCCCATGGCAATGATTTGGCTTCTACCTCACATATTTCCCTATGGAAACCTTCTGTATGTTACAGGTATGTCAGAGTTGTCAAAGCTCTTCCAGAAGCAAGACAAGAGAGGTCTTGTGCACTGGACAAGAAGTTCTGCTTTGGGTGGAAGTGGTAGAAGGGACTTCATGGCAAGCTAAGGAGATAACTGTTAAAACATGCAGCTGAAACATTAAGCCTTTGCAGAGGAAAAAGCAACCTGAATGCTGTGTGGCAAAGGAATTCATTTGATCTGCCTTGATGCATTAATCAAGAGGAAGGTGCAAGGTGGCACAATGGACAGAAGCAACTTGAAAAAAGATTTCTGCTTCTGCACCTTAGTCAGGCAAGTCCCCAACAGATCCAGATGTTAGCAGAACACAGGTATTTCAAGTGCAAACACTCAAGATATATTTCCTCTTCAAATGTTTCTTCCTTTTCAACAGGTAAGAAATTGTCCTGCACCAGGACTCTAATAAAATCTATCTGCTATTGCCATAAAAGTTGAAATTCACTCCAGTACCAATGAGACAAAATAATGCCCAGAGGAATATGAGAAGCCTTCAGCTCAGGCATTCAGCTAGGCAAGAACATGAAGGAGAGGGAGGCAGGGGAAGGATGGAATCACAATGAAGTTTTCTCAAGCCTGAAGCAACAGTTGCATATAAAGAGAGGTCACTGTTAAAATTCTGACCAAAGTCTACTCCAGAGTTCTTCAGCAGATAAACATCATCCATTAGATGCTGCCCTCCACATAGTCTCTTTGATTTTTCTGTGACAGCAAATTCTCATTGTGGCAGCCAGCTGGGTGACTGATTCCCCATTCTTTGTTATTTAATGAACAGCAGAACTCAGAAAATATTGATACACCTTGATTGATTCATTAAATTTTTTTTATTCTCTCTTTTCAGGGACATTTAAGGACTTCTTTGCATGAACCAACTTCTGCTGCAAAATAAAGCAGAAATCTTGACAATATTTAGCCAATGCCTGGTATGTAAGAAGCCAAGAGGGACAAGTAAGTGTTTAACACCCAGCAGTGGAAAAATATGTCAAAGCTGTTGAATTTAATGAAGTTCTGGGGTTATTTGGGAAGGCAAATCCTCTATTAATAAATAAAAATTAAGTTCAGGCACAGAGCAGAAGAGACAAGGCCTCTGCTTCTTCCCAAAAAACAGCAGTCTTGCCAGAAGAGAGAAGATCAGCCAACAGCAGAAGTACTGAGCCAAGGAACAGACTTGGGAGCTCTTCTGGTTTTGACTAGGTTGGGCTGACAATTTGCTTGGCAAATATGGGGCAAATGTGTTAGATCTGCAGCTTGAATGAGGAGAGATGAAGGCTTCTCATGTTTTACAACAGCTGCAATGCCTCTCAAATTCAAGACTGTAAAACCAGGGTCTTACTCCATGCTCCAGAAGTCAGGTAAAGATTTGCTTTCTTTCAGGTTGTTCTCAACTACCTCTCTGTGCTATTGGGGCAATGAAATGGCTGAATGGTTCCTCTGTAAAGGAATTCAGTGCTGAGGTTCTGTAATGGTCAGCAAGCATAACACCTGCCAGGCAGCTATTCATTGATTAACCACCATGGAATGGGCATCTACACCTCAAGGGGTTTATAGCTCAAGTGGCATAAACAGGAAAAATCAGCCATGGGGGGAAGCTGAGAGGAAAAGCAGTAGCTGATCATGACTGCTAGCTGAGTCCTGTTCACTGTATTTTCAATTGAATTCTACTTTCCATACAGTACTGCCATATATTCAATGATTTTCCTGTTAGGGAGGTCAGAATCCAGTCCTCCATCTCCTGACCAGACAAGGTGCTTTCTACCTTTCATGACCTCCCCTTTTTTTGTTTTGTGGGAGGGTTTTTTGTTTCTCTTTTTGTGGGCTGGCTGGTGAGTTACCTGTTGTTAACAGCATGAAGGATCAAAAACATGTCCTTGCTAAAGTCAGCCAACAAGCTGTTTATGACTCAGAAAAGAAACCTTCTGGTTATTTGGCTCAATTGGAGCCATATGGACTATCTACCTCCCCAGAGCAAATAGAAATGAGTTGGAGAAAGAGACTCCCTCCCCCAATACTAAGCAGGAAGAGTTGACCTAATTGACAGATAAAAGATCTGGCAGGTTAAATGGAATAGAAACTGACACAGCCATTGCTTAACATGTCTTTTACCTCTAGGTTTAAGCTAACAACAGGAAGCCCCAATGAGAAATGAAGTTATTTTCATCTATTTCATGAAAATGAGAGAGATGCTCCATTTAGTTATAGAATCCTAGGATGGTCAGAGTTGGAAGGGACCTTAGAGACCATCTAGTTCCAAACCCCTGCCTGCCAGGGACACCTCCCACTAGATCAGGTTGCCCACAGCCCCATCCAGCCTGGCCTTCAAAGCTTCCAGGGATGGAGCTTCCACAGCCTCTCTGGGCAACCTGTTCCAGAGTCTCCCCACCCTAAGAGTGAAGAATTTCCTCCTCCTAGCCAATCTAAATCTCCCCTCCTCTAGCTTATATCCAGTTTATGTTGTGCCAGCCTATGGACCTAAGTGCATGCCAGTGTAGTTTCCTGTTGAATAGTACAAATCACTGCATAAAAAAACAAAACCAAGAAGAACACCAGAAAGCCTCAGGGGTTACAGTAGATAAAGCTGGTGGCAATACACCACAAACCTACAGCAGCTGCAGAAGACCTTTGCTGATGTACACAAGGTGCAGCCATTTGTGTAGAGACTTGTACTCTGGGTGCTCCATAACCTGTCTCAGTTATCAAGGGCAGCAATGTATAAACTGCACAAGAACCTGGCCATGATAGATAGAGTTGCTTAGGGACTTTTCTTAATAGTAATCCAGCTGTCCAGCTAAGGGTTGATTCAGAGCTCCTTCCCTGCCACTGACTTGCAGATCTGGAGGTCTTTCTTCATACTTCAGAGACTTGTATTGATTTTTAGTTCTTAGGCCAAAAAGCTTTTGCTTTCCCCTGTGGAAGCCTTACAGACAGTATAACATTCCCTCTGTAGCTGTAGGAGGAGCAAACTGATTTTTACAGCTCCAGTTTTGCTTCCTAGATGTTTGCTTCTTACTCTAGTTTGAGATAGCAAGGGAAGTTAAGGCTGCAATTCCTTGCAGAGTAAAAAATATAACTTCCTAATCAGTTCTGCTTCTTCAAAGGCAAGATGAGTAGCAATTAGCTTAAATTACAACACACAAAATGACTTAGGTATTAGGAAAATCTTCCTCCTGATACAATGGCTGATAGGCAGATAAGTGGTGATGAATCTGGTGGCAAGAGTTTCTAAAATGGATTTTGAGAAACATGTTAGTAAATCCAGACACAGGTAATTCTGTCCTAGACTCAGGGGGACAGTGTGTGACCTCTTGAAGTCCTTCCTTGGTTTTGTTTCTGGGACTAACAGTTGTCACTGCCACCACAGTTACATGATAAAATCTAGTCAGAAAGGAAGGAGTATGCATATGCACAGCCAGAAGCAATTCCAAAGATTCAGGGAAGTATTCTCTAATAACTTCTTTGGGCAGCTTTGTCCACTATAATAATGAAATCCATTGCTTTGGACTGTTTTTTCTTGCCATCAGTTAAAGAGCAAGGAAAACAATTGGATTTACAGATCTGCTTTCCTGATTAGACATCTGTGTTCCAAGCTCTTTTACATTCAGGATGTTGATACTGGTAAAATTGATAATGAATTATGCTCCTTGAGGCTGTGGTTAATTAAATTGGCTACATTTTGTCTTCAGCATGGGCAGCTGGGGACTTCAACTGTTTAAATTGTTAAGTCCTCCTTTAGCAAATTCCTGGTAGACAGGCTGTCCTGCTGTCAGTCATCTAACTTACATCACAAATACCTTGTACCTTTTCTAACTCTTCACCACCCTTCAGGAGAAGCAATTCTGGGAGGAGAGCTTGTTAAAAGCATTTGTTATGATGCAGTCTGTTGGTGGGGTGAGGAAAGCTGCAGAAGTGAATGAGGAAGCCTTTTCCAACCTGTGTTTCTGTTGAGACAGGGGACACTGTCTCATTTTAGCTGACAGACAGAAAGCACTTTGGTCTTTAGCAGTAGGTGCTATTGCAAAGCAGCTCTGAAAGCATTAGGTGTAGTCATGTTTTCATCTTCCATTGGGATTAATATGATGGAAATTCCAAAGGATCATGGAGAAAGGATGCCATGACTGGAGCACATTCTGGACTAAGGCTGCCCACAGACCATTCTTCTTGAGAAACATTCCTTCCCCTGGCCACAGGATGCCTAACTGCATTTATGGGAGTCATTAAAGCAAGTTATAGCTTTGTTTAAGTGATGGTGGTAACCACTTATTGTCACTTCTGAACAATATTGGGACACCTAAAAATCACCTAACTTGCAAAGTAAGAAACTAGAGAAACATAGCAGTGTGAGAAAATGAACTAATGCACCAGTCAACCTTGCCATCATCAGTAAAAAGCAGGTCTCCTACCTCTCAGCCCCAACCAAAATGTTGCACCAGAGCTTCTTGGCCTTGGATTTTCTGTCTGTGAAAAAAAGATGAGCATCATTTCCAGGGGGTGTTTAGGATGAGTTAGCCAATGGTCCAATCCCTTATGTAAACAAAAAATGTTTCATGAGAAAGAGCAAGATAGATGGGTAGTGTCTGGACAGGATGCTACAGACATGTTGACTATTTCAAAGCAATGGACCATCAAGGGACCAAAAGCTAGGCTATCATCAGGGATAAGCTGCCATGGTCCTCTTTCTTCCCCAGAATGGGGTCCCTTTTTTTTTTGCTGGTCCAGATAAATGAGAGCTGCAATGAAAAGAGCTCACAAGAATCAATGGCACGAAGCTGTAAACCCTTCCAGAGCCTCTCTGTACACCAACACTGATGGGATAAATCATCTTGGCTTGGCTCTTGGAAAAGCAAGGAGGAGACAGAAGACACTTTTCTCAGGGACTGTAGGCATTGTCACAGTTCCTTTTCAAATAAAGCTGGACTGCAGCAGAATTGATAGTGTCTCTGAGAGCTCAGGGAATCAATAAAGGCAGGAGGAAAAGGAAAAGGCAAAGTGCTGTAACTTCTTAAATGAGAATTGATTTTTATCCATTGTCCAGTCCTATGGCAAAAGGAACAAGCTTATCACTTCAAGAATAGAAGGAAAACTAATTCTCTGTCTCAGGAGAAGACAGGAGCTCAGTAAAAGGTCACTGAGAAGATCAACACTGTCATAAAGAGATCTTTTTTTTTCAACCTGACTTCCTGACAAAGAAAGGGGAACTGGGCTACTCATCTGTGTGGCTTTCCTCCAACATTGCTGTCTGGGGCTGCAAGGAAGCCAGGGTGACCTACCAAGGGAAAACAACAACTAAACCAACAACACAGTGGAGAAATCAAGAAAAACAAGTGGTTTTCTTTCACAGTCCATGTACTTGTGTAGTTTCCTCCTACCACAGTAATATTGATCTTCAAGTGTGATGAAGCTGGTGGGTTCATTCCTGAAGAAACCATGACAGAGAATGGCATGGTGTCCATGCAGGAATTCAGAGGAATCTTGTAAAGCTGTAAATGTTGTGTGTGGCTTGCAGGCTGGCTGCAGAAAACTCCTTGTTGAGAAGAAGAGAGGAAACACTTCTACTGAATGAGATTTCTAAAAGCTTGAAGTGATGGTGGTGTGGTTATAACCACATCTTGAACACATCCTCAGCCTTTCTTTGTGTTCACGGCCCCCAAATTTAGTCCCTCAGCTGGGAACAACCAGCATGTTCAGTTCAAATCTGAGTGCTTTGAAGTATTCCTTCAGAGTTCCCAAATCCCTTTTGTTTGGCTTTCTGAGTTTGTTAAATTTTAAAGAAAAGCAAAAAAAAAGCCAATGTAATCTGCTCCTTCAGCAAACATCACAGGAAGGCTACTTCAGCATTTCCAAAGCTCATGTTTTCCTAGCTAATGTGGCCAAACAATATGCTTTGATGTTTATTTGTTTTGACTTGTGACTCCTTTCCTGCTGGTTTTTATGTGCTAGAGCTACTCAGTGGATTCTCCCTTGAATTCCTGACTAGTCTTCCTGCAAGGCAGATTTGGGACATAAAGAAATGTGACAGGCCTAAATCATGCCAACACAAGTAGAGTTTCACCGGTGCTGTGAGTGCTGTGGCTGTGCTAGGAGGCTCTGCTCTTCACTTCTGAGTGTCTCTTCCTTCCCTCTTCAAACTAACTTAGGAAAAGGGAACATTCCTGGATGTTTTAAGCCTGCTTCCATTGTGTTTGAGTGAAGGAGTAGAGATAAAAACATTCTATGTGAGGATCACTGTGGCATATTTTCCCCCATATATTTGACAAACTGCTGACAGATCCCATGAAACACAGAGCTGATGTAGCTCTGGTGAATTTAGATGTCCTGATAGACTCTGTATTCACAAAGACAGGCAGGTGAAATACAGATCAGCTTCAGGGAAGTCTATTCTATGCTATTCCATTGGTCAGAAGTGCCAGTAACACTACAAGTACCTAGAGGACTTGGCTAATACTTCAACCTCTTCCACACAAATCTGAGAGCCTACTGTCACCAAATATGATGGACTATAGGGGAGAAGGTTTGTTTTGTCTTGGGATTGCTCTATAGATTACCAAGAATCAACTAACTATTGCCTTGTGTTTCCACAGTGAGTGGAGTGATTCCAAGATCTTAACAGCCCCTGGTAGGCTACAGTAATAGATTGCTGTGTGTCTGAACCTGAACTGTCATGGAGAAATAGTCTCAGCAATTCTTTCACCACTGCCTTTATGGAAGCCCAGAGAGCCCTTGCTATGCCCAAGTCCCTGTTTTTAGAAGTTAAAAAGCTCCTCTCTTCTAACTCTTCTCATTAAATGTGGTGGCTATGCTTAGATTAAAAATCCCACACCTTTTATGACCACCTCCTTATGGCAAAAGAACATGAGACTGCTCTGGATTTTGGGGAGAAGGGTGAGGGGGTTTTGTGATAATCCTACTAAAAGCCATATTCCATCAGTATCAGTAACTAGGAGAACAATATTTTGGGTAGGAAATAAACCTGCCCCAAAGCTGTCACAGTTGGCAGCCCTATTTGTTGATATTATTGCATCTCATTTGATATCTTATTGTGACAGGAGTGTGTCCTTCACAGTTGTCTGCAAAAAGCTTCTGTCCTATAAAATAATTAGATGCCTAGCTTTGTGAGTGGAGATATGCCAGCCAAGACACAGCTTCAATGGCAGAAAGAAGAGAAGAAAGTAGCTCTACCAACTACCTACTCTTATCATGGGAAAGACCATGGACCCAGCAGTTTTGGTCCCAGTCTTTTCCTTGCATTTGTTCAGTGAACTACCCCAATGTCATGTGATAGATTTGATTACACAGTAAGGATAATTGATATATTCAGGGGAAAAAAAAAGCCTTCAGAAACTGCCAGATAATCAACTGATTCATTAAAAATCAGCATGTTTGCCACTAGAGATAAAGATGCTGGCTTCTGTTGATTAAAATAAATACAACCAGTCATTTGACTAAACAACCAATTACACAGATTTAACAACAAACAAATAAACCAGAAGCTGCTTCTAATGTATATCTTTGTGAAGCCAGGAAGAAGAATTCTCTTCAGTTAAGCCTAACTGAAAGGCAAATGATACTGCTCTGAAATATGGGAACCACAACAAGGCACTGCAAGTCAGGAAGAGATTTCCAGGCCTGATGGACACAGCACCACACAGTCCCTGCCATCAGATTGCTTTGTTAGCAACCAAAAAGTAAACCAATCCCCAAAATGGTGAGTGCCTAATGAAATGCCACTGCACTCTTTTGTAGCCCTCATGGAATAGGAGCACTCAGGTGGGTGCCACCTCTGGGAAACAGAGCTGGGGCCAAAACAAAGATGAGGTTAAGGTGCAGGATGCTGATGCTCTTGGTGCTGGTGCCCATGTACCAAAGGAATTAGCTCATGACACAGCTTTGCAGGTTCTTTCCAGAGCTGATAATGGCAGTAGGACCTCATCTCATGCATTGCTCATTAAATCTCCTCCTGTTGAAGCACAGACACCTTTAATACCCTCAAAGGACACAATAAAAATTCACTAAAACACACAAAATAGAAAACTAAAGCTTTCAATTAAAAGTTCTCTGTCAGAGCCCTTGGTACAGGAAGTACAGGAACCTGAAAAGCAATCATCTGCATCAGTTAACACACAGCTAATTACTGAGACTGTTGCATGAAAGCCACACTGCAGGCATGGGTGGATGCCATGCTTTCTTTTCATACCTTAGACAAATCGTTGCCCCAAAACTATGCCAGCACTCCATGAACAGCATTTTGATTCTGGAGTTGTTTCAGCCTCCTATGTAAATAGGAAAACACATCCACTCCTCAGAGGGAGGGGAAGAGGTTGTGCTCTGTATTAAAGGGTGCCAGGGGTGAATGGGTTTAATTTGCTCACTTCAAAAGACCTCAGAATTTAAAGATGTGTTTTGAACATGTTTTTGATTTGGGATCTATGTCTAATTAGTGGGGTGAAAGCTTTGACATCTGAATGTACAGCAGTTTGACCTGTGCCTCCTTTCATAATTGGTATGTTCTGAATTAAAGCATTGTATCTTTTGTTTAATGCACAAGCTGAGAAACTTCATCTAATATTCACTGGAAACCTTTGACTGTCCTATCAAGTTAATTACTCCTGAAATACCGATGGCAGAGGAGGCATTCCCTGAAGCTGTGAGGGTACTGGTCTTTCATTTGAAAGGCCAAAGGTGCCAGGAGCTGTGTCTGAGCAGGAATTGCCCATTCATTAGGCAAATTCTGTATTTCCTCTACTCAAAGCCAACTGCTTGGACCATCAGGAGGCAATCAAGCAGCTGTGATCTATCAGCTGTATTTTATAACATGCAGAAGCATATTAAGAGTGTTACCAGGTGACTGAACAACCAACCTGACCTGGGCTTGGTTACCCTTGTCTCCAGCCAGTGAGTTATAGAGGTCTGATAGTCACTCATTCAGTGCAGAATTTGCTGCTGAATGAAGAATTACTCTACACTCTGAAGTGTCTTATTTCATACTTCCATTTCTGACACAACTTCTCCCTCTCTGGACCAAGTATGTGGAACCAGAGAAATTCCTGGGAATGAGGGGCCTGAAGCTGTCAAAACAGGCAGTGACATCAGATATAAGCTGAGGACAGAAACTCTCCTCCAACTTGTCTTCATTGTAAATAGAACTCTAATACTATATTTCAATTGTACTCCAAACTAGAATATTTAGTGATTAAACTCTGGGGCTAATTGGGTTATTTAATCATCAGTGTAGAACATCTAATTCCAGTTCCAACTCACAGGGTTGAGAAACTATTTTTAGAGAAAATAAATGAAAGGAAAGAAACATCAGTTGTCTTGCTAGAGTTCTGTAAAATTATGTTACTGAAGCAGGAGCACATTTGGGATTTACTGCTGAATCATTTTTTCATTACAGAAGGAAAAAAATTGTCATTACAGTACATAGTGCTCTCAGGAAAAAACACTCCTCATTCTTTGGTGTTTTGTTTTCCCCTCTGAATAAAATTTGTTATTTCTATTTTGGAAAAGTCTAAAGGCCCTAGCAGAAGTAGTGTTGCCACTGTAAAAAGTTCTGGCTCAAACAGAGAGCGAGAGACATTCTCTGCTTTAGGAAGCTGAATATAAGTGGATAAAGTAGGCAGAGGTAGGGGAAAAAAGAACCAACCAAGCCACAATTAACATCTTATTTTAGCCATCAGTCAGCAATAATACTGAGTTTCTTGTGTCAAGACATCAGTCTGGAATTTGAATCCAGGTCTCCTGAATCCAAATCTGCTAACTTTGGGGCACTGCTCCCTCCCCCAGCCCCTTGAGCTGATTTCAGACAATCATTGATTTTTCTGTGAATTAATTTCAACCTCTAGACAGAATGTCATAGTCATCTAGAGTGACTTCTAGACCCTAAGGGTGACCACTCAGTCTCCTCTATATTGCAGGGCTGCTCAACCATACCCAAATTTCCTCTGGATCCAGGACAGTACAATCACAGCAACCTGTGACCATTCCAGGGCACAGAGTCACACAGATACAGCTACACTGCCAGGACCCAGGAACACAGTGAATGGGAAAAGATTGCTTGGCATGAGAAATGCCTTTGGTGTCAGCTGTGAACATTCTTGATCTCCCCTCTGCTGTAATCAGGAGACTCACTGAGCCTCAAGCTTTCCATACCTATTGGCTTCTCTTTTCACCTCGCAGATCATAAAGAATAATGTTTAACTGAACCTGTCTGGCTGCACCTTATTTCTCTTTCATTTCCTTTCAAATAAGAGGTGTGGGAAGTTAATGATGCCACTAACATGAAGACACTATCATCATGACAATGGCATCAGGCTCATGTCTATCAAAGTCTGGACACAGGACTGTGGGGTGCAGCTGAGGCCAGCAAACGGCACCTTTCTAGGTCATGAGTAGGGGCTTGTGACCTGGGCTCAGACCTCCTTGCACAGAGCCAGAACAGATTCACAACCCTTACCTTTAAGTGCTGAACAGTCTGAATATTAGACCTCCGAGGCAAAGGCACAATGAGGGAGAGGGAACCCAGAGACTCTGCTGAGGAGCAGTAACTGCAAACATCTCGTCATACAAGCTACCTGGCATGACCCAGCCTTCCCCCTCCAGTCCCTGCCAATACCAACCAAGCTGTAGCAGTGCTGCTGAATGGGAAGCATGCTGCTACAGCTCCCTCCTTTAATAAATAAACACATCTATGCAATGTCACAACAAATTAGGAACTACTTATTTCTGTTCATTGAGCCAGATTAAATCAATAATCAGCAGGGAGTTGGCACTGGATTCATTAAGGCTGCTCTCAAGACCTGAGTAATATGAGTGAGAAGAGACCCACTAGCTATGTTTCCCTCTAGACAGGAAACTGGGCTGAAATAATTCTCAGCTCAAGTGAAAATAATGGGTAATACTCACTTTACATTACATCCTTTTACCATCTCAAACAGCTGAGCTTTTTCCTAAATAATACATGAAAGGATGCTCAATGCCCAATACCTGATAATTGTACTGTGCAGCCTTGTGAAAAGAAGCCAAAATAAAACCAAGGGAAACAGTCCTTAGTCTTTCATGTTTCTTTTTGCCTGTCAGTCCATGTAAATACATTTGCTTTTGATTGAAACTTGCATATGCCATTTGGGCAGCTGCACTTCAGAAACTCAGACCCCTGCAAAGCAGCTGTATTTCCCTTTCTTTGGGTTTGCCAGTGCATAACACTAAAGCTCAACATTTATTAGAAATGGCCAATCAATCTTCTGAATCTGCAGCCCTATGGATATATCATATATTAACAGGGGTGGTAATAAAAGTCAAACACAGTACCAGAGGTGAAATATGAGTGTGCAGTGAAACGATAAAGAATAGGTAGAGCTGCTCACTTCAATACTATTACTACAGCTTTATTACTGAGGAGGCCACAAACAAGTTGAAGAATCTGTTGTGCTGGGCACCTTTCAGGTTCTTAACTGGAGAATAAATTTCATCCCAAATATTTTTCAATCCATGGTCTTGTAAGTATGCATTCGCTGACCCTGCTCCTAGAGCAGCTACATTGACAGCAGTGCTGTCACAGTGATGAAGTTGTGCCTGGATGTGCTGCAGGACTGGAGTTTTCAAAGGGGAAACAGGAAAAGGACTCTCAGCTTGCAATTATCTCTTGTCCCTTTCAGAGTTTACAGCTGGGAAACCAGGGCACAGATCACTTTGGGCCCTGGTGGTCAGAGGTCATCATTAGCCCTGGCAGTAATGAGTAGACATTTCTTGACATCTTTAGCAATCCAAATGGGCTTTGTGGACAGAATCTCCCTCTGGTTATCAACTATATTTAAAATTATTATAAAATTAATTATGTTTTTTATTACTATCTCATTAAGTTTTAGTAATAAAATGAGATTAAGAAGGTTGCTGAGCAGAAACAGGAGGTAATAACCCATCTGTCCTTGAAATGTTGCTCTCAATAGCTAAGCATCACTTGATATTGCTATTCCCACACACAGACTTAATAATAAAAAGATAATAAAAAAAGAACCTAAATATATTATTCATTGTAGTTATGAAGTGTCACCCACTCTCCAAATTGGCCAAGGTCTTTTTGTGCAGTTTAATCACAGAAGTACAATTTAAAGTACACAAAAGGAACCCAGCAAATTACAAGTTTTGGGTTCAGCACGCAAAATACAGCTGAGCAGATGTCAAAAATCAAGCAGGGAAGGTGAAGGAGGTGAATGGGTGGAGTATTTGGAGGGGTTAAGAAACCTGAGCCCTGGTCCCATCTTTTTGCCACTGGCTCATATAATCTTCCTGTAGCACCTGAGTGAGCAGCTCTTCACTTCAGGAGCTATTTCCTGAAGGTTCCTGAATACTTGAACCATACAGAAACAAACATCAACACCTAGGAAAATCCAGAGCCATGCTCAAATGCCTGTATCATTTTTCTTTCTTCATAGTGACATAGTAACAAGCTGAGGTCAGCTACAGCCCTTCTCAACCCAAGGCATTCTTTGGTGGTAAAAGCAGCATTGACTCTGCTGAGGCTTTTGTCTAGCATCCCTCTTTAAAGAAAGCCACCATAAACAGCTGAATTCAGTTCTGAAAGCTGAATGGTATCAAGTAATAAACTGCTCTGCAAGCTCTCCCGTGAGCATAATCACCTGAGCTAAGCCACAGAGTGAGTCAAGTGAGGATATTAACATGCTGACTCCTGCCATCTGTTCAAAAGTCAATTCTGCAGGAGTGAGCTGCTGACTTGGGTGCTTGTTATGGGGTCAGTAGCATGTATTTTACTAGAGAGGAGGGCAAATGTATGGCTCCTGCTGGGTTTTTTTCCCCCCTCCCCTTTGTGGGAAATTGTTTTTAATCTTTTGGTAAATTGTTCCCATCTCTCAGTTAGCTAATCCCAAGAGGCCAACAGATTTGGATTTTGCAGTGTTTGTTATCAAATAACTGCTGTCTTGATTACATTTGAAGTGTTCAATGCCTGGTTGAGTATCTGTGAGTCAGTGGTTGCAAATTGGGACCTGTGAGAAGGAGAGAGAAGGAAGAGCTTCTGTACTTTATATGGTCAAGCTGATGGGCTTGGTCCTTACTTGTTCAGGGCATTTTGCAGCCTCAAGGACAAAGCAAGCAGATAGCATGGCTGGGACCAGACATGAGCAAATAAGCAGAAGGAAGAAGGCCCTCAGGCACCAAAGGTTCAGACATAATAAGGATGTAAATATTATAATTAGTTCCAGGAAACTTAACATGCAAATAGTATAATTAGTTCCAGGAAATAGTATGAATATGCATAGGAAGTCCAGGAAATTTAATGAATATATATGTTTCAAAGCAATATAAACCTTATCTGTTGTGTCTTGCCTTACACACCTTAGGTGAAAGGATTCCCCACCTGTCCCACATTATAAATGAAGAATGCCTGCCTTCTGAAACTCCTAATTAAACCTTAGAGTTTTCCTGACCACCTTCTCTGGTATCCAAGAGAGATCCACAAACACAACTTCAAATCATGACACCAATGTGCTTCAAAACTATCAGCAGAAGGAGGAGGCAACACCCCAGGGTGGGCAATGCTTATAACCACCACTCATTTCCTCTGCCATAACCCAAAAAGGGATTTTTGGCATATTGCAGTCAGCAAAGGGTCCTGTGTCTCCCTCTCCAATCACTGTCTTAGCACCAGATGGTGCTTCCTTCTTTGAATAAATGCTTGTGAGCTGTAGCCCTATGTAACACTGAGTAAACAGCTCCTGTTCTGCAGCCCTGTGTAAAGCAGCTAGCTGCAAGTGTTTCTAGGTACTGACATCACCTGCACAGAAGTTTCTCTCTGTGCTCATCACTTCCTGAGCCCCACAGAGGCAATTTGCCTTCTTGCTTCCTCAGGGTAGGGCCAACACCACTTCAACAACCATAACTGCTGTGTAATGAAACGCTGAACACACAGAACTTTGCTTTCCTTGTTGTCCCAGAACTGGGTTCTTGGAAACCCAGCCTGCAAAACCCATGTGACAGCCAGAGTGGAGATATTGGGTTTAGTTCTGTGCAGAAAAGGATGCTGGGCTGTTAACTCCCAAAGCTAGCACAGCTCCTGAGCAACCAGCCAAGTCTGATACACCAAATGACAACAAGAGACTGCAGAACAGCAAATGGCTGTTAGTCACCATCACACCTCCTCTATATATCAAACCAGAAATGTGGCCCTGATCTCCAGGTGTCTGCCTATCTTCCTTTGATATTAGTTTGATGTCTCTTCCTCTATCACCTCAGGTGAAACCTGGCATTTTGGAATCGTTGACCCCTTTTCTTTCAACAACAATATGGCCAAAGGAGGTTCCCTTACTTTGTTCATTCTTTATCTCTTGGTGTTCAATATTCTATCTTCCCCCCTGCCCCCATGCCTTTTCTTGGGACTTATTTTGGTTTTAAACTTTAACTTTTCATCACCCTGAAGGACTGCACTGAACTGTTGGGATGACATCTGCATCTGATGCTTCTATATAGAAAGAAGGTTTGAGTGGAGGAGCTGTTGGCAGTCACATTGATCCTGAATAAAGCATTTTCTCATCAGATATTCAAATTAGTCACCAAAATCCCTATTTTAAATCTAGCTTTGCCCCTGGGACTTTGCCAGTCACAGCTTTGAACACTACTTAGGGTCCACATTCATCCAAATTCAGCACACTCTGAAAGTCATTTCTAAGCAAAGTGGGAAAATGCAGGTTTTGTGCTAGAAATAACAGCAGTCCAACTGCCAGCACCAGTCAGCCAGAATTACTGCACAATTTGGGGGATTTGTGTACTCCAGGAGTGCTTGTGATCTTCCATTCTCCCATTTGCTCTAAACATCACAGCTCAGTGTTTTGATGGGGGTGAGAGGACCCTATGGGCAGCACTAGACTAAGCAATACAGACAAGCTCGAAATCCCTGTGGTGGAGACTAGGCAATTGAGGAAAGCAAGCTTTTCTAACAGAGATGCATATCTTGCTTTAGGCAGCCTCCCTGCTCATTCAAACACTGCAAGAGGAAGTAGTCCAGTGATACAATTCCCCAAATCCCAGTGGTAGAGAGGAAAGCAGCTTTGAAACAAACGCAGTGCTTTCCTGGGAGGACTACAGGACCCTCCTCCCTGCTTTCCATTTTTACTGAATTAAGTTCTTATGCAACAGACAGGCCAAGTATTTCAGCATGAACCAGATGAACACTGTCTTCCTTTCTCAACCCTCTCACATCAGTTGCTCTTTCTTTTCAGATGGCTGAAGTTAGCAGAGATCATTCCCAGCAGAGGTAACCATGCAGAAACTTCCTGCACAAACCTCGTGCAATCAGGTTTTTCTGAAAGCCCAGTCCATTGCCATCCTCTCAGAAAGGTGGCAATAGAAATCTCTTCCAGCCCAAGCAAGCCAATGTATTCTGGCTCCTGAAGATCATCATGAGAAAGAATAATTAAGTACACCTAAATTTGTGTAAATGGGGAATTTCAGAGATGGAGAAGGAGACCAAGGCAGACTGGTGTACCCCAAATCCTGCTCACAAATTGGGTTTTTCTTTAAATAAATTGAGTTATTTCAGGGGGTAGGGTGGGGGAAGCAATGCAGGTCTCAAATTCAGCAGATGCTTTACCAGGACAACTGTGAAATAGAAACCAGCTGAAGTTTCTCAGACAAACATTCATTCTGATCATTTAAGACCCTCCAGGCCCTTATCACCTTTCAGACAGATCCATGCATCCCCTTCTGAAGGTCATAGGATCTCAGTACTCATGTCAGCAGACAGAATTCTGCACTCAGAGCTACTATTCAGATGTAGCTAGAAATACAGCCAACAGATGGGAGTTTATATCAGCCAAGGCACTTTCAGCCCTCACACTCTTACTTGTGCACCCTGAGCACCAGGAGCAACTCAGGAGGTGCTTTCCCCTTTGACAGAGGGTTACAAGCACTGAAGGTCTAAGGCAGGCATGCTCATTGTGAGTTGGTATCAAAGGAGGCAGCAGCCCTGAAGTGCAGCAGAACTCTGCTGACAAAAAACAGTTGTGTGATGTTAAGAGAGCACACAGGATGGAGAGAAACTTTATGAAAATGCCATTGAAAATAAGATCTCCAAGATAGTGATAGATATAAACAAAGGAGTGCTTTTGAATTTAGCTTGAAAGCAAATCAAAAGCATTTTTCCTTCCCAGGTGGATAACCCAAATTGCAAACCTCCCTCATTTTCTCCCACAGGAAATCTGAGACAAAAAACTTTGCTTTGTTCTACTCTGGGACATTATAGCATAAGATGTTACTCCACTTTGGCTCTCCAGTCCCCAGAAAAATAGAACAAACCAACTGACAAAACACCAGATGCTTGAAGTCAAAAGGAAATGTGTCACTTATTGTGGAATGTTAACAAAAAGAAATTTTCTTTCAGGTTTTGAAGTCTAAAAACCTGAAGTGAAATGATATTTAAAGTTGAGTTACAATGGAGTGAAAGTACCCCTGAAAAGCCAGGCTATTTATGGAGGTAAGAACTGAGGCATTCCTGTGGGACAGTGGAAAAGCAGTTGGATGAAATGCTCATTTCATCAATTGATAAATCCTGGACTCCAGTTCAGGGCCTCTCCTGAAAAGTTTCTGCTGCAAGGTTTCTGTCAGCTACAGCAGTGCCCCACAGAGAGCTCTCTCTCTCAGCACAGAAACCTTGGGACAACAGCACTCAGGATCTTTTTCAGACAGCTTGCATGGCTTTCAAATGTGACAAAGCTGAGAAACCTTTCCCTACAGAGTTCCTAGTTGTGGTGTAATGCCAGGGTAACAGAAAGCAAAGGATGCATGCAACATCCCTTCTACAAACCCCTCTCAGCCACAGCTCCTGCCATGCAAATCGCACATGTTCTTTCCAATGTTAGATGCACTGCCTCCCTCCCACCCCCATTTCAATCCAAAACTACAGGTAAAAAGCTCCTCTTAGCCCAGCTAGATGAGCAGGGGTTTGGAAAACAACCCCTCAAGCACCTCCTGTAGACAGGACTAAGTTTCATGCAATAAGAACGAGAAACTACCAAGTTTTCTACTCTCTAACCTCATTTGTGAGTACTTTGTTTTACCTCTCCTGCTTTATATTCTCCCTCACAAAGACAACAGAGTTAACTGACAGTATTTTCTCACTTAAAAACAGAATTGTTCTTCTCTTGCCTGATGCTCCAGAAATCTCATACCCTTATGAGAGGGAAATACACTGAGAACATGTGAGAAGCACTAGTAATAACAAGATAGAAGCAAACAGCTTTATCCAGGAACTCAGACATGGCTTCTCACAGGCAATCTCCCACTGGGATTTTCAACAGCTTTCCAAATCTCCATAGATAGCTGCACATGTATTTCAACACCTACAGACCTTTGGGAATTCAGGCTGTGTTCAGTGCCAGTGTGATTACAAAGGTGAAATACAGAAACAGTTTCAAATCTAACTTTCTTTATCTGTAGAACAGGTGGTTGGAGAAGTTTCAGTTAAAGTCAGCCATGGTCCTTCAGTGGAGTGAGTAAAACTCTAAGCTCTTGGCTGTGTTGTTTTATGAGCCCTCTGTCTCCAGTGGTTCATTTGTTTCCTGCACAGTCCTTCAAACCACCTTGATAATATGCTGTCTGGTTCCCATGGCTGGTCTCAGCTCTGACCCCTTTTACAGCAGTCTGTTCAAACTTTGCATGCTAAGAAAGACATATCACTGCTCCAAAAATGGTACTTATGTACTTGATTGAAGCCTAGAACCCACAGGGAAATTGTGGATAAGTGAAGGGATGTTTTTACCTGAGGGCTATGACTCCTCCTCATTCCCCACTGTCACTTTCTCCTTTGAGAGTAAGACCAGCATAAAGTCAAAAGTTTCTCAGTTTTCATGGAGTAACATTTCACAGAGACAGCCATTACCTTACCTTAACTCCTACAGGGCTGATTCCAGAAGTTTCCATTGTCCAGTTTGGATAGGGAATTAGAAGTAGAAGAGGCAGCAGACCACTCATGCTTCTATCCTGCAAATAATCAGAAGAGGAGCTCTCTCTGCTCCTTTATCCCTTCTCAGGCCACAGTTTGCCTGTTAGTCCAGCTGAAACTGGAGGCACTAACAGCTTTTAATGTCCCTAAGCAGTCTCAGATGTGTCTCCAGCCACAGGTTCTAATGCCCATAAGCAGTCTCAGCTGTGTCCCAGCTACAGGTTCTTATGACCATGAGCAGTCCCACCTGTGTCTCTAGCCACACTTCCCTTAAATCTAAAATTAACTCCCTTAAATCTAAATTTAACTCCCTTAAATCAGCTTCAATAACATGGTTTTTTTAGTCCCTGCTTGAGCAGTATTGCAGATGTAGATGTCTCCAGTTTGGCCACAGCTGTGCCTGTTGCTGGGTAAAGAACTGATCCAGATCCTGACTCACAAACTTAAACTCACCCCTAAAAAAGCCCTGATGTGATCTTCTATGATCTGCAGCTTTTCAGGACCTGTTGCAACAGGACAAGGGATGATGGTTTTAAACTAGAAGAGGGGAGACAGACTAGATCTGAGGAAGACATTTTGACATGGAGGAGGGTGAGACACTGGCCCAAGTTGCCCAGAGAGGTGATAGGTGCCACATCCCTGGAACCATCCCAGGCCAGGTTGGACCCTGGGGCTCTGAGCAACCTGATTTAGTTGCAGATGTCCCTGCTCACTGCAGAGGGGTCAGACTAGATGACCTTGAAAGGTCCTTTCCAAACCAGACCAGTCTGGGATTCTGTGACCTAATCAACATTGGTAACCAGAGGTCAGCTGGCAGCATACAAAGAAATTAGTGGGAACATAGATCATGTCTCTGTGCTCCCAGATGAAGCAGTATGGTACTTAATATTGTCATTTTACCAGACAGCATTAAAATCTACCCCCAGAAAGACCTAGTAAAGTCTAACTCTACCACTGCTACTGCTCCTTTCCATGCTGCACAATGATAAAAATCTGGCTTCCCTCCTCTGGGCAGTTAAGTCTTGCACAGATTTTGCTGGCCCAGTTAATTCCTGCAATAAACTGAATTCTCTCCCCTTTCTGTTAACCAGATGATTTCTGCTCAGAGCTCTGCAGTGATGGGAGAAAAGAAATATCTGCAAGATGTCTGAGGCAGTGAATTCCCAGCTTGTTGAGGGAAAGCAAACAGACAAATCTTGCTCTCTCTTTGAAATACTGGTGCCAAATTCACACTGTAAAACTTCCAGAGTGTCTCAACAAATGGTCATTATAAGTAACTCAATGAAATCTTTTTTCACTGTTGTGGTAGCTGCAATGTTATTAAGGTTCTACAAAAATATTCTAGCAAACAGCCAGACTTGATAAGGCCATAATTACCCATTCATTTTTTCAGCATGGTTTAGTACCTCAAAAAATATAATCAATCTAATCTGTTTATCCAAGTTAGGTTAGGAGGATGAAGAAGCAGATTTGAGTACTGCACTGATTTCTAAAACTGTGCTTGAGACTGGTGAGGAAAAGCCTAGGGTGGCTGGTTTTGGAAAGCTAGATCTTCTGTATTCCCCTAGAATATAGCAACTGCTGCTGGCAGAAAGAAACAGTTGGAGCTTTTGCTGCTAGGGCACACTGCTGACTCATGTTCAACCTGCCATCAACCCAAACCCCCACACCTCTTTCCACAGGGCTACTCTCCAGCCTCTCCTAGTTCTACATGTAACCAGGATTACCCTGTCCTAGGTACAGAATTTGGCACTTGCTCTTGCTAAATTTCATGTGCTTGGGGACAGCTCTCTAGCTTATTCAGCTCTCTCTGGAAGGCCTCTCTGCTCTGAAGGCTCCTCCTAGTTCAGTATCACTGGCAGACTCCCTTAGTCTCTGCATTCCCATCAGTTATAAAAGCAGAAATGGAAGGAACATTATCTAATTGGAATTGGATGGTGACTGTTCTGGCATCAAGAAACAAAGCAATATATACAAATAGCACAAGCACAGCACAGATGCATTTTTCATGTCAGTAACACATTCCTGTTTACCATACATGTGCCTGAGGAATTTTTCTCAGGGTGAGGAACACTGTTTAGGGCCCAAGCTGGAGCTGTATGTGAGCAGGCACCAGGAATGAGCTTTGAGGTAACAGAGGTATCACCACAGCTCCTGGCTTGCTGCTGAATTCTGGGGGCCCCTCCTTTCACAGCATAACTCCAAAGCATCTGACTTCTTTAGACCTTGCATTACAAATGCAACAATGCCAACAGTCCAAAGACTATTGGATAAGAGCAGCTATCCTCCAGCATGCAAATAGAGCTCCTGGTGCTGCAGTCTGGAAGCATATCTACTATGGAATTGCAGAGGGTTTGCTTTCTCTGAACACTACCCAGCATGGAGAATTGAAGTTCAATTAGTGCTGACATTAAGAAACCTTTGTGGAAGCAAGGCTTCATGAGGATGCTGCATTCCTCTGGGGCAGGTGCCTGGAACATTTGGCAGCAGAACCACATCCCAGGAGACCTGGTTACTGCTTGATTTAGATACAGAGTGCTGCTGAATAATGTAACAACAGCTTTTGAGTTTGCCACAGTTACTGATGCACTAGAGAAAGGGACCTGCAAGCTGGAGCTAGCTGGTGCCAACTTCATATCCAGAATGTCAGGACCAAAGCAGGGCAGGCTGAGGCTTATCAGCTTGGTTTTTAAAGCCAAGCAATTTGCAGATGCTGGGCTTGGAGCTCTCCTTTTTGTTAGGCTTTCAAGGGACTTAGAGATTTCAGAAATCTCTCAAGACCCCAGCAGCCAGGGAAAGATGGCTAACCTGCCAAGAGACAGCACCTTCCATCCCTCCTGCTGCCACAGGACTTGTGCCACAAAGGTTACAGAGGCTGCTAGTTTTCCCTTGTCCTCTGCAGCAGCTAAGCAATAAAAGCATGACATCAGCAAAAGGAACTGGTTGGATTTTGACACTCACCCTTTGTGCCAGCACTTAGAATCCACTGGAGCTGAGCTGTAGCAGTCAGTGTGAGGAATACCTCCTGCCCTGCCAAAGTCTTGCTCTTTGCTCTGTTAACAGCTGCTTGCAGCGTTTGTGCAAGGCCCTTTTTGGGTGGCTCCTGGTCAGATGCTCTGACATGCCAGGGGAGATGCCATGGGAAATTCTCCCCAGTGGCTTTGCAGGATGCCAGTTCTGCAAGTGGAGGTGAAGTTCCCATTGCAGAGTCCAAAGTAAGCCCAAAGAGGCATCTGCCTTGCTCCACCTGTTAAAAGGCAAGATGATCTTGCAGAGCTAAAGGCTGTTTCTAGGTTTCCTCTCACAGATAAGTTGCTTTCTATACAAAATGTGCCTTGTATGCAGAAGGAAGGACAGGTTTTGATGCTCAGGTTCACTGCTAACATTTTTATCTGGTGGCTCTAGTACAAAACCTCCTAAGCACAGACTGTCAGATCCCAGGATACAGATGTTTACAAGGCACCACCCTCTGCTAGCAGTTGACAGTTGCACTGATTTCCGATCCAAAAGAGATGATGATCAAAGTCAGGCTGAAGAACTTGTGTGGGATTTAATTATTGCTTTGCAGAAGTCACATCCTAGACACTAGATCTGTGATCTCCCTGGAGATCCAGGGCCAAGGATGGGAAGAAGATGACCTGCAAAAAGCTGTCTTACAGCAAGCTATTTACTATCTTCTTTCCACTCCCTTTGAACCACTGCACTACTTAGGACAAGTTCTATTGAAGGAGTGTTACAAGCAATGTAATTTATGTAAATAAAATCCATTTTGCAAATATGTCTTCCTCACTGCTTAGAATTTTCTTCTTCTATGGTTAAGAAATGCAGCCTTTCACTCTCCCATTAAAAGACAGATTGGTTATGTTTATGCTCTGAATCCTGCTACTATCCCACTTTGAAAGAGCAAAACCTCTCTCTCTTGGAAATCCTGTGATGTATTTCCAGTTTTGCTACCTCCTCAAAAAATCCTTTCCAAAAAAAAAAAGATTCTTTGTTTAAATATTAATTGTTTCCACATCACCATCTTGACTACAGTCACTCTGGATGATAAAAGGCATGCAGAAAAATTCCATGTATGCATTATACATTTGTTCCCAATAGGGGACCTGTTCTTTCATCATGTTAATGCTAAACTGAATTATTCAATTAATTCAAACATCTTTCTGAGCTTCATTCTCCAATCCCTCTTTTGTAATACTAAGAGTCAAACCATCAATTGATTGAATGCCTTTCTCCAGCAGTTAGTAAAGGAGTGTGAACATTGTCCAACTGGATTTGTTAAGCAGTTCCCAGCCAGGAGAATTAGCAATGAGCTGTGCAGTTATATAGTGGCAGGTTTAAGGTTCTCTGTGTTCCATCCAACAGCTAAAAGAGACAATGAAGTGGGGAGAGGGACAGGCAGACAGAGGGAAATGTGGCCACTTGTGGCTGCTTGCCTTTCATGAGCTGGACTTCCACTGGCAGTGTCTTTGTTGACACCAGCAATCAAGATGTGATCATTCATCAATGCACCACCAGGTCTTCTTTTCATGAATGCAAACAAGAACAGAAGCCAAGAAGTGGAAGTGAAAACAGTGTCTTTATTACCAGCTGATAAGACAGTCAAGTTCCAAAACCTTTGGTCTTGGCTTCCAAGCAAATGTAAACCTTTGCACAGGTCTTTATAGAGCAGAGCAGAGCTCCACTCCCAGACAAATGCACACCCAGGCAAAGTCTCAGCCACTCAGCTTCACCTGCTGGACCTCCCAGGTCTAGTGTGACTCAGAAGAAGCTTGTTGGAACATTTCCTCAGGCCCACAGTCCAGTCAGCTCAACATCCCTGCAGCCCTAGCTATGGTCTGTGTCTCCAGAGGAGGCCACAAAGCTTTTCCCATAGTCAGGCTGGCAGTCGGCAAAGTCCATAAGAGCAGTGGATGAAAGCCACCCTTTGCTGGCATGTTGAAGTCCCTTGAAACCAAATCCTTTGCAATTCCCTGCCCTGGAGCCTTGCTGTCTAACCTCTAGGGACTAGTTCAGAACCCAGCACAAAGGCATTCAAGAGCTCTAGCTGTCACAGTGTCTCCTACATATCCAACTTGCCCTGTTTCTCAAGGGACAACATCCTTCCTCCTCCCTATTCCACTACTGAGTTTTCTCTCTCTTTTTTTGTCTTTTTTTCTCCCTTTTAATATCCCATTCCTCTTCTCTCTCCCTGGTGCCCACTGAGTAATTTGTAGTCCTCCTTCATACTTACACTCCTCCTTCAAAATATGTGGAGATTCATTTTTCCTTCCCCTTAGCTGACACATACATAATATATCTAACTCCTTTAATCTCTCTTCAAGGAGACAATTCATCCAACTTCTTGATAGTTCTGGGTGATCTCTGAACTCTGGGACTTCTGTCTGTATCTCTCAAGCACTTAGGGACTCCAGAGTGCACTAGGTGATCTTGCTGCAGGAGTTAAATCATCCCACCTACAACTTAAATACCTGCCACTGACTGCAATTAGTCTTCTCATTTGTTAAGATTAGAATCACTGGAACATCCCATCAAGAAATGACTTGCTGCTACTGAAGATCTCAGAGGAAGCTACTCAGGCAGCCCAGCAAACCAATGATATATCTGTAATGCAAACAGATCATCTTTGGCTGCTCAGAGCTGTGAACAAAACAAAGACAGAAGTTTTTGGTGGGGAACTGGTTGATCAGACTTCTCAGGTAACATAGCTATCAGTTCTTCAGCTGGCAAGAGAGTGATCTATCAGCTAGATGTGCTCAGAGGAAAGCCTCATTCTTCAGCCAAGAATCAGAGGGCACCCACACAGGTTTCTGTACATTCAGAGACAGCCTAGGTCTCTGGGTGCCTTGCTCCTCCTCTGCTTTCTCACTTCTCCAGTCTCTTGGTAGGTAGCTCTCTGTACATCAGCCTCTACATGCTTCAGTCTTTTATAAATGTGTGCTTTTCAAAGACACCTTCTTCCAAAGCTTTTTCTGCCCTGCCTTGCTTTTTTTGCTCTCTGCAGTTCCTCATTTTGGCCTCATTTCCTGCACTCTGCCTCTACCATGCCTCAGCTTCTCTTCTCCACCATGCAACTAGGCCTGAAGAAAAAGGGCTCAGTTGTGCAATGTCAGAGCTGAAAAACAAATGACAGCAGTATGCTCTTTTGGGGCACTTTCAGGCAAACAGATGGGTGTTCAGGAACCAGGTTTTCCTCTACAGCCTCTCTCCCATGCTTGATCATTCCTCCCCAGGAGTCAAGAGGGATGATAATGGGAATGTGCCAGACTTTTTGCTCTTGCCTGGGAGATAAATCCCCTGGATTCTCTGGAGTGAAAAAGATTCAATGCTATTTCCTACAAGAAATAAAATGGTTTGAATGCACCTTGGACTGCAGTGCAGATGCTTCCTGTTGCAGCCCCAGCCACTTGCACTCCATCAGAGACATTCATCCTCAGCAGCCCCTGCATGACTGACAAGATTGTGTTCCTACACACACATGCACATATCCACATTGCAGGTGGAAAACCACAGCACTGAGAGGATAAAACAATTCATCTGTGGTCTTGCAGATGCTCCAGGAGCTGAAAGCAGGCTTGTGTGTTACAGCATGACCCTTTCCTATGCTCACCACAGGCACATATAGGGAACATGCTGAGTTTTACTGCCATCCTATGGAGGCTCCCCTCTCCTTGCTTTCTCAGGAACTGAGCACCATTCTAACTTGGAGCAGCTTTAGGACAGATCACAGAGTATTAGGTGTTGGAGGGGACCTCTGGAGATCATCTAGTCCAATCCCTCTGTCAGAGCAGGTTCACCTACAGCAGGCTGTACAGGATGGCATCCAGAAGGGTTTGGAATGTCTCCAGAGATGGAGACTTCAGCACCTCTCTGGGGCCTCTCTGGGGAGCCTGGGCCAGTGCTCTACCACCCTCAAAGAAAAGAACTTCCTCCTTACATATAGCTGGAGCTTCCTCTGTTCCAGTTTGTGCCTGTTCCCTCTTGTCCTGTCCCTGGGCACCACTGCACAAAGCCTGACCCCTTCCTCCAGGAAGTATTGATCAGCATTGATCAGATCCCCCTCAGTCTGCTCCTCTCCAGGCTACCCAGCCCCAGGTCCCTCAGCCTTTCCCCAGAAGAGAGATGTTCCAGTCCCCTAATCATTTTCAAAGTCCTACAAACATCATTGCATGAGGCAACCCACACATGTCTTGTCCTTCCTCCCTGCATGGTATTACCTGCTTTATTAAAACATATCAGTCTCCTGCCCATCTCAAGTGATGAGAAGCTGCCATGTACTGAGCCACAGAAGGATATTTAGGAAGCTACTGTTTCTTGAAGAGACACAGGTATTTATTATCCCATAGGAAGGAGGTAGAGATGTCCATTCAGGCCCATGATTGCACCAGAGCTTTCTTCTTCTGTTTGTGCTCCTGTTGTCCTTCCACTGGAGGTAGCAGGCCACACTTCCCACCAGTGAGACACCCTTGGTTTCAGCAGCATGGAGTGCAGCAGCTGTTAGCCTTTGCATTTCCCTCTCCCTTCACAACCCTGAAAGTCAACACATTCCCTTGGCATATTTGCTGAATTGTCTTCAGATTTGTTTCCATACTAGCAGCTCAGAAAAGGAATTAGCTTAATACTTATTCTGCCAGGAATTCCCTTAAATCCGAGTGAATTGGATACATGAAATGGTATCACTTTGCTTGTCAGTGGACTTGGAAACTGATATTCATATGCAGCAAAGGCACCTGAAGAAATGCTTCTTAATACCCCAAGCAGGCTGCTTTCTCTTCTGTGCACTGCATGAAAAGCTTCACTCCATTTCCTTTGGATGTTTTTCAATCCTGGGGACAACCTGCATTCCTTCTGGAAAATGTAGCACATGTCAGCTACTTCTCTGGTTTACTCTGCCCATCAGCAGCTCTTTAAAAAGCACCATTTCCAGAGGGAAGAACATCTGCCACAAGAAAAAATATTCCAGAAGGGCAACATCCCATTCCCACCAGCCCCATATGGCCCTGGATAACATTCCTATAGGTTTGTTCATATAGAGGACAGAGCAAAATTCCATTTCCTCATCCCCTTCTCTCTACTCATTTTGAATCCTGCTCCTCAACTCATACCTGTAGGGAAATGTAAAAGCCAGGATCAAGTATATTCAGAATTCCAGAATCCTGCATTACCATTTCAGGTCCCTAATGCATCTTTACAGCAGTTAGAATAAGCCCCTGGCACTGCAGCTTCTCAGTGTAGGAGCTGGTGGGTTGAGAGATGGGTTCATCATTGCAGGGGACACAAAGCCATGCCAGTAGTTAAAGAATTATAGAAATAAAGGTTATACAATTGTCAGTCTACAGTGGTTTGGGATAAAGGTAAGAACTGTCAGCTGTCAACCCCTACTCCTCTCATCTTCCAGGAGGACACTTTACTTTTCTTGCTTTACATAGAATGATGAGGACTTGAGGTTTTTTGGGTGTCTAATCTCACCAGTGACCACTTAGTGAGAAATGGATTTAGATTGACCCAAGCTCTACTCAGACACTTCCCAGCAGTCCTCTGCTTAAGAGCAGCCACTGGTGTCTTTATGATGTCTCTCGTGGACAGAACTCTCTGAAATTTCACTGACTGGAGATGTCCTTCCAAAAGGCAGTTTTGAAAAAGCCAGAACCCCAAAATCAGGGAGGCATGTGAAATCTAACACATCCTAGACACGGTTAATGCATATGCCACAGAAGGAGACTCTTTATCATTAAAGCACAAACAGAGTTACTCAAAAAACTTTCCACTGCTAGCACCGGTGGTCATGCTATGAGTACTTAATGCCTGGCCTCTTCTGGAGCATATGTTGGAAAGAAAGACTAGCGGAATATGTCGTTTCTTATAAAGGCCAGGAAGGGTGTTGCAACCAGTGAAGTGCTAAAATGACATTTGCACTTCAATGCCGAAGAAGACTAAGTGTGCGCCTAAAGCCCCCGAGCTCTTCAGCGGGGGTGGGAGCGACTGTAAGGTAAAGGCTGCCCTCTGGTGGACATCAGCGGGAAGCGCAGCCCTGCCACTTCCACTCGTGCTGCCAGATCGCCATCATTCCTACCTGTCCTACAACCGAGGAGCCAGGTTGTAAGACACTTTGGTTTTTTTGGTTTAACTGTTATTTTTACCTCTGTTTTACCTCAGATTGATCGAATCACGTTTGTTTGTTTGTTTGTTTTCAGCTGCAGACCCAGCAAAGCACGCTTACCCTCTGGTGGTGACAGTATTTAGCAATCATTGCATCACCAGCCTGGCTTGCCACTAGATATCTTTTCTGTGTGGATTTCTCTCAGACACGTCACCTGCCAGGAGGCAAGGAAGCCTTAGTGCTAATTCTCGTGGACACTACTCCACCACACAGAGGGCAACAGATTTTACTCAATCCTCCACCCAGCCTGTGACCTGGTTGAAGTTAGAACAGAGCTAATTCTGTTCAGCAATTTCACTTTTGAGCCAAAGCCGCTCTGAGGAACAGCACTTCCTGAAACTACCAGCATGATTTAACAGACACTGCCTGCTTCTAGCAGAGATAAGAACTATCCTTTAGATTTGTTCCCAAGGATTGGTGGGCAGACCATCGTACATTCCATCTTCCATCCCAAAACATCCCACTGTGCCTCAGTCACGATAGTAACCTTGAGAATTTTAGTGCCCTCTAAAGCACCATTCAGATTTCCTGCACAGCATCATCAAGCAGCAATGACAAACCAACCCTTGCCAAGCTCCTTTTCTTCTACATATGAACAACTTCTTCAGAAGAAAAACCTTTCTCCAGTGATTTGGGGGATGAGAGAGGGCGGATGGGAAGAGTCGTGTGCAGTCACCTCCGGTACAGACACACCCTTAAGAAACACGGGAGGCAGGAGATTATCCAGCTGCCGAGAACCAGAGGTTTCCCCGAAGTCTGGAGGAACCAGCTGCATTTTCTGCCACCGAGCCTGGGGCTCCCTGGAGCCGCAGGAGTGATACGCCACCTTGTGGACACATTTGATATGGCAACTTTCATCGGCAGAGTTCTGCTGCTTCATATAAGGGGTGTGGAAAACGAAGCAGAAGAATTAAAGCAGAGCTAAACAACTCCCATGCAAAGCTCTCCTAGCCTCCAACATCTGCTAGGAGTAGAGAAGGGCAAGAATCCCACTGCATCCTGAAAAAGTTCCTCAGCTCTGTGTGCTTGTGCCCACATAGCCTCTCTTTCTCTCTCCCAAGATGTAAAAATATATCTTTATTATTATTATTTTTTATTCTCTCGTTTTCTTTTATGGTTGGGGTTTTTTCTGTTTGGTTTTTTATTTGTTGGTTTGGTTTTTTACACCAATCCAGCCTCCACCAGGCTGAAGAGAGGCTAGAGACAGTGACAGACCTATCTGTTAAAAAAAACCCAAACAAAAACTCCAACCCAAAACACTGCACTACTTGTGTCATGTAGACTACATCTCCAAAACAGTACCAGCTTTGGCAGCAGGCCTGGCATACAAAAAAGAAAGCCCACTTAGGAATGGGGAAGAGGAGGCAAATTCAGAGATGAGGGAAAGTCCTCTCAGATCATAAGAAGTCTGGGCAGCTTCATTTTCTGTGAATGAATTGGCAACCTGTAAAATAATCAGTTCCACAGATCACTTCTTTCACCATTTTTCTAACAGGGAGGACTGAATGGCTGTTACAGATAAAGGAGTGAGATTTTGTGTCCTCAGGGCTGGCAGGATTAAAATGTGATTATTTTAATTGTGTTTGATTCAGGAGGCAAGAGAATGATTTTTTTTTCTTACTTTTTTTTTTTTTTCCCTTCTTCAGAGATGAACTGCACCTTACTCTGTCCAGCCTGGGACATGCCCAAGTGTGAAATTAACACAGCAGAGCTTTTCACATTTGATAAAATGTCTTCAGTATGCAACATGGAATCTTACCTTTTGCTATGTGGGAGATAAAAATCTCTCCCTTAAATTTTCCAATTACTCCCTGTCTGGTACAGCTGCAGCAGGACCATATCAAGTGTTCTGAGTTTTACTGGGGAAAAGTAATTGCAGTTTGAAAAATGGTGTTGAATGCATTCCTGGCACATCCTGGCTAGCAGTTTATATGCTAAAAAGAAAAATGCTCAGGGCTCAATTCAGAAGAGCTTTATGCTTCATTTACATTTTTCCATGCAGTTTACTAGGAAAAGTGTATAAATAATGTGTGCCTTTGAAGTAACAGATGAATCCTGTGGAGCTATGCAGCTTCTTACTCAATACACACAGAGAGCTATAGCTGGATCACCTGAGTCACCAAGGGAAGCATGGAGGCAGTGGCATCCAGAGGAAATTCACCAAGCAGCAGCAAGTCCCTGGAACATGAAAGTCCTGCTGCAGCTCTACCTTGTCTATAATTACCTTGACTTCAACAGCCTAGGGCTGAATGTCCCTGCAGCCAGTTTCCAGCAGCTAGAAGAACTAGGAACCTGAACATTGATAGGATTTGAGAAGTTCTCTCTTTTAGGTGACTGTAAATGTTTGTGAAGCTCTCCTGGTGTTGTAAAACTCAGTAACACTAAGATCATTGGGGGGGGGGGGGAAAAAAATCAATCTAAAGATTGAAAATGGAAAAAAAAAATCAATCTAAGGGGTTTGAAGGTATGCCTGCCACTACACTGCTGCTGACAGGAGCTCAAACATCCTAAATTACATCTGTAAAGCAATGGCTATCACTTTGCACTTCCAACCTGCTGCAGCTGAGCCCATTAAAGAGGTATGGATATTTCAACAACCCAAGAGCTGCCAAGGCTCTCCCCAAAGGACTTCAGTAACCAGGGCCTTAGAAAAAAAACAAGCATTATCCCAAGCTTTGCAGCTGATTAAAAACTGCAGGAGTAGGCATCCTGTAATCAGTTATTGTTGGTTGTTATTTTTGCTTAGTATTTCTATGGGACTTTTTTCTTTTCCAGTCTTATTTACACTCTCTTCAAGATGAGGATGCTAAACAAATCCTTTAGCACCTGTTCAAGGTATAGCTCAGCTTTAACAGGTGAAATTACTGGAATTAAAGGAACCAAAACACAGGGAAAAAAAAAAAAACAAAACAAAACCACAAAAAACAAGCAAACAAAAAGAATAAAAACCACACACACAGTGAATCTGTATTTTTAAAGTATTTATTTCATCCAACCTGCCCTATGTAAGAAATAAGCATGGCTAACCACAGTTACAATAGACAAAAAAGATTTTGAGGTGAAGCTCTTTGGTTCAGAGGGCTGTGGGGGGAATTTGAGGCACAAACAGCATTGGTTTGCTGTGGTTATTTTAAGTGGCAGAGTGAAAAGTCCTCCCATCACAACACAGCACCCATAGAAGCAGGAGGAAAAGAGAAACATTCCCATCTGGCCAGAGCTCAGGAAGAAGTGCTTTACAAGCAGGGTGGGGAAGGACTGGCACAGGTTGCCAAAGAGGTGGCAGCTGCCCCACCCCTGGAAGCACTGCAGGTCAGGTTGGATGGGGTTCTGAAGAGCCTGCTCATTGCAGGACCTTTCAAGGTCCCTTCCAAAGCAAACTGTTCTGTGATTGTCTCCATGTTAGGTGACTCACCACCTCACTGAAACTCAACCCTAGCCACATAGCTGTGGCTGGCTGCTGCCCTTGTTCCACAGGGCTGTCCCTAGGGTGAAACTAGGTCCTGCAGACTGAACTGGAATGGTGTTTCTGAGACACAGCCTGATTCTAGAGCCAGAGGCACACAGAGAAGCTACCATGCAGGATCACTGTGAGAGTTTGCAACACTGGCTGGCAGGGGCTTTTGAAGGTGGTGAGTCATTATCTAACAGGAATGTTCTTCTGCTCTGCCACAGAGACTGAAATATTTCAAGTCTGGAGGCTAATTCCTTCAGTGACTGCACAAATGGGAATCAAAACCAATTACAATTGACAGATGACAAAGACTGGTGCATAATAAGGATCTAGCAAGTCAGGGATGTGATTTAGAGTATTTGTTATTTAAATATTTCAGAGCAGCAAACTGCAGATTACAATGAAGAGCAAGAAACATGAAACACCTGCCATAGTCTAGCAAGCAGGACTGTCAGAAGCATGGAGATGACAAGACACAGGCAGTTTGACTACAGTGTCCAGAGCAATGCTGCAGGGCAGCTTATTTTGTCTTTGAATGGTCAGAAAGCAGAACAATGGTTAAGAGAAAGGAGGTGGTTATGGCACCAAGGTGGTATTGGAAAGAAGGCTCTGGGCATACAGTTCTGATATCTCCAGCTGAAACAAGACAAGGCACAGAAGTGAGTTGAGGAATAGAGGAAATGCCTTGCTGCAGACAACATGATACAGTCTGGTTAGCTGGTGAAAAAGGCAATTGAAAAGTGACTTGACTGCTGGGTTTATCACCTTCACAGATACAAAATGATAATAAGAACCAGTGGCAAAAAGTTGCTCTCTTCCAGGACCTGGAATTCACCTCTGCTAACTGACCAGTTACAGCTTTCAATGGCTGACATTTACCAGAAGGCTGCAGGTGACACAGAGAAAGGCAACAGAAACAGGATGGAGATTTGGAGGCAATGAACCAGACACTGTTCCACAGGCTTCACAGGTTCATTCAGAGATTTATAGAATGGGTTGGGTTGGAAGAGACCTTAAAGATCATCTGGCTCCAACCCCCCCTGCCATGGGCAGGGATGCCACTCACTAGGCCAGTTTTCCCAGGGCCACATCCAACCTGGCCTTGAACACTGCCAGGGATGGGGCAGCCACAACCTCTCTGGGCAACCTGTTCCTGTGCTTCACCACCCTCTGGGTAAAGAATTTTTTTCTCAGGTCCAATCTAAATCTTCCCTCCTTCAGTTTGAAATCATTTTTCTACAACAAAGTTAAAAATGTAGGTCCAAATCACACTTAAAAGTGATCTGAAAGCACTTTGCAGGCATTTATTATAACCTAAGCCTCTTAAATACTTGCACTGTTGTTTCCTGGGCAAACATTTAGAGTAGATTCAACAATATTGGACTACTGCTTCTATTACAGCTCCAGTAGTAGAGGCTGAGAGTCTAGTTTGTGAAAGCTGTAGCATAACTTGAGAATGCAGCTGGCCCAGAAGCTGCCACTACACTGAGTGGATCTGCACCCAAGCCCTTCAAAACACAAAGCAGCAGAACTGACAAGATGTTAGCTGCTTCCATTTTCTTACTGCTGCCTCTCTGTAAGCAGTTTAGCAGATGGAACTGCTGTACATCACCCTCACAGGAAAATGCTGCCTCATTAGAGAGATGAGCAGAGTAACACCCTATAGCCCACATGGTTTTACCACAGCTTTGTATTAAAAAAGAAGGAAAGGAAGGAAGGCATAACACAGACATGGAACCAAACCACATTTATTTCATCAGTCACAAGTGCAAATATAGCAACAAGTCAGCTCAGCAAATTACAACCCATACAGAAGAATGTCATGTAAATGCTAAGTACACTGACAGACCAACTTCAAAAGAGCAGCAAAATCCAGTTTCTTCCAAGAAAAACTTCTAATTCTTTGTACCTGTAATCTAAAATAACATCTCAGATCTAGATCAGGAATGTCTCTGCTAACTCATGTTTAGCCAAGTATTCTGTTATGAACAGTCTGCATTATCCAGTGTGCAAAAGGCCTGCCCAGGCTTCCCATCAACTGACATTTTGGTTTGAAGCAGCTTTGACCCAAAACTTAAATAATCCAGTGCTGACACTACTCAATATGTTCTGGTATTTGAGAGTACAAATTTAAGAATATGTCTTTAAAAAAAAAAAAACAACCTTAAGTCAAATTTCAGTCTAGATACACAATTCTACCTAGATCCAAAGTGGGCAACATTAAAGATAAACTTCAATTTCTTTTTTAGTTTATTTTATTTTTGTACAAAAAAGGATAGATACAAGTCATCTCAGAGGGGGGTTTCTGCATCATCTTTAAATCTGTAGTTAAAATATATGCAATACTTACATAGAAAATAGAAAGCATTCCCATTAGGAAGATACTGCCATGGAATTAGCTGGTTTTCCCTACCACTTAGTAGCCAAGGAACAAGATTTATGCTTAACATCCAATCACTATTTTTGCTTTACAGAAAAGCAAGAGTTGACTACCAGTATTAGCATCACCATTCTCACACTGGCAATTCAGTTAGCCTTCTTCTTTGCCAGGAGTTGTTTCTTCTTCTCTTTTTCTGTATAGGCAAGGAACTGAGAGTCTGTACCAAAGAGTCTGTCCCACCAGGTGAAGGTGGAGGCATAGTTGCCAATAAAGTTCATGTGATGGAAATCATGGAAACGAGCTCCAGCATAGAAAGGCACCAGATGGAGAGGGTTCAGTGGAACATCATAGCCACTACAGGGGAGGAACACAAAAAAACAAACATAAAAGCAACTAGAGTTAAGGATTTTTCCCAGACACAAACTACAAAATATAAGCAATATCTTGACATTTTTATACAATAAAAAGATGATTTTTTTTTTGGTATTTTAAGGCCCTGAGAGAATCACTGCAATACTGGCTTAAGAGACAAGCTATGAAGATCAGCTCTGCTGCCCACTGGACAGCATCTCAAACTGGAGTATTTCTACTCCTATTTTCAGCTCACTGCAAGTTCTTCAAATTTTAATCTTCAAAATACATGATTAAAAGTACTATTAAAACCAGGGCAGTTTGCTTGAATGGGATTGAAACAACCTTGCTTAGTAGGCCTGGAAAGCATCTCACCACCCCCTAGTGGGGAGAGCACAAGGTAATTTGTTCTAAATACTTCCTGTGGACAATGAACTACCATAATAATTATCAAAGGAAACAAATATTTTGCATCAATTACTTAATGATATGTCACAACACATACTTCTCAGTCTCCAAGCAATGTATCATTAAACCCAGCAATTATTTACCTGCTGAATTCATTAGTAGCTTTCCACTAAAACACTAGAGAGCTTACAATAGGACACCATAGGCTTCCTAATATAGTTACAGACAGGAGGTCAAGTGCACTAGCATTGCATAAATGAATTCTTACTGTCCCCCTCCTGGACACAAGAAAGAAAAGCTCATTCATTTGCTGAAAACAACTAAGCCTACTGGGATGTGCACTAGCAATCTGAAGCCAAATTTGACAGATGTCAGTTTTCTGAGAGGCAAGAAGTCTTGTCCTTGGTATTGGCAATATCCAGAACCAATTAATGTATCTGTTTTAAAGCCAGTCAGTGGTTGTATAGCCTAAGCTTCCTCTCATCCATGAAAAAGAACAAAGTTTTAAGCAGAAATAACTCATCTGGAATATCACTTTTTGTAATTGATTTTTGGTGTTAAGATCACTTGTACACCAGATGCCAAGAGCCAGACATCCTAATAAGGCACCTGGCTTCCAAAACCCTCCCTGAGATGCTCTAGCTGCCAGTCCACTCTCTTTCCACCAGCAAGATTTGCTATTAACACTACCTCCAGCCAGAAAACAGTGGCAACTGTATCATTTCCTTTGTGAGACACACTAAAGCATTTCAGTGCCAAATAAACAGCAAATCTCAGGGAGAGAGCCAGGAGATTTTGAGGCAGGTTAGGGAGAAAAGCCAACTATGAAAAGGCAATGAGGATCTCACCTGTGCACATCAATGGTCTCCATCAAGCGACATATCACCCATGCCCACAGGAGAATCACATGGTTACAGAAAACAACAATCCCAATAAAAAAGCCAGCTCCAAGGATAAGTGTTTCCAGAGGATGTGCATATTCTGCTTGCATTCCAAATGGAGACTAGAAAGAGAAGAGGCAGGAAAACAAGTCACTCTTTTCAAGTTTCTATGGCCCCCAGATCAGAAGCACCGTTCTGTGGTACTCTTCCCCTTTCCCTTATTAAACTGTTTGGCAGGCTCCTCTCAGTACATATGGTCTTGAAAGCAGAAGAAAGAAGGAAAGCAAAATATTCTCAGAACCAGGATTTATTTTAAAAAGTAAAAATTCAAAGCCCCCTCATCTTTGAGGATTTTTTGAACTAAGTTTGTACCCTTCAGATGTTCTTTTGAGATGGAAATCAAATATTTCCTTTATATAGAATCATAGAATTGTCAGAGTTGGAAGGGACCTAAAAGATCATCTAGTTCCAACCCCCCTGCCTGGCAGGGACACCTCCCACTAGATCACACACACACTCCAGTCATTCCTACATTACCAAAACAGATGTTCCATAGAGTGTTCCCAAAGTAGGTCACCATACAAACAGTTTAAAAAAATTTAACCTAATGCTCAAGGTTGTAAGGTTAATTATCAGAAAAAAAAATAAAGTTCATTTTGGCTTAAGGGCAATTTGAAACTCATCACCTGTTACTATCAAGGAAAATTTGTAGGGAACCAGCCATTAGCCTACAGATCACTTCTGTGGGAACTGCTAGCCACTCTTAAGAACAATGGCCAGAAGCTGCTCTTGCTAGAGACCTGAAGGGCTGCCAAGAGCAAGAGGAACACAGCAGCTGCTGGTGCATGCATCCATCAATGCAAGTTTCTCCATTACTGGCAGGCTGTCCAAGCTGATCCAGTAGCTTACAATTTACCTCAGGCACAGCAGAGGTTACACCCTGAAACACAGAAGTCCATGCTGCTGAGTGTGTGTGTGTGTGTACTGCTCTGATCCAGACAGTGACATCTACACCAGCCTGGACACTACCTGGCTCAGAAGAGTGCCACCTTCAGTCAAGCAGGGCTTGACCTTGTGCCCCCTTGTCAGCTCCAGCGTGGCTCCATGCAGAACCACCCAAAGCATCCCTGTACTGCACAGTGCTCTCAGTGCACTATCACACAACCTGGCTGCTCTGCTTCCAGAGGCCCATATCTAAAACTACAATCCCTCCCTGAATCAGGTATGCTGCACATCTGATGCACCTGCCCAGGCCATGCAGGAACTACCTGTGTTCTGGGGATTAGCATGCTCTGGGTAACATCCTAGGTGGTGGAGAGCTGACAATCAAAACCAGAAACCTACCATTTCCCCTCCCCTAACAACGAGGCCTACAAACACACTTTTAAAAGCCTGCCTCACCTAGCTCAACAGATATGATCAAACTGCAACTAGACTGCAATCTTTCACTCCTTTTCAATCAAATAAAATTACAGGAGGTGTTTTCTGTTTCTGAAAATGCAGTGCTCTTGACAAAGAGCTCAAGAAAATCGATGCACTGCTAGAGGGAGGCAAAGCTCTTCTCAAATAAGACATTTAAATCAGTTGCCTGAAACCACATGTACTAAAAACAACTGAAACAAAAAAATCAAGGAATACATACAACAAACTCATGGTGAACCTTATGGATATACTTGTATATTCTCTTGTGATGCAGCAATCTGTGCAGGAAATAGTGCCAGGCATCTTCAATCACTGCACATCCAAAACACTGGGCAACCAGAACATACCTTGAAAAAGCACAAGAGCTATTAGTTACAGAATATATACTAGCAGAGGCACAATCTTGAGAGAGAAAGCAGTTTACATGCTAGTAAGGGTGGGGGCAATGCTTATGCCTATTACTCATAGTGCACTAGCACCACCTTTTTAACCAGTTACCAGGTGCAAGGGTTATTGTGCTGATCAGCTTATGAAAAAATCCAGAAAGACCAGTATTTAACCCATGCCATTATGGACCTTGCTTTGCTTCCATAAACTCCCTCCTAATCTCCCTTCTTCTTAGCCTCAGAACAATTTGGGGCCATTAAAAAAAAAAAAAAAACAACAAACACACAAAATAAAAGAAAACTAGAAAGCTCTAATTAGCATTTATTGCACTTACAGCATCAAGAGAAGCAAGACTGACAAACACAGTTTATACCACCAAAAAATCATTGTGGATTACAGCTGCTAAAATGATTTGTTAAATATTCTGTCTCCAACTGTATGTAACTCAGCATCAACATCAAAGAAGGATCTACTTACCATCTAGGCATCTCTTCCCACTCATATGGAATGTTAAAATACTCTGTGAAGTAATAGGTACCACATATCAGGGGAAGCTGAATGAAGAAGTGATTGAAGAGGAGTGTTTTCAAACACTTCCACTGTTTTTCCCAGGTTTCTGGTTTATCCTAAGAAGCAGCCAAGAGAATTGGTTGTGTTAGGTATTTCTACTGCATGCAGTTGGAATACTGCAAAAATGATTTTGGACACAGTTTTATCTCACCTTGGAAGACAGTCAGGAAGTCCTCCAATAACACAAATCAATTCAGGCAATACAAACTGCACAGGATTAGACTCTGTTTCATCAAAACCTCCTGTTTTTCTAAGCTAGCTTTCTATAAAAGTTCAGGTAAGTCTCTCTTAACAGAAGCTGTCTTTGCCAGTTGCCCCAGACTATTCTTGTTATTTCAGTGTTTTTAAGGAGCAGGAACATTTCATATTCAAGAGTTTAACACAAATCTAAGTTTGCTTTTCTTCTTTGCACCACACAATGTATTTCCTTAACTAAAATAATACAAATGGAAGCTGAAGGCATAAGCTTGGGAAGAAATAAGTTGCCTTGAAAACATCCAGTTTTTGCAGGAAGACACTTTACCAATTACAGGAGTAGCAGGTTCTGAAATTACTATGAATTTCCAATCCCTATTACAACGACCTGAGGAAACAAATCACCTTTAGATACCATATGTGCCTCTATTACCAATTAAGAGTCAGCATTCCATCCCAGGCTGTCTCAAATTATTAAAATACTTCAGAACTCTTCCAAGAGGCTGTGCTTAGAGGTACTTTGAAAGAGACACTTGCTATTAAATAAGCACAACATATATATCTCTTCTAAAGTCCTAAGACTTTAAGACACTAAGTGAAATCTACCTCTCTCTCTCTCTCCTCACAGACACACTGTTATTTTGCTCTATCACTCAAATATCCTGAAAGAGGAATTGAGATTACAGATATTGGAAACTAGGATCCTGCAGCTATATCTTTAACTCCATGTGCCCAAAACAAATCAGAAAGTGTGTAGTTCACAACTTTGTCTTACCTGCTGAATTTTATACTTTTGCATGTATGGTATGAACTGAAAGACAAATCCAGGTAAGCAGAGCAAGAAGTATGAAGCTTCATGAACTATAAGTGATCCCCAAGTGGCAATCTGGAACTTTGTGTAGTTATCCAGCATGTAATTCCAGGCATTTTTAAATGGCTGCTGCAGGGGATTGTCAGGCAAGAAAGAGTCTATGTATTCCACTGCCAGGTAAGCAGAGTTCAAGATATTAACGCTGTCGTTCATTGCCATCTCTCAAACATAGAACATTACAATTACAGCTCCTCTACTGTTGTCTTATAAGTAGCCTGTGAATTCTGAGAATTGAATAAACATAAGTTAATCTTCAGTGGGAAAAAAACCAACAAGCAACAAACAAAAACCAAAGCCAAACCATTACTTATCTTAGTCATTACCTAGTTTTCAAGTAAAAACCATGTCCAACTATGGGACATCCACAACTTCTCTGGGCAACCTGTTCCAGCATCTCACGACTCTCATTGTAAAAATGTTGTCCTTTTGCCCAATTTAAACCTACCTTTTACAGTTTAAAACCATTACCCCTTGTGTCGTCACTATAGGCCTTGGCAAAAAGTCCTTCATCTTTCATGTAAGCCCCCTTTGTAGACTGAAAGGCTGCAGTACGATGACCCTGCAGCCTTCTCTTCTCCAGGCTGAACAACTCCAGCTTCCTCAGCCTCTCTCCGTAGGGCAATGTGCCCTCTGACCATTTCGTGCCCCTCCTCTACCAGGTCCATCTCCCACTCTAGAAGTCATGCGCAATTCCCAGGCCAGAGGACACTGGTTAGCCTCCAGCCGATCCCCGCTGACTACGTCCAACAGAAGGAACACACCAACCTCGGGAACCAACAACCCTACTCAGCATTTCTCCTTCTTAGCAACAGCACCGAGATGCTACCATCTCGTATTAACGGCAAATACATCCGAGCATATACCATTTTATTAATGAGAAATACATCCTAAGAGAAACCATGGAAGCTCAACCGCGAGTTCCTTAACCGGTGGCCACGCAAGTCTGCTTACCCTCCCTTAAAAAAGCAGCCAGTTTAGCCGAGGGTCCAGAGGCCGGCCCGCGCCTGGATCTGTCTCGTCCCGTCCGTCCAGCCCAGACCGTGCGAGGGCTCTGCGAAGTAGCAGACAGAACGTGTCACACGCGGGACGGTGACAACGGCGAGAGGGACGCCCACGGAGGACGCACGACCGGCGGCCCCTGCTCCCAGCGCAGAGTGACCGCGGCCGCACCGCGCCCCGTGGATGGCACCACGACGAACCGTACCCTGGCTCTGACTGCGATCCCTCCTCGGCCTCCCACGGCGGCAGGACCCGCGCGCCCCCTCACCTGGGTGACAGCGGCGGCAGCAGTAGCAGTGGCGGTAGCCGTAGCAGCAACGGCGGCGGCGGCAGCGCCCCTCGTTGCAATAACAACCGCGGGGGCCGCCGGCTCTTCAAGTGCGTCCTCCCATTGGCCGCGAAGCAACTCCCGGCGAGGCCGCCATTGGCTGGTTGGCGGCAGCGGCGGAGAGTCAGGCGTGGGAAGGGACGGGACGGAGGTTGCGGTTCTCGCCCCCCGATTGGCTGAAGGGGTGGAGTGAGGATAGTGAGACCTCGGCGTGAGGCCAATGAGGCGGGAGGGAGGCCGGGTGACGACAAAGACGTGATGAGGCGGAACCGGTAGCTGAGGTGGGCAGGGGCCGAGATGTTTGCGCAGCGATGCTCGGGGAGGATGGTGCAAGGGCTGGCTTGGGCGTGACTGGCTGCAGAAGCTTCCAAAAAAATAGTCACGGCAGGAGGAGGAGGGAGTCGGAGCGCGGCGGCGTCCAGTACAAGGGAGAGGACCGTTGCCGAGAGCAGCCACCTCTACCTGCCCATATCCATCCGCGCTGCGCCCGACGCGGTCTTGAACGCGCCCTTGACTTTACCAAGAGCAGCAGGGTACGGCGGGGCCGCGGTCGGACTCGGTATCGTCTGTCTTTCGAGGAGCGGCAGCACTCCGGTTCGGGCACACAGCCCCGGCATTCAGGGGCCTGCAGGGGAAGGGACGGTGGTGTCCAGGTGCCCACACACGTTTCTTTGCTTAAGTAAATAAAAGAGGATCGAAAAAGAGTATGTCATGGTAGCAATGGACCAGAACGCCAGTCACCGAGTTTGATATCACGCCGGTAAAATTCCGCAAATACAAATGTACAATTGAAAGAGGTGGTTTCTAGAGAAACACACTACCCTAAGCCTACAGTACTGGTCTTCCACAGTACAGCAGCACTAAAATGCCATCATCCATTTAATTCCAGCATCTGCCAAAATGAAGAATTGTTATACAGTGATTGGTACATTGGTACAGCTCAGATAGTTTCCCTGGAACTCCAAAGCGGCCACTACCTTAACTAACTGAACACGGAAGCTTAACAGACCCGCAGCAAAGCAGCCATATTTACACAACCAGTTCTAAACGTGAATAATTCTTTTCACTTCGCTTGCATTCAGATCTTTCGAACAGCAGCTTCCACACCTCCCTCCAAAAACGCTCCTCACTGCTGCCGCCACTGCTTGGCTTGAGAAACACAAGTTTTAAGCGACTGGATTGCATTAGGAAACAATATACAAACTTTTATTTGAAGAAAACGTCTCCAATATGACAGTAACTTTGGTCATGTGAAAAGGAGGCCATCCAAGAGCAAATAAAAATGAGCTGCTTTAGAAGCATGGCCACATACAGTATATTCAGGTATTAGCTAGTAGAAGCTAAGGTTACACACATAAATAGGCCTTAGTACCATGCAAGTTCAATGCATTTTCATACATTCAGTATAAATTTTCAGTTATTTTCATGCCAAATCACCTTTTGGATAAAAAGGTAAGAAAGAATTTAACATCTAAATGTGACCAAAATAGAACAGGAGGAAAAAAAAAAAAAGTACAGACAACATTTTTATTAAAAAGATCTTGAAATGACACCTGTTCAAGTAGTGTTATACCATCTCTGATCTCCTTCAGGGGAAATTAGGCATGTTAAGCATTATTACATATCAAAAAATACAACTCTGTTTTACAACATAGTACTGACATATTCAAATTATAAATAGGAAAATCGGGTTTTGAAGAGTTTCAATAGAAAGCAACTTATGCTCACACAAATCTATGCACATAATATAGCTATGTAACAAAAGTTTTAGAAAAGGAAACAACTTTACCCCATGCCAGCTTGAATTACTGATGTGGGATTCAAGACCTACTTATGAAGACTGATGGTTCATTAGTTCTTTAAACAGATTTATTAGTCTCTGGAAAAAATAAGACAAAAATTTACTTTCACCAGAATACACACCATTCTTCACTCACAATCTGCTTCTCAGTCATGACTAACAGAAGTTGGTCCTTAGGAAAGTGGCTTTATTTTCTGTTCTTTGAAGACTTTGCAATAAAAAATGGTCCAACAGACTTCAAAAATTCCATCAGCTTCTGCTCAACTGCAGAATAATCCTACACATTGCTTCTACCTAGAGTAATCTTCATCATCTGTCACCTGTAATTGTAGAGTCACATCTTCCACTGTGACTCAAGGTGCAGCTACAAGTAGAGAAGTGCTTAAATTCTCAGTCACTTCAAATACACTTGTTGAAGACTGCTTCTAGTGCATAATCAAGTTGAAAATCCTCTCGCTGATCATAACGGTTTGTCAATAACTGTAACACCTACAACAAGGAAAAAGGCATAAATGTTTAGGCAAAAGAAAAATAAACCAAGAGTGGGGAAAAAAAAGCTTTAATGTAACACCTTGCAACTAGCACATCAAAAAACTCTGCACCAGCATCACTCTTCTTGCTTTCCCTAACTTCTCTCTGACAGAAAGTTGTCTGTATCAGTGCAAGGATCTGAAAGTTCCTGTGATTTGAAAACCTTTGCCATTACTGAACTTTATTTTGTTATCAGTGAACTGTATCCTTAACATCCACTTAAGTAACTCATTTGAGAAACTGCAATGATTGGAGGAAAAGACTTCTGGAAACAGCTCTTGTTTTCTAACTATCAAATCTCCAAGAACTCCAGAACTGGACCCAAATCAGATTAAGACCCAAATCTCTTGTTAAAAAAAGACTGGTCATACCAGAAACATCCTTCCGATTTGCCACTTACATGCTAAATCTCTCCAGTACAGTTTAATACTACTTCTTTTTCTTGTAGTGACTAATTGATTGTTTGAAGCCATCATTCAAAATGCACCCATTCATACCCATTTCAGTATCTCAGGTTTTGATTTAGACCTGGTTTGGATGCTTTGTCAAAGTTCTTATTTAGCTGTTATACTGTTAAAAACCCATCTGTGTGCGTTACCTGCATAGCTCCTTCCTGTGCTCATACAGGATGACACAACTGTCCATTTATCCGTCGTTGGATTATAATATTCCACTGTTGATAGATTACAGGAACCATCATCTCCTCCAACTACATACAAGAGACCATTTACAGCACAAACACCTAAAAAGCAGAGAGCAAACCCATCTGAAAAGGAGCAATTGGCTTGTTCAGCTCCTAAAAGCCTGGATTCTGCGCTTCACCGTCGTGAAAGCGGCAGAAATCCAGGAACATGCCAAACATGCCATTGCCCCAAACCAAAGCTTCCCCCTCTTTTCAGGGATTTGCTGTGTGTACCTGCATTCCTTCTGCACATGTTCATGTCTGCAACCTGCTTCCAGGTGCTGCTGGCAGGATCAAATACCTCCACGCTTTTTCTTACCAAAGGGCCATCGTGACCACCTACTGCATACAATAAATTGTTTAACACACCAACACCTGTGAACAGATGAAAATACTCCAAGTCAGCCAGAGAATGGTTTGACTGATACCAAGGAGGAAGGGCTAACATAAATCCTTCATTCAGCCAACGTTAGAAACTATTTCAGGAAACATTTGGGTCAGGATGCATTAAAGCAAAAAGACAGTAGCTACAGCAAGACACCGATCAAATGCCTTACGTGCCCAACTACCATACTGCAGCATACAAAGACCAGAGCTGTTCTGCAACAGAAGATTTAGAAAACTGGGGATGAAAAAAGGATGTGCAGGAAAAATATAAGGGCTGTTGAAATTTTAGGACTCATTAGAAGGGATGGTAAAATGAGACCATGTGCTCAAGCAGCAGAACAGAAATCTGACATGATGAGAAAGCATAAGTGAACTTGGAGAAAGTAAACACTCTGCTGGACAGAAGATAAAAGCTGAATGGATAGACATGATACAATTGGAATGTTTCCAGTGAAGTGAAGAATACTATGGAAACATATATATGAAACAAAAGTAAAGAGAGTGAGCACCTTCCTCCTCCAGGACTTGGAGGAGAACACCAAGCTTCCTTCAACCAAGCTTCAGTTATCAAAATATCCAAAAGGATATTAAAGGGTCTCCTTTGCTCCTAGGTCTCCTTTACTTTACAACAAAATTATATCAATCTGCAAGCTTGGGATGAAGGAATAAATAAAGCTAGTCAATATTTACTTGCTAATTGGGCTGCACATATTGAGAAGATGGTAACAGAGGAAGCAGAAGGGGAGGCCTGGTTAACTCTTACTATATAATGCACTATCAGAACTCAAACATCATAGATTCCATAATGGAAATGCAGGGGGATTTCGTATTAAAACTTGTGAGTGATGGACCACAAAGACAACTGAAAAAAAACCAAAGCCACTCATATGAAAATACATTGGGAAATCTACTTCTATGTCACATTTAAGATAATGAAACTCAAAACTGAGATACAGACTTGCAAATATAGTTCTTAACGGGTTCCACAGAAAGGGCATGGCACAACTTAAAATCATCATTAAGAGGGAAACAGCAAATATGAATGCAAAAGATCAGTCAAGTCCTTCAGAGAAAGAAGAAGAAAAAAACAAAACCAAAAAAAAGCTGGGTTAAAAGAAAGAACCCAACACCTTAATAGGCAACTGAAATATCTTTGAAAGCATATCACTAATATTTTAGGTAAGGGCTCCTCTTATACCAGGAGAGAAACGACTCCTGCTGAAATAACTGGCTTTTTTAATTAAAAGGACAGATTTTAATAATTAAAGAAAGAGGGGAAGGAAACATGGAGAAGTTAATTGGCACTGCAAACCTGAAAAACAGCTTCCTAACAGAACACTTTTATAAATCATGCTATGTCATGTTCTATCAGTGATATTCACCACTAACATTTCCCCTTATTTTTCCCAGTTCATTTCTCTTTTTATTGCTCTTCTTTCTAGCTATCATGTCACAGAATAGCGTGACAGCTTTTCTGTCTCCCACTCTGATCACACTTAATTAGACAAGATAATACAACATTCATTTTCTGGAGGCTTACCCATTACAGAGCTAGGAGGAGGGCTAAGGTTTTTAGTTTGAATACATGGTGTGATACCAATCCCCCCACCCAGGCTTTCTACAGAGTTACCGACCTTCCTACTCAGCGTACAGAATTTTCTCTGCCACATTGCCAGTTTTCACTTGATAGCTGCTTGTTTGGAATCATGTCCTCCACTCCTCTGTGGTGCTTCATTTTCCCTTAATCCCACACCCCGTTTCCAAGTCCTACCTTATTTCTTGCTCCTTCCGTCTGTATCCTCTTGTTGCCGTCTTCTGAGTTCTCCTTTCTTTGTTATTTTTCTTTCCTGCCCATTTTTCAGGACCCTGTCTTATATCTCTCATCCCTCCCAAATGGCCTATATCTGGGTCTGAAGTTCCTCCTCCCAATATGTTGCTGGAAACAGATCTGTCCCCGTATTGATCAACTGAGAAGCAGTTGGTACTAAAGAAGAGTAACTGAGGGTTAACCTCTGAAGTTGCTTTTGAATGAAGCTGGCGCAGTAGGAACAGAAGAGACGGCTTAAGTTCCTTGAGATGACCAGAGATCCAAAGGTTTAACACAGGAACAAAATTCTCTTCAGTTAGCACCCATAACACCACCAGGACTGATCACCAGTGGAAACAGTTCTGGTGGATTTGGATATTTGGCCAGTACAGCCAAGCTCAAGCAATAGTCATGATTTTCACATTACCACCCACTCCTCCCCCATGCACAAGTATAGTTTACCGTGTATTTAACAGAGCGGCACAGAAGAATGTGGATTATTTGACTCAACTATATGAATCTGAAATATCTGACTACATTTACTTTTCCTCTCAATTTTTTTTTTCCTTTTTAATCAGAGAAGAAGGTAAAAAATAGCAGGGAGCTGAGTAAACAAACAGAGTGCTTGACTCTGGGGCAAGGGGAGGGAGGAGAGGGGCAGAAAGATCCCAGCAGTTAGTGTTACCTAAGGCACTGAATTTCAGAGTCGCAGAAGGAAGTCAATATGTAAAAACCAAAAAAAATCTGAAAATACCTAGTGTAGAAACAGGCTGTAAGCACAACCACAATTTGCAAAACTAGAGGATTTTAAAAACCCCAATGCTGAGACAAAATGGGTGTGCAGGCAGACTGCAAAGTGAAGCTCTGTCACAACCCACCAACGCTATTTGTCTTTAGAATGATACTTGTAATTTGCCCATTTACATAAATATTTCCCTCCAAACTTGCCAATACTAGACAGGAGTATTTAACAGCACCCTTACTGCAACTCTGGCCACTTTTGAATCCAGAATGTACTTCTGAGATGCACAGGCTGAGCACCTAGAAGTTTGACAGGACAGCAACATCGTGAGATGCAGTGTATTGTGTTTCCTTCAGTACCATCACAGTTTTAGCTTCGAAACCCAATCAGAACATTACTTCCAGCAATAGGAGAGATATTCTGCTGATTTTGCTGAGATATATACTGGCTGATTTTGTTAAGGGTATAGTGGAAGTATCACAGACTATCTTAGATTTCGTAATGATTTTAATACTGTTATATATTTCTTTGGAAATAATTTGGACTTAATTTAAACATAATTACACAGATTAAAAACTCTTCAGAGTTAATAAAGACTAAAGGAAGGCAAGATGAAAAGCTGGGATAACTATTACAGCTACTCAGCATACTAGAAAGCCATCCAGTTTTATTCCTAGCAACATCTCTTCCAAATATGAAGCACCTTAATGCAATCACTGGTCAATATTTGAAGGGTGTTGCTAAAAAACCACCATGGAGTACTTGGCAAAAAAGTTACTTGGCTGAAAAAATAAACAGAGAAAAATAGGATCATGCAATTTGACTTGAAAAAGTCCAGGTGAATGCATCTAGGAAAATAAAACAACTTCTGTGAGTTGAAAAAACCTGAAACACCAAAAGACAAATAGAGGACAGTGAACAGTAAATGAGAGTTGAGTCCATAATATAAATATAGTGAAAATGCTAAAGTCAAGGAGCTGTGGAAGCACCATTTCATTAAACAAAAGCAGAATACCACAGGCACTTTTGATGTCTTTAAGGAGAAATAGACATGCTCAGAATTGCAAGAAGGAAAAAAAACTCCACCAAAAAAATAAAGAAGGGATATTTAAGATTATAAAGAAATAAATGGATATACCTTGGCTACATGATAAGGAAGGATAACATGTAGTAGCCTATACATATCCAAAGGATGTAAACACCAGTTGATGAGAGGAGTTACTGAAGATGAAACAAAGGGTACATAAGTGGAAGTAATAGGATGAAACCAGTCATACAAACTTAAGAATGAACAAGGACAAAAATTCCTGCAGTGAATCAGAATGCAGAACAAGTCCTCCCAAGAAGTGGAAATCTAGTCACAGTTCACATGTAAAGTCGACCTGAAAATGCTAGTAGATCAGCCCTATATTGGCAAAGAGATATCCTGGGGGGAAAAAAAGGCATTTTCTCTACCCTGGCCGTGTAGGTTTTGCTGCTTCAGTATTTAGGTGATATCAAATTGATTGTCACAATCCATGCATATTAGTCTGCATGTTAAAAAATCAGAAGTTATGGGAAGAAGAATATGAAGAGTATGAAAAACCAAGGAAAGGTATTTTGCTCTCAACAGACTGAATCTTACTCTGCAGGACACCTTTGTATCTATAACCTGCGATCCATCAGCCATCTAGGACTAACACAGGGCTTGAGCTTACCTTTTAGATTTTCAGATGCCTTTTAAACCCTCAAACTCCTTGCCCACTCACCTGCTCCACTTCGCCTAGTGCTCATCTCTGCAACATAGGTCCACTCGTTGGTGTTAGCGTCGTAGCACTCGACTGAACTAAGGCACTGACGTGACGCCCCATCGTAGCCCCCGACAGCATACAGCTTGCCTACAAAAACAGTTCACCTACAGGAAACTGCACATTTCAAAAGCACCCAGACTATGCTGGTAGACAGGCTGAGGGGAAGTCATCATTCTCTGTTAGCTACCAATCAGTACCTGTCATTAATCAGTTAATTGAGTAGGACGGGAGCACCTCTCCTATGAGGACAGACTGAGAGAGTTGGGGTTGTTCAGTCTGGAGAAAAGAAGGCTCCAAGGAGACCTTACTGTGGCCTTCTAGTATCTGAAGGGGGCCTACAAGAAAGCTGGGGAGGGACTTTTTAGGAGGTCAGGTAGTGACAGGACTAGGGGGAATGGATATAAACTAGAGGAGGGAAGATTTAGATTGGATCTTAAGAGGAAGTTCTTCACTCTTCGGGTGGAGAGACACTGGAACAGGCTGCCCAGAGAGGTTGTGGAAGCTCCATCCCTGAAAGCTTTTAAGGCCAGGCTAGATGGGGCTCTGGGCAACCTGATCTAGTGGAAGGTGTCCCTGGCAGGCAGGGGGGTTGGAGCTAGATGATCTTTAAGGTCCCTTCCAACTCTGGGAATTCTAGGATTCTATGCTTCTAATTGCGTTTCTGTTTCATGAATAGTTTAAGATAGCAGACTACATTTCTTGTCCTTTTTAGGATGCAAACTGTAGCTAGTATCTAAGAAGAACAACATGTATCAAAAGATTTTGAATTGCCTAACTGAAATACAAAGGTACTTTGCCCTGGTTTGAATTAAGAATTGTTCAGAAGCAAGCCAATTCAAATACATCCAACACTGAATACAGAAATAGTTAACATTCAGATGAAACTTAATTCTACAGTGTGCATTTTCAGAACAGCAACACCAGTGGTTCCTATGCAGTTAAAACACATGCCTAAAACTCTTGTAAGACTCAAGAGCCAGTCCAGGTCTGCATTGTGCAAGCAACATTGAGGCTATTCGCCTCTAAGCTGACTGGAAAGCTAGCAGTTTTCCTGGCACAGTCACTGAGGCCATCCCCAGGGTGCAACCACCAAAGTCAGCCCCAGATAACAGCATTGAAAACACTGCAGTTCTACATCACTAAAGACCAATATAAAAGGTCATCACTTGAGTAGTAACCTTAGGAGTTCTCTGGCCTTGCTGGCATGCATAAGCTAGAGCAGGCATGCTTAGCAAGCTTCTCCTCAGTTGGCCTCAGGCCCGTTGAAACTCTGAAAAAAGATGTAAAACTATGCTAAAAGCTGGTCAAAATCAAGCAGAACAAGGATGTGTTCTACACATGGGAATGTTGGTAGCAGGGGAAATGATCCTTTTTAATATCATTCATCAGCTTACCTCCAACAACACCTACACCAACGCTACTTCTTCTTGTGTTCATTGGAGCTACATGAAACCACTCATTAGTCTTTAAGTTGTAAACTTCAACTGATGATAAACCTATGAAGACAATATAACATTAATTTCTCTTAAATCTAGGTGCAACATACTGTCTACCTTCCAGAAAATTCTACATATCTGAAAATTCAAATTATTTGAGTTTAAAGACTGCTAATTACTCTGTAGAAGGCACAATTGATGATGTCCTATTATAGTCAAACATTCCTGGTGTCTGAAAATTGGCAAATAAGTAAAAGACTTGGTGGAACTCTAAAAAATTCTTCCCTGGATTTTTTTTTTTTCCTTCTAATTAAAAGTCACAATCCTCTCTCCTCCATATGCTTCAGTAATAGTTATTAAGGAAAAGGATCACCTCTGCACAAATGGTTTTAATGCATCTGTGAAGAGAATGAACAGTGTATGTCCAAAGCCTTCACACAGCTTTTAGGGAAAGCTGTAATCCCATTTCCAGGAGATGAAAATGCAGAGGTGTATTTCATATGCAAACTGGACAAAAGAGACCAGGTCATTTCTCTGCTCACATCTTCTATACATTAAGGGCTCTGATTACAGAAGGAATGCTGAAAGGGAGCTTGTCAAAGATTCACTAATAACGAAGCCTAAACTCAGAGAGTGGCAAACAGTCCACTGTTCAGGTGGAAGGATGTAACCACTAAAGCACAATTCCACATCCCAAGATGCCAGGCTACCCTCACGCTTGGTTTCATCACAGCTTCCAGGAAAAGAGACATTCACATTTGATACAATTACATCAGGAGCAGTCAAAGCTAATCAGCAGTGTATAAAGGCAAAAATACCTGTACTCCCATCAAATCCTCCCACAGCATAAAGAAGGCCATTCAACACAGCTGCTCCCAGGGTGCTTCTCCTGTCTTGCATATTGGCAACACTAGTCCACTGGTCCTTCACCGGGTCGTAGGAATCTACTGTGCGGACTCGTAAGGAACCGTTGAAGCCACCAACGGCATAAACCATGCCTCCCATGTACACCATTCCTAGAGCAGGGGAAGGTGGGGGACAAAGAAACACTTCAGTCTCTTTGTCAGTTCATTACCTGTGTTCTGCACTGCCTTAAGTATGCCGATATTTGACACAATCTGCAGTACTACCAGGCTTCTGACAGGGTTCTAGAGCCACACTTCATTCAGGTCATGCAGAAGTTCTGATTCTCGTTGTTACTAATAGCTCACGCTCCCGAAGAGCACGCTTGCTAAATTTCTTCTTGCTTAGATATCTCAGCTGCTTGAAGATCACATTTTTAGTGATCAGAGTCTTCACCTCACTTAACAACAAGTATTTTCCTAGTAAAATTACTCATTCTTATAATGCAGCAACATTTATTTATGCTCTGCATCTAGGGGAGGTACTAAAGCAGTTGATTCTTGAGATTACAATCCGAAGAACAAACTAAAATCGAGTTACCAACCTTGTGCTGTTCCAGATTAACAAGCAATTCAAATTTTAAGGATGATCAATTGAAGTCAAGGCTCAGCCCTTCTCAGGTAAATATGTTAAGCTCTGCTCCAAAGACCACACAGTGCTTTATGCAGATTAGGCATCACTTACCTGCTCTACATCTTCTGGAAGGCAATTCAGCCACCTGATGCCAGCGTTCTTCTTTAAAATCATAGCATTCAACACTGCGAATTGCCTTGGGCGCTTGCCCTCCAACTACCATCATCAACTAAAAGGGAGATGTCATAACATTCATTAATCAGTTGCATATATGAGAGCACCTCAGAAGATTAAAAAAAAGTGTTAAAAAATAAAGCAAGCTGCTGTACAAGAATAATGAAAGGATGGTTCTTGCAAAATAAGAAATGTGAGTCTTGCAAACTAGGCAAAATTAATGCTTTTAAGAAACATGTATAATCATTGTATGCAGTGGAAGTTATCTGAGATGGAAAAATAGGCAGCAACTAGAGTCTAGGTAGAGCTCCCATGAACAGGGCAGATTCTGCTGTATCTTCACATCCTACTCTAAACTCAGGTATGAGAATTCAGTATTTATGATGTCCATTGGAACAGTAACCATCCATCACAGAACAGCCTTATCTGGTTTGGATAGCAGGAAAAATTTCTTCCCAACAAAAGTTGTCAGGCATTGGCCCAGGCTGCCCAGGGCAGTGGTGTAGTCACCATCCCTGGAGGGGTTCAGAAAATATGTAGGTGTGGTACCTAGGGATGTGCTTTAGTGACACGGTGGTGCTAGGTTGATGGTTGGACTTGATGATCTTAGAGGTCTCTTCCAACCTTCATGATTCTGTGATTCTGTTCTTCTTTGAGAAATATGCTAAGTCTGCTGAAGGGAATCTCCTATTCCATTGCTGCAGCTGACATAACAGTACTATGAGAAACCTTCTTTACTTCATCAGAAAGAAGATAATATCTGATGTTTGTTCTGGTTTCTTCTTCTAAAGTGAAAAAGACTAATTGAAAATTGAACAAATGCCTCAACTCAGAAGCATCAGCCCTTTTTAAGGTTCTGGAGTTTTATGGGTTTTGTTTGTTTGTTTTGTTCATCAAGGAAACAAGCTTACCTCCTGTCTAACACCAGGCCTAGAACTGTGTATTTCTCAGATGCCTTGTTTTAGGAGAGGGAGTGTTTGCATATAGAGGGGAAGGTGGGAGACTAAAACACCTATCCCAATTTAGTGTGGAGTATAAAGCCAATCATCTTCATGATAAATAATTCTAGCATGAAATGTTTTCCTGGCATACCCCAAGTGACAGTTATAGTCTCACAAAATCTGTTCAGATGGAGTTTGAAGAAAGAAAGAAGCTCCTGGGAAAAAATCAGGCCTTACTTTTGGCAGGCTAGCAGGTGTCCTCAGCTTCGTTCGTGTGCTTTTCATCAACGCTCGTTGCTCGGTTGGCAGCAAGTGGTACTTCATAGCTTCAATGAGGTAATCTTTGCAAGCACTGCTGTTCTTAACCAGTATCTCTTCTTCCACTCTCTGTTTATTAAGAGAAATTTAACAAGGTCTGAGCACGTTAAGGAAGTCAAACACAAAATCTGACATGGAATAAAGCCTGTGTTGTATCATACAAAAGTAGATTGCTCTGATTTCTTAGACTGAAGTTTAACCGCAGTTAGACATGAGTTTATCTGATGGCAATCTGCAGCCACTGGGGAAAAAAGGGTTGATTCTCTTAATTAACAAGAAACAGTGTTAGGCAAAGTAAATCACTTCCTCACAATCAAGCACATTTCTTCAATTTTCAAATACAGAGAGCACAGCACACTTCAAGGAGGGGTGTGGAGGAGAATTTTAACTGATAAACCACTTCACAGAAACCACAGCAACAAAACAAAACAAAACTCCACAAAAGCAAACAAAAAAAAACCCCAAAAAGCCACATGAAGTGGAGGAAATGCAAGTGACAAACCCAGAATTTCTAAACCACCAACCTGCTACTACACCACCTAGTCAATGCTAATAGTCAACTGGTATTTTCAATCTTAAGTACCTGAGCTGACATCTAAATATTCAAAATTATCATATAAAGTTTGAAAAAAATATATATTGTAGCTGAAAGAAATGTTTGCTTTCTCAGAAAGTCCTAACCAACTTAGATTCTCTTCTCAAATCTGAAATTCAGTTATGAAGTGCTGTATCAAATACACTAACAATGAAAGCTAATGATCTCAGCTAATCAAATAATTCAGATTACTAGTGTAGCCTGATGAGTAGTCAGTTAAATTACTTAGATGTGATACCCTCTGTGTGACAACCCCTCATTTGACTGCCTGTGCACATATAGTACTAGCTCCCTGTTTATTTTTACTATCAGGAAGAGACTGCATTACACTGTCTCTTACATTGAAAATTATCCATATGGCTTCCCAAAAAAAACCCCCCAAAAGCTGAAAAGTTCCCATGCAGAAGAATTAGCAATTCCTTTTGGCTTACCTGAACTAAATACTCCCGGGAAAGCAGAGGCAGCCGAACGTGCTCCATCAGGCGTGCCATTAGCTCCTGCCTCACATCCTTGTCATGGTTTACCCATGCTATCACTGCTTCAAACACCTTCCAGAAAACAAACAAGTGTGAGGCCCTTGACTTAGGAAATCAGTAGCATGAAAACAGCAGTGTGGCAGCAATGTGTCTCCAAACCCAGTGTTTGCTCCTACTGAAATTCCCACTGTGAGAGAAGACAGAGGTTAGAGCTCCCCTGATTCCACATTTACCCACTGCAACGTTCTGAAGATGAAGTAACCACCCACTAGACCAGGCTGCCCAGGGTCACATCCAACCTGGCCTTGAACACTGCCAGGGATGGGACAGCCACAACCTCTCTGGGCATCCTGTTCCAGTGCCTCACCATCCTCTGACTAAAGAACGGTATATACTTGCTCTTCAAACCACTACTTTTGGAGTTCCTTCTTGGTAAACCAAACTCCCATCCATGTGACACACAGCTTGTCTTCTGTTTGTCCCACTTGAAGAGCAGAAAGAATTTCCCTTTCAATAAGTTCCCAGGGTTTTTTTCAAGGGACTAAGGGCTATGTGATTTAATACAGTTCTAGGATTTTTAAGAGTTGAGATGAGTTTTTAACATCAGACTGACAACACTTGTGGGGAAATTCCTTTAAACCTGAGCACACTATATGCCTGATTGCACTGAGGAAACAAACACCACATCCAAACCAGTGTAAAAGAGTACTAAGAGCAAGCTTGCTCTCACACCCAAAAGGATCAAGACAACAGTAGGAAACAGATGGTCTTACCTTCTCTTCTGAGGCAATTGTGAGTTTGTCACTGGATATAAGACTGCAGACCTGCTCTACACCGAGATTGAGGTATTCTTCACTAAGCACAACATCAGAAAAGTGCTGCTCTGTGTGGAGGAAAAGCAGTACTCAGTGCTGCCCACAGCCAGCATCAAAGCAGCAGAGGAACAACAGGGGAGAACAACTCAGTATGCATGCTATTTTGCCATCTCTAGAAGCAACACTTTAACTTAAAACATTATATACATATAATAATAAGAAATATATATATGGCTTAAAGCTTGGTCTCACAAACAGCTTTTACATGGAATGATTCTTCCATTCTCAATGGGAGAGAACCCAAGAGGAGAAATACTGACTTTTATAACGTCACCATTACTTATCCACTCGTGACAAATCTTGAGGTCTGTTTGCTTTTCAGGCTCCAAATATGCAAGTTTCTTCAGCTGAAGTGGAATTTTCTCAGGTACACTTCTTGAAATAGGGATCTGATCAATTTTTACTATTTGCAGATGGCAAAGAGAAATTGAGCAATGTAATTTGCCTAAGGTAGCTTTAGGAGAAACTCCAAATCTCAAGTGACAGTGCCACAAAAGAGCATATGCCTGACTGTACTAAGAAGCTGAGTTAGGAAGCAGGCAGAAAAGAGGAAGCAACACACATCCATACCTCAAACAAATTTGAGGTTCAGAAGCCTCCTTCCCCTTCCCTGGAGAAAGCTGATCCAACAGTGTATTGCATCCAGCAGAATACACTTTGTTAGAGACTCAAATACAAAACCAGGGCTTTTAAAAGTTGGGTTAGAATTATAACATGCTTTAAGTAGGAAAAGATCCAGACTCTAATCCAGAAAAGGAGAAGTTGGGAATTTTGAAGGGAATACAATGAATGCAAAGCTGTCTCCTGTTTCCATGCTGAGAACTGTAGGAGAAAACCTGAGAAAGGTAGACAGTACTAGAACAAAAACTAAGACTATTTTACTGGATGAAACATAAAATAAGGCACATGACCAAGAGAAAAAAGAAGAGTGTAAAAAAAAGGAGAAATTAAACCAAACTACTCAGACAATAGCTACAGGCTCTGGTTCTCAAGCAATACCTGGAAACAAAGCTTCAGCTGAATTCATTACATTAAAAATGGACCTAGGAAAGTAGACTACTGTGTCAAAAAGTCATCAAAAAAGAGGTAAGGTGAAAAAAAATCTCTCTTAAGAACCAAATCTCTTGTTGTCAAGGAGACCATCCTAATGGACTGATGGATAACCTTTTTGCTGAAGCCAACTAAAACTACAGCTACATGGATTATTCAAAATAATTAAGAGAATGAAAAAGAACAAGAAAATGCAAAAACATCAATTAGATCTGCCAGTGGCAATTTATCTAAAGCTGTTCAAGGGTTGGACACAGAAGGTGTTATCTTATTCCAAGTCAAAATCATGTTTATGAAATTAAAAAGGGTTCCTTTTAAGAAGAATGTTAGCATAATAGATGAGTAATAGATTTTATATCTATTATATGTATATAAATAATATGAGCCAGTACTAAAGAGTTCTGAAAGTCCCACTTAGATCCTCTGTTTCCAATAACTTTGAGAGAAAAGCAGTACTGGGGGGAGGGTGTGTCTATTATTTTGCCATTTGGGTTAGGATTTGTATTATCCTAATATTACTGCTCACATCCTGAAAGCTTCAGTAATCTGGAGATATGAACATCAAGCACCATGAAATGCATGACATGATTAAACATTTCATGCATCTGTCCCCTGCAGAGTCTCTAAATCAGCCTGGCTGTTATTTGTAGCATTAGGTAGCAAGGTCAGCTCCTCCATAAGCAGACACAACTAGCTGCTTGGAAGTTTTCACAAGAGAATACTTGTTTTTTCCCCCCCTAAATTAGAATCTTCCACACAGTGTGTGACTTTGACAAATTCATATTGGAATCCTGCCCCACTTCTTGCTACTTTACCAAGACATTGAAGCCAGCTGGCTTCAGACTCAGGCATGGAAACAAGCTGGCTTAGTTGCTGCAGAGGCTTCACTCTCAAATTCCCACTTCCTAAGCAAGTAGAATCCTAGGGGTTCTTTTTATTATCAAAGCTAAAATCTGCCTTAGAAAAAAATCCCTTCATTTTAGGACATTTCTAAAATATCTGTTCCAATTGCATATGAAAAACAGATTTTCACATTTTCACAACTGAGACAGTTTCTATCTGAATAGCTCAAGATCTGTCCTTGCCTGCCCTCTGCCAGGAGGATGGGACTTCAGCTTCAGGCTAAAAAGGAAATTCTTAACACAATGAGAGGGGCTAGTTAACAAAATGTTTGGAAGCATAATAAATAATGACAGCATGGAGAGCAGAGGAAGACAATAGAAGCTGCAAATGCTACCACATTTTGGTATTTTTCATTCTATTTACACAGAGCAGCAGCAAGCACTCGACCTACCTCTTCTATCCAAAAGGCCACAAAGATATTGACACTAATTTTATACACAGGAAGGAAGCTGCACCTGAAATCTGCACACATTTTGAGCTATAAACACCTGTGGATTAATTCACCAACAGTATTTCATTCATTTATAGACCTACAATCAGACCTTCTCTGGCTTAATAGCCTTTACTAAATGAAGTTAGCAGAGAAGCAAAGCTCTGCTGAAGTTCCCTCAGATGAAAAGTCTTTCAGAGGCTCACTGTGGTCAGCAAGAAAAGCCTGTAAGCCACCTTCTCCTTTTTGTTCTGTGACAGTGGCTGTTGGCACTGTTTGTCTTTGTGTGGCATTGGTGAAGACTGCCTAAATTTCTGTTCCATCATTAACAAGCTTCAGTCATTTTCTAACATTTTTTTCTGAGGTGTCCCAGCAGCAGGTGACAAAATATCAATTTCCAAAAACCTTCTTCACATTTCTGTACACTTGCAGAAATCTTCTCCCAAAGATCTTCCCAAAGCCACATTAAACATGGATGAAAAACAGGGCCAGAGCTTAATAGTGCCAAAGGCTGCACCTAGAAAGGGGGAAAAGCCCTTTATTTTCCCTGGATCTTTTCAAGACTAATCCAATCAGTGCATATTAGTGTATGGAATCATATATGTTGAGGCTCATAAGTGCTTCTGGTCTGGTTTAGGCCAACTATTTCTAGTCCACAAAACAGCTGATGGTATTTTAAATAAACTACATGGAGTAGCTGCATCTTTTCTGATGTGATAATGCTACAAAGCCAGCTGGAACCTTCCAGAAGAGTAGCTTCTTTTCTGAACTGATTTGTTTCAGAGCAAGGCTGAGTAGGGGAACTTAGAAAGACCTAAGCCTTATGTTCACTAGAAAGAACAATGACAATTTCTCAAGCAGGCAAAACAGAAATATGTAGCAAGAATTAGTTTTTGTTTCTGTTCACAATGTTACACTGCTTTTTTGGGTTGTTTTGGCTTGGGATAAAAGGTCTTTACCAATGGCCTGTCATAAGGGACTGGTCAAGCAGGACACTCAGCCTTATTACAGAGGGATAGGCACGAGCTCTGGCAGTTGGAGAATGCACAAAAGCTAAACACTGCAGAATCTATTTCTCTTTTTTTTTTTCCCCCCTAGGAAAAATCTGATTTATTTGTCAATTGATGCTTAAATAACTGCTTCTGAGAACACCATGAACTTCCCAGCAGCCAAGTAACAGCAGCATAGCAACAGACGCTGCTCCTCAGAATAGAACCCAAAAAATGATTCTGCTATGTCCTTTCAATCTCACACATATGACTGTACACAAGAACAGGCTGCAGAAGACATGAGTGCTTCCAACCCCAGCCAGGGCTCCAAGTTTTGGACTCAGAGCCCCAGAATCAAGAACATTGCATCCTGAAGTTAATCACAAGACAGCAGTGACTGCGCCGCAACACAGGCTAAGAGGCCCTAACGCGAGTCAGATGCCAAGCTCCATGCCATGCTGATGATAACTTGCCTGCATAAGTGTTGGCCTTGTTCAAGAGATCTGTGCATGCATGCATGTCAGCAAAAGCACGAATCCCCAGGCAGTTGATAGGGTGAAGCTGGGATTCCAAAAATTCACAGCAAGTCCTTTTCACATCCTGCAGTTGCAAGAGACCAGCAGCTGGCAGCAGGACCTGTAAGAAGCCAGAGGGAGTTAAGATGCCAGTTCAGTTCTGAGCTTACACTAGAGGACTCTCAATAGCAAAACAGAAAACAAAAATCATCCATTAAAAAAAATTAAGACTAGAAGAGAGAGGAAAATGTCAGCATTATGCTACTGAAGAACTTCAAGCCCAACATGAAGATGATTCTATCTCCCTGCAAATACCATTTAAGACTTCAAAGAAGTGGCAACATCTCTAGCACCTTGTCCACTGGGAAATCATTCCACAGATTACAGTTCTCACACTTCACATAAACCCTTGAAAGTTGGACTTGATCTTAGAGGTCTCTTGCAACCTTAATGATTCTGGGAAAAACACAAATGTGATTGCACTGATACACATAGTGCTGCTAAGCCAAACAACTCAAAAAAAATAGTTTAAATATTAGCTAATCCTTGAAAATATCAAATAAGTCTAGCAAAATAAATGGAGATTGAGCAGTAATAGGCACAAGGGTCAAACAATCCATAACAGATTGAGGAAGCTTAAAGGTGCCTGATGAGAAGGTTAAAACAGTGCAGTCAGCTCCTCTTATTTATTTACATTAATGCAAATGTGAAAATAATATCACTAATAGAATTTCTACCAACTAAAACTGCAGTATGATCACTTGTAACAGCTAGTAGATAACTTATTTGACAGTGACTCCTAGGATATGATCATGAAATTACATACCAAAACTTAAGGCAAAAAACCTAATACAATATATATTTATTTAAACAACTTGTCCCAATGAAGCAAACATTTCACACCTGCTTGCAAATTCAGGAACATAGTCCTAGATATTTTTAGGTATGGTATCAGTAAAGTTGAGCAAATAACTTTCAGAACAACCCTTGACTGCTTCATTGGATTCAGTAGAAAAATATAGATAATCATCCAGTCAGTAAGCAAAATGGAAAGGTAAAATTTGAGAATAGTATGCTTAAAAAAACCCAGAATATTTGTATGCACAGCCACATTGAGACACTTGCTCATGCATGTGAACAGTAGAGCAACAGCACAAGAACTAGAAAATCACCATTATGGAAAAATTACACCAGTTCTTCAATCACTGCAAATGGGTTTCTAAAACTACAAGTTTCACTACATTTTGTTAGCAGACAATAAGACATCTACATCTAAATGTATTTAAGTGTATTCAGCTAGGAAAGTGGAAAAGAGAGGCAAAGTGCATCAAGTTGATCCCATGGAAATGATGCATTGGGCTTTGGTTACTAGGCAACAAGAGCTGTGATAACATCTAGCTATTTCCATTTGTACCTATAGAACTGTTAAGCCTGGAAGCTCTAAAAACCTGGGCTTAAAAATATAGCTTCACCACAGGCAGATTCCCTCTGCTGAAGTCAGGGACAGAACTACATGCTGGGGAGGGGAACCCAAACTCCTCTCAAACCCAGAAAAAAAGAAAGGCTATATAAAACTGCAATACAGATGAACTGCTGCTGACTCCAAATGGGTAGGCTATAGCTCAGATTCCTCTCCAAAAATAGCCAGCAGAGGGGATCCCATCTTGACTTCAAAGGTCAAGAACACTTTAATATGCATACCACTTTGTACTGCAAGAACTGCAGAGGGGGGAAAAAATCCTCTCCTATTGCTTCTCCTACGAAAACTTATCCTCATCACAGCACTGGTTGTTTCTATAACCAAAGAAACTGAACAGATTATTATTACAGATGGCAAGCAAGAAATTACATATTCTCTTTTTTTGTGTCAAAGCCATGGTGAGGAATCTTGGAATGACTGTGATGTTTCCTAGAGCACAACATTCAACCCTTAAAAGTCTTTGAAGGCTATTCCCTGGCTTTCTCCTCCTGGTTCTCCTTCCTGCAGCGACACTCCTACTCCCAAAGCTGTGTGCACCTGCCACACCAAACACACCTTTGCAACCTGACTGAGCCAAGAAGGACTACAACCAGGTACAAGTGTTTGTTTAGAAGTCCACCTGCAGGGTTATCTCAGTCAGGAGGGATCCACTGAAGGCCCTAAACTTGGGTCCCTGTTCCCACTGGAGTAGATTCAAGCATTTCAAAACAGATCAGCTAGATTATCAACCTGTATCTGAAGCTGCTGCCTCTCTCTTGTGGCCCTTCAGACATGTGCCTTGAAGGGCTGAGGGTACTGATGTTGCCTGCAGCTTTCAACCTCTTTCATTTCCAGGCAGCATCATGACTCTTCACCCCTTGTGCAGCAGGACATATTTTACCTCTTATGACCAAAACATCTGCATGTTGAGCTCTGAGGTGAGGAGCAGCCAGTGCTGCTACAGACAGGCACCTCTCCAGTTAGCTGCAACACATCAGTTGACAAGGAAGATGTTTCTAGCAGTCTCAGGGAGCTGCAGCCTATGTGGCTGACCAACAAGCTCTTGCAATGGAAGAAGGCTCAAAGGAGATGGGCAAGGGCAATGAACTCAGGAAAGACATGGAAGGAATGAGCACCCAGTGGCACAAAGCAAGCTGAACTGAACATCTTTATGTTAAGGGCTGGAGAGTAACCTTTGTTTTAGCTGAGTGGCTGTACCAGTGAGTCATCAGGCTGTGTAAACAAGCCTTCTCAGAGGTAATTAGTAGAGAGTAACATCTTCCCCAGCTAGCCAGACCAGCCCAGGGAGACACATACACCTGGGTCAGCCTGACATAAAGTATAACAACTGAACAACCAACCTCTGAGGGAGCTTTGAAGAGTGTAATGTGTGCAGCTGGCTTTAGCCTACATCCTTCCTAGTGAACTGAGTATGCCCAATAGCCTGACAGTGGGCACATGGAGACTAGTAATGGGAATCATTTTTGCATGGTGATTCAAAAGTGCATGGCAACTGCTAGATGATGGTTTTGTCATAATTTCACTATATTGCTGTATCTCTCTGCTAAATCTAAACACATCATTATGTAGGACCACATATCAGCAAATTTTCTATCAGGCAACCCTCCTTGTGGGTTTACTGTTAAGAAGCAGGTGGTCAGAGAAAATGCCCTGGGGTGCCTCCACAGCAAAGGAGTTCATCCTACCTGAAAGGCTGCTGGATGACCTACTGGGCATCCCTTCACAGTCTGTTAGCTTCACAAAGTTCAGTGCCATACTCCCCTTCACACAGCCCTTTGCTCCCACAAGGTGGTACCACCCTGTGCCACATAGGCTTTTAGTAACTGGAGGGCTGGAGGTATGTGTTACTATAAGAAGAGGCTAAAAAACCTCAATTTGTTCAGCCATAAAAGAGAAGACAAAAGAGATACCTTATTACCATCCACATCTACAATGGGAGGGTAGAGAAGAGCACACCAGGCTGTTCTTGAAAATGCATAGCTGACTGGAAGAAAAGTCTTTTTGTTATTCTTTTGTGCTGATTGGTTTTGTTGGTTTGTTGTTTGGGGTTTTTTTCTGTAAACCATGACAGTGGTTAAGCCCTGCAGCCCAAGAAGCTGCAGAATCTCCACACTTGGAAATATTCAAAACTCAGGGGACATGAACCTCAACCTGCTTTAACTGAACCTGCTTTTAAAAAGTTCAGTGTGAAGTAAAATTTAAAATGATTAAAGCTTTCTGCCTGCTGATTTAAATCCATTTGATTCACTAATTTCATAGCAATCCATGCTATCATCTTTGTACTCCTCTTTGTAGAGATAGATTCTCCTAGGCAGAACATACTGTACTACACCTACAGTGTGAAGATGCTCAAGGCAGTATTTTCATCTCCACTATTTTTACATTTCCTGGAACTTCTCTAAGATTTCTGTCCTGAATTCTTGTCCAAATGCAAATCAATACCCAACCAACAATGCATTAAGATCAGCATAACACCAGTATGTAAATAATGAAAGAACACATTGCAGGCTTTGGGAACAAGCTCCCACAGCACAAACATACCCAAAATCTCTCAGAACATTCAAGTACTTTGCAAGCAAAGAAGCCAATACAAAGCTAAGGACTGCATGCCAAGATAATTGAATAAAATGCTGTCTAAAATAGGAACTTTTCATTCTTGATCACATGGAGGGGAAAGGAAACAAATCTGTAACATCAGGAAAGCAGCTGTGTGAGCATCCTAACACACTACAGGGCACACAGGAGAAAAGATTACACCCTTGCTAATTGAACATATTCCATAGTTTCAGTTACAACATTAAACTGAAATCAATTCAGAGAGCAGCAGTTACAGAAGCTCATAGAGTGCTTCAGGTTAGAAGGGACCTTTAGAGCTCATCTGGTCCCACGTGATGGTCATGGGTTGATGGTTGGACTTGATGATCTTAGGGGTCTTTTCCAACCTTAAGGAATCTATGATTCTAAATCCTTTATTCATCTTCCAGGAATTTCACATTATGTGTAGCAACATACACTGCTGAACCTACCTGAGAGTAAGAGAGGTGGAAGCAGAGCCTCCTCTTTAATTGCCTTGTAATGGACTCACAATCAGCACCTTGAATTTCACAGGGAGGTGGGTGGGTACACATGCTTTCCTCTGCAGAGAATGCCTTAAAAATGAGCAAATTACCTCTGCACTTTGAGCTGGCAAGGGTTGGCTTTCAGGTTTTGCCACAGGTAGCTTTATGGTCACACACAGAAATAGAGAGATGGATGCCTACGGTAAAGGTCAGAGCCGAGATGAAAGTAGCTCCTTTCATCTGCCTTGACAGAGCAGAGTAACACAGCCTGGCAGCATGATGACTTTAAAGATCACAGACTCAGAGAAGCTGCACAAGCTGTTCAGCCTAAGAAGGCAGTTTACATCCAAAAGTTCTTGTTCATTAATGTCTAGTTAAAGGGCAACCACATCCTAGTGAGGCAGGATGAAAGGACCAGCTTTTGGAATTGGAGAACTTGTGATGGCAAGTTCTGAGTACTTCTCACCCAGCCATTGGTCATCCTACCTCTGTTTCCCTTTTTGCTTTTTCTTTAGATCAAGTCTGTAAATTCTTTTGGGCCACACTAGATTTATAGTTTGCTGCTGTAACCTCTCACATGAAATCCTAATCCCAGCTGGCCCATAAAACAAAGTTCAAAACACTTTTCCAGGCTAGCCTAGGACTTGACAAGTTTTTCAGCTGAATGCATGTACAAACAATGGGTAAAATCCCTGTCTTCTGAAAACAAAAAGCAGTGCATCCCTCCCTAGCCAATGGCATGAAAAAAAACAGGCTCTTCCATTTGCATGTTCTTCCCAACCTACTTTGAGAAGGCAAACACCCTTCCAGTGTAGAAGCTGAGCACTTCCAAACAGTTCCCCAGACCAACCTAAAGTCATGCTAACAATGCAAATAGAGCCATAACTATACAGTAGCCCAGAGCAACAGTCTGGTCATCTGTGGAAGTCTAGCAACATCCATCTTCATTCACTGACAGAGTGAATGAAACCCCCACAGCTCGGAGTAAATTAGCTGCAACAGAGCACGTTTCCTCCCAGCACAAGGACTAGCTTGCTCTTGAAGCACAAGGGCATCTCTTACCTTTACAACAGCATATCTAGTTAGTTAAAATCAAACTCCACTTGAGAAAAACTGACAATGTCCAGTGCTTTGCAGGTAAAGGCTGTCACAGGACAAGAGCCTGGCCTTCCAGGTTTGAGAGGGACCAGTAAAAGATTGTGGTGGCAGCTATGGTTCTCGTTGGGCAGGTCAGGGATACAAGCTTCTTTCAAGTTGGAGAGACATAGAAAATAATGAGGGAGACATTTTGCCCTTCTTAGAGCTGCTTTTGTCTTGCTCTGCTGCAACCAGCCAGGGATCTCCTCCATACACTTAGTCACAATGGAAGTAAATCTGGCAGCTGGCTCAAGAGAGAATCTGTTACATCCTCCTCTTTTTCCCCAGTATGTGGCTAAACTCAGTATTTACTGCAATGAATCTCCACAGCACTGCTCTCCTTCCTCTGTCTTCCTCTCTTCCAAGGAAAAGGGGGAAAAGGAAACCTAGGCTGGAGGAAAGCAGACCAGGTGAACCCAACCCAGACCTAGACCTCACATGCTCTCACCTAATTAGGGAGGTAAACCTTAAAGGGTGAAAATACCTGCTTTGAAATACAGTCTATCTAATGATAACCTAAGGTTCACAGGTAATCATTTCCAAACCAACAACTGCAGCTAGAAAAACACACTGCTCACCTTCTGCATCCTAGGCAGCTCCTCAGGCACTTTGTAGCAACATGCTCTGTTCATTACACATCCACTCTAAGCATAACAACAACAGGAATAGATATGCACCTGCATGGTTTTATGCAGTCCTCTCTAGGCATCCCAAAGAAAAGCTTATCTTTCAGCACAACAACTTGCTCTTTTACCCTGAAAAAGTGGAGTCTTGGAAACAGATATTGGAAGAAAAAAAAGAGTCCTTGTTTAGTCATCTCACAGTCAACCTAAAAAAAGACCTGAATTCTCTCCCTCTCTTAAGTGACAGCTTTTCCATGCCTTTAACAGCTTTAAGCCTTTCCCCAAACCATGCTATTCCTGTCATATCTGAGACCTTCCAGCAGAGTGTTACAGATGAGAATAGAGATTTATACAGTGACAGATAGATGCTGCTGGGCCATTCTTTACACTCCTTTATAAAGCCACTCTTTGACAATGAATAGAAGTTTTTCTAAGGTGACTACAGGATGTTATTCTAGTCTAGGAAAAGCTGTTCATGTAAAACATAGCAATCCAGAGGAGTAATTGAATTTTTTGTTGTCATGAATGACTTCACACTTTCCAACATTAAATCTGGTCTGCAATCATGTTAGCCTGAAGCTCCTTAAACCAGTTTATCACCTACATCTTTTGCTACCTGCTTTTCTAAGTGGAAGAAAATCTGTCCTTCTTAGGAAGCTTATGAACCATTAGAACCATTTTGAGACAGTGAAAACTATTCCTATTTGTTCCTGTGCTCCCCAAGGAACACTGAATGCTGATCAAAACCTGATCATCATGGGGGGTTTTGTTGATCACCAAGCTCAACATGTGACAATTTAGGAGGGACTCTAACAAACTCGACTTTCAAAAGCCTCTGACATGGTTACTTTTGGAACACCCAAATAACTACAGGAGGGTTTTTGGGAAAGCCTGAACTTCTCTTATCTTACCTGACACTAATAAAAACAGAGAAGTCCTTGATTCTCTCTCTAATGCTCAGGGACCACTAGTGACACTGTACTGGTTTACTGACTGAAACTGCAAGGAATAACCAGCTAGAGATGAGTTTCACACAGCCTCAGCCACCTCACTTGAAGTTTCTTCTTCCTGGATGCAAGGATTATTTTTGCATGTAGGTATACCAAATCCCATTTACCCTAGTGACCTGCTGTCCTCATTCATTTGTTTTGGAGCCTCATCTTTTGACCCTTTCTCTAATCTTATCCTTGGTCTAGAGGAGGCTGCACTTTGCACAGGCCATTGGCCTAACTGGGGCTTTCTAGCTTAATTAGTTCTTGGCACCTTGCTCATGCATGGCTCTGGCAGCCTACACCCTCTCCTAAATCACTCATTAAAGAAACAATATGCAGGAAACCAGCAGCTGTTATATTTAGAGCTGCAGTGCTGAGTAAAAGTTGGGGTTTTTTTTCTCTCTCTTTTCATCATTTAAATTAAACATGCCAGTTTCAATCCCTCAGTGACTTCCCATTCACCTCCCACAGCAATCAGAATCACAGGCTTCTGCAGTGCAGGGTTACAGATCAGTATCTCTTCTAAAATGTACTCCTGCCTCAACCCCACTTCTGTCTCCCCCCATCACCTCCTCCACCACTTTCTGATTCATTCCTTGGCTCTTCCTTAGGCCATGCTGACACAGCCAAGCTACAAGCCTCTTCACCACTTTTGCCCAGAAGTCTCTCTTCCAAATAAGCAGAAACAAGTGGTTTTTAGCACCCCTCAAAACATCTTCTGAAGGAACAAAGATTTTGAGGTGGGGAAAACTCTCTCCCCAGAAAAAGTTCAAAACTCTTCTGCCTCTCCCACACACTTGCACTTGATAGCCCAAGATGGTCTTTCACAGCCTCAAGATGATTTTCATTCACTCTTCATACCTCTTGATCCACATTTGAGATTCACCTTTTGATCATTGTAGGTTCTGTTTCTCCCTTACATATTTCTCTTTAGCAACTCCAAGTTGGTGTACAGGAGCTCAAGTTTCCATTCAGGTATCTTTTCATTCTTACAAAGGCTCATCCTTCTGCCTACCCAATTTTTCTTTACAAACAAAGTTCTGGGATCTTCCATGCAGCAGGACCACAGTAAAAACAAGGCTGTTATAAAAAGATTAATTGGCTGGAAAATGCCAACAAAAATGTAAATAAAGCATCACTTGGAAGACAGAGAGAAATAGCAGCAAGGTATCTTCAGAAAAGGAAAAACACAGTAGTAATGTAAAAATGGGAATACCTCAGGGAAGAGTAGAGCAGTTGCCATATGTATGCAACATCTGCTTCTCCTGGTTCTGATGGTCCTGCCACCATCTTTCTCTCTGCCTTAACCAAATCTACAGCTGTGTACAAACAGCAGTTGCCTTCTCTGCAAACTCCTTTTGCTACCTGCCTCTTGGAATTTCACGATACCATCTGAAATCAAGGGGAGAAAACAGCAAAGGATTTTATCCCTAAATGAAAAAGCATGAATTAAAACATCATTTGGGAAGCTCTGCTTTAGGTCTACTACCACAATGCAAAACAAAGTGGTGAACAGACACAGCCAAGATACTTTTAGGAGGACAGCCCAGCTTGAGACAGAATCAAGACAGCTGAGTGTTTCTGCCTGCACTGTTCTGTGTGGCTGAGCTCACAGCCATGTGCTCTACACACAGAATTGTCCATGTCCTTACTTGAAATACATGTTGGAGCTTGGAGAGATGGAGCTGCAGCCACCTTGCTGTTATCAGGCTACCAGACAGGAACCCTTAGCACTTTCCTCAGGTTCAGCACACAGTGTGATCTCCTTCTGTCAAGTGTGCCACCAAGTAAGACAAATTAGAAAAGGAAATCCTTTAGTAGGGCATCAAACTGTCTGCCAAGCAGGTATGAGGCTTTGGAATCCACCTTCAACCAAATCAAAACCCAAAGTTTCTCAGTCTTAAACATAGAAAGGAGAGTGACAATAAAGCTATCTATTCTGCAGTGCACATAAGAATATTGTGCCCCCAAAACAGGCAGATTCTACTTTGCACATAGGTAATAGCTAAAATCACAACAGATATGCTTCAGGAGGGGAAGGGAGTAAAGAAAAATAGATACTACTCAATAGACATTGAAAAAGAGAGAGAGCAAAATATTAAGTTTCCTCATCAAGTCATTTGCTCTGTATTTTGGTCATCAGCTCCTCTATGCAAAGCTTACTCATTTGAAGTGCAAATTAATGAAGCTCATACTGGCAACAAAATATGCCCATGGAAAGATCACACTCCTCTTTTCCCTGCCCTCCTACACTAACCCTCCTGACAGGCAAGCATGTATAAGCAAATGAAGAATGCACAGGAGGATTATTTCACTGGAAAAATGAGATAATGTACTGTTGCCTGACATATCTTACCATGCATAGAAATTCCAAGAGTGTGCCACTGGCTCTCCTCCAGCTAAGCCACAGATTAGTTGTGCCCTCACAGTATTAAAATCTGCTGTCACAAATTAAAAGGGAAAAAAAAAAAAGGGTCAAAGGAGGTAACCAAATGCTTTGCTTGAGGCCTGATGTCTACAATATACACAGAATAGCAAAACCCAGTGGTATTCCTCTTGTACTCCTTCAGCACAGGAACAAGCAGTCTGCTGTAAGGCTCTTTTGGGTCAATGCTAAATTCTTGCCCAGTAAGATTTCAACATGTTTCTGGGAACAGGGTTTGAAATGAAACCATGTCAGCTTGATTTAAGCACCTCTCTGCACTGTCAGCAAGCCCCTAATATGATCAGAACTGTGCTGGCATAAAAGGCTCAAAGCAAAAGGTTTGGATTACCAGATGAAGAGTGGTTTCACCCACTTCAGGATTAACTGGGTTGCATTTGGGTTTTTTCATTCAGTTTTAATCATGAAGTCATTAGGAGGAGCCAGTTTTATACAGCATTTTAACCTGAATGACTCTGAATCCAACTTCAGAATTTGCAAGAACTTCCAAAATTTAGTATTTATGCCACTGCAGGCAGGATGGAGATGAGCAGAAAGACCAAGGGCACTGAAAGCTAAGCCCATTCAATAAAGAACTTCCATCACCTCTGAAAGTTTTAATAATATCCATGCCAGAGAGATAAGTTCTCCATCCAGCAACTGCTTCTGACACTCAGTAACTCTGTTACATAAACCACATTTCATACAGAAAAATGCTTTCAAGAATTAGTGCAGTTACCTGAAACCTATTAGCAAACAAAACAAAAACAAGTAAGAGTTTGTGGCCAGAAGGGTTTCAGTCTCCATGAAGGCTGTAAAAAATGAGGGCAAGCTGGTGGTGGAGGTATGATGGCTTCAAGATTGAGCCTGGCAAAGACCCACTGGTGGAGAAGATGGAAGAGGAGGGAGTCAGAGATCATGACAAATATTTTCATTCTCTCAGAAAGAAGTAGGATTGTAACCTGTCACTTCAGGGTTCAAAGATTAGCACCTTACTCATAGTTTGAAGGCAGAGAGGGGGCTGTCTACACAAACTCTTTACAAGAATTATCACATAAAGGACTGTCAAAGGAAGACTAAAACAGTCCCATCAATTAGAAAGCAGAAGGCATCATTTGGGATATCTTCTGTCCTTAAGATCTCTACATGTACAGCTGTCTTTCAACCTTTCTCCTTCCTCTCTTCCCAAAACCTTCTCACAATGGCAGAACCTGTGAAGCACAGTGAAGCTGCAAGGCTCTGACTGCTGGGACATCCCAAGCAGTCCTTGAATCCCTCAGTGCTCTCAGACAAAAAGAGAAACATTTTACAGTGGCATTGCTGAATTCTAGCCCTGATTCTAAGTTCCTGGCTCGATACTTAAAGCAGCAGTTACAGATACTGGTGTTAATTAATCACTTCTGACAACTGTATTTCATCTCAAAAAGAATGCAGCTGACAATTTAGTCTGTCACTGCATAACCTGCTTTCACCTGATGAGAAATGATATACCTGCACCTCATCTGTACAAGTTGTGTCTTGACAAATTATCTTCTCCCTAAAAAACTCCCAGGAGTAATAAAAAGAATAGCAGGTATATGGTTTAACACTAGGCCTCCAGCTGGAAAAAAAGAGAGACATGTACTTGCTGAGTTGCTGAAGGGAGACAAGTTGTTGAGGAGTACAAGATTATTATCAAGCCTTAAGAGGTTAAAACATCAAAAAAAGGTTTCACTTGTATCCTTGCTTTTGAATAAAATGCTTGCAGAAGAGACAAATAATGTCCTGTAATTGCCTAGACAGTCTGCCTAGCACTCCCTCTTTTCAAGATACACTTTCACTTAAGCATTGCACTTTCCCTGATTATCAAAAAGTCCTTAAAGAAGAGGTGGCACATAGAAAGGCACATCTGCAAATGCATCCAGATGAAACTTACTCTCTTCCTGCCCTTTTTAGGTTCCTAAATCAAGCATAGCATTTTCTTCCAGGCATCTCTTTCACAGGCTCTGTGAAGGAGAGTAGCCAAGTTCCCATGGAAGCAATTTCAACATCACAAGCAGTTATATATATAATATATATGTAATGTTCTACTTAAAACAGGACCTACTATATGATAAGCTTCAGTGAAAGCCTCACAGCACTCAGTTCAGTTGAATAAATATTTCTTTTATCTCTCCCACCCACTCACAGAGCAGCAGGCATACTTCCAGGACACAGAACACACGTCTCTGTTCAAGTACTGAGATGAACTCTCTCCTCTTATGATGCCCAAGGACACTCAGCCTTTGGTTCCAAAGAGGAAAAGACTTCCCTATTTAAACCAGAAAATTTCCTCTGTTCATGAAGAAAACAGAACACAGCCCTTTGAAAAGCAAGGGACATCTTTTGATCCAACAGGGAAAAGAAATGCTCTTTAGTGTTCAGAGGTATCATTCACTGACAGGCTTCAGAAATCCTTGAGAAACATCCCAAGTTAGATACTAAAATGAAACTAGTTTCAAAAAAAAAAAAAACAAACAAACAAACCACCCCACAACCCATGCTCTTTGAGCTTCACAGATCATAGTGTTGCTGACTCCTATAAAGACTCTTAATGTAGTCACCAGTTTGGGTACACAAAACACTTTTATTTTGAGGATAAAGCTTGACAAACATCAAAACATTCCTAGGAGTATTTTGACTCCCAGCTCAGCTATAAAGACAACATGGCTCTGAAGATGGAAGTTAAGCTAGAGTAAGTGCTCAAAGACTGTGGCAAATAGCAAGTAAAGCAAGGAGTCTTACAAACTGCCTTCTACTCAGTGACTTTTCTTCTTCCAGCCAGAAGCACAGGCACAAAGCTGCAGCTGTTCCACGGATGTGCAGGAGTAAGTTGTTTAAACAACCTACATAAGAATTGCTATAAAGTTTCCACTGTTAGATTAAACACTAACAAGATTAGATACATTCAGTCCCTCTTTCCCTTTACAGTTCAATAGCAATTACCTTTCATGGTATTCCGTCTAACCTCTCATTCCTTCTTCCTTTGTGCTCTTCTAACACACCCTCAAGTCACAGAATCCCAGAATGTCAGGGGATGGAAGGGACCTCTGGAGATCATCTAGTCCAACCCCTGCCTGAGCAGGATTCCCTACAGCAGGTCACACAGGAACATGTCCAGGTGGGTTTTGACTATCTCGAGAGAAGGAGACTCCACCTGCTTAGCCAGCTCTTTGTGGGTCATGCCACAAACAAAATTCAGAAGCTGACTGTCTGGAGAAGCACCAACCTGTCTGCATAAGCTCTGGCACTTCTCTGGGGTTTGCTGGGAGCTATTTGGTCTTTTTCAGGCCAGAGGACTTTTCTAGATTAAACAACCCCACGAAGTTGTTCAACCAGTAGACCCTTCATAAAATGTTTTCCCCAGGCAGCATGGAAGTGTCCACTCCCAACACAGATATATGTTCCCACACTTCAACACACTAACCCAAAATACTGTCTAATCACAACAACTGGCAGGGCCATGTTATAAACCAGATCCTCAAAGTGTTCCAAGTCAAAAATAATTGGTGGGAGGTGAAGCCAGAGAGAGTGAGGGGGAAAGCAGGGCTATTTTCTTCTGCTTTTTATATAAATTCAGTGATCTGGTATATAAAGCAGCCCAGCAAACTGTTGTATCAGCACAAAAGCAACCCACAACCAACTTTATCCCATCTTTACTCAAATCATACCCCACTCACCCTGTATCAAGCTGACCTCTAAAGCCCCTACCAAATCCACAGCCCACAAACAACTGCAGGAATTTCTCCTCTGATCTATTTGTGCTCAGGAGATGCCCTGGGTGTATCTATGGCTGACTAAGTAAGTGCTAAAATGCATATGCAATAGTGTGGGAGAGTTACTCACACACAAGCTTCTTATAGTAACTACCTCTCCCCCATTGTGCCCTGCATGTAGCTCATACCTACATGGCAATGGAGAATAACCTGGTGCACAAAGAGGTTGAGTTGCCTTCTGAAAATATTAACTTGGATGTTCCCATGAAAAACATGACACTGCATTAAGTCTGACACTGAATTTCATTTCCAGAGAGTTAAGAACAGAGGAAAGCATGACATAACATGCAAATATGACAGAAAGACTGGTCTAGCATAGTCAAAGAGAGTACCAAGAGAGATGAATGACAAAAGAACTCATTCTAAATGAAGGACAGATACTAGAAGACAACCAAGAATGTACACATTCATATACCAGCTGTCCTCCTGATGGGGGCTGGGAGGGGAACCACTAAACCAAGAACTGGAGAGAAGAACAAATGTTCGTTTGTATCTAACCAATGCAGCGATAACAAGCAGCGCTGAAGGCAGCCCGTGGCCAGAGGGATGCACTACATCAACATGGTTTTCTCCTCAATCCTTGATCACACCTGACTTTTTTAGCCCTGCTTAAAAACCTCCAAGTGAAACACAACAATGAGGAGCAGAAATGAACAGCCCTTACTCAGTAGCTGCAAAGGCACAGTACGGAAGCGATCTCCTGACCACGTCTAGGTCAAGTATGATATTAATGACATGAGCTCAGAGTTAACCTGCTAATCCCTAGAGAAAGAGCAGGGAGCTTGGCTATAACATTTATAATTGGTTTTCATAAATACACAACACATCTATTTTAAGGACTACTTAGGAATTCTCCATTACTTAAACATGAAGCACTCACACTCTTTTCAAATATTGTATCACATATTAGAAATTAATTCAATACCTATTCTATGTATATATATTCAATGTATAACCTGAAGAGACAGAAAAATACACTTGAAATGCTATGAAGAGTAGCAGAGCAAAAACCATAACCAACTACCTGAAGCTGAAGACCCAGTTTAGCACATTAACCCAAATATAAAGAAAATAGGATAGACAATATTACATAGCACCTTAGGGTTTCATGATGTTGTGTTGCTACAAGATAAATCCTTAACCATCACTAAAATTTCACAATATCTTCTAGCAATACTTACTCTTGTCACATAGACAGGAATTTGAGAGCTAGAATCAATCTCCAGAGCATGCAACACACTTATGGTGAGAACAGTTTTAACTGAGGCCTGACAGTCTGAGCTAGGTTTCTAAGTTTCCAGAAATTCACAGTAACAATTTTCCCTCCTTAGCTTCCCAACTGATGGAAAAGAACTTGCATTCATTTTTATCTAGTGCTTGGTTTTGCCCAAATGCAAATAAACACTACCTGTCTAGTGGTAATAATGGGAAGAAAAGGAGAAAAGCCACAAATTACAATAGCTTCACACTCATTAGCAGTGCTATTAGAAGTGTATTCAGTATCAACACTGAAGTGTAACTACATTGCAATAAATCAAAATCTAATTAAGAGCTTGACTGCCTTCTAAGTACTTAAGTAACCACAAACTTGTACTATCACTCACCAGGCCACATTATTTATATTATCAGATAACCTGGAGCTGTGGAAATTAAAGCCTTATCAGACTCAAGGGCTTTAAACTTGGAGATTTCTGGCCTGTAATGAGTCCTGTGTGAGGAAGAAACATAAACCTGACTTGGCCTCTCCTTAAGCATTGCTAACAATGGGCTAAAATGCATTCTCCTAGGCAGTACCTAGAGCCAAAACACAGTAAGCCTGTTAAGTCTAGTCCAACATTATGGATCAAAAATACAAGATGAAGGTCACAAAGGTGTGTCAGGAAAACAGAATATACTGCTTTAAGGATGAAAAGCCAGAATGATCAACAAGGGCATAGGAGCAAGACAAGAGTGTAGATCTTCAGGATTTGTGGTTAGAAAACATCAAGGGAGGGAAGCCAGGTTTCCTAAGCTTGTGTTTGCTTTATTCAAATTCAAGTTGGAGCTTAAGTACAGCCAACTAGAAAAGCTGTTTAGCTCTGGGTGGGAAAAACCTTCATGCTTGACTAAAAAAAAAACAAACAAACAACAACAAAAACCCCACAAACAAGCAAAACATGGCAGTGGCTAAAAATTTCTTCACAGCTGGCCACTGGCAAAGTACAGAGACTGAGCAGAAAAAAGGACTACATTCTGCAGGCTAGCAGAAAACCAAACCAGAACATGTGAACTGGAGAGCATGGTTTCACATTCAGAAGCAATTCTACTTTGTTTGTGTAAATTGCACGAGAGCATCAGAGAGGGGGTGGTACAGAAGTGGCTGACAGCACTAATTTTAGGCAGGGTAGACCATCTTTTTTATTATATTACATAAGGTTTGGTTGCAAAGCCCATTGAAGTCGACTGTCTCTGAACTGGACTCAGAGTTTAAACAGCACCACTACTTGCTTCGTAAGCACAAGGTCTGAAAAGAATTCCAGTTTGCAGCTGAGATTTCCCATGCCAGACTTGAAATACACTGATAAGTGACTCTGCACATTATATCTCTTTTGTTGAAGAAAATATTCTCACTCTTACCTGCACATTTTCTTCTGTAACTTGGATTTCAGCAGTGTAAATATAATCAATAAGCATCCTTAGAGTCCAGCCATCGACTTCCTTTATTCTAACTCTCTTTGCTCTGCTCTCACTCATCTCACCTGCAAACACAGTTGAGTAGTCAAGTAAATCACTTCAAAATACAGCAGAGGCTTAGAAGCAGCACAGCTTTTTGCAAATGATCTACTGTGATAGTAAACCAACTTCAATAATAATAATAATAATTCAATTTCTTTCCTCCCTCCCTCCACTGAGAAAGGCAGACTGTTGCTACCATCATGCAAATGCTACCTGGGTTAATACTTTTACTGCAGGTGACCTATTTTCTCCAGTGTACAGTAGCAGGAAAATACTGTTTTCAGATCTAAATAAGGCTCTTCAATTGCATATAAAAACCATTTTTCTGGCAAAGCAAGCTATTGAAATACTCTTAGCTTTATCAACTTCCTAATGGAAGGAGCACACCAAATGCAGTAATTCTATTTAAATCAAAGTATATCCCCACAGTAGAATTAACATATGTATTTCTCTGCTTGCCTCCTTATTATATTCCCTTAGCAATTTCACCTCTGCTACAGATCTGATTTAACAGTTAAGATAAAATGGTAAGCAAGGGAAAACTTGTTGGATGTCATTTTGTGGAGGCTGACATGTTTGCCATATGTCACAACTGATCTTCATAGAAAGGCCTACAAATAGCTTCTGCCTTCTAAAATACAATATTTCTCAAAATGTAACCTCTGAAATAATTGCCCAAAGATACATTTTGAAGTAATGGCCACCTTCTCTGTGAGTAGCAACCACACATCTGGGCATCTCTGACCTTTAACCCTTTTTGCATTGACTTGCACTGGGAAGCAAAACATGAACTACACTGGTTATGTTGGTAGATACATAAACTTTGACTTTGGAAGGGTATACCCAGTCTCTGGATACATTCCTTATTCTTCTATATTGGATCTATTCTTATTTTCCTTCCTCTAGGCATCTAGAGACAAGGGTATCAATGAGGTAGTAAGTGTAATGCACACAGCAGAAGCAGACAGGATGGGGAAGTGAACAAGAAGATGCTGCTCATTGCTGATGTCTCCCTAGGAAGCACACATCCATTTTCATTGTGTGATGCCCTGTGGTCTCTAGGGTCAGTGCCAACCAATGCATTTAACCCAGTGCTTTTGGCAAACAGTTTACCTCTGAGAAATGTGTTACCCTTATTCATGCCTTTATTTGAGCAGCATGGCAAAGGAGTGGCATTTTAAATCAACTCTTGAAGTGGCAAGAAGTGCAGAAAACCACCTACAGCAACATACTGCTATTCATAGAGGCACAGGTTGGTGGTGTTCTAGACAACATTGATGGAACACCACATCAAAACCAGCAAAATCCAGCCCCTACAGAACTTCCTCTTTTCACCTCCTCTTCTGAAGTACTTCCCTACACCTCTGGATGATGATTGCAGAGTGTTCTCTGCAGGGCCCTGTATTCCAAGTTTCTACTTGTGGTTTGACACAGATTAAACCTATTGATCTTCATAACGTGGATGCTGCAAGTTATTTATTATGCAAGCTGCTGTGGAGGTGGTCCTTTGGGAAAGCTGTCTGTGTGGGAGAGCAGAGTTTCATCTTCTGCAAGCACATTAAGTTTGTTTTCAGATTGTGTGTCAAGGATTCTAGAGCCTTGGATAGGTATCTTCTCTGTTTAACAACTGAGCCCAGGATATATGTGTATGTGTCTGTGTGTGTGTATAAACAACCAAAACAAAACCAAAGACTTGCTTCTACCTTTCACACTGAACACAGTCTTACTACAACTCTAGATCATTTCTCCTGGGATGCAGGCTTGTCTGACACATGGCATCCAGGGAAAGATAGGCTCACTTGCTAGGCAGCCTCAGCCTAGAACTCCACCTGCTGAAGAACTCTGCTTCTGACTGGGCCTGACTGAGAAGTTCACAGAATTATTAAGGTTGGAAGAGACCTCTAAGATCATCAAGTTCAACCACCAACTTATCACCCCCATGCCACTAAATCATGGCCCTAAGGACCACACCTAGATGTATTTGGAACCCCTCCAGGGGTGGTGACTCCACCACTGCCCTGGGCAGCCTAGGCCAGTGCCTGACAGCTCTTTCTGGGAAGACATTTTTCCTAACATCCAGCCTAAACCTCCTCTGACGCAACTTGAAGCCATTTCCTCGTCCCCTCACAGGTAGTCCAGGAGACTGACCCCCAACTCTATACAATCTCCCTTCAGGTAGTTGGAGAGAGAGAGAAGGTCTCCCCCGAGCCTCTTCTTCTCCAGACTGCACTGATGTATCTCCACAGAGTTACTACTGAACAGGATTGCTTATCATGAACAGAAAGGAAAACACTGTTCTGATCCAACCTCCCAAGCAGGAGCAGAAGTTACTACAAGGCTACCTAAAAGGTTACACCACTCCTCACAAAGTAACATAAGGAAAGCTCTTGTTCCCTTTTGTCTTTTTCCCTTTTTTGTCTTTTTCCTTCTCTTTTTGTCTTCTTCTTTTCTTCAACAGAACTTCAGAGATGGAAAAGAGAAGTGAAGAGGTTAATTCCCCAAGGATAAGTGCCATCACAGAAGAAAAAATTAAACTCAGGTCACCTCTGTCCCAAGCCAGGCCCTACAGCCACTGAAGTGTCCCTTCACTGATGTTTGATAAACCTTCCCTCTAAATATTTAAGTGTATTTAATTCAGATCACAATATCTAAAAGAACTCCACTGTATACAGAAGGAAGAACTATTCCTAGGACCAGAGTCCCAGATATTTAATCTTTATTCCCCCCCATAGGATAACTGATATTAACTTACTGAATTTTGTAACTTTAAAAGGCAGAAACTTTTGCTTTCTGGATATCTGGCAGGGGTGCTTCTACAGTTCCAAATGCAAGCAGAAAAACAACCAAACACCAACAACAGGCAGAGGGTTTGATCTCAGTTAATGCCATATCCTGACCTGCATAGTACTCAGCACCTACTGACTCATAGAAAGATGGAAGTAACCTGTAAACACATGTCTAAATATAAGCTGCTTCTTTCTAGTCAGGAAGTAAGCCTGAAGCATAAAAGTGCCTTTCTTTTTCCACTGTCTTTTCAATCACTTTATTCTGGATGAAGATATTTTTCCTTTTGGTTGTAGCTGGTTAAGGGTCAACACTTATTAGAATTTGCAGGTTACTGTATGGGAAAACAAATCCACCTAAGAAGCAGGAATTGTAGGGTTCATGGAGACAACAATTACAAAACAGATTTATTTTTCTTCTGTGGGGAAGAGCAGAAATGCACCAACACCACAGCTGGGCCTTGCTAAAAGCCACCTATGAGAGTAGTATAAAATCTGTTGATAAATCTTGAAGCCACAGCTATATTCTATGTCAAGACCCACCAGTTGGGTTCAGCAACTACACAGCCATTGCCATAGATGTATGGGTTAAATGTTCAAAGGGACTGTAGGAAAGAATCAAGATTTTAGCAGTTCCACCTGGAAAGCAGCCACAGACACCACTGCACTTGCATTCCTAAAGGGTAACAAACTTCTCCAGAGGAAGGCCAGTCAGGGCAAGCAGAAATGTCTCAGGCACAGAAAGTATAAATGAAAACTATACTCTGAGTAAAGAGTATTTTCAAAGTGACAGCCAACAACAGTTAGTCTTTAATACAGAACTAATGGAAGAGGCTTGTGTTCCTCTGTTACCAAGGTGATGAAAAGGAACTGAAGAAGCAGCTGTTTTCATTCTGACTTTAAGGACAGCAGTAAAAATTAAGAGAGAATGTTATCAGTCACCTGGAACGTTTGTCTCAACCACAAGTGCAAACCTTGAAGAACTACTAGATGAACAGATACTTAATTTTACACACAACTGCAAACAATTAAAGTTAGGAAAACTCCAATTTGCTTGTATACTAGCAGGCCAAGAGTCACATTTCTGCCTCCACCTGAGCTGGTGGTCAGAAGGAACACGCTGCAGAGAGCTCTTAATTGCAGACAGTCAACATTAACTACCAAGCTGGCACAAGATTTGAGAAGGAACATCAGAATTTCATTTTAGCATGTATTTAGTAGCATTTGCACTTTGATACTGAAGTCCACATGATTTCAGTGGGATCACAATGGAATTAAACCCACAGCACAGGAATTCAGCTGGAGGCTTCTATAAACCTGAACCTATCTTAGCCTCACAAGCCCTCAGCATTCCTGTTGTAGCAGCAAAGCAGTAACCAGCACAGAGCGAGCAGAGGCAGAATCAAGCCTGCACAGAAAAGTTGTGGCAATGATGCAGAGTACATCTGTCACAGAGAATTACCCTAAAAATACCACAACATGCACTCCAGCTATAGGCTGCCAAAGCCAGAGAAACCTTTCATACCTACTAACACTCGGAGTCTGAAGAATGTAGCAGCAGTAGTTGTTACAAAGGACATCATTTACTCCAAAATTCACATGAAAGTGATTTTAACCTTCTTTGAAGATTACCAGAACCTTAAAGGGTATAACAACTCTACTATTCCTGGCTAACTTCAAATATAAATCTGTTTAAATAAAGGACACTTTCTAAAGCATTCATAATGCTAGCAAAGAATAAGCTTAGACTGAAAAAAAAAAAACCCCACCCAAAGTAATGACAAAACCCAAATGTTCCTACTGCCTTATCTAAAAATTACATGGGATCCTAAAGAGCAGAAGTCAATTCATTTTGTGCTTTATACAGCTGGATTGTATTAGAACATATTAAGTATTGAAATATTTGGTACCTGTAAACATGGCATGGAAGTAGGGGCTGCAGGCGGCTAGCACAACTCTATGCGCTGCAATTTCCATGTCTTCAGCTACTATGGTCACATCACACAGCAAGTTTTGACTATTTAGAAATATCAGAGAAGGCAATTTTCACATAAGTGAACTACAACAGAAAAGCATATAATATCACAGACAATTCCTTTCCCCATGCCCTCAAAAGAAGCAGGCAGACAATGTTGATGAAGCATTGTTTTGAAGAGCGTTACACAACCCCAGGGCTGTTACTCAGTCACAGATTACAGATGGTACTTGGCTACACAGAACTTTCTCCAAGTCAAACAACTGGATTGTTGATTTTCAACAGTTTCTTGCAAAACAGTATGTGATTTCTTGCACAGAAGTTTTCTGCATTGAAAGAAACCCAAATATGTAGCTGTGTAATTTAGAAACTTCATCACTCTAGAGTCTGGGCCTCTTAGAAGAGCTATGATAGAAAAAAGAACTGGATATATAAAAACACTTTAAAATTTAGGCAAGAAATAAGACTTTACAGATACAGATTCCAAACTTCAATTCTGATGCCTGTGTCACATTACACTGGGAGCACATATTTATTTCACTGCTCAAAATCACTACCCAACCATCTCTACCTTCACTGCTTCCCAAGCACTTCCCATGCTCGGCCCACACACCCAACAGGAGCTATTTTTTCCACCATGACCAGTTTAGAATTTATCATGATTAACTTCATATCTTGACTGACTTTTTGTCTTCACTACATCCGTTTGCATGCTTGCTCTTTGTTACTGTAATACGTTTCCTCCCTCTTCTGCTGCAATAAAGTAACATCTCCTTCATAATCATTCCTACAGCAGGTGTTTCCACTGCAGTTTACAGCTATTTTGGATATGCCTCTTCCAGTTAAACCAACCACAGTGTGTACTCCTCTTTCCTTCTCATGCTAGCACTGTCTCTCTAAGCAGCACACAATCCACAAAACTCAGAGCCAGGGTAACAAAGGGAAGAGGGGAAAGTACAACCCAACAGAACATATTCTTTAGGGACAGAGATAGAGCTGTATGTCAATCCACTGTTCTCAATTCTCTGTACTCTGGAAAAGATAAACTTTCACCTTCCCTGAATATATACTGCAACTAAGAGTTCAGACTTTCTGACAGTTTGCAACTACCAGGAAGGGTTGTAGCAGAAGCTGGGGTGAGCAGTTGTATTTTGCTCTGACAGAGCTAGAGCTCTCAGCCAAGCTGCTCAGATATTCTTCTCAGACCAAAGAAAACTCCGTGATGCCTCTGCAATCATGCAGTTTCTTTGAGCACGGTCTGAAGCAAGTGGAGGTCACACAGCCAAAATTCTGGTGGCCACAGCTAACCTTTGAGGCCATATTGCAATCCTAGCAGAACATTTCCCTCCTTAATACCTAGAACAACTATCTAAATGTCAAGTTTAGCCTGCAATACGGTTGTTATCAAAAAAAGATGTACAACATAAGGCAATGACCATATCCACATGAAAAAATTCAGAGGAGCTTGAAAACAACCACTACACTTATTGCACAAAAAACTGAGACAGGTCATCAGACACCCAGCTTTTTCAGAGACTTGCACTTATCCTGACAACAGGAACAAAAGGTTTTACAGCTAGCTGCACAGAAATATCAAAGAAAGATAACAACAAAGCCAGAAACAACTGCATTGTATCAATGCAACACTCCAGCTAATTAATGACACTGGCACATATATAGACACAGTAACTTAGAGGCAGTCTGGAACTGCATAAGGTGAATGAATATCTTTTGCATTACTACAAAGCTGACAAGCTACATAAACTCCTAAGTAAAGAAACAAGCTTATAAACTTAATCATGGACTCTGCTGCAAGCATCTTGTGGCTTCCACAGCAGCTCACCACATCTTCAAAAGATTTTGGTAAAGTCACATTTGTAAGAATGAGGATTTCAAATACAGGGAGGGTTCAATTCCATTGTGATAAAAGTGACTTATCATGAAAGGGAAAGACAGGCATCAGAGGGCAATTTCTTCATATGTCAAGAACTAATTAGCTACTCTAATGATCTCTGACTCAGTGTTGAGGTGATGGTGAGTAATGAAATGACAAAAACTACCAAGGACAAAATTACTCAAATTTGTCAAAATTTGAAGGCCCAGAAAAACCCCCTGATGAGCTAATAGAGCCAGGCAACTTGACAGTACCCAAAAAAGTAACATTAACTCACAGAATTAAGCATTCCAAGACCTATGTATTTTAGATGCAGATGATTTCCTCACTAGTTCTCCACTTTCCAAAAAGAACACCTCTGGTAAATACCTGCTTGTGCTACACTAATGAAAAGAGCTGAGAAAGAAAGTGCTCTAAATGAAGACCTACTAGTAATCAAGTAAATTCCATTTTATATTTGACTGACTGCATTTTTAGAGTAACAAAGCCTGAAACATTTCTAAAATATTTATTACTTCCAACAAAGAAATGCAAATATATTTATGATCTCAGCTAATTAGGACTTGCTGTTTGAAAACCTGTACTCATCTTAAACAATTAACCATTGCTGCACCAACTGCCTTAGGAAATAGAACTACAGCTAAGGTCTGGATGGCACTGCTGCTGCAACTTCAACTACTTATACATGTAAGACAAAATAGCTCCAATTGCTTCTACAGCAATTCAAATTTGAGTAACCATGGAAACTAGAATATATTCTGAAAATAATCCACAGCCTTCAACAATGCACTCTGCTGGAAGACTACATCTGTTACTTGCAACCCAACAAAATGCAAGTAAGGTTTCTGACTCCTGAAACTGTTGCAAGATTTCTTCTGGGACACTGTTTCTTCATCTAAACTCGTGCTCATCCTTAGGAAGTCATGGCTCCTGGCTCTAGCCAGACTCTGTAATGCTCCTTAAGACACTGAATCTGCTTACTGGGATCCTTGAAAGAGCCAAGGGCATAAGTAAGGTGAAGCAACAAGTATCAGCCCTGCCAGCATATGGTCAACTAGGCTGTTAACATGCTAGAAAAATAGTCTCTGCTCTTACCCATTATCCTCAGACTATGAGATTCTTTGAGCTGGATTTAAGTAATTTATAACCAGCATATGATTTTCACCAGCCTTCCAGTAGAGTACAAACTGGCACAGCCAGACAAATAGATTGATCTGATCCCAGTAGCTATCACAGTATTACAGATTTACCCCTACAGAACAGCGAAGATGAAAGGCAGAGGCAGACTTTAATGAGCTTCCCATTGCTGTCTTTTTTTCAGGGGAAGCCTCAGCAGTTTTTAATCTTACAGGGGAAATAACAAAGGACAACTACAGGATTTTCACACTCTCCAGTATTGCCTATGCTCAAGAAGTGTTCTATTTCATTTCTCCATTGCTGCTGTTAGTTAAAATGCTGAATGACTATCAGTGATAGTTGTGAGCCCTAATTACCAGTGCTCAGCTGTGAGCTCTAATTACCAGCTGTCACAGTTTTCAATGCTATCTCACCTACTCATATGTAAAAAAATTAATCAATATGGGTGCTAAGAACAGCATCAGCACTAATCTCCTAGTTTTGCTGAAACTGATGGCAGTATCACTCACAGCCTCACAAAACTTTGAGAAAAGTTACTGTCAACATTTGATTTGAGAGTTTATCAAGTTCTACCATGAGGCAAGCAAAAGATCACTAAGAAACCATACTGTCAGGTGGTTTACATCTGTTGGACTCTGACCTGTGTCTCCAGACTAGAAAATTTTAAGATTTTTCCACTTCGCAGCCTACCACAAAAATTCACAACAGGCACACAAAGAGCCTTAGGCTCAACTAAAAAGTCACTATTCATCTGTCCAGGATCAACTACATACAAGACAGAATCAGTAGCTGTAACTCCTTAAATACAACCTCTGAGTATTTTTCAACTCTCATACATCTAGTTTAGATTAACTTATGAGAGGCAAAAACATACTGCACACGTTTACAGCTAGCATCACATGGGTACCACTCAGCTATCACTTCACTGTCTATTTAATCCTTCTCATCAGCTACACTTCTGGGGTTGCACATTCTTAATAAATAAACCATTATTATCATTAACTTAATAAATGCAAATGAAAGATGAAATGTATTATGGACTCCAGGAAAAAGTATAGAGTGAATTCATACCTTCTTAATTCATTCATAACTTTAAAAGCTTTCTTCATGTGCCATGGATTTACTGTAACAGGACAGTGAATTTCCGTGTTATCATCTTTCAGATCCAAGGGCTTCTGATGGCAAAGTTTGGTACATCTGGAAAGAAAGGGGGGGAAAAAAAAGAGTTAGTACTTCTGTCTAATCTCTGGTTCCATCACTCCTATTCTCTCCACTTTCATCTTGGTGAGGAAGAGATGATTTGCACTCCGATTTGTTCTTTACTCCAAGCAACTTTGGTTTCCCCATTACCAGGTGTGGAGATAGAATTCCCAAGGAAGCAATAAATTGATGATGAAAGCTTTCAAGGCTGACAGAGGCACTCAGCTAACAATCATCTCCACTAAGGAAAATTTGAAGATGATATCCTAAAATATTTTCAATAAGGCCTGAAATGAGAGTAGAAGCAGAGGATCAGGAACTTTTAGCCTGGTGCACATACAGATCGGTGGCCAAATGCAGCATCCACCTCTCTGGTCTCTCAATGCCTTCACTGCCTGCAAGACGAAAGCCACTCTCTGCCCTTCCACCAGGACCTCCCTTACCGGTTCATGCAGCTCCCAGTTCATCTCTGACAGGAAGACCACATGCTAACTAGTGTAGTTGTCCAAGCTTTCTAGCAGCAGCCCAAGACATAGGTGAGCATGAGAAAAACTGGGTAGCTTTGCAGATCCACTCAATGCTTTGAAAAGGAAACATGATCGCCTCTTAATTTCGATTACTCTCAAAACACCACCCAAAACAGCAAGAGAAAAAACAAGCAGTGTGGGAAAAGATCATTAGCTCTAGCTACAAATATCTCATTCTAGAAGAACTACCCAAGTTCTGCAGGTACCAACTTCTACAGGAAAACAGCCCTCAGACACTACGTCTGTTCAGACAGCAACTGGGTTTCTCATGGCAAGCCAATGAGCTGCATCTTTACAATCAGGATGTTCTTCTTACAAGGCAAATTACATTGTTGTAATACTTGGAAAATGTTTAGCATCAGAGATGTTTCCACCTAGACTATTGTAACTGTATTCCTGAACCTCTGAGCTGGAAATAAGCAGTCAAGGGGCAACCAACACTAGTCCGTCAGAGATCTCATTTCAAAACTAGCTTCAGGTAAGATTAGTCAAATTGAACATAAACATTGACTCCCATAATTTCAGGCTCTCTTCTACCATACCTAAAACATTTTACTTGGGCATGTTTTGTCTTGAAAGACAAATTCAGCAACCATTTCAAATTTTAACCTAGAGCTCTATATTCTGTGTTCTACAACAACGTGCAAAGCCAAGCAGTTGGCTCTACTTTTCATGATTCCAAACTCAGCTACAAAAAAAATCTGGGAGCAAAACAGCAGGAACCAGCAACAAACAACAAAGAAACAGAAAAAGTCTCTGTCAAACAGCAGCTAACAAAGTAAGGTCCAACTACAGAATTCAAAGTACTACGACGTTACTACAATGCACCACGAAACTGCTACAAATTAGAAGTGTCACATTTAATTGTGAGAATGATACAACTCTTCACTGAAAGGGGCTAAGAGGCAGCAATTTTGCATCCATCAGAAAAAAAAAAATCATCAGCTTACATGTTATAGCACACACACATAACACTGTGTGGAGGTTAAAAAAAAAAGACATCCTATTTAGCAAACTCCTTTAGACTGAACATTACTCTTGTAAATTATGTGAGGTACACAGCAATCAGCAGTCAAAACAATTACACACAGAAATCAGTGTTTTTAGGAAATATTCAACACACTAAAGACTGTGAGAAGACCCATCTTTTAATTACACCGTTGACTTAACAAGTCCAAGATAAGAATACTTCTTCTACAGCACTTTTTTACATTCCCAAAGCAATGCATCAGATACTGACGTGTACATACCTGCATACAAATACAGACTATACATACATTACATAGGGATATGCTGGGAAATAGAAGTGGCCAGAGTTGCCTGTAGAGAGCTGCCAAGCAACCTGGATAGATGAAAGGGGTCCTATAAGAAGCAAATTCGTTTGCTGAAGTTTCGTTAGTTTGTCACAAAGGATTACTTTAAGATAACAAAGCAAACAAAATCATCAGTCATACACCTTCTGTTTTAAGAACTGCTAGCCTGCCTGAAGTTACTGGAGTGTCTCTCTTACCATCTCATCAACGGGGTTAAAGCTGTCTGCAACCAGTTCCCTTCGGATGTTCTCAAGAGCCTCACCCACAGCCTACCTGAAACCCAACCGCCTGAAGGTGCTGGAGGAAGCCACGCTGAACTGGAGCATATAAAAGACTGGATGAACTCAAGTGAAGTGCAGCTAGAAATACGCGGCTTGCCTACCACACTGCTACTAAAAAAGATGCTTAACTAAATAACCAGCAAACCGAAAAGTGTGATGAGCATGACCGCTGAGTCAAACAGGGGACACATATGGAGGAAGCAGAAGGAGTGCGGGGGGCGGAGGAAGGGAAGCCTGTACCCCGCAAGCTGGATGACAGAAGAGAAGGCGGTGGGCCGGGGGTGCCGGCAGACCTACCTGCCCGCGGGAAGCCCAGCGCCTACTCCCTCCAAGGCCTAGCACGCCCGCTGCCCACCCCCGGACCGACCGCCCCGCCAACGCGGGCACCGCAGTAGCACACTCGGGCATTTCAAACCCGCTACCAGCTCCTCCACCAGGTCTTCGACACGGCCATCCAGCCAGCGCTGTGCCCCGCGGTCGAGTCCGGGTGTCCCTTCCCGCCCGTCGTCTCCCCACCACCAACAACCCGACTCCCTCCCGGTGCCGAGAGGCCAGCCGCGACACTGCTCGGGCGGGCTCCGGAACGCTACGGCAGCTCAGCTCGCTGCTATGCGGCTGGGCCCGGTTCCTCTCCCCCAGCCCACGGCACAGCGCACCGCACCGCACCGCTGTCCCGGCGGGCTCCGGGAAACCCGACAGCCTTTCCGCCCGGCGCCGCACTCACACGGGCGGCAGCAACATCTCCATCGCGGCTCCACTCGGATTTCCTCCGTGCAACGCGGGCGCGGCGCGCTACCGCCAGCACCATGCCAGCCGCCGCTGCCCCCGCCACGGGGTGCCGACTGCGCCCGCCCAGCGGAGCCCCAGCTACCGGCCGGGAGACGCCAGCCCTGCTCACTTCCGGATTCCCGCCCGCCGGAGGGCGGTGGCGGGAATAAGCCGTTGCGCGCAGGCGTGGCGGTGGGTGGCGTTCGGTCCGAATTCGGTGAGGAGTAGAGGGTGGTAACTTCAGAGGAGGTGTCGGCGGCACTTGGTCTCCGAGGTGGTTGGGAGCCTAACGCCGGAGCTTCCCCGCCCGGGTGCTGGACTGCGTGCCTTAGCCGCTGCGGGGAAGTCGCTGGCTCCGGTGGGCAGCCCCGCCTAAGAGGCTTCAGTAAGAGAAGGATGAGGTGTCACTCCCCTTTTGGTGGTCTCTGAGGGGAAGGAGCGTGAGTCCGATGCCCTTCTCGGTCCTAGGACACCCAAGTGCGATGGTTGATCGCATGATCACCATGATGGTGATGATGATGATGATGTGTGATTCTGTGTGATTCTGTGACTGCAGATTCTGCCCCTTGATAACTTGGCAGAACTGTTTGGTACTATTCATTCTTAAATGAACTTTAAGCATTTCCAACCTGTGACTTTTCTTGTTTTGAGCCAAAAGTTTACTGTTTGTTGAAGTAACTTTTGTGATGCAGAACATCAAAATAGGGCAGGGTTCTATTTTGTTTACTAAAATGATGTCTTTGGACTTCAGTAATCCTGACGGGAATCATAAAGAGCTGAAACAAAAATGACTGTATCCAAACTACATTATTTAGTTGCAGTCAAACAAATTACGTATGCAACCATGATGAGAGAACACATACTATAAATACAAGTTTGGATTTTTATGGGATTCTGCTTGATCCAGTACCTCTTCTTAGAAAAGAACTTCCTTGGGGGTCAAAAAACCGTGTGTGGGGGTGTATATGTAGTTTTGAAAGGAAATAGGCTATGTTTCTTAGCTATGATGAGTTTCCCTTTTGGTTTCTGCTGCAGCAATGTCTTTCTTGTGCCGAGGACCCCAGCGCTGGATGCAATACTCTAGGTGTGGTCTCACAAGGGCAGAGTAGAGAAGCAGCGTCACCTCCCTCGACCTGCTGGTCATTCCTCTCCTGATGCAGCCCAGGATATGGCTGGCTTTCTGAGTTGTAAGTGCACATTGCTGGCTCATGCCCAGCTTCTCATCCACCATGACCCCCAAGTCCTTCTCCACCTGTAATAACTTTTCTCTCTCTGTTTTCATCAGTCCTACCTCTGGACTTTGGGATGGACACATGGAATATTTTGCTAAATGATTTGTACAAATAGATGAGTTGAATTAATCAATGGTCACACTAAGCCTCCAGCATTCAAATTTGTGCATTAGTTGGTGAAAGACAGAGTTTTTATTCATACCAGTGTTATGCTCTTCTCTTAATCTTACTCAGCAGTGAACTGGTTTTTAATCTCTATAGGATTTAAAAAATTTAGAGAAGCTTGAAATAAAACAAGTACCTGTGACATGTCTGTAATCTGAGACTAGAATGTAGACCACACTTACTTCAGTCTGACTGTCAGGACTATTACAACCAATTCATGCAAATAAAATTGTCTTTGCTGTTCTTTTTACCTTTTCACTTCCAATTTGTATTTTTAGTCATACTGGGATCTGTCACAACCCCTCAGAGAAGAGACTGTATCCTTTACATAGAGCTGAATACAGCTGAAGTACTAATTGTACCTGCAGTATGAATAAGAAACAGTAATAATAATTACACATTATAGTTGAATGTGGAAAAGGTTGTGAGCTCAATCCTGTTTCCATTCATGCCAAATTTTAAATAAAGCTGTGAGGAAGAAAAATAGATATTAGGCCTCTTTGTGGGGATACAATTGTGAAAGCTAGTCCCCAAATACTGTAATTATTACTGATATGGAAAAGGTTATGCCTGAGAATAGGATTTGATCCTGGGTATCTTAATCTGTGCTGGCTTTCCTTAAAGGCAGCCAGCAAATAAGGACATCACAGCATGGCATTGTTGGGCCATACCACATCTTTTTACCTTAGCTTTACCAGATACCTTCATTATTACTGATGGAGCTGCAGAGGAAGTAATTTAAGAACAAGCCATATCTTCATCTGGCTTAGACTCCCCAGCAGTAGATCAGCCCTCAGGATGCCCTTTGGAGTCATGTGCACTAAAATGACACCATCTGCAAATTTTGCCAGATGATGGAACAGGAACTGAAGAATCTTACTTCATTAAAACCTTACTGACGTGATTAAGCCAGTACCACCTGCCCTGTCCCAGTCGTGCTGACCCAAGGAGAACCTGGGGGGTGGATCCTGCTCTGCCCACAGCCTAGCAGACACCCCGGGGGGCTGTGAAGGGAAGAGAGAAAGGAGAGAAGCAGACCTCACCTCTTTGGGTCCAGCCAAACAAGCAGAACAGCTGCGACTATGGGACCCATGGAGGACACAAAGAGGTGCTGAAGGCCAGAGGGTAACCCACTTCTAAGGGGTTGTCCAGGTCATAAAAGCAGCCCAGCAGGACGAAAGCAGACCCCAGGCTTCCAACCACCTCCAGGGCTGCCAACAATCCACGCTGGCCTCACCAAATTCCAGTACCTTGGCACCCAGTACCCCATCCTGCCCTGCAATATCCTGGACTGGTGCTCGCAGTAGCCCCTAGTCCTCTGTCCCTGCAGCTCCGCAGCAGCCCTGGTATCTCCAAATGTGTGATCATTCCTAGTGCACAATAAGCCAATCTCACACACTGAGATGAGATATTGCTTTATTACAAAGTTGCACAAGTTTGGGTGCTAGGTGGTTTCCCACTGAGGTAGCACAACCAGGTATTTTCTACAACTCCTTTTAGACATAAGTTTATTGTTAACAAGTGTCCACAAGTCCACCCCTTAATACACAGAATCTCAGAATTATCAAAGTTGGAAGAGACCTCTAAGATCATCAAGCCCAGCTGTCAACCTATCACCATCAGCCGCTAGACCACGTCCCTAAGACTACAACACGTCCCTAGCATCCACTTCTTTAGCTGATAATCAAAATCCTAATATAAATAAGATAATGATAATTAAAGGTACATGTAGTTTACATATTCTCCAGATGTTATTCCTTTAGCTTAAAACATTCCTCAACTAATTATTCTTGACAATGTACATATACGTAAAAATGTCTGGTAGCTCTAAACTAGACAGAAGGAACAGCCCATACCAGCTGTACGCAAGAGACCCTCCCCGGCAAGGCCTGGGTCGGGCCTTGCCTTCTTTCCCCTTCTCCCTTACGGGGCGACGGGAAATGTAGTCCCCGCCGAGCCCGGGAACTACAGGCCCCGATAGCCGCCCACAGCCAGGACGGACATAAGTTTGGGCCCCGGCTGCTAGCTTACAAATCCCGAGCTGTGTTCTTCGCTCCGCGAGCTAGGAATCCTTCACCTCCTAGTCAAGGAACGGGGCCCAGGCTGGCCCGAGCCCCGACGCGGCGGAGCGATACGAGGCGCGGGCTGCATCCCGGTCACCGCCCACGAGGAAGGCCCCGCCCCGGGCGGCGCGGATCCAATCGCGGCCGAGGGCGCTAATGGCGGGGTGGGGCGCCTTGTGCCCGGCTAGCAGACCGCCGGGCCGTGGCGGGGTCGCCGATTAAATAGAGCCCGGGTGGCGGAAGCGGGGACTGGCGATGGCCCTAACGCGGCGGCAGGAGGTGGACAACGTGAGTGCGGGTCTGTGCGGCGGACAGGAACAGAGCGGAGCGGGGAAGTGGCTAGGCTGCCGTTTATGGTGGGCGCTGCTAGGAGAGCTCCTCGCTTTCTGTTCTGGCTCTTCCTTCCACTTTTTTCTGCGGTTTTCTGTGCTAAGCGCTGAAGGCTTTACCGTCTTCTTCCGGGGGNTCTCGTAAATGGCCTTTTTGGAAGTCAGGAGGCTGCCGGCATCGCTCTCTGGCCGGGCCGCAGCCCCCCGTGCTGCCTGCTGCTGCCTGCGGAGCGCAGCCCTTTCCTTCTCCCTGGAAAATACTTAACTTGGGTATGGGGTGTGATTAATAGCGATCATTAATTTAATCGAGGCAGCTCGCGTCGCTTGTTTAGTTCTTTTGTCTTATTTTTGCCGCAGACAGATCTTGTAAGGGTAATCAGTGGTTTATATTCTGTGGGCTTGCGTTACTGCGGCCTTTTTCTGTTTATTCGTGTGTTTCTCACCCCCCAGCCCAGGTGGAAGCCTGCGCGGGCAAGGCTGGCTGGCTGTGGGTCTGCTTTGCCTGCCCTTCTCCTCCTCCTCCTGATGCTGGGCCTACACGGAGGTGGTCACATGCTAGGAGTAGATCAAAGAGCCAACAGGCTGAAGCCTCAACCCGTATTTGTGGTAACATCGGTGCCTAACAGAAAGCTGCTCTTCTTTTTCTTTTTTCCCCTCCTTTTCAAGGCTTTTTGGCTTTTGACAGTTGAGGTTTTAGCCTGTTTTAATTAAATGAAACCTGCGTGTGATCTAATTAGGATGCGTACTGGGTTTTCTTAATGTATGTCTAGCTTTAATTCCCCTCCTCCCCCTGTTGTCTCAAACTGAAGGAGCGAAGATTTAGATTACATCTTAAAAAAGAAAATCTTTAGTCAGAGAGTGGTAAGACACTGGAACAGGCTGCCTAGAGAAGTTGTGGATGCCCCATCCATGGCACTGTTTAAGGCCTGGTTGGATGTGGCCCTGGGCAACCTAGTCTAGCAGGTGGCATTCTTGCCTATGGTAGGGGGGTTGGAGCTAGATGGTCTTTGAAGTCCTTTCCAGCCCAAACCATTCTACGAATTCTATAAATGTCTCCTTGCAGCTTATGTTATCCAGTGCTTCCTAGTGATGGCTGTATTTCAAGATGCAAAGATAGATTATAGCTGGTCATGCAGTAAGTAACATGGCAAAACACGTTTTGATAAAGCTTCATCTGTGAAGGCATGTTCTGATCTGTCATGGTATTGCAGAAGTGGTGAGTTCACCTGTTCCCATGAGACACAGGATATTGTCTTCAGGAGGATCACTGTCTTTGTGAGAGATGTGAGCTGTTAACTTTGCCATTAGTTCAGTGGTATGAAAGAATTAGGCAAGATGGCTTGGCTCTTAGGGTGTCAGTCCTGCACACTCGCTTTCAGAGCTTAAAAATATACCTGGCCCCTGAAAATAGAGCATGAAGGACAGAGGGCATCTTTGAACTATTCCTTGGTTTTATATCAGTGACATCAGAGGAGTGCCATTTGTAAACCTTTAGGTGTGGAGTAGAAGGTCATCTTACTTTAAGTTCAGGAGGCTGACTTTAATTTCACAGGTATTTCAGCAAGGGTTGTTTACAGTCAAAGACTAAGCTAATTAAAAGTTGTAGGTGAAGGAGGCCTGTTCACACTCCTCTGTGGTTGTGTAAGTGTGGTGCTCACAGTACTAAAACAAGGCTAATTGCTGACTGAAATAACCCATAATGACTAGTTCCTTCACTGTAGGCAGGTGTCTGTAGGTGATATAACACTGGGGAACCAATCTGCATTTTTCTGGTTAAAAGGAAGTATAAACCTAGATCTAATCCCCAAATTTCTTTCTCTTCTTGTGCTAGTGTCTAGGCAGATGACGTGCCTCATTTGTCTTTAACCTTGTACTACTTTCTGCCATGGCAAGGAGAAGTTCTCAGTTGCAAACCACTGAATACCCATCCCAGTGAAGCCTGTCATGTCTCTGAACAGTCAGAAGTCTGGAGTGGGATGGGATCTGTGCTTGTTGTTTTGGGCAGTGGTCAGTATCACTCGGGAGAGGAACAGTCAACACTTGATTGGGAATCTTGAGTTTCTTCATCTCTTGGAGCAAGCAAATCCTAGCATGAGACAGAACAGGATGCTAAGAAGGAAACAAGCAGTCTAAGCATTTATAGTGGCTGTCTATGTTCACCTTAAGATGTACTGAATGACAGTGTCCTGGCCTGGAAGGAGCAGAGATGTGTAGCACTGAGGCAAATTCTTTGTCCACAAGGAAAGGTTTTTCCTTCCACCCATACTTAGTTTTACCTTTTACTTGGAGAGGGGAGGAAGGAAAAACAAGAAAAATAAATCCAAGTACTTCTGGAAACTTGCATAGCCAAAAGATCTGAGGTGGATGTTAAACCAAAGGCCTAATACTTGGCCCCAACATAACTAAGGGCTGTACACTTGAGTGAAAGCAGAGAGTGTCTTGCCCAGCACTTAGTAGCATCTGCTTTCTGTTATCTGCTGCTTCTTGCCTGGGTTCAGTTTGAACTACTGCTGCAGGCATTTAGACATGTCAGTAGTGGCAGTGCCTGAATCACTTGAAACTGTTAGTGGTACACTGCAGCTTTGTTAGGGTCTCTGACTGTAGCTGGGCAGCAGTAGGAATAACAAGGGTTTTTGCAGTACCTGTAGAAAGTATGTGAGAGACTTTGTCACTTTTTCCACCTTTTCATATAAAAATACTTGTGGCAGCTATCAAGAGTGCTGTTAACATACTTGTAATGCATTTTAAAGACTAATGTTCCTGAAGGCTCAGTGCCATGCTGAGAGGTAGATTTGTGTTGGATTCCTCAGGGACTGAGTTACCACATAAAGATGTAATGAGAGTTTACCTAGAACTTAAGAGCTGCTCTCAAGATTATTTTTTTCCTCCAGAGTTTGACTTGCTAACAGGAAATTGCTGTAACTTTGTACTTTACTTTTAGAGCTTACTTGTTACTACTCTTTGTCCTCCTCTTCCAGGGTTCCTTGGAAATAACACAGAGTTTGGAAGATGATCCTCTACTGGATGCACCCCTCATTCCCTCTCATACCTTGCATTCCCAGCTGAGGCCAAGATTTCATGCTATCCCAGCAGTTCTCCTTGCCAATTTTCTGTTGCTAGTACATGTAAGTTTGATAAGAATGATGTCCTTAGGAAAACTTGCTGTCTCTGTTCCCCTTCAAGTGAAAAGTTGTAGTGAAGAGTGTCCAGAAATAAGTGACATTCACTCTGAAGGGGAGATTCAGGGAACAATGGAATTGAGTTGGAGGGAATTCTGGGAAAAGTGGAGGTTCTTGCCTCTCTGTTTTGCTGGAAACTGGTTGCCCTTCTGGAAGACAGTCTTACTACTTGACAGTTTCAGGCATCATCAGTATGTTTGCAGAATGATGTGTAGTGGTTGTAGGAAGTGTCTAGTGTTTTACACATGATCTCAGCTCTCATAAAACTCAAAGTAATGGATAATGAATAAATAGCAGAAGCCTGGCATTTCTTTATAGTTAAACGTTGACTTCAAGAGTTTTCCTCTCTCTTCCTTTCTCTTCCAGGTTGTTTTTGTTGTTCTAGCATTTTTAGCAGCTATGTTTTGTTCTTACCCTAATCCAAGTCAGGATAAGTGTCCTGGGAACTATACTCACCCCTTGAAAGTGCAGACTGTCATCATCACTGCAAAAGTCATCCTGTGGATCCTGCATGTTTGTTTTGAAAGATACATCCAGCACCACCACAGTAAAGTCAGGAGCAGAGGTTACTTCTCAATATACAGATCAACAAGACACCTGAAAAGGCTTCCACTGCTGATACACTCCACAGGTGAAGGGAACTTGTTTTCCTGGCTTTTTCTTCTAAAGCTTTAAACTGATACAGTTTATAGATGAGTGTGTATTATGAGCTTTTACAAAACTGCCTGTGAGAACTTAGAAATGATACTTATTTTAGTCAGGTGGACCTCCTGCCTGACCCTTCTGGCCTGCCCAATGCATCTTATGAAGAACTCCTTTGTAGTGGAAAAATGCCCACAGGTGTGAGGTCAACTAAAATATCTAGTCTTCAGCCATAAAATGTTCATCCAGCAAGGTCTGTGTTTGGCTGCAAGTGGTCTTAATTTTCATTCTCACTTTCTTTTCTCTAGTTGGCTCAGTGTCAATGCTGCTAGTCCTTCCAGGAAGCCTGCTAGTCTCATCTTTTCAGCCTCAGCCATTCATATAGAAACAGATAAATTCCCTGTTGCTCAGCAGCTGTCTGAAATCACTGAAATAAGCAGTTTTCTGATCCTCAGCTCTACTTCCAACTGCCTTTTTCTGCTTTTTGTAGATAAAGGGCAGTGTATAGGAGTGGTTTAACTGTGTATTCTGAGTTGCATCACTGGCCAGTGAAGCTGAAAGAAGTGTTGGTCCAGTTAGCTGATGAGTTAGATGTTCTTGCTTTATATAAAAACCCTCGTTGTTTCCACCCAGCCCCTGAAAGAGCTGGTCAGCTTGATGAAGGTGTAAAACTTCAGGCTCTGGCCACTAGAGAGAGCTCTGAAGGTAAAGATGTGTTTGGGCTGCAGTAACCAAATCGGGTTACAGCAGGATTAAGGATGTTTAAAGAGTAGAGGAACCGTTTCTGCCTATTGCACTGTAGCCTGGGATACTTAGCTTTGTTGTCACGGGAGAAGTGGGGTCCATTTAAGACTACCTGACAAACTCTAGGCATGTGTAAATGGTCAGGTGCAATCAGTTATGGGCTGTAGACTTTTGATCATCTGTAGTTCAGGAGGTAGTTAGCTTGATTACTGGAAACTGCCATGCTAATTGCTGCTGGTACTACTTCTGTCCTGTGACAGTTCATTTGCCTAATGCAGTATGAAAGAGAACTGTACAGTGCCTTGGCTGCATTAATTGTCTTACTGTGCTGGGTGCTTTATCCAGACACTGGTTATAGCTTTTCTCCAGGAAAGACAAGAACATTTCACACTCTTACCAGGGAAGACACGTAGAGAATGCTTGTTAGGTCTGCAACTCAGCACTTCTGGGCTAATTGTGCTCACTTCAGTTAAATTTTCAGTCATTTGCAAGCATTAAAATAATACCTAGGCAACTAGAAGCCTATGAAAGTATCTCCCTATGAAGGGAAGGTGTTTGGGGGTTTTTTTGCTCTGTTAGTTTCATTTAAATACATTCAAATCCACTGCTTGAAGGAAAACACCCTCTTTTTGAACTGATTGATGTGACTTCTTGCTTTTGGGATGGGCCACAGCAGCAAGGCTAGAAACTGTTTAAGCCTGCACATATGGGCTTCTCTCCCATTGCAGTCAAATGCTGAAATGGAACTTCATTTTGCTGCCAGCAGTTGTAAGCTTGTATCACCTATGCTACAGAAATTAGCCAAACAGGCAAGTATGGTATGAAATGGAACAGCATTACTGAAATGTTGCAGCTTAATGCAGAGAGTGGCTGCGAAGGAGTACCAAGTTATTTTCAACAGCTAATGAAATTGTTGTATACTGCTGTTGCACTGTAAAATATCACCTCTGTTTTCTAGGTAATGCAGCCCTGCTTTTGATTCTGTCCATGCAGCATTCCTTTCCTGATGACAGTAAAGTGTACCTGTATCTTATCCTGGGAGTCCTGGGCCTGGAGCTAATTAGCTCCCTGACATGCTTAGTGATTTATACAGGTGAGAGGCAACTTTTGTCTTTTTGAGTGAGACTTCTTGTAGCTGCTACTCAACAGTTTTGTTTAACCTCACAGTAACTCCCTTGGGGTACCCCAAAACACTGAACTGCAACTACAAAGACAGAATGATTCTGTGCTTGTAGAAGAACAACAAGCAAACAGTTGCAAGATCAGAGAAGATCATTAAGAAATGGGAAGCTGTCAGGCTGTTACCATGTTACCTCAGAGCTGTTGATCCAGTAAAGTAGCAATAAATGCATAATTGTGGTGTTGATCCAGTAAAGTAGCAATAAATGCATCATTGTGGCACAGGTGTCCTATGAACAGGCCTTTCTGTTGAGCAGTGTGCTCTCAGATCTGTGCAGCACAAGCTGTGAAGCAGTAAGAGCTAGCTGGGTTACTCTGAAGTGCTTCTGGGATTTCCATGTGGGACCTGGTAGTGGATAGTGTGATTGTGCCTTACTCTCCAGGCTCTTCTTCTTTCCCTGCTCCCAGCCCAAAAGCTTCAGTTCCTCTTTGTCACAAAAATGGAAGATTTTACTCTAATGTTTTAAAGACAAAATCATGTCTTCTGGAGTCTGTGCTAATACTAAAATGAGATCCTGCTTCCTAAGGCTGAGACATTGCTTTATGCTGTCACTGCTGGTTTGGAAACTGTCTGCTTTTAGTCTTGGTGTAACTTACCAAGATTGATAAACCTCTTTCCATTAAACTGTTGCAGAACTGCCTAAAATGTTGATTAATAAATGCTTGAACCAAATAGCTTTCTCTTATCTTATCTTAAACTATTTGAGTTTATGGCTTGCATGAACTCTGATGAAAATATCTGGGTTGAAAGGAAAAAAATCACACTGAAAAGGTAAAAGATGCTAAAAAATGCAGTTGTTTTTGTTGCCCCAAGAAAACTAGGGATGTTTACTGTGAAGTCCTTGTCTGTTTACATGATATGGAGTTGCTGTTCCTGAGACAGTTTATAGTGCTGCTTTTCAGATGCTTATTTATGATTATTTACAGCTACAAACAGAGATGGCACCCTGAGATATCCAGCCTCAGTAGCCCTGGTTTCTCTAGGGCTGGGGGGAACAAAACCTAGGGTCAACTTTTACAGTTTGCTCCTAACTTCTAATCAAACAGGAGGAAGGACAGTAGAAATACATCCTTCAGGACTGCATGAAGCTTAAAACTTCAAGTAAAAGCCATTTTGGTGGTGGTCAGTATTTCTGTTAGTCTGAATTTTTTTGTGGTTTCATTAGTACTTAATCTAGGATGTCTTTTCTTCTGGAGAAGAAACTTTAGGATGCTCTTAATAATGTCATGACAGAGAAATGCTGCTAAGTAGCTTGGTCATCTAGGAAATAAAACCTTTTCTTGATTCTTCTGCAACAACATGGAAATCAAAATGCAATAAGAGAAGGTTCCAGCTCTAAACTAAGTTTTCCTCTTAACAACTGTGCAGAGGCCTGAGTGCTGTAGGCTTGCCAGGCTTTCCCCTGAATGGGCAAGTAGGGCTCAAGTAGACTAACTGTCCTCTGGAGGAATGAAGGCAGTGATGAGGGAGCACAAGCATGGCAGTCCTGCAGAGCTATTCCAAGAATGCTGGAGATCTTCCCTTTGCATATGCATACTTTCCTGGGAAACTCAGGAAATAAGAGAGAAATTGCCAAACTTTAATAGAACTGTCAGGAATTCCAATGAATTCCAAACACTGTTTCTTACCCTGAGGCCTTTGGGACTTTGTACATCTCTTAACCCTGGCAGAAAAGAATAAGCAACAGGAAGAAAGTTGACTCTTACAGTAGTAAGAGTCCCTAAGAGCTCTCAAGCAATCTTTCTGCTTATTTATCACCAAAATTCTTGCTTCCTAGCAGGTACTTTGCTAGTTCCATTAATTGAATTATACTGGGAAGCTGTGGGGTGCAGTGTTTTGCTTCCCAGATGAAGTAGGTTTGAAGGGTCCAGTGAGTCTGGGAGCTGAGGTGAGGGACAGATAGAGCAGCATTGCTAGGAAGGAGTAAGGCTTTTAATTTTGCAAAACAGCTATCTTGTTTCTGTAGCAGCCACAAAACAACAATCTGAGCTTCATTTTCTAAAACTTGGTGTACAAAACTAGGGTTAATTGTTACATAACTTAACCCTTGCCTTAAGAAGACCAGAAGCCTTCATCTTAGGTTGCCTTTTCCAGTGGGTAATGTAATTTGCTTTTTTGCTTTCCATCCCAATACATGTTAAGAGACTGCATGCACATCTGTCTTGTGTGTAGTGGTAGTGTTTAGGGTTTTTTAGTATTTTAAGCATCAAACTAAAGCTCTACCTGAAGCAAAAGAAAGGTATTTAGCCAGTTTTGGAAATAGCCTGAGAATCTGAGTGACAGCATTACTACAGATTTTTGTCTCACAAAGAGAGCAGAGAATGTGACTGGATGGAATCATGAGACTCCTGTAGTAGGATAGCTTCAAGGGCAGTCCCTCAGCTCAGAGCTGGAGTGCCCTTTTCCAAGGCAAGCACTTAGCAGATACCACTTACTGTTAAGATAGTATCAGCTAGTGTAGCTGGGCAACAGTGGGGAGATAAGGTCACTTGACACTAGCAGCTCCTGATCACCCTCTTTCTTGTGTTAGTATGTTACTCCTAAATATTGGAGGGAAGGTAGCACCAGTTCGTGCATTGTTCCTTCATGGTGGAATAATTAGTTCATAACTACTAGAATAAGGCATAAATGCTTAGGTGTAGAGGGTTCATGTACTGACTTCCTTTCAGTTAAATATTGCTGCCTCCCACATGAAAGTAGTGGCATGGAATACCTGATGGTAATTCTAGATATTTCTTCTTGATTGGAGCTGTTTAATGAGTTATATGATGTCCAGTGTCCTCTGAAGTACTACTGCCTTCCTAAAGTTATCTCTGTGCAGCAGTGTATGTAGCTGTAGGAAACAAAGGCAGAGGTTCTAAAATCTGCACAGACTTGCTGTAATTGATCTGTAAGAGACTTGACATACAGAAATTGCTGTGGTGTAAATGTGTATGGAGTGAAGTAGGATACAGACAACTCTCAACTTCAGCTTAGTATTCTAAGTTTGTTATTGATAGGATAGGGAGTAAAGCTCTGAAAGGTTTACTAAATCTATTTAATTACTTTTGTACATACTTCTAATATCACTTGAATAAAAGATCAACATTCCCACAGACAACACAGAATTCCACATCCATTCTTTCTTGGCTTTGTTTGTAGATCGTAGAAATAACTAACCTTTTGAGCCTAACTGGTAGTTAACCTCTGGAGAGTCTTACCATTGTTTAGCAGAGTGGCCTGTAATAAACCCCATCCTATTACTGACATGTGCAAACAGTGTTCCTTTGCTGCACTGGTGTGAATTTCTCATGGAGCTGGACTCTAATGTTTTTAGTGGCATTAGATGTGTAGCTTCACAAGCAGAGTCCCAAATGCGTACTCTAGATCACTTGGTCCATTCCCTGAATCAGGATCTGGCATTGAATACCTTCAAATGTGTTGAGCATCCTTCCAGAAACGATGCCCAGGGTACCTGCAGCTGCTTCCACCCATCCCCATTCCACATCTCTTAAGTTTAGTCTTAAAACTTCTTTGACAAGTTCCCTGGGATGACTTCTGGCTGTGATAGCTAGCATTGCAGAGTTCACAATGTGAAGCTGATCAGAGCCACTCTGGTTTGAATCCTTAATGGCAAGCCTGCCCTAGTTTTAGAGCAGGCAGACAAGCTGCTGCTCCACTGCAGGTAGTCTAGTTAAAATAATACTTATCTAGGAGCTCAAGTTAGAAGTTCAGACCTAGATACTAGTATCAAAACCTTTTACAACTTTTTTTTTTATGGCATGTTGCTTAATTTGTGGCCTGAATTTGGAGACTTAATCTCAGTACCCTCTCTCGCAAAGGTGACAGGTTTTCACCCTCTCTTAGATAACAGATTAACCTTTGCAGAGGTTAAGCAGTATGTTCCAGCTCCCCCATCCAGGTCTTCTCTGTAGTCTTTTAAGCAGCATGGCTGAGTAAACAAAAACCAGAACACCATTAACTTAGACTCAAAGCCATTTTAAAAATGGCCAGAGAGATTTGGCTTTTTTTTCCTTCCTCCCTACTACCCAGATTTCCTTACTGTTCCATCTCTACTCTAGGGCAGTCTTACAATCATTTGTTAGTGATTTTTGTTGTTGTTGTTTTTTAACTTGGAGCCTAGTGATAACTTTTGTGGTGGCTTTCCAACTAACTTGTAAAACTTTGCTGTGCAGTGAAAATAAGCAACTTCAATCGTGCAAAGCCAAGGCCTGACATCATTGAAGAGGAAAAGATGTATGCCTACCCTAGTCACATCACCTCAGAAATTGGATTCAGGTAAGATATTCTGTATTTATCTTGTGCTGTGTTGAGCCATAGCAGATGGGTATTGCATTCCTCTCTGTAGGCTTCCATATAACCTTAAATCTGTCAACCCAAGCAGAGGTGGGAAGGCAAATGCTGAAGGCTGCTGCTTTACATGTCCAGATGAGAAGCAGCACAGATGAGAAGCAGCACATTCTTTCCCTTTCTACATAGTAATGGCAATTTGTTAAGATGCAGAAATCCTCAAACACAAGACCAGAAATGATTTAACCATTTATGGCTGGTTGCATGAAGTTTTAATGGGCTATAAATAACTGTGCTTAATCGAGTTTAGTTGACTTTATATGGGAGTTTGAGGAAGGATGTTGGTGTTACTGTTACTCAGAGTATGCCTACAAGAGTCTAGCTTCTTCAACCAGTTCTTTCAAAGAAGGAAATATATTGTGGTCAGTTGATAGATGAAGAAAACTTTGCAGCTTTGTTCTATGCCAGCAGTTGTACTTGAGATTCTAGCAGAGGATTTGGAATATATTTCCAGTTTAGGAAGGAACTTTAAAGGGGGGGAGGTGGGAGGGGGCACTTGAAGAGGTAAGGAAGTTCTCAGTGAGACACAAAGCTATCTAATGTTAGCCTCACAGGCACTAAGACTTAATGCTTGCTTGTCCTTTGTGTGTCTTCTGGCTGCTTGAACATCTAGTTGCTGAAATGAGTCTGGTAGTGACTTGACAAAAACCTATCATCAAACCTAAGATGAATTTCCATGCAAGTTTCAGAAATGTTCTGCTCCTATGTGAGTAGCTCCTGCATGTGTACCTTGGGAAGAAGTGAAGTGCAGAGGGGACTGAGGCTTTGACACTTCGCATATCCTCTCCAAGGCAGCATGTGCATGTTTCTATGGAACTTGGAAGTAGATCTCCAGGATACAGGAAGGATTTAGAGTTGTCTTGAGTTTTGATACAATGTCTGACTTCCATCTTGATATAAACACCATGGTGAATGCATGGTGGACCTCATTCCTTTCTCATTCAGCTTTTCCCTTGAGGAATTCTCAAGTGCTCAGGGAATGAGTCTGCAACAATGACAAGCTGAGGAAAAGACTGATTCTTTTTTGATTCAAGAGTGCAAACTTCCTCTGAGAACTGATTGCAAAACTGTTATTTTAATTCAGCTCTATACAACTCTGGCTCTCTTTCCCTTGAGAGTTGAGGTCTATTGAAAAGTGAATCCTGTCAGCCCTTCAGCTGACCCTGGTTATAAGAATGTGTGTTCTGTATTTTATGATCTCTACAATCTAAGCTACTCATTGGGACCTCTTCTGGTGCTGGAAGTTGGTAGTGATTACTGGTTAAGGTTACAACCTTTCTATATAGAAATCTATTTTTCTTTCTTTTCCAGTTTAACTGTAGTTACAGGATTTTTTTCATTGTTCCTAAGCTTTTTTTTTTCCCCACTGTAACTTTAGTCTTCAGCACTTTCTAAGTTCCTCCACAAAATGCTGCAAGGCTTAGGAGCAACTTTCACAGCTTTGAGCTACTCATGCATGTACTAAGAGGGCAGATTCCCAAGTCAGCTAGGAAGAAAAAACATGCAAGGGAAAACTGGAACATGTTTGGGCATTGATACTTGTTCTTACTGTATTCTGAGAAGCTCCTAATTACAGATTTGACAAATTTCTGTACTTTCACAGGTTTCTTAATTTACTTGGCTTTATTTAATGTTGCAGTGTTACACTGCTAGTCACAATGAAGGACTTCTGAAAGCTGGAGATGTTTTAAGGGTGAAGCTGTAGGTCTGAAATAACACAACTGTTTGATGCTGATGCTGTTACCATATTGTGACAGAGAAGACCACTGTATATAATGTATGCTCCTGCTGGTTAATCAAGAAATTTCTCTCTTAAACAGCTTATGATCCCCACAGCTGAATAAAAATGTTATGCCTGGTAAAAATATGCTTCCTAATGTATCTGGAAAACATATCATGGATTTCTTAGTACAAGTCTAGCATGTTGGCTGGCTCACTAATTTTTAACAGTAAGAGCCCTCATACTACTACAACTTCTCTGTAACTGTCTAGCCAATCTGTTTTTCCTCTTCCTGCCTTCTCATGGAAAATGGAGGTGAAACATGAAGGAGTTTTAGATTGCCTCCTCCCTCAGAAGTTAGTTGAGGTCAACAAGAGCAAAAATGCAGGAAGCAACTTGATTAAGTATTTGTTAATTAGCTCTGACACTGTATGTTGGAAAGCTGCTGTCACTTACTGAAACCCATATTCACTTTTTGTTATTTCCAGGGACAGTTCCAGTTTAGAAGAGATAGTGGAGAAGCAGGGAGATGTAATAGAGTATCTCCAGAGGCACAATGCACTGCTCAGCAAGAGACTGTTGGCACTGACATCTCAGCCTGTCAAAAGTTGACAGCATTTGGAGAACTGCTGCTGGAGCTTTGGAGGGAACAGGAGGTAATGTCATATCCAGACTGATTTGTACAGATGACTCTTCAATCATCTTTCACCTTTTGAAGTAGAAGTTAAGCTGGCTGAAGGAGGTCTGCATACACTATAAACATCTTACAACTGGACAGTCTGGCTCTCTTCAAGTCATCAGGTCTGGAAAAAAGTTTTGGAGCTTCAAGGGTTTTTAATTCCTGGTGGGTTCAAGTTGGACCTAAGGTAATGGTTTAACTTGGTTCAGTTGTTGCTATTTTGTACTCCTGTAACCTTTATGTTTCAAACCACCAAATATTTTGTATTTCTAGAATGCAAATTTGTTCCCTACAGAAGTCTGACTTTGCTAAGGATGTCTTCTCAGTTCCTGGTGCTGAAGCTGAGAATAGATATGTTGTGTTGCTGAGTCCCATTACTTCCAGTATTAGAGGTCATGTACTTCAATAATTCCACACAAACCAGACACTTTCTAGAGCAGTCTCCTTTTCTCCTTTGTCAAGAGAGGGAATGAAGCCATTGCCTGTGCCAGTGGAGAAATCTGCAATCCAGTTTAGAACATGCAAAAAGAAGTGTGCCCTAGAATGGCAAATCTCAGCCCAGTGTGTGGCACAAAACACAGTGTCATCAGAAGCAATTGAGCCTTTCTTCAGAATTCTGGCTTTAAAATCTCTAAGTGATCTTCAGGGCTGATGACTTTCTGTTACTAGGGGTCTGTGCCAGATAATAGTCAACATCTCTGCCAGCTGAACTAACTTAATACAAAGATGTGGGGGAGTAAGCTTCATCACTGACCTAGTAACTACCTTGTGTTGAATGGATTTAAAGGTCCCATTAAAGATGCAGTTACATGCTTCCTTGCTCTGTATTTTCACCCTTCAAAAAATGTCAGCATCCTGATGCAAAAGGAGGTGAAAACCAGCAGAAGACAGGTCTTCTAGAAGCTGGGAGAAACCAGCGTTTTGGGTTCTGTTTCATGGATTTGTGGGAAAGGCTGGTGCAAGAACCATTCTGTGTGGGTACAACTTCATTTACCAGTGTAGACCAAGAATTATTTTAGAAGCCACTACCTTTGTGAGGACAGGGCAATCACTAGTCAAAACTGGGAAGAAGGCTCTCTTGAGGAGTGATCTTGTAGTTGACTGTAAGAAAAAGAAACTTATTCCATCTCATTTTGGTCCTAAGGCACAACTTGGGAAATAACTGAACTGGTATGTAACAAACAAGGGGATTCTCTGTTTGAAGGAAAACAATAAATACTGGAGGTTTTGCTGCTAACCAACACTATACTGATCTCCTTAACTGTTTCTTGGAAATGAATATACATGCAAGGAATACATTTTTTTGTTTGCTCTTTTTAGAACTCAGGTTTTGTTGTGATTGTGCATATCAATTTATAAAATTTCTATGAAAAAGCAGTAAAATGTGACTGAAGTTCATGTACAATAAATGCAACTAAGGAAAACTGAATTCTGTCATTTCTAAGCTCCTGTGCAGCTGGTTGCACAGGCAATCCATGCATGTTTTCTGTTAATGCTGAAGCTCTTGCAGCCCAATTTGGATGCTTCAAACTAGCAAAAAATTATGACAAGGATAGCTGTGCACTTGTTTTGAAGCTTTATTTTTATTCTCTTTCCTGGGTATTGTTTTTCCATTGCACTTCAGACTTCCCTGCTACTCCCTTTTCTCTCCAACCAGTCAGCTGCTCGAAGCCTCATCCTCCTCTCCGTTGTGACTGCTGAAGGTAAAACTCTCTCACCCAGCAGTATTAGCTGGGAAGCACGGTGCAGGTTGCCATGTGTGAACGTGCACATCTCCTGCCTTTTGTCATTCACAGCCCTTCAGAAGGAAACTAAGAACTTGCAACAACCACCCCTACACACACTTCTTATTTTTTGTATGCTACCATACCACCCTCAAGACCTTCTACCCCTCTGGCCTTGGCAGGGTTGCAAAGAACTGTCAGGTAGGAGCAATTGGAGCATGGCAGAGTGGGCACACACACACCCCTAAGCAGTAGCCTTCAGCCCCTTCTGGGTAATGGGAGGTGGCATTGCTCCTCTGCCCCAGGCACTGTGATGTTACCTGTGTGTGGTAGGCACCAGCCTGGCTGCTGTGGGCTCATGGAACATCTCCCAGGAGTGGCCGTTCTTGGGACCGAGCTCCTCAGTCTGGAGTGCCTGGTGGTGGAGCTGGTCTGGGATACTGGAGCCAATGCTCACAAGGCAACCTGAAAGGTACCATTTTTAATCTAAAAGTTCTATCAAGGACCAAAGGCCCTTGGGCAGACAGCGATTTAACCTTGAGATAATTCCCCCTGCTCAGTGCTGGGATAATTTAGGCTTTCAGCCATTGTTGCTAAGTGAAGAGGCAATTTGTGCTGTTGGAGTGTTTTCCACTTTGCACAAATACTTTGGAGCTGATCACTAGCAAGAAAGATAAAGGCCATTGTGGGTAGTGAGATATTGGTATGCTAATTGTACTTGTCTGACAGTCAAATGTTTGAATATTATTTACCATGCCAAAGCTTCTCCTGATTGATGTTGATATCAGTCCTATGTGACCCTTAGCAAAATTTACTCTTGTGTGTACAGAGACTGAGATATTTTTAGCATATGTATGTGGCATAAGGGAAATATTTCCAGTCTTTATTCTTCTATATTTCCTTTTTTCCATACTGGAAAGGGAAGAGGTGAATTGTTTATTATCCTTTGGGAACATGCTAATCTGCTGTTTCTCACCACAGCCTTACATTTACCTCTATTTCCTGTTGACCTGCTGTTACATCATTTAGTATTTCACTCTAAAATAGCTGATATAATTTAAGACTTGGTGAAACTTTCAACTAAAACTTTAATTTTTCCCCATGTAACAACCCTCTACAAGACAAGGAGCTAGTTCCAAGTTTCAGAAACTCACATTTTGCCTTTCAGAGTTTGAGGTCTGAATCTCTCTCTGGCTTAAGCCTTCATTTGCATCCATGCAAAAATCAGTTCTGATTTTTCAATACACAGCACTTGGCAGTTGTACACTTCCTTTAAACACTCATACATGCACAGGGAGAGTTCAGCCACTTCAGTAGCTGTAGCACTGTGTCCAAATGCTTCATTTATAGATGTGATCAAACCTTTATCATGCAAAATCTTTTACCAGCTGAACCCTGCAGTTGGGCAAACCGACCAAACAAAGTCAAAGGCAAGTCCAGCTCAGCTGACAAAAACAAAGATGCTTTGAAGCCCTGCTCCCACTGAAGCTAAATGTCAACTTGTATTGGACTTCAGTAGAATCACTTGCCTCTCAGATTCTCCTGTGCAAGACATCCAGCCCTTGGAAATGTACTGACAGGGAAATGTACTGACAGTATCCACCCTTTAACTGGAGAAGTTACCACACATTTTAACTTCTGCTATCCTTCTGACTTTTTGTCCTGAAACAAGGCTTTTTTCTTTAATTTGTGAGAAGATTCAGATTTTAAGATGTAATACTAAGATGATTAAAAGTCTTGGTTATTCTAGGCACAAAGACAATGCATTGTCTGGATTCTGCTGTAATCCTAGCATGGCATCATGATGTAAACTTGCAGCATGCTGTGAATACACCAAGCCAGAGTTTTAAACTAAGTTCTTTCTAGGTGGTTTGTATCAGAATTTCCTATTTTTCAGAAAGAGAAAAAATGTTTTAATGAATAACTACTATTTATTTGTGTTAGAAGTTAAGGAAAATGTTTACACACTGATTCCATGTGAATCCACAGGGAAACTAGACAAATTCTCCATTTTCTTTAGATGCATTGCCTTTGACAGCTGAAGAATATACATTTTAGCAAGGGTACAAAGTTTACTGAAAATTAAATGTTATTTGAAGTGCAGACTATCTTTTTTACAAAATACACACTCAGACAGCTAGTGGATGACACAGTGTATCAATGGCAGCTCCCAATCAGTGCCTCTTTCAAAGGAGATTTTATGATATCAGCATATCTAAAAAGAACAAACATTTACAATCATTTTGCAAACTGACAATCAGCTTCCCAAGGCACTTTGGTACATGTTTTGTTTTTCCATCTATAAAGGAACATGCTTATCTAGCTGTTTGATAGATACATTATGTTGTTCTTAGGAATTTATTAAAGTCAGGTGAATAATTATGGTTATAGAAAATTATCCAGTGCCACACTAAATCTCTCCATTCACTTATAACTGTTCAAGGGTTACTCTTCACCTTTCTTGCTTTCCAATACTCTTGACCAACACTTCTAAACAGAGATAGCCTGGATACAGATGGAATCTTAACTTAAATAATTTATTTTAAAAAAGGGGGAGGGGAGATAGTATGCCTCTAAGTTTGGAAAACTGCTTTATTTTTTCAATACCCCAGAGCTTTACTTCGAGGGCTGTTTGTTGCTATAGACAAGTTTGTCCATCTTCTCATGATGATATTCCAAAACTCCAGAAGAAGGTGTGATGATGTGGGGTTTGGTTTGTTGGTAGTTTGGGGGTTTTTTTATTAAACTCTACCAGTGTGAATCTGATTAAAACGTCAAGCTCTTATTGATGAGAGGTTACATACACACACTAATTAGAAGGTCTCAGTGATCCAGTTTTCTTGATTGCTGTTCTTTCACCTATTAGAAACTGTGTGGTGCAAGACAAAATCCTCATCCTGGATTTAAACCATGACACTGCTGATCATCTTTCTACAATTTATAAGAAGATATTCATTTCAAGTTTAGTGCAATGACTTCAAAATCTGGGTCTGACTTACTTTCAGGGTTGGTTTAGTCCTGCTAATGAAAGGACTACCACGTTGTCCTTTACATGTAGGTTTGTCATTTCTGCTGATCTAAAAAGGGGGATGTAGAAAGTGTCTTTTTAAAACCAAAGCATAAAATAAAAACTCAGTGACCTCCAGTGCTGAAAAGAGCAGCCTGCTTTCTTTTTGAAGCTCTGGGTCATTGTAGTGCCATGTTCCAGATATCCCATTCATTTAACTGGCAGGAATAGAGGACTGCTCAGCACTGGCTTCACCAAAGGTTTCTTTTCAATGGGCTATTTTTATGCTCTATTTATAATGCTGTAGTGAGTATTTTAGGAAAACTACTATTAAGCAAACAGTTCTCTAGTACTGAATTTTCACATGTGTTTTAGCTGTCTGGTTTGGCAGCCCAGTTTAAGACTACAAATGATAGGCTTTGCAGTAACAGCTCATTAGGCAGGAGGATGGGCTTGACCTTAAAGCCTGACTTCAGAGAACTGAGTTATCAGGTTTGCAGGACCCTTAGCTAATCTCTTATCTCTGTGTGCTTCAATTCTCTATCTATAGAATGAAGGATAATACTCTCTTTGCTTTCTCATATTGTAAACTCTTACTATACATGAAGCCAGTAGGACCACGAGTGTGGCGCTGACTGTGGTACTATTATAGCAATATATGCTACCTTATTGTTAAGTTCATATCATAAGGATGTGATGTTAGGTGTTAAAACATAGATGTATATATTATTAATATATAAAAGTATAAACAAAAAATGGACTTTCACAGTTCTGTGCTGGAGTCTGACATTATTTCACCCTAAATTCTGCCCTACACAGTCTGAATTGAGTAGTCAACAGCACATCCAGTTTCTCTCCATCTAAACAATACAGACCATTAAGAGTCCCCTTGGGCAGATCCTTCTCAATGCCACTGGAAATCCATCTCAGGTACCTGATGTTTCATTTGGTCTCTAACATTCAGTAGTTATGAAAGAAATTTGGAATGTTTCAACCAGTTAAGTTTCATGTACATCCTCCCATCACCACCCTCCATTTCTTCCCCTCCCCTCTTGCTAGGGTGTGAGCCAGGAGCCTTCTCCCAGGTCTTGCAGATGTTGACAGGACTGCTGAAGATGAGATTGTAGTGGCTCTAGCTGCTCTGCTGTTGTCTATCTGGATTTCTGACAAACTTCACTATTGGTTTAATTGTTGCTCCTTTAAAACGCTGAGAAGTCCATTATGAAATTGCTGGGGGGGGGGGAAGGAGAGAAATACTTCTTAGTGAGAGATTTAGTGCTCTAGTGTTTCATAGCAAAAATATATTATTTATGAAATACATGGTTGAAATTTGGGGCAATGTCTTACTTGGGTAATTTCAGTAGAAAATGTTTTTAAAAACCCAAACAAACAACAACCCCCATCCTCCCCCCCCCTCAAAAAAAACCCCCAAACAACAAAAACAATCAAAAAGCCAAACCCAAGAAGCTTTCTGACACAAAATTTTCTTCCTTTTTATTTTTTGGTCCCACGTTTTGCTTGCATAACTGCTGAAAAACCAAGTTCAATCCTCTCATCATTTCAAATGTTAGGGAGAAAGACAGGCTGCTATGTTCATCCCAGTTTCCAAACAGCCGTTGAAATTCAGGCTTAAGGGTCCATCCTGTTTGCATCTGCAAATAGCTTTATCCATATGTACAACTCCATTGAGATCGGTAAGCTTACTCATGTGAGTCAAGTTACCCAGGCATGTAAATATTTGCTGAATTAGGACTAAACTAGAAGGGAATGTAAACGTAGATGGTAAATCCTACTTAAGATAAAGGAGCTGAGCACCCACAACGATGACTGGAGTTAAGAGACTTAGTTCAGGTGCCTGTCACCCCTTACTCCCCAGTCAAGCTTTATGGATTTCTAAAGAGCTTTATAAAACAGAATTATCTTTAGCTTAATGCCTACAAAATGTACACGGTTTTGCTGTGCCGTTGACTTGTTCCAAAGTCAGCTCAAGCTAAATGCATTTCAGAGCATATCTGAGAAAATGTAGATGCTTTATGCATAGATAATCTTCAGATTATGGATGCTGAACTGGAAGGAAGGGGATTAAATTTACCTTTCTTAGGAACTGAAACAAGCCATTCAGAACCCATTCAAGAAGTCTCTGGTCCTAAATTCCACTGTCCCTGTCATTCAGTCTCTGCATGCTGAGTGAATTGATCCGATTGCTTATCTTTTTTAGGTTGATGCTTAAACTGATGAGGGAGTCTCTTTAAATCTGTCTCTCGTTGAAATGTAGGCACAGTGAGGAGGCATTAGTAAAGCACCCTTCTGGCATGTCCCTCTTTCTATTTGCAGCTCAGTTCTGCTACTCAGTATGAGTATGCAGCCCATCCAAGATTAAACTTAAGATACAGTAATCTTTTTTCAACTTCACAGACTTGCCAGTTTACCATCCCCTATGCACATTCCATGGGTTTACAGGCAGCACTATAGAGTGGAATAGTACTTTTTTGCATGGCTGTTTTGGGAGTGGTAGAGGCTTGCTTTCTTTTCACCAAGGCAATTTATGCATTGACAAGATTTCTTGGTACAGAGTTGTTAGAGGTTTGACTTTGGTTTCCTTTTCGCTGTTAACAGCTTAGTAAATCGAAACATCTTGGGACTACAGAGTGCAAGTTCTGCCACCACTTATTTCTGATGCTGTCATGCCTGGGGCTACAGCATTATTTTAATGTAGAATGAGTTTAGTAGCTTAGACCTGCTGACTCCATGGTTTATTCATTCTTAAACTGCAAGAACCCTTGGCTTCCTTTTGATGCCTACACTATTTGCATATGCTACCTGTGTGCTTTTACAGTCACTTAGTATTTGAATGTATATGCCCTCAGCAGCTATAAAGCATTAATGTTTTGCACTTGTGTAGCCTTTCATCCAAGAAGCTCAAAGTCTTTTGCTGACAATGATTAAGAATTACAGTCCCCTTTGAAGTGGGTAAATGCTACTACCTTCATGTCCCGGACAGCCAGAGCGAGGTGACTTTGCCCTGCATCCAACACGAAAGAAAGTGTCGGTGCTTGAGCTCCTGGTGCGTTCTCTTCAGCCCCTACTCCCCACAGCCTTTCACCTCATTTAAGAGCCTTAAGGGCTTGTAGGGCAGTATTCACCCTATTTAGCGGACCTGGTTATTTTCCCCTTGGTCTAGGGAAGGTGGCCTAGGAGGGGAAATAACGCGGCAGCGAGACCCACGCCAAAGCGCTCGGAGGAAGCCTCCCACCATGCCCCACTCCAACGTCCTGTTCTCACAACAAACTACGAGAGCAGATGAAACTCCACCTGGACCTTAGCTTGCTTCATCAACTGCCTCTTAAGCTGTTCGGAAGGGCAGGTGTCAATTAGGAAACGTCCTTATAGAGGAGAGCACGCCCGGTCATGCAGAATTTCTAGAGAGTTTAGGTGTAGTTATTTATATGCTGTGGTCCAGTGTGGTTACCTGACACGCATGGATTGCCTCGCTTGCAGCGGACTCAAGGGAAGGGAACTCTGGAGTGGAGCGGTATGCAGCGCCGGTGGGAGCAGCCGTGCCGGTGGAGCTTCCTGCGCAGGGCCAGGTTGGCTGGAGAGGGAGGGAGGGAGAGAAGGAGGCAGGACATGAGGGGTGGTCATCGGCAATGTATCGTGGGAGCCCAGCGATTCGGTTGCCCTCCCAGGGATGGGACTACCAGTATCCTCCGTCGCTTCTCCCCAGGCTGGTGCTGCGTCCCGGCAGCAGGTTTGCGACAGCTACCTACCTTGAATCCCGGTTTATTCCAGCCCCCCACTTTCTCCCAAGTTGCCAGGCTCCTGAGACACCTGGTGCATCATCTCGCACTACCGCTTAAGTAGAGATGAAACGCACAGAACAAGGCAACAAAATAAACTTCTCCGTAGAACGCGTGGCAGCGGAAGGCAGGCAGCTCCTAACTCGTCCCGCAGGGCAGAAACCTCGTGTTGGCTGCGGTTAGAGAAAGCCGCTGGAGGTGCCCACGGGGCAGTCACGGCAACCTCCCCCCACAGTACTCTCCCCAGGCACAAGCAGTCAGGCTGAGGCATCGCTTACCTGGCCTCTGCCCATCGGCAGGGAGGAGGCTCGCTAGGAAGAAAAACACCATACAAAGGAGGAGTTGTTGAAGTCTCATGTTTGCGGTCAGCGCAGAGGCGAGCTGTGGACTGGGTGTAGAGAGGCGATGAAATGGCTAGAACACGGCTGGTTGTGCTGGCAGTCCCCGGCCCGCCTCACATGCCATCCACAAGCTGGGGACCCGGAGGCTTTCTGCAGCAAGGTTAATGACCAGGCAGGGCAAGGTTCCTGGTTTGCGTTGCCGGCAGTGCCTCCCTCTCTTCCCTTCTCCCTTTCCTCGGTTTTGGGGTTTTTTTGTCACTCCCCCTTATTTTCCATAAGCAAACAACGCAGGAATGAAAACTCCGTGTAAACAGTAGCTCCGGTCAGTGCACTAGGGGCAAGGAGCCTCCTGAACAATGTAGCGACTGCACTTCAAATTCAAGCCAGGCAGGAAAAAAATATGTAAAACAAGCCACGATGTTCCCTCCCCCCTTTTGCAACTGTTTAAACTTTGCATTGCCCATATTGGTCCCACATGTAGAAAGCAATGGCAGTGGCAGGAAGTTCCCCTCCCCCTTTGTCCCTTCTGAAAGCGGGGGCTGGGACAACCCCCCCAAAACCAGCGCTCCTGGCAGCTTAAAAGCTTTCTGTCTTCTCTAAAGTAGCTGCGAAGCTGCGCCTATTGAGAGTGAAACTGGTAGCAGTTAGGCTAATGGGTGTCTTTTGTATCGTCAAGTATTTTTCAAGACTCAGAATATTCTGGACTTAATTTGCTAGTTGTTGGTTTTGTTCCATGTCGGGGAACATAGAAGTATTACACGATGTATCTGGCACAACAGTGCCGTTTGGGGGGGAACAGTTTTGGATGGGACGATACGTTCGCATTACCCGCCTGTACATTGCATTTTATTTGTACTGGGTGATTGGGAATGGCTTTAACAAATGACGATTGGAACAGCCTGGGTGGTAACAATGCGTATAGGCAAGCCTGGAGAGAAGGGAGACAAACCCTGTGAAATGTGTTAGCAGCAGCCGTCGGTTTGAAATCCAGTGAATTAGTGACATCTGTTAAAATTTGGGCTGGGCCCTTTCTTATTTTCAACCCTGTTTTCTTGGCATGGATTTGGAAAATGAAAATCTGTACCTTTTTAGGAAAAAAAGTTTGGTTTGAAAGATACAGAAAGGAGAGTTTCTGTACAGCTGAAATACTGCTATTATTAACAGAAAAGCATTATCTCAAGTGCTCTAAAGTTGTTCTTTTGCCGAATTCCTTGAAGGGTGGAATACATGCTTTTTAATTCACCTCCCCCTGTACTTTTTTCCTCCTGGAGTGAGTTTTCCCATTTTGTTTAAAAGCCTGTCTAACTCAATAGCACATGCTAGTAGCTCTTCCCAGAGTTAGGCATCATTATTGGGTTGCTTGATGTGTGTATGAGCTGGAAGACAACTTGCAGCTTGAATATGTGGTGGAAATAAGTGGGTTTAAAGTGATGGCAAGAATGCTGAGGACGATATCTCTGATAAAAGAGTAACAAAATCCTCTGCTGGTTCATCACATTGGTCTGTCATAAGCAGCACGAGCTCCCTGGTGCTCGTCTGTAAAGGCTGGTGGTCACTATACTTTCTCTGTACTAAAACTGGCCTTTAAGCTAGACTTCTGTTAAATATTGGTGCAAATAGCTCAGCTGAAGTCAGGGTCCCATAGTGCTCGTGACAGGATTGTCCTAAGATGTATGTAATTTCAAATATAAAGGTGGTGGAGAAGGAACAGACTCTGGAGAAGTGGTGCAGCCTGGTTTTGGCTGGGATAAAGTTAAATTTCTGCCTGGCAGCTGGTTAGCTTGAGAAGCTGAAAAATCCTTGAGTTAGTATAAACACTGTGTGGGAATAACTAAAAACATCAATGTTATCAAGATTATTCTCATACTAACTCCAAACCACAACACTGTGTCAGCTAACTAGGAAGAAAATTAACTTTATCCCAGCTGAAAGCAAGGCACAACTAGATCACACAGCAAGGTTGTGACAGAATGGAGGTAACATCCTCAACATCCTAAATCTCACTCCAGTGTCATCTCCACTAGGATGCTCTTAGGGATGTGTTCTCTTGTTCACTGTGAATGAGAACATGCTGGCCACCCCATTCATACAGCCTTGTAAACGATGATGACTTTCAATCAGCTGTATGAAGTTCACACTCTAACCTTAAGGTTTGTGCTGGTTTTGGCAAGGTGAAAGGTAGTATAGACTTCAAAGTGATAGAGACTCTGTAAAGAGCTAAAAGGGCAGAAAGAATGCATAGACCTTTGCCAGTCCCTCGGGCTATGTAGGCATCTTCTGCACCTGTATGTGGTGAAGTTTACAGGCATTCAGTGGAGACATTGCATTTTCAGAGAACTGAGTAAGGTACAATGTGCAAGTGCAGTATTTACTTCTTTTACCCTTAGCTTCTTACAAGCTGCTTATTCCATAGTTGCTCCATGCAGAAGTTTACAAAGGTTTATTGGACAGATAAAGTCCAGGTCACTGTAACGTGAGCATTACATGTTTCTTGTAATCTCCATGTAAGCTAGAGCAATATTTTGATGCTTACCCACTGAAGAAATGTTTACAACTTATTGTTCCAGTTATTGGGGTGGTTTTTGTGAGCAGCTTTCCTTCAGGAACTTACTTTCCTATGGTGTAGCACTACTTGAAATCAGGCAAAGAACAAGAGACCAAAATGTAATGATGTAACGTTTCTGCTTTTTCCAGTGGTTGCTGGTATGTTTTTATTTGGCTTAAGAGGAAAGGGACTGTGAAGTATATAGCATAATAGCAGATAATGCTTTATGAGCTAGAAGGATTTGTTCTGTGATTGAACAACTTCCTTTCTCTCTTATAATCTGAAAGGAACATGGTGATGATTTCAGCATTTATTACCCATATCATTGCTCTTTTTCCAGCAGGCACTCTGTTCCCTACTTCTCCTTTTGATAGGATCAAAATAGTCAAATTATCAGTTTACTTCCAGAAAGTGGGGAAAAAAGGTAGTTAGGACACCACAGAAATCATTCCAAAAGTTACAGCAAGGAAAATGTAGGACTGCCAAAAGATGTGACATTGTCTTTTGCTTGACACATTACTGGAAGTTGTTCTGTACTGTATCACTTCACTGGATAGAAATTGGTCTGCATGACTTCTTCAGTAAAGACAGAGTGTTGTAGTCGATTTCTATGGGGGAAATAATTTGAGATAATTGTGCCATTTCTAAGTTTAAGATTGGGAGGAATAGGAGAAAAAAGTGACTGAGGGAATATAAAATGATTTTGTCACATACAGACCCCCAAAATATTTTGATAATTTAAATGAGCACAAGATAAAATAATGGGTAGGGATAGTAAAAGTCATAGTAAAAAGGAGTAGAATAAGCAGAGCTGGATGATAACAGGAGAGGAAGATAATTGGATGCTTCCTAGTAAGGACTTAAGGGGCTAATAAGCATTCCCTGTTGGACTGCCAGTCAGAAATGGAATCCTACCTTTCCTCTGAAGGCCAGCACAAAGCTGTAAACTCCAGTGTTTATGGCTAATCTTTGAGAAAGTCTTCCAAGTGCTGTTGGTATAAAATGTGGAGTGAAGATTCTCATTTGCAGGAGTTAGTAGTTCTCTGTGGCAGTACTGGTTTCAGCCTCTATCTCGGACATCACTTTCCCTCCTGGAGATCTGTAACAACACATTGATCGTTGTGGCTCTATCCTGTGCTATGAGGAGCCAGGCTGAATGCTCAGCAGTGATAGTAACAGTGAAAATCCTTGTTTATTTTGACTTGGGAGTGTCAGATAAGATATCATATTAGAGTTTCTAATCAGATTTTCTAACTTTGTGCTTCCCAAATTCGTTCACCCTTCTGGTCCAGAGGAGTTATTTCACTAACCAGAGACCATCAGAGATAGAAACATTTACTCTGGAAGAATTTGGTGCAGCAAATAATCAAGGCCAATGGCAAGTGTCATTAGGAAAAGGTCTAGGCTTTTCCTTGCTCCTTCCACTGTACTGCAGGATGGTATATGAGCTATGTCACAAATGAAAGATAAAATGCCCAAAACAATTGAGTTGCCTCTTGGGGGAAAAGGTTGGCGAAGAAATGCTCAAAGGGATACATTTTGAAGTGTTTGGATGTCTGTGTGTGTTTTTTCCCCACTTATTTCACTGGGATGATCATCTCATGGTTTTATTGGGCTTATGTGCCAGCCAGGAATATAAATGATGTTTTTTTCCTTCAGCTCAGGGTACAGCATCAGAAGTCAAATACCATGTTTGCCTTCTTCATTGACTGTAATTGTGAGAACTGCTTTTTCTGGACAAAACTCCTAAGCTTGGAAATGGAGTTCAGTAGAAAATGATGGTCATGATTTTAATCTGTGCTTGGAAATGAAAGCCTCCTCAGAAATGCTAAGCTGTTCCTCCTCTTTTGCATTTTATGCTTTTTTCTGGAGTGAGGGTGGGTGAAAGTCATCTGCCTGTTTGTGCTCAGCTGCTTTTCCTGCCCTGGGGTGGGGGACAGAGAGGGAGAGGGGAAGGACAGAAGAAAATGGTGGTGGGGGGGCAGGAGGAATGCATAGCAGTAACCTGACACGGGAGACAGATGTGTTTGAGGAAAGGAAATGGGGGGGTGGGGGGATGGTGCTGTGCCTTGGACTAGGCTAAACCTTGTAGAATTCTGGCTTGATTTCCTGTTTGAGAGGTTTTCCATGTGCATTGCAGAGATGCACAGCCCAGACAGTATGTTTTCTTTAACTTTCCATTGGGAAGAAGGTTTGCTGTGTCCATGGCAGCATCTCCAGGGTCTTTACCATAGTACAAGTCATAATTATAATTATTAGAAGAATAGGAGAAAGGAAAAACACTCTCTCAGATGTTAGTCTTACTTCTGTAATCCTCCAATCCATAGCCTTGATAAAGTTCCTCCTAGAAAAATGATCCTACAGCACTGTATGGATAGCTTTTCCTTTTTACTTCAGGAAAATACCTTTACATGGGCTTGAAGGTGCACTTATTTTCCAGTTGTTTTCTATCCCCAATAAGTAAATTTGATTTTAGGATTCATCTAGGAAAAAGATAAATATATATATAATGTTTTTTAATAGGGAAAAGAGGCAAACTGTGGAGCAGCAGTGCCTGTGATCCCCACCAGCATGACCACATGTTCTGTTTCAGGCAGCCCATTTGGGGTCAGATTCTTCTCTGGCACCAGTCATAATTTCAGAGCCTTTTTAGTTTGTGACATTTTTGTTGTCTTGAACTAATGCTGCTCAAGAAAAAAACCCCTGCAATGCTTGCAAAGCACAAGGTTCTAGAGTGAATTTTTATTTGCTTGTTAGGTTTCAAATATGTAACTCCCTTCCATATCTGGACCCTTTATGCCCTAGGTTTCAGCAGGGAAATTCTTTTCAAAGTATTTTTTTTCATATTACAGGGAAAATGCTCACAAGTGATCATGTAAATAAGACAAAGTTACCTTCTGCTACAGTTTCTAACATGCACACTTAGGAAAGAGGTGCTGCTAACATATTTAATGTGCATGTAACTGGTTATAATAGCCAGGGAAAGTTCAATAAAGAAACAGATCTATTTTTATCCTAAATGAGCTTCAGAGTTGGAAAAAAGTGGGTTTTATTTAAACCTGTTGATTTCATTGTACAAATTTGAGTAAGCTTTTCACATAGAAAGATCTGTATTTCCTGGAGCTCCTTTGCTGCATGACTGCTCTTCTGCTTTGGATCTGGGCAGCCACCAGCCACAGCAAAACTTGAATGCAGGAAATGCTAGGATGTGCCTGGCAAATTTCTGTAGGGGTTGGGTGAGGGATTACTTGAGGGAGAATTTCAAATGACCTTCCAGCTCTTTGCATAGTTCTCCTTCTGACTTTGGGTAGTAAATTTGGGCTGCAGTTTCAAAAGATTGTTTTTAAGTTGCTTGCAGTTTATCAGCAGGGACATGGTGTTGTGTGAAGCAGCTCAGGAGGAGGAGTGAGCTTGGCTTCTCATGAGGGGGTAGAGAGTGATATTTTAGCATTCCAAATCATCATCACCATTACTATTAACCCTCCAGAAGCCCAGTCACCAACTTGCATCAAGGTGAAGTGTGCACTTTATATATAAGGGTTTTCCAGTGAGGGTTTTTTTGGACCTTTCTGGTCAAGTCCTTTGAACTTTACCTCCTAGCAAGAAGGCTGCAGCTCTGCTTCACTCTTCATTGACAGCCAGGCTGTGGTACTGCCTTTTGTATTTTTCCTGTCTGAATTATTGCTTTACCTGCTGTGATCAGGAAGGGCAGCCTTTCTGTTGCAGACACAACCGGTGAGAGGTACCAAAGGATCCTTGCCTTAAGCTCTCAGAGAAGATCTTGAAGATTCCAGGCTCATCAAAGGTTTGTAATGGATACTGTACTCCCTCAAAAATAGATGAATTCAGGAAGCAAAACAGCAGCCAAAACCACCAACCCTCAGACAAAAACAGATGCTTCATGGAAGGGAGGTTACGTTAGGTTATGTGCACAACTTACCCTAGTGTCAGGAAGTGCAGTTCATGAGGTGTGTTGCATTGCAGCTCTAGAAACTCTCAGTTGAGTTTGGCAGTGTTTTTGTTTGCTTTTGAGGCTAGTAAATATTTTCAGCTTGCAAATTTCTGTTACTGGAGTCCCTGAGGACTTTTGCCTTTTGATGTGCACTGTTTTATAATGTCTACTTTGCCAAAGGAGATGTGCTCCTTGCTCCTTTCAACTTCTTCCTGATTGCAGGGTTTGAATCTTTCAAAACCAGCAGGATAATGCTGTTATTGATACAGATGTGAAGATGCTGATGGATCAGATCTGCAACATTTGACTATTTTGGAAGAGTTCTCTGGTTAGGTAATAATTGCTTCTGTGTGCTTGTGTGTCCCAATCATAAACTGACAGATTTCTTTATACTGGAAGCACACTTACCTACTGGGTGAGAAATCCTCTTTTCAGTAACAGCTTGCTTTTTATTAATGTGAGAAACTACTCTGCAGTTCCTTGCAATGACACAGTGCAGTAGAACTGAATCCAAAATTATAACCAGGTCCTGCAAAATTTGCACACTCAGTGAACTTTCATGCATCAAGTTAAGTTGAGAATGAAACTTTCAAAACTGAGACGTGGGTCTCACCATTTGGGGACCAGTGTTGCTAATATTCATACCTCACACTTGAAGGATGGGACAGCTAGTACCATTTGCATTAGATTCCAGGCTTGATATAATGAGATTTAAGAGTATAGTGGGATGAATGTGTCCTAGAAGAGATGTTAGTTGACCAATTTAGGCTTTTGTCCTTCAAGATGATGCAAACAAGGTGAAGGAGTAATTAGCCATTTCTTAACTAGGTAAGTTTAAAGAATCTTTAATCTATATTAGCTTTCATGATGTAAATACTTACAGTACTAGGGGCATGAAAACTGTCTCAGAATTCACACAGAAATTGACTGCAGTCATTTTCAGAAGGCACCAACAAAATGATTATTCTTTGTCCTGTTTTTCAAAGGAGTAATGTGCATTTACTAGGAGCTTTGATTTGCATCTTGAGAGCAACAAACTCAGCTTACAGGTTTTTTGCTGGAGAATACTGTATCATTTCCTCAGTGTGTATCAGTAATAACCGAATTGTTAAAGTAATGTTTATACTGCAAATATATATTTTTCTCATAGATTTGTCCAAGAAGACCCCAAGAAGAAAGGTTTATTAGACTTTAAGCTTAAATGACTCAGTGTCATGCTTACAGAACTGTGACTACACTCTTTGTACAGACTTTTAATAGAGCTTTTCAGTGGAATGTAGTGATTTACAGCTAAGCTGGTTGAAATACATTATTTTCAGGGTTTGGTGCAGTTGTTACACATTAACTAGTGGTGTGTTAACAGCTAAGTAAATGTTTGGCAACTGATCAGAAGCTCTAAATGAGGTCATAACATATGGAGAGGTTCGGAGAGCTTGCAATTCCTGTGTGTCTCAATGAATATTGTAGCTGTTAAGCACCCTTCTCAGCTCCTGGGCTCCCACCCAGAGGTGTGCTGGGCTGGAGGTGGATATTTAAGCTATTCAGCAGGTCTGTCAGCCTCACTAAGGCTGCTCATCTGCTTAAAAGTATGTACAGGGAAGAACACATTGGTGTCATGGCACAAATAAGTACTTGTTGGGACCAAGTTTTGGTATGGCAAGGGGAAAGAGTTGAAAAATATCTTTATCCAGCATGCTAAGTTGCTGCTCATTCATGTATGTGAGCAGCAAGTGATGTCCTCTCTGAAAAGCATTGTTTTCTATCTGATTGCAGCTCACTAAATCAAATAGATTTAATCAAATAGATATAATGTACTTTTTTTCTCCTTGTCTAGAAATTATCATTATAGCTGACATGATGCATGCAGACCAGTGGAAAGTAATGATTTTAGGTTAATAGGCATGTTTCTTCATTATGACAGGCTTAATTAAAAGCCAGCTCTTCAGCCCAGTATTTCAGAGGGAATAGTTTCTATGTCCCTTAGGTTGCCTCCCATGGTTTTGGTATAATTTGGATAGGTGAATTGACTCCATGCCAGTGGCCACTGAGTGGAATGGCATGGTAAGTAGAAATGCAGAAAAGCTAAGTATCTTCTTGAATGAGGGAGCTTCTAGGAAAAAAATAGGTTCTGAAGTATTCCGTGGGAAGTAGGGGAGATCTTTGCAATTTGCACTGGAAAACTGGTCACCAATGGTCAGTTAATATTCTGATTCTTAGTATTCTTAATATTGAGCAAACCTAACAGACATGAAAATGAGTTATTTGGGCATTTGTATGGGGTAGCTCTCCTAGTGAGTGCTAGAGGCCACAAAGAAATACTGACATAAAACACAAAGGAAAAGTGTTTTCTGGATTCGATTTTTTGTTTTGTTGGAATACTATCAGTTCATTCAGTTTCATTATCTCTGCTGTTATCAAACAGGAAATCCTGTCTTTGCCTTCCTGCCCCTGAGAGGCAGTCTTATCAACCAACCATTCTTTGCCTTTGGCTCCCCAAAGTTTCTTCCACTTCTAGTATCTGAGAGAGCGATTAACTCTGAAAGGAGCAGGTGGAGCCACACCCCTTGGGATATTTTGAGAGAAGACAGAAAAGATTAACCTTGGCTTGCTGAAGCTGATAAAGTGGCCTGATTTTTGGTTTGTTCAGGATTTGCCTTACAGAAAATAGAATCACTGCTCAGAAGGGACCTTGCTGTCAGTGATGGCAGAACCATGTTTAGCAATAGTATCAGCTCTGACACTAATTGTGGTGTTAGGTATTCAGAACCTAGCTACCTGAAGTTAAATATCTTCAACTGGAATGATTTGGGGAATGTGTTTTGGCTTTCTGTTGGATTCTGAGTTTGACTTTTTTGGGTTTGTTGGGACTTTTTTGGTGAAGAAAAAAAGAGCCTTCAGTGCAGGCTCCTTTTGGAACAGATTTTGTGAAACCAAATATTGATCTTTTTGATGAGAATCCAGGATCTGTGGGAGTGTATTGGTTTTATTTTTTAACCCAAACTTAAAAGAAAATTTCTGTTGACTTAGAAGTGCAGTTTAAAAGAAAAATCCCAGTGACCTTTATTTAGAACTAATTTCTCTCACTTTCAGTATGTCGATATCCCATAGTGAGTACCAACCATGGTGTAGTGCAGACTTCAAGGATGGAGATGAACCTAAATCCTCAAATTAGTTTGGCTGAGGTTTTTAACAGTTAATTTTGATATTTTTTAGTTGCTTGTAGCTCCCTTGTTCATATAGAAAGCCAGCAGAAGCAGAAGCTTAATCAAATGTGGAAGAGATCATATGCTCACTGGCTGCAGTGAGCCTGTCCCTTTGTTTGAAGGCATGTGTAGAAAAGTGGAGAATTGTGGGTTTGAACAATAAATATGTTTTATTTTACACTTGTAAATGAAAAAGTCTCTGTGTGAGGGCATAGTTTTCCCCCCATTAACTTACCATCTAAGATGCAGTTTGTTACAGACTTCAGTTTCCCACGGCAAAGCTCTCATTCTTTCCTTGACACTTCCCCACCCTGGTGTTCTCCCTGCCTAACCATAAGCCCAATGGAGATATTCAGATGCCATCATAACTTTGCTTCTGGTTTCAGTGTATCCTGTAGATGTTTCCAGGTGATGAAAGGAGACCTTTTGAAACTTGTATGCTCCTTTCTGGTTTTTGGCCAGTGATGGAATGCACAGCCCAGTGCTGACAGACTGCTTTTGTCTCGTTGCCACGTAGGCTTCATTTATGCAGCCTTATCAATCTTGGCTTTATGGGGTGATGTGTCCTATAAACAAGATGAAGAGTGCCCCTTTTGGAATGGATTTGTTAATGCTGAGAGAGAGTGACATTGTCTCCCTCTAACCTCCCCACCACCCTTTGGGAAAACAGCAGAGTTTAGAGTTAATGGACTAATTACATGTAGAGCAAAGGTCTTTGTTCTGCAAGTCACTGCAAGGTGACACCTGTATTGTCTTCTATTAAAAATAAGATGGTGTTTCAGAGAGGAGAAATAGGGAGGAAAAGCCTGGCAGGGCAGCTCATAAAGAAAAGCCTATTGTGTTTAACAGAGTAAATCTTGAAAGGCCTTGGCTGTGTTTGTATCTGTTACAGTTCTTCCAGATGATTATTGATTTCACAGATATTAGACAATTGTAACTCTTCTAAAAGCATTTAAGTGCTTTTTAGAAACATTTCTGTTTCTTTGTGTGTTTTTAGGCTTGTATGAAGGGTAGCTTTAATCCCTAAACTTTGGAACTGCTCTTCCCAAAACTACCCATAGTCTTTGAATTATTTTACTCAATTTAAGAGCTTGGACTTGGATTGTTAACTTTATGCTGTTGCTACGTTAATTGATAGTTAAATGGTACAGCTGATGAAACAAAGATTAAAATTATTAAACTGGGAAGGGCATTTCTTTTGATGGACACTTCAAAACTATGGGGTTTTATGTGCTTATATTAAAACAATATATATGACCTTTACTATAGCCATCATCCCATTACAGAATAACCAAAGACAGTTAGAAATAAAGGAAATATCAGCAATTGCAAACTGGATTCATTTTGAACTAATTATGGATTGAAGATGAGTACAACAGATGAAGTCCAACTTAATGGGCATTTGTTCCACAGAAGCTGGTCTCAACTATTCTGAGTAAAGGCACCAGAACCATATGTAATGTAATGTCAATGTCACTGACTCTTTTGCTCTGCAAGCCTTCTCCTGTGGGAGCTGCACTACTCACTTATGCAGGTGTAACCTCAGTCTTCTATGTCAGAACTTTCTTTTTGCAGTCTGGTTTAAGGATAAAAGTGGGACTATCCCCTTATAATACAAGGGCACCTCAAGAGTGAGCCTCAGAGACATCTAGAGAATAACAAGGAGCTGAGGTACATTGTAGCAAGGGATCAGAAAAGTCCAGCAAGGGTGGATTTTATTTTATTTAAACACAGAATACTTAATTTATGGTTGGTCTGCCTTGCTCAGCCTCAACATACTGTACAGTTGGAAAGTTAGAATGGCACATTTGTGCTTTGCATGGCAATGATCACTTTGAGGGTTATTAGGAAAGGAGTGAGAATACATCCTGAATTTGCATTTAAGAAATAGGTGAATGCTTTTTTAAACACTTTAATATGACCTTTCTTTAGAATATCTAAAGACAGTGCCATGAATTTACATCTGCCAATTCCACTTTGGTAAATTCAAGATTTACAAGTATCATGCAGGACTGAGGTCACATCATGTACTTAATTCCTCTCAAGAACTCAGACCAACATGCAGTTTGGCTCTTAGCTGACTTAGAGAGTTAGTATTTATGTCTAACTTCTTTTTTTGGTGGCTTTTTCTTCTGTCTTGTATTGCAATGTCATCTTTGAAGATGTTATTGCTGGAATTAGTTCCTTCTCCCTGTACCAGTGCACAGCCATCCTGAATTTGTTACATCAAAGGGTACAGACTGAGAAGACAAATAATGAAATGACCCATAACACAGGTAAATGATACTTCTAGGATCAAAGGGGTCCTCTATGAATACTGTGTGCTGCTCTGTTCTGCCACTCATAGAAAGTGTCATCTGGTTGCAAAGGCTGTAGTGAGGTAGCTTTTGTTGTCAGTCTTTCAGGATCTTCCTGTTTTCATTGTTTGCTAATTGATCACAAATATATGAAGCTGAATGTAAGGCTTGGTCAAATAGCAGTTCATGTGACATGACTATGTTACTAGTTGGGGGCTAGGCCTCTGGACCACTTTCAGCTGAAAGAGGAAACAGTCACCAGTAGTCTTTTGGAATTAGATGGAGATGACTAAGAGTTTTCTGGTGCAAGAAAACAGTATACAGCAAAATGTTACATTTAAATCTCATCTTGAACCTAGACCATTGTTTTTAGTCATTGAAAGTGAATTAAGAAGCAAAATTCATGCTGCTTCTAGCACAAGAAAGCCCATGTAGGAAGTTGTAGAACAACTAGTGCAGCTGTAGCTTAGGCTGAATGCAGTTAGGTTGCATAGAAATGCTGAGAGGTGCATTCTTTGAAGTATGTTTCCCTAGGAATCAGGGATGTGTCTGCCAGTGCTGCTGTCCTCTCTTCCTTTACTCATTCCTTGCTTTTCTTTTTACATAAAGATCTTACTCAGCTGGTGAGGTTAATACTTTACAAATGATGACCTTTGAACTAGATTGACTACTTCACTGTGGTGCAAATCAATCATGAAACTAAAAATCACCCTGAGTATTAGAAAGCAGAAATATCTGTGCTGTGAAGCATTTTTCATGTTGCAGCTCCTCTGATTATCACAGAGAAGAGCTGCTCTCCTACAGCAAAATCATTTGCACTAGGTGTGTGTGATATAATGTTTAGACTAATAAATTAAAGGTATTGTGGTTGTCTAGAAGTTGATGGCTGGATCACCAGCTAGGATAAATTTCCATGCTGCTGCTGAGAGTTGGAGGTGTTACTAAAAGACTTGTTACTTAGAATCCAAACCTGAGTATGGTGCCTGGTAACATAGAAACATTTCCATTCGAAATGAAGCAGAAATCTGCATCGCCTTGTGTATCTTCTACCTTGTAGCCCAGCCCAGAGCTCATCCAGCCTCCTAACATGCAAAATAGAGTCTAACAATTAGTCTATGAACTACATTGTCCTTCCCTTGCTTCTTTTTGCTTGTGGACAGAAGCAGCAGTGCTGGAGTAGCACTGATGCTCGAGACCTGAGGAAATGAGTAGGATCCAAACACTGCAGAAATGCTGTGTCTTGTTTGATAATGAAAATTGAATAGCTACTGCAATAATACAGTCTTATTGTAAAAAAATAAATAACAAAAATACATTCTCTTCTGATGCTGATGTTCTGTTGACTCAAGAGATACTAGAGAGGGCTGTTAAATATACTTTATACATGACTGAAAAGTAGCGGGGGGGAAACAAACACAACCTCTGAATTTAAAGTTTTTCCTTTTGGAATGTAGAGCAGATGTGCTCTGTAAAATAAGCCCTGGTGCTTTCATTAAGGCCATGAAGTGGGGCTGTAAAAAGGTGCTGAAGCAGCTTCATTGAGTTGTGGTTCATTAACTCGAGTTTTCACGTCTGGATTCCATCTGATGGATGATCAGATCCTTCCTTTCTCATGTCTGTTTGCTCACTGTCTTCAGGTGACCAGCTTCCAGATCTACCTCTTTCAGAAGGGTTTCCAACAGTGGCCCTGGGGAACATTTAAACCTCTTCAGTCATACTTGAATGTGGCTTTTTCTTGTTGGGCTTTCTCCTTTTCTTCTGCTCTTTCGGTGTGAAGCTTTCCTCTGGGGAGAACAGAGTCATCATTAGTGAAAAGCATTTTAGATTGGGAGAGATTGTGAGGTGAAAGTTTTCCTGTTGGACCAGACTTCTTTCTGGAGGTCAGAAAATTCTTACATGCATTAAAAATAGAAACTGTAGAAGCCTTCTTGAGCACCAGGTGCCTTCTGGTTCAGGCTTGCTGTGAGGGAGTGAAGAGGCAATGTTTTCCACACCACCCACGTAAGACAACCCCCATAATTTATGGTATGTGGCCATCTGTGTGTTTCCCAAGTTCTTGTTTCTTTATTAAAATTAACTGTTGGAGCCAAACCCAGAACATTAATTCTATGGGCAGTGGAAAAGAGATGGAATAAGTAAAGAATGTTCCTCCCTTTATTTCAAGCTGTCTGTAACTGGAAGTTGTGTCATGATTGTTTGGTTTCCTCAGAGAAGGAATTGATGCTCTCAGACCAATGCCAAATAGCACATCTCTGGTTAGCAGTAAATATATCTGTATGGACATAGAATTATTTGGTTTCCCCACTAGAATTAAAATACTGAAAAATAACAAATTCAGAACTTGGAATTTATCTGGCAAGTCTAATTCCAAATTTTAATCAGTGTACCAAAGTCTTATTGTCCTGGTTTGGGCTGGAGTGGAACAGCCTGAAGCAGGACAGTTATCCTCTGTGTTACACAGTTTGAGCACAGATTGACCATGTTTGCCCAGAAATCTACTCACACCCTTTCTTCCCACTGATCAGCCACAAACAAATGTATATGGGATTGAAGGCTATCTAGGGAGGAATACAGGGAACAAAGGAAAATAAATTGAGTTATGTTTCCAAGATTCTGGCCAGGTAGCTAAGCTTGTCTATGCTTCTACAGATGCCTGCATACTTCACAGATAGTGTTAAGCAGTTGCCTGTGAAGTTTGTGAAGGCAGAGCTAGAACAAGAAGTCAGTAGAACAGAAAGGAACACAAGAATGAAGCAGAAGCATGAACTGATTCAGACACATTTTGAATGTTTCTAGCTCCAAAATGAGTCTGAGTAGGTGCTTACACCTCTAACTCTGCAGCATCTTAGTAATTTTCCAGGGTACAAAGCCAAGAGAGATCCCTGAGATTAGCAAACCCTTTTCTTCCTATGTTCTTTCAGCTATGAATTCTCCTACACACAGAGAACTGGGAAGCCCTTATTCTGCTCCCAAAACATAGTCCTCAAGAATCCCTTTCTAAACACCACTCACTGATGGGGTGCAAGACTATAATATTAATAAGGGAAAAGTAGAATTACTAGACTGTGAATAGGAGCTGATGGAGTCATCTTATTTATTGCCTTCTTCCAACCCAAACTGTTAGGTTTTTAATCTGGGAAGGGCTTCTTAACCTCTCTGCCACTTAGTCTGGTAGATATATACTTATCAGCAACATTTACCTCCCAGGGAGAGGAAGACTGTATTCTATACTTTTGAGTTTAATAAGAAAGTCATCCAATCCACAAGTGTTACCCAAGGATTCAAAAGCAATCCTGTGACTCCAATATGGGTTGAGTTCAGTCCTAAAATAATATGTGCCAATTCTTTAGGGATTCCTGGGAAAGTCTGAATGTTCAGTTCTAACTCCCACATCATCCATCTGAAACCACAGGACAGTTTTCCCTTTCTTTTGTATCCTCCCCTCTAGTGCTTTTCAAAGGTGGCTTGTTTTCCCTCAGTACTGCTGCAAAAGGGAGTTAGTAAACTTTAAAGCTGATATATTGGGAGGCAGAGGAGTGACATAAAAGCACCCTGGTAATGTTTTTGTGTGGGGGAAGACTTGCTGTAGGCCTGCTATGGTTCTTCAGAAATTTCCTCTGAAAAAAAGCAGGACAAGGAAACAATTTTGCTCTCATTGACCCAGACCCTTTGAGTTTTGTAGTTGATTTTGCTCTGTCTTTGAATACCTCCATTGCATTCTGATCAGTGCAAGACTTTAGGGTCTGCTCCTTCTGTCATTTTTGAGTTGAAATCCTGAATGCAATCTGCATTTGACAGTGATGTTTATGAATGGAAGCAAGTCCCTGGTGCTTACACTGAGTGAATGGGAGACAGAGAGGAGAAGCACTTGTTGCTATGAGGTTCTCCTGCTAGCCAAAGGGTAGAATTAGCCAAGAGCCTGTGCTGGTTCTTTCTGTTGCTGCCATAGGAATCTTCTCCTTCCAGGTGGTGTGCTTCTCTCGGTGCTTTCTGCCCTATCCTCAAGCAATTTGGCATAGGTCCTCCAGTGAAACAGAAGCATTGCTTCTGTTATGATCACTTAGCAGGTAAGGTCATTCTCGTAGGAAGTGGAGAACTGAATTTCTGTGCCTCCATCAAGGGAGCCTAAAGGCACTGAAGTGCTAACCACCAAATTGTAACCTAAACTGAAAGAACGATCTGTCCTGTTGCAAGTGTGTAGAAAAGAGTTAAAATGCTGTAGGCTTCTGCTGTGGTTTGTGCCCCTGCCGAGATGCAGATGCACAAGGAAATTTAAGTAACTTTTAAAAACAGTGTTTTAGTAGACAATTCTTCCTTCCCCCTCCACCCCCCAAGCTGATTTTCTTCCTGTAAAAAAAAAAAAAAAGAAATTATAGCTAAGGAGAAAGAAATTTTATGGGGCAAGGAGCGTTTCTTGCTAGTATCTTCCTTGCTGCCTTGCCATTTGGATTATGCTCGGTGAGTGCAGCAAACCAGTAAGCTCATTCCACCCAAATTCAACGAGTGCATACGAAATCAAATTTCCCTGTGGCAAAAAAGCTGCGAAGTAAATACAACCTCCTTGCAGGCACCTCTGTTTGGAACGGCTGGTCACGCTACGGAGATACAAATGGCAAGACGGGCACTGTAGTTCTCAGAGCAGAGATTTCAAAGGCAAGAAGCCACCGCTGGGAGCAGGGCTGCCCGGAGCTCATGCGGAGGTGCCGGTCCTTGCAAGGTAACGCGTCCCCGGGCAGCGCAGCTGGCGGCTTGCGGTGACTAGAGAGCGCCCTCTAGTGGGAGACTTATTGCATGAACTCTGCTTGAAACTCTTGCTTTCTCTGGCAGCAAAAGCATCACAAGCTGCGGATGTCTTGCTCACTCTTAACTTTGGTACAATAAATTAACAATCCTCTGCCTTTCTTAAAACTCTGAAAGAATATGGAGCTTTGCTTCAGAGCGCTGTGGTTTGGTTCCCGAGAGGGACGGGTACAGGTCAGATGGTTCAGGGAATCAACTCAAGGCTTATCTGCTACACAAGAAAGAACCAAAAGAAAGCAGACAAGTGCTTCATTGCTGTTATTCGTTATATAGAAGAGCAACAGTGGCAGTGGGGCCTGAAAATTATGCTCCATATAAGTTGTGACTGTGGGTTTAGCCCCTTCTAAAAGAGCAGCTGGGAACACGTGCTGCAGCCTCCTTCAGAATGGCACATCCACTACAGGTCCCCAGGCAATTTGCATTCTTGTCAGCTTTTGCTTTGATCTGTGTCCTGTTCTTCTGGTTGTGCCAGATGCCAGCCTGTAAACCTCTAACTATAAAGAATAATACACAGTGCCAGCAAAAGGCATTTTGTAACACATGCAGTGAGCATATTCTTGATGTTAGATGTAAGTTTTCTGTAGTGGTTCCACAAGCTACTGTTATGCATAGTACATTGACACCTGCCTTATTTTAAAGGTAATTTTCATGTTTCTTAGGGCTAGGATTTGGAAATAGAAATCTTTTGACAACAAGACATGTGCATAACAGTCTTTCCTATAGAAATTTCCTTATGATACATCCTGGGAGGCATTTCTGCATTTTTCAGAGGTGTCCATCTAACTACCTACCTTTCTAACTACCTTATTTGATACTTCTGGTGCTCTGATATAGTCTTAACCTGGAGCAGGAGAACTAGTCCTGCTGAGTATGCCCAGGTCTACCAGATATTTGCACCTGTAAGTTACTAAACTGGGGGTCTGCTCTCACATAGTGCTTAGCAGAAGATCTAACTTTCTCTTTGCAAACTGAAAGCATGGCTGTAGTGACAGGACAAGCAAAAAGTTCTTGTGTAGTTTTGGCACTAAGGAAGTGCTGTCAGAGCTACTGATGCTGCATCTCTCTTGTAAGTTACTGTGGAAGCTGAGGACAAGGAAGGAAACTTAACCTTCTCTTTGTAGGTCTGCAGGCATAAGTTTAAAACCAATATGATTCCATTCAAATTAGCTTCCCTTTTTAGTCCTGTCAGGCACATCTCAGACAGGTGAAACAGTGTGGTTTTTTTTCCACATGTAAGCCTGTGCCAAACTCATTTGTTGCCATGAGGACTGCAGCCTTCCCCCATCCTTGTTAGGGTGCGAGGAGTGGCTGTCCTTGCCCTGTCGGTACCGTGGACTCCTGCCAGGAAAAACTGCTTGTGTCCACGCTGCCTGGCTGCAGTCAGTTCTCATGGCAACCACACTTTATCTGCAGAAGTGGGCATTCTTTTCTAATGCTTTCCCCTTCTGGGTAGAACTGATGCAAAATCCAAGGGAGCAGAAGAGCAAGAAAGAAACCTACCTGGCACACAAGCAGCAAACACTGGGACACCTATTTACCTTTTGTGCTGTTTCACTAATGATTGGACAGCCTGAAGTTTTACAAGAGGATGCATGTTAAAAGCACTCCATTAGCATTGCCCAGCAATATGCCCAGACAGTAATTTATCTTTTTTTAGACAGAAGTCAAATTAACACAGCATTTGTTTCTGTCAGATGTGGCAGAAACCAATGGCTATATTGCTGTGTGTCCCAGGAGGTTATTTCAGTCCCTTCCTCCTTCCTTTCCTTCCCCTCCTCTCTAGTTTGAGGAAGCTTGTCAGGGCAAGGATGATCCTTTGGGAGGCTGGGAAGAAGAGAGGAACTGCTTTGTTGGCAGGGAGGGCCAGAGCAACCTATTCCCTCTCTGCTCCAGAGGTCCCAGTGGGGCTCCCATCAGCAGGGCCTGAGGTGGCACAATAATGACAGTGACAGGACTGTGCCTGTACATGGGAATCTCCCACTGATGTTGTGAGGTTGTGTTAAATCTCCTTTATAGAACTAGCAGTTGCACCTTTCCCCCCCCCCAGATTTCAAAACCTTTTGAACAGGAGAAATGCTCCCTGCACTCTTGATCTCCTTTCCACCCTTTTAAAAGGGAGCAAAGTCTTGCCTTCAGCCTGATAAAAACAAACTTTTACCTTGCTTACAAGAACAGCCTCAGTTTTGCCAGCCTAAGCATCTTACATCTCCTCAGACCATGAAGCAGAACTGCTGGTAGGAGAAAACCCTCCCCTCCAGAGAACAGGCACTTATTCACTGGGAGGTTACTTACAGTGCTGCTCTTAACTGTGACAGGGCTCAGCCCAAGTCAGCAGATCTGGCTGTAAAAGGTCTTGGTCTTATACCTTTATGCAATATCTGTGTTTGTGACTTTTATTGATGCCTTTAACTGATTGCACTCTGCTCTTCAGATGATACTTGTAAAACTAGCTTGTGGAACTGTAAGTCTCTCAGCAAGAATGATCACAAAACCTATGACTAGAGCATTAGTTAGTAAAACCTATAAAGTACTAGATTTATTTTAGATTATTACCTTCTTTGTTGTCACGGGGGTCACTGTAGATAGAAGCCAGGGTAAACAAGGAGAAAATGACAAAAGCCAGCAAGATGAAAGCTGCTTCAAGGTTTGTGAAGGGCAGCTCCATGAACTGTTACTGCTTTGCCTAGGAAAAAGTGTAAGTATTTACTCAGCTGGCTGTGGAAAGAGACTGCTCTCAAGAGAGTAAAGTCTTCAGTCAGGAGTATACTAGATCCTGGTCAAACTGGTTAAGTGACTTTAGCTTGTAAGGAAACAATAGTGCTGGATCCTAGGAGAATGCAAGTTCAAGCCCATTTTCTGAGGACTTAGCATGTATGGTTTCTCTAGGGAACATTTACAGCAGTTATCAAGGCTACACTTACCTGGATGTCTATATCTGTACCCTATATTTATTTTATAGGTACTTATGTGCCATGTCTTTAGTAACAGGAACATGTTTTGACTCTTTCAGAATGGTAAATAAATCCGTATTAAACCAAAAAGTGTCTGTAAAGATTTGTAGGAAAGCACAGGTTTTCTTAACAGTAGAACTCCTAGTATAAAAAATGTGTGAGTCAAATCCCCAACAACACAACCAAATTACAAATCAAATCCCAATCAACAGTCCAGGAGTTCTGAAGTTAATGGAAATATGAAGTGTTCAGTTGCCCACAGGCTTTAGCTCTGAAAAGCAGTCTTGAACTCTTAAAACCGAGGAGTCAAACACACTTGTACAGAGAAGTTGTGAGAAACTCAGAAGCATATAAAACAAATGAAAAGAGCTTGCTGTAGAGAGAGGAAAGACAGCACTTACTGATTGTCAGGAGTTTGTGTGTGTATTCCCTTGGGGTTTCTTCAAAACCATCTCAGTTCCATATAGTCATTCGGTATCACAGACCGGGTCACAGCTGAAAGGATCTGATACAATCTGTGCTTCCCTGACACTTTTCAGTCGCTCCTGGCAGGTACAGTCCACGTCAGACTGGAGAGTGGAGGAAGTGGAAGGAGAAGGCATAGCTCAAGGAGCTTGTGGGGTTGGGTTTTTTTCCTCTTGTACCTTCCTACAGGATGCTGGCCATGTGCAAACAAACTGAAGCAATAGAAGTGGTGTAGCAGTGCCATTGGGGCAGTCAAGACTGAAGTTTCTACCTAGTAAATCAGGTCGACTTTTAAGCCCTAGGTAAATACTGACATAGTTGTAAACAAAAGTAACTAGTGGAAGAAACCCAGCTCAGTACAGGCAAGAATGTTATTAGCAGGAATTTAAAAATGCAAATCTAGATAAGTAATAATGATTAGAATGATGGTTATAATCTATAGAAATCTAGATGAGTAATAATTATTAGAATGATAGGGCTAGGTCAGTCCTTCAGTTTTTATCACTAAAAAAACCAGTAATAAGTGTCAGGCTACACATTGAGGAAAAAAGAAACAGTTCATACACTGGAGGGATCTGTTCTGAGGTGCATTCTAGTGAAAAGGTTTTTGATACACCAGCATTAAAGGGATTAAATGAGTTGTTAGTTGTTACTGGTTTTCTACCCTTTGCTGCATTTAACTGTCATTCATCTCTGCTGCTTGGCAGGTCTTTCAACTGTCTAAATACTGAAAAGTTGACTCCTATGCTATGACACCATCTGCTGTAAATTAGCACCATTTGCTCACTTCAAAATGCTGAGGACCTGAGGAGCAGCTTTTGCAGTGAATTATAACCTGCTGAGCGAGTCATGTGCTGTGGTGGGCTGGGTATCCTGATAAAAGAGAGTTAATTGATTTAAATCTGCTTAGTTCTTTATACAGCAGAGGTATATCCCTGCTCAAGAGTCAACTGAAACAGGAAAAAACTCAATTGGCTCAAGAGGAAAAGGTAAGAGAGAAGCTGTGGAAAGAAGAGCCAGCAGAGGGACAAGTAGAAAAGTTGCTAGAGTCATAAATAAGTGAACAACATGTGTGGTGTGCATATATATCAGAGAGGATAAGAACAGCCTTTGGACTTGCATATCTGCTACTTCCTAGTTATCTCAGGATATCCTAAATTCACAGTGGGTAAGTTCTGTGCTCTTGTTTACTGAATATGCTCATTTTGTTTCCTTAACTTGTATTCTAAGCTTATTGAACAGTAACTTAAACCAGCCATGATAGCAGTGCAAAATCCAATAAGGAGTAAATTTATTATGGTGTACTGAAAAAAACCCTAGTTCAATAAAAGTAATTTGCTTTCTCCATAGGGTTTAGCTTTATTAGCAGTTGTATGAAAAATGGGATATTGCAAGAGATTAGCTCAAACTTTCTCCCTTGGCTTTGCTGCTCCTATAGTTAATGCTTGAGGAACACTCAGCTTAGAGCACACATCCTCCTTCGATATCTCAGTAAAGGAATGAGTCAGCAAGGCACACAGAATAGCTCTTGCTAAATAAATAAATGAAAGTGGGTGGGGGGAAAGGCTGTTGAATTGCTGTGATGTTGTTAGGAAAACTGCTGAGGTTGCTCTGAGTCTGGCTCTCCCTTACTTATGTTTGCAGCGAAATTGTGTTCAGTTCAGGGGCGTTTTCTGTTGGCAGAAGTTGCAGTGACTGGTAGTTTTTCTAGATAGCCTTGGTTAGGTTTGTTGGTTTTGTTCTTGGCCATTTTTTGTTATCTGTGTTATATCTGGTGTCTTGAACATTAACTATACCTCTATGTCTTTAACTTTGCTGTCCACGGATTCTGTGTTTTTACCTGCTTTGGCAACTCTCATGAATTAAAAGGCAGAAGATCCTGCATGTTTATTTCTGTGAGATACCAATAATTCAGCAGTGGAGAGAAATTTTGTTTGTAACACTGACCGTAGCACTGCTGACCTACAGAAACAATTCTAAATGATTTTTTTAAATTACTTTTTAAATATCAGCAGGGGAAAAAAGGTGCAAAAAAAATGTAAAAGGATAAAACCCCCAATATACACGTGTGCTGGGAAAAAAAGCACACAAAAAAAGGCAGGGAAAAAAGAGCTGGAAAAAAACCCCCTGTATATATGTGTGTGTAAAGGAAAATGTGTGAAAAAACACGGGGGGGGGGGNGTGAAAGAAAAAGGCTCAAAACCACCAGGATAAAAGCACACCCAAACCCCCAGGGCATGAAGGTAGGGAAAAAAAGAGCATGAAAAGAAAGGCAGAGAATAAACGTTTGAAAACCCCTATATATATATATGTGTGTGTATGTGAGGAAAAAAAAGGTATGGAAAAAAGGCACAAAAAAGCTCTCTATACATATAGGACATTCACCAAATGTTGGTCTCCAATATGACTAGCAAAATTGTGCCTCCAAAGGAGTAGGGTGTGTTGTGAAGCAAAACAACGTGGTGAAGACAAGATTACCCTGGAGTGGAACCCTGAGGGGGGTGCTCTTATGTCAGTGTGTAGCTCATAGTCACATTCAGTGTCTCAGTTAATGAATGACAAAGGACCATTTACAAAGTATTAGAGTGTACTAAATGGATGTGTCATGCTGAAAACACCATAATTTTGCATCCTAAAATGCAAACTATAATGCCAGAGCAGTTAGGAATTATAACTCCACTGGGCACATCCTAGAACACAAATCAAAAGGGGTGAGTTATTAAAAAGCTTATCAACAATACAACAATAATTAAGTCAATTTCAGGGACTAAATTTTAATTAAAAGTAAAAAGAACACATTGGCTATATGAATGAACTTATTATATGACCCTAACAACCGTAGCTAATTTTTATTCTTGACTTCTTCCTTAGGTATCTATTGTATTTCCACAGTCTCTCTGTATATTATCCTGCCTTCTGTACCCAGCTCAGTTCTTGCTCCTCTCTCCTTCACACTCGTAGCCTGTTTCCCCTGCTCATTCCTTTCCTTCCTTGTTTCTTTAACACCCCAATTTTCCCATGCCTTCTTGACACCACCAACTCCTCTCTGCCCAGCTAATTTTCCAATTGCTCCTTTCTGTTTCTTCTCACTTTTTAGACTTTCCTTTCCTGGAACTATCTTTTTGCTTTCTTCCTCACTCTGATTTTTCACTCTCTGTTGTTTCATAGTGAGTTCTTATTGCTTGCCTGACATTTTCATCAAGGTTCTGCCTCTTCTCTTCCGTTCGTTTCTTTAACGAGCCCTTTCTGTTTGTATTCCCCAAGGCCTGCAGTGCTGCTTCTCCTCTTTTTTCCCTGTATCTCCGTCCTCCAGGAGGAAATGTCGTTAAAATATGAGACAGTTTTTATCAGCACAGTGATGGTGCAGTCCTCATCCACTCCAGTTCAAGTCATTTCCATTTCAGCGTACATAGCTTTTTGCTACTAATTCCTTTGAAGTGTGAAATACATTGTTCTGGCAAAATACTACAGTAACACATTGTGTGTGTGTGTAAAAACCTATCTGTAATGGAATTTTAACTTGCTAAATCAAAATCACAATGCCAGATAGATATGTAAATAATGAGTCATTTATACTAGCTGTCAGTCTACCTTATCTAGGAAACAATTCAGTAGTTCTTATACACAATAGTGCCTGGCAGGTATTTTGATGTGAGATAACTGTAAAACATTATCTGTGTCAGTCAGTACATACTCCCATCATTTTTCATTTGAATGGAGTTAAAAGTGCTGAGAACAAAGGCTCACAAATGATGCAAATTTTCTGGTTAACACCAAGTTTGAAGTATGTTGTGCAGGAGGAAGACTGCAGGGCCTTGTTTCCCAGAGCCCATAAGCACATGCAGAGGAAACTAGAGTTGAAAATGAAAAGCAAACAAAAATTTTTATTGTTTTGGAATTGATTAGGTCTGTATCCAACTGATTGCAGGCATTCTTTGTGTGCATTAAAACTGAGCATTCACAGAATTTTAAGTACATTGCAGCAGTTTGCTAAATATTTGTTGTAACAACATTTTCTTTCCTTCTATTTAAAAAACCCACCCTCATCTAGGCATTCTGACTCATTTTATATATTTGCAGATTCTAAAAGGTTGCTGCATTCTTGGAACACATGCTCAGATGGTTTTATCCTCTGCTTCTGCTTCTTTCCTGTGTCCATTTACTTACAAATGTCCTTTATCCATATGTGAAGCAATAGGAAACCACTGTTACATGGGCCATGGAAAGTGATAATACCCAATTCCAAACTGTGACTCCTGCCAAATGCATACATGGGAAGAGATCTTTACGTCTGCCTGTGCAAGGAGAACAGGATATCTCGGCTCATTACATCTTTGCACATCAGATAAGCAGATCAGGAGAGCAGTCTGTGCCGAGGAGGAACGTGCCTGGATGGACTCCACGTCCGCTTGCTGGCATAAGCTGCAAAGCTTGCTTCACATTTCCTCTTCTCCCCATCTGGTAGCCTGTTGTGGTTACTCTTCTGCTGAACACACTGCGCCCATAAGAAAAAGACTGACTGGGCTGCTGCTTTCTGTTCAATTTCACAGTAAAGTGAATGTTGAGTGGAATGGTAGGGCAGAATTCCCGTAGCTGTCCTCTGATGGAGACAGTCTCTCTTTCCCAATGCCCATTTCAGCTGAAGGGGTATCCAAATGTCATACAGTAGATAGACAGAATCTTGGGAATGTCATCTATCTCAGGGGATTATAATGGCATAGGGAAAGAATCTTGCAAATGCCATATTTCCCCAGGAACCAAGAGCAAGATGGATCAGGTCCAAAATGCTCTGAATCCCATGTCTTTTTTTTTCCATATATGCCCTCCTCCAGCACCAATTTACAGAGACCAAATACTTCACACAAAGAAATTGTAGAGTATTATAAGCATCCCAGTGAGATTTCCTAAGGGTCACCCCACATATACTAAAGTATAGTGCCATCTTTTTGGGTCCAGTCCACCAAAGCCCCATGAGAGTATTTCTGTGCATCAGTTCTGTAAATTTGTGTCATTGTTTGAATTTTTACAACAGGATGTTTTGCAAAAAAATACATGAGTCAGTTCTTTCTCACACCATTTTCACACTCATGCAGCAAAATTAAACTGTCACAAAATGTTCCTCTGCATTCTCTGCTGTTATTTTGTGCTCTGAAAGGGAGACCTACATCTCTTTCTCCTTTCATCTGTTGCAAAGATGCAAGAGGTTTAGGATAAAGATTTAAAGCCAGAAGGACAGTTTCTTACAAGCTCAGAAATAGTTCTTATTTGTTTGAATATATGTGTATATACATATATATATATATATATGCATGTGTGCATGTGCATCCTGTTAGAAAGAAACCAGAAGAAAACACAACATAGGGTTATTTGGACTAACATCTGCTTGGTACAGAAGGACAACCTTATGCACAGTTTCTTGTTTTACACAGATACATGTCTTTAAGGATTCCTGCAGAGCAAGGTTGTGACTTTGGTCAGTTCCTTGTCAATAGAAACTCATCTCTCCACATTTTGACCTCTTTTTGAAACACTCTCCTGGTATTTTTCAAGTGCCTTCTGCTCTATATGAGATAACACACAGCTTTAAAAGCTATCACTTAGAGCTTAATAACTTCCTCCTACCCTTCTGTTCTGCTTGAGATAGAAGACAAAACTGTTCCCTTTTTTCCCTGACTTATTGTCAGCTGATCATTTCAGGAAAGTTGCAGTTATTATAGGCACCTCAGTAACTGTAAAAAATGTCATTGCAGTGTTCTCCTTGAACATACCAAGTACTGAAACCTAGATACCCTGGGGAGCACCACTTTTTTGTTAGCTCATGTTTAGAGTAGTGAAGAATTAGGATAGCTGGAGAAACACTTCTTAGAAAATATGTGTGTCAAGTACTTGCTGAGAACTCCAGTCTGCTGTTTTCTTCATCTATGCATGGTGACCTCTCTTCTGCTTTCCATGATGAATCATTATGTTGCTTTACAGGTTTTCCCCAGATCTCACAAGATCCCACACAAGCTTTGAAAAAGCCACCAAGTTGACCAGAAAAAGAAAAAGGGAGGGGGGGGAAACCCCAAACCAAAAAAGAAAGGCAACTTGAATAGCATACCAGGGCTCCTCCATTTGCTAGGCAAACCCATTAAAAAAAAATGTATAATCTTATGCAAACAATTGCTAAACAAGTGAAGGAAAATCTTAAGGATGAGAAGACACAAATGCCCTAAAGAAAATACTGCTCTCCTTCAAACTTTTCCTGAAGTTCAAGGAATCTTTCTAAAGTTACAGAAATACCTTCCTAAAGCACCCAGGCTGCTGCTAGGCAGCAGATCATAAATTACAGAATGCATAGATTTTCAGTCCTCACCCCACTTTTATGTCCGGCAGAATAACTCTATCTGTTCTATCTTGCTGCTACCCAGGAAGATTTATTAAGGTGAAAAGCACTATGTCTTTACTGAAAGAATAGCAGAGCACACTCACTAGCAGTTTATATTTGTGCAGGAGGCTTTCATAGTGTATCTTTTCCTGACTTGAGTGATAAATTTTTGGAAGTCCTCAGGAATAATGATCTCAAAAATGCATTTTCCCCACAGGGCTCTTATATTTTTTTAGCCAGTGGCTTCAGGGTCCTATATATGGGATATATTTTGAGCAAATATAAAACATTTTTTGAGGCTGATTGCTAATGGGAAGCTAATCCAGGATTGGATTGCTCCAAAAGAACTTGAGATTAAAAAGATCTTGTGTACTTTTTTCCTGAACTTTTAGGGTTGTGATATTTTGCCAGAGGGTCTGAAAACAGACAGGACCAGAATGTTCTGAGTTATTACCAGGGCTGTGCCTTAGGTAATCATGATTTTGAAGATGCTGTTCTGCACTAGCAAGGTTAGTTTCTAGGAAAGAATTGATTATTCCTCTTGTGCATTATAATACCTAGTGAATAAAACTATTGTTCATAGCTGTACCTACTCCTGCCCTTTTCCTGTCTCAATAAGAGCAACTGAGATAATGAATTTTGGAAGGGAAGGATACCTGGGACTGTTGATAGAGATGTACAACATATAGCTTGTATTGGTGTTGAAATGATTAATAGAGGTAAGTGACTTGAATAAGTACTGTGATATTTTTGATTCAACAGTTTGATAAATTGAGGGTCAACAAGAAAACAAGAATATTTCCCCACCTCTTACAACTTCTCCTATTGCCTTCCCAAAGAAAATACACTCCTGCTTAGGAGATGATCCTCTTGTGTAGTAGTTCCACAATAGCTATTGCTACAATGCATCAACAAAATGCAGCTTCCCTGAGGTAGTTGGTACTCATCAAATCCTGCAGTCTGGAAAATCATCTCTGCTTGTTTTCACTGAATGATTTTGGGAGTTAGGATGCTAGTTAGGTAAGCTACAGAACTCTCCAGAGTTCATTTCTATAAATATGGTTGATAAGAAAGGCAACTGTTTGAGTTTCAGACATATTCCACAAAAAAGCACATACAAAATGAGATGATTAAACTTTTTATTTCATATTTGCTAGGCTACAGTCCACAAACACTTTCTATAACATATGTTGCAGTGAGAGAAAGTCAACCATCTCACCAGTCAGACCTTTACAAGGAAGTCCTTGCTTAAAAGACCGTTTTATGTGAATTTTTCCCTGGAAAAAAAGTACTACCTGGCCTTTTAAGCATCTTATATGCAAAACAGAAGTCAGGTTTCACTACTTTGTGCAGAAATGAGGCTGCATTTCAATCCTACGTTTCACTGTGTCCCAGAAGAGGCTCTGGATGACTGAGGAAACTCAATACAGCCTTGCTCAAAGTAACCTGAGGTACTAGTGATGTTTGTCTTCATTTTAGAGCACAAACCAGAAGAAATGGTCCTGTGTCTTTACTTACAATTAACTGGTTTTGGTTGCTCATGTTTTCCTTCTTCCATATTAATTATTCCCCCATACTGTGCCACTGCCTTATTGCCTTTTCCATGAGTTCGGTGCTAATGATCACGTCGGCCTCCTTCAGCCACAACCTCTTCTGAGCTCCCACTTATTCAGAGAGTGATTGCTCTTCTCTTTCTCTAACCCTGACTCTTCTTCAGCACAGTTACAACATCAGGGAAAATAATAAAACTAGCAGAAGAGGTAAATGTGTTATCTTTTATAGAGGCTATAGGGTTTATATCATCAGTGCTCAGTTTTCTGTTACTTTAATGAGCATGGAAAATATTGCAGCCTCATAAATACACTTCAGTTCTAGACCCATGTCTCATAAAGCATGCAGTATTGGTGTGATTCAGGCTGCATTAACTGTCTGTCTTTGGGATCTTCTGATATAGCCACAGATTTGAATCTTATCTGCACCTGTAGTGGCTAAAATTCCCCTGTGACATTCATCTAGTCCTTACAGTCATGGTGTGCTGCTGGATGGAACACTGCTATTATTTAAAAGCCATCAGACTGATAATTCATCAAGGAACACAGGTCTGGAAAACAAAACTGTATATTTTATCCAGATACAGATCAAATATGTAAGGGCACTGGGAAAATATATGTCTCAGAATGCTGAGATTAAAGCACAACTCTATCTGTGTATGTGATTTATTGGTGCTTTTATTAATTTTGTGCAGCTTTTAATATCAAGCCCTTATTTAAATTCCCAGGAAAATCTCTAAAATTCAAAGCTAAGTCTGCAACTTAACATTTTTCATAATGTATCTCTTTGTGGTTTGGGGGTTTTTTTAGGTTTTTTAATACCTGCCAAAGCAAAAATACTGCTCAAGTCCTTAGTGGTTTTATTTTGGCAAATAACCTGGCCTGCATGAGCTGTGTTTGTGTTGATTCTCTATTGCAAATGCTAGAGGAACCAGGATGGGTAATGGATTATTCTAGGGGGTGCTCACAGGCAGTTGAAAAATGATGATTTTAATTCTGATGTCAAGGTTGGCCCAAGTGCTCACAAGGTAACAGGGTTTCTGATCCAGAGGAAGGGTGAAGAGATAAGCAGAATACTAGGGGCCTGCATTCTAGGAACACCGGGGTTGTTGCCAGGGGTCAGGGAGCTGTGGGGGCTTGCTGCTTTGCAAGGGAAGGTGAAACAGGAGCCAAGCATGGTAACACAGCCTGCAGAGACAGTGACTTCCTCACAGGGGAAGTGTCAATAGGAGGAGCAGTAATGCCAAACGCAGTATTGCTGCTTTTCAGGGTGCCTGGAGAACGGAATGGCAAGTCTGGGGAAGCGTTGCGGCTGCCTAAGTTTTAACCTTGTGCCAACGGCACGAGGAAGCTGCAGGTGGTTGTGGGAGGCCTGCAGGGGACATAAGGTCCTCTGCAGACACAACCATGACATCTTGAGAGGTTTTTTTGCTGGCCAAAGACTAGCATCCAGGATTCTGCAGAGAGACGGCAGAGGCTGTGGAGCCCTTAGACTGTTAGCAGTGTTCTGCGTCCATGTGGGTGCCGGTGATACTAACAGGGAAGGGCTTGAGCTTACCAAGAGTGACTGCAAAGCTCTGGGGGGTGAGGAGAGCTTGAGAGAATCTGTTCTGTTCAGTCTGAAGAAGAGAAGACCTTGGGAAGAGGGGGAAAACATAGTAGCAGTTTTCCAGTACCTAAAAGGGGGTAATAAAAAAGATGAAACAAGGTTTTTCATGGTGATGCATGGTGGGAGGATGGGAGACAAAAGCATAAGCTGAAACGCAAGGCTCAGGCTGGATACATAGAATCCATTTTTCCACATGGTGAAATTCTATTCCACAGCAGTGGAATAGGCTGCCCACAGAGGTTGTGCAGCCTTTGTCCTCGGGAGTTTTCAAGACCTGACTACATAAAGCCCTGAGCAATCTTGTCTGACCCTGTAGTTCAACCTCTTCTGAGCAGGAAGTTGGAGTAGAGAGCTTCTGAGGCCCCTTCCAACCTGCAAGCCTAGTTTTGAATTGTGATGCTATGCACTGCGTAGGAGTCAGAAGTAAAAAACCCAATCTCTGAAATAGAACAGGATAGGGGTGATCTGGCATGTCAAATGCTGTTAGCTTCATTTGTCATGTGTTGTCATATCACAATGAGCCATAACGTGGTATGACTAAAGCAATCCCATGTGGTACCTACAAGTCACCTCACAACCTGACAGATTTGATAGAAAGTACGAAATCCGACTGTTTTTTCTGGGAGGTGAGAAGCATCTTTAAAACAGCTTCTACTCTAAATTCCTTTACAATTGATTTACTGTAACAAAGTGAAAACCACACAGGCCTTTGTATTTGCTGCAGAATTGAAGTTACAAACCCCCTTCCCCCACCTAACTGGTTTACAGTCCTGGTTTAGCTACCATGGACCTTCTGTCGTCAAGATTTCTGCTAAGAGATATTAGGAATGTTTTCATGTGAACCTTTTGTTCTGGCAGGCAGAGACACTTCTCAAAAATCAAAAGATCTCTTTTAACTCTGTGAGCAAAGTGTTAAATAGGTTAATGTTTGGGCTTCTGTCAGGGAGAAAACTACAAGCAATTTCATGGGCTTCACAGAAATAAAGTTTACATTTAATGTTGTTCTTGTTGAATCAGCATTGGTCTGTTGCTGGAGTTGCAAAGGACAGACCCTGGGAAGTGGCCATGGAAGTGGCCATAAATGTGTAATTTTTGGGGTTTTGGTTTTTTTTGTATGCTTAACAGAAGTGTCAACAAGATGAGTTCAGGTCCCACCCTAACCTTTAAATTTGCTTTATTTTGGGGAACTGAAATTCTGAGCAGCCTGGTAAAGCCTGTGTGTCATATTTCTGGTTTGTGCAGGAGGTAATCAGGAGAAAGTCTTCTGTATTTTAGTTAACACTAGCAATTCTCATTGATAGAAGCAAAAGTTGCAGTCTACTGAACAACATCCACATTTCATTGTAAAGACAGTAAGTCAAATCCTTGAGGGAGGATTGTATTTCTATGAGAGATTTTTCATATCTTTTATTCTCTCAGGGTAAAAGAATCATTACATCTTCAACACAACTATCTTTATCATTCAAAAGTAATTTACATTTAACAAGAATCTTTAATAAATTCATTGCCTGAAAAAGCAAATGGAAAGCACAATTTAATGCCTACTCTGCCTGAAAATTTTACTTGCACTTATTCCTTGATATGAGCCAAAGAACAACCCCTGGTTGAAATTCCTAGTTTCTGTTTTATTTCTTCTGTTACTCTTCAGAATGTTTTTCCTGTAACCAGAAACCAGAAACCAGCAGAAAACAGCACAATTATTGACACAATTCTGGTTACAGCCAAAAAAAGAGGGAACTTTCAGAAGTTTGTTGTCTTGCATTTGAGGTAAATATACAACAAAGGTGTTTTGCTTCAGAACTCTTTTCTATACTTACAAAATATCTCAGTTATGTTTTTATTTTACTTCAGTAGAAGTTTTGCCTTCAGAAGGGTGGATTCTCCACTTGTGTATTCAAGTAGCAGCTGCATGGAGTGGCTGGTTTGGAAATGCAAGATCTCAGTTGTCAGCAAAGATAAGAGGTCACTCAATGTCATAAAGCAAGGATTTCTAGGGCTAAAGATGGTTGTGGTGAATATCAGACTCTGTTTCCTTGATTGTCAGGGTTGTTAAATCACTTGCTTTGAGTGTTCCTTATGTGTTCTGTGTGACAGTGATATGTAGGAGAGGAAAAGGGCAGGGAGGCATGCAGAAAGCTTCTGCTGATTGTGCTCCTTTGCTAACCAGCATTTGTTAAAAATAGTCCAAATGAATGAAAAGCCACCTCAAAATTGGATTCTAAGTTATAAACACCAGAATCTGTTTGTGTATGCTCACATCATGCTAAGCAGCGATTCTTCACACTTGTCCTTGAGTTTACTGTGGGAGCTGCAGAAATGCCATCAATCTTTGTCCTGAATGACAGTGAGCATTGGCATGCAGCAGAGACTGATTGTATTTATATTTATGTTGCAATAGCACAGCAGACCCTCAAGGAGGAGTTACTGACAGACATTCAAATGGAATTCCTGTCCCCAGTATTTCTCCAGCTAAGCACCAGACTGTGGGATCAGCTTCATATCACCTGAATTAGGACTCCAGCACAGAAATCCTTGTGCCACTAAAAAAGCATATCCGTGCAGAGTGCAATGTGATGAAAGCCAGATCCATCCTCCACGTGTCACCCTTGGATAGCTGGGCGTGACAGGAGAGACCTCCTACAGGACCAGCAGCATGGCATGGAGTCAAGGAGGCAGACCTGTGATTATTTACTCCACATCTGCGACTAAAGTAGCTACTGTGGCCACATAGCTACAGTTACACTGTCTTTACTTTGAGTCTTTGTTGCAGGAAGCTGCAACATAGTTTAGCCTGTACTGTGGTAATGCTAGTCACATCTTCTTAGCATCAAAATTGTTTATGGGTTCTCTTCTACCCTAACCTGTTTTGAGTTTGTATTGATTGTGAATGAAACGTTTTGATTTCATTTAAAGGATGGTAATACATTGGTGAGGCTATGCCAAGTAAAATATTTTGCATGGAGTTAATCCCAGCAGACTTAAAGCTTTTGTCAGTTTGATTTTGATAAAAAATAATTATGTAAGTCTTCCTTGATTTTTCTGTCACAATGAAGAACTTAGATGTTGAATTTGCTAGCTGGACCCTTTACTCAGACTGTGTCAAGGACTTTATTTACCACTGTGATTGAAAGCTTTTTCCTTTCTGCCTTAGGGCTTCTATGCATAATTTTGTCAACTTGCTCTTTATCAAAGAAAATGTGTCAATCTTTACAACTGCTGCTTTCCTTATTTACTTGTAAGGTTTGAATATCAAGCTCCAAGAGGAAAGGAAAAAGCACATGAAAGAAAAATTTCAAGGTAATTTAAAACCAGAGGGAGGAGGCATGTATTTTTTCAGGTTTTTACAAGCTTTGTTCTGCAATTCTTCTCTGCCTTTCAGTTACAGTTCTCTGAGTTTCCTTTGGGCTGTGCTGATGCAATATTTTCAGTGCTCTGCTTCGTGGTCCACTTGTTTCCACCAAGCAAAGGAATCATTATTGTGCTTCACATGCACGTTGCCTGAAATCCATCAGATAGGCTACTTATTTATTGGTGCTTCTCTCTGCTCTCCATGCTCAGGACTCCTTGACTCCTTCATGACCAAGTTTCCAGTGAATCTAAGAGTAATATTTTTGATCTTAAGCAGTATCACTGGGTCTGGAACCCCATGCATGGTGGTGTGATTAATAGGCAGCTGGATGGCTATTCTGTGGTCATAACTGAGGAGAATAAGTACCTAAGGGTTCTTGAGATCTCTCAGAAACAATTGATTTATGCAGTAAGTTTTCATAGATTTTACTGGAGCATTTCCTTGTTAAACAAAGGTGAGCTCCTGAATCAGGGTGGCCTTTGTTCTGAAACAGCTTCAGGGTCTGGCAACCTGCAGGAAAATATGTCATTTAGCTGTAAAGAAGGATAGCTTGGCTACTGGAAGTGTTCTCAGTCACAAATGCACCATGGTTTGTGAGAGTTAATTTACCATATTGTTCAGAGCACAAACAATGCTGATTAAATTACCTCCTGTGGAAGTCTAATCTGCCACTGACTTGCTGCTTATGATGCCCAAACTTGTGGTTTACGTATGCTCCTTGTAATTCCTTGACCTTCAAGCTGTGCTTTCAAAAATAAGCCAAAGGGGAGGCATCTGGGGGAGGTTAAAGTGGATGTTAGGAAGTGTTTAAGGAAACAGTTGCAGAGGTTTTTTAGTTGTTACATCTTTTCTGTAGCGTGCCTGTCTTTGGAAGATCTGAAATAACACTGCATGTTTATTGGTTTTGGTGTTGTAGTTATGAATTGATTCCAACAGACATCACATCACTCATGGCTGAAATCAATTTAAGGGAGCAACAGCTATAACAGACAGTTATGTGGCTGTAACAACATTTCTTCATCTGTTGGAGTAACTCTGAAAAGTGTATCATGACTCTGATGTACATCCAGAACTGGTAACATCCAAGAGCATTCTGTGCATGAATTATGTGTACACTGGTATAGTCCTTGCTGTGAAAATGCACTCACAAAAAGAATGAAGTCCAGAAGGCAGCTTCAGAAGTGGCACAATTGTTTTGGCCTTTGCCAGATAACTAGATATGGAGACTTAAGAGATGGATGTGAAGACAAATCCTTGAAGACAGAAGCTTCTAAAGCTTTTTCAACTTCATTCTCAAGATTTCTCCTTTCCCTTAAGCATGTGCCTGTCAAATCCTAACTTTATTGAGGAGTCTACTGTAATAGCAACAAACACAGGTGATTTTCTTTCCTTTTGGCAGCTGTTTCATAACACAGAAGACTAAATATTTTTCTGTTGAAAGAGAAGGAATGGGAAAAAGAAGGCACCAGTTTATAGATACAGTCTTATAAAACCTTACTCTACCTTTAAAGTAGTATCAAATTTGGCTCCATATCTTAATATGGATTCCATACTACAAAACATCCTTGCAATATCAGAAGGATATCAGAGAGCTGCAGAATTGTCTGTAACCTAAGAGTGCTTGTGCAGGTATTTTCAGATGCTTCCTTAATTCTCTGTGTGTCCATATGCACCTATGTGGATGTCTGGTCAAGTGTCTTTCTCAGTTTTTCATGCTCAAAGGCAATTTGAAAAGCCAATACCTGCTTTCCTGGAAGAAAAGTGGTTTGTTTGGTTTCTTAGTTCAACTTAAAAAACTCAAATGAAATTTGTAAACATTTTTAGGTTTTCTTATTTTATTTTGTTCTTATAATCATTATTTGATACCCTCCTGCCTTTCCAGATTGCATGCACTGCATCTTCTTCTCAATATTATATATCACTCTTGATTTATTAGAAGCAATTCAAGGTTTGCCATTAGCAAACACTAACCATATTTTCTTGCTGATACAGTATGTAGTTTTCAGCAGTGGGAGGAAAATCCCCTAACAGAATCATCTGCTCTTTGAATGCCTCCCACAGAGGGGCATGAGGGAGAAAGAAATTCTTTTCACAAAGGAAGCAAATCTGTTCTGGCAGCTGCCAGAGTAGCAGTGCAGACCACACCACTTCAAAGCTGTGATGATCTTTCCATCAGCATCACTACTGGTGCTGCTGGGCTTTCTCTGGTTACTCCATGGGGAGAGGCTAAGTACCTGAATTCTCAGATATTTCCTCCTATTCACTCTTTCTCCTGGCTCAGGTGAAGATATGGAGCAGAGCTGTTATCTGCAGTCCTCTCTCACTGACACAAGCAGGAAAATCTGTTGGGTTAGTCTGCTAGCTAGTGATAAAGACTCTCTCTGGGCAGGCAAATAAGTGACAGGTTCAGTATATAAACACCAATAAAGAAAACATTTACCCAATGATATGTCAATAATAATCTATATTCAGTGATGTAATCAAACCCATTATTTTTATTGTGAGATAGTTGTGATTTCCATTCTTGCCTTTCCCCTCCTCCGAGGAGCAGGAAAATCCCCATTACTGGCAATGATTTCCTTTAGTAAATCTCCCAGTCTTCACAGCTGTGTATGGAAAGCACCTACAATGCCAGCTGCCAAAGTTGTGCAGTGAGCTGTGTCTACTGGCTCTTTAAGTTCTTGTGGTGTAAGTTGCCAAGGGAGAAGTGAGGAATAGCCTAATGTCTTCTGAATTGCAAACAGTGCAACCAGTTCACTTCATATCACATCACTTGCACTCTCTCCATCCACAACCTTCTACTTGCTTATGAAATACCAATGAAGTACGGAGCATCTGTCTCTTTCATCAGCTAACAGCTTTCTTAACATTGCTGGTAGCATGGAAATAGGTAATCCAGCAGGTGATCCTCCAGCTTTTGTGAGGCAGAAGTAACTTCAGGTTTTAATTTGAAAGCAATTTTTCAGGTTATGTACATTGAAAGCCTATTTGTCTAAAATATTTTATATGGAGACAAATGAATGATTAAAAGCACAGTGATAATCTTCATCTACATCACCCTTGAATTCAAACACAAAGGATTCTGCAGTTACAGAGTGTGACATGATTATTCATCTTCACTGAATCACATCCTGTGATCAAAACATAGACATGGAACTGGAGAGTACAGGAAGAGTGTTTAAAGTCTGCTTCTAGCTGTATGTTCTGATTATTAGTGACTTTGAATCAAAAGCCTCTCCTGGCTAGTGCCTGAGGCAGGTTCATCATGGAAGTGAATTGTGTCCCATGCTACAGCCACAAGCAAACTCTCCCTTCAACCCATCATGTGTACAGTTCCTCCTAATATAGCCAGCAAGAAAAATTACCTCCTGCTTTACAACCTGACTTGTTAAATCTTGAACATGCCAGCACAGAGCACCAGTCTCACCTCTGAAAACTGTGTCCCAATAGAAACAGCAGCATCCATATGCCCTCTTCAATCTGAAGTGTATTTCTGTAAGTCTGCCAAAACTCTGGTGTGAATTTCTTGTTAGGGTCAAAGGTACCTCTGGAAGCCCTTGATCAGTGCTGCAGAGAAAGATTTGTCTTTGCTAGAGTCTAGTTATGACTGTAGTACAGTTAATCAGTAACTGGTGGGAAAAAGTAATTGCAATTTTAAGATTTCTTAGATTGTTAGAGCAGCTTTGGCAGTTGTTACTATTAGCTGAGCAAGAACTGTTCTCAGGAATGGTTCACTGGGGTATATTCCAGTTACAAAGATGAGATTCTGGGTCACCTAAAGGGAGCCCTAAAATGAAGTGAATGAAGCACAGAGAAGTTGCTGCTGAAAAAGAAACTTACTTTTTTTTTACTTGCCAAATGCTCCTACTTTCATTTTACTTAGATTTTGGCAGACAGATTTGATCAGCTCTCAACCTACCATCATCACTTTGGGCAGTAATCAAAGATTTGCCAGTGCTTTAATACCAAGGATTCCTGTAGTTTAGAATTTGATGGATGGCAGCCATCCTAAAGGATGTTCCAGAACCTGCAAGTGAATTATTTTGATTTAAGCAGTGCAGATGATGCTTACAGCGTGGGTTCTGGCAGATGTGTTTGAACAGTCAGAGCTGAGCTTGCCAGGCAGTGCAGAGCTCTCTACCAGGCAGAGATACAATATCTCCATTTTTGCCACATAGAAACCAGGCAGATAACTAATGCCCTTACTAACAATGTGTGTATGACACTAGTGGGTTTCATTCAGAGAAACCTCTTGCTCACTCCAACAACAACAGCAGGGAATTTTTAGTATCAGTTTTCATCCTGGGTTCAATGGAGTCATCAGAGACCCTGCAGTTGAGAAGAAATTTTTTTTGGTTGTTTTCAATTTAGGATGGGGAAAACTTTCCAATTCTAAGAGGAGATAAACATCTCTCTGTGAGAATGACAAGAGAAAAAGACTATTTCCAGAATCTGATGTTATCAAGTTAGCTTTCAGATGGCTCAAAGATGGGCTAAAGGTTGTCACATTTATGTGCAATTGAACCTTATAGTCCCTTCTGGCAAAATGCTTACAAGTAGTTAATGTTTAAATACATGCTCTCCAGCATGGGTAACAGCTTCCAAAGGGGACCATCCAGGGGTCAGATATCACTCTACATGGTTTGGGCAGAGGTGAGGGAATGGTCTTAGCAGTGGTGTTACCTACTACCAAATTCCAGTGCTTAGATCTGGCATAAATTTATTATGTTGCTACTTTAAAAATAAGTAAGATTCATACAGGAATGACTTACATGAAATAATTTTCTCATCTAAGCATGATGACCTTTGCTGCTAAAATCAGGGAGAGAGGGGGGAAAAAGAAAGAGAGAGAGAAAAATCCTGCAAAACTGCAGTACAGAATTTATAAGTAAAATGTGTTTGCTTCCATGTGTGCATCTAGACACATAAGAATATACATGTATATTCACACACACACATATATACATATAAACCCCACAATTTGTTTGCAGTCAGACCGAACAGCATGCTGCTTGGGTTTTGCATGTAACATTTTAAAACAATGTTCTACAATAACTCAAAGCAGTTCTCAAAGTACTTGAAAATCTAAGTGTGCTAGTTGGAAACAGATTGACTGTCAAGATAGTAGAGAGAGATCTCACTTGATTTAAGGATTAAACTCAAGGGCTGGTTTAGATTCCAGCCCATAGTGGTTGGGGAGACATGAAATAAAGTACAAGGGCCAAAAGTTTGTCTTTAAAGAGCTTAACAGATGTGTTCACTGGCAAAGGTCTGGAGTGATTAGAGGAATGAAATAACCTATATTCTCATGGCATAAAGTCATAGTAATGCTCTTCTTCCTCTTAGGTGTATGAGAATAATTTGGGACCCAGTATGACTACTGTCAGTGCCCTGGCCTGCAAGCTTTCTGGCAACAGGCATGAAGAGGACCCTTGGAAAAGTTCATCAGCAGCCTCTGTTCCATCAGCTACAATGTGAGTTGGATTACAGATTTTTTTCTCCTCTTATAGATGAATGATGGTGACTATAAAAACCTGGCAACTTTGTGTTAGTTAGACCACAACAGGTAAAAAGCAGTTGTCTTCCTTTGCCCTGGGAAATAGCTTTTGACAAGTGGGTTTTCTAGTTGCATACATGCTGTATTAATGTTGGGGATGGGGTAGTTAAAGATAGCTTCCCAAGATGGTCTGTACCATCAGATCACAGAAACCCAACCTCTGGCATTGATCATAATTCTGCTGTTGTTGTTCTGGCAATAAAAAAGCTCTTTAAAAATGTCAACAATTATGCATATCTTGAATAAGCTGGCTAGATGAGCATAGGCACCTATGCACCTATTTCTCTCAAGAGTGTCTTCTAAGAAAAAGATTTTCTGTCATCTGTAGTTGCTCAGTAAAATTGTTAGAGGGTTGTGTGAAGTAGGTTACAGATGATGTCAAAGTAAATGATACAAAGGGTGTAGAATCCAATCAATAAAGATCAAAACCTAGGGATCAGTCTGAAAAGAGCTAAATGAAATTCGTTACCAACCTCATTAATTCAGGTGATTTTAGGAGGATTGTTTCCATGGCAGTGAATTTTGTGAATAATTAGTATGATAAACAGATCTGATGGAAATACAACATTTTGACTGCTTTGTATTGCTGCTGTGGTAGTGACTGATGAAACTTTGTGGTTTCAAATTGATCTGTGGACTGACAGTTAAGTGATTAGTAATTCTGTGCTTGGTATCTGTCACTTTGATTTGCTTCAAGACCATTAAATAAAACCAGATAAGCAGCAGTTTGGAGGGAAAAGAAAGTAGAACAAGGTTGTTTTGCCATGGCTTAAGCTTAGTTTTAAAAGCACTGGCAGCATCACGACAGGGGGAACAGAGATGTACATTGAGGGGTGGTGGTACTGTGATTAACAGGAAATACTAGCTGGATAATCAGCATGGAGTTGATGAATCTTATGTCTGGATTGAGGATTTTCCAGCTACCTTGATAGCCTGTTTATTCCTTTGGTTACTGCCTGAAATCCCACTTCTGGCCATGTCAAAAGCAGAGGATGTTAACCTTGTATGCTTGTGGTTTGGGGATAAAGCTTGCTATGCTTTAACAAGAAACCAGTTTGGACAGTCTGCCTGTCATTCTGGGACAGTCTGTCTTCCATCTGAATGACAGCCCATTATTCATCCTCTCTGCTAGATACATTCCCAAGGGAAAACCCTTGCACACCCACATGATCTGGAGCAAAAGAAGCAGGAAAGAATGGGGACAGAGCAGTAGACCTAGGAATCTCATCCCACCACTTGATTATGTAGGAAAAAAAGAAGTCAAAATGTGATTCTGTAGCCAAAACGATATTTCTCCTCCTCCATACCATCTGCAACATCTCAGATTCAGACTGGATTAAGTTGCAGAGATCTGAATTAACTGTCTCAGCTAGTACTTGTTTTGAGCTCTGGAAATTGTGACAAAATTTCTCACTTTTGCAGAGAAAAAATGACAAAAAGCAGCACAAAATGTGGGTTTTCAAGATTCAGAGAAAGGGAGCAAAGACTCTGTTAGAAATTCAGTTGGTTGAAGAAGAAGTTGTAAATTCACTGCAGTAGTGAAAGTTTTGGTAGGAATTTTGTCCTACAGCCCATGTAATTGACTCTCTCACTTCTGGCTAGTAAAAGTAAAGGAGAGGACACTAAGTCCTTTGTCCAGGTATGGGATAATATTTATCTCCTGTAATCTGTTGTGTGAACTACCAGCCCATCCCACATCCCATCCCACACTCCTTAAAAACGTGGGGTAGAAAGCCTAAGTGTTGGAAAAAGAATCTCTCCAGTAGCTGAGGTACAAACCTCTGCATTTAGCAAGAGTACTAACTTGCAGTCCAGCAGTCTGCTCTGTAATGAGAGAGAGATTTATTTACACCTGCACAAAGATCTGGCAGTGTGCAACACTAAAAAGAAAATCTATCAAATAGAATTATTAAGGACAAGATAGCATGATGATAACAGCATGATGCATAGTAAGCAAAACTAAAGTGCTTGTAGCATCAGCAATATAGACATTATGCAAAAGAAATGCAGGAAATAGAACAGTATTAATTAGCATCAAATAAATGATATTAATTAGATTTAAAAGGCTATATTAATGTAATAATATATTGATATTAATGCATACTAACAGTGCATTTATATTCATAATTTTTATATCAAGAATACATACATTACTGTCTGTAATATGAGAAAACATTTGAAGATAAAACATGAAGAAGAGCTTTTGTTAAGTCTAGAAACAATGAAGAAAACTGGGAAGTATTAATCTTGGAATTATTCTATATTCCACCTATTATTTTCTCCATAATGGCCATGAATAGCTCGTATAATACTACAGAGTCCTGAAGCAAGTCTAAGTAGACTAGATTTCTCCATCATCATTTTGTGGTTCATTAGATTTTTATATGCTGTAGGAGCCAATGAGGAAGCACTGGGAACTCCTCCAGGAGTTCTACCCATGCTTCATTAGCTTTAAGGCCATTTTTCAGCCTCATGCTTACTTGTAAAAAAAAAAAACCCTTTAAAAAAATTTTAAAATCCTTATTCTCTGTGGAGTGAAGAAAGAAAAAAGCCTCTCATCTTTGCAAGCTTGTCATTTCTTCCAATAAAACATTCTCTGCTCTGCTGATGGGCACAGAAAATTGTGGATGCCTGGAATTCTACAGGTCCAGGTTGTGGCATTAAATATATATATATATATATATAATGGGCATTCCCATAACTGAGAAGTTATGCAACTATCAAAGGAAAACTATCCAGAAACAGGAGTGACATTATAAAAATCACTTTTAAAATACAGGTAATGATATTATAACTTACTGAGAAAAGACATTTGAGAAGAGGGTTGTCTGTGAGCAGTAAATGCACATTAGAAAGGCAACAAATGACTCTCTGTCAGTAAGCCTCCACCTTCAGTGTCAGGTTCTGTAACTATCTATTCACAACTAAAACCAGTGTGTATTCAGCTCTGGCTACATCTGGTTTGTCTATGACAAAATGAAGTAGCCACCTACAGTGGCTGATTGTATTTTGCAAACATCCCATAGGGCTTACAGTTAAGACAATATACAGTTCATTTTGTGTCCATTCAAGTTTTGGAGGGGTTTTATCCACTTGTTTGCATCATCACTCACTATTTGACTGTTTTTCCAGTGGCTCTCTGCAAGGGATGTTTATACACCGTGGCAGAGTTTTGAGTTCTTGATTAAAGAAAAATGTTGGAATGCAATATAACCATGTAAAGTTAGATGTTGAAAGTACAGCTTTATGATAACTGGAGTTGCCTCTACACACTTCTTTTGCAACCATCAACAACTAACACTGGAGGAGTTGCTCACAGAGGGGGTAGATACCTCATCCCTGGAAACATTCCTGGTGAGGCTGGATGGGGTTCTGAGCAACCTGCTCTAGTTAAAGAGGCCGCTGGTCAAGCAAGTTCTAGGAAGATTAATTTAAACTGGAGTGATGCAGAGAATAACAGCAGGACAGTAAGGGAAATAGCAAGCTTATCATGACAGAGGATACAAATCCTTCCAGTGGTTTTTTTTGGCTTTATAAAGGTCTCATAATATATATAATTTATAAAGGTATCTGGAGTGTCTCTGGCCCAAAGCACTAATTAGCTCAGGCTGTGTTGCCAAGAAGATGGTTGTGTTCCCTTCTGTGTCAGGTTGGTTTTGAGTAGCTGTACAGGTCTTAGAATGAGCTCTGGGTCTAGGTCTTTGAGTCTAAATAGACATTGTTTTTCCTCCCAGCTCCTAAATATTTGACAAGTCTGCTACTATTCGTTAAAAATCAGTTGGAGCAGGCAATAACCCAGGTCTTCTCTCAAACACTATGGCACAAGAAAATCTGGGCTAACAATTCCCTTCATTTGAGGGAATATTTTGGAGAAAGCAGGCAGCAATTGTGAAGGCTTTTAGCTATTGAGTTCTCCACTGAAACCCACATCAGAGAAAACACTCTGAAGAACAGCAATTACGCTAAGTGCATGCCTAGCATGTTGTTGCCCCTAAAATTCACCTATCTTGCTTTTGCAAGCATAATTGTTTTAAGTGGCTTTATCTCTAGCAAAAATGCAATCTGTATGTTTTTGCTGGTGGTTACTCAAAAATGACACAGTGCTGAAGTATTTAAATGAAGGGCTTCAGTGTTTTGGCACTTGCCTTGTTGTCTGTGCTGTCAAATAAGCCAAAGATAATCCCAATGATTAGGCAGATTTTTTTCTGTCTGGGTGGTATGGTTTTCATCTAGCTAATCATGGCAGAAATATGTGATGGAAAGTTGAATGGGCTGATAGTGAAGCTGTGCCGGCTGTCTCAGGTCACCTCCTTGTCTTGCATGTGCCTTAACATGGCCTTATGAGAATCTGTTCTGTGATCTCCCCAGGCACAAAGGTGAAGCTCATTGCTCTGTAGTTCCCTGAATCCTCCTTTGTACCCTTTTTAAAAATAGGAGAGATGTTTCCCTTTTTCCAGTCACCAGGGACTTCACTTGCCTGCCATGGCTTTTCAAATATGATGGAGAGTGGCCTTGCAACTACATTAGTCAGGTCCCTCAGGACCTCAGGATGTGTGTCATGGGGTCCCACAGACTTGTGTTTAGTTTGCATTAAATGATCATTTAACAGATTGCTTTAAGAGACTATTATAGGTGTGAAAAATCTTCTGCAAACCAATGCATTTTCCACTTTATGTTATGGGAGTAATTCCAACCACAGACTGTTCAAACAGCAGCAGTATTATGCAAAGTAAATAGGTACCAAACTCCTAACTGGAGTCAGAACTAGTTGTGTTACACTGCTTAACTCCTCAAACCTCAAGATGTTGCCCTTGTTACTGAGCTTCCTACAGTGAGACTGGTGATCTGCAGCCTCTTTTACTTTCTTTGAAGTAAAAAATTAGGAATGTAAATTTGACTACACACTGCATCTAGAACAGCAAAGTAACACTTGCTAGTAGCTCACACACTGGGAGATTTGGTACAGTTTCCCACTACTCTCAAGTTGCAAGTCATTTGCATTATGAATAATGGACTGAAACCACACCAAGCAAGAGCTGCTCAGAAGAGAGGCCCTGTAAAATCTTGTGGTGGGGATGCAATTAATTACCTCTTGTCACTACTGTGTTCTGCAATATGAAGATGCAGTAGAAGAGTGAACTGTAAGGAGGAAGGAACTTTTTCTTCACAGGCAAAGTGTCATGCTCCTTTGACCACAGATGCCACTTTCTGTATTGATAAGGTTTAACTCACATCTTTAGGCTACTGGGAAGGTTTTCTTCAACTTAACATGAAACATTCTAAATCGCTTCTCAGAAAACAACCACGCTATGGTAATTGCATAGAGGAGTGAGAAGGCAGCTGCTTTCTCTATAAATATAGTCTTTACCAATTTCTATGCCTCTTATCCATTTTCTTTTGAAAGCTTCAAATGAGAGGAACATATTTTTCATAAGGTGGCCTTGAGTTATGAGTATTTTCATTCACAAATATTCTACCTTAAGTTGTTCCCTGTCGTCTTGGCTGCTTTTGCAAATGCACTGAAAGCAACCAGGAGTTTGCTCCTGTAGATATTGTTGCTAATGTTTACAAGAAAGAACTCTGACAAAATAGTCCTCAAATAAACAAAAGTGCATATATTTGTGTTGGGAAGAGTGTTGTTCAGAAGCAATTACATTCCAGTTCCTTCTGAAAAGATGTCTCTAATGTGACGGGGTTAACTTTCAGTATCAATCATTTCTGAACCAGTTTAATAGATAATATGTGTTCAAAACAGAGTAGTGGCCAGAGTAGAATATTATCTGATCTTTTTTCTTGGGTTTCTTCACTAGAAGAGAATTAGCATAATATCCATGTTTAATGAATGATTGATCTAAGTTGTTTTTTCAAAACAGGAATTTCATGCTGAGTATTTACTGGCTAATACAACAGCCCTGACTCTGAATCTGTGCATGGTGTGAGCATTTGGAAGCCAAGCTGATTTCTTGTTTTAGAGTCACTGCCCAGCTTTTCCTAGCCACAGCTTGTGATAATTCTGGTTTATTCAGGCACATCTAGACAGGACTTGGCAAAGTGAGCAAAGTGTGCAGCAGGTGGTGTGCCTCTCAGACAGAGTGAGCATGACTCTGTTTTCTGGAGCTCCCTGGGTCCCCTGTGACAGAGTATCTGAACCCATCCTGTGCAGTGGAACTGCTGACACATCCGATCACCCAAACCTCCTTTCTTCAAGGTTTATGACTTCAGTTGTTTAGAGATTTTGACACCAAATGCAAAGTTGGTTATGCCTAATCTAAGGACTCTTTCATCAGCATACCTTGTTGAAAAAGCAGCCTCTGTCTTAAAAAAAAAAAGGAACAATTCAGTGTCTGGATAGTTTCCAAAAGGCTCCTTTCTCACAAATGAGGGAATCTGGTTGACAAATAATGTGTAGTGTAACTGGAAATTAAGTTAGTTTAAGGAGACAGATTCACCAGCTCAGACACTCCACAGCCAAAATATCAGTATCCAAATACCCTTGATAATTTTGGTAATGAAGGATTTATTAAACATAAGCTGTTTCTTTTTAATATTAGTACTTATATTGTTATACTGTGGCATCTCAAGGCTCTTTTTGACAAAAAGAGGTAGGTGGTGCAAATTAAGGAGATCATAAGTTAATAAAAATGTAGTTAATTACAAAGTGGAGAAAGAAACTGGCATTAACAATGGGATAGCTAACTTTAACTCTTCAAAACTACAAAAATGTTCAGTTCAGGTTGTAATCAGCTCTTAGCCTGTTCTTATACTTTTAAAAAACAACTGTTTTGCATGAAAGAAAACAGAGATTCTGTGCTGAAATGTAGAAAATTTTCCATGTTATTAATAGAATTTATAGTACCTTAAAGGGAAGATGTTCTAATGAAAATCATCTATTTGCTTTGAAGTCAGTGTTCTAACTGATGTTGGAAATAGATGGCAATAAATAGTGAATACTTATGGCTTTATTCATGAAAAAATTAATTCATCTTAGCAATTAAGTCATTTCAGGGGGCAGCTGTAAATCATATTGCTTAAGATAGTTTTATTTAAATATAAATTGCTTGGAGGGAGATAAGGGTTGTTTTTTTTTTCCATACTATTATATCCCTCCCTCATCCATAGGCAACATAGAGAACTAACACAGGAACCTGTTGGGTTTTTCCTTCACTTCTCTCCAAGCAGACTTGGGAATTGGCAGGGGTCTTTGACATCAAAATGCCCATTCCCTGCTGCATGTGCTTTGAAAACAGACCAGTCTAAATGTTAGATTTCAGTTCTTCCTTCTGCCTGAAGGGATCCACAGTTGTTTGTAATCTTGTTAGCCAAACTACCAGGCTGTGATCAGCTCTGAGGAAGCACTAGTTTAGTCCTTCTTGTTTTGAGCTGTTCTACTGTAAAGTAGATTTGGGTACCAAGGCAGCCTTTTTCATTAGTGCAGATACTAGGAGGCTTGGGAGTACCTATCAAAAGGAAAGGTCACTTCTTATGGTGGGAACATCTTACCTAGGCTTGATTTGGCAGGGTAACCACATCCTGAGAGTGTGGCAAAGGCTCCTGCCATGAAGTTTCTTATTTTCTGATAGAAGAGTGGTATTGCTCTGGTGTGTGGTTCTTGCTTGTCTTAGTCACATGGGCTATGACTGAGCAGCTGTAGTTAGAGAGTTATAAATGTGCTTAAAGTGTGAAGGAATCTAAAACAGTTTGCAGTATTTCCACCAGTGTTAACTGGTACAGCAGTAGCAATTAGAATGAGCCTTTGCCACTGACAGACTGATGTTCTGCTGAGGAGTTCACTACAAGGAAATTGTTCTGCAATGGTGAAATGAGCTCACCTTTTTATATGAACTTCTCAGAATTAATTGCCTAGTATATACCTTCTGCCTAGTATACATCTTTTTACCAGTTAAACATTACTGTTCAAATGTCACTTTGTCCCTTGTTTTATGCTAGTAGCTGCCTCGTTATTCACTTAATATCAGTTGTCTCTGTGAGATGGAGGTATTTTTTCTGTCATCTGAATTTTGTGTCCTACTTAATGAAATCATTGAAGTGTCTTCCTAAAATGAACCAGGACTGGATTCATGAGATCAGTTGCCTTTGTTAGACTTATGATTAATCCACTTACCCAAAGCAATAAACTAAAGTTCTGTCCTGCTGCCTCTGCCTCAGGCTTCAGTATCCCAAATGGGAGGAAGGAGACTCCTCATTCCTCTAGGGATATTCTTACTGATCCAGTTTTGGAAAAACCATTCTGCAAGTAACAGGAAACAATTGAACACCCAAACACTTTCTTTGGAGGGAAGGGATGTATTTTGATGTGGTGAGTAGCTGTACAAGTGTGTTAAAACAGTGAAGCAGAGCAGCAATAACTGAGGTTGTCATAGCTCCATTTGCAGTTTTATAGTCAGGGTATAAAAATGGCTGCTCCAAACCTGAGTAGTGAAAACTCCAGTAAGAGAAAAAGATGAGTAAGGTAGGATAAAGATTTCAAGCATGAGTGAAACTGTACAGCTGAGAATTAAAAGAATTTTTAAACCAGTGCCAGAAGGTGAGAGGTGAATTTTGAACTGCCTCATTTTCTTTTCACTGTTTATCAGAAAAACAGAAGGAACACCTAACGAGCAGATATAACTTCAGAAAACCTCTCATGTTTTGATCTTTGTATCAGACCCCAGGACCCAGAAAAACGTGAGATATAATAGTTTAATCTACTTGAGTGAGCTCCATAATATCCATGTACCGACTTAGTGTTTTCATCCTGACGAAGGTGATGCTTAGACATTAGCCCTTGTGGCAACAGGACTTGACAGTTCTCCAACTTTTCAGTGGATTTCTTTGAAGAAGCCTGAGGCTTGTGCTACCACTGCTTCCACAAGGCAGCTCAAACCTATGTTTTCTGTGGTTTCTATGTTTGTCAGTTGAGCCAACTGAAACAAAACAAAGCAGAAAAAAGTCTGTTACGTCCTCTTTCTGCACTTTCCAGCTCTTAAGACCATAGAGACACAACTGAAATCAAGCTGGAATGGTTTATTCTGGAGAGAAAGCCAAATAATTTGCAAATAATCCCCCTGCCTCTCTTCTCCCAGGGATTCTATACAGGTTTTCTACGCTTCTAACAAACCTATTTGAAAGGTATTTGAAGGGAAAAGCAGAAACCAGAGGAGGGGAGGGGAAACGCATCCCTTGGCGTGACATGCTCTGCCTCCGATGGTGTGTTTCCCGATCTTGGTGTTTCCGAAAGCTGGCACGCACGCCCCCACACCCTCGACGCAGCGAGCCCCACTCTGTCCTCAGTACCTCAGAAGTGCGCCCCCGGCCCCTCGACCCTGGCGGTGAAAGGGGCGCCGGGGGTGGGTAGCGGGCGAGGCGGATCCGCGGGATGACGTCATGGGGCGGGGCGGCGGTGCCGTGTTGTACCGTACCGTACCGTACCGTGCCGGGCTGGCAGCGGCTCGGGCAGCAGGATGGGCTGGAGGATGAAGGTCGGAAGGCAGTTGGTTCTGCCGCCACGGCAGCCGACTCCCTGAGGCGTGAGTAGGCGAGAGGCGGCACTGCACGGGCGCTTGCCGGGTTCCGCGGGCTGCTCCCTTTCTTTTTGGGGAGCGTTGGTTGTTGTGTTTGGGGTTTTTTTTTCCTCTCAGTTTTGTTGGGTGGGTTTTATTAGTTTGGCTAGTTTTTCTTTCCCTTTTCTTTTGGTTCGTGTGTGTGTTTGTTTGGTTTGGGGAGAAGCGCATCAGGGTACCCACGCGGGTTCCTGCTGCTGTTCCCTTCCTCGGCCTGCGGCGAGCACACGCACAGGGCAGAGCGCTTCCCCTCACCTCATCACCTACTTCCATCCTTCAGTCGGGCCGGCAGTTTGATTGCCACCGGTCTTTGCCGCTCGGGCAGCGCTTCCCTTCCACAGCCCTCCTTCGACACCCCCCGCCCCGCCCCACACCTTCCCTTAGGGGCAATGTCACAGCATCCTCCACAGCGCAGCACCGGCTTAAATGCTGCTTTAACGCGAAGCGTTTTCTGAGTACCGGCTTGGCAAGAGAAGGAAAAACCTGGCTGGGGAACGTGGGCGAACTTGTCCTTTGTTTGTAATCCATTTTGTCGGCGATTTTTTTTTGTTTTCTGTTGATGTTCTGTGTGTGGGAGAGGAGGATAGTAGTATCAGCCCTTATAAAATGAGACTCTAAAAGATGTGGAAATGTGAACGAAAGGTATTCAGGTTTCCATTTCTGTCAGCATGTCTTGCTGTGATTATCTAGCCAAGATTCCGCTAAAACTGGCAGTTCTCACTTTTCTCCTATCCCAAGTATTTTGCCTGGACTTCTGGGGAGCATATGTGTAAAATGCCTGCCTTCCTTACTCGTCGTTGTCTTTGTGGTATTTGCAAGTTGTGGTCAGGAATGAAATGAAAGGAAGGAAACACAACCTTACACTTTAGTGCAATTTAAACTGTCTTCATTGCCTAATAGAAAAGTAATGAAGTGCCTTGTATTTCTCCTCCGTTTGAAATGCTGCGAGGTTCAATTATCTTGCTGTCTACACAGGCCTTGCAAATCTGTTGGTTACTATAGAGTGGTTCCTTGAATTCCTGTGACAATGGCATGGATTGAAGCAAATACACAAACTGATGCATCACCTGGGAGAGTGAGCTTATCTTGCAGAACATTTCCTTTCTAATACTGACCAACTAATATGGACACTGCCACAGCACTTCATTAAAAAGTTGGGAACTCATTAGCTGAGTCTTACAGCTCGAGTTCTAGGTTTTAATTGGAGTTCCTGTCTTCAAGTTGAAACTGATTAAAGCAATGCCAAAGCCACCCTGGTTGTTTCCAGTGTTTGTTTAAATAAGAAAAGGGTGGGGAAAAAAAAGAAGTGATTTTGTAAGCTCTTCAAACTTCATGTTGAAAAACAAACCCTTCTGTTTGGAGTTCTGTCCCTGGCAGTGCTGGATGTGGGGGATGAGAAGATGAGTGTTAGTGCATCTTGTATTAGGCTGAAGAAGGAAATTAATTAATGGCAATGAAACTTAGTTTTGCTGTTCAGAGAGCACTGGTTTCAACTGGAAAACCACAACTGGACACGAGAAGCTGGAGTGTATTAACTAACAAAGACAGCCCTGGATCACCTGTGAGCATTCGGGTGCATTTCTCAAACAACATGTAAGGGTGTGTTTGGACACACAGTGATGATGCTTCCTAGTAAAACTAATAGCTCAGCTAGAGTCTAATATTCCTGACCAAAACTCTCATCCAAACTTAAGTAAACGGTCACAGTGATTAAATATTACCCTCCTTTGATCTCTCCTGCATAGTTCTGTCTTCATTCTGCAGAAGAACAGTTTCTTGTTTTGGCCTTTAACAAGAAAATTCAGTGTATGGCTCATTGATGAGCACCCTGCTATATTTTTGACAACTTTCTTACCCTTTTTAGGTGTTAGAGAGATTTGCAAATTGGTAATTCCTGAGGGAGTTGTTCTGCTGATTAGACTTGCATAGTGGGTTTATTCTGAAGATTTCACAGCACTCTTGACACTCTTCTTGGGAGCAGTTTAGTGTTTTTCTCACACTGCTCAGCCCTTGTGACAAGATTTAACAGTGAGTGCTTTAAAATACAAAAAAAATGGGAGTTTTCTGGAAAATGCATGTTAAATGAATGACACCAGTTGAACCTGTGTGGATGGATCAGTCTAGCAGGGCTTGAAACCCTCCCATGCAGGACTGAGAGCTGACCTTAACTCCGGAAACTTGCTTTGTTTCAGCATTTGACCCAGTCAGAGCTGTGCTAATCATGTCATGACAGAAAGTTCCCTTGTCTGTTCTAACGTTTCAAGGATGTTTAAAATGATTTAATAGTGATTCTATTCAGTGCAAAAGAAACAATTGGGGTGTTAGTTTGTCATCCTGAGATACTGACATTCCAGGTGCTTGAATGCTCTAGTGTCAGGGATGCTGCCAATGAAACCTGGATTATTAAATCTCTAAGTAAATGTGACTAATTTTTTTTGTATTATGATTCAACTGCAGGTCCCATCAACTAATATGATGGCAGTATGGCTCATGACATAAACTGTCATCTTGGTTTTTATATTTGATGTGGGATTTCTATACGTGACTGCTGCAACTAACTGGTTTTAATATCTTCATAACTATCTGACTTTAGACAGCTGGCTTTCCTATTGTGGAAGAAGCAAGTTCATGTACTAGGAACAAAAATGGGCCAAAGTTAAAGCATTTAGTAGATTTTGAGAAGTTTTTATTAGCTAGACAGTCCCAAGAAACCTTACATGGGATGTAGGAACAAAGTTTGCCAAGTGTGTGTTCCTGCGCTCCCTCGGTGAAGAGTGTGTGAACTTTAGCATCTTACTGGAGTCTTACTGGTCTAGCTAGGAGTTGGTGCATCTGCTGGTAGTCTTTCCCAAGCTGCATGTATCTCCTTGTAATTTTGGCCCTTTTCTCTTTTTTTCTGTTACCTCTGGCTTCTCCTGCCCTAACCATGCTGCTGTCAGATGCCTGTTTTCTATTTTTGCTGCCTTACCCCTTCTAGGTCTTCAACTTCATTTTTGTTTGGTTTCTTATGTGTGTTATATCTTCCTGAATCCAGTAGATTCACTATCCTGCAGCACAGGTGACAATGAAACTCTGACTTGACTTGAAAAGAATTAGGATATTTAAAGAAAAACATCTTGTTATGAGAAATTAAATCCAGAATAGCCTCATTATCTCAATAACAGTGCAAATTCAAATAATGAGTTAATAGAGGAACTTAAACCTTTGATGTGATGAGAATAACCTTGGTAATTACCAGAGTTAATGAGGTGCATTCCTTTTAACTGAACAAAGTGATCACAGGCCAAAAAACCCAAGTAATTCTCTTCTGCTGGATAGTATTATTCCAAACAATTAGTAATTGAACAGGGGATTTTCTTCCAGGCAGGTGTGTGGTTCCATGATTTGGTAGTATTGCATTACTCTGTGCCAGTTCACAGCTCTTGTAGGGTACTTCAAGTGCTTCTCGTAACTTCATGCAGTTTCTTCTGTGGAATGGTTTTGGGATGCACAGGCATTAAGGGTTCTTTGTCCAATTGCACTGCCACAGTGTTATGTTGTTGGTTGTCAGACAGGTGCACAGGATGGGCCTTATACTCTAGGGTGCAGGTGGAGTTTTATCATATAATCTAACAGTGTACAACCATCTCTGTTTTCTGTGGGAATTTGAAAGAGTAAACATGAAAATATTTCCATGTGGAAATGGAAAAAAACAAGTTTTAGAGCAGATGCTTGCTGCCCCTTTGTTTGGCTTTGTGCTGTGGAATACCAAATGTGTTGTATGACCTGTCAAGTTAGATATCTGTTTTAAAACTTGAGAGGGATTATTCTTCAGTTAAAGGTCTAGTCAGTAGCAATAAGCTGCAATACAGGTTACAGCACTACTTAAACATCTGTGAGATGTCCAGGTGATGCTAACAGTTACAAAGCAAATAATGAGGGAGTGGTTGTGATTGCCTGTGGCAATGTTGTAGCTAATGGGATGGAATTAACTTTTCTCCCCCCCAGAATTGCCACCAACATTTCTTCTTGTGTCTTTAAGAACTTAAACTACTTCTAAAGGCTGTAACCATTATGACTTCTTTTTAAACCATGGTTAAATGTATGCACAGTCTGCAAAGCTGTCAGTACAGCTGAATTCTTGAGAGAATGATTGTGTCCACTGTCACTACTAGATTTTTACAGTGTCTTAGGTCTGGAGACAGGAGCCTGCACAGAGAAACCAAAGCTGTGTTAGACCTTGCCAAGGATATTGAAGTAACCAGCACTAAGTTCATCAGATGTGTTTTCAAGAGTGGGGGTAGGGAAATGTTAAAAGTCCAGGTTTGTCTAAAAACTTGATTGAATGCCACACTTTACCCCAAGTGATTCATTGCAGTCACCTCAGAAAAAGGCATAGGAGTGTGGAAATGGAAATTAAGGTGGAATCTGAGTGCAGATCTGCTGGGAAGTGGAGCCATTTGCTAATTAGGTGTTAACAGGGCAGTGTACATTTTCTAAGAAAGGGGGGGAAATTAATGCAGGCAACTGCAGGATTATGGCTTTGTTGCCAATGTTATTCAAGTTCTTTAGGTGCTTTTGGAGGAGAGGATAGTTCTGTGCATAATGGTAAAAGGAAACATTAGAAGAGACTGGTACTAAGGAAATGTGACAGATCAAAGACCCCTTTGCCTCAGCTGTGCTTACATAGCTGTTAGTATAGCTAAGCTATAAATAAGATCAGTTTTGATTTTAAGAAACAAATGCATCATATCAATAGTTGGGAGCTTGGCTGCTTTGGTAAGATGAGATTTGAGAGGGTGTGTGAGTTCTGTATCTCAAGTATGGGGATAATCACAAGGAAAAAATTACTTAGGATAAGGCAATGCTGCTATGAGAGCCAATGACCCTCTTGATGTGTGTAAGTTTACTCTAGAAATTAGACTAGGGTTTCTAATCAATAGAACAGGCTCCCAATAGAAGGGAGCCACATTTACACTGTGCATTACTGTGGAGTCTAAGAAATTGATGAAGAAGCTTTCATAAAGGTGATGAGATGCCTGCCAGAGCAAGGAATTAAATTGATGGAGCAAGGGAACTCTCTTCTGTAGTATTTTCTTCAAATAACATTCACCTGAAGTAACTGCATCAATACTGTGGAAGTATATTTGACAGCAGGTGCGGCTCTTTCCCTCTGTGATGGCATGGAGGTGTTTTTCAAACAAAAGGAACCAGTTTCAACTACCACAATAAAAGGAAAACAATTTGGAGATAACAGGGTTTTTTTTTCTATAGAAAGACAAGGGAATTGTCCACATGTGGAAATGGAAAATTGTTAGTTTTCTTGGGGAAAAGTTCTGAAATATATAGTTGAACAATGTGATGTGATAAAAGATGAATGCTCTTCTTTTAGCCTAATAATCTACTTAAAGTTAGGGTTCTTAGGTGTATGATGGTAGTCATTGCTATTTATGCCTTTTGCTGGGCTTTAAACTCTGTGCAACACCTGTTAGTCTTTAGAGCAGAACTTTTGGGAGGTTTCAGCATGGTTAGAGAGCTGAGCTGGGGGGAAAAGATGACTGTCAAATGGGGTTGGAAACTCACACTGATATTTCAAGGCAGGGGCCTTGAAAGAAAATTGATTGATTCTTGTGCAAAGAATGTGTTTCTCCCCTTCCTCAGAAGATTTAGTCCCCTGTGGAAAATAGTAGACCTTGAAAATGCCTATTCTTGTGCTGGGAAGACTTAGACTTTATTGGCTAAAACCTCTCTGAAATGTAATGGCTGGGCCAAAGCAGGATTTCTCTGAAATGACAAATATGAGTCATTTGGGCTGTGGGAGATGAGGGTGTGAGCAGCCCTGCTGACACTGCCTGCTGCTTAGGAGCTCTGGAGGAGAAAGCTGCTTAGAAGGAGAAGTCCTGCAAAAGCAAAACTAGGGGGGAAGAATGATAGGTAAGAGAACAAACCTGGAGAGATGAGTGCTTTAAACCTGTGCTTTAAACTGTAGGGAGTGGAAGTGACGTTCAGAGTCTAGGCTAGAAAGGTGAGATGCTAAAGAATAAAATCAGAATAGGACCTTTGTAGCCATATGAGTTTCCCTTTTATTCTCTTGAAATAGTTATTACAGAGCTGGAAGGTCCTCCATGCTTGAATACTCTGTTGGCTATGGAGTTCCATAATGGTGCTTCAACCACTAGATTGTCTGTAATTCCTTGTGCAGTTGTCACAGGTCTTGCTGCTTTACTTAAAAATGCCCAAGGAGATGCAGATGCTTTACTGGAAGTAGACAATAGAATGGGGTTTGTTTTCCCTTCCCCCCCATCTTATTTTTTCATTTCCCCTTTTGTTGAATAAGAATTGATGCCTATTTCTGCATCTCTAAATTACACCTTTATGCCTCACCATCTCTACAATAATTCTCCTGGAGTGCAGGAAACTTTGTTACTGTAAGGCCAATAAATTACACTCTTCTGTGCTGACAAACTAGTAGGAGCTGCGACAGGCAATGTTGCTTTTTGGGCTTACAGTAGGAGTTTCTTTATTTCTTTATTTCAACAAACAACAAAGCAGGCATCTGAGAACATGATAAATAAAATTTTCTCAGGGAAAGGTTTCCTTTCTCAGTGTTACAAACAAAAAGAAAACAATAGTAATAAACATGCTGCTTTAAGTAGAAATAATATCCTGTGGGTTGTTGATATTGACGTGCAGAAACAAACTTTACAAGCCAGGAAAGGTTCTAAAGCAGCTATGTTTATTTACAGCGCTGGAGAGCGGGGGAATAGCTTCGCCAAACCACTCTGCCCAGACAAGTTACAGACCGTTATTGAATGCCCTAATCTATACATATGCATTGCTAGGCTATACATATGCAGTGGATAGGTGGGATCATTAAGATTAGTTCCAGGAACTCGGTCTCCTCCTCTTGGTGCATGCACGCCGCCTCCTGGTGGTGGTGGGCGGTGGGCTATGAGGAAGGCTCGAAGTCTTCGTCACATTGGCATTTTCAACTCCGTCCACCTTTACCAAGTTGGCAGCTGTCAGGGTCACCAGAACGATGTTTTGTCTTGCAAGGGTGACGTTTTCTTGTCAGACACAGTTCTGTGCTTCCCTTTTTTGCATTTGACATTGTTTCCAGGTTTTAGTCTGTGACAGTGGCATGACCTATCCTCTGTGTTTGTGTCTAGAATGAGATGAGATCTGTGGGGTTGTAACTGTTCAAAGCTGTTCCTACAGCTTTCATATGTCACCCATTTTTTAATAGATTCACCTGCTCAGACAGGGAATAAGGAGAAGACTGTAGAGGAGCCTCTAACTCAGAAGTCATGTGGGTTGGAAGGAGCCCAAAGAGTTATATATCCAAATATCCAGCCTTGGCAAAGGAACTATTAAGCAGTAGGTATGGGATTGCTAGCAAACTTACAGATTCTTATCTTAACTTACAGTAGCCACTTCTGTTGTGAACATGAAAAAATAAAATGTAGTTTGTTGTTTTTATTTTTTTCCTGAGAAATGGAAGGAATTGTTCTGAAGTGGCTGATCTCTTCCATAGGTAAGGACTGGAAAGTATTCCTCCTCCTACATGTGTTTGAAATGCTGAAAGAAAAAGAAGATGCTTTCCACGTTCTCAATAGGATGCCAGTTATTCTTACTATCCTGCAGCTGCTATGCCAGTACCATATGGAGCTATAACTATATGGCAGTGGTTGCAGCTGGGGAGAGGTTAACTCTCACATTCTGCAGGAGTGTACAGATCTCACTCAGGGCCAGAAGTGGCTGGGTTTTTCTCTCTGTGGACAGCTGTAGCATCCTCAGCAGACACACACGCCAAGTCTTGCTCAGCTTTGAGGCTGGCATAAACAGGCACAGGCACCACACATCTTGCAGGGCATGATTTGAATATTTACTGTCTTGAAATTCACCATGCTGAAAAAGTGAGTGTTTTGCCATGGCTTGCTTTATTCCAGTGTCAGGCAAGATCTGATTTTAACAGTGTTCAAGTTGAACTACCTTGCTGCTTATTTTTGCCTGGTATTCAAAATGTTTGAAATAAAACCATTTCCTGTGTCTTTCCTTCAGCCTTTTAAGCTTAGGCTTTGTGTTTTGTCCTGTAACAAATGTTAGAAGGATTGCAGAACTGGCAGGTACTGCAGGTACTCTGAAATAACAAATAGAGGCCTTTTCAGCTAGCAAAACATTTGACAGTTCTGAGTGTTTCTGCTAGGAAACACTGCTAGCATCCAATTAAGGAATTTCCTGTAACAAGAATGCCCTGAAGAGTTTTATATCTAAGTTGGAAATTGTTTGATTGACCTTGTAAAGAAAGCTGTAACAATATATGGTTAATTTTGAGCTTTTTTGGAAAGCTTAACTGAAGCTGCCTGTCTCAAGAGGTGTGTTACCACTGATGTTACCTTCAGACTAGATAACAAACAACTTCTTACTTCCAAAGCAGTGGCTTGAATGCTTGAAGGAGATGGGATGATTTAAATTCATAGTCATGAGTTTGAAATTAGTACATGAACCTTGAGTCTCACTTCATTACAGCCACCTGCAAAGGAGAGAATAAGATCATCTGTTCTCTTCTAACTCTTTCTCAAAGTGCTTTGTAGAACCTTTCCCTCCTAGCTCCTGATGTTCTTCCTGTGAAGAGAGGTACATCCCCCTCCATCACTTGGTTGCTGTCTTAAGAATCATCCTGTAATGATGCTCAGAAATGCCTGACAATGAAGTTGTCTGGTTTTCTGTGGTTGCTGGTTTGTCATGGAAACAGTTCTTGACATGCAAGTCCCAATTAGCAAGTAGAGACCTGACATCAGCTGGATGAAGCAACCTGCAGTAGTGTGTGTGTGTGTGTGTGTGTGTATATAAATATATATATAAATATAACTGTGTCTAAAAATAAAGAGACAGCACAACACTGTGACGTGGGTCTTCTGGTGAATCACCTGGTGAAAGTTTGGCCTAGGTCCTACTTTATTTGTCATCAGTGATTACCAAAACTATATAAACTGTAGGATGAGCATATTTATGGTAACCTAACAGACCTGTTGCCTGGCTTGCTCTTGAGAGTTCATTTGCTTATCAGCACTTATCATCCAAAGTGAAATGCCCTCAGTAGCCTTTTGGTGCTCTCTTACCTGCATAGGGTGTCATGAGGCTGTCTCCCACCATGAAACCTCCTTGGAATCTTTGTCCCTGTTGTTGTATTTGTATGTTGTGTGCTACCTTACTTTATGAGCTAGCCTAGAAATAGGCTAGGAAAGACATTGTCATCTCTGTTCCACAGAATTCTTCTAACTTCCCCCAGTTGTACATGAAGTGTTTTGGAACGGAACTGAAGTGTGGAGCTTTACTGGCTCATTTGCACCTTCAGACAGGAGATGTGGTGCCTCTTGTATTTTGATACATTGTTTGGGCTGAATGAAATCTTTTCCATTCTCTCTTCCTATCATTCCATTTATAAAGAGAAGAGGGCAGGGCTTGTAATAAGTACTTAATCTAATGTTAAATGTGGAATATAAGCTTTGGCTCTGGGAATTCTTCCGGAGGAATGACCACACGTAGCTGCCTGAATTAAGTGGATTCCCTGGTACATTCTCTTGCTTTCCTGTGGTTTTGTCTTTCTGAGAGGTAGCTTGTTAATAAGAGGACAGGTAGTGAATTGCTAGACTCTGTTGCATCTGGCTTTTTAATGCAGAAATGAGAGCCCTTCATTCAGAAGTGGTTGGTGTTTGGGGGGTTTTGTGTAACAACAAAAAATAATCCCCAAACCTTAACCACCAAACCTTTTGATTTGCCTTCCTGGCTTATTCTTCAGTAATTTGTGTTCAGGGTTTTTTTATCATCCATGGGAGGAGGGCAAATCTAGTACATCTGGCAACTGTTTTGTTTGACTGTCATAGTACAGCAGTTGCTCAGCTATCTTATGTGAACACCCACAACAGTAAAAATGCTTGGAATTTTTAAAATATGTCAGAATTCACACATACCCACACAGAAGCTGAAGAGTGTGTGTCTCATCTCATCATTCTTCTCAGTTTTGCTCCAGCTTCCTTGAGATTTTTCCTCTTCTTGCTTTTTGGTGAATATTGATGGAAGGGATAGAAAATGTGTAGATGCTTGGCTTGTAGTAGCAGTTGATCTGTGACCCTCCTGGGATATTGGCCAATATAGAATTTGGCATACTTTACACATCAAAAAAAAAAACAAACCAACACCCAAAAAGCCTTGAGAAAGTTTGGGACAGTCCAGATTTTTGTTGATGAGTAACTTCTTCCTTGCAGCATTATCAAGTGCTTTTTGAAGCCTGTGGAATGTGTGAGAGACATATGAAGAAGTATCATAGAATCCTAGAGTCAAGTGGAAGGGCACCTGGGGTGGCTTGACCTCAGCCAACAGCCAGACAGCACCCCAACATCTTGCTCACTGTCTCCCATGGGACAAGGAGAGCATGCTTATGGTTTGAGATAATGATGATTTAATAGGGAAAGCAAAATAAAATAAACCCAATAAATTTGTTCAGTAATTCCCCTAGTCAGGCAGATGTCCAACCTCTTCCTGGAAGGGAAGGTCTCCATGCACATAGTGAATACTAGAACCATGAGGGTCCCCCCTTTCCTCCTCCCTTCTCTGAACTTTGATTTCTAAGCATGACATCATATGGTATGGTCAGTGTGGATCAGCTGTCCTGGTTGTGCTTCCTCCTCAGCCTGCTGGCTTGGTGTCCTGCTAGCCCAGGTCAGCAAGAGTTGTTGCCATAGCTACAAAGCAGAGCTCCATAAGGACCTGGGATCTCTTTGGGATCCATCTGTTGGCTAAGGGAGTACTGAATCTGTGAATCTAGAATTTAGCTGAAACCCAGGTAAAAAAAAAAAAAACACATCTTTTTATTTATGTACAAAAGTCTACTTGCCTTTGATTCAAAATACTAGCACTGTTCCCAAAGTCTTGTAAGGAGTGAAGCCAACCTTGACTTCTGGAAATCTGACACATAGACCTGATGTTGTTTCCCTGTATTACCCCTGTCCTTCATTAATACACAGAAATTGGGGGGGGGGAACCCCCAAAACCTGCCAAATAAACCTCTAAAAGAAGCCTACTGGGTCTAGTTAGATTTGCTTTTTTCCCCTCTTCTCTGTTACCTGCTTATTTCTTTTGTTCCCTATTTTCAGTAGTGAAAACTGTTGCACTTAATATTTTTCTTTCCTTTCTGTCTTCACTGTCTCTGCTTTGCAGTCTGTAAAGTGAGAGTGCCCAGGCTTGTTTCCTTACACAGTTAATTCCTTTCCCTGACATTTTACTGCCTCTTTACTGATAATATTAGACATGCTTCCACATTCTCCTGTGTTTGCTGCTCAGAATTCATTCCAAGTGCCTTACTTATTCTGAAGCTAATTGGTGCTTTTCATGATGAACCATTAGTCTGTTGTTCAGGTAGCCTACCAAAATGTTTTTCCTGCATGGGGATCCATGTTTTAAAGGGTTCTTTTTTGTTAATATATTGGAGGGATTTTCTGCAAAGCAGAATTGTTCTTGTTTGTTCTTTGTCTGTTGGGAAACATTGCAATGACTCCCTTTGCACTTCCTAGCTTTCTGAGCACTTGTGCCAAGGCCTGCTGTAATATTCTGTGAATATTACACTCTGAATATGGAGAGTTGTCAAACATATGACTAATCTTTGCTTGCAACGTTTCTGTTGTGTTTTGGCATTCAGACAGACTTCTTTTTCATATGCATCTAATGGGATACATCTAAATCTGCAGTATTGTTCATTTGCAGCAACCTTGTTTTTGGAATAGTTTGGGTTTTCTGATTGCACAGCTCATAACACAGTTGTCTGACTTTTTTTTCTTTCTGCCCCTCCTCCCCACTTATTTCTTGGCAGTTTTCTTGTGGAGCCAGGTAACTTTATGAAGATAATGTTTCCCAGAGTTGTGGGATTGCTCTTTGAGTACATGGGCATGGTTTCCTGGAACCATAGAGTGGTTGGGGTTGGAAGGGACCCTAATGGTCATCTAGTTCCACTCACCCTGTGTGGGCAGGGTGGTCACCTTCCACTAGACCAGGTTGCTTAAGGCCTCATCCAATCTAGTTTTGAACAGTGGCTAGAGCAAACTGAGGAGATGAAATAGATCATTCTTGCCCTTTAATATAATCTAAAAAGAAAGTCTTTGTTGGCAATACATTTCATATAAAGAACTGATGCATAGAGTTGTGGAAGAATAAATTGATGTTTGATTACCTCCAGCTATAGAAGGAGAATACAAAGACACAAAGGTGTTTTTCTTTTCAGTAACCTTGTGCTTTTGTAGAAGCAAGCTGTGGTCCTTGTTACCACTATGTGATAGTTCAGAGCAGAAGAAAATTCTCATGGTATAATGACTTGGTGTTACTCATTAGTTAATTCAAACTGGGAGAATTTTAGAGGTTAATTAAGTGTTAGGCCAGGGCAAACATTGTTTTTTGAGGAATTCATTGTGTTGACAAATTGTTATTTGTCACCAAGTATAGGTTCAGCATTTGTTGTTCTATTGATACTGTTCCAATTTATTTTGTATGTTTAGCTGCACAGTTTTCCACAAAGAAACTGTTACCTTCTATGGGGAAGAAAAGAGTAATTCATAGAGGATGTCTGAGGCTCCAAAACCTGCTGAAAAGACCCATGGAGCTGAAGTAAATAAAACCAACCCAACCCAGCCCACTATGCAGCCAAGGAGCTTTTACACTGTGGAAGTGTTTGATACAGCCAAAAGTTTGATTAGTTTTCTCCAACAATGTCTATGACTTGGTATTTCTGAAATGCTATTGGAGGAGAAAGATTCTTAACCATGGATTTCTGGTATTTTTGGAGGAACTAGGATCAGAGGCCTTCAAGGCTGTTTGCAGAGTAGATTTCAAGTTGTTGTATAGTTTTTAAGATAATGGGTACAGCAATTCTTTTGTACAAAAACCTTTTGAAGTGTTAGTGGGTTAGGAGAATATTCAGATATCTAGCTCAGAAACTCCATTGAGGAGTTATCTTTTTGCAGGCTTTTTATATTACTGGGCAATCTCATGGATGGATTGCTCCTGATTCCTTGGTATGACAAACAGGTTAGGAAGCCTCAGTTGTGTGGCTGCTGGGAATATCTAAATGAAGTTATTGAGCACTTCCAAACTGTTGTGTGTACTGGTAGGGCAGTGTTCTTGCTGTCTTCAACAAGAAAGCAGCAAAAGTCATCTTCACCTGGCTGCAGGAGGAGCTTCTGCCCAGCAGCCTACACAGGTAGTGGCAATGTCTCAGCCAGCAACGGAGTGCTCCAGGGGCTCGACAGATCTAAATGGGTTAGAGACTCTGATAAACCAGGTTTGTGCTTGTTAGAATTCATATCTCTCAAGTTGACTTCTGCAGCATTTCTATCTGAGAGACATTAGTGTCTGTCTCCATTTCAAGTTCTGCTTGAAGGGTAATAAATTATCCAGGACAGCAAAAGTGAAGTGTTCCAGGATGCCATCTGATGGTAACAGGCAAAAGGTCTCCTTATTGTGCATGAAGAACTGTTAGAATTCTTGGTCTACATCTCTTACTACAGTTTGTTTTTCTGGATTCTGTCATATGTTTGAGAGTTAATTAGCTCTTGATGGGATTCTCACAGTCTAATTGTGGAATGTTTTGTAGTAATAAACTGATTTATTAGGGTACTGTAACCAGCTGGTCTGTGTTCGAGGAGCTAGCTGAAGTGTTCACAGGAACTGATTGACTTGTTTTAATTTGCTCAGTGATAGGCACTGTCTGTCTTTCCTAATCAACAACATTTGCAATATTTCATGAGAGGCAGTCCTACTAAAAGTTGCTGCTTTCTGGATCCCCATTAGCTATTGCTTTTATGAGTAACTGTTCTCTTTAATAATAAAAGCACTCTGGGGAAGGATGGAGATACCTTTAAATTTTAATGTCTGGTGGCTAACAGTATTGTAAAATACTGTTTAAAAACCCAAAAGCTTTATCACTTCCTATTCCTACTCTTTGTTCAGTCTTTTAGCAGTGGAAAGAATTGGTTTTGTTTTCTTGGAAAAACCAAACACTAGAGGTCTGTCTTTTTTTAGAGTAGTATCTAATGTGTCTGAGGTTTCAATTTTCTTTCCGCTCCACTGATAGGTTTCTCCAAAGGATTTGTTCTTGCAGAGCCAACAAAGTTCTGTTGAGTAGGTGCTTATAGTCTTGACTACTGTGTCATCCCTATTATTTGTCTGAGGTGAGATGGGTTCTGTAGATAGCTCCATATTCATCTGCAAAAACTCTTTCCTGTCCTGTCTCCTGCCGTTCTTCATGGGTGGTGTTGTTGCCACAAAATGGCCCAAATCCCCTAGAGCAGTTACTGGGGAAAAAGAAATATTTATGAAAAATTCCAGTGGCTTTTCAGAACCTTCTACATGTACTTTTCCACTAGACCCTCCTGCTTCTTTCTTTTAAGCCCATTCTCCTTCACCATTCTGTTTTTTCAAGAAGAAAGGAAGGTGATGAACGATGTGAGACAGCCTGAGAATTTGGGTAATGCAGCAGGAATTGCCTTCTGAGAATGTGTAGATGGAAATACTGAAGAACTCAAATAAATATTACATGGTTGGGCAACTGAGAGAAATCCCTGGTTTTTATTTTTGGCACTACTGCCTCTGGGGGAAACTGCTGAAAAGTTTGTGCTGTGCCTTCTCAAGATGAATTGCGGTGCAGAGAGATACCGGAAAATGCTGTTGAAGCTTCTCAGCTCTAACTGAGCACAGATACTCTTCTGAACCATCAGTTAGTTGGGGAATTGGTTCTGCTACCACTTCAACTGCATGGGCTAAAAATGTATGAACTCTATTACTATACAGTTCAGTAGCTAGCATCCAAACAGTAAAGACTTGAGATGGAAGATAAAGATGGTTTGTATACACCACAGGAAGCATTGGAGTGACTTGAAGCTGCAGGGCTGCCTGGGTGTATTTTGCTTGCCAGATGAAGTTCCTTATGGCCACCAATGTTTCCACTCCTTGTAAATGGATTTTCTTTGTATCTTCTTTTTCTTGGCTATCTGTGAATCTTGTAATTCCAGCTTGTTCTGTAGAGAATTAATTGGCAGTCTGCAGTCTGAAAGAGAAATACATGTTAATCACCTCGCAGTCAGTTTTGTTCCCTCTATTGTTAAAATTAGATATGAAACCCAATTAGTATTTCAAAGTGTTATTAGTGTTTCCAAGATAGATACTTTCTCACCACAGGTTTTAAAATTCCAAGAATAAACTTGGCCATCTCTTTAAAACCAGATATAAAAAGCTGAGGCATTTACGTATCTGTCAGGATGTGCTGGAGGAGAAAAGTGAGAAGCAAGTAAAGCTACAACAGAATTCAGTCGGGGAAAAAAATGTCTTTTTGAATGTTATGGAAGTAAAGATGCTAGTTTTGAGAGAAAACTTCATATACTTCTAGATGTAAGGATGATAGTTCTTCAGTAAAGGAATGTATGAGTTCACAGAATCACAGAGTATCCTGAGTCGGAAGGGACCCACGGGGATCCTTGAGTCAACTCCTGTCCATGCACAGGACAACCCCATAGTCACACCATGTGTCTAAGAGCATTGACCAAGTGGTCCTGAAACTCCATGGGAGTTGGTGCCATGGCTGCATTCCTGGGGAGCCTGGAGCTGGTTGTGAGTAACTGTGATGTGTTCTTTGTAATGCACATGGTACTTGTTTGTGTAGAGTGGTGGCTTGCAAGTTGTCTCCTGTTTTTTTTGTTTGGCTTTGTTTCCTAGGAACACCTGAAATTTGGTGTAGTTGGTAACGGATGGAGCCAAGCTCCTGTTACATCTTCCTTTTTGGGTGTGTGTCCATAAAACTAATTCAAGTCTTCTGTGAGTTGTACATGGCCATTCTGATAGGGATGCTACTCATGGTTTCTCCAGCAGTAAATTGTAGTTTTCCTGAAATTGGTGGAAGACCAAATACCAGCAGGCTTGCAGATGAACCAGTCTATGTGTTTGGCTGCTTTTTCCCTATTGAATGGGATTGGTTTTATTTGTTGGAGCATTTCAACTCATTCAAGATTACAGTAATGAGAACAAATCACAATAAGCCTTGATGTATGCCATCTCCTAAATTTACACTGAAAACTAGAGCTAAATTATCCAGGTGTTTTGAAGGTAATGAAGTTAGTGTATGGTCTCATTCTTGTTAGTGGTATTATGAAGAGCTGTATACATTCACAGAAGGAAAGGAACATCAGTATAAATGTTTACAGCTGCACTAACACTTTCAATTTTGGTTCTGTAGTTACAATTTATACTGAAGGAAATAAAGTTCAAGTTCTGATCTGTAACTGTTCTATGTAATTTATAAGTAATATATTGAAAGGACACAAGAATTTATCTTGGCATATGGGACTGTATTTTGATTTCACTGACTAGCAAAACCATTGTAGTTTTTTAGCCTCTGGAGGAAAACCATCTTGCATAAAAAGAAACAGTTTAGGCTTTGAAAAATGGGTTTGTGATAGAATCTTACTTTTTACACTCCTGCTTTTTAGAGTAACTGAAAACCTGTGTGTGTGTGTGTATTGCCAAGATGAAATCTTCAGGATAAGATAACCTACATTTTAAGGGGCTGTTTGTTGCTTTTTTCCAAGGGGTGAAGACCAGCCAATGAAAATGGTGGGTTGCTTAAGATGTTAAACAACACTTGTCTGAAACATGTTCCATGTTTCTCTACTATTCTCTACTAAAAAGTTGGACAATACTGTGAAAACTTAAGCAAAAAAAGAAAAGGCAGTTTTCCACTGCCTCTAAATACAGCACATTTTCGATATTGTGTTACACACCCACATCCAGCAACCCTACAGAAAGAGAGTGCATGTGTTCTCTTATTTGTTAAGGTCAAGGGACACTGTAAAAACCTTTGCTGTTGAGAAATAAGGACATACAACATTGGTGCTGAGTATGCTAACAAGAGTGAAGTTTGTCAATGTTTATTGATTCAGTGAGCTTCAGCTCAGGTCTCAGGGAAGGAATTATCTGCCTTAAGGCTTGTGTTTTTGTGGCACAAAAGCATCATTTGAAAAAGATCAGGACATGGAAGATCTGTAGTGTGGTTTCAGGGCAGTTAGGATGCTGTGAAGGAATTCTGAAGGTTTAAAAATATTTGACTGTTTATTCTTTGCACTGATTTCTTCTGGGGTGTTAATGATGTACCTTTAATGTAGGATGCCTGCACTGTAGGGTATTTTAGATAGTACTTACAGAAATGACTGCCAGGTATGCAGCTTATCTTCCTAGAATACCAGCAGGAAAACAAACTCTGGCCTCTGATGAAAAAAACCATGGCACTGTAGGGTATGGTGGCTCTTCTCAAATACATAAATTCTAAATACATGTAATGCTATGGTAGGTTCTGGTTTGAGACTCGTTAACACCATGTAGCTGATTAATAGCTTTAAGTGCGGTGAAGAGATGTAAAAATCTGTAACTCCTGGTATGTGAGGAAAAGGATGAATTGGAGGATGAAAATGGGAGAGAAGGTAGGTAGCAAAAGGCTACTTTTTGCAGGGTAACTTTAAATGTCAACTATTTCATCTAGCTGTCAAAGATTTTTGTCAGTGTAAAATCAATATTAAGTTTTGACAAGTTGTTAGATGGGGAATAGAGAAGATGACAAAGAGGATGAATCAAAAGCTCACTCTGCTCAAGAAGTGATCTATTTTAACATCAACAGTAGTCTACTTAAGATAGAGCTCGACTTCATTCCCCTGAATCATAATGTGCATATCAAATAGGTGAGCCTACATGAATGGTTGATCTGGATCCTTTGTCAAAGCTGCTGTTTCTCCTGGTGGAATGGTTGGCATATTCTTCACGTGTGTGTAGCCTCTGTTCCTCAACTGAGGAGTGTGGATGGGTTTTGAATCCTTATCAAGGAGATTGAAAGGAGGAGACATTATGAACCCTGGCATGTTATTGATACATCTGCTTTTACTCATATGTCCCAAAATCATGTTTTCCTGATCCTGTATAGCAGGATTGAAATCCATTGTGTATGAAGCCTTGCATCAGCTTCATTTGGGTAAAAATACAGAAGTTCTTAAATAGAAGCACCTTCCAACTTGTTGAATAGCTCTTCCCAGAAGATTGGAGATGAAGTTATTTAACACATGTAGCATTGATTTACATTTGCAGTACTACTTTGATTCAATTCATTTGACTTCCTAGACATGAGTGCTAGGTTCACCCTCTTGGAGTAGCAGTGAGTAGTCATTTGGTGGCAGTTCTGTGTGGATTAGCGAGATATTGTTCTTTCAGAGAGCTGCAGGTAAAAGTGTTGACTATAATCACATAATGAGAGTTGAACTTTTTCACTCTAGTAATCCAGTCCATGCAACAGAAATTTCTCCTCTTCCAAAACATAGGTTTAGAGTAGTTGTCTCCAAAGAATTCAGAGACAGAGAAAGTGTCAGTACTTTTCCTGTTCCCAGAGTGTGTGCCTTAACGATGCTGCCTTCATTTGTCATTGGGTTCCAGGAGAACTGACATCTGTAGCATTCACAGCAGGACTGTGAATGAAAGTTTCTGGCCACCTGCTCTCTGTAATTTTTATCTCTCTATGGTCCCCAGGCTCTGTGCAGGATGAAAAAGCTTTTGCTTGAGCAAAGAACAGATGTAGGCTTTTGGGCTATGGAACCTTTGGTGTTAGAGAGGTCTTTCCTGAAGACCCTCATAGCTGTAGCAGTTTATGGAATGCTCTTGGAGCATTTCCAGGAAGCTGCAAAAATAGAGTTTAATTATTGCTTTTAACTCAAGCATTCCAACTTGATTTACTTGTATATATGACAGTAGGTATCTGGTGAGAAATATGTTCAAAACCAGTGGAGATTAAAGGTCACATTCTGCCATGCCTAACCTACATGTAAAACCTTGTTAAAGAGTGAAATTTCCTTGCCATGGGAAACTGTTAGTTTACATAAATACCACTTATTTTCTCATTAATTTTTCAGCAAATCTGACTCAAAACAGTTTTCTACTACTTTATATTATTAAATGTGATCTGTTCTAAAGTTAGAATGCAAGAATTTTTATTCTGCAGTGTTTTATTTGGTTGGTATTTCTACTTAGAGCATAGGCAACAGCATTCTTATCCTTGGGAGAGTCTTCAGTGTTTTATAAATGTATTCATTCTGTTTTATCAGAAACTGAGTAACTTATCTTTGAAAACCTAAGTCTGTGTGAAGCTGGAGCTGTTTCCTGGCAGATAGTATTTAGAAAATGAGGTCATTTACTTTGTGTGCCTAAAGGTGTTTCAGATTCATTTAGAAATCAGAGCAGAAACTGTTTTCTGGTTCTTTGATAGCCCAACTGAATGCCTCATCTATGGACTTTTGCCTAGCATGGCAAATTGTGGTTTTGACCAGAAATCCTGTCTTGGGTATGAAAATTTTTCTGGTTAAAGCCTTCTTAGAGTTGTTCCTTAAAATTTGAGGGAGAGAATCCATGCACAGAGTAAAGAAGAGTGGTCTGGGGCAGCATTTTCCTCCCTGTGAATAAAGCTGCCTTTGGTTTGATTGCAGTGCCGTCCCTTTTGGGGGCAGATTCTGATGTTGCTGTTGAAGCAATGGTCTCCTTTGGCATCACCTCTGCAGAGAGAGGTGAGCTGCTGTTCTGTAACCTGGAAAGCAAGAGAGTCATAAAGTACATCCTGTTGAAAAGATAATTCTGAAAGGAAGGAAATCAGCTTGTAGTCACTACTATGGCCTGTGGATTGTCTTTAATACAAGTAGCTGTAGTTTGAATAGTTAAAAGCTCACTGAGTAGGTAACTTGCACACAGCTTTCTGATAGAATAATGTATTTTGGAATGAGGAAGTAACCAGGTAGAAGTATCCTTCCCCATACAAAAGCATGCTGCAAGATGAGGAGGTTGTTCCAATTGCACTTCAGTCTTTAAAATGCTGGGTTCATAGAAGTCTTGCTGCTAGGAATGTGTCCCAGCATTTCTGCATCATAGAATTACCTCAGCCTTCAGTTTTAAGAAGGTGGCAATCCATGGGTGGCAGTACCAGCACATGATCATATCTCTAATCACATTTTCTATTTATTATTTTTTTAAGACTGTGTCTTGATTCTTATCCACAATCTGGTTGTTATGTTTGAAATGTGAAAATTGTTTGTGGGTGGCATACTTTCTCTTCTTGTGCTTGTGCCTCAGAAATCGTCTGTCATCTGATTTCAGCTTAATTCAGTCTGCACAGCATCTCAATTTAGAGAAAATTGGCCTCCATTATAAAATACAATTGCAGTGGGATTATGGTTTGATGGTAAAGTATGTAATTTAGCACTCTTAATTATGCAGCAGATTGTAGTGTTTTGACTTGCTCCTTTAAAATTGGTTTGGAATGTGAATATTATAGCGTTACTCTTCTGTGGATTTTGGGGTTGCTTGGGGTTGGTTTTTGTGTTGGTCTTTTTTTTTCCTTCAGATTTTTAAGGAGGCATACAGTAGCCTGACTTTCATGGCTAACAACATGATAGGGAGTTTTCAAAATCTGTGTTACTGTGGGACAAGTAAACAAGGGATACAATATCCAAACAAAAAGAAAAATAATAGGGGGATTGTTTCTTCAGGAATGAAATGATCTTTTAATTCAGTTATGAAATTCCATCTGGTTTTATTTACCATAATCTGGTATTTTGCAGCAAGCTGTTTTGCAGTATCTTGTCTCTGAGCAGATTAAGTGCTAAAGTTATGAAGGCACAGATGTTAAAACACATAACCTTACTCTCTCAGGAGGAACTTCACAACACTTCTGCAAATATGGAGCTGTGATAACAATTCTGAGTTCCTAAAAACTTCTGACTGGACCAACTGGCCAAGTTCATGTCAACCCTGGGAGGCTACATTCTGTAGTTGGGGATTTGCTGTTCTCCCTTGAAAGAGCAGGACTAGTGCTAGAGGCCAGCAGGTTCTTTTGTTCCAGAAGTGTAAGGTCTGAATTTCTTGTGGCTATTGGTCAGCTGAAGGCTTCCCTGCAAAGTGGACAGCTTCTTTCCATCTAAAAATCTGTTTTGTAAGGGATGCCAATCCTATGAGATCTCTCTGCTCTTCATGATTATTAATTTCATGATATCTACCTCCTCCTCTGTTGCCAGAACACGTGGAGATAGTCACATACTCAACAGCATATAGCTTAGAGTTCCTGTGTTTTTCAGGGGACTAGGAACAATATGCATTACTTGAGCTCCTGAAGGGGTTTTGTTTTCTTTGTATTGAAGCTTAAACTTTGAATTCAGGTTTAAGCTTTTTCCTGATTATTTTTAAATCTTCTTAATACCTGTGTTTCAGAATCCAGTCCCATAGAACACTTCTGCTAGGAAGTCAGTCTTCTTGTTGTCGTCCCATTTATGATCCACAAGTGTCTATGTGCATTTCCCAGCTTACCTCTCAATTAACAGTGCTGCTCTTTCTCTGCTTTTATGAATGTTTATTGGAAAAATGCTTCATTTATTTGGTTTCCTATAGTAAATGTTGTTTCTGTCAGACTGGAAAACAAGTGGACACAAGGAGTAAGATGCTTCCTGAGATAGCAAGAATTGATTTGCTAGTGAAAGAGGTGAGCCTCATGATATGATGCAATGCATGCTTTTGTGCTGTGTTGAAGCATTTGGCTAATAAGATGTTGAAACCATTTTGTTGATCAGTATTTAACCTTTAATAAAAGGAAACTGAGGTTTTTTTCTTCCAGTCTTTTTTGCCTTGGCTTCCAATTAATTCAATTGGCACAGATTGTTTTGCTCAGATCCTCTGCCTTTTTGTAAGTCAAATTATTTATTGCTTCATTGCTTTGCAAGTTTTTTCCCTTCTGTAAGCACTTTTCCTCAAATCAGAAGATGTAACTACAGCTGTAATAGTCTTTTAGTGTAATGGCTTAAAAAAAAGAGAGATTCTGAGGGAATTGGTACAAGCAAAGTTCTAATTCTTTGTGCTATTTTTCTTTGCTTATCTAATGACAGCTCTTTCTGCAGAATAGACAAGCTTTTATGTCTCTCCACAGCTGTATCATATGACTGCCTTACTACTTTGAACGTGTTTCTTGATAACTTCTCAATTTTAGGGAACAGCTTTTGCTCTAGAATAAAGGGCTAATGCCTGCATAAATGCCAAGCCAATTTACTGAGGATTTCTCTTTGTCTACATCCTGCCTTTTTAACCCTAATGTACATTTTCTTCTTATAGCCATTTCATTTTAGGGTTTTGAATTTGATCTATTCTGAGGCTTACAAGCTTTTGTAATGGCCAAGATCTTAAAACAGGGAAAGATAGAGAAAATAAAAATGAATTGAAAATAACAACAAAAGACAAACAACAACAAAAGACAGAACAGGAAAGGAGGAAGTTTTGCAGCTGTGGAAGCTTGCAAACTACATGGGAAACAAATTGATAAATACAGATATTTAAGAAAGGGCTAAGAGACAAGATGATGATCAAAAAGAAAAGACAAAACCAGATTCAGTTATTTGCTGCAGGTTTACATGTTCTTGGTGTGGTTTCACACACCCAGTCTGTAAAGCATGTAGTGTTGGCTTGAGTCTGTTCTTCATTTACATAGGGAAACTGGAGAGCTCTGATGTTTATAGGAGAAGGCACCTCTCAGGGGAAGGGCTGTTGCTTCAAACCTTTTTGGTTTCCCTCCTAAGGTCAGATCATAATCATTCTAGTGCCATCTTCTCCTCTGTTTTACTTGTTCTTGGGGGAATATGGATTAAGGTAAGAAGAGGTCAGAGTGATAGTGAGGAGGAAGAAAGCTTAACTGCCAATAAGAGGCAGCCATGAAAGCAGTTCCTGACTGAGCAGGTAGCGAATCATAGACATACCTGTTGGAAAGGACAGAGCTGGGCTATGGCCAGCTCTAGATCAGGTCTCTGGGGACTCTGACTAGTCTTGGACACTTCTGAGGATGTGGAGATTCCATAACCTCCATGGAAAACCTGATCTAGGGCTGCATTATCTCCTAGGGAAGCACTGTCTCCCTAATGGTCAGCCTGAACCTCCCAGATTTGTGGCTCTTTCCCCTTGCTTAGCTGTCTACCACTGCTGATAATATGGTTTCCTTGTCTAGTGCCTAGATTTTGGGGAAGGTAAGATTTGTAATTGCCCTTCTTGGCCTTGCAGATGCAGTGAGGTAAGATTTAAGTTATCTGTGGAACTTTACAATGTTGCTGAGGGAGACTGACTGTTTGTGACCATCAGAATACAACAATTAAGTAGCCAATATATAGTTGGGCTGTCATTTAACCATTCCTCTGTAACTGGAAGAAAAGAAACAAAGGTCCTTGGTAACTAGCTGTGTACCAGAAGTACACCTTTGATTGCAATAGTACTGGTTAAACAAGCTTGTGTTTGTCAGCCTCTGCTGGATGCTGTAGATGCTGATGGGAGCATTCCTGTTAGCAAAAGACTGATATTCTAGTGCAAGCTACTTAGGAGATTGATTAACTTTCTTGGAAACTTAAGTGATACATTTCTTTGTGGCCCTAACTGTAAATTAACTGTTTACACTTTTCTTCTAATGAGATAGTGTAATTTGCTCTCTTTCTCACCTGATTAGGAGCTTATATGCCAAAAGTTTGTTTGTGGGGTCACTTGCTATCACCTAGTTTAAAAACAAAATATATTTTTTCCTCCTGCAAAATGTACCTCTCTATAGAATACATGATTTATTTTTCTAGGGTAGTAATTGAGTGGCATTGTAGCAGAATTCCTTGTAGTGCCACAGCAATGAGAAGATACAAGCTTTGGATGTGTGCAGTTAATTAGGTGAAATGTATTTTGACAGACTCCTAGTAATTAGAATTTAAAATTAATCTTCTAATTTTTTCTGCATTTAATCATGTTTTATTTTCTTTATTTCCTGAGAAGCTTTTCATTAGCTGTTATGAGTGTATATATAACTGAATTTCCCAAAGAAATGGGTGTCATGTTATCATGAGCTGTCACGTGCAGAGCTCTGTGTGGTGTTCTGTAATTATCTCCAAGCTCAGAGATCTGTCTAAGGAGTAACTTGTAAGAGCCAATTTAGCCAACAAGAATAAACTCAGCTTGCACATGCAGCTAACCTTACTATTCTATTACAATTTTTCCTGCAGGTGCTACAAAGCCTTACTTACACTGATTTAAATAAATACAGCAAGTATTTTACTGTTTCTAGCTTCAATTATAATAAAACCTTCTACTAAAGTATAATGTTTAAATGAATAGTATCAGTTTGACAAAGTTGTTGTTATGTAAAGCAGATCAACAATCTGCTCTTGTTGCTGTTCCTTCTCCTTCCCAAATACATGTTAGGATAATGTGGTACTGAAGCTGTTTAGAAACAAGTATTCCCATTAGTGTAACTGTTTAATGCACTTCATTTAAAGTAAAATCTCTGCTGTGTGTGGGACTTGTCCCTCTCTCCTGCTTTTTCTTAAGTCCTGACCTGAAAATTAAGTAGAGGGGCACAATGTGTGTGCAGGGAAGCTTTTAACCTTGAACTCATTCCTTGAAACACCAAATTTTCCTCCATGCTTGGTTTGTCAACATTAATAAGCTCACCTGTATGGTTACACTTGGCTTTTGTGAGCACTAACATGAACTGAAATCTGATGTTTCACACATTAGAAGGTAAGTAGGGAGCCCTTACTGTAATCAGGCTCCTGTCCATTTTATCTCTCCTGTTCACTGTGGAGAACTGAAGGTCAAGTGATCAGTGGAGCCTCTCTCATGCCTCAGGCTCTTGCATTTGATCTGCTTGCTTTATTGCTGTGATCCAAATCTTTGTATAATCTCCTTTTATGTGTACTGATTTTTTTCAAAGCTTTTTTTTGTTTCTAATTTGTTGATCAGATATCATGGTAGTGAGAGTCCATAGTGAATTTAAGGTTTGAGGCATGAGAAGTCTGTCTTCTCTGTTAGCTCGTAGAGCCAAGCAGAACAAATGCACCTGGAAACACACAGTGTTTGTTTTGAGTTACAGTGGGAGCTGGGTATAAAGACTGGTAAAGAACAGTGCTGGCAAAGAAACAGCTCTTCTGAGGCATGAAAATGATTCTAGCCTTTTATTTAAAAAAGCCTGTCTAATAGTCTTTCTTGAGATTTATGTATTCAGCTTGGTCTGAAGAAGCTGAATCAGTGGAGCTGGAAGGAACCTCACCATGTTTCAGTAGGCATAGAAGGCAGAACACAGAATATATTGTCTTGGCCATAGTGCCTGGATCATTTCCTGCCCTGAGGGACTGGAAAAACTGGGTCATACCTGTGAGAATTTTTATAACATCCTGTTAGACTGATTTTAGTTTTTTAACTGCCCTTGGTACTCTGCAGGTGGATTTTGTTTGGTTTCTTTTCTTCTGGGGCCCCAAATAATTTGTTTGCCTGTGTGAGGTATTCTGTTTGGGGGATTTTTTTGGTTGGCTGTGTTTTTTATTTGGTTGGTTGTTGGTTTTTGTTACTTGTATCCAGACACCAAACCAGCCTGGCATTGAGAGATATCCTATGTGTGCACCTGGTAACAGCTTTATCTGTTTCTTCATTGGCTTTCACCATTCTCAACTTTGTCACTAACTTGCTGGGGGAAACTTGAACTAAATAAAGGAAGTGTGTAGAAGACTTGCTTGATTGCATTCTCAGAGATCAGCAGCTTGCTTTTAACAGCCATGTGATGAATACCAGGATTGCAGCTATGTCAGAGTTTCTTGCAATACATTTCTTGCTGGTGTATGGCTTAGTTCTGGCAGGAGAGAGGGAATTCAGGTGTAGCCATTGAAAGGGAGAACACAGGTGATGGCACTTTAACAGTGGTCATAATCAGTAGGTATTTAGAGCATTATTCACAAAACTCTTGGTTTGCACAGGTCAACACTGTTAGTTTCACTTAAAAATGCAGATGAGAATACTGTAACTGTATAAAAAGAACTAAACCATAAGTGACCACAGGACACATGTTACCTGACAGTAAATATCCACATGCTTGTAAGGTGTCTGATTGAAGTTATGACTTTAGATGTCAAATTTTACCATTCTCCTTGCTACAGGAGTTGGGAGACTTGACAAAATGGCTAGAAAGCTGGCAGCCAGAGGAGGCTGACAGGAATGTTCTCACTGCCATGTCATTTATCAACAGGAGTGGTCTTTGAAGGAAAATACCAGTGTAAGCAATTTTGCATTAGTTTTTCCTTAAACAAAAACAGTCTTAACCTTAACATTGAGGCAGTTTTTCACTGCTTTTACCTTCTGCAAAACTGCAGTTTTACAACTAGCCATAGTTTTTCATTAAGTTTTGGAATTTAGATCTTTGCCAACCATTCTTCACTTTCCTACTCTGTGTTTCAGCAAAGCAGGTGCTACTGTTTTGAAATGATTGGGGTGTTTTTTTAGTTTCAGGTGATAACTGTTCTCAAGAGTAAAACAACCAGAAGCTATTGTATATCTCAGTAGGACACCTTTGGGAATGTGATAAAATAGCAAACAGTATTTTCAGAAGAGCTTTGCATGGCTGCATTACTGGTAGTAAATATGAAAATAATAGAATACTGGGTGGCCCAGAAGTAATTCTGGGAAAGCAGTAGTCATCACAGCTGTTTTAAGTTGCACCTCTTCTCCTTACTGTTGCCTGACTTTTATGGCAAATAAGGTCAGTTTGTCAGTAGTTCATCTGATCTGCACAATTCATTTAGTTCTTCAGCACAGTAGATGTTTCTAGGCTGTCTGGATGGTAGATTGAGTGGCAGCCCTGAGTTTTTCTTCCATTAAGATTGAGAGAAGTACAGCAGTATTTAGCCCTGCTAAATTGAAAGGTAAAATGAGTAATAGAACAAAAGCCCAACCTAGTTAACATGAGTGTTATCTTTCAATCAAATTCAGTGTCACCTGGAAGTTGATTGTGTCTTCTGAAATGGTTAGAACCTGAAGCTGGTTAGAAGTAGATGCTCTTCAAACAAGAGAAGGGTTATACTGGCTCATCAGCTGCAGGCAGTAGTCTTGCTGCTGGAGTGAAGACATAGAGGTAGGGTTGTTTCCTAAGGTTTCCTCTCTGCTTTCCACAATTAGTATCAATGAAAGTGTTTTCTTAATGTCACTGAAACGTTGTTATCCTCTCTGGTTATTTCTTTGTATCTCGATCATCAGCTAGTGCTGCAGAATTTCTAGCAGATGCCTAGCCCTGCATGGGGTTGCATTTAGTATGTAGCTTTGATTTCTGAGTTAATCCTCAAACCTTCTTTTTAATTTTTTTTCTAACCCCCTCCCCCCCCGTTTGTATTTCTCACTTTCATTCACCAGGGTGTATGGTTCTGTTTGTTTTTGAGCACAGTGGTTGGGATTTGGTGCTCTCACTGCTGGGGGTGGGTTTGGTTCCCCATCAGGGAAGCTTTGTTGTGTCCTAGTCTAGGGAATCTTGCTCTGGCAGGGGGGTTGGACTAGATGATCTTCTGAGGTCCCTTCCAAGCCCTGACATTCTGGGATTCTGTGATAACCTATCTTTTCAATGATTGCATTTTGTTGTTGTTTTTGTTCTGTTTCTGAAAGCTGCTCTTAGCCTGTTTCTCCAAGTCAGTTTCCTTTTAACTTTTAAGCAAGCCGTTCTTAGTAAGTGATGTTCACTGGCACTGTTTTCAACATGATGTCCTTCAGAGATGTACATGATGTCTCTGGGATTTAATGTTTTGAGCAGTTCTTTTTATCTTCTCTTTAATAGGCTTTCTCATTTCTGTGTCATTTTCCCTTTGAAAGTCACATGCAACTGTGGTGGATTTTCTGGCTTTTCTAACTCCTGTAGGGGTATTGAATCTGAATGTGGTACTAGTGTCTCTTTCAGTTCTGAAACCCTCTGAACAAGATCCTGCATGCTATTCTGTGCTAAGGCTGGGACTGCATTTCTAATGGCTTCTCTTGCCAGCTGTCCATGAAATGATGTTGCAGGGCTCAGATTTTCTTCTCTGCTTTGTGTCCCAGCGTGATAGTTGTCTGACAGTCAAGGATATCTGCCAGGACAATTTTATGTCCTCCCCTCATCACATCTCCCAACTCTCTTAAGGTATCACAGGTGGTCAGTGCTATCCTTCTGCTAGGGCAGGTGGTAATACACATTCACTTTGAGCTCTTCCTTTTGGATCTGAGAGCATTGCAAGATTTACTGAAATCTTCCTTCTTAGCAAAATTCAGTCAGAGGCCAAATACTGCCCTGGGTCCTTAATGGGGACACCCAAGAGCAGAGGCTATCTACTTGGATAACTTCATTCACCTTGCTACCCTGTTGTCATTCCACTGAAATAGCAGTGCCTCAGGTTCCAAGCCTGTTATAGATGATGTCTTGTAGGCTTCTCACAGGAGCAGGGCAACAATTATGTGATGCTTCAGGTTTGTCCATGTTCCATCACAACTGGTTATCCTTTTTCTTCCTGAATGCAGGCTCTTACCTTGCTGGGGAGAAAATGTACACATTGTAGACATCTTCAGGGCTCAGGCTCTTTGCTGTAATCCTCTGCAGATTCTTGTCATCATGCTGTAATAATACAGATAGCTGAAGAATGTACAAGGTGAGAGTGAATTGCATCACTAATTGAAATTAACAGGAGTCCCTAGCTCTTTTTGTTTGGACATCTGTTGGCCTCCATGCTCTAGTTAACTCTAGAGCATGTATTTGTTCAGAGTATTGCCCATTCAGAATGTTATACTACAGCTAGTAATAATTGACTGGTATTTTAATGCTAATCTGTACCATTCAGCTTGTGGGTCCAATTACTTATTGTTGAGAGGATGGAGAATCAATGGTGATTTTTCTCCACCTCTCCCCTAGATTGTATGTGCTACATTGGAGCTGTTTAAAATGCAAAAAACCTGCTCAGTTCCAAGAATGGGATGCTATTATTGTGCTGTTGACTACTTACTCTCAATATATATTCATTTTTGTGATGTAATGGAACACATTTTTTGGAGCATGGTACTTTTGATAGAGTTTTGTTGTTGTTCAGCCTCAGTTTAAAGTGGTAATGTTGGTAGTAATGGCAAAACCATTCCTCTAATAGACTTTGCTGAGGAACTTCCATCTTTTTGTATGCAAGCAGAACTGCATAGGTGGGCTTGTCTTTACAGAAATGCTACAGCTGAAAGCTTGGCTTCACAAATAGTTATGCAGTGGGAAAAAGATTGTTAAAATTTGTTATTATAAGTGTGAATTTGAAGCCTGGTGAATGGTGAGACTTGTACAGGCTGAACTTGAATGTGTTGCAGAACAATGAGCAGCTAATGCTGCATGTTGTAGTTACAATTTAGTGCTGTTGTTAGAATGGAATAGCTGGTGATGACCCTGGAACTTACACGGTTTAGAAGAAAAGTTCCTAGCTGGTGTGGTAACAAACTTTGGATCATGAGGCATCTGTTATCTGCAAGAAAGCAGATTTTTTCTGAATTAGTCTTTTGTCTTAAGGCTTTGTGCAATCCTCAGTAGGTTCATAAGGCAGGCAATGAGCTCCCTCAGCAGGTTGCTCTTCTACTTATTGGACTTGATCATTATGATTTCCCTAAATATAACCTCAGTATTTTTATTCTGCAATATCAGGTCAGAATCTACATCACAAAATTCTTGAGACATTTCACAGCGTTGAAATGAAAAAATATATGTATATATAAAAATATATAAATATAGTTAGTTGACAAGTGTGCTGGCAAGTATGTGAGTAAAGGGGGGGGCAGCTATGCTTTAGGAAAGGAAACAAGAAATCTGTATGCAAGTCTGTCTCTGACATTAAAATTGTACTGGTAAAACCAAAAAGCATAACAGTTTCCTGAAACCTTGCACAGGATTTGAGATTACTCTGAGAGCTATTGATTTTAAAGTTCTGAAGAGTGTCTGTAATCAGCATAGCAATTTGACTTCTTAATTAGACTAGCCCTGTGAGAGTTTGGCTCCCCATACAGTATGAAGCTAATCAATTGGGCAGCAAAAAAAACTATTTTAGGTACTAGCTCTTTTTTTTTTTAACTCACAAAGGAGCAAGAACTGAATCCCTGGAACTCTTGCTTCTGTGATAATTAAAACATGAATGTGAATGATTAGAAATGTCAAAGGGGGGGGAAGGAAAAGTCCCCTGAAGAAATCTCTACACCACAAAAGGAGGCCCTTGGCAGCTAGCAGAAGAAAAAGGACAAAAGACGCTCTTAGGCTGTTCCAAGACTGTGCCATCAAGTACTAGCTACCTGGTGGACTAGTAGGCATCAATTTCTGGTTTGTTTTGATATTTTTTTTTTTCCACTGGGATTTTATCAAGTCACAGCAAACCATATGTGAGATATTGGATTTGTGATGGCAGGTCAGTCACTCACTTGACTTTATTTAGAGATAAAGAAGTGCTGTCTGTTATCATGTCCTGAGATTTTGATTTTGTATTGACATAAATGTTGTTAATTTGAGTTTGTCAGTAGTTGTCCTTTGTGTATGAAGTGATTTGTAGTGAAAAGAGCTACAAACTGTAGCTAGATTAAACAGTACTCAGAACCTGATTGTTATTTCTTCCATTTATTCTGTTTTCCAGTAGGTTAGTTGTTCACTCAGCATCCATTTATGGAGCAAAGATTTTGAGCTCTGTGTTTAGTGTTGAAGCTAACAATGTTGTCAGTTGAATTGGGGACTGTTCTAAAACCACCTCTCTAGTCACTGAGGATGTTAGTCTGCCAGCTTAATACCTGTCTGAGCTTTATTACTGCCTTTTTTTTTTCCTTAGGGAGAGGTTTGTGCACTGCCTTTTTTCATGGCATTGAGAAAGAAGACTTGGTTTTTAGTTTTGCATGATGCTCATGTTGAAAGTGTTGAGTTTGTAAGTGCCTGTGAGAGAGTTCTGATGTTTTCTAGGTAGGTCAGGAGTGTATGTTAGAGCCTTTACAACTAGAGAACTCTGGGTTTGCACAGATAAACCTATCTCCTGGGGCAAGGAATTCTACTTTGCTTTTGGAGTGGAGTTGTTAAGTTATGTTTCTTTATTCCAGAGCTCTTGTACAGTCTTGTAGCTGTACTTCAGACCACCAATTGCCTCAAGCTGTGGACTGAAGCCTGGCACTCCATACTGTGGCAGAAACAGAGCAGAAGACAATGTTTACCTTCTCAGAGCCATCATTTGTCTTAGGGTAAAGAGCCAGAAGTGCAGATGTGAATCTTGCATATGAGTAGTTTTCAATTTATTATCTTTTTTTCAGTTGTTCAGAGGGCAGGTAGAGGTGGAGGTAGGCATTATGGTCAAAAGGCCATAATGGAGCCACATCATCATGAAAACTACATCTATATGGGCATGTTTGCACTCAGTGTTGCAGTTGCTCTCTGGCCCATTGACTGGCCACTGTCTTGGAGGCCAGAAGGATGCTTTTGCATATAGGCTTTATAGGTCTTTTCTGTAGGACCTGGACTAAGGTAGCAATTTCTTAGTTCTGTTTCAAGTGGACTACAATAGGAAGACAATTTTCAGCCTGTACAGGTGATGTGGAAAATACACTTGATGATGTGTCTTGGGGATTTTTGTTGAAGTACAGCAGAGTGCTTGAGGTTTGAAATGCTGAGCTTTGAGGTGCAGAACTTGGTGTCTGAAGTAATTAATGACAAAAAACTCCCAGCTTTTGCTGTGGGATCCTTGAGAGTATGTTAGCCAGTGTGCAGTGCTTGAAGGAGCCAGAATGTATTGGAAAAATATAAGGAGCAGAGAACAAATGTTATTTAGATAGTGGGAAGGAATCTACAGAAATTGGATGTTTCTCCTAAGAACTTAACATCAAGTCATTCCAAAATTGCACATCTGTAGAGATGCTATCTACCTGAGCATGAAGAGTCTGCATGTGTGCAGCATTTGAGGGCAGGGAGGTGTGTGTACCACTCCTTCCTCATGTGGTAGTTCCAGGTGACAGCTTCCTGAATGTTATTTGAGAGCTAGGTACCATGTATTCTTAAATTCATGAGCTATGTGGAACTGAGTTTTCTTTAATTAAATATTAATTTAAATGCTAGATGAATATTCTATTCAGAAAGCATCAAAACAACTTAAAAGGAGGTTATAGATGAGAAACAACATTTAAATTGTAAAACAGTCTTCTCATAAGTGAAAGTACAAAATGAAAGGTGCAGCTCACTTCAGAGAGAAGTACAAACTTGTTCAGATTTTGGGTGACATGTGATGTCTGTTTTGTAGAGGAAAGGAAAGTTGTTGGGATTGGCATTTATTAAAGGCAAAATTTACCAAGACTGGGTACTTCAAAAAGTCTACACACTAAAATCCAAGTGATGACATCGGGAAGTAATTTAGTTGAAAGGAAATTGTAGAACAAGTCACAGAGTACTTACTCCTATAAACTCTCTTCCCTGGTTTGTTTGTTTAAGGGTTGGTTTTGGTTTTATTGTTGGGATTTTTTTTTCTTGACAATTAGCTGGGCACTAGTGGTGCTGGTAACTGTGGGAATTGTTCCTTTGAAAGCAGAAGGGAATCAGACAATAATGAGAATGTAGTGCTTTGATTACTCAAAGCTGACATTATGCAACAACAGAGTGGATGATAATAAAATACTGTGTAGGCATGGTGGGGTCTCAGTGTAGGAGAGAAACCTCACAGGGGTTCCCTGTTTTAAAGCCAGAGATGTTAGTTCATAACAGAATCACAAAACAGTTGCAGTTGGAAGGGAGCTCTGGAGATTGTCCAGCACAAGACCCCTGCTTACAGGAGTGTCACCTACAGCAGATCCCACAGGGCAGTGCCTAAGCCATCTTTTGAGCACAGGCATCAGTCAGTAGCCAGTCATCTGTGTTACATAAAAGATTTCAGACACAGTTCAGCATTACTGAAAGCAGAGTTCTTTATATTACATATTCCTAAGAGCAAGGCCTTGAGGCCTCATGCAGAAATCCAATAGATTTACTTGTGTTCACTGTAGGACAGTAGTTAAGGATTCAGTGCTGTGGACATGACACTTGAGTTTTAGATTATCATCACTATGAGCCTTCACTGTGAGGACAATGACTGCTGTTTGTGTCATTTGTGGTTCTGATAGCTGTGTTGAAACCATGTGAGGTTAACATTCATCTGTAAATGCTCCAGGAAGGCTCAGGTGCTGCTGTGGTTTAGGAATGTTGTAAGATAGGGTTTTTTCCATGTGATTTTATTGGAATTTGGCAAGAGGAAATGTGCTTAAAATTAGATCACCTTCCTTATTTAAACCCATTTGCATTATAATTAAAATGATATGTCCAATTAATTGTCAGAGTAGAATTAATGAGCCATGCCATGGTTTCAGTTGCTGCACCTTCCTTCAGTTCCTGTGGTGGAAAGCTTGTAGTTCAGCAGATAAAATAGGCAGCTTTCAAAGAGCCATTTGGCTGAATGTGCCTTGGACCTTGCCAGTCTTGCAATGAAATGTCATCATGAAATTTCTGCCCCAATCTGGAACAGTTTAGCAAACTTGAAGCCGTTGGGGATCTCTTGCCTGTGAGGCCAGGACTCACTCTATGGTCATGTCAAATGGTAGCTATGGCAACTGCAGAGGTTTGGCTTGGAGGGTGAGGAGAGAGGTTTATGTAGAAGTTGTGATATCCTTGGACATAGAGATGCTATATACATAGGTGTTTCAGTTGAGTGAGATTCTTTTGGCTTCTAATGTTAAGGATATTTAAACTTCCTGTGACTAGTCCTCTTCCATATTTATTTTAACTGGTACCACAGCTTGTAAAGAGAGGTTTCTTTTGGGTTCCCTCATAATTAAAGGTTGTGAAATAGTCTTAAGGCTTTGAAGACATGAATCCCCTAGAAATTAATGGAGGGAAAACTAAAGCTGTGAAAAGATGTGGCTTAAAATTTTGCTGTGTCTTTTAGGTTTACTTATAAATTAGAAAATATTTAATGTTGAAAGATCAATGAGAAGAGGAAAGAACAATAGCTTAGGAATTTTGAAAGAAAAACCTTTATGGAATAAATGTAGGTAAATTTTATAAGTTATTTAAGCATTTAAGGAGAAGATTCTGGAAAGTATTTTGGTGTGAAGGCTGTGGGAGCAGAAAACTGCTGGTGTCTTCCAAGGCATTCTAAGTTTTAGGGTTTGCTAAAGCTCTCACTGGGTTTGTGGAATATATTCCAGTGCTTTGCTGATTCCTTCCTACTTGCAGGGAAATGTAGCTCCTCCCAGTTAACAGGTTTAACTCCTGGCAATTGGGATCTGAGCAAACAGTGGCAATGTCTTTAACCTAGTTTACTTGTAACCAGTGTCAGGACTGAGCTGGGGTTGAAGTTGCTGGGGGCTGCCATGGCAAAACCAGGCAGATCCAAAAAGGATACTGGGTAAAGCTTGTCTTGGTCTTCTGAAACACCTGCCCTCTTTGGAAGTTGTTTACATGGAATAAGATTTTTCTATTGCAGATGCACAGAATTCTTCTGCAATATAGATTTAAGAGATTATTTGTCATCTGTACTGTCAGACACAAGATACTGTAGGAACAAAGGTGGTTTTTATCTTATACCTGAGCTTGTCTAAATTGCAGTGCAAATCCTGGTCTCCCTTTCTAACACTTGCACCTTAGTCTGCTGTCAGAAAGGGAGTGAGATAGTGAGGTTGAAAGCTCATCTGTTGTGCTGTTTAGTTGGTGGCCAGCCAGCTAGCAGCACTGACTGACATAATGCAAATGAGAGCTGGTTTTGCTCTGAGGTCTGGTTTGAGGTGGTATTGTGTCATTCCTGATGGGAACCAAGCTTTAAAATTCGTTTTGAATTTGTCTTCTGATGTCCTTTTAACCTTTTGGTTTCTTTTGCTGTTATATGGAAAGCATAAATATGCAGAAATGGCTTTTAAAAGAAATGCTTGTCACCAACAATCTTTCTTTTTTATCATAATTTTCTTTTTTTTTTTTTTTTAATCCTTGGCTTTGATTTTCTGGTAGTGTTGAATCCCAGATTGAAACCAGCTAATGGATTTTGCAGAGAAGAGGCATAGTTACTATGGCTACACAGCACCCTGAAAGCTTGAAAGGACAAAGGATAAATGAATACAGTACTGGCTGCTTAGCCATTTCTAGAATAGATTCTAGTAATTTAAAGGCTTTCAAACACTGTCAGAAAAAGCAGGATATTAGTCCTTTAAGAATTTGGGGTTTATTTTTAGTTTAGCTAATTACTTTTGAAGTCACATATTTGAAAATTCCCTTTCAAAAATGTTCTCTGCTTCCAGGCAGTTTGTTTCACATGTATGTACTGCATGGAATGAAGTTGGCTGGTGCTGATCACTTCTGCTGGTATCTTTGCTCTGGCATTTTAAGATGAGTGGAAATGTAATCCTTCTGTGAACAAATAAACACAGAGTAATTGTGGTTTGATGAGAACTTGCAGTACTGTGCTTGTGATGGCTTTCACTGTGGTTTTGGCTGAAATGTTTTATTATAAACCAGCCTACACATTTAAGAGAAACATTTTGTATGTAGTAGAGAATAATGAAACACATGCATGGTTATACTCATCCAGTTAAGGAACTGAATTACCAGTTTTTAGCATCACCTTAGTGGCTGATGGCTGAAGTGCTACTACCTGCCTTTGCTTGAGGAATAAAATGTGTTAAAAATCATAAGCATATCACTCATTAAACTGAGGGCATATTTGAATGACCTGTTAAAAATAATATAGAATAACAGTTTGAGAGTGTAATGATAGAATGCATCTGTTCTTCATCACAAATAGGTAGAACTGGTAACTGTAGGGAGTGTACTTTAGCTGGTAGGTAGTAGAAAACCATTGGGAAGGTAGCAGGTGAGCTTGCAGGTGGCTTTGTAAAGAGATATCTCCTGTGTCCTCACTTGCAGGCAGAGGGCTCTTCTGTTTGCAGCTTGGATTTAGCTATGCAGCAACGTTTCCATGTACTTGTGAAGTGTCCTGGACTTGTTGCATATGGAACAGAGCAGCTGAGCCATCCTCCTATTGTAGATCTGTCCTGTGCTCCCTGGAAGGGCCACATCTGCTGCATTAGCCTGTAGTGTCATTCATGTCCAAGACACACAAAGAGGCCTTTCTACCTAAAAATACCAGAACTTTTGTACAGCACTTGACTGTACAGACCAGCAGTCTAGACCAGTCTGGAAAGTCTGTTTGAGCAGAAGAGAAGGCCTGGGGAGACCCAAGAGTAACCCAAATAAATGTATAGATGAAAGGAAGCAATGCTGGTAGAAAAAGTGTGAATTTCATCCTGCTGTTTATTGTGGATCTGAGATTGCATAAATATGTAGCTCTAGGTTATAAACTGCTATAAACTCAAAGATATGGTGGTGTAGGAGTGACCCAGGAGGTCTGATTGATTACCTTTTAAATCTTGATAGGGCCTCTTCCTAGCTGCTTCTGGTGGTTTTAGACAGACAGATCTAAAACACAGATGCCAGACTTTGAAATCCAGGAGGCAAGTTTTCCTGACTTCAGGCAACTCTTCTTTGATTTACAGATTGAGCAACACTTCTGTTGCAATTTCACACAGAACCAGTGTGCTCAGGACTAAAATGATATTTACTGAGGGATGTTTTTGAGTGCTTCCCTTAAGAGAGCTTGTCAGATGATCTTTACTTACAAATGAATGTTGTGTGTTTCTACTGCTTCATAAAATAGGGAGAAGGGTTTTTCAAGACAGATTTCCCAGTCAAATGTAAGTTATTTTCAAGGAATCACTGCTATTAGTTTTTTATTTTGCATGAAAATTTATTGAGACATTTTCCTCCTATTTGTTTTTCCTTCATGGTTATAAACATGAGGATAAATAAATTAGATGGACAACTAATGGTTTGGAGGTGATGATATTTAGCTGCATTTGTCCCATAGTAAGCAGTGATTGTGGGCTGCTCATTCCAGAACTTAGCTGTATAGTGTAATGGGACTTCATTCTTTAAAACTTGTGTTGTACACAGTTGGGTTTACTACAGCTAAAGATTTTGAAGGAGTAGTCAGGAAAAATCTACCAAGGTATTGACAGCTTTTTTTATAGCATGGATTCCTATCCCTGCCTTAGATGGTTTACATGTAATTCTCTCCAAAAATTAAATTACAAACCCAGTAAAATAGAATTCCCCTAATCAGGGGCTTCTATTCTTGGGTATTTGCTTCATTCATGTGTTATTTTGGTTTGAGGAAATCATTTATGTATTATTTACTTAAATACTGCAGAGAAAGATGCTGCTTAAAATTCAGGAGTGAGTTTGTTAGAAGGGCTTCAACAGAAGACTGGGGCTGTGTGATATTTGATGTTGCCATGGGAAACAGTTTTGCAAGAAGATTTGCAGAGCAGATGGACCAAGATAAATAAAACAGATACAGGTAGTGAATAGAGATTGTGTAGTGGCCTATGAAGCAAGAGGGAAGCATGAACTCCAATCTGTGTAACAGAGTTCCCTTCTTCATGGGTACACTTACAGCTTCATTTTGGGCTAGCCTCTGGGGTTTCATCTATGTCCACAAACACTAAGGACATAGAAAGATTTCTTCATTCCAGTCTTCTCATTTTGTTGGGTTCCCATGCTCTTGGCTGTTGAGACTTCTTCTGGCATCTCATACACTAGGGTTTTAGCCTTGATTTAAAAAGATCCAAAATAAGCCAGACACATTCCCTGTTGAAGAACTAGAATATCTCTGTAATCCAGCACCTATGTGGCTGTCCACATGCAGTGTGCCTTTGTGAGGGGACCTGTGGGCACAGGTATGCTGGAAGCTGCTTTAACAGCTGTTCTTTGTTCTCCCTGGCAATGGAGAAGATAAGCATGTGCTGTTTGAGTTGTATGTAAGGAAATAGGGAGGTAGAGAATTTGGAATATAATTTGTAGTCAGACCTTTTCAACAACTCCAATTTAAACTTAAGTAAAGAAAAAGCTTCTGGAAGAATAACACCTGAAATCTGCTCTCTTGGAGATTGATGATTCCTACTGCTAAAGGATTATTTTTTTGTTCCTTAAATAATGCATTGACTGTAAAAAGTTTCTTTTGGACTTTTAACTTCTTCTCTGCTTGGAGTTGTAACATGGAATCCATGGGTTGATTTCTCCACGTGCAGTGCAACAGCTTTTTGGGTCATGCTGTTGAAAAGCCATAAATGCCCACACAACTGTCAGTGTTTATCTGGTATGAAATGCCATGGCATGCCATACAACTCAACACCATGCTGTTGTGTTGGATGTGTTCAGTCTATGTTAACACTTGTTTTTAAGTGATCAGAATAGTGTTTGGGTTTAAGCAGATATTTCCATTCTGAAACAAAAGTGGGTTTGCTGTTAATCCATTTTAAATACCTCATGTGGATATCTGCCTGAAGCCCTGTGTTTATTTGTGTATGCATTTGTTGCCCTTGTAAGACAACTGCTGTAGTTAAATGGTTTGTGTATTTTACTCTTTGTTTTGTGAGTGAAAACACTGCTAGTGAAAAAATGACATGGTTTGGCTTTTTTGTTTTAGAAAGCTTTATTTCTTCTTAAATGCTCTTCTGCCACTGCCATGTGTGTTAGCTCACTACAGAAAAGGCTTTTTCTACTAGCGTGCCTGATAGAGGGGAAAATCACATGTGGTTTTCCTGTGGTCAGGGAGATGAAGGATTAATTCTGAATTAACCTCTAATCAATCTGAGAGTACAGAAGTATGAATGGGAATCAGTATCTGGTATAGGATTTATTTACAGGTTTATTTAAGGCTACCTTTCAAGCCCAGAATTGTTGGTTTAGGTTGTACCATCTGGAAGATACCAACATAAATGTTTGTTTCCTAAGCTTGCTTGCTAACAGGATTTAAGGCTAGTAAGTGTAGGGATGTTATATTTCACTGTGATGGAACAGATTCCTTATGCATCTTGTTTCTCTTTTGTCCTAGGAAATGAACCCAGGAAGTAATGTGAAGGGCCATGTGAGTCTCTGTCTCAGCAGACATCTTCTGAAAGATTGCTTCACCTGTAAGTTCTTTTCTGTTCTTAAGGGTTAAATTCTATTCTTATTACTGGGGAAAAAAAGGGGTTTATTTTGGTATTTTGACTTGCAGCTTGACTGTGAAGAAAACCCTGCCAAGTGCCTCGTGTTTAACTCCTGCTATTATTAACTTGCAGTATTTCACTGAAGAACAAAGAAACATTCTTCCTCTTCTATGAAGGTTTTGAGTCTAGTGAGCAAGGTTTTCCTGTGTCACTATAGGTTGCACATCCACTGTGGTGCATGCTACACTGCAATAGCTTGTTTTTGAAAAAGGAAAGGTAGAAAGCAGCCAAACTCATATGAGAACGTGAAACTTTTCCACTAAAAGTTCTTCAGCAAAGACTCTCTGTGCAGATGCCTGCTGTGTCTCTGATCTTTCTGGGTTGGTCATCTGTTTTCCAGAGTTACTAGATGATATGGTAGTGGCTTTTAGAGTTGTGCCACTTGTGGCAAAGGATTTTCTTCAAGCTATAGTGAAATCACTTAATTTTACATATGTCACATAAAAAAACTCCCTTTAGGAATTTCCATCTTGACTTTGGCTGTCTCCATCAATACATTTGAGGAGCTGAGAGAGATGAACTTACCTTCCTAGCAATTGTGAGAGAAAAACATGAGAAGATCCATTTTACAGAGAGAACCCAAAGCATCAGACTGTTGATCTTGGCAGATTCCCATAGGTGGTAGCAGAGCTGAGAAGAGAATTCAAAAGAGCTTAGTCCCAATCAAGAGTTATCATTTGAAAATAGATAAAAATATACTTAAGAAGTGTATCTTGAAGGAGTTTGGGAGTATACAAGCTAGAATTTAACCAGTGTATTCATCTTCTCCCTTGTGTATGTAATTACCATCGTTTAACTGAACATCACCTCATTAGCAAGTTCCTGACAACTGTAAGAGGAAAGGTGCTAATGAGGAGTGTTTCAAAATTGAGAGTAGCTGTTAAATCCTTTAAAAAGAACTATTTCAGGGTTTTTTCCCTTCTCTAGCACTCTATTTTAAAGTAGCAGCACCTCCTATACTTGGGCAGCATAGGTAATGGCAGTTTGACATAATCTGCACCAACATGAACATTTGCAAATGCAAGTGTTCCATAATTCAAGATCTTGATGAAGTCTCAGAAACTATGTCCTGAGAGTTTTGGTGGGCTGCAGCAAAAACCATGCCTAAACTCTCAGAAGAGATTCACATGGGACAAGAAACTGTGATGTTCTAAGAAAGTGCTGTTACAGCCTGTTTTTCCTGAAAGATAAGTTTGTCTTTTGGCACTTACCACTACTGAGAAGAGGAGCAGAAAAGCTTCTAGAGGCTGATTGTTCATTCAGTAAGGGCCTTAATAAAAGTGGTAATAAAGTAGTTTCTGAATGGAATAATTTCTGACTGGTCCTATATATAGATCAGAAGGAATAGTATGCCTTATTTAGCCAAGTCAGTCTGTCTTGGAAAGCTGTAGACAAGCAATTCTGGTTCTGTTTTCTTTGACTTCTCATTTAAATTGGTTGTCAATAACTTAATGAGGACATGACAGCCCTCTGTATTTTCACAGATGGCTGAACTGGCTTATTTCAAGTCCTCCTATACACCTCTATATTTAGTGCTTATTCTAGCCACTGGAGATGAATCTTCTGCAGCCTTCCCTATGCCTTTCTGAACTGAACTTAGATGAGATGAAAGTGCAGGTCTGTAACATGGCATGTGTTTTTTGTGTTGGTTTCTGTGACTATATTCAGGGGAATGCAAGTTTTAAGTGTAGCATTTTTGCATACCTTAAGTGTTTTCCTGGCCATAAGCTAACAGAGAGCTCTTGCAGTCTAAGGGTGGAATTACTATGAAGGTTTTTCATCTGCTGCTTCATTACTTACTATGTATATCCTTTTTTAATAAAGGAGATACTGAGGAACAGAAATTGACACATCTGAACTGATAATGCTAAGAAACACAGCAGCTGTCCCTGGTGTTGCTGAGGTAGCATTTCATGCCTTGGGAAAATGGGGCAGACAGAACTGTCACTGGCCAGAGTGAAAGAAGGGGAATGGGCTGCAGGGAAAGACAGCCTGCCAAATTTCCAACAGGAAAGCATGGCCTGTAAGTGAAATGGAAACAGAGGAAAGAGTGTCAGGGCAATTAAATCAAAATATTTTATCCTTTGGGTTGAGTGTGCAGTCAGTGTTTTGCTCTAGCTATAAACTTCCTAAATCTCGGGTGATGCCAGAATGCACATGTAGGTATCAAAGTGGTGCTGGTGAGCATGTGCACAGCACTCACAAGCCACCAGCCATGGCTTCATTAGCTCCTGAAGTTATCAAAGTGGTGCTGGTGAGCATGTGCACAGCATTCACAAGCCACCAGCCATGGCTTCATTAGCTCCTGAACATAAGGAGGGCTGGAGAATTGTGTGAGCTGCCTTGGAAGTTGAAGCTGGTAGCTCATCACAGAATAAGCACTGCTGGATTTGAAGAAGTGCTAGTGAAAAGAAAGAAATAAAAGAATGATTCAAAAGAATTCTTAGGAACTGGAGAAAAGGGATTCTGTTTTGATGAATAAAATAAAATGAGAGGTCCAGTGGGAGGGAAGGGAGGGCATGGTACAAGCAGTATTTATGACTAATAGTGTTTATTTTCTATTTTTGATTGGTCTAATTGTTTTTCAAATTCAACAGAAGACAACTTCTTAGTTTATTTTTTGTGTTGTGAAAATGCACATTTAATTATAGTCCTATAATTATTTTTTTGCCATTAATAACAACTTTCTGTTTAATTATATGTTGTTTCACAGACTATGTGGGTAGAAATTAGAAGTGTTTGGATTCCCTCCTGTAGCATGGTGTGCTTATAGCATATGCTTCCAAATGATGCAACAAGATTTGACTTTGCAGCCTCCCTCAAACTGAGATTCCATCTCTCCCTCATGAAGTGGTTGTCTTGAGTGTGGTGCAGAAGTGATTTGGAAGGGGTGAGCCTGTCCTTATCCTTTCCACACTTACTGCACTCATTGCCTGTTACCCTACAAGTGAGTTCATTGGCTGGGAAGGGTGCCCTGGGATTAAGAGCCACTGAAAATTGGTTTTGCTGAGTCTCTTTGCAAATTAATTGTTTGTTCTGCAAATAAGGTTAATGCACTTTTGAAGCAAGAGTCAGAAGGGTCCTAGAAAAATTCTCTTCTGGCTTAATTAACATTGCTTAACAGGTGCAGCAGTTTGGGGTTAGATATGGTGTTAGTCTCTGTCTACATCTCATACTACCTGGATTAAGGCAAAAATCTCGTCTCAGCTTCCCAATAGATGCAGTCTTGAGCTTCTGTGTTGATAATTTGCACAGTCTGGAGGGGTGATATTGTCAGAGAGACACAGGAGGTGCAGCAGGACCTCCAGAATGCCCACACCAGAATGCTCATCTCTATGGAGCTGCCCCAGGAGCTTGTTTTGACCCATTTGGACCCATCTCACACTCCTGAGAAGCCTCACTCTGATAGAGAAGCAACTTCCAGTTGCTTTCTTCATGTTGCCTAGAAGTTGATGTGTCACAGAGGGTTGTGTCTCTCCTCTGAAGGCAGGCTGGAGGGTGACTGTCTCAGTGGCATTCTGCAGGGTCACTCTTGTCATAGTTTGCTGATACAATCCTGGGGATGGTTAATGGTTGTGTCTCTCTGTGCCTTCCACAAGAGAGGGTGATGCTAGAGAGGACAGTTATGAGTATTTGTTACTGTAATGAACCAGAAACTCTTTGTGGGCTGGTTGATGCAGGAATGGTCTAAGGGTTCTTCACTTCTGCTGCCACCTCAGTAGTTTTCTGGGGAAAAAAGTTGTAAGGTTTTGGCTTCAAGCCTGAGTGAGAAGCAAATTCCTACTTCTATAATTATTTTGATTGCAGTTTATTGTTGTAGTCTGTTTCAGATAAACCTACACTGCATGAATCATAAGAATTACTAGCTGGAAAACAGATTTATAATGTCAAGAGGTGCTTTTGCTCCACAAATAACTAGTTCTCCATTAATGTCAGACCTGTGTGGCTGTAAGTTGTGGGTGGGTTTTTTTTTTTTCCCCAGCTATGCAGTAATCCCTGATTGGTTGCATGTATTTTTAGATTTTGTATGACTTTTGTACTCCTCAGGCTCTTTTATATATCCTCTTTCTATACAGCTCTTATTTTGTGGCGAGTTTCAAAGTGACCCTGACCACAAGTAGAAGGCTTATTTAAGCAGAAAATGAACTAAAGAACAACATCAAAAATGATTGTCAAACTGACAGGAGGGCAGTGGAAACTCTGATATGTTTCCTGTGTATGTTTCTCTACTTTGTGACTAATCACAGTATGAAAGCAATAAGCTAAAAGTAAGCAAGGAAACCTTGTCTGTAAATCACACTCTGATTAAAAGGAGCTAAAGAGACAAAATAGAGGAGACCTATGCATAAGCAGAATCATAATGAGAGAGAGATACAAAAGGAAGACTTTTTTTGTCCTTGTAAAATGTCTCTAATTTGCAGGTGTTTTTAATAGTCCATATAAAGCAATTTTCCAAGGTGTTACTATGAGTAAAAATGGTATTTATGTATTTAAGTAGAGCTGGACCAATAATAGTAATATTATTATGATGTGGAATGATGCCATGTTAAATGCTTGGAAGCAGCAGGAGTGAAGCTGTCCTAGGCTAGGGCAGGTTATCCTGTGATAGGATACTCAGCAATATACAATAAGTTTTCTCTCAGTATGTGCAGTGGAGAAACTGGTGAATTTTATGGTGCATGCTGGGGGAGTGTGGGTAGTAAGTCTTACTTCAGTCTTGAATGACTTCATTAGCTGGTTTGAAGTAGGAGAATGACAAATCTGACCCTTTGTTAATTTATGCTCTTAATAACCTCTTCTGACTCCTTTAAAACAAAGGCAGTTGTTCAGTTAAGAAAAAACCCAACCAACTTGTGTCTGAAAATCCCCTTGGGAAGGATGACTTCAGAAAGTGTACTGGGGTGGTTCTGACTCTTCTGATCTTTGTTGATTGGTTTGGCAAACATTGAGCTCACTAGAGCTAAAGTGGCCATGCAGAGAAGCGTGGCACTCTCAAGTGCTTAGTGGAACTTAACAGACCTGTAGCTCCTGTTGGGTCTTTTTGGCTTGGATTTCCTTCCAGTGGCGAAGCACTGGTGTGGTTCTAGAGCAAAGTGCTTTTCCTGGAACCCTCACACTGCACAGGAGTTCACCACAAAACTTACTACTTCTATGTGATATTGAAGCAAAATCAGTTTTTTATGGAAGTTTCAGGGAACAGATAAATGACATTACTTGTAATCTTATCTCCCACAGCAGAACACCCAGGCAGAGGGTAGATAAAAGTATTATCCAATTCCTCTTACAGTGTTTGGAAAGTTGGTAATGGGTGACACAAGAAATGTGTGACTTAAATCTGTGGCAGAGTGGTGTTAATTGGGAGTGAATGTTTAAGGCACATGATCTGCAAAACTACATAAAGAGCTGCAATGATCTGCCTGAGTGTTTAGGTTGAAAGGTGCTTTTCCTTTAGGAAACACTTCTATTGTCCTTCTCCTGCCTATCCCCATCTGAGTTGCCACAGTTAGATGCCTTGTTCCATTGAAAAGCCACAAACAAAAGAAAACCTGGCAAAGCTCTTGTCTTCCTGAGCAATAAGCTCCGTGTAAAAAGCTGAGTCATTCTTTTTCCAAACAGATTTCTGGGTTTGATAGGAACCATCACATCCTTCAGAAATGAGCTGGGGTGGGGGATGAGGTTGTTTTCTGAACCTGGATCCACTACAGTTCAAAATGAGAGAGCTGTGTTGTGATAGTGAGCTCAAAGTGAATATGACAATGTCCATCAGAGAAAAATGACATAGGATTAGAAACTGGTATCTTTGTAATGGTGATGTGGCTCTGCTTTTGGTATACAGCTTTTAGATGAAGTTATAAACTTAATCTTGTGTTTCTTGTCTTGTCGTTTAATGAGACTTTGAAATTCTCCTACCTGGAGAAAATAAGGAAGGGTGTAGAAGAAAAGGCTTGTGCATGTGTGGAAGAATGCTGTATGACATGTTTCTTAACTTATCTTTATTAAGTCAGAAATGTATTCCGTGTTCGTTAAAGAACCAACCTTTTTCTGGTTTCCTTGAGCTGCTCAGGCGTGTAGAGTTTCAGCCAGGGAATGTGCTTTGTTTTGAACTCAGACAGTGACCCCTATAAAAATGTTTAATTAACTTTTTGCCGGTGTGAGTGTAGTTCTATTATCCTCCGAAGGGCTGGATGAGCTCCCTCTGGTGGCTCCTTTCCAGCCAAAGTGATGTTCTTTCCTTTTCCTTCAGTATCTGTTTACTCAAGCAAACAAAGCTGCTGATGCCAGCTATCAGCCAGGCATCATCAGTTCCCTCTAGGCTCACCTTTTAATTGAAAAACATCAGGAATATTTTTAGAGAATGAAACACCAGCATTTAAATTAACAGCAGGTTCAGTTTGCTAGCAAAACAAATAGAGGGGCTGGCTAACCAAGGAAGCAAATAAAACTGATTGACTTCCTCCTAAGTCTAAACTGCACCTCTACAACCACCTGAAGGGAGGTTGTAATGAGATGGGGGTTGCTCTCTTCTCCCAGGCTACCTGTGAGAGGACAAGGGGAAATGGCCTCAAGTTGCACCAGGGGAGGTGTAGATTGGGTAGCAGGAAAAATTTCTTCCTAGAAAGAATTGTCAGGCATTGGCATGGGCTGCCCAGGGCAGTGGTGGAGTCACCATCCCTGGAGGAGTTTGAAAAGCATCTAGATGTGGTACTCAGGGGCATGGTTAGTGGCTTGGTGGTTGGGTTTGATGATCTTAAAGGTCTCTTCCAACCTTCATGATTCTGTGATTGTGCACAACAGTAATTTAGGTGAGGTACCCACTTACATTAGTCCTTACTCTTAAATTTAGGAAATATTTGGACATGAAAGAAAATGACTCAAGAATGTGAAGTCTGTCTGTTTGAAATGGTTGAATACTGTAGCTGAGCTACAATTGGAGTTACAAAGAATCTTAGTGTTGAGTTTGGTTGAAGCCATTCACAGCATTAAAAGAAAGCATAACAGCTATCACTTCTGTATAGTCTTCTTAGCATTATGAAGCCAGGAGACTTTGTAGGTCAAGGCCACCAGTGAGTTTAAAGTGAATCTGCCACCTCTGTGATGTTAAGTTTCCAGAGATCCTTTCCAACTCTGTGCTGCTGTAAGTTAATGGGATCCTTCTCATGCTGGCCACGAACTGTCCTCTCTTGGAAGCAGGAGGAGAATTTTCAAAGCCAAACAACATGCACACTGGACATGAAGTCAAAAGCTTGTTTCAATATAGAAGGGTTATTTTGTTAAGCTGTTTTCAAGAAAGCTGAACACAGAATAGAATATGAAAAAGATAGAGAATTTATAGTTCTTGGAATACGAATATTTAGCCAAAGATAACTTTCTGCCCAGTTGTTTCTGAAGTAGAGGAGGAGGAAGGGCTCACAGCAGATGAGAACAGGAGGGAAATTAGCAACATTTTAGAGAGAGAAAAGAAAGGGAAAAATACAGTATAATTGCCAATAGACAACTGTAGCAAGTCAAGGGGAAATACATAAGTGTTTGGAATGAATATTCATCTGCATTTTTAGTTAATATCTTGATTTTTTTCCATGTCCCTTTAGCATTCTAGCAGTTGAGATTCACAAAGCCAATGATGCTTAGCAAACATGGAAAATCCCTAGAAGTAGACTTCCAGTATTTGCACAGATGGACCTTGTTGTGGGAGTTTGGGTTTGATCACAAGTTGTGCATCTGTCTTCATTCTCTGTCAAATACTGGTTGAGAGCACAGTTCATGGTACAGTCTCCAGTATACTGTGCACCTGAAGGTCTGCATTAAAACCAAACAAACAAACTGGGTCTTCCAGTCTGTAATTCTGTGTAGCCAGGAACAGAAGCAGATGGGTTAGCAAATAATCATTTCCTGTTTTGTAGATTTGTTAGAACAGTTTCCCAATGTGTCCAAGTTCAGCATCTGCTTGATGGTGGTGATAAAACTTTAGAGGAGTGAAAAGTCTCGTTTTTGAGGAAATTACTGCTTCCAGTAGTTTGTTCAGGACCAAGAAGACTAAGAAATAGCTTTCTTGCTGCACCCTGGGACTGTTTACATTTTTGCAGCTGATTATAATTAGCATTTTCCAGTCATCCCTTGATTAACTAGTAATAGACTGGTCCTCCTTATCAGTCTGTGCTCCTGGCTGCTAGCCAGCTTCTTTTTTCTTGTTCTGCCAGTGCCATAACCGTGTTGCTTGTATTACTGAACTCAATTGTTCCTCATGCTCTCATCCAGGAGACTGTCCAGGTCTTCCTGCACTATGCCTTGGCTGCCCTCTCTGTTGACTGGTAGCTTTGAACTTTGGCCAAGAACTTGAGTCTGCTCTTGCTGCGTAACACTGGGATTCTTTCAGATTGCTGGATTCCAGTTTGCAGCATTTCACCCAAAACTAAGTAGGTGGCTTCCACTGCTTGCTGCATTTTGGTGTTTCTGTTGTAAACACTGTTAAACACCTTCTGTTAGAGAGCTTTTAAAATGCCTTTTACGTATGTGGCATTAAGAAGAGGGAAGTAATACTTGAGGTGGCAATGTCTTTATTTACCCTCTACTCTTTGGTACTTTTAGTAAGTGTTTTTGGTTTGGGTTTTTTTTTTTCTCCTGTAGTAAACCAAAGAACTCAACAGCCATTTCCTGAACAACTAGACTTGTATTGGTGCTCTGAACTAGCACATGGACAACAGCATTTTAAGTTTGGTTCTGTGTGCTTGTGGACATGTGAAGCTAGACTGCATGCTATGCTTCTGGCAGTACTAATGTGAATTTCAGGGAATGATACTGCCTTTGTAGTGCTGAAGGTCGGGAATGTTTGCAGGCAGCAGTGGTAGAGAGGTTAGTGTTCATCATGAAGGTAGAACTACCTGAACTAGGGAGGGGATAGGACCTCTTAGCACTTTTGAGCTTAGACACAGTTTGAATACTGCAGATAAGAATACACATGGTGGGATCCCTGTCAATGTAGTGAGCAGCTCAGTTTTACTGCAGCATAAAATGTAGTTTCATGAGTGGATGCTTCAGCTGCATACTTTTGTTTCTTTTGTAGTGTAAATTGTTTAGATACATAGTTTGTTCGTGACCTTTTCTGTTTGCTATGATAACATATAGCTACATTGAAACAATTCAAATTGTTATTCTGTCTTGTGACAGGAATGAACTGTTCAAGCTACTGGCAGCTTGTAGAACTTTGCAAGTCTTCCCTTGTCCCCTGCTTCATGGGGACACTGTAGTGTGATGAGTATGCTTGGCTTCATTTAGATAAACAGTGCAGATGCTGCGTTGGAGGCATTTTGTTGGTTAACTCATACTGACAAATGGTAACTGAAGTAGTGAACCAGTGAATCAATAGTCTTTTAAACCCTCCCCACATGCCTTTGTAAGGAAATCCAGGCTGCATACAATACCTCTGTTTCTTGCTGTAAATCCCAAGTGCAACTGCATACACCTAGAAATGAACTGTATTTATTCCAAGGCTTGGGTAATTCATATATATATTAATTGACACCATATTAAAACACTGGTGTTTGCTGTGTGTTATTTTTTTCCTACTTTCACCTCTGTATTATTTATACCATGCTAAGCATTTGGCTTCTGATCTAAATATTACTTCACTACTTTACTCAAAATCGATTTTTCTTGCATTCTTAGCCTTGAGTAAGTACAATGCAGTTTTTAGGAACTATAAATGTTAGGAGTTTCCTTTCTTCACATCCTTTTGTGTCATCTATCACCTGGGACATTCTTCTATGGTTTTGCCTTTTTAGGGGAAGGGGAAACAGTGAAACACTTTGCCTGGGCATTTTGCTTCCTGTAACTGAGAGAACAGAGGCTGTTAGGTGGGAGAAGCTCACAGAAATGACCTTTTCAAAGCATGTGTGATGACTGTCAAGACCCGTGTCTGCCTTTGGCTCGTCCTGCTGAGCTTGCTTCTGCTGGTGTCTCGGGAAAAGACGAGTGCAGCAAAGAGTTAACTTTTTACTATCAGCCTCGGAAAGACACATTTGCAATCCCTCCCAGGCTTGCCTGCCTTTCTACACCTCATTCGCTCAGCGCTCGCCACTGCTCTTCACTTCAAGGCGGCAGATCCTTTGACCTAAGCAGATTATTGTAGACGCATGAAGGACACGGCAAGCTATCCGTGCTTTTCAAGGAGGAGATTTTGGCTCCAAAATAGGACACTAAGCTTTTCAGCCTTCTGCTGCTTTACCTAGTCAGCACGAGGCAGTGTCTCCGGGTGCTTAGTGGACTCCGGTGGAATCGGATGGGAAACAACAGCAGAAGTAGCAACGGCGGCAAGTGTGGGAGCCTGTGCCATTAGAGGGAAGCGATTGCTAATAAGGTCCTGTGAGACCTGGGTTTCCTTGGTTTCCATGACAGTTATTAGGTAACAGAAATTGAATTGTCTCCCACAATGCTCTTGGGGGATAGAGGGGGGCAAGGGGTGTGCTCCAGGAATGCAGCAGAGGACTTCTGACTTGCAGCAACTCATCACTCTCAGCATCTGAAACTCTCTGGATTGTTGTGTCTTACTTCTTTGTTTGCTCTTTCTCGTTTGTGTTTGCAATTTGTTCTGCTTTACTTTATTTTTTTTTTTTTTTTTTTTTTTTTTTTTTTTCTGGAAGACCCTGGCATATGCTACACAGTTTCTCAAATAATATTTTCCCCTTTTTATTTAGAGCTGAGCTTGGCAAAGCAAGGATATGAACAATTATACAGGTGGGCTACTCAGGGGGAGTGAAGATATAAGGCATCCAAACAGGTATTGGCAACCTGCAGCCCTGTAAAAAATGCCCCTTCAACAGATTTCTGTAGTTCCAGCCCGGGAGACTGCCAGCAATGGGAGAAGTTCAATGGGCACAAACAAAGAGAAGAGCAAGGAAGTGGAGGTAAGAGGAAGGTTTCAATTTGCTACGCTAGGACGAGCCTGCCTTTGGTAGGCTGTGGATTTGGCTGTCATAGCATTACACAGTACCCATGGGTGCAGCATGCTTTAGCACACTGGAGCAAGCTCCTGTTACATCTCAGCAGCACAGAAAAAAAGGAGACAAAGGAAGTTGCCAACTGCATGAGGGGGCTTTAACAGTTTGATTTCAATGCATGCAGTCTGCTAGTACTGACAGTCATTCTTCCTTAGAAGCTGCCCAGTAGCAGTTCCTTTATACTAGGGTAGTGTTAATAAGATTGATATCCCTGCTGAAAAGTAACAAAAGTACCATGCTAAAGACTGTCTGCCTAATATGTGTGTGTTATTCCTAGCAAATGTAGGCATGAGCTCTGTAACTTACTCTCTATTATCATTTAAAAGGCATCAATGTTTAGGTTTTATCCCTTGACCAACTTTCTTTAGTACATAAACATACAGAAGTGTTGTTCCAACAGTAAATATCCTATCCTGTCGTTTTCTGGTTAGGAAGAAGTGATAGGTACTTAAGAAGTTAATGGTGAAAAAGAAAAAATACACAAAATCTGTGCAATTTCAATGGTGTTTTGACCTGAGGAATTTCTTCTGCAGTGTATAGATTAGACATGCACTGTACAAGACCAAAAAAAACCCACCCAAACCAAAAGGCATCCCTTTCCACCCCAAAACATCTAAAACATAAGTTGTCTGCAGATGGACATAACATAGACATCTGCTTTTTACAGACATCTCTCTTGTTTCTGGGGTTTTTTTTTGTTCTCTCTTGCTGTATGGAAAACAAAGTAGTATTGGGAAAACAAACATGATGTCTTTTAAGTATTATCTTAAGAGATTGTGTGGCAAACTGCATCCCTGAAAGAAGTGATGTTTTGACTTTCTTTTTGTGGTTTGTGATGCAGCTTTCAGGAGATTAAGTTCAACAGATGTTTGATACTCACAGCATGTCTGTGTGATTGTGAAAAGGTATTGGTGAGCTTGCAGGCTTAAGCTTTTCAATTTTTCAAATAACTTTTTTGCTTAATATTTGGCTTTGACAAGTTCACTAAATGTGATTATTCTGTTTCTGATTTGAGTACTTCTATATAAGCAGTGTTCTTCCCTGAAAATTGCTTACTGGTAGCACTGTCCTTGGAACTCATAATGTCTAGAGATTTGTTTTCTGAAATGGGAAACTGTTACTTTGATTTGTTTTTATTCTTCCACTGATTGGTTAAAGATGAAGGTGCAGGTGGAAACTGCTTTTCTATAAAGACCCAAGAAGTGAAAAGCAGAAGTATGTAATGTTACCTAGCTTAAAATTGCTCTCTGGCATTGTTGTTTTCATCTGACTGTTAGAGTTATCTGAACAGTACATGCAGTATTCCCACATGGGTCAGATAAATGTCATAGTTAATTTAGGGGAGTGGGGGAAGTGTGGAGCTTCTGAATGGTAAGAATCATCTCCTGCTTGAAACAGAGCATGGCCTGAAGAACTAACTTAGAGTGCATGCTTTTGGCTAAGAGATGTAGAACTAGGATTCAAGGACTAGTGGCAAACAATAACTAGCCAAAGAATGCTAACATACTGACACAAAGAACATGCAGTAAGAACACAGGAAGATGAAGAACACTGAAGATGCTAACACACTAAGGTAAATCTCACATAAATAGAGATAGGAAAGGAAAGGAGAGATAAGGGGCAGGAGTCCAGAGACTGTTGCCAAATGTACATTGGATTCAGCAGAATCAAGAAAAGTTTGAAAGTTTGCCTGAGGAAGAAGAGCAAAAACATGACGCCCTGAAGAGGAAGTAACAAGATGTACCACCAAGAATCACCCCAAAATGAAGACTCCACCCCTGACTCCACCCCAGCTCCACCTGCTATGAATACTATAGTTAGATGTTGCAATAATATGAATATGCATGTAGAGATGTTGTAATCTCTCCTATGAATTGTATAAATAGTCTGATGTTTCACTGACTGTTTGGAACTCTTTGTCCGGTGCGAGCCGGGGGTTCCCCAGCGTTGCCTGCAATAAATACCTCACTGCTTAAAGACTAAAGCTTGTCTCTGAGCAGTTCCATTGAGCCTTTTGGGGCAAAATTTTGGCATCATGCTTTTCTGTTTTTTTTTCCTATGAGGGCTGGGTTGCATCATTTCAGCCAGCCTAGTCTCTCAGAAAACAAAGTTTTGTCTTGGCAGTTCTGGAAGTTGCATAGCAGAACAGAGCAAAATGGCTGGGGCAATTAATGAAGTTCATCAACATTCTCTTCTAAAATAAATATTTAAAAAACCCCAAACCACCACCAAAACCCAACAAACAGACAAGCCAACCTCAACCAAACTTAAAGTACATGCTGCTCATTGAACTGTGTTTGCCAAACTACTCTCTGCTGAGCAGAGCCGAATCATCCTGCTGGAAGATCTGCTGATCTCATCTCTTAAGGCTTATGGCAGTGATTTATGCAGCATGAAAACTCTAATGCTACTGATAAGAGATTGTAGATCAAGTGGTTCAAACTAGTGTTCTCACCAAATATCTACAGCTTATGTAAATGATGATGATGTTCAAGCTTCTCTTGTAGATGTATATTAGGAGTAGCAAAACAGCCTTTATATTGTCTGTCCAGAAGTTGTTCAGATGTATGTAGATGATCATCTATCCCTGCAATTCCTGCACAGCGTGGTCCTCACCAAGGGAAACTTCCTTGCTTGTATGTCAGGTTCTGTTATTGCTAGAGAATTTTAGATGATGTCCTTCCAGCACCTTTCAAATTTAGGAAGAAGAGTTCATCTTCTGACCAATTGCAAAGCTCACTGCAGTGAACAATGAAAGTCTGTCTGGCTTAAGAACTTCAGTTACATATGATTCATGATGCCGCTGGTTCTGTAATGCTTTTCTGTCTGCACAGGTGCTCACTGACAGTATGAAGTTCGACAAGGCCAAGTGCTGGGTCCTGCGCTCTCACACCCGCATGTGTAGAGTGGGATTTTTTTCTCTGAGAGAAAAATAAAATGCTTGGTAGCACTCCCAATCATTTGACTTCCCTAGTGGTAGGCAAGGCTGACATAATGCAAGTGGTTAACTGAGCAAACCTTGTGAAAATAGTGCATTTCGTAGAAGTGCATTCTGTTAATGTGGTTGCCTTTTTGCAGTGAATCGTGCAGTCCTGGTGAGCAGAGACCAAGTTATCTGAGTCTATCATGTGATAGATGTAGCTGGAGAGGGCTGTGATAAGGCAGTGTACAAGGCCCAAAGAGGAGTTGGTTTGATAACTGAAGGCTGTGTGCCTGGAAGGACTCTATCTGTCGTGCTGGGTGAGAGTTGAAGGTACTGGAGTTATGTGGGATAGTCATTTTATGAGTGCTGTGAAGGCTTTATGGCTCTAAGTTTTCTAACCATTTTCAGCCTTTTGCTCTGAATACAAGAGATCAGACACAGGTGGGGATGTGAATTGGATTCCCAAACCCTGTGTCAGGGCTGTATCACTGTTACAGCTAGGCAGCCACAGGAAGGCCTGTTAAAATCCTCTAGTGCTGTTGCTGTCGGTTAGAGTGAGGAAAGGAGGTCGCAGCATGAATAGGGGTAGTGCAGCCTTGAGCTCAGCCTAACTGCATGACTTGCCTGAAATGTGTTTCAAGCCTCATTAGTGAGGAACCCTCAGTGCAAGCGAGGGTCTGCAAATAGTGTGTGGCTCTCCTGAGGCACGATGGATGGATTGAGTCATCACTGGTTCTCTGATGGTCCTCTGTAGAGGATCCATGGCCAGTCATTTAATGCATGAAAATAATGTTCTTTTTGAAGGTGCTTTTTCTGCTGTATTTCTTCCTTGTCCTTCCATCATCATCATGCTGTTCCATGAGTCATTATAACAAGGGCTGAACACCTCACAGTGCTTTGACTTTGGTTCTAATTTCCCGGTGTATTTTTCTGTGCTTTAGTTTTCCTCATCAGAAAGGAGTGTGGCCCTGCTCCTTCTGCTTTCTGACAGCATTCCAAAATCCCCCAGTGAAGTCCATTTTGTAAGAGATGTGGATGCCTTGTGTTGTTGCCTGTCAGTGGGTCCTGTAGGTACAAAGTTTCCATGGAAACAATAGACCCTTCAGCTTGCACAATTCCCACATAATCGTGCATAGAGTGCAGCTTGGCTCAACTGACTTCTCTTGTCAAGGCTTCTTGGGTTTTTCTGTCATTTTAAGCTTTGTTTAAAACACAAATGTTAATTACTTTTCTTGTGGGCATTTGTTGAGTGTGGCTGAGAATTTAGGCTGCTGATGTCATTGTCCATTTAAAATTTCTGAATAGTAACACATCAGAACTAAAATCCTGAACTAGAAGAGGCTGAAAGAGTAATGGTAGAGTTTGATGTTAAATTGTACATAACACCTCTGCTGGTATTTGTGGCTTCCAGGAGATAACTTTCCTATTCATGAAATGTCTACTACCTTTTTGATTGGCTGATTTGTGTGCCCATAAATCATGTTTATGAAGGGCAGTTTACCATAGTTTAATAAATTATTTTAAGATTCTGGTATTCCAGTCAGGTTCACAGTGTTCATTTCTGATAAGATTAAAAATGACTGGACTGGTGATGACAGTGCATGGAGGAAAAGAAATTGCCATGTGAGAAACGATGAGCTCAGAGATCATCCTTCTGAAGTATCTGCTTCAAAACATTGCAAACAAACACAGTCAAACCATTCAGGGTGTTCCTTGTATGTTTTCAGATTCTGTTATCAGGCTTTTTCTTTGCAATCATAATTGCTGTACAATTGCAGTGGCTTTTAAGAGAAATTTGGCAAGCGTGAGCACTTCATTCCTTACTCTCAGACATTTCATGCTGTTGGAATCTGCCACCAGCCAGCCTGGATGGGAAACTTTGAGTTCATTTGAGATCTTAATATAGAATTCTCACTTGTCTTGAATTGCTACTGTCCAGGTGTTACAGGAGAAATGGCAGAATCAATTTTCTCTCTGAAGCTAACGTAACCTTTATTGTCAAGTAGCTAATAGATTATGACATACATGGGAGGAGGTACTCTGCTGTCACTGTTTACAGTACAGGTCACAGTCATGCCATATACAAGTGGTGGGCCTGTTTTATGACACTTGGAGGTAGCACTTTAGTCTCTGTTCTCAAGAAAATGGTTAGCATACAGCACTTTGCTAAACTCATTCTTTCTGAATTTAAATAAAAAGGGCAAATTTCAATAGCTGCTGATTGGCTTGGTGATCCATGCAGTGTATGGTAATGTGCAAGTGAGTCAAGTGCAGGTTAAATGTGTCTGAGTGAAGCTGTAACTCAGCCCTTTATCTTCAACATGACAGCTTCATGTTTGTTTGTTTTTCCCTTGGCAGCCCTACAGGAAGACTTGATCCATTCTGGTGTGCACGAGCATATTTTGTTTGGCATTTACTTCCTGGCAGAGTAGCATTTGGCACTGGGCATAATCAGAAGAGTGGAACATTTAAGAAACAAATGCTCTGTTACTATTAGTGAAGTATTACTCTCTTTAAAACAAAAAACAAGCAAAAAAAACCCCCAAGCTGTTCTATGAAGTGATTAGTCAAAGTATACTTAGCTGTGAAATGGAACATAGTAGTCATAGAATGGAATTGGGACCCTTTTTTTTTTTGCCTAAGCTAATCTGAGTGCAACATGGAAGATTTGTGCATTGTAAAAGAGAGGAGTATTTCAATGAACACTTCCTTTGTAACAGATGCTGCTGATGTTTTCAACCTTTTTAACAGGGAGACATGTAAGAAGAGGATGTAAATGCAAATTTCAGCAGGAAGCAATCATGAACGTTCAGTTAATGTTTTTGGTAAAAGGTGTAAGAATAAAAACATGAAAATATATTTAAAGGTTATCTATAAATGCCTAATCTTGCATTTTGCTGTTTCATGGAACAGCAAACCACTTATTTTTGCTGGTTTTCTGTCTGAACTGATCTCACTGTGTGCTGAGTGCTTAAATGAGGTGCTGGATACTTTCAGATCAGGAGATGTAAGAAATCCTTGAGGCATCAAGCATCTTTTTCCTTGCTAGATTCAAGTACCCATTGATATTTCAGCTAAATAAATCTTAGCTGACGATTGGCTAAGGTCTTCTTTCTGACCCAGAAGGTGTTTGGATGTGAAACACAAGTTCTGAGTTTCCCATGTTTCCTAGGGTAATCTTCTGACTCTCTGAAGTTAGAAAGGTGTGCTGTCATGGTGTTTTGGGTTTGAATTTGGGGGTTTCTTTTGGTGGTGTTGTTTTTGCTTTCCCCTGAGAGGCTCTGGTTCTTCTGTATCATTGGTATCTGTACTTCCTCTAATGGGCCTGATCATTTCTGGTTATTGAGTACTGTATGTGGGAGCTACTTTGGCTGTAAAATTAGTTCTATAAGAAACATTAAGTCTGTTCAATGTTAGGTGTGTTCTATATGGCACGTGAACTGTGTTTCTGTCTGTTTCAGCAGTTTGTAGGGTCTTCTGTGGTAATAATGCCTTAAAACTTCTCAAAAACTACCAGATTGAGGATGTCGGAGGTGGAATAAAAGCACCTCCAAGGTCATCATTGGTCTGCATGGACAGTGTGTGCTTGTGAGTGACAGGGATGAAGAATTTGAGCCTCATAAGAAGTCTTGCCTGACTTTGCTACTTGTTTGATGTGAAAAGACTGGCTTTAGAAAAACTGGAGGAAGAGTGGCTGCTTCAGGGTAGAAGATCTGTTCTACTTTATGCACAAAGCAACAGGGAACTTATCAGGTGTCCTCATAACGTTAGCTGCATTTGGTATAACATTAGGGCCACCAAAAACCACACTGGGAAACACTGGCCTTCACTTCTGCACCTGAAAACATCCCAACTGCAATTATTTGTCATGCATGTAAAATTGTGGGTATAAACCAGCAGAGCATGCCACTATGAAAATCAATTTTAAACACTTGGCACACTGAGTAGATGCTCTGTAAAATTCATCTCACACAAAGAGAAATAAAAGTGTGGGTTGTGAAGAAGTGTGCAGCAGAATTGCCCTTAATTGTAAATTTATGGTTTTTCTCTGCAAGAACAAAAGGCTGAAAGGAAAAAAAACTGTCTAAAAATCCCCACTTTGGAGAGCTGAGCACCTGGTAGAAGGTGCCCTTTGATGGAAGCAGCCATACTGATCATGTTATCACTATGAGTTTGTACAACTTCTGTAACCATTGGTGAACAAGAATCTGCAACTTGAAGATGCCAGATGGGCAAAGTAAGTGTTTGTGTCTGCAAGTCTCCAGAGTCTTGACTTCTGTAAGCAGAAGTCTCTAGCACAGGTCAGAGAACATAGTAATTCCCTGACATAATTACTTTCTCCCAGTGTCATGGTCACCTGAATGTATTTCTGCAATTAACCTTCTGTGGGTTTTAGGTTGTTTGTTTTTAATATGCAACTTCAGCTTGAAGAAAGACTGAAAGGATGCAATAAAAATGAAGCATGGAATCATCAAGTAATTAAGGATAGATTGAAAACTCCATTTCAAACAGAAAAGAATGTTGAAGCTCACCATCATACATTTAGATCTGCATTGTTTTTACCTGTGGTACAAGGAAACTGTTGTATGGGAAACTATTTTCAAATATTTCCAAACCTCAGTTATTTTTTGCTCATTCTCCTGATGTATTCTTCATGACTGCAGAAAGCCTTTGCTCTTCTCCCTCTTTGATTTTAGAGATGAAGATTCATGGTACCTAATGCATTTGTGGTTTTCAGATTTGGAGTAAGAGGCAGGGAGGGAACAGTGCATCTGATACATTTGAAATATTACCAAGCTGTTAAATACAGGTGTCTTACAGCATGCAGTATCTGCAGTCCATGGGCCTGAGTCTTGGTTTGCAGCTGCCTTTCCTGAGTAGCCAGTTGTTCCCCCTCAGAGTCAGCCTGCATGTTTTAGGGCACCCACAGGTGGTTTCTCACTGGCAGGGACCTTTCTGCACTTTTTATTGGTTTCTGACTTAGGTGCTCAGGTTCAGCTATGAATTGCTTCATTGCTGTGTGGCCCACAGCTGGTATTTGACTTTCTCCCAGGTATCTGAAGCCACTTAGTGATTGCTATCTGGGATACTAGGACTTTCTGGCCTCTTGCTATGAGTATGCTATGAGGAGGTGAAGTTGGGGAACTCTCTGTTTCCTGAGCATATCTAACCCACAGAATGGGATAGACCATCTCATTTGGCAGGGATTTGGGTCAGCTTTGCCCCATGTCAGTTATCTGTGTTATCAGTGGCAGTTATCTCTGATTTTCCAACTTGTCATCTAAGTGGTGGGCAGGTGTGGGTCAGCCCTTGTGTTATCTGAGCCATGCCTTCAAGTAAACATCAGCCCACGACATGTGTGTGTGTGTATCCATGTGTATGGACATGTTTCTTGTAAACAAAGCTTGCTCACATGAACAAATTGGCAACATCCATACTAAATGCTGCTTAATACTTTCCTTTTGGAAGGTGTTTGTAGTTGCTAACAGTTTTAGTCAACTTTGTGTGGCACAAATGCTCTGTGCTGTCTTCTCAGTGGGAAAGATTCAGATATGATGATACAGATTTGCCCCTGAGTCAAGTCAGGGAAATTGCTTGTTCTGATTTTGGTAAGGATTTACAATAAGAACATGCTTGGGTGTTCTAGTCTTTGCTTACCTTTTGTCAATAGTTTATGCTGATTCAATTTGCTGTAACAATAAAAGAGTATTACCATTTAAAAAAAAAAACAACAAGGCCAAACCAAACAAACCACCCTAAATATAGGAGGAGGAATTTAGGTAGTGACCAGCTCAAGATGTATTTTCTTCACTTCTTTGTCCAGTATGATCTCTGCAGCTTCTGAGACTGTCTGCCTTTTTAATTCTTCTGGCAAGCCTTCAAATCTAGCAGTTGCCTGTTTGTAATTATTTAATGTTGAAATAAGGAGCGTGTGTGACTTTCACTGACTGACAGCAGTTAAGACATGACTGCTGTTAAAATTACTGCATGAACTAGAAACTGCTGAGTCTGTGCTGTCCTTGTACTTTCTTCCCATTTAATTGTAGTAAGCCACGTGCCAAAATTTGGTCCTTATGGAAAAGTTTCTCTCTTCAGTGCCTGGTTTGTTTCAGTATATTATCTGATCTGGTAATGCAGATGGTTTTGTAGTGCTGTCAAGTCAGAATGGTGCTACATCTACTGTGTAAAGTGTAAACTGCTGGCTGATAAAGCAAACCTATAAACCTGTAATCAGCTAATGAGCTGCTATTATTCCCATGCATTTCCTAACGTAGATCTCCAATCTGAAATCCTTTTCACACCCAACTGTGGTTTTGCAGGTTTCATTTCTACAGTGAGAGCCCTCATTTTGCATTTGGTCTGATGGCAAAATTTAATGCTGGTTTCTAACACAGAATAGCAGTTTAGGAATGTATCAGAGAACATCCCAAGTTGGAAGGGACCCATGAGGACCATCGAGTCCAACCAAGAGCACAGGAGCTTTAGTTGCATTGACTTTTGAGGGTTAGTACTTCAAATTTTGATCATCTGTGAGACATAAAAGATACTGATAGGCATAAATTGCATCTGATTCTGCTATCCTTTCTCTCCTTTTTCCAATACCTGGTGGAAAAGGCTGTAGCAGTAGGCTAGAAGCCAGCAAACTTTTGATGTTATACATATTTTACTTCATCCTTTTGGGGTTCTTTGTTTTGTTTGTCACTAAAATCAGGTGACAAAGTTGTAAACCAAGCCTATTAAAATTCAGGTGTGCAGATCAGTGCAGGGAGTGCAAGCTTCTATGCAAAAGACCATGGTGCCATTTATGAGTGAACAATGAAAATGCAGTTGGACAGCTAAGCCAGCAAAATTTACAGCCCTAATAAGCTGAGAACACATTTGAGAGGCTGGTACAGGCTCCACTGTAGTGCACCAGGAATGTAATACTGCAATCTTTGAAGGGGTTCTTTACCATGAATCAGAATCACAATAAAAAAGGAAAGTTTTCTAGTTTTATGTGCCTTTAAATATTATTTGTTAAATATAGAACTTAATAGTGGTCTAGACAGGCAACAGATGCATAATGGTGCATTCCTGTTATTAAAAAACCCTAATCCCTTATGGATTCTAAAAACTAGGTACTGGAGAAAGACACTATTTTGAGTGAGAAACTAACAGAAGGCTTTAAAGCTTTAAACTAGACAGTGAGAAGCTTTCTGATCATCTGAGACCTCTACACAAACAGTATGGTTAAATCCCCCAAGTCCTCTTTCCATTGTGCATCCATTGACAGATGCAATGATGTTGATACTGCAGACATTTTCACCATAGTCCTTTATTCATCATCACTGTGCAGAATTATAGTGACACAAAGATAAACACAAGCAGTTCTTGTTCAGAAACACAGAGGAAATTAGTGAAGAATGAGAAAAAATGATGCAACAGCAGAAAGGCAGTTTAGAGAACAGGGATCCATTCTGGCATGCCACACAATTTTATCTATCTTTGTTTTAACAGGATCCATTCTTTCTTGTTCCATAGAAATGAGTATTGATATGAAGCCAATTGAAAGCATTTATACTAAGCATAGGCTTAGTCTGAGGGAATTTTTAGTTTCTATTTAAAATTCACTGTTCAAAGAATGCATTTCAGCTGTGAAAAGTAATGGTGTCAAGTGGAAGAATATTACTTTCTCTTGGAAAAGACTGAAGTCCTCTTAGAAAATAACTGTTACAAAAGGTAAATCATAATTAGCTTGTTTGAAAAGTGATGAATCTTAAATTGTTTACAAGATTCTTTATTGTCCTCTACACCTCAAGGAGTAAATGTGTCAATTAGCATCTGTGGGAGGCCATGGGAACAACTACTTTTCATTCCCCTGTTGATTAACTGCATGATTTTATTGAAGCAGATGAAGAGAATCCTCAGTAGTCCCTGAAGCATCAGGATAAGCCATAAGTGGAAATTGGGGAAAAACAACATTCTTTGAGAGTATTTTGTTGTTGTTGTTGCTTGGTTTTAGTCAGTTTCATTTTGAATTGGTAATTGCCATCCAAAATAATTACTCATTAATATTCCATCTTCAGTAAATAGTGATTGAAATGGATACATAGCAAGTGCTGGGTTACTGTTACACTGAATAGAACAGAGTTAACAGATTTTTGGTAACAACTTTGTTGTTGTGCCTCAAGCACTCTTGTTTATGAAGTGTGCTGTTACCCATGTTCCATTTTCATGGGCCTGTACTCCTCATTATTAAATGTTGCTTCTATCATAGCCACAAAGGCAGCTCCATTTTCTCCTCAAAGTGAGTGGATCCTGGCTGTTCATGATCATGTGAACACACTCCATTAGGAATGCAGTAACAGAGCAGGAAAATGCTTGCACAGCTAAGACAGAATTCAGCCTCTGCAGCCTCACCAAGAGCACCAAGTCCAAACTCGAAGTCTGAAGCTTTGGCCATAGCTGGATACTAGGCTGTGATGTTTATTTTGTCACCTTGTGTCCAGAATGTGTTTTGACCCAAAATCCAGACCCAAATTAAGATAACATAATAACAGAAGTAGCCTGCAATAATGGGTATGCAAGGGCTATCATTTGACTTTGTATTGCTAAGTTAAGAAACTGCATCCCATTTTCAGGAACAGATGAGAGTTAGGCACAGAGAAGCCAAAATATTTTGGTGCCCAGATACCTTTAAGTGCCCTAACAGGCATTTACTGAACTGTTTATAAAAAAGCTGAGGTTTTGGCATAGCCATAGTGATTTGGAGATGCTTCATGTTTCTGTATAAAGACATACATTTTGTTTGTGTTTTTTTCCCACTTTTTAGAAAGTACTGAACTGAATTCAGCAGAGATATTCTTACAGTGCTCAAGGTATACTTCTGTTGATGTTTGCTAGGATTTAACAACTTGGAAGTGTGAATAGTTAAGAGAGTAATGCTTATCAGGACACTTAAGTTTTTAGTTTCTAGTTTATTCTGAAATATGTTTGCTTCTTTGTTGAAGAACTAGTACAGACTGTAGATTTTATTTTGAAGGAGTTGGATAAGCAGGAAAACCACTGAGAACCTTCTCTAATTGGTCAGTGGTAACATATTTCCAAGAATCTAGATTAGATATAATTATCTTGGGGAGGTTAAGCAACCCTCTTATCCCCATTAGAGAGTACTTACATAATATACATTTTAATACCATCTCACAGGAAGACTGCTGGTAAACCATAGGAGATATGCAGATTTGTCAGTGTTCTTGGAAGTTCTGGTTTCTTCCTTGCCCTCTTTTTGACTTGACTTACTATGAGCAGTTGCAATTTTCCTACTGGTTTGGCCTCAGGTATTTGGTTGTTCTAAAAGAAGGAAGATGATGTTGTGAACAGCTGAGTGTTTTTCCTCCCCTTGGAAAGAGGGTTGTGCAGCTGATGACATCAGTCTGCTGGTAGAAATCAGCAGCAGGAGGAGAGGAACCATGATTTTATAACTTATTTATATTTTTTTCCCTCTGTGGTGAAGAAGAGTGAGCTTCAGGGCAAAAGGTACAACTGGGAGAGGAATTGCATGTGTCAAGTCCCATGCCAGTTGTAAAATTTCCATGTGATGTTACCCTGTAAACACTATTAGTAAAAGAGCAGATTAGACTTTGACATTCAAGGAACCTCTCATTAAATCCTGTGAGTACAGCTCTTACTAGTGTGTGCTTGAAAGCAAGCCTTTTCTCCATGTGGTCACCATGCCCTCATGATACTGTCAGAAATGTGTAAACTTCTGAGATCTCTTTCAGTGGCTCAGAGGAAGATATTTGGGGTTTCTAGTTTTATTTATCTAGGTCTTAACACTGGTAGTTGTAGTGATCTGACAAACAGGAGGACTTTGTAAATGCTGTCTCCTTTTTGTTTCAGCTTGCTTGCTAGGATTAAACCTAATCAGGTACTTTTGTTTGTGGGGTGTTTTTTGGGTGTCTTTTGGAGGTTTTCTTTGCTTGTTTGTGTTTGGGTTGGGTTTTTTGTTGCTTCTTTTCCCAACTGAATCATTGAGAGGGCTAGGCATCTGGAACAAAACAAAATTCCAGAAAATAATGACACAAGAACCACGACCTGCCATGGAAATGAAAGCATGCCATTCAGGTTTGGAATGTTTTGTTTGTGTTACACAGTTTAGACTATGTATTTTTCTGACTTCATGCTTGCTGGTATGGCCAGAATAGGCTCTTAGGAAGAATTGTGTTGATCTGATGGGGAGGACTAATAAAATCTGTTAGGATTTAAAAAGCAGCAAGAAAACCCACAGCCACCACTCCCTACCCCTTCCCAAATGAGCTACATTTCACTGTTAACTCATTTCTAAGTCCACAACACCTTTGAGTTCCTGTTTGGAAAGCAGTTCTTGGACATAGTCTTCCATGGTGGGTTCTTACAGTATGTACTTGCCAGGTTAAAGGTGGTTTCCTCCCCTGCTAAGCTCTGGCAAGCTGAAGCAGTCTGGGTTGGCAGAGGATAAATCATTAATATTAATGCCTTTGCAACTTTTGCATTTGCAACCTCATGGATCCTTCTGGGGAGAAATGTTGATATCCAAGATCTCCATTATACCATGATACTCCTGACCTTTGTATCCATTATGGAATATGTATGCTTATTTAAGAGGCAGCCAAGTTCTTTCAGAGTTGAACCTTCAAATGAAGAGCTTGCTTTCTGTACTTCTCTGATGGATAGATCCTAGTATAGGCATGTATTTATTGCTAGCAACAGCTACTGACAATACTAGAAAATACAGGAGCATTGTATCATGTCTCATTGCATCTTATTAGTGGAATAATAATGAGATAAATTTTTCATTTCTGGTGGACTGCATTTTTAGAAGAGAAGGGAGGTCATATGTGAAAGACTAATATGATCCAAAGACATTTAGAATAACAAACCTCTTTTTGAAGAGTTGACTTGTAGCCAGATGTGTTGCTTTGTGCTCGAATAAGTCAGATATCTAACAGCCATATTCGTAGTAATTTTGTCGTCTTTAATTCCCTGCCATTGCTATTCATGACTCTGTAAAGCAACACGGAATAATCCTATCTTAAACATACAAAACAACATACAGAAATACCTTTTTTTATTATTTCTGTTTATTACTTTTAATTACAGAATCTAGTCCTTGTGTGCAATTACTAATTTTTTTTTGTTTGGTTGGTTTTTTACTACATCCCAGACACTTTCATCTGCGTGAAAAACAGTAGAATTTCAAAGGTATGAAGAGAGCATTCTGTAACATATTGAGGTTTTTTGGATAATAATGAGAAGACAGAAGCTTCTTTTCAAAGCCTAGGCTGATTTGTCAGCATTTGCATTTGGAAAATATACATAGTATTCAACACTTCACAGGAAACACTGAAAAAGAAATGCTGAGCCTGCAGCACCATTTTTGTTGCCGCTAGTTGGAAACAAATTGCAATGTACTAAACTTTGTACTATTTAACTATTTGGTTTGTGATACTTAACTGAGTGACCTCAGTACCCAAATGTTTCAGAAGTGGAACATCTTAAGGGGAAGGAAGAAAATGTCTTTTTTTGTTGTTGCTTTCATAAAGTCACTTTCACTATAGCATTGGCTTGCTCATTTCAGCATGCCAAATTTGAAACCAGATTGCAAGTTGTGGAGTGCATTGTGGATCCTATTTTCAGCAATGTTCATCTACTGCTGAGAAAGTATTAAATAGATCCTGTATGGAGAGTGCTAGGGGAGCAGGTTGGAAGGCATCCGTGCTGTGTTTGACTACTAAGTGCAAAAGCACACAGCTCTCAGTTCTTGGACTAGTCAATTTTTGTATCTTCCTTCCTTGGTTCCATATCTTCTCCATTCCTTATAATGTTAAGTGACATATTCATACAGAACTGGTTATAGATTTTAACAGTCTGTAAATCACTGAAGTGTTAAAATACACTTGTAACTCTATTATTTAGAAAAATTTGCCTTTCAGAAGAAGTGACTATACTGTTGCTACAAATGCCTGGAGAACAGGTTTCTCATAGCTCTGGTGATGGTTTTTCTTCCTCCAAACTGTCATCTCACTGTGCACTAACAGAGCTGTCATATCTTTTTTTTCCCTTTGTCATTGTGCTGTGCCCTCCCAGAAGTTTGTGTTTCTTTCCTCCTAATATATCTGTGAGCTTAGTCCTGAGCGTGAGGAATAACATAGCATATGCAACAAGGGAGAAATGGATCATATGTACTGTTCCTGACCATTCCTAATGCTTTTCATAGAACAGAATCACAGAACGCCCTGAGTTGGGAGGGACCCACAAGGATCATTGAGTCCAACTCCTGTCTGTGCACAGGACAACCCTAAAAATCACATTGTGATTCTAAGAACATTATCCAGGTGCTTCTTGGAATCTGTCAGGCTTGATGCCTTGATTACTTCTCTGGGGAGGCTGTTCCAGTGCTCCACCACCCTCTGGGAAAGAAGCTTTTCCTAGTGTCCAATCTAACCCTCCCCTGGCACAGCTTCATGCCATTCCCTCAGCTCGCCACTGATCACCAGAGGGAAGAGATCATTTCCCACCAATTCGCTTGCCCTCATGAGGGAGTTTCAGGCCATGATGAGGTTTCCCCTCAGTCTCCTCTTCTGTTCAGTGATTTTACTTTTCAGTTAAAGTTCTTCCAGGACAGTTGGCCCTTTTGGCTGCCTGGAGACACTGTTGACTCATTTTCACCTTGTTAGTGGCCAGGACCCTTTTCTTGGACCTCTCTCCAGCCTCTCCTCCCTCAGGCCGTGCATATATCCAGGCAGCCAGGCCTTTCGGCAAGCATTTTCCAGCTGAGATTTTAACTTACTCTTCAGTTTAGATCTAACTTTTTCCTCACAAAAAACGTGCTTTTCTCCCCAGTCTCGTCCTCCCTTGGCTGGCTTCACATTTGTGCAAAAAAAAAGCCACAAGAAATTGTATATTATTGCTTTGAGGGTTTTGAGGTAAAGGAGTTCTGAGAATGGCTGGGCAGAAACTGAGCATCAGCTCAAAAAGTAAATGTTTTAAGTAATCAAGACTGCCTCAAAGGGCAAGGCATTGACAATTAAATGCTTTCTAGTAGATTTTACCTGTAGCTAATAATTTTGTTACAATACTGTCTGACTCATCACACAAGAGGCGTTATATTTAGTGTTTAAATGAGAGTAGCTGGGTGGAACGCTGATTTCTGATCTTCCACTTTTCAGAGACTCTCAATATTACAGCACATCAGGTTGATTATGCTTCTGATGTTTATTTTTGTTATGCCAGTGCTATGCTTTCAACTGTAGGTTCGCTTCCAGTCCTTCTATAAAGGGGTTTACCCTATTCAGGTGAACTGTGCTTGCTGAGTCTTGTGGTTATAGCAGAGAGAATATTGACATTTGCTCAGGCAAGAAATTTAGGGTTCTCCCATTATGATATGAGGTCTTTTGAATTCTTCAGTATGAATGACATAGATACAATTTTTTTTACCTTGTTCAAAGTCCTTGATTCTTCAAATGTCCTTACAATGAGTTAATGATTTACATTATAGGAGAGGCAAATAACTTTTTCTTAATCAGCATTATCTGTTTAGAATGTCTGAGATAAGAAAGGTGGTGTGTCAAATGAGAGGCTGTCAAGATGGCCTGTTCATTTCTAACAAGTTAATATAAATGCCAGATCACACAAAAATGGATGTCAGTGTTTCATCTTAGAAAAGGTTTTGTATGAGAAAATAAATTTCTCTTAACATGAGCTGAAATAGTGTGGTGACAGAGGAAGGTACATTTATATGGCATATTAGTCTGTTTTGAGATAAATGATCCTCACCTCAGAAGATAAGATATGGGGTTATTTGATCACTACAGAAGAAAAGTTAAACTGTGGATGTATTGTTTAAGAAATTAATGGTTGGTTGATTTTTGGTGGTGGCTTGTTTCTGTCCTTTTGTTTCAGTACAGAACCCTAAAATTCCTTAACAATCTATGATCCTAGGTGACTATAGAGACTGGTTGCTGACTTTACCAGTTCTGCTAAGCTATTTCTTGACAAATGTTATTGTGTGGTTTTTGGTTTTGTTTTTTTTTTTTTTTCTTTTAGTTTCTGGAGCAGATGTTTGTCTTCTATGTGAGACATAAATTGTAGGATGTGGTAGAGGGGATGAAGTTTATGCTTTTCATAGCCTTCAAAAGTTGTGGTAAAATCACCAGCTGTGTTCCCATGGGTTTATCACTCAAATGCCCTGCTCACATGATCCTTGAAATTCTGGGAATGACAGATTTCATTGAGGCAGTTCTTGAACCAAATAATATAGATTTGCTTAATTAAGTGGAACACAATCTTGAAATATGAGATTTCTGTTTCTTTCAAGCTCTTAGAAACCATTCTTAAATGCAGAAGCCCATATGTTCCTCGTGCTGTGCAAAACTGTTCAGAGGAAACAAAGCCAGTTAAAGAAATGAGAGATCTAGTGGAAGGTGGTAGCTGAGGAAGATGTGTAATATGAAGGGTTTGTACCAAAATTTCAGTCTAGAATTAAGGATTACTAGGAATTTAAAACTACAAACCTTGACATTTATATTGATGACTGGAGGATTTCTGACAGCTTAGGTCAGATCTTTTAATGACACGTTGCAAACTGGCAAGGACACAGCTGTTGGGCAAAATGAAACTGTCAGTCCCCTTTAGGCTTTGTAAATCATGTATAGGACTGCTTTAGCCTCCTGAATATGGTAGAAGTGCAAAGATATTAATATTATTGTGAGGCATTTTTTATTCTTCTTCCCTGCAATATAAAGTACTCTGTGCTGCCGAGGTGAAGAACAAAATAGCATCACAGATCTATGAAAGACCTCACAAATAAAGTTTATGGATGTCACAAGTTTAAAATGGATGCCTTTAACATTAATGAAAATGCCATTAAAGGATAAATGTTAATATATTTTTTTCCAATAAAAGAACCAGAGAGACAGAACACTTGAGGGAGGAAATTTTCCTTCCAATTCTCACTTCATCCAGTCCCAGTAAAGGTCACTTGTTGCATAAATCCTGGAGAAGTGCTTATTAGAAGCATGTTCTCTTAAAAGGTGTATAGGAGTGGAAAGAGGTAGGCACCTGTTTTTCACAAGAATCAGAAAAATAAAAGAAGCCTAATTCTACTCTGTCACCTAAATGATTTTTGTGAAATTGTAAAACTAATTGACATGAAATTTGGCAAAGAGCAATCAGATTTTCATTGTCTGGAATAATGGAGAATCCAGAGAATAGGTCACCAGGATGTAAGAGTTTGACTTGCAGAGAACTAGGAATCTCATTTTCACTCAAACCAATTCAACACTGGAATGCTTGGGTGTCCTTTCCCAAAATCTTCTGGTGCCTCATTTATTCCTGCCTACTGGTGGCTCAGCCAAGACATGTTTTTGTCCAACACAGAGCTTTGCCTGCTGCTCATGATTGCTTACTTAAATATCTTTTTCAGGAAGCTATGACCTTAAGTTCTTTGAGAGCCCAGGAAGGTAGTAATTTCTGCTCTTTGTTCATGATACTATTGACTTTCCACCAAGAACTGTAAAGGATAAAGGAAGCAGGATTTACCTTATTGGAATTCTACTCAGTTTTCTCTATTGCCTCATAGTTACCTGTTCCATTTTAAATTTAGCTCATTCTGAAGTTGCCTAACTCAATAACTCTGAAGGCCATTAGTGGTGTGTTTTCTGAAGGTAGTGACAGCAGGAGTTGCTTGGGTGGCCTCCAGTTCTTATGTGAAGCTAAAGAGACAAGGCCAGGTATCAGCTGTGTGTGTGCTAACTGATCAAAACCATACCATGCAACAGTCTAGAATAACTTGAAATTTACTTGCAGCTTTTGTTTGTTGTGGATGTATTTATGTTTCTCTGTTAGCAAGTTGTACTGTCAAGCAAGCCTAATCCAAATGTTCAAAGCTAATCAAACCAATTTTCTGTTAATCTGAGATTCCTCATTATGCACCAAACAGCAAGCATCGTTTGTGAATCTCAACTTATGCTTGGAAACTAGATTTTGCAGTATAAATCTTTAGATATACTGGATTTTCAGGATTATTTTAAGTATATGTCTGAAATTTAGATTGGTGACAATAGCTCTGTGGTGACATTGTAGAATGTTTTTGTCAGAAGTATTTTGTTGGCAATGTATAGTTGGTCAATTCTGAATGTATGACTAGTTAAAAATCTACTAGAGAGGTTTTTGGTGATAACTATGGGCTATTTCTGTAAGTAGCTTAGAAATGTTTAAAAGGTCTAATAGTTTTCCCTTCAAAAACTACTATTCTTAACTAAGCAGTCACAGACCAGAAGGAGAGAGAAATAGCAAGGGAAATAGCAAGGAAAGTTAGTGGGGCACAGTTACTGTGAATAAAAGTCTACCTGTCTTGCTTGTTATCTGCGAAGCAGTCTTGCTTTCATTCTGGCTAATACTTGCCTGCTACCTGAGGAATGAAGGTGAGAAATGAATTGTTCTGTATAAATGCAGGCTGAAGAGGGAGTCTAAACTCTTGGCCAGCAGTTCAAATTGATGGCCTGCTGAGGATGCTACTGATTGTTTCCTGCTAGTTCTTTATCTTGAAAGAAAAAGACTTCAGTTTTGGAGCCTAGAATTCCCACTGCTATGTATGAATTATTTTATGATAGAAATTTTATTTCAAATATTTTTCTTCTGAAGAGGAGGGATAAAAAGGAGTGAGCATAAAATATTTCATGTTTTGGATAGTAAACTGTTTAGTAGAACTGTTGTTTTCTACTGCCATATGTTTTACACTGTAAGCCCTATGGTAGCTTTTTGCTGACCTGATAAGTTGCCTGGACTGATTAGTGGTTGTTAATGAAGTATGTCTACATAGTGTTGTCTTAACATTTAATTAGATTTAGACAATTGGCATGTCCTGACATTACTTGGGTAACTGTACTGGAGAAGAACCTAGTTAGTAAACTCCTATAGTGTTTAAAGGGTGTGCTTGACATATTTCTTCTCTTTACATTTTGATTATTTTACCAGCTTCTGAATGTGGAAAAAGGTACATTCTAGTAGTTGGGTATTTTTTCCCCTTTTTTCCCCCAAGTGTAGGAGCAGTTAGTGGCAAGCAAAGAAAGATGTGTTATTTTCACACTTCTGATAGCATGCTTCTTCGTACTGGTACTGTGCTTACATGAAGCAAAACATATTTTCAATACCAGTGTTGTTTCTATTTCAGGATTTTGTTTTTTGATCCTCTTGTAACTTCAAGGACTATATGGTGCCTTCTGTAAAACTGTAAAAAGTATTCCTTCTGTAGTACAGTTACAGCTCCACTGAAACACACATTTGAGCTGGCACCTTCGTTCTGCACTGCCACTCGTGAGCTTTTTCACTTGGTGGGAAAAGAACCTTCTGGGATGAAGTTTTGCATATGTGATAACAGAAAGATGTATTTCTTTCTGTCTTAAGATGGAACTTTTATTTAAATGTCATTTAAAAGCAAAAATGAAAACTGTCTGTTTTGCTTGATGTGATCATAGCTGTCAGGTAGAGGTATATTAGTGCAAGTATTGTTTTTATTATGGTGCAGGAAATGTAAGACACATAGAATGCATAATATCTGTATTAACAGCAACTGTTAACACTCTAAGCAAACTGCAGTCCCATGGGTTGTCTGTCAGTAAAGACTTAACTAAATATTTATGCAGGGAATCAATATATTCTGTGTCTGAGAATAGTCTGTCCCTTCCTGAGGACACCATGTCATACCTATTTGTTGGCTCAGATAAATAGGTTGTCATTCTAAACATGCTGGCATGTCTCCTCTGTCAGCCTGGTGAGGTCCTGATCTTTACAAATGTGACATAGCTTCTGCACAGACACTCAAGATTAACAGACTGTCCTTCACTTCTTAACTTGACTGTGAAGATTTGCAGTGTGGATTAATGAGGCTGTAAATGTGCCCATGGAAGTTCACTTGGCCAAAGTGCCCGAAGACCACTCTCGTGTTGGGCTCTAAGAATCCTCTTCCTCGTGCTTAGTGCACATATCTCTTTCCCTCGTTTCACATCCCCTATGAGCATGTTTGACCCCAGTCTTTGAGTGTATTGTCTGTGCTTTTCTATTTGTCTTTTATTTATTCCTAACCACTTCCACCCCATTATCGAGGGTCTGACCTGGATTTGCTATACCCCAGATACTGCAAAAGCAGAGGAAGAGTCTGGGGTCTTCATTTTGTGCTTGGAGTCTTTCAAAACAAGTACTTCAGCAGCAATCAGAAGCCAGCCTGTGTGTAATTACTTCCACCAGTGTATTTCTTTTTTCCCCTCAAGACTTCTTGAAATACTCTGTAGTTTTGTGGGTGGCTAGCCTGCAAAGACAACTTTCAGTTTCAAAGTTGGTTTCTCTCTGTTTAGCTTTCTAAATAAGTGGTAAAGTCGAATATAAGCCTACTACCTACATCTGCTTTTGCATCCGTCTCTGTCTTCTGTGATTTTGTGTTTCCTGAGGCAGGCTTGTTTTTTGTGGAGCTATACACAGAGACAGGGTCCTTAGTAAAATCTCATTGGTTGAGCTAGGTACTTAGCAGGCTTGTTCTTAGTCCACTCATACATTGGAGGAAAAGAGGGTGGAATGGCATTGGGAAATAGTGTATTTACTCCAAAAAGCTGATTTGTACTTGTAGCATGGCGTGTATTTCAAATTTGCAAATAAGTCTCCTGACAATGTAGTGCAAATTGGTTTGTTCAAGTTCTGTGGATCTCTAGATGTGCTTTCATGAGTGCTTGCTTAATTTTGTAATGTTTTGGTTCTAGCAGCTTGCTAGTAATTTCTTGGTGAAATCCTTATTTAATAACTGTTTTGACAAACATTCTAGTTGAAGATTTTTTTCTGAAGGGAATAAAAGCATTAGTGCTAGAGTGGATGGTTCCTTGCTTGCTGGCTTCAAATGATAGCCTTCATGTAAAAATGCTGGGATTAGAGATGAGTATGTATGAAAATAAATGATATAATGGAGAGCTTGAAATCTCAAAGTAGTATGAACCTGAATTAAACCTTGAAGAAGTAAAGATGCCGGAATTCAGTGTAAAATGTGTAAATACCTAAATGAATAAAATTTGAACTTCAAGGAACTGGGCAGTTAAAGAAAGAAGTCATAATCTGTGTACCAGCTCAAGAAGCTATTTTATATTCAAGAAATTTTATGTATTTTAGTAATTGCAATAAAAAGGGTAGGTAGGTCAGTGCTGAAGGCAGGAGAAACCAGAGTTGGTAAATGAAGAGGGAGAAATTTTCAGAAAAAGAGGGGGGGGAATAGTGCATTGAGGAAAAGAGCTGAAAAACCAGCCTGCTAGGGCAAGTATTTATGCACAGGAGAGACTCTGTATCAGTGAATTACATTGTCTGTCAGGGCTGTGGAAGGCTTTGATTCCAGATCTTCTTTACTCAAAACCATGGTTACGCTTGAGGAGGCATTTGATGCAGGCCATCAGTGGAATAAGCATCCTTGGAAAGCTCAGGCTTGTCTCTGTTACAGCTCATCTGTATAAGGGAGAGAATGGCACATTCATCCTACAGAGATGGGGAGAAAACAAGTCATTGAAAATTTTGAAGTGCTGAGGTTTTATGGAGCATGGGCACTCTGAAAACATGAAGTTAACTCCTTAAATGACTGCAAAGCTACTCATGTTAGTGCTGAGCTTATCCGAGAAGCCGTGTGACTGCTTAAGGAGGTCTCACACTGTGTGCAGTAGTTCTCATGAGGGCAGGGCTTATGGCTTAGCCATGGAGCTGCTCTTCAGTACAGCAGTTAAACAGCTTTTGGTAACAGGATCTGTATACAGGACTGCACTGTGTTACATAGCTGTGTCAGGTCACACAGGCATCTCTCTGCACCATGCTATACTGTATCCTGCTGTTTCAGTCTCAGAGCTGGTGTTCAGTAAAGCCTAAATGAAGCAGTATGGATGGTAGCAAAGGAGGTTTACATGCTTCAAGGTATGGTCAGAGACTGAGATCAAGCCTTCTGGGTGGCTCAGGATGAGACTTGGCTGCCTGAGCTGCTGCAGCAGAGCCACAGCAGAGTTATAAATCTTTGTGTTCACCCAGTCACCAAAGGGAGCCAGGGAGCAATGCTGTGTCATCAAGCATTGTGTTTGTCTTCTGCTGTACACTTGAGGTCTGTTTTATATTGATACATTTTGTCTGTAGGAATTGTGTTTGTTTTCTTTCTTTGAGGTTCTTTGTAAATACTTGCAAGAGAGTTAATACCTATTTTGTGCTTTCTGTTATTTTGAAATTGATGCTATGCCTGGGTTTACACTTCAATTAGCAAACAGAATGAATTGGTTCTCATCTCACAAAGAAGCAAAGCCCAGTACTAGGGAAAATAATTAGCAAATCGTTATAATCTGGTATTAAAATGTTTTTATTTTTGCTCAGCAGCCAGTACCATTAGTCATTTGCCCCATATTCTGTTAAATAATTGTATAAGCCACTATTGTTGTATTGGTTCCTAGCTGCATTTAGCTTATTTTTATTTTTAATAAATAATGTTGGTAAGGAATTTACTCCTGATCAGTGAGCAGCATGGTCATATGCACCAGTACAAATTCGTGGGTATCCTGTGACTGATGACTACCCATGAAATAATTTATTTCATAGCTAGCTGACAGAAAATCCAGAGTCATTTCTGGAATTCAGGTACAGCTGTTTCCTTGCTAACAACTGCAGACCTGAAATCAGTTAGAAGAAGGTGAAATCTGATATTCTGTTGGTAGGTACTTCTGAAAACACTAAGTTGTATGCATTAGAATAAAGAAAATCCTGCTGAATATTTTGGAGATGGCTTCTGTTGTCAGCAAGGATTAGCTGGATATACTACCCAATAAGTTGATACAAGAGCCAAATTATGGTTGATGAAAACTTGTAGCAGATCTACAGAAGGCAGAAAATTTGTTTTCTTTTCTATCAAAGACTTAATAAGCCCATGGAATAATTGTTACTAAATGAACTGAAGTATACTGTTGCAAGTAATCCCTTCTCATACCCAACCCCTTCTGATATGTATTACGAAGATCATGACTTAAGCTATGACCTCTGCTAGGAGGAAATAATGACAGATGGCCTAGTCAGGGTTTTTTAGGTTAAATGGATTCCAGTTAAGTTGTAACTAATAACTGGCCCACTGGCCTAATGCTGCAGTTACTGGTAACAGCTTAAATAACTAGTCCCTTATATAAGTACACGTTAACCTAAAAGCTAATCATTCTGTGAATCAACTTTTGGATATACTACTCAGCAAACAAAAACAAAAGTAGGCCTTGGAAGTGAATGTGTAGGTACAAAAATGTGAAAAATAGCTGAAATAATACTTTAAATGGGCTTCTCATTAGACAGTAGTAATTATGGTGACATTGGAAGCAATTATTCTTATCGCTTTAACTGCTGTCAATAAGTAAATTAGGAAATACTTGGAGAAATTAAGTAGGAAAAAGCCAAAGTTGAAGGATTATGTAGCCCTTTTAGGTTTTGTGTTAGTTAACTTAGTGAAATAAATAGAAATGTTTTGCCAGATAGAGAATAAGTCTGGCAAGGTGCTAGAAGATTGAGTATCAGTATGGCACTCTAAACTAAGACACTAAGAGTGTCTTCAAATGGTTTCAGATTAACCCCAAACCTAATTTATTATAGAATTTCTTAAAAATTGAGGCAAAACATAAAAACCTAAATAATATGGAAGAAATAGAATTTTTAAGTGTTAACCCACTGCTCACCATTTGATGAGCATTTATTTAATCGTGATGCTTTTATACTATAGTTGTTTGGGAAGTCAAACCCAATAATGAAACATACTTTTACAGAAACCACTTATTTAAGTGCTATGAATTGAAAAAGCTCAATAATACATAACCATATTCTCTGTCATCCTTAAAGAGTCTGCAGAGAATACATGCAGAAAATATGCTGGATGTAATGGACTTAATTAATCTCAAACTTTTGTTTCAAGTTTTATTTCCTCTTGTTTCTGTATACAAAATGAACCTAGTGGAATAGGTGAGAATTTCAGTGTTTGTTAGTTGGGAGTACAGTGATTGCATTCCTGTTGTTATGATGTTACTTAACCTAAAAGAGGTTCTGAAAGCTATCTGAAATCAGGTAAGAAAAAATTTAAGAGACCAGGAAAGAAAAAGTAGCAGTGTCCTTCTGAAATAGCCTGTCCAGCAATAGAACTGTTGTAGAGAGCATTATGTAGAGCAGTAGTATCTAAGCAACAGGATGTGCCTTTCTTCCCAGCAGTGGTGGCCATTGTCGAGTGTTGATGCTATATGACCTGTCACAGGAGCAATGTCTGAACTGCTTCCAAGCATGAAGTTTCTGTATTTAGGGTTATCAAAGGAGGGTGGTTTATGACTGCCCAGAACACTGTTTGACAGAAGAGCTTGTGTTAAAAATAATTCTCTCATAAAGGGGAGATAATTCTTCTGCTGGACCAAGCATGATCTTGGCTTGCTTTGGCACATGGACTTCTGGTACTTCAGTGAAAAGTGATTTAATGTGGTTTTCCCTTTGTTCTTAAAAACTGCTTTAATTCAATATTAATTATCCATCCTCTGAAACAGAGATCTTTGGTCATTCAGTTATGTTGTTCAGACTTCTAACCTTTATTAAATCACCAAAATAAAAGTGATTTAAAATTGCTCTCTGCTTTACACAAGATACATTTCATTGTGTGGAGGAAAAAAAAGTATGACTATAAAGATGAGAATACCTACAATTGTTATATGCTTAGTAACCCAAATTTTCTTTGAAAGCTTTTAAAGATTTCTTGTCACTCTTTGGGTGTAGTGGATATGTATTAGTTGGATAAAGCAATGGTAGCTGCAGTAGTTTTTGTACCAGTCATGTTAAATTGATTTATTTTTCAATGATTGAACTGTTGTAAGTAATGAGTGGAATTGGAATCCTTAGTTATGTCAAGAAGGGATCGAAGTCTTGAAGATCTAAGGGCAGCTTAAAATGCTGTTAGCAGTGGAACAGGAAAGAACAAAACAGAGTTTGGCTTTAGTTGGAAATAATGGTTAATTGTTGTTCAGGAGTGTCAAACAGTAAATTTACAGTCTCTGAAAATTGGTTGGATAATGTAGGTAGTAATTTCAGAAGATTTTGTAGTTGATACTTGGCAAGTTTAAATGAAAAACGGAAGCAAGTTCTGGAAAAGATCATTATGATAGATTTTCTGATACTCAAACCAGGACTGCTGATACTGTGGTTATATTTTTTTAAAAGCTGCTGAAGTAACACATCTGATTAGCATAACTAAGTTAAGTGGCAACTCTGTTTTGTCTTTACAGTTAGGGAAAATGCATTTACTTGTGTTTACTCTTCAAGTGATGCCATAGAGGCACTTCTTAAATCAGTTACTAAATAGGAGAACTTGTTTGAATTTAGATTCTTACATCCCCTTCATGCAGAGGTGTTTGTGTACATCCAGTAGCTATACAAGAAAACTGGTCTCATTGGACACTTGATTGGTACTGTCATTCTGGTTGTCAGCTGAGTAATTTGTGGAAATGTGTGCTTGTTTTCTTCTGGTCTCTGTATTTTTTTTCTTAATGAGCCTAGCACAGTAGGTATATATTTTAGCTAATTGCTGCCAGTATCAGTCAGGAAGATAACATCTCCGTAGCTTGGTGGCCTTTCAAGCTACTGACATTGCAAGTGTCATTAATTAAATTTATACATTTACAAAATATACATTAAATATACAAATACACAACATTATTCCTCAGTTTGGAGAGGCAGACAGTACTTGGCCCTTCTGATGAAAAGGGGAAAAAAAAAAGATAGTTTCCACATTTGTAGGAGCAAACTGATTTCCCCCTCCTGACATGAAATTGTATTGGATTTCTACTGCTGTTGGCACAAGCACAGAGTCTAATATGATTTACTAAATGTTTTCTTAATGTAGAGGAAGTTTTCAAACTTGAGATCTGTAAAAATACAGGTTTAGATGCGTTATGCTGTTAGCTTTGGCTACACTTGTGAAGCACAGCAGCCACAGGATAATCCTGATTAGCTGGTTGGCAAAAACCTGTGTGTCATAAGTGACACACAAACACCACAAGCTATCAAGAGTTTTCTGGTGCATCCAGCCCATGAATTTATGGTTTTCTTCAAATTAAAATAATTGATTGGAAGTCACAGCTTGATAGAAGTCTTAAGTAAGAGATATGCAAGGAACAACAGGACTGTGTTTCTCTTACCAGAACTCAGCAGCTGAAGGCTATTTGCATTTCAGTGTTTCTGCTGCTGGAATATTTTGATGATCTGCCAAGTCACGCAGTGTGTTTAGTTGCTGGACAAATAATACCACTTTTGATTGCTGTTGGGAATCTTCAAACACAGAGAACAAAACTATTTAGCTTAGATAAAGATCAATATGTTCTATGTTCAATTTCCTGCTGTTCTATGGCAGCTGTTCAATCCTGGTAAGGACTGAAAAAGCAGAAACTTCTCATGTATTTCATCTTAATTCAGCCATTGCTGAGGCCTTTGTTACTTGAATCTAATTATGTCCTGAATTAAGCTTACCAATTTTTTTCTCTCATTTGATCAATGAAACATGCTTTTACTTCATTTAACTGGCTAATTTTTAATACATCATCCTTAGCTAAGCCCCTGTTTACTTACTATAAATATTGTGCAAGATGTTCGTGAATCTCTAATGCTACATGTTCCTTTACTTGCCTAAATCATAAACATAAATTGTCTCCCCTGAAAAAATAGAAATAAAGTAATTCTTCTATGTTTCAACAAATTTATAGGGCATTAATTAAGGTTTGTTTTTTTTACAGGCAGTTTCTTTGGGGAAATGGTTCTTTAGTTGTATAAGCAAGTGCAAAGTCATTGTTTTAGTTGTGACCACTAGAGAGGTAGTGGTAATTTCGATTCCTCAGGGCAAAAACCCCCCCAGAATTGCAAATGTTCCAAGAGGTTCTGCACTCTAAAAGGAACAGAGTAGGACTGTAGCCATTATCAGATGATTCCCTGTATTCACAGGTCCAGGCAGTATAGAAGGGATTGACTGATCATTTGCTGAGGGGTGGTGGTGGTGTCACTCTTTAGAATAGTCTGCTTGCAGATCCTTGAATGGCTGTTGCTGCAGGTAGATGACACAGTGGTCTTGAGCATGTAAGTCTCTTGAGAACCTAGACCTCCTATCAGCTGACATTGTAGAGGATCTGCTGCAGATTGTTAAACCTACCTCTCTCAGCTGTGAAGAAACTCATAATGTAATTACTTCAAGTAGTTACCTTTATCTTACTGAACTACAGCTGTTGCCTGGGGTTTATTTGTCTTTGTCTGTTCTAAGTACCAGGAGTATCCAGCTGTGCAGTCATTTTCTAGAATATTACTTAGATTTAAGTTATTTTTTTCACTTTGTCTTCACAAAAACATGTTTGTGAGTATGAGGTTCAGAGAAGGAAGTGTGACCATTAAAATGTTGGGTTTGGGATTTGGGGTCTTGTTTAGCAGAAGAAAGATTGGTTATTATCCAGTCTTGGAAAGAATGGCCAGTAAGTTTTCTGTCTGACCAGTGTTCTGGAGGGAAGTATCTTTTAAATAATGATTGAAATGATGTATTGCAGGGGGGGAAAAAAAATCCTACAATATTCAGTGACATTGAATTGGTGCCACGTTACCATGTAAGGTCTTTAGTATGACTGTATGCATGTTGCAGACCTATTCAGTCTCGTGCTAACTTCCTTTGGAATACCAGGCACTCAGTCTGGTTGGTTAATCTTTTTATGTTTCATGATGTTATGGAATAACACATTTTAAATTAAGAAAAATGTCATAAGCAACCAGATAATAAATTGCTTCAGGTGTTCTGGAGGAAAAAAATATGTTGAAGCTGATTTTTTTTGTAATTAGTTAGCAAAGTTTTGCCTGAATACCTACAGTACTTACTTCTTAACCAGGAAAGCAGATTGTCACATGTTAAAAGTACTCATGAAGGTTTCTCAAAACCACACCAAATCAAAACCCCCCAAAACCCAACAACTTCACTAGTGCTGTATTTCCAGAATGTGTTAATGTTACTTAAAAGGTGTTTTGCTACTGTTACAAACTAAAAATAACTTACAGCTGGCATGTAGCATTTATTGCTGGGGTGCGTAGATTCCTTTTTGCTAGTTACATGCTTCTAGTGCAACATTTCAAAACAAGCCAGGTGTTCTGGTGTGTGTGGACAGCACATACATGTTTGCATATTTTCCCACTGATTTGTATTTCTATCTGTTGCTGCTTCAGGGCTATTTCTAGTTGTTTCAGGGGAATGTGGGGCACAGCATCCAAATGTTCTATGATTTGGGGAATGGTGCTAGACTCACTGTTATTTTGTAATAAACATCCTTTAAAACAACACTTTAATTAAAAAGTGTTAATATTAAGATTTAAGGTGAAGAGAAGGCTCTGAATTTGCTGACACTGAAGTAGTATTAATGCATGTCAGATGTGCTGAAAGTGCATAGTTCTTTTCTAACCTGCATGGCATAACCCTTTGGAGTACTTGAAATAAACATGTTCTTCTAACAAATATGTTTATTAGCTTGTTTAGATATAACTTAAAAAGCTGTTTTTAAAGGCATGCATCCAGAGACATGCACGCTGTCAATTCCAAGTGTCAATGTTTCAGGGAATCTAAATTATTTTCAGAACTACAGAAATTGAGAAGGGCTAAGTGGAAGGAGAAAATGTTGGGCTGGTGCCAAGCGATAGCTCGTAACCCTCACAGACTTCCAAACAGCACAAGAACACCCGAGGTCTCAGGTGATGCTCCACATAACTCCACTTTGGTGAGTGAAAAGCTGCATTTCATGATGGTGGCATGCTCAGATGAATTTCAGAAGGGTTACATTTACATGGACAAATGTAGTGTGTGCCATGGATTGCATTGCCTCAGTGTGTGAAACTCCTGACATTAGAGCTCTTTCCTATTCCCATTTGCTATTATTTTCATCCTTTATGTTCTGCATGGTCCATTCTGACTTGCATGCTGTGTCTATAAACCAGTATTGATGTTTTATGAATGGTCAAGTCTTTAAGCAGGAAATGTCCTAGGATGGATTACTTACATTCTTTATGAACTTGATCAATGAAATGGTGTTTGGTCCCTGACACATACAATCTACTTCGTTTGCTTTTTGCCTCTTCCTGTAAGAGGAAGAAAGTATAGTATGTCTGCACGTGCTATAGACAGCTGGGTTTTAAATTTACCTTGATATATTTAACTTGGTATATTACTTTGGTATATTTAACATGATTCTCCAAGAGATGCTTGAGTTTCTGCATGCAAATCTGTTAATAGATGTTCAGGCAATGCAGTCAAAAATTTACATAGTGAAGTTATCATGAAGTGTATGAAAGTGACTCATTGACAAGAATTTTAATCCTACAGTTTTTACCCATTCAAATAAATCCATTACATCAGTAGACCTCCCCAGGTGAGTAAGAACTGATACTTGAATTTAAAGACTTCAGACTTCCTTGCATATAACAGCAAAAGTTGTTTATGCACTTGTTTTTCTTCAGCTGTATTGACATTATCAGACTACAGCAAAACTGACTATTTGAAACATACTCAGATAAATATGCCTGGTCCAATTTCACTACTAAGTTTAAAATAGGCACAACATTTTCCTAGAGCAAGGTGAGCTATCAGGAAGTACTGCCCTGCAGTTGTTGAAAAGTGGACACCATGACATCTAGGCAAAAAGGTGAATAATTCTAACCCCTGATGAAACTCCCTTCAAGTCAGTCAGACTTGATCCCAGAGGTCTTTTCCAACCATAATGAATCTATGATTCTAAGTAGATATTCATTTGGACAAATCTGAACATGTTCTGATTGCAGGTTTGGGGTTTTTTTCTTAAATGCAAATTCTTATCTTTTTCATTTTTCCCTTTCACTGACTTTTGCTAGAGATGGGGAAAGAATAGCCCTGTTTTCTTTCTTTGTTGAAAAGAATCTGTATCTTGAATGTTCAGAATTCTATTCAGTACTATTTGCATTTTTCTCTTGGAAAGATGATGGATGTATCCAATTCTAAACATACAATTTTGAATTCTGTCTTCATGAGTCACTTGTCTCTGTACTGACAACATCTTTTTATACTGTGATTCTGTGAGCATATGTATGTATGGTTAGTTCAATGGTTTTTGATGAGAGTATGTAAGTATGTATTAACATTGATTAAGCAATTTGACTTGAAACAGTTCTGTGTCTGCCTATCTTTGCTCAGTGTTTAATGTTGCTTGGAGTCCTAATTCATTTTTAGAATTTCACAAGTTCCTTTTTAGCTTTTTATTTAGGAAGACCCTTAGTAGCTCTTAAGCTATGGAACCTTTTCCTTGTGACATAAGTGTTCCATATAGGGCTAATCTTTCTGTACAATGCTGTATGCTCCCCACAGGGCAGCAGTTTTAATTATTTACTGTTTTCCAGTTTACAAGGTCCACTTTAGCTGTCAGTGGCCTCAGTAGCCATGCCACCCCAGGCCAATGTTACTGATTTTCCTGATATTTAAAGCCAATTAGTAGTTGTTACCTGGGTTACCATCACCTTCTGGCTTCTCACCACAGATGTATAATAAGGATGTGGAGTTGTTAAAAGAGTTCATTTGTATTTCTTCTCTGTCCATATGTGAACCATTAGAACAGGGCTGATGTAGGCTAAAGCATTTGGGTAAGTCCTCCCCCATTGCTGTTCCTTCCTCAGTGCATACCAGCATCATTTCATGATTTCAGAGGAGGGGTAATGGAGTCAAAATTGTACTTATTTGGCTGTAAGACAACCTTGACAAAAATATTGTTAAATATCTGTGTAACTTTGAATAGATTGTATTCAACCTCTTATTCTTTCCCCAAAGTATTTCATCACCTAGTTTCTCATAGCAACATGCATTCACAAGATTGTTTCAAATCTACTTCATATAAATTATTCATAATTTGTTTCTTTTTTGTGTAGTTCAAGCTGTCTCGTTAGCCTATTTCACTTGGGAAAAACAGGCATCTTTTAAGTGTAGAATTTAAACTGTATTAACTTTTCAGTTTTGGGAAGAAGAGTTATGTCTCGGTATGTTAGACTTGTTCACATAACTTTTGATGCAAAGCTCAGGAATGATTTTTCTAGCAGTTTTTAATATGTCCATTAAAAGCTTAGATTTAGTTTAAAGTGTGTAAAGCTCCAGGTTATATGATGTGGAGTTATAGATACTGAAACAAAGAGGTGATTACCAGATCACCATTCAGTTTCTATCTGGAAAATTAGTTCTAGAAAATGAGAAAACCAGACAGGGCCAAGTAATTAACCTCATTTTTTTCTAAGGTGAAATGGGTTATTTTCATTTTAGCTCAGCAAAGCCTTTAGTCTCATCATTAACTGAACACCTACACCGTAATGGGGAAGAGTTGACAGGAAGCATCAAAGAATTGTCTCTGCTCATTCATTAACTGCCAGAGTAATACCAGCAAAGAGAAGACAAAAGAATAGTGGTAGAAGATGATTCTGCAACTTTATCTTGCAAAATGCTCATGGTAATACTAAACCTTTCAGTTAAATTTCAGATTTACATAGTGCTCTCATTCCTCAGAATCCTTCTATATTTTTTTTTTTGCATGGAATGTTGCATTCCACTACTACTTGAATTACAAGATCCAGAAACAGTTTTAGGATAGGCTCTCCACTGTGCTGACTACCATGGTCTGTCCAACTCAGTCTTGTGAACAGGACTGTGCATAGGTAATTTGCTTGAAGAGTCTGTAGTGATAACATCTGCATGCCTGGATTGAAGCAGGTGTTGATAAGTTTGTGCAGCAGCAGTTTTAGAGCAGTGATAGAAAAAGGTAAGAATCAGGATTGCCTTTATCTATTTATTTAGTTTAAGTTTATTTAGTCCTAGTGTAAATTGCATTTAATCACATAATGTCCTGCAGTATCTTGTGACAGGATTTAATTTCACTATCAGTTGGTTTACAAAGGAATTATTACTGGAAAATGTACTCCAAAATACTCCCCCCAGAGGTATTCCTCAGAGGAAAATGTGGTTGCATGTGCATGCATGGGAGCAATTTCATGCATTCATATTAGTATGTAAGTTAAGATACAAGATTTTGATGGGCCACTGAGCTAGGAGGGGGGCTGAGGATAAATCAGATCTTCCAATAAAAGATAACCTTTATAAGGGGATTCTTCCAAATAAACTCTGTGGGAAGATTCTGAAGTCTAATTTGGTTTCTAGTTGCTAGTGTCACAGAACACTTGACAGTACAGCTGCAATTGTGGTGTCCACTTTACAACAAGGAACAGCACAGAAGGTGCTGGATGTGATGAACTGAGGCAGATAAAGGATCCCAGTTGTTTTGTAGGGTGTAAAGCACAGACTTGCTATGTATGTAACTTTGTGCAAGTCACTTCAGCTTTGTGATTTCAGCCTCATTTATGAGAACTGATGATAACACTCAGGACAGGACTTCAATTGCAGCTGTAAGGTGCTTAAATCCTTTAGAAGCAAAGGTGTTAAACTTATCCTGGTTAATAGCAGAAGGACTAAATAAAATTTATATAATTAATACAAAGGAGGAGGAGAAAATATGATGCTGTTGGTAAGTGACACTAATGTGGACTACAGTATTTCCTGATAAATTTGTATTTTACCATGGAAGCCTGAACTTATTTAATCATGTTTGATGTTTGTTTTCTCTGGGTAATGTTATTTTAGAAAGTGCTAATTGCTTCTTGTAATCTTTGTAATCTATAAATATTAATGCTCATGAAATGTTAATAGCAGCTGATAAAATGAAATGCAGGGAAAAAATGAGCAGTTCAGTTCATCATTTGAAATGATTTTGTAACTGCATAGGTAATTTCTGAATTGTCAAAACATCAATAATGATGCCTGTTGTACTACAGTAGTATGAGAGTGTTTGAATATCTGACACAGACTAAGCATAATTTCCCTTCAGTTTCTTTGCTGTTGTTGGTGAAGTCCATTTTACTTAAAACTGGGTTTACAGAGTCCTGAGGCTCTCCTCCTGCAGGTAGCAAATTCAAGATCCTTAGTCTCCCAGGAATTTTAAATGGCTAATGATGCTCCCTATCTCCAAATCCCCTTCTGTAGTCCAAAATAGGTGTTTTCAAAAGTGTGACCCTAGATTAGCTTTTATGTCATTATTTTGTGATTTGAATAGAAATGTGCTGACTTTCAGAGGAACCACTTGAAATTATCTGAAGCAATGCATCTTAGAGTGTGGTGATTTACCAAAGTTTGATTTTTAGATGCAAGGTCTAATTCAGATAGCCTCAGGAACTTTGCCATTACTGAAATCTTGCAGCAATCAGGGTTCTACACAGAATTGTTTGAAAGAATTAGAGGATGACTCAGTTCTCCATAGAGGGGAGAGAAAATGAAATGGAGAAAAGAATGGAGAAAAAGTAGGAAGCAACAGTGTCTGCAAGGTTGACTGTTCACTGTGTAGAATGTAGCAAGGCAGTCCTCTAAAACAGCTTAGTAGCTTCTTTGTCCCTGCAGGCAGAGCAGTGCCCCATTTGATCCCCAGTATTTCATTTTGTTTTCAAACTAACTGCTACAACTTAGCTACCAAATAACATCTGCATTATTACAGAATTGGAAATGGTGGTGTAGATGTCCTTGCTCCAAAAGCTAATCACTTCTTTAGGGCTTTCTGCTCACTATCATGGTCTCAGGTTCAAGGCTTAAACTTGTTTTAGTCTCTTTCTAGTGAGGTCTGTAAATTATCAGATCTTTGATGTCACATTTCACAGTATAATTTTCTGCTTATTTTTCTGATTACACATTCTAGGTAGAAGATAAATGTTATAAATAAGATGATAAAACTGAGAATCACAAACTTGTGGTACACAGGAATAGTGTAAAGGTTTGTGGGTTTTGTTTTGGCTGTGGCTATGCAGGGACATTTCAGAAATCATTCAATTGCCTTGGACTGATTCCAGCCACCAAGTGTAATTACTTCAAGATTTATTAGCAGAGTCTTTACATTAATCCATGCAGCATCTGAAACTGCTTCAAGACTGCATTATCATTATGTTGATTCTTTACAAAAAAATATAAAAAGTAGGCCATTTGCATTATTATTTCAGTGATATTTTATTTATAAATACCTTGGGAAAGGATTAATATTTACATTTCAGACATGAGAATTAAACTACTCTTCAGTTTCCTGTGCCATGATAAAGAATGAGAAAACACTTTTTTTTTTTCTTAATGTGATGTGTGAGGGGAATCAGCTATATGAAACTGAAAAAAACTTCACTCCTTTCCCCTTCAACCCCAGTATGAAATGAAGCCCAAGACTAAGATATGCCAGCTCTTTAAATAAATTATTTAGAAAGCTGAGCATGAAGTTTGAATGCATTTGACCTGCAGGTTATCTTTAAAGCAGAATATATATATATACAAAAAATAAAAAGATTCAGCAGGGTGTCTTTGAATAACATGTCTACTCAGGAAAGCTTATTATTGTTCTCTAATAGCCTTCCAGTCACTGCCTCTGCCTTTGGGTGGGCTGTGATAGTTATGTTAATGAAAACTGCAGTTGAAACGGCTTTATAATCCTTAGTAAAACCCATGCTGTCAAGAGATTTCTGTGATGAAAGTTTCACAGTCATGAAGCTGGTTGTGATGTTCATGCAACAGCTTTTTTCTTGGAGACATCCATTTTTGTGTGGAGTTCTACAAGGCTTGCTTCTGGAAGGAGAAATGGGATCTCAATGCAGAGTAGAAGGCAGCAGCATTAACTTCCCGTTTTGGCAGATCTCGCTGCCTTCCGCGCTCTTGGTGCTTCTTGCAGTCGCTTCAGGAATGAGAGGCAAGGGCACTGTGATGAGCACTCAGAAGGCTCACCCAGGATTCCCATCCAGGCATGTTTGCATTCAAGTTTCAGCTTCACAGAGGTTGCTCTTAAGTCGTTTTCACTATTGTTTGCAAGGGTAGAAAAGAACAGCAGCTTTTCCTAGGCTGCTGACTTGATGGTTGAGAGGTTTGAGGTGGTTAGAGTTTCTCTCGTGAGGCATAAGCAAAGGTGAAATGAGAAGGTTTGTGTTTCTACCTGAATATAGCTCTTCCATGATGTCAAATTGTGGAGCTATATGTGTAAAAAAAGTCCTGCTAAGACAGATGCTCTCTGGGTGTTTCTGTGAACTCAGCAGTGCAGACTGATCAGACGTGTTTCAGTGTGCAACACACCCCCTGATTTTGGGATGCCTCAGCATGATACACCTCCTAGAGTGTACCAGGTTCTTTGGCATTGCATGGTACTCTTAGCTAAAAGTCAAATTTTGAGTTTTGGTATGGGGCAGAATTTGAGCTGCAGTTTGTGCAGACACTGAGATATCTTAGGCACCACAACACTCGCAAGGAATTTGGCTTTCTGCTTTAGCTCTCAAAGTCTGATCTGAATCTTATCCTCAGTTTCATTTCAAAGTTGTTATTTTCCTGCCTGATGTCTTTAGATGGGAGTAGTCTTTCATCTGTTTGCATGAATTATGCAGATAGCTGAATTATCATACAAAGGTGGAACAGGCTTTGTGTTCAAAGGTTTTACTGGAGTCCCATACTACCATTGGAAGCTCCCTCACTGGAAACTAATAATTAAATTTGTTGATGTGACTTCAATGTGATGAAAAGCTAAATGATGTGCAAATGTGGAGGGAGAAAGGTCTGAATGCAGTGGGATGTGAGTATTGCCAGAGCTGTCCTGAAGCTAGGACTGCAGATGACCTCTTTATACTCTCTAACTCCCTTACTTGGAGGCACAATGTTTACTTTTTTTGGCCAGAAGTGCATAGGCAATCAAAATACTGTCACAGGGCAGAGGTTTTGTACAAATCCATATTTGATGTTATCTTTTTCTGCCCATTCTTACTTGTGCAGTCCTTTAACTGCTATACTTGCATTCAGAAGCATATTTTTTATGCATGCCTTCTACTGGCTGTGTGACTGTTTAATTGTATCTTTCTGGTATCTTATAGCAGCAGCCTCGTTGTGTTTTGAAGTCAAGACTTCTGAGTGGGATCACACATCCTTAGAAATTAGATGCTTGGGTTTTGCCAAAGAATCTTCAAGCCTTTTTGGAATGTTCAGCCTATTTTAGCAATAGCTTGGGGCTTTGTATTTGAGGAATAGTAAATGTGCTTTTGCTGTTCTCTGTCACACAGGCATTAGGATGTATAAATGCAGCATTTCCCACCAGTTTTCTACTTAATAGTTTACAGTTGGAAATAAACTATGTGGTTTTTATACAATTGTTAATAATTCTATAATAACTGAATAATTTCTTGTTCTGCTGTATGTACAGTAGGCTGAAGTAGATTAGGTTTTGTCAGTTCCAAACTAAGTTGTCAAGGTTCTTGTTAACCATAATACTGATTTTTATCAGGTACTCAGTAACAGATTATCAAAAAACATTAATTCCAGTAATTTAGTGAGTTAAAAAAGACATTGAGTTCCTGTTAAGTTGCTACATATGTAGTTTGTGTATGTGAAAATGTCAACAGTGTAGTATGAGTAAAGGTACTTCCATCTGGGATCAAATACCTTCTATTGAAGGTTGTGTAATACTTCTGTAATTCAAAAATAACACCACAGATAAACTGTTCAGGTGTATGCTTCTTTTCTTTATTATTTCCCCTTTCTAATACTGAAGTATTTGAAAAGAAGCTGCCATACAAATTTTACATTGCTTACAATTAATGTGAAGTCTACAAGTCTCCCAGGGCACCAGCAAGAGCCTTCATGTTCCCAAATTTATTCCTATATTATACCCTACTCTTCTTAAGCTCAGTTCTCACGGGGATTTGCAGAGTGATTTAAGTATGTGGAGTTTGTGAAGAAGCAAAAATGAGCTTTTCACAATAAAGGTAAACTAATGTTAACTAATTTTAAAAGTTGGTTTTAATAGATTATTCTTGTTTTAGTAGCTGTAAGCCTGCCCAGGCTGTTTAGCTAGGAGCTAGAGTGTTTGCAGGCTTGCTTTTATTTATTTCTTTATTTTTTAATTAAACAGATATTGACTTAAGAATAGATGTGTTTTCAGGACACACTCCTGTTCCAGGCTCCTGACAGTAAGCTGGCACAGGACTCATGATGAATGCTGGTGGTAGCATCCCCTAGGAGCATAAGCATATCATCAGGCTCTTTCTATTAAACCTTGTATTTCCAGTACTACAGTGATTTCATTACAATTAGGTGGCTCTGGTGCCAGGCCCATGTAGCAGCATTCAATTTACTAGTGAAATAAATGAAGCCAAAATGATAGGCAATTCAGATCATTCAAGCTGAAGCTTCACACTGAATGTGTAGATTTGCATTAAAGCTTTTGATGTTGTTACCAAATTGAATGGGAATTGTAGATGTTATTTTCTCTATTGTGAATCAAGTCTGAATGAACCACCAGTGGCACCCTTGCATTTGGCTGATAACTGTGACCATAGAGAGGAGATAGCAAATCTTCACGTGTCCTGCATTGCAATCTGCATCATGCAAGGCTGTATGTATCAGTGGAGCCAGTCCCAGTGTTGTAGATAAGTAACCAAGATTCTCTTAAAGATGAAAAGGTGTTTTCTCCCTGCCTGTTGTCCCTTTCAGGTGCTGCCTCTTGTCCTGCAACCTTGCTGGGTTTCCTTCACTTACAGAAGACTAAAACTTGTTTGACTTTTTACCTTATTGTATGTTGCAAAATCATCACAATTCCACATCAGCAGCAGGTAGTTAAAACCATGAAATTACCTGAGCTTGATTGTTTGTCAGAGACTGTGATTTTGGTGTTCTGCTAGGTTAAAGGAATGCCACTGGACACAGTTTGATTTGGAAGGTCAAATTGACTTTGCTGGTTGTGAGGTGCCCTTGCCGTCGCAGGTTAGGTGTGTTTCTAACTCAGTATTTGGGTTAGGTTGGGTATGCAAATACCAACTTCTCTATTGGGAAATAGTCCTAATTTTTTGCCTAAATTCTGTCTTTCAGATTTTAAAAATAATTTAGTAGGATGTTTAGCAAGGATGGTGACTTTTGGGCATAATCCTAGCTAAAGTATCTATGCTCAAAATTTGCATTGCAGTGAGGTTTCAGGACCACAGTTGTGAAGCTCAGTTCTGTTGCAGTGTTTTGGGTAAGGTGAAAAACTGAAGGTGTTTGGGAAGGGAGAAGTAACAATGAATGGAAATAACCTTTTAGATGAGCAAAGAGAAATGCCAGATTAGAAAAGCCCAAATCCTTTCTGTGACTAATAAGGTCCTGGAGTGGTTTTGAAAACACTGAGGAGATATGGAGTCAAGGATTATGCAAATTGTCTTTGTTAATTATTTTGGAAGCAGGCTGACTAAGGAAAAGGATAACTTCTGCTGATAACAAGGGATTAGTCAGTGTACAAGAAATAATGAATTTATATAGAGAGTAAAAATAATTCTTCATCTCCAGTTTGATTTAGTACTAGATTTACATCTCAGATACAGTATTTAATGTCGTATCATGTTCCTGAAGGAGGTTTGGTCAATATATCCAACTGTAAAAATGAGGTTTTCTTGCTGAAAACTGAGCTCCTTTGCCCAATTTAACAAAGAAATGCATCTAAGCTTTCAGCTGAAAGTTGAGCTTCTGTGTTTGAAAGAGGGGAACTTGGAGCCAGGTTTTTGATATTGATGTTAGTCACTGTGACTGCCTTACTTATACTGTGTGTTGTGTTACATCTTCCTTTCCCAAAATCTTTGAGCTATCTTGATTCTCATAGTCTGAGGGCTGCGAGGGCATACCCTATAGAGTTGCTTGAGAGCAGATGGCAATAAAATGCTTGTGCTATTTTAGGCTCCATAGGAATTTCAAAAGTGAAGCTTGGGAGTTGTTTTTTTTTTTCAGTGGAAGTATTGCTCAGGCAATTCAGGAGTGTGGGTGTTGGCTGAGTAGATTTCTCATTTTGTTGCCATTAATGCCTTGAAATTTCAAAAGATCATATTTTTAGTGGAAGGCAGATTGTTTGAAGAAAAATATTTTCCTTACTAAGCAACAGTTTTGGTAAAAATGAGTTACTTTCTCTAATGAAAACTACAAAATATTGTTTCCAAAATGGGATATATGTCTAGAAGGGACTTGCTCCATCACTGAGTCCAGTCACCTGCTGTTAAAATTTTCACATTGCTCTTTAACTTAGTGTCAAGCAGTTGAACTTTTTCCTCTTTTACTGGGAGTTGTTTTTCTAGCTATTAAGAATTTTCTATGCCTAGCCTGAATTTACTCTGTAGATATTTTATACCCATTTATTTTGTGCAAACTGTGGCTTGTCTGAAATTTTCCCATCCCTAGTTACCAACTGCAGAAGTGTTTATATCTAGCAGATATCCCATCTTGACAACCAGTCAAACTCTTTAAGCCTCTCTTGAAGAGCAGACTTTCCATTTCTCTAATGATTCTACTGACCTTTCTGCCCCCACTCCAGTTTCAATTAATCTTTCTTATCTGTCTGTCCTTGTACCTGCTAGTCTAGATGTGATCTCATCAGTGCCTAGCACAACAATGATAGCAGTTTCCTGATACATTTCAGAAAGCATTTGTCTTTCTTTTGGTGTCATTTAAGTAAAATATCAAGATACCTGTTATTCAAGGTTTTGGATTAAAAATTGACTTCTATAGCATACTGTGCTAAACCAAATGTATCATTTAAGAGGAGCAATTACCATTTCAGTCTTGAAAAGAAGGAAGAATTGCAGGCAAGTGAAGTAGTAAAGTTTTTCAGGTAGAAAGTAGTTGCTTTGCTGAAGAGATTGAAGCACAGTTAAGGAGCTTCCATGTTGCATGATGTAAAAAGTAAAAAGGATGACAGTGCAAAGTCAGTTCTTCTGGGGGGATTTTTGTTTGTTTTATCAATGAAAATTCTGGAGGTTAGATATGGCAATTTCAAATAGTTTTTGCAGTATCCAAAATGAAGTCTTTCAGAAAAATGGCTATGACTGGGCAGAGTTATCACTTTGCCACTGCCAAAATGTGAAGATCTTTCTTTTCCTCATTTAGAGCAAATCATCTTCCCCTTGTTTTCCCCAAACAAACCCAAACTTGGAGATGAGAGAATGATAAGAGATAATTAATATTTGTCCATGTGATGATTCCCTCTCTTTCCTCAAAGCCCCTGAGGCTCAGCATCCTTCTTTAAAGGTTTCATTTGAAGTTCCTTTTCATCTTACAGGCTTGTGGGGCTATGAGTTAAGACTGAATTCTGTACAACTAATACAAATAAGCTAATTTTATTTTATCTTGGTCTTATTTCTTGCTTTCATACCTTTAGTTCCTTCAAGTTCCCTGCAGTACTCAGTGTAGTGTCTAATGACCTTTTGTAGCATTAATCTACTCCTGAGGGTTTTCAGAGTAATTATTCTCAGGAGTCACAGAACATGAAGCATGAATGGTAGAACTCTTCTCTCTCCCTCTGTCTCTCTCTTTCTCTTTGCTGGTACTCCCTCATCACTATTTAGCATCTGGTTTCATTTGTCAAGATGTATCTGGCAGTCTTCTGTGTTTTCTAGGTTTGTGAGTTGTTGGGTTTTTTGTTTGTTGGTTGGTTTGTTTTTTGTTTGTTTTTTCTCTATGTTTGTGCCTCAGTGTGTGATAATCCTTCTTCAAAGGTCTTTATAAAAAGTTGAAATATTTAAACAAACTTAGCTGAAGCTTGTGATAGATGTGTTAAGTGCATTACAGAAGGAGGGAGTTACTAGTACGCTACACTACTTCAGTATGCATATATATGAGCTGCAAATCAGAATGAGAAAGAGAACTGCTTATTTATGATTATCCTGCCCACTAGCAAGCAATTGATTAAATGCATATAGTCTCTGATGATGATTCTCCTTTATCTCCTGTAGAAGTGATCTATTGTAGCAGAAGTGTCTAAATTCAAGTTAGCTTAGAACTATACTGGGTTGGAAGGTAAAGTTTTCCAAGTGTCTTATGGTGAAAAAGCCCTACCTGCCTCCAGCAACAACAAAAATAATCACTCTATTCAGAACAGGGTGAAATTAGGACTCTCCCAGTTTTCCCTACCCCCCTTTTCTTTTTCTTTTGATTTCTCTCTTAGCAACAGGGGTAGTTCCTCAGAACAGCTAGTAGTTCTGTGGTTTGAATCAGACCCAAGAGGAAGTAGAATCCTGAGTCTCACAGTTTGGTAAGCGAGTTCCTCAGCTAACCTCTCTTGCTAGGTGCATAGGAACCTGGCTTGCAGAATAAGCTTTGTTGCTGCAAAAACCTTCAGCTACATGTGCACACTGAATGCAGGATCACTTCTGGGGGTCTAGTTTCTGGTTTTGGTACCTTGGAGCAAAAAATAAAGGGCTATTGTCTGCTGCTTTGCATACCTGATAGCTTGAAGTTTGCAGTGTAAAGAGCAAGAATACGCTGTGTAAAGTGGAACATTCTGCAGAATGCCCACAGCATGTTTGTTTATGGCAGCCTTTGATTTACAGATTATCAAGTTTCTTACACTTTTCTACTAATCAGTAATTGAAATAGATCTTGTTACCAAGTGCTAAGTGGTGGGATTGTACTGTCAGAGGTGAAGCATCTTGTGGAAAAATCTGCTTGATGGTTTAGAAGGAAGAAAATAGATTTCTGAAAGCCATTTTTGGAATAAATGGGAGGCTAATCTAGATGGCAGAAGGTGAACTAGTCTCTTACTAAAGCTCATCCCTAGCTCTGTTGTTTACATTAAGGACAAACTGGCCAACTAACTTCATACTAAAAATACAACCAAAGATAATCTAAGTTACAGTATTTGGTTGGTTCCCCCCCCTTTTCTTGTCCTTTTGACTACCCCCAGTATACAATAGGCTTTATAGAGGATTTTTTGCACAGTGATTGTTACAGCAACTGGCAGTTCACAATACATTGCAAACACAGACTTAATAAACCAGCAATTCACAAGCTAATGTTCATTTGGGCAGTATGATTCTTGTCATAATTAATTCATTGAAAGAAAAAACTCTGAGAAAACATTGCCTTTTGGGGATGGTTCTGGGTTTTGTCATTTTCATAATGAAAAATAGCAGAAGCCATTTGTTATATTTCTCATTATTTCCTTTTTATGCTTTTTAAAGTGCCTGTAAGTAAAAGAGGAAAGGAAATTACCCTCAATTTATCAGGTTTTTTTAGTTGCCACATATACAAGCCTGTTGCCATGGAGATCAGTGCAACACTTGGATGCCTGACTCACTGCTTTTAAAAGGAGCACCTTAATGGATTATCAAGTGAATGTTTGACTATATTAAATAGCTAAATAAGCTACAGAGGCTAGAACACATTTATTTTAGGATGCAAGGGAAGTTAAGGATATCCCAATATCTACTCTCAGATTCCAGTTAGTACTTGTAAGAGGCATACAGCTTTTCATTCTCTGCTCCTGTTTCATGTCATGTTTTCTTAGCACCACAAAAAACCATGTACCAATTATAGAGAAGTGCACTGTAAAACTGAACTGAAAAGCTAACATAAATAGGAACTCAAAGTGGCATGCACTGTGCCACTTAAAGAATGGGAATTTAGCTTGGAGTGCAAAGCAGAAGTGATTTGAAGTGGTGTAAAAGTATCATTTCTTTGAATGTTTGAAGTGGAAGAATAGATTCTTGCTACTGACTGAGCATCTTGGAGGCAAGATGGGGGATTTTTTTCCCTGCATCTTTCAGATCATGTAGCTGATTCAGGGCTCCTAGTGCTGATTCTTGCAGTGAGAGAACTGAGGGACTGCCAGCCAGGCTCTTTTAAGGTTCTTTAACTGGAAGTGTCCCCTAATGATTCTGCAATTAAGAGCTAATCTCACTTTCTCTCTTCTTACGTTGTGGAGGTTCTTACTGAGCAGACCAAAGAAGGGAAGAAAATCCAGCTGTGCTGCTTCTTCCTTCTAGTTAATTGCAGAGGCCAATTACTTGCACCAGGAGAAAAATATCCTAGTGAGGGAGTGGCTCCAGGGATATTGTGTTTCCTGTTCTGAGAGGGAGAGCTGGGACAACTGCATGACTTCTCTCCCACGTGCTTCTCCTCTTATATAAAAGAGCTATTATACTTAGCCTTATACATACTTTACATCACAGAGGTTTAACATATTTTATCTGTGTAATACTTAATCTTCTCTCTTTTATCAGGGCCCTTCTGAGCATATTTTAATCCAATTTCCCAGGAAAATGTGATGTAGGGAAGGAAGTGATCTTACTTCAAGTTAACTATGAGCAATACAGGCTGAGAGAAGCTGGCTGGCTGAGATGTTCATGTTCCCAGGGGCTATAGTTGTGACTATCTTTTGCATACACTTGGAAGGGGAAGGGTCTTTCACTGTCCTTTCCAGCTTCTAGCTGTGCACTGATTTTAAAGGAGAAAAGGTATCAGAGCTGTCGTTACTGGAGATTGTTTTCATCTTTTATTGCCAGTAAAATTTCTCCATCTAATGGCAGTCTGAGGTTCTATTCCTCACCCTGCTAAGTGGCACAAGATTCAAAAGTTCTCTGGTTGTCCTCATCTCCCCTCCTCAGTTTGTCTCTAATGTAGATGAGTAAGCTGAGTTATGGGCCATAGTGCTCGGCCGTAGCACAGTTCAGTGATTTTAGCACATCTATTTTCTTGAATGCAAAAGGTTGTTTTCATTTTAGTTTAGATTAAATCTGGATGCTGACCTTTACAGCTGGAAAACCAGATAGAATCATAGTTTAATTAATCTCCCAACCAGGATATGTATTTGAAACGTGCTCAAGAAGCCCTATGTTTAAATACGACTGGGAGCTAAGCAGGAATCATTGATAGCTGGAAACAGCTATGTTGTCCAGAGTAAGCTGAAAGGAAAAGTTTCTTACTGAAGTGATGAAGCATGCAGCTGAACTCAGAAAGGACTAAGGTAAACAGAAATTGGGATACTGAAATTACATCTTCATATTTTTGTCTTTAATGTGAAATGGGAACAGTGAAGATGATACTGAAATCCCCTGTTTCTCTATCAATATTTTCCCTAATCTGTTCTCTTTTCCAGCTTGCTATGATAGTGTTCTATGGCCCTTTGAAGTTAAAACACAGACAAGTTCTGTGCAATTAGATTGTGTGCTATTTTAGAAGAAACTAAACACTGGAAGCAAGTAAAGGGAAAAAAAAAGTAGATTTAATCCCTTTACATTGTCTTTGCTTGATCACTCAGCATTTGTAATCACTTAAATGCTTAATAAAAAAAAATCAGGACTGAGAATTGAATTCTTAAGCCTTTCTCTGAGGCTCTTCTCTGTAATAATTTCTTCTCTAATCTCAGATTATGAAAGCCCTCTTTTGCTTGTTTATAGCAATAATTGGCAAGAGTACTGTTTCTGTATGAGGGGGGAAAAACCATTTTGAGGTACATGTGGGGCTTTTTGGCTGAAAGAGAGTTACCTGAATACCATCTGCATTGTTAGAGCTGTATAAGCCAATGTTTGCCAGGGTTGTGAGGCCTGGTTCCAAAACTCTGGAAGATAATTTGTTGCTGAGGACATTCTGTGAGCATCCTATTGCAAAGTGTGGACCACTGCCTGAGATGAATGAACCAGATCTCCAGTGCAGCTGGTTCCAGTTGATGGTGTAAGTCACCAGTTAAACACCTGCTTCAGATCCAAGGGGCAGAATGTTGCTTATTCTCTTAAAACAGTGGAACTGTATTTGAAGTCCTTCCCAACATGGACTGCTGGAAATCTGGAAGTGCACCACAGGCTGAAAATCTAGATCATTTATCACACTGGGGACCTACTGTAGTGAAATGGAAGAAAGTGTGGTGTCTGTTTAGAACATGGCAACAGTGAGTTGTGTGGAATGTTATTTTACATTATGTGTTGTGACTAGGAAAAGCAGGATTCCTTGGTGGGAAAGCCCAGAAGGAAGAGAGTGGAATCACATAGGCTTCACTGTGGCTTGCAGTAATGGAAAAACAATACAGAGCTGAAGATATTAACTGATATCTAAGAGAGTAATTAAAATGTTTCATGAGTAAGAGACTAGCTAATGGCAGTGGTGTTTTGAACAGCTAGAGCCTTTGAAGACAGACACATATAAATGCATAGAATATTGTGTGCAAATACTGGAGTCAGTTAGTGTCAGGATGTTACTCCCAACACATTTGTCTAAATTCCATGTAGTAATTAACAGATATGAGTAAAATAAATAGTCTATTCTGTATTCTGGTAAGTAGGTATTTATAGCCACACTGGGAAAGTTTGAGTTATTGTCTGTCATAATTATGCCAAGGACTTGGCTTTATTAGGCTTGAAGGACTAACAGGGAGGAATTAACAACTGCCTGCAGTCTTTGCAGTGTAGCTAATCAGGTGTCTTGGCAGAGGCACTTCTTATATTTTGATTTTTATTTTTCTGTTCCCTCATTTATTAGTCACATATGGAATCATAAATTGTGCTTCAACAGTAAAATCTTCCCTTGCCTAAGCTCTTCCCTAAGGCAGTCTTCTCCTCTTCTGTTTCCCTGAAACTTTCTTTCCCTCTTGATGTTGATCTTTCCATATGAGAGATTTCTGTTTTGATACAAAATTTGCTCAGGAGGAGTAAACAGTGAAAGGTGTCCTGCACATGTCCATCTCTCAGCAAATCTTGGCAACTAAATAGGAAGGTCACATCTGTCTGGGAATAAAAGACCTGTAGAAGGCTTATATGTAAGTTGCTGGGTGAGTCTGCTAAGGAAGAGATGCATACTGTGTTCCACACTTCCTTTTACCTGCATTATTTTAAGTGGAAAATAGGACTGAGATTTAGCCTTTTGGCTAAACACTAGGACAGCTCTAAAGAAGAACAAAGTTTTGTGTCATGGTTTCCCTACATCCCCTGAATGAATACATGAATATATAGCAGTAGGTAGGCTTGTGAGTTCTAAGAATAAGCCCAATTTGATTGTAGTTTCTACAGCATCTTTCCCCTAATGAATGTGCTGAATATTTCAGAATGCAGAGGAAAAAACAATAACTGTTGCACAATTCATGTGACTTTTGTGGTCTTGGGTGCTGCAAATCTGGCCCCAAAGATACCTTACAAAAGAAGTAACAAGGCATATGACAAGTAAAGCACCTGGAGATTGTTCTGCTGTAAGGTTACCCAACAGCCCACTAAGAAGGAGATTCCACCTTCATTGCTTTGTCCTCTTCTACCCACATATAGATATGGAAAATACAGAACTTCTAGGGTAATAAAACTAACTCCCTTCTGTCACACTGGGTTGTGTAGTCTGTTTCTACAGATGACATTCAGAATGATGTCTTTGAAATACTTCAGCATCCTCATAACTTTTGAAATGCTTCAGCTTCCTCAGAAGCTTTGTTACAAGTGACTTTCCATCTGTTTAGATTTACCTTCTCCCCAGGCTTTTTGCCTGGTGATATTGTAAGTGATTTGACTTGAATGTTGAACTTCTCAGGGAGGTTAAAATGTATTAGAATGGCCAATCATTTATTTACAAAGCAGAGAGAGACATTTTTCTTACATTTTCAACTACAGACTTAACTACATTTAATTTTGTGGTTTGTGATGTAGTGGTGTGAGAGGTATTAAGTGTTGTAAGAGGAGTTTTATGGCTAACTTGAATACTTGCATGTGTTAAAAGAAAAAAATAGATGAAATATGTAACAGTACAGGAAAAAATTCCATGAATAATAAAAGGTTAACTGTCAAATTGTGATGAGCTGCTACCTCAGTATTATTTCAGGGCTAAAATCTGCTTTGAGTTCCTTCCAGGACTCAAATTCCCCACATCAGAGTTGTTTAGAAACTGCCAGTCACTCTGAAGGTTCTTAGGATGCTATCAGCAGGAACTGATTTCCCCTTACCCGTACTTCCCACTGAGAAAAGACTGTCCAAGTCTGAACTGGCCAAGAGGCAGGTTGTATGCTCTGTCAGTAATAACACTGTCATAATCTTCTTGTTCTAAATAAATATGTATGTACTTGCATTTGTTTTAATCATTTAGACCCCACACAAGAGATTGTGAAATAGTTCTTGAATAATGCAACAATAGCCACACTGTGGGAGACAGTGTTATCCTATCTCTGGACATGCTCAGCAGCAGACAAGTGAGAAAAGAGTAAAGACATTTACATATCTGTACATCTAAATACATGTATGCATAGATAGTGATTTCAATGTAAATGTTTTATTTTTATAGAGAAAGAGGTGAATAGTATATATGAATGATAGGAGCAATACATACTGTAATAGAAGTATTCTGTTGATAGTTTATTTAGGTTTTTATTAATAGTTATTAGTTATTTTATTATTCTTTAATTAAGGGTTGCATCTGCATCACAGTCTTTAGTATTCCCAGTGAACTTCTCTTCTGTGAGTTGGCTCTTTAAACCAGCTGTGCTTTGGTATTGAAAATATTCTGGATTCCACAATAAGTTTATGCATTATGAAGTGTGTTTGTCTCTTAGTTAATGATGGGCATTGAAGCTTTTCTTGATCAGTTAAAGGAAATGTTGCCTGTGTTGTGGTTTTGTCTTTCAATTTTCATGTGAAGGCATTGAAATGAGGCTATCAAGTGCACACATCAATTTTAATAATGCTAATTCAGATTTGCAGGGACTGAGATGGCTGGTTGAGATTGTCTACATACCTGGTAGCCCAGGCTGTGAAGTGAAAGCAGGTTCTGCTCCTATTCAAACCTCCAGAAGTGAAAAGGTGCTGAAAGGAGCCTCCTGTGAGGATGCAGTGAAGGGGGTACTAGGTGGAAAAGGACTTTAGGCAGTCAAAACCATGTTTGTTTGGCTTGTGTTGTGTCTAGATTTTGGAGGCATTCCTTTCTGTGATGTTGTGATACAACTTGTAGCACAAAACCTGCTGTTGCAGTGACTCTTAAGCCTGAGGACTGTGTGCAGATGTGTGAAGCAGCATGTTGCACCACTGGGATGCAAAAGTTAGGGCCCACAGCAAAGAAATCAAAGGGGGAATATTGTATGCAAAGGAGTTTTTTTGGAGGGTGGATTAGGGGTGTGTGTATGTGTGTGTGACAGAAGTTGTAGCTTAAGATTCTCCTGCAAGTTGAGATACTGTGATTACTTCTTGATGCTGTTGTTAGAGAGAAGTTCAAGCTGTGAGCAAGCTACTTGGGTCACCCCCAAGTGATGCTCAGAGCCAAAGCAGAGCAAGGGACAGCTGAAGGAAAGAAGCCAGACAAATGGATTAGTTAGTTTAAAATGTGCTTTGCTACCCAGCAAGGCTTAAAATCATTAACCATGCATATGAATATTTAGTGTGAGTCAGAAAGCAACCAGCTCATCTATTACTTTCCTCTTCAGAATGAAAGCCTCAACTGTTCACAGCAGTGTTTCAGGAATTTCTTACTGCTACCCTCTTCCTCTACCCAGCCAGAGTTTTATCATCTTGCTTTAATAAAAAGTCTGTTTGTTAGCAGTTGAAGTCACATTTGCAAGTTGGGGAAATCTGTATATTTATGCTTCTGAAGGTTTAATGGGCTTAAATTTAAGCTGTTCACTGCAAATCATATCAAAGCCAAGATGTAATAAATGACTGCATAACTTGAAGGATTTTTTTTCAAGTCTTCCTAAAAATGAAGGAACTCTGACACACAAACCTGGAGGTGATTAAGTCCTAAGAATTAGCCAGTATGGTAGAGTAAAATGGAGAGTGATGATGAATGGAGTAGGAAATTTAGCCTTTTTCAACTGGCAGCTTCTGTATATCTTTGTAGTTCTTTAGATGAAAGAGGAGGACAGATGGGTCACAGTCAAGTTGAAAGCCTTTTATGGACATGTCTCCATGTGTCTTCCTGCCACACTGATAAATGCATTGCAAGTTGAGCTTCACCAGTGAAAGGTCTACTTTGGGTTTTGTCCTGGTATCCCAAGTAGGCTATCTTTACAGACTTGCACAAGTGGTATCTAGTTCAGCCCCTTAGAGGTAAAAATCAGCCTTGTTTATTTGACTATTTCACTTGAGTGTTTCAACCTACATTCTCAGTGCTGAGAAAAATATCTCTCTGACCTCCTTAAGGTACATGCATTTCCTGAGGGGATGAGCACCATTTCTGAAACATCTTTTACCTTTTCAATGTAAATGAAGCTGAATCGATTGCTGGGAAGTGTAAATACTAAACAAATTATTGAACCACTGCATCACTTCCTCCTTTGAATTACTGGAGGGAAAAAAGAGGTGCCAGGAAATTATCCTGTAGTAGTGTTTTAATTTTCCTGGAAGAATGACCTCAACTTTCTGAGCAGGGATGTGTCCAGTGTAAGTGGGTGGATTTTATTGTTTGTCATGAAACATTCCTCTTCCTGCAAGAGTACCAGTGTTCATGAGAAGCTGTGATGATACATTAATCTTTCACTCAAAATGTTGTGCAAATCCCCTGCAAAATAAGCCAGCAGTAATGAAGTGCTAACATAAATTTCTTGCAGAGCTTTTTTCAACATTTACTGGTGTAATTCCCATGAATATTGTAACGGTTTATTTGTTGACCTGTCTTCTATTGTACAGTCAGTAGCCAACCTGAAGAAAAATAGAGGAAGAGAAACTGTGTACTTCCAATCACAGAAAGACAACATCTTCCTAGGTAGAATTGGAATGGCAAAACTTTTTTCATCATTTGATTTTGTTTTCCAGAGTGAGAAATCCCCAGGGCGCTCCACCAGTCGATCAAGTAACATTTCTAAGGTATATGAAATCTATTTGCTTTGCTTAGAATTCAGACTAAACAAAGTTTCTCAAGTGTAACACAGTCCTTTACTCCATTTTCCATATATGCATATTCTGATGTGTCCTTTATAAACATCACCTTTGAGGGGTTTGCTGCCTAACATTCTGGTTGCCATGTAAAAATCTCTCTTAGAGTATAAATATGCAATCAGTAATTACTGCAATATGTGTGATAATAACTTGGCAATAACAGCTGCACTTTTTTCACCTGCTTTCTGCAGCTACTTAACATTACATTAAAGCTTTTGCTTAAGATAGAATTACTGCTTGAGTTTTCTCCCCCTGCCCTATTCAATAAGAACTGTAATGTGTAAAGCTATGAATGTGCCATCATTTTGGACAGAATTCTGAATGACTTTTGCAAGGATTTATGGTTCACTGAAGCCAGGACTTTACATCTAGATGCTTTTTAGTTTCTAGGAAATGGAGAAGGGAAATGTTAGGAAAAGGCAAAGTGTGATTTATACTGGAGTTCTTGGATTTGAACTCCCTTTTTTCTGTATTTTTGGTTCAGATGTGACTGAAATCTGTGCCAGAAAAAGGCAGGATGATATACAGGAGGTAAAAGATAAAAACTCAGTAATTGTTTGAATCTCAGCCTAAACCTCTGCCATGTGTTATGTTCATATCTAAAGACCAACTAGTTTGCATCCAGTGCAAGCACAGTATCCTTAAGCCCCTTCCTCACAGTGTTGTTGTCTGTGGGGTACAACCTGTAACTCTTCTTCTTGGAGCCTTAAATACCCCAAACTTGTCATATTTTTAATTAAAGAAACTAGATGTGTTAGCTTTTGCTCTTTTACATTAAGAAGTCTATAATCACAATTACTGTAAATCTATGTTGGTTTGATGTTACTTTTTTGCTTTTATGTCAGCTGCATGAGTTACACTGTGACAAAGCATAAGTGTATTCACTGACACTAGAAACATGCAAGTGACTGAATTTACTTAGAAGTAATTTCCACAGAAACCATTATAGATGCTTTTGATAAACAGATATTTACACCTTTTAAAGTAGTAAGTTAAAAAGCAAGCTTTCAGACATACACTTAAATCTCTTTTTCCTGATGGATTGCATCATTTGTTTATTTGGATCAGTTTTTCTGTATGAAGCTATCAGCCAGTGAAGCTTTTCAAGTGCTGAAAGACACTTGGTTGGAAATCCAGTTTCTAGTTTGTTGTCTGATTCAGAATGCTCTTTTGTTTTTGTTAAAACAGGAGGGTATATATGTGTGTACACATAGAAAAGCAAGCACCTGACTTTTCAGGTTAACACTGCATGACACAAAGTAATAGAAACAAATATTTGCACTTCAAAACAAGATTTGAAGCTTCTAGGTGATGTAAACTATATACCAAGGGCAAGAGTTGAGTTCTGTACAGTGTTGGGTCTTGCATACAATAAATATTTACATTGACAAGAAAATTAACTTGTACTTTTAGATAAAGACTTTCTAAATAATCAAAGCATTGTCTCTTACTGCTTCCATTTACCTGTATCAATAAGCTAAAAAGGGTCTAGAGAGTTATATTGTAATAATTGCTATGTATTGTGTATGCAACCCTTTCTTGTAGATAGAGCTCCTGCCCCACAGCAGAGTAGGTGTTTCCTGATATCTCTGGGTGTTGTACCACTCTATTTGTGAAAGGAAATACAGCAAATAGATTCTGCAAATACAAATTGATATTTCATAATGTGATTGATTCAGAGAGCACACCCTGAGATTTACAGTGTGTGCTTGGGCAATTTTGCATGCTAGGTACATTAACTCTGAATTACATTAGTGCTGTGCACAGTAGATGGTTTTTTTTTTCAGTAAACTTGTTATGTCCTCCTAAATAAGTGTGTAATTGAAGAGGAAAGCTGGTCTAGAAGGATCTGGTGGATTCATTCCTTTCTTCTGTGGTTAACCTTTGGAACAAATCTTGTGTTTGAGTTTGAGGTTGTGCTTGGATGTGTTCTGAGGCTGCCTGGCTGTATGTTAAAATGCTTTCAGGAAGAAATGTTTCTAACACGTTGTAATTAACTTTCTGCATGTTAATTAGGAGTAAAGAGCTCCTTAGGGATGGATGCTCTCTCAGCAGTAAGATTTAAAATTCTCTGATGGGAACTTTGAGCTTATTTTGTAGTGCAGAGAAACACAGGCTTAGAGCAAATTGTCTGATTTTTGTCTTGGCTCAATTGCCTCTCAAAAGCCTGGAGCCAGGTGTTAGAGCACTTTTTATTTACAAGTCTCTGAAGCATATATCTAATAAAACTTGAGTTTCATTAGGGAGAAGTGAGGTGATTCTTTCAGAATATTCTGTGTGATAATATCATTGGTCTCATTCTGAATGCAATGATCAACAGAGATAAAAGGAAATAGTTTATTTTACAATATATTTATGCAATTTCTATACTGATTTCTTATGTGAAGTTGAGCTCCTCTTACTAAGATACAAATGAAAACCAAAAGGCACTGGCATGTCAGAGTAGTGCCTGCTTAAGTTTTAGATTAAACAATCATTGTTCCCAATTTATTGATTGTTGATTTGAGCTAGTTGGCTTGTGATTTTGAATATGCTGCACAAACTGAGTGTCAATTTACCTAATATGTAATAGAGTACATTATCCTTTTGAATTGCATATTTCCATTTAATCTCTTTGATGAAAATGGAAAGTGTTTTCACATAGGTTTTGATATTCTCTAGTTTTTCATCCTCTCTTAGTAGGAGATGAATGTATGTATGTCCTGCATTGCTGTTAGGGTGATAGACACAGTGTGAAGCAGAGCTCACTGTTACACACTGTCTTTTTTTTAATGGATAGACATGTCACCATGGCTTTTTGGCAGTGACACCAACAGAGAACACACAGTAACTTCTGTCTGAATTCTTCTAAGCACAGGTGATAAGTTTTATGGTGAGAAAAGCATAAAGGAACTTAAGTGTTCTTTTCAAAGAAGTTCCTATGATGGACTTTGGTAGCCTGGGAAGAGGATTGCAGTACCTCCAAGATACCTGTTGCAGGACTGAATCCCAATGAGCAATGCTGTGACCCCTTGCATTTTGCTGGAGGGGACTGCACTGCTACAAGTTTGTCCACATTTGTTATTCTTATTGGTCTTTGCCAATTTCACACTAATCAGAAATGGTAATTCTCTTCCAGATTAGTGGTTTGGTTGGTTGGTGGTTTTTTGCTTGTGTGTGTCTTTGTTTGGGGTTGTTGTGTTGGTTGGTTTGGTTTTTTTGCAAGGGACCATATAGCTCCATCTTCTCCAAGGGTAGCTTCTAGATTACTGTAGTAAGCAACTGGGGAAACTGGCAGCTTTCAAAAAAGAAAATAAACCAAGAGAAAAGAGAATCCTTGCTCTTGTAAAGTGTAAAATGTCAGCCTTCCAAAGTGCTGTTACAGTGAATAATATCATGTACACAAAACTGGCATTAAAATATGAGTGTAAATGTTATGTTAGTCATCTAAATGATTCTTCTTACTCATAAACAGAATCATTAATATCAAAGGGGAAGACTAACCTGGCACTTGACTCTCATTTACTGTAAAAAATAAACAACAGCACAAAGTAAACAAGTTACTGGAAAGTATTTTGTTCATTAAAGCATAAAGCAGAGAAGCCAAAAATCTAGAACTAGATACAATAACATAATTATTGTGGCACTTTTTTCCCCTCTCCTAGATGTAAGTGTTTGATTTCTTTGTCTGCAGAACACTTTGTGAGTTGTCCATGCAATTTGTTCTTTGTTTACAAGAAGCTTAACAAAAGGCAGAGCTGCAGAATTTACCTGAGTCTGCCTGAAATTTGAACAGCCTGTCAGAGCAAAGAAAGAGTGTGGTGAGTGTGTGCACTCACATCCATATGCACTGGTGGGAGAGTGGCAGGAATGGCATAGGATTGACAACTGGTTAGTATAGAGAAACATTTTCAGGCTTGAAGTCTTGCATGTAGAGGGATATGTGGAAGGAGATGCCCTGTTTGGAAGAGCAAGGCTGAATGGTCTCTGAATAGATAGAACTAAAGTACTACAAAATCTAGTGACAAACAAGATGCAGGTATATGTTTCACCTTTTCTAGTAAGAAAATAATAATAATGTCTAGAAAGATGCATCCTTGAGGAGAATCACAAATCAAAACCAGTGCACTGCTGCAGTACAAAGACTTTCACCATCTCTAATCCATCTGATAATTCAAAGTTTAGCTAGCTGTGCTTCTGTGTCTACAGAAAGTGCATTTTGGGTAGAACCTCTGACTTCAAAATAAAGATTAACATGAGACAGGAGAAAAGTGACTGAAAATCTTATTGAATCTACAAGTCAAAGTTGTAATTGCTTTTGTTGGTTTCATCTTTTTAAGGTGGTAGATTTGCATTTGAAACTTTAGGTTTGCTTTGATGGAAAGTAAACCTGTTTTAGTGGTTTAGGTTTCAAACCATTTTAGAACAGGATCATACTGGCTTTCAAAGATGCTGAAAGGTATTGTGCAGCAGAAGAGGAGAATCATAGGATGTTTTTTCTTCTGTGTTGCTTTTCCCTTTATTCCTTCTCTTCAGAGGCAGATGGAAAGAGGGGAAGGAGGAAAGGAGAGAAATAAAAGGTTAGAAGAAATGTGCAAGGAATAATGTAGAAGATAACCCCTGTGAAATAAAATGTGACAAATTGAGTTACTGATTAATTTCACATTTACTGTAAAGCCATCAATCAGACTATAACAACTTTGAAATTTGAGCACAAAGCAGGAACTCCATCAGAAAGAACCAAAAGCAACAAAAAAGAAAACAAAAAATCAAAACCAAAAAATCCCCCAACACACACACACAAACCAGAACCCAAGAACCTCCTGTCCCCCACATTCATATGCATAAGTTTCCTTTGCCATCAGGACATTTGTGCAACCTGACTTAGGTCATTCCTGCCATGGTTTTGCTCTTTTTAGACCTGAGGAATTAGCCAAATGACAGTGTAAAAAGATGATTTTTTTTTTTCCCCCCCCATAAGAAGTTGCATTGTTTACACAGCAGAAATTTTCAGGTGGGAACACCCAGACTGGATATCCACCTGAGCTTATTGCCATGCAAACTGCTCTAATCTTCTAAGGTACCCATTCTTCTAAGGTACAGGAGAGAGTTTCAGCTTTTTAACTATATTGGCTGTTGGGATCTGAAGGCTTCTGTGATGCATCACTGCAATAAAGCATACTTAGTGGGAGAATAAAAGCATTAGTCATATTCCCTGTCTGCCCTATTATCCCTCAATTTTCTGCAACTTTCTGCTTAAGCAGTGTTGTAAACTGAGCAGCTTTTGGCAGTGCCTCTTGCCTTTGTTCCTCAGAACAGAGGCATTAGAGGATTCATTAGCCTTTCTAGTGATATATGTGAGACCATTTTATATCAGCTGTCTGTTACATTGGTTTGTTGTTTAAAAGCTTAACTCTTCTATATGAGTGCTCTGCACTTGTGGAATGTGGTTTAACTCATGTTTTCTGTTAGATCAAAGCAGAGCTCTTTTCTTAAGCAGAGCACAACTTGACTCGTGTTCTTTGACTAGTTTCAAAATGCAGTCTTAAGCAAGAGATGGCCAGTGAGGACTTTATTTTTTTGTTATTATTTGTAGAATTCCATTAAATCCTGAACACCAAACTAAAGGCAATCTTGATTTGAAATTCTTTTCATCAATTGAACTTCATTCTGACCCCCAGCTCTCTATTTGGCAGTCTTTTAACACACATGTGTGTGATAAGTTTTAAGTCCCCTTGTGTCAGATAAATTATCATCTCACTTGTACTGAAAACTCTGTGTTTACCAGCATTCTGTTTGGAAAGCATGCTATCAACTCCTGTTGAACATAGCAAAAATGATTATGGATAAGTCTGCTGTCTTGTCTATTAATTGAATTGCATACCCTTCACAAACAAGTTCATCTAAACTGGCCAAGACAGCAGAAGGTGGTGACTGGAGAATATCTCTCCAGTAACAATGTTTTTGAAATGCCAGACCTAATCAGCTGGAGTTGGCATTATCCCTCAGACATCTTTCTTGTGCTGATGGTGTAGAGAAATGAGCTGCCTTGCTTATAATGAATTGTCAGACAACTTTATTTTGAATTACCACATTTAATTATGCTGCTGATATAAACTGCTACGATGAAATTAGTACAGAGCTTGTTTAGTTTGCCTATTGCAATGAGCTGTACAGTAGAGCTGGGTACTTCTGCTGGGGAGTGCATGGTTGGGTTCAGCAACACACAGTGCTACTCAGAGAAAGTAAAACGCTGTCCTGGTGCAGCTGTATCCTGGAACTTCCATATGGCTCTATGCTGTGCTCTGTGAATACACCACCTGATGAAATGCTGCTTTGGGTATCTTGGCTGTGAGGCTTGACTTCAGAGAATACACCTTTGTTATTTATTTATTTATGTTAATTAAAAAATAAACAAGTTTGGGCTGTAGAGCTTGGCTTGCTGAGGAGATGCCTGAGAGGAAATATTACCAAAAGAAATGAGGTAAATGCAGAGGCAGTGTTGGCAGCAGAAAGCAGAGGCAGTTTATGCTCTCAGAACGTGGCTAGGGTGAAAAGCAGAAGGGTTTGGGGGTAAAAGTCTGGAATAGGCTTCCAGCTGATGAAAGTGAAGGGTCAGCAGATACTTGCTGTTTGTATATTTTTCCTTGTGCTATTAATTTTCAAACTCACACCACAAAAATGTCTGTGAAAGGTGAGCTAGAAATAATTTTAATTATGGTCTCTGTGTGGTTGAATTTGATTTGCTAATACAAAAGCTTGGGATGACAGCCTCAATACTTTGTACTCTTTCTTGGTAGTGATCCTTCCCTTCCACCTGGTGTGTGATCTTAGGCTTATAGGGTTCTGTCTCCATTAGGTAGTGTTGCTCAAAATGGGATAAGGTTGCACAATAAAAGCTAATGCCCTAATCAGCCAAAGGAAGGTTGTAGCCTCAAGGATGATTTGTATTGAACCCTCTTCCCACAAACCTGTACCTTGTGAGTGGTCCTGAAGAATCACCAGGCCTTGGATTTAAATTTGGAATCCATACATCTATGTTGCCACGGTACTGGGAGGCAAATTGAAATGGTTTGCTGTTAACACCATCAAAGTCTGTTTTCAGTGAAAGTATTGAATAACTAAGTCTGCAATTTGTAGCAAAAGCCTTATGAGGAAAATGTCACATACTGAATGTGTTTTGTCTCTCCTGCTGTTTTAAGAATGTGTTCAGCTTTGTAGAGATGCAGCCTTCACTTTGGTCTTCTGAGGCTCATCAGTTTAACATTTATCAACTCTTCTAGATCATCTGATTGCTTTGAAAACCTTTCAAAACAAACTGTAATTTTCTCCCTGTTCTGTCAGTCCACTCGACATAGGTTAGCTTTGCACTCTTCATCACTCAGCATAGTGTAGACGCACTTCACCCCATTTTGAAAGGAATAATCCTGTTTTTTTTATTCCATTAAAAAAAACCCCAACATCCTTTTCTGTCAAACATTTGCAGTAGATCAACAGCAAAATGAAAATTCAGATGTTGAAAGCTGCTTCCTCAAACAGCGACAAAAAGCAGTCCTGAGCAAATAAGAGCTGAAATGCTTCAGTCATATTTAGTTCCACAAATAGGTTTTGCTTTTGGTCAGGCTTCCTGTATTGTGTGAGCTTGCATGTGTTCAGCAGCGCTATGAACAGCAGCAACAGTTACTTTAATTTTGTTATCATGTGGCAAAGCAGTAAAATATCTGCAATGTATTTCATGGACAAAGATTCCAAACTCTCTAATTTATTTCAACAGGCAAGCAGTCCTACAACAGGAACAGCTCCCAGGAGTCAGTCACGATTGTCTGTCTGCCCTTCCACTCAAGACATTTGTAGGTATGTTCTGAGAAACATATACTCTGCTCTGGCTGGTACTTGTTAGTTGCTTTTATTAAATAATATCTAGCTCTTGCTTCTGCTTAACACCATTCATAATTTACTTAGCCTTTAGTTTCCTTGTGATCTGTCTTTGTTTTGCTTCTGGTTTGGCTTTTCAGTCTCATGTTTTTCTATTAAAATTCATGTTCTCATTTTCATCCTTTTTTTTTGCCATTTCTCTCTTTCCACCCACCCTTCCCATTTCCATCCCTTTCCTTTGCATGCTGCTTTGTCTAGATCTACTACATTGCATGATTTGTCAGAAGATGAGCTTGAACATGCAACTCCTGTCACAGTGCTGACCCCTTCTAATAGGGAGTCTGGTAAGAAACAAGTGAAACGAAGGTTTAGGCGGAAAAGAGAGACTGGAGACAATGGTGAGCATACAGAAAAGCAAGGAAAAGGGAAAGCCTGTAAATTGTATCCTGAGCCTGCAAGATCCAGCTGGAATGCATCTGATTCATCGTCATCTTCAGATGAGAGTCAGTGGGCTCAGGCTAGGAGGAGAGCAAGAGAAAAGGCCAGAATGACCAGGAGAGAGAGAAGGAACAATAGATCGTGCAGTAATCAGAATGGGTCCTCCAACAATAATGCTGTTGAACTTGTCACCTTGGGAGCAATGGGGAACAAGAAGCAGGAGGTGTCTGACTCTGAGAATCCTACTTTAAATCACCGCCGAAGAAGGGTTCCAAGACTTAAGGAGTCACAGTCTTCAACATCATCTCAGGAAGCAAGGATTTCCTCAAGAAAATGTGGGAAGAGCAAAGGGAAGAGCTGCTCCAGAGATCGGCAGCCTGCATCTTTCCTTAGACGTGGCAAAGATCTGAAGGACTGCTTTGCAGAGGCAGGCTCTGGCAATGATGTTCTGGCAGTCCCAGATAACACAGCACCTGGGCCCGGTGTGACTGATGCTGCTCAGAAGCCTCCAGTGTTGTATGATGACTGGTCTGATGATTTAGAAGTATGCAGGTTAGTCCCTAGTAAGAAAGATTTAACATCATTAAGAGGAGTTTTCCCACCGCTGTGGGCTGAGTGCCCCTCTCTCTAACTACTTTCTGTTTCTCAGTAATAAACTGCTAGGCAGGCCATAAGACATAACACACAAACCTTTGTTGCAGAGAAGTAACCATATCTCAATCTGAAGACATACTTCCCTTATTTAAAAACAGTAATCCTACAAGGGAACCAAATGTTTTTCTTGGCTTCGTTTTCCTTCATGAAGATGGATACCCTGTGTTCTCTGGCAGAGTATTACTGTGGTTTAAATCTCCAGCTCGAGGCAGAGAATGAGACAGAGTGCCAGGTAGCTCAGTGCAATGGGATATGGAATTTTTCCTCCTTAGGTGATCAGTTCAAATACAGCTTTGGTCCCTCTGTTGTTTTTCATTGACTCACAAGAAAAATAAATTCATTATCTTGATTCAGTGTCCTCTAGAGCTACTACTGCCACAGCAATCTGATGGACAGTGCCTGCAAAACACTTTCTGCAGTTAGGTGCAAGTTGGACAGGACTCGGCACTGCTGACCACCTCTGGACTGTGAACATGTATGGGCTGTTAGTTCAGTAAAAGCCCATAAGGACTGGAAGAATACAAAGGATGATTGGGCAGAATAAACACTGAATAAGCTTTGGGAAAGAAAAAAGCAATACCAAGGGTTGTCTGTAGTTCAGAAGTTCAGGCTTTTGACAGTCTGATGCCCTTGGTGTGAAACATGCAATCTGAAGGTGAGCTGAAGTCCAGATTTGGAATAAACAGCTGAGTGGACTTGAGTTACTTAATGGTAAATGAAAATGCACCATCCTGTAAGTTTAACAGAAGTGAAACAAGTGTGTGTGGGGGGGTGTTGGTTTTGGGGCTTGATGTTTTGTTTTTTTCTTCTCCAAACTTGTGAGCCAGCATTTAGTCTCATCTCCAAAGTGTAAATGAGGATCAGGCTTAGTTACTGGAGATGATAACCCCAAACTTCTCTCTTTTCTTTGCTGGGAAGCAGTTGGCATGGAAATGTAAATACAGTCAGAATGAGGAAGTTCATAATGCCACATCATGCAGTTTCAGAGTATACTGCAGCCTGGTAACATGCTACAGAGAAACCTGTTAAAAAAAAAAAAGCAAAGATGACAAGCAGGCATTGTGCTTTTTCACAGCAGGACTACTAACTACACCCTGTTAAAAAAGGAGACTTTAAAGTCAAAGTTGTGTAATTGTCTCATGTAAATTAATCCTAACTCTTGTCAAATCCCCAAATTTAGACTTTGCTTTCAGATGGAAAGTGGAGTCCAGTTTTTTATCTGTCTTCTTGACCCACTCAATTCTAATAGAATTTTTCAGGCACTTTTTGTGAGACTCTGAGCTTGGTTTGTGGATGGACTGCTAGGATGTGGAGCAAACTTTTCTGCTAGGCTTTTGTTTAGTAGAGGAAGGTTGCAAACTTGATAGGTGTGTGTCCCTAGGCTCACTGTCAGTGGAGATGCTCTTTGAACAACCAGACTTAAACTCGGCATAGTTGATAATTTGGCCTGTTGTGCAAAATTTCTCCAGAGTCATAATTGCATTTGTCTTCATGTCAGGGATAATGCTGAGGTGGTGGTGGTTGTTGCTGTTGTCATTGCTAGGTGTATCATAGTGCTGATGATACATGTAGGAAAAATATTACAAAATCCTATCATGTTAATTTTTCATAGCTGCTAAGTTGTCTTACTTAATCAATTTGCAGGCAGCTGAAGAAGGAGGAGGATGTATCCTTATTACCAGATCAGTAAAGACTGTAGTTTCTGTTTTTCAGGACAAGTCCATGCACTTGACTGACTCATGATACAATGATGAACATAAGTATGTTTTACAAAGTCACAATCTTGCTTCTGAAATAAAAAGGAACTACGTTTCAGTGCAGATGTGCACTTAACACAGTAACCATTTTCTGCATCAGAAATAGAGGAGAGGTAAAAGATGTTCATTCTGAGACTGGAATTAACAGAGCTGGTTGTCATGTAGAAAAAATATGGAGGTTTTGAGCTATTTCTTCAAACTTTTCATCCTAGGTGTCCATATCTTCTCATTGATATGGCAAAACTGCCTGAGAGGAATGTCTCTCACTTAAATGGGATTGTGTGGAAATAGCAGGGCAATGAGGATCTTAAACATCTCCCAGTGCCACTTGCTTTGTCTTTAAGTGTTTGGGTAGGCAGGTTTTTTTTTTTTCCTGTACTTCCTCATGAATTCCTAGCAGTAGAACATTTATATACACACCAGACAATTTCCTCAACATGCATTTAGCTGCATGAGCAGGAATGTGACAGGACCTACTCAATCCTGGTATACACATATTAGTCAGATAAAGTCCAGTACTATGGTGCAATATGTATTTCAGTTTAATGTAGGCCTCTTGGTCACTCCAAGTGAGAGATTTCCTCTTCTAGTGTCACTGTTTCTCTTTTTCCAGGATGATGAAGAAATGGCATGACATCAATGGTGATCTCTAGCATCTTTGCCCTGAACATACTCCTTTTTTCTGAAGTCCCTTAGAAGGCAAGGTTTCTGCTTCTGGGATTAGGGACAACTCCATAAGGTTCCGACCCTGATGGGCTGTTTTGGCAGCTAGATTCACAGGATAGGCTTTATAAGTCACACAGTCAGATCCCCTTTTTCCAAAGTTACCCTGTGCCTGAGATTTTCTTCATATGCACTTTATTCTGCAATTCTGTCAAGTGTCTGGCAGCCAGCAAATAATTTAAACTGTTGTAAACTTGAGATACCACCCTGAGCCCTCCAAAATCACCCCCAAAAGGGAGGATGTTGAACTGTCAGACTGTAGTGTTTGGCTAAAGAGGGGTTTTAACTTGTTTCTCCCAGGGATGTTAGTGCCTTCCTTGGGGCCTCAAGATGATACATTCTTTCATTAGGAGCCAAATCTCTGAATCTTGGCCTGCATGTTGGCTCTTCTCCACTTCCTTTGAAAGGACTGTGACTGCTGCTTGCTTTTCTGTCCAAAGCCTTCTTTTTGCAAGGTGACTTTCTGACAGGAATCTCCTGGTTTTTGAGGAGTCTCCTCCTCCTTATGATGGTCTAGTGGTTCATCAGTCTTTGAAGGGGTATGAAATCCTGGTTAATTCTGTTCTTTGCCTGATGGCTGGAAGCTCCATCTGTCACCTTTTTAGCCATCTGGTTTTACAGTCTCTTTTGGAAGCTCCCCATCACTCGGAAGGATGCAAAGTGAGCCGAAACAAGGCAAGCATGTCTTTGTTGTGGCTAGGGACACTTAACTGGGGGAGAACTGAGTCCTGGTTTCTGCTCCTTTTTCTCAAAACCTATTGTTATTTTTAAGGCAAATAGATGAAATGGCACCACTTCCTGCTAGAAAGTTTGGGTGAGAGCAGACCTTTGGTTTTAAGAGTCCTGTTATTAAATACTTAAAGCTTGCTTGTGTACTCTAGGGAGTTTAGTTACTTAAAGCTTTGACTTTCATTAGGCAGGAGGGAGGAAATCTAAATCCTCTTTTAGGATGCAGTCCCTAGTTCACTGAACTGAACTTTGTTCAATGTAGTAAATCTTGTCTGACATGCATCGTGAGTTGCACTGACAGTGCATCTGAGTCAGGAATTACTTGGAACTGGTGAGGTGGTTAGATATCCTATTTATCATCTATAATGGAAGATTAATAGAAGGACAAGGGATGTTGACAAAATAAAAGATTTAGTGTGCTTTTGCTTATGTTATTTGCTCTTGGGTCTCTTGCCAATTCTGATCACGTTGGCAGAAGTCAGGGGAAAGCTGCATCTAGACCATTATGAAATTCCATTGGTGTGGTGCAACATTTTGAAAGTGTTTTTTTTTCTTCTGCTCAGATAATGAGTGTGGAGCATAATGGAAGGGCAGGAGTGACAGGGAGGAGATCTACCAATTGGTTGCATTTGGGATGGAGAATTAATGTGCTTCATTCACACAGTGTTTAAATGGAGAGAAAGACCAATTTGTCCTTTAAATTACTTTATGATTTAACTGTGGAAAGAATGGAAACAAGATTAAAAAAAAGAAAAAAAAACACCCCAAAACCCCCCAAAAAGCCTGCAAAATGAAAGCAAGGGAAATGTGGCATGGTGAAGCCTATTGCAGGGTGAACATATTTAGTGTATTTAACTTTTTTTCCCAAGTGGAAAATTATGTCAGAGCAGAGTTTGATTTTTTTTTTTCCCCCCTTTGTTTCTTTTTATCATGAGTTAACTATTTACTGTGAGTTGTTCATAAAGTTGTTTGCTTAAATTTTAGGTTCTAACTATCTAGGAGCACTGTAAGCAGTTTATAAACTGGCAGAAAGAGAAAATGACCTTTTTTGGACAGGAGATTTTTCCTTATTTTTCTTTAGATTATCAGACAGAAAGAACAGAAATTTTTGTGCATACTTTTGCAAAGCTGTGGAATTGGTTCCTTTCAGTCCATTTAAGATAACCTAGGAGCTCATAGTATTTCATGCTGGGAGCTAACAATCCTCCAAAGCCAGGGATTCATTTGGTCCAACGTTTTCCAACCTGTTTCTCCCTGCAAAGGTTCCTTTAGTATAGTGAGATGTAGCAGTGAGATGTACCCACTGAACAGGGTAAGAAATTCTTTGCATAATCATTATGAGCCTGGGTATGTTTTCCAGTGAAGGGCAAGATTTTAACTGCATTTTCAATCATTTCTCACTAAAAATAGTATTTTGGGAATAGGCATTGTCTTCCTTGAGCATCTGCACTTCTATTTTTGAAAGCCACAGAGACATTCCCCTAGGTGGTACATTTGTTAATGAGGGTATGTGACCTGCTATATTTTTAAGGAAGTCTATAAAAGCTATCTGTGCTACTTTACTGTAGCTAAAACTTTTCTCTATATGTAAAGAGCCAAAAATCCTTGAGAATTTTATCAGGTACTGAGTTTGAAATACTGAAAGAGATCTGGTGATGCAGAATTACTGCAAACTCTTCTCTCCCGGTGCTGCTTCTAATGGCAAAGCTCTTAGGTGGCTTGAAGCACAATCAGGGACATGCTGATTCATCCTTATCCTTGATCTCCTTCCTCTGACCACAGTCATCTGTGGAAATCAGCTCTACAAACACTGTCATAGAGGACCCCCTGCCAGCTGGGTAAGGGTAGGGCCCTAAGTTTCACAGTGGGCACAAGACTCCTGCTGAATAAGTGTGTTGTGCATCACTGCAGCAGCATGGAGACAGGCCTGTTTTGTTAATTCCTGGAGAATATAGTGGATTAGTGAAAGACAGGTTTGGATAACTGCTGCTTTCCCAATGAGGGTGGAGATGAGCAGCTCTTCTCCTTAGTGAGAGTAAAATTGTTACCTTGCACGTGAAGGAAAAGCTGCAAACCTGTGGGAATCTCCCTGTATCTCCTGCAATTAGCAGCTCAGGTGGTGACTGAAGTTGCTGTTGGCAAAACCTGAAAGTGTTCCATGTCAGCTCCTTTCTTTGTGCTGATTGTAGCTGACCTTTTGAACTGAGATGATGTAAGAAAGAGTTATTTGTATGGGGGGAAAAAAACCAAAGAGAAAGTAAAATAAAATCTTAATTTAATCAGAAGTGAAGGACAGTTGCCCTGGATAGATCTCTTGCTGCTTTTCTGAAAATCAGCTATATCCAATTAAGATAGAGATGTCTACAAGCTGGAGCCATCTGGTGCCATGCTTCCCTTCCTGCCCCTCAACTTCTGCAATGAACAGGACCAGGGCAATCAAGGGAAAACAGTCCATAGTCAACTAGAAAGTTGATACAACCTGAGTATATGAATGCTGTAGGTGTGTCTGAGCAGCTGGAACCACAGCTATTGCCCATGATACAACTTGTAAATGAATCAGTACAGATTGAGCAGGTTATATTTTTAATTGTCTTTATTGGATACAATCCCAGTAATGTGCTGGAGCAGGGAGGTTGGACTAGGTGACCTCTGGTGATCCCTTCCTACCTTCACCATCCTGCGGTTCTGTGATCTTGCCCAAGTCTTTAAAAGATATTTAAGCAGTTAGCCAACACTGTTTCGGTTGCTGTCAGACATCCATGTGTCTTTAAAGACTGTCATTGTGAGTTTAGGTACCACAAATTTCTTTTTAAGTTAATTTCTTCTGGCTAAACACATAATGAAGAGCCAAATTGCACCAAAGAGCGTTCCAGCTAATGAAAACCATGCCCTTGGTTATTTTCTGTGGACTTCAATTCCATTTGAAGTTTGGGTTTATTCTCCTTGCATATTTCATGGTTCTAAAGCTGGAAGAGGCCATTAGATTATTAGTTTGGGATTCTCTGTCATGTAAGTTCTTAATGTCACCCTGGTATTTCTGTGGTTACCTTGTAACCTCTGTGCAACCAAAACACAAACAGAATGTATCAGTCTTACAGTGTTCTTCTGAAAAAAGTATTTCTACTAAGTAATACTTCTATTCATTTCAAATTTGCAGTGTCACTTTATTGGAAGATCCCAGTGGAGTTTTAGGCTTGTATTTTAGCTCTTAAAACAATTTTAAACAATTCTGGCAGTAGGAGGATAAAGGCTCCTGGGTGCATAGCTTAGTTGTCTAATTTCTAAACAGTTTAAATGCTAAGCCTGTAAAATAAATTATGTATCTCTTGAATTTAAATGAACAAAGAATACTAGTTTTCCTTTGGGAAATAGCTTTAATTTAAAAAGAAAATGATGGTTTTTTATGTAACTCTCAGCTGGGAATGGGTTTGTTAGCAAAATAGCTATTCAGTGTTTGGAAAATGTAGTTCTGCTTAAGCTACTGGCTCCAGGAGAAATCAGCACAGAGCTAGTTTCCATTTGAAGAACTAATCCACAGATGCACCTAGCTTGGCTGGGTTAGTAGAGACTGTAAATTGAGTTCTTGTATAATGTGTCTCAAAAAATGAATGTGTGCAAGATCTGGGTATTTTCTAATCCCCTTCAGTCCCATGGGGTATAAGATGCTGTAGAGGCATAGCAGCAGACAATGAAACCTGGTTTTTGTGCACCAGGTTTCCAGAGCTTCAAGGGTTTTATTTTAATTAAGGGGGTTGGGGGGAGCTGTGTTTTGTTGTTTGTTTTTTTGGGGGGTTTTCTGTTTTGTTTTTGTTTGGGGTTGTTTGGTTTTTGAGTCTCTCTCTTTCTATATATCCAGCAAAGCAGCTTTCTTCTGTTTTTCCATTACAATAGATTCATTTTTCAGGGCTCTAGCCTACACCATGGAAGGAAGAGTAGTGAAGCTGCTGGTTTTGATCCATAGATCTTTAGCTTAGACATTGAAATTTTCTCCTCTCCCTGTTTGTAGACTTAGAAGCCTCAGTGCTGTGCTGTAGCCAGTCTTTCACAGGGTGTCTTTGCTAGCCTGCCTTCTGCCATGTGGCAGGTTCTCCTGTGCCATGGAGAAGGTCACTCTCCTTCTCTAACCTCACCAGCAGGGAGACAGCCTCACCACAGGGCCCTCCCTGGCCCTTTTCCTAGCCCAGGAGTGGTGTGGCCACAGCTTTCTGGGTAAAGGACTAACTTATTCATCAGACATGTTCAGGCTCTTCTGCACACACAGATCTTGAGGCTGGCTTTCCTAAATAGGAAGTTTCCAAACACTAAGTTTGGTTGGTGTGACACCAGGATCTGTGCTGTTGTTACTACTTCTCTGTTTTGAAGTAACATTTCTCAAGCTCCAGGGCTTACTGTTTTGGGGTTCTTTCTCCCCTTCCATGCCAGTTTGCCACTTAGTGCATTCATTAGAGCTTGGGTGCTTTGTGTTTTTCTGAGGTGGGGATGGGAGGTAGCTGTCATTGAGGTGAGCCTCCTTAAGCTGAGCTGTCCAGTTAAGCCTTCTGCTCACCACAGAGTTTTCTCTGCTTTCACAGAGGTGCTTGCCAATAAAGCTGTCATGGTTTTGATGGGTACATGTTTTCCTTATATGATCAGGAGACTATTGGGAAGGGGAGAAGATCACCAAGTCATTTGAACATGTGTCACAGAAGAAAACCATCAGGTTGTGCTGTTAGGGCACTCATCGCTTTATACAAAACTGAAATGTGAAAAGCTCTATATCCCATGATAAGATAACAACAGTTCTGGGATCAACCTCTATCTTAGGGTTTGCTTACAGCTACAGCTTTTCCCAGATAACAGGGCTATCTGTTTCAAAGGGACAGTGAAGAATGAAAAAGAGGAAGGACTGTGACTTCAGCACCTGCCTCCTGAAATGCGTGTGCATGTGTGTATATGCAGTGCCAAACACATGACTCCAGGGTACTCAAAACTGTTCTCTAATCTTTTTAACTGTGTCATTCCAAAGAGAGATCCTAGGAACTTTTTGTATTTATCCTACTGGGTATTTTCAGCCTGGGTTAGATTCTGCTAACGTTGAGTATTTTATTTGCATTGCTTACAGACCAAGAACTATTCAGTTCTTAGAAGGTGCATTGGTATTTGCCTTAAAGGTTTTGCTATGCATAAAAGGGAAAACCGGTGTTACTTCTTATTGATTCACCTTCAGACCACCTAGCAAATTCAAAGAGAAATAACTAAGCAAAAAAAGAATTACTAAGTGGCAGAAGGGAACAAGGAAAATGTTCTTGGGCCTCAGTCTGAAAGGTCATGTACCTGGTGGCTTGTGAATGTCAAGTCCAAAACATGAAGAAAAGCAGTGTGTCTGAAGCAGTGCCTCTGCGTTGCTGGTTGGCAAGTTCCCTCACTAGCTCTTGCTTGTCCTTCCTGTCAGGATCTGCCACTGTGAGGGGGATGATGAAAGCCCACTCATCACACCGTGCCGCTGCACGGGGACCCTGCGCTTCGTGCACCAGGCCTGCCTGCACCAGTGGATTAAGAGCTCGGACACGCGCTGCTGCGAGCTCTGCAAGTACGACTTCATCATGGAGACCAAGCTCAAACCCCTGCGGAAGGTACAGTGCTTTTCACTTGCTTGATCATCCTCAAGTAGATTGGCCAGGATGGCTGTGCAGAGTGCTGGCACTGTCCAAAATGGCTTTGTGTTTGCTGTTCTTTAATCAGTCTCCCTGGTTTTATCTCTACGCTCAAGTTAGTTCATTTACAGCAGCAGAGGATTTTGGCTAAAGACAGCACACGTGCAATATCAATGCACAAATAACAGGGGGGTTGTATTTGGAGTTTTCCTCTTCAGCTCTTTGCTGTTGGCTCATCTGGCTGTCTTTAAGCCAGAAAGGAATCATAGTCATCGTGTTCTCCTCCTGAATAACACAGCTCACCCCATAGTTGTCACGTTTAGCCCATAACTTCTGCTTGAGAAGGATGCTTATACCAATGTGGAGATAGCAATTATGAAGTAACATAGCCAATCAATTTAGCTGCATCTGTTCTGCTAGACTTGTGGGCAAATTAATCACTCATACATTAAGATTAGTTAATGGAATCTAAACTACAGGGCAACCCTGTGTCCTGAAAGTCAACTGTACGATATCTGCACTCCTCTGGTTTCCAGGGTAAAGCAATTTAATGATGCACTTGTTCTTATGATAAGGAAGGTGGAAAAGTTTGTTTAACTTAGATGGGCTTTATTGTCTTTGGAATTAATCCTTTCTTCTCTAAGTTTTCTTTAAAAGTGCTCTCATCCTTTTGGGGTTTTATTGCAGCTTTTAAGTTTGAGTCAATCTAGAAGAGGGCAAGTTTTGATTTAAAATTGAATGTCAGTGTGAAAGCCCTTGGAAAACATGCAGAAACTGTTAGCTTCTAATATATGCATACACAGGAGTGCTTGGATGGCAAAAGGCCTTTTGTTTTTGTCAGCCTTGCACAGGTAGCAGCAGCTCAGGGAAAGGAGAGCAAATGGGATTCCTTCTCATTCCCCATCCAGAGAAATTTTCTAGTAAGTCCCTGATGATAAACTACTTCTGAAGAGAGAACTGGGATTGGTTTGATGAGCAGAGCTTCTGATAGGAAAGGACACAATTCTCATGTGCCAGGTAGCTCTTGCCAGGTAGCCTGGAAATTGAAACATGAAAATTAAAAAAAAATAAGGCTGAAAACTTAATTATATTGGCTTAGGTTTTAGCAGTTGCAGATAAATTTGAACAGTTGTGGTAGGAAGGAGATAATTGTATAAAATTCCTTGCCTGTAGCATATCTTTCGAGAGTTTTTTTTCCTGTATGTGTGTTTCTATTTTCAGCAAATTGCTTTAACCTTCCATCTAACAAGTACATTTGCAACAGCCTCTTTCCCAAGAGAATACACAGATACCAGTATTTTTAACAAAAGCCTTTTTGTGATTGCATTAGGTAATAGAACATCCTTCAAAAAGTGGGAATAAAATTTATAGCATCCAAGGAGAAAAGGAATGAAGAATGTGCATAATGTTAGTGTCAGGAGTAGGCACTCTGAACTGTGAAAGCAGGTAAAGGAATGGTGGCAGACTCAGGGTGGTAATGTAATTCCTGCAAGTCCATTTTCAGAAACCAAAACTTCCAAAGATTTCAAAGTTGAAATTAATTATTCTTTTTGCATTTGTGGCGTAGAACTGTGATATTAAACTAAATAGATCATCCCTAATAAGAGTATTCACTATCATTGCTGTTGTTCACACATTTATGAAACACCAAACACTATGAGAAGCTGATTTTTGTACAGCAGGCATTTTGACAGCTGTGACAAAGTAAGGGAGGAAAGAGTGATCATCAAGAGACCTGCTGAGCAAGTCGAGCTGACTGGTGACTTTCTGCCCCAACATCTTCTCTAGAAATGCCTGGAAGTGCTGTTTTGTCAAAACCTAGATATTTTGCAGAAGTGGAAAGTTTTGGCTGAAACACTGTCAAATTTCTTGCAAGCTTTTGCAGAGCCCAGAATCCCAGCTGTGGGGCAGTCCCTAGGAGTCAGGGATTTTTAGATGATGGGATGAAGACTGGTTACCAGAGACCAAAGTGCAGTGGGGCAGGCAAGCTTCTAAAGCTGAAGCTCTCCACAGTGCCATCTCCTGGATGCAGGATCTAAAAAGCACTGTAGCCTGTAGGGTTTCCAGACTTCCTTGAGAGCTTTGTACTGACCCCAGAAGAGCTGTTCAGCTCCATGGCCATTAGACCTGGTTGTGAAGTGGCATTCTACAAGTGAAACAGTCATCAGTTTTGATTGTTAATCTCTGTTACTCATGATGTTTGGTTCTTGACTCTGCATTGCTTCATTGTGATGGATTTTATCATCATACCTTGTAACAGTCCAACCACTGGTCTCCTGCAGTGGAAAAAAAAATACAGGTCTTAGTTACAGGTATTATACTTTTGGGTTTGCAGAACTTAAATACATTCATCTGGTGAATTACCATCTTTATTCATGCCTCAGCCTTTCATGCACCCTCAGTGTTTCCTAACAACTTTATCAGTATTTAGGGGTTTATAGCAAGATCATGTTTGAATTTCATGTCATGCAGCTATTAGCACCCATAAGTGACAATGTGCAGCATACTAGGTTGACATGAGTCAAGATCCCTCTATTAAATCAATACCCTTGTGCCAATATGTAACAGTTATTTAATTACAGAATCCCTGAAAGCACCAGACATCAAATAAAACTTAGCTTAATCATTTTAGTGAGCCTTTGCACTGAAGTAATCCTTTTAAGCATTGATCAACAGGCATTGCAAGTGTTTCCTATCTTTTAGCAGGTCTAATTACTTGGCTAAATCTAAATTTAGAGATTAAATATGAAGCATTGCTTAGCATGTCTGTTTTATTTCTTATGGTCTCTGTTATGTCTGTGTGCAGCTATAAATAATGCAGTTGCATTTCTAGCTTTGCCTTTCAACATTTGCAATCCATGGTGCAGTATTTCTCATTTTTAAAGTCCCTTATAAGGAAGGAATGGAAGGAATTAGGGAGTGGCAAGAAGCTTGGGTGAGTTCCTTATTGAGCTCTCTCAGGTAATATGTTCATCCTAAGAAAATCACTTATTTTTTAAAAGGGATATGATCCTAATAAAATGATACCTGCATTTCATATCTCTTGTGTCTGCTGTTTGAAGTGTATTAGAAACAGGAGCTGAATGAAAATACCATGAGTAAGAAATGGATTAATTAAAAGGCACTTGACATGCAGAAATGACTTCAGATGAAGATCTCTTCAGTGTCTCACTATTAGTAACCAATTAAGATGTAGATTTGGAGCCAACAGACAACTGGTGGGTAATGCCCAGCTCTATGGTGAGGAAATCACCAATTCCAGCTTTGAGAGCAATGACAGGTAAAAGGAAATTCTAAAGTAAGTTTTAAGTCCCATTTCTCTCCCAAACTTTTAAGTTTCACTCTGGAACAGGGACACATCTGCTTCTACTGCTATTGGAGATGAAACTGCATAGGGTGCCTTTTTTTCACTGTTCTACTCTGAATCCAGTTGTTAGAGCTGCTAGCTGTGATTGAGCCAGGTTCAGCTCCCTTCTCTCTGCTCAGTGGAGTCTTGTCAAAGTGTAAATCTTAAAAAAATATGACTGCCTGGAGGAATTCATTGATAACTGGATGCTTTGTGGATTAACCTGTTTCTGGTAGAATCTGGTAGTGTGCCTGATAAATTCAGTGATGGCAAAATCTGTTCAGGATGTTGATTTATGTTTGGTTCAGTGCTTGCTGGACAATTTGTATTTACCTTCCTGAGTTAAGAATATGGTGGTCAGTGCCAGGAGGGATACAACCTGCAGAGACATCTCTGAAACCCTGCTCTCAAATCAAAAGTGGTGGCCATTAGAAACCACTCCTCTTGCCAGAGGAGGCTTTCAGAACCACAAGTCACCTACAGAGCCTCCCAGGAAAGAAGAAACTTTGAGTGCTCATTGCCCTGTCACTTACTGTTTACTTCTTGTTGCACTGTGCTGGAATATAGGATTCATCTGCCTTTTGTATCAGCTTACTAATGAGGCTCATGATAGAAGAGAGGGCTGATATTGCCTAGGTTGGTAGCATTGACTTGCAGTGGGATTTCCCTTTGAACTTGGTGAATACTTTGCAGTCCTTAGCATAGAAGATCTTACATTTGCTTTTGCTTTCTGGTGCAGCTCCACAAAGTCGTCAAGGCAACCTGCTCCTGGGTTTTCTTCCTGCCAGTAAACTCTCTCAAAACATTGCTAGCCTCAAATCATTTCTTGTAATATGTGGGGTCAGACACTTCACCAGTACACACAAAGGCACCAAGCTATTGCTTTTTTATTGGCTATCATGTCATTATAGCAAATAACTTTGTGCACAAGGGAGAATGTGGATATTAAAGCTTTTAAAGTGAAAATAATTCTGTAGCATTTATATCCTATTGTGATGCCTGGAGGATACAAGGGACTACTTTGTTCAAACAGTTGTATTCCTAATTTTGGAGGGAGTAGTAGAGCATTACTTGCTAATTTATCTGTACATAGAGAGCAATGCTGTAGCTTGCAGAGTAATGCTGTCTTGCATTTTGTGCCATAACAAGCTTTCTCGTAGTGGTGAATTTGGGTTAGCTTTTCCTCTCCTTATTTCTTTCCCTTCCATTCAACACTGCTCTTATTCACACTGCTGTTCCAGTTCCCATGGACTTCTGACAAGAGATTCTAACCTTTTGTGCCTCACACCTTGCAACCATCATAGTGTAGCCTTAGGCTGGCAGAAAGCCACGATGCTGTGCTGGGACACTCCCATGTGCAGCATCCTTCCCAGAGGTGGAATGAGATGAGATGGTTTTATTGTCATAGTTTTGTTTTTTGCAAAGCAATATTTTAATTCCTTTGAACTTGGAAGAAATCTTCAACCAGAAGATGAATTGGAAGCTGTTTCCTCTTCTAATTAGCTGCTAGTAAGCAAATGAACTACTGCTTCTGCTCAGTAGCATTTACAGAAGCAAAGGGAATTCAGGAGATTGTCCAGCTCTGGGTATTAGTGGTGTCATCCACTACTGCACAGAATCATGAACAAGATCTCTGGGAGGCAGAAATCCTTCTGTGCTTTCTGAGGTGGAAATAAACAGCTTGGTCTGGGCTGTTTCACAGATGCAGCTTGCATCAAGAAGTCTGTTCTGCTTACAGAGCCCTACCTCATCCTGCAGTTCATCAGCCTCTCACTTCTTTTTTTAAGGGATCACCTTTTCATTTTTGCTTTCAGCCCTTTCAGTGTCCATGCAACAGCTTGGTTTCATCAATAGTTACAAGAGAGGAGGGACTGGGTACCTGAAGCATTGGAAGTAATTGAGAGAATCTCTTGATAGTGATGTTAGAGCTAATTAATATGTAAATGGAAGGGTGCCCTGAGACAAAATAAATAGTAACATAAAATGTGAAGAGAATAATCAACCCAATCATTGACCTAAATCAGTTGTTACTTGTGAACTTTTGTGAAGATACCATTTATACTGCTTAATTTGGAAGCTAGGGATTCTGCCAGCTCTGCTGGGAGTGGGCTGCTGTTCTCAATCCAATTAATGCATGTATTAATCTCTCCCATAACTAACACAAAATTGTAGTGGTTATTTGCCTCAAATTTGTTTTGCCTGAGATCCATTGACGTGAGAATGATCTGAACTGAGTTCCAGTTCACAGCCTGATGCTTGCTTACATGCAAAAAATTGTTTTTCTTGAACAGTGATGTGCTTTTGAAGAAGCAACATGGTACTTGATCTCAGTTATGATCAAATGGGAAAATTATCAGTTTATTCAGTACATTTTGTGATTTTTAGTGTTAATTTAATTTAATTTTACCCCTGTGATATTTTATGAAAATGACTTGGAAGAACAGAAACTTTTCCTCCAGGAATTATTCAGATCTTTATTCATCTGCTTCAATTTTTATGTGGCAGAAATGGAATTTATGGCATTTGTTGGAAGTCTTTCAGAATAAATAGCTTCCCCCAGCTCTTTGCCAGAGTACCAGGCTGTAGTTTTTTTGTTAATTACTCTAGCCTGTTCTCAGCACAAATTTCCTCTATTTCATTTTTATTTCATTGGATCCAAAGAGTCTCTCTCTTGTGGGAAAATTAAAAGCCAGAGAAGGTAACTGTAGCTGTTCATTGGGAAATCAGTAGTCATTTTTTTTATACATCTAAGTTATTGTGTTTGAGAGCTGGGCTGTGGTTTAAAGGTTTGCTACTTAGTGACCAGAGGAAAATGCCTTCAATTAGGTGTGCTGTTCTTTTTGGAAAGACAATGCAGACAGAGGTGGGAGACAGCAAGCTGCAAAGAGGGTAAAAGTGACATAAACTAGATCTTTTGATAGATAGAATGGTAGAAATACTGTGGGGAGAGCTTGTAGCATCTGTTTCTGTTCTTGACTAATACTGATAAAAGCTAGTGGAGACATGCATTCTACCCCTTTATTCCTCACCCACATGTAGCTTTCTATTACTGTTATTATTTGTGAGTAACAAATGTAAGCCCAGGCACCTAAAGTGATTTTTTCCAGAGTTCTAGGTGTGTGCCTCTTGTTCTGAGTAGCAGACATTCCCCATAGGTTTGCTTTGTGGTGGTGGTTCTCCTGCCCAGTCCTTTAATGTTTCAGCTGCAGTTCATCTGTCAGGATTAGCTGTTTAGATAAGGTAGCTGAAGTGTCCTGTGCTAGCAGATAATGATCCTTTTCTTCCAGAGCTTACAAGGTAAGAAAAGAAACAGCAATTGTAAAAGGGAAGCAAATCAGAGTACTGAATGCTGATCATGTAGACCTCTATTGAACAAAGATTTACTTGATGTTGTTTCAGCATTCCAGGAGGATGCTTGGAAAGTAAACACTTTGTAGAGTGCTTTTGTGTTTTATATATGGTGCAAAACAGTTTGTAGTAGATTGGAGCTAGGAAGAAACTCCCAGTATGGAGAGATTTTGCTATAATTACTTGCCCTGGGGTTGCCTGTACATTGCTCTGAGGCATCTGGTATCAGCCTCCATCTGAGACAGAGCCTTCCATGAGAGGGACCTGAGATCTGGCTATTCCTTCATTTCCAAAGCAGAGGGGTTTGGGTTTGTGTGTGTGTGTGGGGGGGAATGATTTTGTTTAGTCTGTGTTTGAAAGGTTAGGATGCAGGTACTGAAGTTCTAGTTAGTAAATGACCAGTATTCTCAACAGTACTTCCAGGTGGCAAAACACCATGTTCATTTTAGAAGGTGTCTTTGCAAATTAAGTGATGCCCCTATTTGACACTTTTTAAGGGTCTTCTAATTGGTGACATTCACTGCTAGAAATTCAAGTTTGTGAAGACTGCATACTGATTAGATCACTCAAGTCCAGCTCTTTTAACTGTCACTTAAAAGAAGAAATATAGCACTGTCTTGATCTTGATAAAACTGAACCATTAGTTCTTTGCAGATTAAGTGTGTATCACAGGGAGATGTTTTCTTTAGGTAGCTCTTTTCTGACTCTAGGCCTGCACAGAAGGGAGTCAAAGTGTTTGTCTTTAGAAATGTACCCAATTTTAAACTCTTCATGGGTGTTTCAAATACAACACAGACAGGATTTTGAATTCTCACTGGGTTTGTTTATTACCTAGGGGCAGAAATAGATTGTAGGGAACCTTCAGGCACCGTTTTTTTGTGAACCTGCTCAGCTCTCCTCTCTGGATGTGTGTGGAGAAAAGAGCATGAAAGAGCTGTGTTCATGGTCCAAAGCATGAAAGGTCTTTTCATCCACCAGACCTGGCACATTCTGTTGGACTGTCTGAGGGACACTTTGTGACATGGAAGAGGATGCAGTGGGGCATGCCCTGTCCTCCTGTGAGTTGCTGTCCCTGTGCTGGTAACCACTTGTTTAGATGGCACAGAATGGCTCAAGGTGCTTTTATTCAGATGACAAGGTTTGCAGTCTGACCTCTCATCAGCACTTTGAATCTGCAGGAGGCTATTTTGTTCCCCTGCTATGTGTGGAGCCCTGTTGCCTTTTATTACTATTATTTCTTCTTCATTCTACCCACTGCACAAATTCCATTCCTGCAAACTACCATTACAGCTACTTTCCTCCAGCTGGTAGGGTGACAGTAGTGAGCAGTTTAGTCTGGAGTCTGAGCCAATTAGTACTATAACAAGTGACCAGAAACCCCTCCCTAAAGCACAGAAGATAAAAGAACCCTGAGCTGTGTGTTCAGATAGAAGATAAATAACCCTGAGCTACATGTTTAGACTACTGACATAGCTTCACTTGGTCATATGCTGCTCCAGTTCTTAAGAGCTTTTTTCAGAAGGGTTAGCTAGATTCTTCAGGCCTGGATTGAGGCAAGAAGGACTTTTTTTTCTCTGTATGCCTTGTGTAGTTTCTACAACAGCCCCTAGTAAATAATTTTAGCCTTCCTTTTGTGGGTACAGTTATTTCAAGAGAGAAGTTAAACTCTTTTGGTTGTAGAAAGAATTCAGAAAATGTTGCATGATGACTTTTTTTAGGCTACATGATGGATAGAGGGGAAATGTCAGAACAGGAAAAATACTTAACATCAACAAGGTAGATTCCCCTGTCAGGACTCTTTACATGCAGTTTTTAAAAACAAGGTTCCAGAAAATCCTCAGGAGTTCAAAGTTCAAGCAGCCATAGCATGTTGCAGAGCAAACCATTAACTTCACCTTCAGTTGGGCATCCTCAGTGATGAGCCCCTGCAGGAGAGAAACCTTCAGTTGTAAAGGTGTGGGTCTGGAAATCTGCAGTAGACAGGGAGTTGCTTCGGGAAATCTGCATAGGCAAAACGTGGTCAGTGTAACAGAAGGTTGCCCCTGTCGGGAGGCAACATGCAGACACAAAGTGGCAGATGGGGGAAGGCAGAGGTTAAATCCACGCTCTGAAGGTGGGGAAAAGGAACACAAGCAGCAAAGTTTGCAGAGTGCACATCTGTGTTGTGGTTAACAGTTTCTGTGTGAACAGTATGAAGCTTGTGGTTCTGCACTGGGCCATCATGAAACCACTTTGCAGAAATCTTAATGTACGGGAGGGAATTAAAATGCAGATTTACTCCTGTCTTGAAAAGAGAGGCTGCATTGGAGTCTCTGGGGTATGAAGCAGTGTCCCCATGTCCACAGACAAGCTGTTTGATTTGTTGCTTATTGATGAATCAGGCTTTGCTTAGAAGTGACATGCAGAGAGGTGAGTTTCAGTCCTTTAAAATAAATCTCAGGGATTTTCTTAGGCTGTGTTACAGGAAAGGGAAGTGGTTGACTACATATGATTTAGATGTTCCCTGTGAGCAGGCTATTTCTTTTAGTTGTTTTTTTTTTTTCTTTCCCCAGAAGACACATGACTGCATTTCTTAATTGCAAGAATGGGTTATGAAATCAGTAACCATCCCTTTTAAGATTCAGAGCAAGATAGTTTTCCAGAAACAAAATTAAACCAGGAGCTAGAATCATAGAACAAGCTACACTTCTACAGCTGCCACTCTTAGGATTGTAATGCAATCAACTTCTCTGTCAGGCTGAGGTGCACCTTGTGTTTTAGGAGTAGCTGTAAGTAGTAGTGGGGGTGGGAGGATGTTTCTGATCACATTTACCATCCAGCTGCTTCCCTTTTGCCTGTTCATTCTGGCTTCTCGGGAGGAACCTCTGAAGCAGGTAGCCAGTCTCCTATCACCCTCTAGTGTTTGCAGAGCAGAGCACATGTGATGTTCAGAAACCAGAAATGGGGCTGGGGGGATTTAGGCTTTCTGCTGGGGGTAGGTATTGTTGCATTGTCGATTTGTTTGGTGACTTGTGTGAAGGCTTTGTGGTTGGTGGCTGTTATGAAGTGAGGTAGCCCACCTATGGAGTGGAGGACAATGATACTGGTGCAGTTGCTTTATTTACAGGACATGAAATCAGCTGCATCTGTGATGATTTCCAGCCTGTGTTTGTGTTGCTGCCAGGAGTAAGGATTCTGTGGGTGGTGACAGTTGGATGTACAACACTGAAGGGGAACTTGGGAGGAGGCTGGGCAAAACCTGCAGTGTTTGTCAACTTAGTGACTCAATAATTTGCAAATCTTTATAAATGTCTCCTCTAGCTGTTGCAGTCTTCCATTTCTTTCTCTTCTTCCAGTCCTCTGGAGCACCTTAAGTGTATTAGCATTTACATTTACAAAAAAAAATTGCATCTGGGCACTTATTTTTGTGTTCATTTTCTGTTCTTGGTGATACCTGATATTCTATCCATGGCATGTCCCAGTGTCATCCACCTGATGCTTGTACATTTTTCTAGATCACTGATGAAGGCAGTGAACCAGGATGCAGTTTGTGAGTGGTTTTTTGTTTGTTTGGGGGTTTTTTACTGTTTGGTGGTTGTTGTTTTTTTTTTTATTTTGGGGTTGTGGGCTTTTTTTAATCTTACCATCATGAATGTAGAGAGCCATGAAAACTGCTGAAGCTTTAAAACACAGCAGGGGTGAATTTATCAGTGATTAAGGAGGCATTGATGCACTGTGTGACATGGTAGCACCTGCCAAACTTACCCCTCAACTTGAGACTATGTCAAGTCCTGGACTAGAAAGCACAAGTGAAAGGGCCTGATTCTTTCACTGTGCAATATATTGTTTTCTCATAGCCATTGCTGTTTATTTTCAAGCATGTAGCTGTGCTTTCATCTAAGCAAGTCTACACTAACAGTAATAGATAAATTTTCGATTTAAGCTTATTGCAAAAATCCTGCAGTAATGAATTGCACTTTTCTGCTCCAGGGCAACTGAAATTACTGGCTTATCTACTACCATTGCTCCTTTAGTGGAGAGTGACAGCACTTACAAGGTACTGTCTGTTCAGCCAAGCTAAAATACATGAGTAGGACAGGCAAATTACCTCAGCTACCACAGGGATTCTCAGGAATAGAGCACAAAGTTTAATTGAATTTCCCCTTCTGAGCTCAGCCCATCCAGACTGGAGTAGAGAGAAGAACTGGGACTGCAGCTAGGGCAGAGCCAACCCAAAGTGCAGCTTTGGGAGATGCTAAGACCTGTGAAATGCTCCAAAGTACTCTGATCCCCCTGCATCTGTTCCTGTGAGCAGGAGTCTTTCCTTGGTCCTTTCTTGTATCCCACCTGGGAGTATGAGGTGCTCTGCACAGTCTTCTGGTTCCATAAGCACCCATGCCCTGGTGGTTTCTCTTGATCTGCTGCCCAGCCAGCTTATTTCTGGTGTGGTAAAGTGTGTATGGATAGAACAGCCTCAGCCATGCTGTCTGGTGGGAGAAGAAAAGGGTCTGGAGAGAGGAAGCAGAGTCCAGTTGGCTTTGGCTTCCTTTCTGGCTGGATTTGATTGTGGGCTGTTAGCCAAAAAGAGACCTGCTTTAGCCCATTTCTGCTTGCTCCTTCTCCTGATACACCTTTCTTGTAAATAGCAGAAGCTTGTGGGCTTCTTCCTTTCTTTACCTCTCCTGCCTGTTGGCCCTTTGGGTCTGCCTGTTTTGTTTCCTGCCTACAAAATGTTTACATTTAGAGGAATGGCATCAGCATTCTTCTTTAACGTTCCTTGTGAGAAAGATTTGACTTTGGGCATTCAGAGCAATGCTCTAAGGTAGAGTGGCAATAATGAGACTGCAGGTGTACATAACAATGAGAACTTAGCACAGAATCTTCTCTCCAGTAGACCAAAAAGCATACAATCAGAATTGAAATGTCAGAAAATTTCTGTTTAAGAACAGAATTCATTCTTCTTTATGCTCAACATTGATCTCTCACAAAGCATCCACAGGTAAGTGAAGGGTTAAGGTAAAAATCCTTTCTTCCATTTGGACAAAGAGAACTTTTTCTTGGGGGAGAAAGCCTGTTGCAAGGCTTGAATTGAATTTTTGCTGCAAAAAGGATTAAAGTCTCCAGGTCACATGCTGTGTAACCTGGTGACTATAATGATATGATAAGACTGATGATAATGGCACAGTTTGTCTGGTCTAACTGCTGAATATTACCTACCTGAACCACAGTGAATATTGGAATATATTGTATTACTTTTTCTTTTAATGCCTTCTGTTTTTCCAGGCTGCCATTCAAAACCCAGCAAGCTTAGTTTTCACTCCTAAATAGATGTACCAAACACTGAAATGAGGTATCAGCTGGTAAAGAAACTTCTAGCTCTGTCTTTTTGTATATTTCTCAGGAAATACTTCAGTTCTTCTGTCATTTAAGCCTTGTGTTCATAGAATTCTGGCAAGGGCTAGAAAACGCTCCAGAGATTGTGTTCTGAGGCAACAGTTGAGAAATGTGCAAGCTTTAACTGCCATTAAAGACTGATATTTGTTTGGCCTGGTATGTACTGCTCTAAAACTAATGGCAGGAAGAGCACTCTCAGTGACATTGCCAGCAGTGTGCTCAGGTGGCCAAGAAGGCCAGCAGCATCCTGGCCTGTATCAGAAACAGTGTGGCCAGTAGGAGCAGGGTGGTGACCACCCCCTCTGCTCGGCACCGCTGAGGCCACATCATCAGGTGGAACTGGATGAACCCTCATTTATAGTAAAATTCTACAAGTCTGATTTTTTTTCATTACTTTGTTTGTTTGTTTGAATTACAGTGGGAGAAACTACAGATGACAACAAGTGAGAGGAGGAAAATAGTTTGTTCAGTCACATTCCACGTCATTGCCATTACCTGTGTGGTTTGGTCCTTGTACGTCTTAATTGATAGAACCGCTGAGGAAATTAAACAGGGCAATGATAATGGTAAGTGTCTTCTGCCTTCTTCAGTCTGGCTGATAAGGCAATGAATGGCCTTGAAAGGAGCTATGTAACCAGTCCTAGCCTGTTCTTAAACAACAGCTCCATGATACAAGGCTACATCAGTCGTTTTAATGCAGAAGTAATGAATGCGTCCGTTGAAAAGCTTACGTTATGCCCCTGCAGAGAGACCTCTACTGTCATTGCAACAGCTTGCCTAGCCCGCTGGTTCCTCCTAGGTTAATCTCCCATTATGTAGATATTTCTAAGGCTCAGACAAAATGATAAGTCAAATTCAAAACCAGCTCAGTGCGAGTTCAGGTGTTAAAGTAGCATTTCAATTATATTACCTACTTGATCCTTGATATCCTGTAAAACACAATAGAGCCCTTTCTTCAGCAAGCTTCCTAATAGGAACTTCCTAGAGACCATGGACTAGCTGTGTTAATCCTTCCTGTTGTGGCACTTAAATAGCATGGAAAGCCACTCCTGCATCCCTTCAGGTAGAATTTCACTGTCAATGTCCATTTCCACTCGTGTTTACTGTGAGGGTGGTCAGGCAATGGAAGAGGGGTGGTGGAGTCTCCATCTGTGGAGACAATGAAAAGTCAACTGGACATGTGTAACAAAATGCAGGTTTGAACATAAGTAGGTTTCTTTTTGGACTGTGCTTAGTGTAAGTGAAAGCTATATTCCAAACTGAACCACTCTTTTCCATTTCAAATCAAAGTCTAGTCAGTCTTAAATTTAGTCTTAAATAGGAAGAGGATAAAAAGCTTTTGAGTTTTGATCTGAATTGACTTTAAGCACAGTAGAGGGACAGAGGTCTCTAGCTTTGTGCTATACTGTGAAGTTAACATGGAAAATGAAACAGGTGGAGTCTTGTGCCTTGCTAGCTAGATAAATATTTGATGATACTCCTGATACTTGCCTTTGAGAGGAAAATATGTAACAAGCCTCAGTAAGTCCCAGACTAGTGTCTACTACAAAGCCTTGTTCTGCATTCTTTCTAAGTAGGTAACCTTTTTTCTCATCTCTCTGAGGACAGGACTAGGAATGGCTTTGAACTTCTATTTATGAGTACAACTACATCACCTTACTCATTAAAACCAGGAAAGGTATTTCTGTGGATTTGCTGAATTTATGCAACAGAACAGCTGACAGGGATTTTTGCTGTTATACAGAATGTGTAGGAATCACATTCATTAATCATGGTAGGCTCAAAAAGCGTTTGTAATTTGTATAGAATACAGTGTTCACCACACTAAAAAATGGACAAAGAAGATGCCTTGGAGCTACTTAAAATGTACAAAAAGAAATGTTTCTGAAGAGAACTCTTTTTGCCCCAAAATTCGCCTGCTGTGGGGGAAGGTACTTGAGGTTAAGGAGATACAAAGTGATTTACATGGTCTTTGTAAGCTTTCATTTTGCTACAAATTTAAGAAACAAACCAACAAACAAGCAACTGACCAGCACCATCACTTCATTGATTGTTACCATTTCTAAACAGACAGCATGACAGGGAAAACTACAGCCATGTGGGGCATTTTGTGTGCTTTTGCAAGAACTAATATTCTTTTGGTCTTTGTTTAATTAAAAGCCTATTTCCAGTGTATTTAACAGTAAAGGGAAGACTTAGATTCGGAAGACTCACAGCTGGCTAAAAGTAAAGACTTGCTTTGCAGGAGTCCAGGTTACCAAGTTGTGGAGTCAAGACTGGCTCCTCGCTGAAGCTTTCCTGCCGAGTCCCAAAGGGTACACATACTGCTTTCCTCTCTGTGCCAAATATTTCTCCCCTGTGTAAAACTTGGATAAAACTCACAAATATCACCAGGTTTTTGTGATCCATCCATCACCACTGGTCGAAAACTACGGGCAGTGAGCAAAATGATACTCAGAGACCTTCAATATAGGACCAACAAACCTATTCAGGTTGTTTTCTGATGCAGGAGATAAGAGCACTTTCCAGTAGGTTGGTTGGGTTTTTTTTTTTTTCACTATTCCCTGGCTTCAGGATGAAGGTAGGAGCAGATAATAATATTGTAAATCTGTAAATGTTGGTGTTCCAGGTACCCTAAACGGTGTTGTGCTTCTAGCAGGATTGAAAAAAACAGCTATTGCTGAAGATGTCTGTAATATTATCCAGTTCTCTAGGCTTGGTGTTTGTATTTTTGCTTAAGCAAGCTACCGAGTATGGGGATATTATCCTTTTTGTTGTGACCATATCAAGCATTACACTTCCTTTGTGACAGTGGCCCAGAACTTCTTATTTGACCAAATTGTGGTCAAGTCAGTTAGAAGTGAGAGGGAAGTGCAGTGTCGTGGCTAGCCTGAGGGACAGGAAACTGCAGCTGTTTTCTGCTTGAGCCCCAGCTGCCCCAATAGCATGTACACAGCTGGGAATCCTTAGCAAATGGCTTCTTTTCCAGACATTTGACTGAAACTCAGTCCTTGGTATTCAGTGTGTAACAATGGTAATCAATATAAACGTTTTATTTCAAAGGTGTTCTTGAATGGCCGTTTTGGACAAAACTCGTTGTGGTGGCCATTGGTTTCACGGGAGGCCTGGTCTTCATGTATGTGCAGTGTAAGGTTTATGTTCAGCTGTGGCGCAGGCTGAAAGCCTACAACAGAGTGATCTTTGTTCAGAACTGCCCAGACACCGTCAAAAAACTGGAGGAGAAGAACTCTTCATCCACTCAGACCTCGGACATCAAGGACGCGGTGGTGGTGCCAGTAGTACAGACAGGTACAAACTCTCAGCCGGCAGCTGAAGAAACATCCGAGGTCATGCCGGTTTGACAGAGACGGCATCGTTTCTTCCGCCCAGAGTGAGACCTAGTGTTTTCTACGCTGCAAATGCTAAAAGAGAGTAGAAATGACTGTGCGTGTTTTTAACTGAAAGAAAACAAACCAAACCAAAAACCACACAAAACCCCCAAAACTCTACAAGAACAGATCCAGCAAAGCATCTCGTTACTCTATGAAATGTGACTGTTCGTGTGGTTTCTCAACTAGTCAGCAAGTGTAGTGAAAGTGGAAGTGTAGAAAGTGCGCTAGAGAACAGGTTTAACAGACGCTGCCAAACCATTGTGAGAAGAATAATGTTTGAGGGGTTTGTTTTTTGTTGGTTGGCTGTTTTTGGTTTTGGGTTTTTTTTTATAATTGGATGGCTGGGAAAGTAGAAACAAACCAGATAAAATCGTTTTGTTTACAGAAAAAAAGAACCCAACCCCTTTCATCTGTTTGCTGCTGAAAGTTGTGTTTGCTATTTATCTTCTTAGAGATACACTTCAAAAGGGTACCAGTCCAGTTACATGCATTAAGTGAAATGAAGCATTAAGAGCTGTATCCCAGCACTCACTTTTTAAGCCTCATACAGCAACACATGTTCACGTGGCTGCAGTGGAGCCCTCAGTGTTTGGGCAGCTGTGTCAGCCAAGAATATTTGAAACATTTGAAGTGTGTAGCATTGATTTGAAAAGGAAGCGATTCCAACCGGTATAAACTCATGTCTCCGTTAGCTACAGATTTTAAGTATAGGTGTCAGCAAAGTCAGTACAGGAAGGAGAGAATGTGTAGATAGGTGTTTAGAAAGGCAGCTCGCCTATTTATTTTACTTTGTAAGAGTGAATGAGACAAATTGGATGGACAGTTTTGAGGCAGAACTGTAAATGAAGAAAAGCAGTTTACTGCAGAGTCACACAAAAGTAAACAGCATTATTATCAAAGGTCTGAAAAATGACACAGAGGGAAGATGGAAGCCATTTTTGGTTTGATTTTGTAAGATTCAAGATACAGAAAGGCAGACTATACCTATGTACCTTAAGAGAACATCACCTTTTATCTCCTTGTTCTAGGAAGTTAGGGTTTAGGCTTTCCCTCTGTACAGATGAACATGAGGTGTTAGAGATTGATCGGTTCAGTTGTTAACTTTGTATTTTGAGCATTCTCATATGAAAGATGATGTGTGACTAGCATTAAAAGGTGCAATACGTAAGTGAATGTGGACATAATGCTGTGTGAATTATATAGAAAGAGCCAATCTTGTGATTCATTTTTCATACCTGCAATGTTTACCACCAGGACACGACAGCAGCTGTTGTCTTGGAGTGGCCATGTACTGGCAAGGCTGAATGTAATGTGTATTTGAAAAGAAAGTTAAGAGTTCTTTTGGGATCTTGTATTTAGGTAAAGGAGGAAAAGCAAACAAGCAAATAAAGAACCAAAGTAAGGAGGATAGGAGAGAAGAGGTTCACTCAAAGGGGGAAATTTGCCACAGTTACAAGTGATCTAGATTTCTACAGAAGCCTTGCAATTCCTAATAGATTTCCTCTTTACGTGCTGAAATATCTACAAATAAGTGACAGAATCATCCCATTCTTGCAAGTATCCAGGCTGCTGAAGCTAACGTGTATTGGTGTGTATATATATTCAGCACTCCTTTGTGAATGTGTTCACTGGCTTAAAGCTCAGGGAATACTGGAAGTAGCAGTATTAGCAAGAAATGTGTCTTTTATTAGACCATTATGGTCTTCTGTGTTGAAACTGCTCATGTAATTTGGCTGTGACTAAGTGATCGTCATCTGGCTAGACAGTACACACACAGTCTTGGTGCTTGAACAGGCGCTAAATACGTATTACTAATTTGCTCCAAGTTTCTCCAGGTGAGTTAGATTCATCTTCAGGCTTTTTCACACAACATGCACTTTCCCTATAGAGTGACTTTCCAGTTACACAATTGTGAATTGGGATTGTAGCTTCTCATTTAAAATGACAGACCAGGAACCAAATTGTTTCTCTTTGTAATTGTGGAGACCTCAAAAGGTCTTCAGAAAAGGATGATGGCACTAAGGGAGTGGGAATGCCTCCTAACTGCATGTTTAAGAGAGTCTGCAGAAGCATGGGTTTCAGAAAGTGTAAATTTCATGGTATCTGAAGTGAGACTCTTAAAGGAGCAAGGAACGTTATGATGGAAGATAATTAAGAGCTTTCTGATACAATCAGAAAGTTTCTTACTAAGTGACAGTAACGCTGCTGCTTTAGCTAGCTTATTCTGTGACCTGCTATAGCATTGTGACCCCACTGAAAGGACTTTATCCTCTATTTTGACAGTTTCCTAGAGACTAATTCATGTTGTTTTCTTCCTTGAACAAGTATAAAATTCAACTCAAAGAAAAAATGACCCGACCCTTCCAAAAGCAGATTTGTAGCACTGAAAAAAGATTACTGTACATTTTAAGAAATACAGTGGAGATGGAAATTTTTATACTAACAACTTCAACACTGGTTTGGCACTCATCTCAACTACATGTACAGCTGAGCTTACAGTGAGTTAAATGTAAGAATGGAGAAGGACTTCAGATGAAATTCTTCGTTTCCCTTTGAAATATTAATATGGACAGCAGGAAAAGGAGATGGAGGCAAGGTAGCAGCGAGAGAGATTACAGCAGGCACGAAGTAGCATTTTAAAGCATTACAGTATTAGCCAGTGCATCCCTGTCCTCTTCTAGGTGCACTGGATATTTTGGAGCTTTCAGACATTTCCTGCAGGATTGGAATTTGTGTCTGAAGCAGGCTGCAACCTCTTCAAGAGGGCAAGGAGCTATTCATGCCTACATGCCTTGGATACAGGTCTGCATGAATAAGGATGGTGAACAAATGCAGGCACTAGGCAGCTCCGCATCAACCAGTGTTTTCTTATTCCCACACAAAGCACAACTTTCTGTAGCAATTTCAGTATCCACAGGATAGTTTCAGGATACATTCTAAGACTTTTACATGAAAATTGATATGGTAAATAAAGATCTGCATCAAACTGCCTATGTAGCCACAGTGCATCTCAGACAAGTATGCTGATGGTGGAACTTAGCCTAGCTAAACCCGCAAGGGCAGAACCTTGCTCTCAGCTGCCATTACCAAGAAGAGTTTAATCGGCATTCTTGTTTAACTTTAAAGCTGTAATGACAGTAGGTAGAGGTAATCTGGTGTCAGATCAGATAGAGAATTTTACACAAGGGTTTTACTCCTAATCTGTGAATGTGCATCTTTCTTTTCCTGTTTTAAGTTTTAGGCATTATAAACTTTATTTCAAACTGGCGTAAACATACCACATCTATCGTTAAGCATTAGGAAGATTCTCAGCTAGCCCAGCTGTGCCATTCACACGCTGCTTTATCTGAAGGCAGTGTTTCTTTTTCTTGTAAAACTCCCCAGAACTAGAGCAAACCATTGGTAATTTCTAATAATGCAAAGAAACGCGCTCTGTGATGAAAATGTTTTGCTGTGTACAGTATTTGGAACTACAAGTTTGTGTTACTTAACTCCCTCTCTTTTGCAAAAGAAAAACTGTATGTTTCTGTGGGTGAATGTGTACTGAAAGACAGAAGGTAAGGGAAACAAAGTAATATATCTGCTTATTGTTGTGGAAAAAAACTGTATTTGTATTAAACAAATGACCCAAATTACTGTAGTTTTTCTCTTTGTCACTTTGTTATACCTACTGCCACAGAGTGGCTAGTTTTGAGTACCGCACCTGGGTAGAAAGCTCAGGGACATACCTCACACTACAAAACTACTTGAAAAGAACTGTGGTGGTTCAACATGCAGAAAGGCAGGCTGCTGACAGGCAGATATTAGGGTTTTTTTTCCCCGCATGGGTATATATGGGGTTTTTCCACACCTATTTTTCACGCCTTTTTTTTTGGCGCACGCCTATATACAGGGCTTTTTCCTGCCTTTTTTCGCTTGTGCCTATACATAGGGGGTTTTTTTGCGCCTCTTTGTGCGTGTGTATATATAGGGTTATTTTCACGCGCGTTTATAGCGCGTGCGTATGTATAGGGGGTTTTCACGCCTCTTCTCGCGCCTTTCTTTCGTGCACGCATGTATGTAGAGGGTTTTTTGCGGCTTTTTTCATGCGTGCGTGTATATAGGGGGTTTTTTGCACCTTTTTTCCTGTGCCTTTTTTCACTGTGTGTATGTATAGGGGTTATTTCGCGCCTTTTTCCGCGTGCACATATATATATAGGGCTTTTTTCGTGCCTTGGGGTTTTTTCGTGCCTTTTTTCCTCACCTTTTTTTTTGCAAGCATGTTTAAATGTGTAGGGGTTTTTTGTGCCTTCTCCCTCCCCCTTTTTTTTCCTGCAGACATTCCAGCCACCGGGGTACCTGTTGTTTACATACTAATAACATGCGTTGCTGTTAACAGGAAAGGTAAAGATTTCCCACCGCAAAGTATTTCTAATAGGCGTCTGGATCCTGACTGCTGTATGACCAGGAAAAAGGTACCCAACCGGTTTGATAGCTATATACTACAACTGCTTTGTCAGCTCAGAAGCCTGCATCTTGAAGAGAAGGTACAGTTTGAGAAGTAAGGACACAACGAACGTTTTAAGTATTTATTTATATTAAAAAAGTTTGATCCAGTAATACACATCTTTAGAGAATAACACATTGTTCACTCTTTACCACAGGTAGAGAGCGAGCTCTTAAAAATGCAACTAGCAAAGCCTTTGCAAGTATGGTTAGAATCTCTTTTTGTTTCCAGTGATAATTCAAATAGGCTTCTTACAGTTCCCTTCAGTGGTTTCAGCTCTTGAATCAGCTGGTGCTCATTAGGCCATTTCTTCTGCTTTATTCAATTCTTCTTTAGCTTCCACATCTGCCACCTCAGGGTGACTGCAAGCAGCATCGCTAGCCGAGAGCTTTCTCATTTTGATGTTTGGCAGTTTCCTCAAATCACCATCCCATTCTCTTAAAGGAAGACAATTTCTTAATGGTAAGTTCTGATTATAAATAACTTGGGTCACTCACTGTATGACTACAGTTACTGTCTGCAATCTCATTTCAGGTAAGAAAACACTGGAATGCAGTTTATCGATAAATCTATGTCTTGAGCCTTAAACACTGGCAGTGAGTGCTAATCCTTTCTGTGTAAATCAGTGAACAGCTGAGGTGAGAATTTTAGGTAAAGGGAGAATGTTCTCTAGGAGTACTGAAAAAACAACATGTCAAATTCAGTAACACTGGTTTGCATAAACAGATTAGAAGTGATAATAAGATAACTTACCTGAAAAGTTTAAGATGCTTTCTGTTCATAATGTCTGGGATTTCTAGTGTGAATGAAATTAAATTCTATTAGCTGTCTTATATTAGTCAATTGAATCTCATTTCAAAGAAAGAAATGGGAGCCAAAGGGCTGAATGTATTTCAGAGATTAAAAGATCCAGAAAATGAGGATTCATATTATAAAGTTTCTAGAGCAATATATAAACAGGAAGATCTCTTATTGCTAAAGAAAAGGAAGCAAACTTATTATCTATGAACTGTTCCAGAATTCAAACATACCAGTTACAGAAAAACCAATCCTGACAAAAGATAAAGGGAGGGTGCTTCCTTTTCTCTAAACTGACACACATATGAGCAGACATATGGGTCAGATCTCCACCATCTTTTTTCTCCTTTTCTTCATCCTGCCCCTCCCAAAATCATCTGTATGGCATAACTACCTTTAAAGAGGGAAAATAAAGATAATGCCTAAGAAATGTCACTTAGATTCTAGCCCTGTGAGCAGGAGGAGGTGGTGTGACCACAGGATTATTTCTAATGCTTTTAGATACCTATTCCATAGCCTTCAAAGAGTTGTCTTTCACGTTCTATGGTCTGCTTGATGACAGTTTCCCGTGAACCATGCTGTCTTCCTTGTCTACCTTTAATACTGTTCTGCAATTCGATCTGCTCCAACTCAGCATTGAATCGACACATGTAACTGAAAGAAATAAAATGCATTGATGCTAGATGTAGGCAGGCAAAACTTCTGCAAAACAGAATTGCTTTCATACATCTAAGAAGTTATTTTACTAATGGTATTTATTTTCTAAATGAGTCAGAGCTGTTTTGTAGATTTGAGCTGCTACTTGAGTAAACTACAGCTCCCAGAAGGATTAGGGGCTTTTTGTTTGCCTTTTTATTTAAACCACGTTTGCATAAAACAAAACTCCCACATTATTATGACTCAACTGCTCTGGAAGACCAGTGTTAAATTTAAGTATTCCTAACCTTCAGTTGCTGAATTCCACCATCTCAATTTTTAAAGTCAAGTCTTTGGTATGTGTGCTACATCATCTCACAAACACCCAACACAAATCTAAACCGTAAGGTTTTGTTGCCTTGGCATCGATTATCAATTCAGGAGTTTCATGAGTGTAGGAAATGTCAGAGCCTCTGAAAGGGAACTAGTATCATATAGCTGTGCAATAATACATGATGTCATTCAGCTACCAGGTGGAAAATGGTGATGAGTCACAGGCCTATACAGCCACCAGCAGAGAAAGTAAGAATTTCTTCTCAGCAGATTCAATGTTGGTAACAAAACTGGCTGACCAGAGTACTGTTTAATCTTCTCAGTAAAGAAAATGAAAACTAAATGAGTAAGTAGAATAAAACCTGTGTGTTTCAGAATAACCAAGCTACTGCTGTCTAAAGCACTGAGTTCTGTGTGTCCTACAAAAGTGGAGATATACTTAAATAATAAGAAAAACCCAACAACAATGCATGACTTCACTAATTCCAGCGTGAATATATACATCTTTCAATGTATAATTAACATTAGGGGCAACACAATCAATTACTTGATATTAAGAGCAATATATATTCCTCCTCTGAATCACCATCACTTTACAGATCTTATTTAAGGACATTATTTTAAAAGACAAATGAAGCTTTTTAGTCCAGTTTTTAACACCAGTCTTACTTCTCAATTAGTTCGGCAGCTTCCTTCTTGGTGTACTCAATTTTAGTGGGGTCAAGGTGACTTTGAAACCACTGCAATTTTTCTCCTACAAGAATAAATATTAATGATTATTAAATTATCATCACTGCAGCACCAACACAGACTGAAGTTCTTCAGAGGTTTTAAAATCACTTTTCAAGATTTTGAGTGGTGTCATAGACACCGATATTGTGTGTAGCAGGTATGAAGGTAGCTGTGGTAGGGACACTCTCCCACCATTTCAGCTGTATTTTATACCTTCCTCAGTGAAGAAAAGATGTTATGCTTTGCTTTACTAAAATATCACTGCATCAGTTCCTCCAGATGGAGGAAGGCCTCAAGGGGGAAAAGCCAACACAATGGCTGAGCAAGAGTTCTGGTCATCGCAATTTTTCAACAGATGAAACTGATAAGGTGCAGTGTCAGTCATATGAAAGAGAACAAAGATTCCTGGTTGCCTCTCAAAGTTTTGTATTTATTTGGTAGCACCATCTATCTGTTAACCTACCCATATCACCCCCTCTCACAGGCAATTGTGGGGACAAGTACAATAAATACATGTACAGAGGCACAAAACATTTTTGGTCTATATTGCCCTCTTGTCATGTACACTGATTAAAGATTAGACCCAACTTCACCCCTCTGTGTACTACCTGAGTGAACTTGAGTCAAGTATCTTGGCATTTCAACAAAATCTATTTTGAGATTACAGAGTCAGAACATAGACAGAAACTCTAATTAGAGTTGGTGAAACTTAAAATTATGCTAGAAAGTTGATAGTGTATGCAGTGATTGATGTTTCTGCTCACCAATGATACTCAAACGCAAAGCTTTGTCAGTCTTCAACCTAGCAGAGAAAAAACAGGTTATGTTAGCCATGAATGAGTACCACACAAAGAGTCATCTTCATGTTCTTTCTCCAAAATCACTTTTTTATTCCCTTGTTTGGGCAGAAGATTCTTCAAGATGCATCTCATAACTAAACACAGTTTCCTTTCCTGTTTATGTTAAACTCTAAAACTGCGCAGTTTCTGAGGAACATTTCAACTCTTATCAGCAGTTCCCAATTTAACACCTTCAGACATGTGAGTGTTGGGCTCAGCTCACCTGGCCCATTCAAATATGAGTGGAGTTGGACAGAAAATGCTTTAGGTTCAGTTTAATAACTTTCTAAACAACCAATCATAGCACATCAACTAGCAAGCTGAGACAGAAGGGAAACAAAAGGCCAGTCTGCTCCAGCTATCTTTTCCTTCTGTGGAAGGGGGAAGCAAAACTTAAAAGCAGAAAAACAAACTTGCTCTGAAACAGAAGGAAACCACCAAAGAGTTAACTATTCAGTTTTACTCAGAAGTCTCTCTTCCACATGAAGGCTTTTGGGCTCTCTTTTCTATGAACTCAGCACTTCAGCAGAAGCAGCCAGACCCTAAGCAGGATTCTTATTAAATCTGGGAGTAAAGGCAAACTGGGTGACTAAGCTTCATGTGAAACCACCAGCATCAGATTAGAAAACAAAAAATGCTGCCATAAGAAGAAATATAGGGACAATACCAAAACTCCAGTAGCAGACCTATACATTTTGGACAAACTAATCTCATGAGTGTAAACCTGCCAGTTCTCACGGCCCAGCAGCACTCGGTTACACAGAGCTTTCTGTAATCTTAAGGTTTTATCGGCCTTAACAGTCCCCTTCCACCACCACCCCTTCCCCACCCTCAAAAAAAAGGCATGTACTGTGATGCTGTCCTTTAGTCTGCACACAGATTTTGCCCAGCCAACTTACTTTTCTTTCTTCTCCTGTTTATGTGCTTCCCTTGCAAGCTGTGCAGCTTTTCTGCTGTAAGGATGGATCACTTTTTTCTCTTGCTTCCCTCCTTGGGTTTTTCGTAACTTTGGCTGAAAAGAAATCAAAGATGCTGCATGCTACTAAAGTAAAGCAGAAGATTAAAGGGAAGACAGGAGCACACACCATGGTTAAAACTAAAAAAGTCACTCATCAGTATTTCAGAAAGCCCTTAGCTTACAGTAGCAGCTTATGATGTCACTCTCAGTAACAAACAAAATCACTTGAACGTGGTACAGGCTGTAACAAAACTACTACTGGCTCACAGAAAATGCTGTCAAAAACTCTTAAGTAGTAACTACTCAAAATAGCTATTTCCTAGAACCCTGCAACTAAGAAAGAGGATTACCTCTCTGTACCTTTGCAGTAAATGTCCCCACTCCATCTGATTGTTGCACCTGGGTCTCTGACAGAGGCCATATGTGATTTCTACGAGCTACTAAAAAGGATTTTTTTGTCCTCCCTCACAGACCATGCAAGGGCCTCACAGCAGAAGGAAGGCAGAGGCTTTCCTTCTCTAGCCCTTCACGGAGCAGAGATGCAATACTATTCACAAATTTTAAAAGAACTCTAACACTACTTTAAGTTATGCTTATTTTTGGTGTTCACCTGAAAGCAAGGAAGCTAAAAGTGCAAATGTGATACAGGAAACAGCAATTAGTAAACAGAGACTTTACCTACTTTAGCATCAGTGTTTACAATTGGAAGCGGGGGGGGGGAAGGCAAAGGCAAATTATCCTGGACACTTAAAGCAATTTCCAGAGGCACCTTGCACTAGTTTAACACGTTAACTCTGCTCCTCACTTCCTCCTCCCCTCGACCCGGAGATGCTCACTAGCAGACAGCCCCAGGCCCGGCCTCAGCCCCCCAGCCCCCGGCTAGGCCTAAGACCACGCGTAACCCTCCGGGAAGAAAAGCGCCTACGCGACAGGCAGGGTCACTCGGGGCTGTCCCCTTCCCCCCCGCGACGCCTGTCGCTGTTACATGCCAACTCAGTTTTACCGCCAGTAACGGCCCCCACGGCCGCCTGCCGCGTTCCGGGAGAGCCACAGCGGACTCCCAAGGCCTCTGCAGGAACGCCGATGGGGCCTCTCCCTGCGGCAAGGAAAGGGCCGGGAGCCCCGCGGGAGCATCCTCCGCGCAGCCCCGAGAAGCGGAGACTGTGACGGCTGCTGTCAACCCTGCCCCTGATCCCCATGCTCATCCCCACGGCACGCACCATGGCGAACAGGCCTCCTTCCGCCGAGGCGGTACACCAGCCGGAACGATCCGGGCGGGAAGCGAGGGCTGCGCAGCAGGAGTTCCGCGGCGGGACAGCGCCCGGCGCCACCAGACTCAGTGACGCTTACAGCGTTTCTTCTTGTGAAAATGGCTGTTTATTCCCCCGCAAACAATTTTCTCTGAGATCTGTGGAAAGAAGTGTCGCCTATCAGGTCTCAGGGTGTTTTCTCCAGCCCCTCTAGCACACTTCTTCGGGTGTCTAATAAGACACCCTAATAGACTGAGACTAAGATCGTTTTCTCTTTTGTTCTTTATACTGACTTTCCCCCCCCCCTCTTTTTTTTTGTAGACTTGGAATAGACTTTCTCATTACTGCAATCAAAGGTCGTCACGGTATTATGCACAGCTAAAACAGACAATGTTTTTTTCACGAAAACAACCAGATTTTGCCATTTGACAGTACAATCAGCAGTCTGTGTCCGTTTAGGTACATGAAGTGTCCAAGCTATTTAATTCACACTAATTAATAAGTGTTGTTATTAAATAATGAATTGCTTGGGCGAGTATAGAAGTACATAGATTAATTTGAATTTCACACTTTCTTTTTCCCTGATAGTTAAGGCCAGTCACCTTGGCTGATTCTTCCCTCCTTTGGTTGACAGGCAGCTATTCATCCTAATGAGCTTCTGGAAACAAATTGTATAAGCAGAAAAGCAAAACAGATCTATTAGTCAGACTGTAAGTTTGATACTGCAAAAATTACAAGGAAAAAAAAAAAACCAGTTCATCTCCTTCTGATCTTCTTTTAAATTCATTTTTCTTTAATTTCCCAGAGGAAATGGGGAGGATTTCAACATGACATATGCCACCCCGCAGTCTCAATTAGTTTACAGTGAAACAATGCCAGAGCAGGGAGATACAGCTTTACTGCATGGCATCACGTGGAATCTAGGAGCTAAATTATCCTGCCACTCTTGTCTCTAATGAGCTCTTAAAAAAAAAAATTACAACACAGTAGTGTTGTACTGAAAAGACTAAGTGTTTTATGAGATAAAATAAACTGGAATGGAACTAGCTTTCTTGGCCATACTTAGAAATCTGAGGTTTGCTTCATGCACTACTCCACTGAAACCAGTTGTTTCCAGAGAAGCAATGAGCCCTCTACTACTGGTGTCATTTCAACTTACCTTTACTACCAGGTGATTTCAAAGGCAAAAATATGTTTGTTTACTTTATTTAAGCAAAAGATAACAGTATAAAAAACCCCAGTGAGTAACGAAAAAAATGCAGTCCTGAAGTCTGTTTCATATGAAAGCGTTTTCCTAGCTGTCACTTTGAATCTTTACAGCACATTTCAGTCACAGCAGCCTCAGGATCAACTTGACTAGCACTGCTCTACCTCCAAATATTACTTCTCCCAGTTGGCCTCTACATTTCCTTTGTATCCTGGATTCTAGCTGGAACGACTAAAGCTAGAAATAGCATTTTTGATGTGCTTTGCTGTTATAAAAGAAGCAGAGGTGGTAAGATTTTGTATTAGGTCATCTGAGATGGGATCTAGGCTACATATTTGTATAAAACTTTTCCTTTTAAACTGGGAGACCGTCTTGTATGTCAGCTTTTTTTTTTGAGCTTTTCAAGACATGACAGTGCTACTGCAAGCTGAACTGGGAATGCTTGTCTCTGAACCCAAAAAAGGTTCTTCAGCACATGAATTCTCTGCTCCTGTTTTCCTTCTTGGTGAGGGGAACAGTTGTATTCTAGCTGCAAACTAGACCTTCCCTTTTCAGGCAGAAAAATGTACATTGTGAAACACTTGTTTTTCTAACTGATTGCAGATTGCCTGGCATAGAAGTCAGCTACTGTGTAACAGCTGGATATAGCTTTTCTGACTCACTGACCTTGACTCTACCTCACATCTTAATCAACCATGTGTCAACATCAAGAGCAAAGCACATATACTGAACTCCTTCTTTTCTGAACATTTCTTCCCCTGGCAGTTGCTACCCAGCAAACCTTTATCATCTCCACACAGACCCTTCAGAGAAGCCAACACAATTGAAGCAACTGGGCAGAAAAGCAGAGCCACAAACCTCTCTGAGGTAACCAGAGCCACCTTGACAGTGGTGGTGCTTTTAACCTGGATAACCTTTCAGCTGAGATCAATTTGGTGCAAATCAACAGCAAATTCGTTTTAGACTGCCTGGGGCAACATTGCCTCACAGACAAATACTTGGGAAGCTGTGTTTTGAGGAGTCTCCTGCTCCCTAACACCTGGGGACTACCTGATCTCTACCCTAAATGCTGACGGTGTTGGTTGCCTCTATATATCCTGAAGCTCTCAAACTAGGAACTTAGCTTTTAGCATGTAAGTATTCTTATTGCATTGACATTATTTAAACTTCCTTTTCCTCTGAACTGAGATGCTGTCTTGCATCTTACACCAAGCTAGACTTAAGTGCACTTGGTAGTTCATTGACTTAATCCAATTTGAACTTAAAACTAATGTTTTTGGGGCCTCAGAAGTGGTGGAATAGAAGGTCACAGTGTTCTTAAAGTTACTGTAATAAATGAGCCTACATTATATATGAAGGCAAGCAGGAGAACAAACGTCAGTGAAAGAGACTGCATTTTTCAATTCGGTGTTTCATCCTAAGTGAAGTGCTTAGCACATGGAAAGGGGAGAGCAGAGCAGGGGAATAAGCCAAACTTATCTTACAAGTCTAGGTATTAAGCAGGATACAAAATTAGATCATATTAACTAAAGATGGGGAAAGGTGGATGATAGAAAAATAGGTTGTGTTTAATCTACTCCCTTTCCCCCCTCTTTCCAAGTAATGTGGGCAGTCTGCCTCATACACGTGCTGGCAGTGAAGGAGAACATGCAGAAAAAGGTGTAATTTTGTTTCCATTTAAAGAATAACCTGTGTGCTCAGCACATGCTATCTCTTATTGGTTACAGAAGAAACAAAAATGTGCTTCTATAGAGAGCCTGGCTCTTTGCTGCTCTTCTTAGAGGATCCCAGGGCACCCTTTAGATGTGACAGGATTGCCAGACTCAGTCGTTCCCTGCCTGGTAAATGTCTGTGTGTGTTCAGCCTTCTCAGTAGCTGTCACTGAATGAAGGAATCTTTAACATAGCTTTATTTGAAACACTGCAGTATTTCCAGCAGGGTTTCAATATTAACCATGCCAAATCTGTATGTGTGAGAGTACTTTGGACCTTGTGTTTATTGATAGATACTGCTTTTATGAGAAGTATTTTCCTTGTCTTTCTGCTTCACTTTGTAAGGTGGTCTTTGGAAAATAGAGCCTCTGTTTGGGGACTCTTTCACTCAAAAAAAAAAAAAAGAAAGGAAAAGGATTAATGAACTAAAGAAACCCCAACCCTATGAGCATGTTCTTGGAGCAATAACATCAAAAGCTCTAAACGCTACCTACTTTTACACCTGTAGTATGTGTTATTGTAATCTCTGCTCAGGAAGCAGCAGCTGGATAGAGATAAGCTGCCTTCACCAGGAGAGGGCTCCCGCAGTCTTCTGATAGTACTGAACCTGGCAGCTTGGAGATCCGAAGGTGTAGCTGAAGGAAAAATCCAGGCAAGAGCTGCTCGAATGGGATTAGGATCACCAGTGTGCCATAGATCCCATAAATCTCACACTTAAACAGCTCTGATTTTACTGATTTAACACTTTTTTAAAAAAAAAAGAAAAGAAAAACCAGAAAAATAAAGCTGCTGTTGCAACTCAGCTCTTCCTTAGAAGACTGTTGTTAAACAGCATTTAAATTATATTAGAGAAACCAACTTTGTAAAGAGCAGCACCACCCTTGTGCAGATTAACACCACTGTGCTTGGACTTGCCAAGGAAATCCCAGGGATTTATCAAGTCCCTTCATTTTGGAGAGGTTAATGTGGTTTAATCAGTATTAGGGGAATAGAAATTAATGTTTCAGATAGGAAACAGGATTTTAATTTTTTTTTCATATTGTTTATGATTTTGTGCTGTCCCTCATATAGCCTTATGTATCATGAAATTGTGATACAACCACAGAATCAGCCAGGCTGTGCCACCACTTCTTGCACCTTAGCTCTTAAAAATAAGTGTGCTGAGATCTTTTTATGAATGCTATTGTGTAGTGTAACCAATGCTGTCTTCATCTCTGCTTTCAACAAAAGAAAGCAAAGTTATTTGTGTTTCTAGCAGTGGTTAAATGAATTCTGCTTTTTAGCTGTTGTCTATCATTGTAAATTACAGGTTTAGTTCTGCCTACAGTCTACTGTAAACATTATCCCATGAAGTTCCTGCATGGAAAGTAGAAATCAGTTTATTACAGTGCATGCAGTCATTGCCATAAGCAAATAAAATAAACCATTATTAATTTATTTTATGTTCTTTAAGTAAAAGCTTTGCCTAGCCTCTTTGTTGTTGTTCAGCAAAGTCTTAGTACTGTCATGTCTTTTAGAGACATTCATACCTAAAGGGACAGGTCAGAAGTTCTATTTCAGCAAAAACAGTGGCCAAACTATAGCAAAGAAAGCCTTACCTTTTCTGTATCTGAACAAGGGTTAATGAAATATGCTGCAGATAACCCATAGCTTCTCAGGGAGAGCTTGATCTAGTCAGTCTCTCATTTTCATAGGTCATAGAATCATTCATCATGGAATTCTGTGATTCATTCCACTTCATCTTTGGGAAGCAATTCCTCTCCAAAACCTCTCAGATGGATGTCTTCACAGCTTTCTGGAAGGTCTCCAATTTTAGACTGTTTCAGACCAAGTGGGAAAACATGCACTGCAGAGTTTGTAGTCTCATGTACTGCTTTTTGAGCCACTCTCCTCTCTTCTGTGAAAGGAATAACAGTTGAGGGCCCCTGTGTGCTGCAGGTGTCATGATGTGCAAAGGGGACACTGGTGTTCTGTGTCCCTGAGAGCATCTGGGAACTAACTGTAATTTGTCTGACATAAATGGCCTTGGAGCAGCTTCTCTGACAAATGGACTCCTGCAAAAGCAGGAAGAGATCAACTGTGTCTGGAATGAGCCTCAGTCCTTGAATGATCTTAAGGAGCAACCTCAAGTGGAGCACGCTGCAGCTTGGTTCTGCAGCAGGAATGAGGTTCTGAATTTCACCCACCATGATCTGCAGTGAGGATCAGATGAGGCTGTGCTAGCTGAAATGTGCTCTCATACTCCAGGATATTAATTGAGGGAATGTATCATGGAGGCCTCAGACAATTACCTTTGTGAGATGTGTGTTGGAACTGATGGAGTCTTAAAAAATACATAATTGTTTTGCCTGTATTAGGTCCCAGGAGTTACATAAAAATGAGTTTAATTTTCCTGCAGTAAGCAGCTTGCACTTTTCCCAGTTGTGCTAACACCACAAAAAAACCCCAAACCAGCAGAAAGTCAAGGTTTAGACTGTGTTCTGACCTTTTGCCCAGCTCCTTAATCCTTAGGCCACGATGTCAAAACCCTTATGAATACTAAATGAACCTTAATTTGCTGGAAAGCTACAGAAAGCCAAGGGAATTACTAGGAGTTAAACCAAAAGTGAGACCATCATCTTATTCAACAGAAGTAAATCTGGATGTAAGGTACAAAGGGGCAGTAAGATTACCTGTAGTAGGGATGTTTGGTGCTAGTTTGCTTTTTATTCTACCTCTTTGCTTAGCTATTTTTCTCTAGATTCTGAAAAAATAATAATGCAGATTTATAGTTAAAATTATGATTAATGGTCCTGTGGTCTGTCCTTCAATGGATTTTGTGGCTTTGTGGATCTTACTGAGTCTGAAAAGATAAACAATGGTTTGCTTACCACCAAGTTACTCCTCTGGAGGAATTCTGCACCACAAGTGCCTTTGTACATTATTTTGCTCACAGGGACAGTAATAAATGTTTCCTGCTCAAAAATGTCCAATTAATGTCACATTCAACTGATAGAGACATGAGCTTTCTCCTGCTAAGAGAAAGGAAATATTTGTTTAATTGAATGTAAATGAAGGGCCAACATACTTTACTCTTGAATGTTAAATGTCTAATCTGGTCATTTCCCAGAGGACTGGGTTTAAGCCTTATTATTAAAGGGATCATCTTGATGTGACTACAAGGGCAAAATGAAGCATACATATTTTGTTAAAAAGAACTGCATTTGGACTGTGCCAATGTTTTCTTTTCCAGCATTTCCTACTATTAGCATGTAATGAAGTCACTTCCTAACTTGCAAATATTTTTCCTTCAAAAGCAAGCAAGATTAAGAGAAATTGCATTTCTCACAATGTTTCTGTTTGTACCCTTAATGCACACCTCAGCTCCTTGAAAAACACTGTCTCCTCTTCTTCCTCTTTGCAGTTATGCTCTTGTTAAGGAAATCAGGTTTTTGCCAAAGTTTGTGTCAGAAGCAAGAAGACTATTTTTACCAAAGACATGCTCTATTTTTCTTATTCTTACCTATACATAATGAGATCAAGTTTTACAAGGAGGCCAGGAGATCCTGGTGACCTTTAGAGTAGAGCAGAGGTTGCTAGTACCTCTGAGCTTGCAGAGATTTAAAAATAGGTGCTGTGGCAAGACTCACTGGCATGTGGACAGCATCATACCCTAATATGATGACACAGATTGTCTTAATGGCACAGAATGATGCATGATGAGTGATCACAGGCAAAACTATCCTTAGGAAATGGTTGGGAAGAAAATGCTTTTGTTTTAAAGAAACATTTTAAAATCTATTGTTCCAATATTCTGTACCATTTGTACTCTATAAAATGACATACTGTAGGTTTTTAGGAGATAAAGATCTGCAAAATGCAATAGTGTCCAGGAAAAGAAAATTAAAGTATATGACTACTGGAAGCAAAGAGCAATGGGAACTAGGCTTCAGGAAAATACCTTAATGATAGAAGCAAGGATATTACCTACTGGTATGTAATAAACTCCTGAGCAGACAATGGCTTGGGGAGAAAAAGGTCTCAGAACTGAAACATTATGATAAAAATAATTTGATTGTTTCTCAAAATAAAAGAATTGCTTTCACCTTTAAAGACTAACTGAAAGCCAAGTATCTCAAGGACAAAAATGCACAGTGACCCTCCCCATCCAGTCATTTATGAAAATAATAACTTCACCTCCCAGCCTGGAAAGACTATGTAGGAAAAGCCTGTTGGATTAGAAATCTCAGTGGGGAAAAAGAAATAATCACCAGCTAGTCCTGGGGAGAGGTTTTACAGCTTAAAACTCAGGGCAGAGGCTTTGTACATTTCTGGAACCCCGTGGGCAGAGAGGAGTTATTAAGTTAAGAGTAATCCAAGGGGACTCAAAAGAATATGAATATATATATATATATACACACACACACATACACACACACTCACCCTTTGCAATTGTGCTGTGAAATGTAATATGACTTCCTTAGGGAAGATGCATGTCATTTAAATTTGGAAGGGAAAGTGCTGGCCTGGTTAAAAAGAAGAAGAGGAGAGAAGGGAAGGAGATGCTGAAAACTTTTGTGTTCTCTCCAAAACAAGTGGGTCACCTATAGTAAGTGCAGCAAGCTTTTGCCTCTTGGTATAGGAAAAGAAAAAATCCTGCTGTCTTTCCATTTTCTTCTTCTTTCCACTATCACTTAGAGAGGAAATGAAGGCTTCCTCTGATCAGAGGCACGTTGTATGTTCAAGGGAGCCCACTGTAAAAACAAAGGCATAACTGTAGGCAAGTTTGAGCCTGACTGAAAATTACATAAAATAAGAAGGCAGAGTAAAAATTGGCTAAGGGATAGGTTATACTGGGCAAATACAGTGAGATGGAAATGACCTAGAAAGAACAACTACCCACAGCCCATTCCAGAGAGTAAGGCCATCTAGGAACCAGCAGCAAAGCATCTTGCAAAGACACTGCAAGGCAGGAGTCAAAGAGCTAAGAGCTAACATTTTTCTAATCAACTTCAGATGCTTAATTACTTTAGAAAACAGTCAAAGTTGGTACTGAAATAGTCTCAACAATAGTTATTTAGTAAAGGGTATGCATTTTATTACAGGTTTATGACACTTAAGACTGATATGTCTAAGCAGCCTTACAATTATTACTCATCATATATTCTGTATAATGCAAAAGTACAGATTGCCAATGCTTCAGGTAATGAATATGGTGTTCTGGTCGTGTACAGTGGATGTGATTTCCTACAGGTAACAGACAGAAGAATATTATAGTACATGTATGTATTTCTGCCCAATGCAAGGAACACATGCAGCTGTAGAACTAGCCATTTGCACAACATGCTACTAACCACAACCCAGTTAGACTAACTGAACTAAACAAATTTAGCTTTTACAGCTCTACACATCACTATGCTTGAAAGCCAAACTTTTTTGGTTTATTTTATCCTGGGGCACATAAAATCATGGTATTTGGCAGCATGGCATAAGGGACATTAAATCTGCTTTTATGCTGTTGTTAAGGAACCCATAAAGGATGGGATTCAAGCAGCAGGACATCATACCCAGTAAATGGCATATGCAATAAACTAATTTAAAATGTCTGTTTGAAATCAGAGAGGCATTAAAATCTGTCACAACGTGGAACAGGTGAAGAGGCATCCAGCTGAACCCAAAAACTAAGATTAGCACTGTCAGTCTGCAAAAAACTCTCCTAGATCTCGTCTTAATTCTGATGATGGATTGGGATACTGTAATCATGTCCTGGATCTCTGTGTTTTCTTCTGGTTTCATCTCAAAACAGATAGGTATCCCAGGGATGAATTTACTGGAGGAAGAGAGCTGGCTTTTTTCTGTGCCAGAGGTTTCTGGGAGGTCCCTGGAACGAGTACCCTGATGATGCCTTGAAATAGCTGGCATCACACTTGAAGTCTTTTTACTGTATCTTCTGTGGTGCTTTCTGCCAAAGGCGTAGCTCCATCTGGAGTGGCTGGAGGGCTGCACCTGCATGCTGGTACTCTTAGATGGATGAAGGGTTAGATTGATCATCTCCTTTTCTTCAAACTTGTTTTCCTTGCTCGACAGTCTGGAACCTATGCTCCTGCAGACGCTGGTGTGACTAGTGATCAGGCACGCCAAGGGCAATATATACTGCAGGAACAATAAGGCCATCGTAAAGGCAATCCTGTAGGAATCAGAAGGCCATGACTCAATACACAGGAGCCTGTTCCCCAGTGCCTCTAAATTCAGAGTTTTGCCAAGATCCACAATTTTGTGGAAAACTGGCAGAGGGGAGCAAATGGCAAAGCCAAGGGCCCAAATGGTCACTATCAAGGAATAGCCTTGTTTTGCTGTTAAGTTGCTAGACAGGGGATATTTGATCATACGGTACCTGACTGCAGCAATAGATATTAACATTAAAGTTGAAACCAGAACTGAGGAGCACTGGAGGAAGGGCATTACGTGGCACATGACAGTGCCAAAAATCCACTGGTCAAGCAGGACGGACGTCAGCGTGAAAGGTGAACAAAACAGCACAACTAAGATGTCAGAAAAGGCCAAGTTACCAATGAGAAGGTTTATTATTGTCTTCTGCTTGCGCTTCAAGAGAGCCATCAGTACAAGCAGATTTCCCATAAAGCCAGCCAGACTTATAAGAGTGTACAGCCCAATAAGAAAGTACTGTATGTCGTCAACACTACTCTTATAGTCCTCCCAGGCAGAAAAATTCTTTGTAGTGGCAGAGGTGTCCTTGGTAGGTGTCCTGTTGTTATGGTCTTTGAATCCTAAATCCATTTTAAAGTGCTGCTTAGAACAGAAAGGCATCAATTAGCATCTGAGGGAATGACGATACTGTTGTTAATCAGAATGTAAAGGAACATGAATTTACCTTCTATCATCTCATAGATCCATAGAATGGTCCAGGTTGGAAGGGACCTTAAAGATCATCTAGTTCCAGCCCCCCTGCTACGGGCTGGGATGCCACCCACTAGACCAGGCTACCCAGGGCCGCATCCAACCTGGCCTTGAACACTGCCAGGGACAAAGCAGCCACAACCTCTCTGGGCCACCTGTTCCTGTGCCTAACCACCCTCTGAGTAAAGAATGCAAATGAATTAATAGTGGTGTTATTTTACTGTGAGGGAGATCTTGTATAACTTCAGGTCAACACATATTAGTTTTTTGTAGGTTTTACCATATGGTGTTCAGCACTCTTAGGCTTCCTGCAGCACCCTGGCTGCTCACATGGGACAATGACAAATTAAGATTCTGCATTATGATGATGGCTTTTAAGTAGACTTTGCTGTAGACCATATTGTCACTCTTCCCATGAGGAAGCAGCTAGCTACAAAAGCAATCCATTTGGTTGGTGAGACTACTCATGTGAATTATAACTCATTGATATGAGTAAGGAAATTACAATCACGATCTAGGCATGTGCCTAATCGTGACACGGCAGCAAATTACAGTAACAGCATCTGAAAACATATGATATTTTGACCTAGGCTAGCAGCTGCAGTCAAGACATATTTTGTTGAGACACATCAATATCAAAGAAGCTTGGCAGGAATGACCCTGAAGTCCAGTGTGGGCTCTCCTGCTCCATCCTGCCTGTTCTATGGCTGCCTCCTGCTCTGGGCGAGAGTTGAGCAGGTGCCATCTCCTCCAGCACATGTCCTGATTTCCTGGAAGAAGCCACAACATGGTCTGGCCAGTCCCTGGCTGTGCACTCAGGCCACCACAGGAGTCTGCAGTGCACTGCCATCCTTTCTGGATTATCTCCCTTCAGTCACAGTTTCAGAGCAACAGAAAGACAGATGGCAGGAGCAAGGTTATAACCTGCTGGTTTCAACAGAGAACTGCCGTCCTGATAAAAGTGCCCTTTGCAAAATGCCCAAAGAGAACTTTATTTTCATTTTGGATGTATGAAATGGAAGCAGAATTTTTCCCCAAAATTTCAAAAATCACCAAGTGGATCTCTTGCTCTCCAAGCTTCCTCTCCTGCTTAAGAGGAAACAGTTGCTCTCTCAGCTTGAGTGGGACTGGCAGTAAAGATGCAGACCAAGGTGATTCCCCCAATATCATTGATCTTCAGCCTCCAAACTGGTATTAATATACCACTGATTTCACAGGGCTGTGTGCACTTACTGGCATTTATTTTCCTGCTTTGTTGTAACAGCTGCTTCTATTATGGAGGATTCACTCACTCTCCCTCTTGCTGGCTGGTCAACCCCAATGTGGCATGTGGCTGTAGCTTTCAGGGAAGTGAGGATTCCTGAAAATCACACTGTGGGAATAGAATTAAATAATGTAGCCTCTTTTGAAAATGTTTCTCTTATTGGAAGTGTATTTCTAAACTGAATGCACCACAGTGCCAGGGCGTTCTTGTGCCTGTTCTCAAGATCAGATTTAATCAAGCTGAAGGTAACCTGATGGAGATTTTCCAGCCATCATCTCCAAAACCTGGATCACTTTCATCCCCTACATCAATCAGTCAACCAAATAAAGGTCCCCTCTCTGTGTTCCTAGACTGCATACGCTTCTTGAGACTGTGTTCAGCTGCACCTGTAGAAGGTCACCCCCTGTGAGCTCTATCTGGGTTTGCTTAGCTCTCCTTCAGTTCCAATGGGATGCTTGAGCCAGGAGGCTAGGCTGCACAAGGCAGGAGGGACAGCAGTTTAGTGGCAGGATCCAAAGTGGTTTTGAATATTTAAGAAGCAAATGAATGCACTTAACTCTAAATACAAAGAGTACTTGAAGTTACCTTTTACAGTGAAGTGCATTTTAAGACAACTGATGTACCATGATCTTGAAAGACCTCAAGTAACACCTCCTTAAATCATGTTCATTTGTCATATACCTTAGTGTGACTGATTACTGCAATTCTGGCTTTCATCAAAATTATGCTTCAGAGGAGTTTTCAACTGGAGTTGATTTAAGGCCTGAGAGTGACAAGAACTTAAACCATTATTCAGGTTTAGCAGATGTACCACATAAGCTAAATGCTAGTTTAATGTGTTTAAAATCTTATCCTTAGTCTCACTATAGCACTTAAGGCTATCATTTAAAACACAAAATTCATCACTCCTAATTCTGGAGAGTGAATAGGCTAGGTATTTCTCTTTCCCTAAGTATTTAAAGGGAAATTTTCAAGACCACAAAAGTTAGGCAGGCAACCATACTCCCCTGAAGGTAATTGTTCTTTCAGAAAATATTCCTTCTATTAGATGAGATACTGATATTAAGGTTTACTCATTGATAAGGGCTTATACACTACAATAGTAACCCCTATTAAGTTGACTCTGACTGGCTGGTCCCTGTATAGTCTAGTCAGCTCAGTCCACGTAAAAGAACAATTAATCTTTAGAGCTGTGAACAAATCACCATCTTAGGAGACCTTTTTCTACCTTAAAACCAGGTAAGGCGACCTCATACAGAGAGGAAGCAAAATGTGAATATTCCTTAAGAACTATAAACTTTCTGCTCTCCTAATGCCGGAGTGGTATCAGGGCTGTATAGAAAATAAAGAAAGTCTTCTAACTCCTACAGAGCTGCACGTAGCTAATATGGCAGGCTGTAACTGCCTGACCACTTAAGCTTAAAGAAAGCATGAGCTCTGTTGTTGCTCCTTGAGAAAGGATGCCCTCACATCATTAAAGACTGAGATAATGTCTGAGCCAAAACCTGCAACCACTGAAGAGTCGCATTCGCAACACAAGCTGGAGATGAAGTGCTGCTGCTTCAATGTTCTTCTTCATTACATGCAACAGCCAACATTACATTTTGGCAACAGCCAAAATTAGTCAGAGAACCTGAGAGAATTAAAAGGATGGAGATTACTTCAGGAGTCCAGAGAAATGGATTTTCACGTGTGTTAATGATGCATCTCTTCATGTGCCTACCTAAAAGAAGAATTGCAACATTATCCTGGAAAACGAGACTGTAGCTTCCCCAGATAGGCACAAGCAACTAATAAGATTATTCCTCCAGCTCCAAGGAAGCGTTATGCAGTCTAATAGGGTATTTGTTGGCCAGAACAGAAAACTTGAAATACATGACTACGTTTTACACCAGGGAGCACAGCAGCTCCTGACTTACAAGGGCAAAATGGAAGAAAAAAACCAAACAAGGAAACAAAACCCACCAAACCGGGAAACACTCTTATTTTTGCCCTTCCACACCTCGGTAGGGAACCACTTAGCGCTGTACGCCCTGCATCACCCTTTCTTCCCTCCCTCCCTTGGCCAGGAGCCCCGGGTCTGGCTGCAGCCGCCGCGGCTCGGTCTGGGAGCAACGGGGTGGCGGCTGCAGTAAAAGCAAACCCATTTCCGCACAGCTGCCGGCAGGGCGCTGCCCCGCGCAAACTTGCGCGGCACTCCCACGAGGGGAGCCGAGCCTTATAAGTCTCACCTCACCTGGCCGCGGGACTTCCTGCGCGGTGGCTTCTTGCTCCGCGGAGCGTTACCTGGGCGGCTCGGGGTTTCGCGGAGGTGGCAGACGGAAGCGGCTGAGGTGCGAAGCGAGGCGGACTGCGCTCATAGCTCCGGCCGGGGCCGCAGTAGGGAACGCGCAGCTCGCTGGGAGCCAGGGCGGGCGCGCAGCCCCCCGGCTGCCTGGCGGCGCATTCTTTCGCGGGTGCGGTGGGGCTCTCCTGCGCCGAAGGCTGGGCCCCGGGGCCAGCTGCTGCAGCCGGTGCCGTGTTCGGTACTCACTCGGGCGCTGGTGGGCTTAGGGCTGGAACCTCCGCGCGGGCGCATTTCGGGAGGCTGTTCCGGGCGGTACCTGGAGCCTGTTATTTCAGCCTTGCCTGGTATGACAATTAGAGTTTCCATGGAAATACAGTAAGCCTGTAAACAAACCCGCGCTAGACGGTCTTTCGGGGATGCTCTCAATATCTGACCCGGAATTCAGGACACTTGCGAAGGTGAAACGTGTCTCGGGACATCGGAAAGTGTGAGCGCAGCCAGGCAATCGCAGAGCCCCTGACCTGAGCGCTCTCTAGTCCCCTTCGCTTTGCCTGGGTGGTATTTATCCTTACTGCTCGACACCTTTTTAATTTTTACCACTATTTTAGAACAGGTGGGAGATGATGGATTTCCCCCAGAACAGTTTTCCTTCCTGAGTTGAGTAACTCACTTCTTCACAGAGGCAAATATCTGAAGCGTGGTTTTAATTTTATCTGGGCCATCAGTGGGAAGGCAGAGTGGGTTTTAAAACAAGCAATATTTTAAGGTGTAAAAATTGATGGGTATGTCATAGCACAAAGCATGAAAAGACAAATGCTGCTGTTCTCTTCAGCATCTACCTTCTAGCACAAGAAGAGTCATTGATCATAGTCCAATTACAGGGCTGCTGGAGAACAGAGTGACGTGCAGGTCTCTGGGAGCACAAGAGGCAGAATCTGACACAAAAATTTAATGACTTTTCCATTTGCCAAGGCACTCCTCTGACAGTTGATATTAACACAGCACTGCAGAAAAGCTGGTAGTATAATTAGCCTGTGAAAGACTATACCATCCAGAGGCAAAACAGCTGGATCAACCTTTTTGGAAAGTAACACTCAAAGTCCAGTTAAGCTCCTTATTTAACTTAGGTTAAAAAATACTTAGGTCTGAGTAAGTGATCAAGCAACAATTAACCTTAATCTTTAGCAGATGAGCTCAGGATGGTGAGGAAGATTGCGTCTCATCTTCTTTCGCTTGCTTCTGCATTATTCACCACCCACTGCTGGTGAATCACTGCATGTGCAAGTGGAGCAGGGGGAGCTGCCAGGTGGAAGTGATGTGCCAATCCATCTCGTCGTTTTAAGACAGTTCTCCTGTTAGTCACAAAGGACATCAGAATTAATCCTTTTTAGGGCTGAGCAGCTGTTCCTAGCATTTTCTACCATCTTCCCACCTAACACTGATGATGGCTTTGAAGTGTTTCACACAGATATTCAATATGAAGATAGAAACTCACCCTGGTTCTAGTCTGTGATGGGAGGCATGGGGGGTAAGACCATCCCAGGGCACCAGTTTGTTTGGGTGTTGAAAATGGAACTGCAGCAGCGATTAACCACGTAATTATTCACAGAGCTTCTTTGGGTTAGTGACATGAGCAGTCAAATGAAGTGTTGTTATGTTTGATGTCCATTGCAGTCATTGCAAAATAAACATGCTCTTAGTCAAACAGAGAATTTGCTGCTAGTGTCATTGTACTCAACAGCAAATGCCTATTTAGTCTGTTGATGATAGACTTCTGCCCCAAGGAGCATGAGCTTCCTTTATCGGTGAATATCCTGAAGAGCAATACAAGGGTTTTGGTGGTACTTGCATTCATTAATAGAAAATGAAAACAATAAAGTTATAAAAACCTTCAGAGAGTGTTTCCTTTCATTTCCATAGTGGTGACTTCAGTTTGGTTTATATACACTAGAAACCACAAGCAGCTCTCCTGGTGTTCTTTCACTCAGTGTGTTTTAAGTTTTGCAGAGGGATTGCGTTGCCTAAACACATGACAATACTTTGCAATGAAAGTGACAGCCTCATTTTATGATACCTTTTCTTTTCTGTTTTTGAGAACTCGGCATATTTTTTCCATGTGTTTCTTAAAAACATCTTGTTCCTTCCTCAGTGCTTTTTCTTCAAAGAAATTTTGTATTCTCTTACTCAAGCCATTTAATTTCCTTAGTTGAGATACTTGTGTTCTGTTTATTGTACTTATTCTCTTTCTGTAATGCCATGGCTTCACACAAACAAATGTACACACACAAACACAGCCTTCCAGTCCAGGGTGCCTTTGATGCACTGAAATATTTTACCTCCTGGAGAAAGTAATGAGAATGGATCATTCCACATCCATAGCAGTGAAGTCCTCAGCTCTACATGTCCTAAAGTGTCACTTCTTCAAATAGAAATGTGCTCTTTATGGGATCTTCATAGATCTCTGCCTGAGTGTATTCACCTTTGCTCTGCTACGGTGGAGACAGGTGCATGTTAATGACCCACATAGGACTAAAGTTCTTGAGAGACATTGCATACAGCCTGCACACACCTTCTGGCTGCTGCTGTTAAAATGTCAGCAGTGGTCCAGCTGCTGGTTTATAGCAACCTTGAGGTATGCCTGCACTTTCCTTTCTCATACACAGGACTGCAGTTACAATGCAGCTGAGCTGAGCTCCTGGAAATACGGTGTAAACAATCGACCTCGCTGCTGGGTTCTGAAACCTTCTCACGAGGCTCATTCTGCAAAAAGAAAGATGTTGCTATCATTTATTGTGTGCAGCTCATTTTTTAGGTATAAGTAATGTAGTTCCTCACTTGAGAGTTATCTATGATGTGACTGTCAACATATAATAGGAGTATGCCTGAAGGGAAGAATGTAAGAGCACGTAACTCCTTACACTTGAAAAATTAATCTGGAGCCTTGGAAGAAAACCCTTCTGTTTTCCACGACATCCAAACTCCTGGTACAGCCTGCAGGCTTTGTTCAGGGCTTTCTCAAAGTGCTACTGAAGTTTATCTGGGTAACTTCTCTTGGACTTCCATACTCACTGGTTTTTAATGTCCATTGAAATAGATGTTCCGTAGCAGTGCTTTCTGTGAGTGAGAGAGCAAGGTAGTTCAAGATCATGAAAGCAGCAAATAGAAAAGCAAATGTTCCTCTTGGATTTTTAGGAATTTGTTCAGTAAACAGTAAACTATCCTCCTATAGCTGGTAGCAGTGTGCAGAGCTACTCAGGCCAGCTGCATTTAAAAAAAGTATCATTGCTGGAAACTGGACTTTTCAAAAGGAACAGAACCCACTACCTTTCCAGCTCTGTAACTCACTGTGGAGATTTGTTCTTCATTTTCAAAGGTCCATTTTCCTTCCAGCTCCCTGGAATTCCCACTGCTCTGTACAAACCTGTACAAACGCCTTTCTTTTTCCATGGGTCATACAGGATGGTGAACCATTTAACTAGAATGAATCAGAAAAGTACTCACAAAGGCTACAAGTGCTAGCTGTTTTCTGGAGGTTTGATGCTTTATTGACTTAATTTGCTATTAAAATATGTTCTTATTGTTTCTAGCTGAAAAACTAGCAACAGCAACTTGGCGATTCTTATGAATCCAGTCATCACTCTCCATGGCAAATACAGAGCAGAAGCTAAAGCAGAGCAGAGTTGTACCTAAAGCCGCCTCGTCCTCTTTCCAACAAAGCTTCTAGTTCCATCTCGAGTTCGGCCAGAAGATGGCAATACTTTGCAGACAAAATGCTGAAGCAGCCAGACAGATTTTTGAAACTGTCTTCCTTCGGAGCTTTTCCCTGCGCTCTCCCCACTCCTCTTTTGTTTCAATATTTAATTGCATTTATTTCAGAATTCCTAGGCAACCCACCTCCAGCTGTGCAATTTAAAGATGCTGTGCCTGCAGTGAGGTTCTCAGGGTCTGCTCAGCAGAACACCATCATGTGATAGCGGGATAAGGTGGAGTTCGTCTTTAAGGGGGAGTCTCCAGCCTTCCTCATCAGTCTTTAGGATCTCCGCTGGAGGAATACCAGAGGATCTTTTCCCTAATCCTTCTTCTCCGTTCAGCCTTCAGAGCCAGCCCCTGAGCAGAGCAAAGACGGGCAGAGCAGTTGCAAGGTGAGTTTCCCCTGCGGTCGCTTTCCGGTGATTCTGGGTGGTTGTGTGCTGCTTAGGCTGCACCCTTAGGTGCAGATGACAAAATCCCAGGGAGAGCTAGGCTCCAGGTTGGACTTGCAAGTGGCTGGGTGAACCATCGGCTTGGGCTGACAGTATTTTGTTCTTCTATTTGAAGAGCTCCAATAGTTTTACAGTGGGTATCCTATCACCTCACAAACACAGTTTTTCACCCTTTCTGTCTGTTGGTGCTAAACTTTTGATCCAAACCCTCCTGGACAATTGGAAGGGTTTGTGTTGGGTGAGACTGTGCCACCACCTGAGGGGAGCTGCACAGGTGTGGGCTCTCCACACCCCACACCAGCACCCAGGTTGGGGAGGGATATCCCTCCTTGCTTGGGAGCTGGTGAGGCTGGTGGAGCAAGGGACAGGGAACAGTGCAGCTGCCCAGGAGGTGCAACTTCACCCCCTCCTGATGTCAGGTCCATTTTGGAGAGGCAGGCAGGCAGGGAGGAAGGACTCCTTGTCATTTACCAGCGCTGCTGTTTCTGCTATGGGGAGAGACAAGGGAAGAAGGTCACAGCTGGTGAGAAAACCTGCCCAGTTCTTTCTTTGCAGGACACAGCTTCTCACCCACTCTGCTTCTCCTGTCAGGTGACAACATCCTGTCAGGTTCCAGGACTGGACTGCCCACATCCTGCTGAGTGATGGTGGAGATCATGAATAAATTCAGATGTGATTTTTTGGGCTAGGGTAAAGTTATACTGTTGGAATTGAGGAGTCCTGGCTTTCTGTCTCACCCACATGCTTTCCCTTTGGGTAAAGCACCTACTTCTGGTTCTGGGTCTGGCTGAAGCAATGCTTCAAGAGGCCCCAGGGGTGGGAGATTCTTTGTTGGATTGGACCCTAAAACAACCTGTGGAGTGGGGAGACCTGATAAATTTAGTTAGCAGAGACAGCAGGTCTGAGAGACAGTGCTCAGGTGCATGCCCTGCTAGGTTGTAAATCAAAGCAGCCAAACCTTAGGCAAAGATGCCTTTTGTCTGAAATCACAGATGCTAACTTTGACAGTAAAATGTCACTCAGAGGCAAGCTACATCACCTGTCACACTTTCATGTAGTGATGTGGTGTTTCTCAAGAGCCAGCAGAGCCTGCTGAGGTGAGCTCTTGATGCCAGTGAGAAGACATGGCATTGACATTGTCATCCTTTGGCTGACCCTCAGGAGCAGCTGGAGATGCAAGTCCAGCCCTTCACATGCTGACTCTGCCTCAGTGAGGAGCAGTCCCAGCCCCAGCATGTGGCTGGTTACAAGAATGTCTGCCACCAGTAACAGATGAAGATGATTCTGCTCGGGAGGCTTGAGTGCTGCTGAGATTTGTAGCCAGTATTATTTAAGACCAAAGCTCACCCACTCAGGGTAACTTTTAATGAAGTACATTTTAGTGGGCAATATTTTTACAGCTTTTGTGATAAGTGGTATATGGAGCTGAGTTTGCAAACCACTTCTGTGTGTTTTAAGTGGCATTACTTTCATTACCATAACCCAAAGTGAAGTAGGCAATATATTTAGCTCATGGGAGATGGGTAGAAAGTTCCAGATTGAGTGCAGCTGAGCGCAGCTGCCACTAATGGCAAGTGGAGACAAAGATGTCAGATTGATTTCTTTCTTTCTTTCCTTTTTTTTACCCCTTCACCTCCCCACCAAACACAGAAGCCTGAGTTTCTCTGATTTTACAAACTAAGGACTTGCAAAAAGGTGGTTATTTAGGCATGCTTGTTTAGGTACAACCGTTGCACAGGTAAAGACATTTTCTTCAGAGTCCAATTTTTTTGCTATTTTTTTTCTTTTCCCTTGTTTTTGTTCTTTGTTTGCTGCACAGCCTTGCTAGCTGAAATTAAGGTGTTCAGAGTTCCTGATTCACCTTTAATTCAGTGCCAGTTCCACCATAGACACTTAGCTGCCCAACATCAAGTGTGTCTATTAGGTAAAAAAAGAATGTAGCAATTTCAGGAGTAATTTTTTCTGCCCTCGTGTTAGTCAGATGGAGTTTTCCCCTCCTTATGAGATGGCTGGATATAATTCCACTTAGAGCAGCTTGAGAAAGGAGACTTTTACAGGTTAAACTCATAAAAAGGGGGTGTAAAACATCAAGTAAAGGCTACATTGATGGAAGACTGAAGTTTCATGAAACTTGTGCAAGTGGGAGGCCTATGGGAAGAGACCAGGAAGGGCTCATGTTTCCCACATGCAGACCTGCATTTTGCTTCTAATTTCTGGCTGTCTTTCCCAGGCAGCAGATCCTGATCCTACCTCAGACTAGGCACTGCCACCACTGTCCTCCAGCGGAGCTTTCCTGGCCACTGGGGTGGCAACTCCCTTCTGCGGGGCAAGCAGCGGTGGCACGGAGCTGAAGCGGGGAGGCAAGCCTGGGTGGTGGGCGTGGGGTGAGCAGCCCTGCTCCTTCCCTTCTCTGCAGGTGGGGTGAGGGAGATGTGGCACCAAGGAGTAACTCAGGCCAGCGTCTCCTGACAGGCTGATATGGGCACCTTTTGAACTCCAGGAGAGGCTCGGATGAAAGCTGCAGTGGCTCTGAACATCATACAGCTGGCTGGAAACAACATGAACGCCTCGGTTCTCGACCCACTGGGAAATGCTTCCAGTTATCTGAATTCTTCAGAGAAGAACTCACAGACCTTGCAGTTCGAGGATGAGGATTGCCATGTGCCTTTGGCCATGGTCTTCACTTTGGCCTTGGCTTATGGGACTGTCATAATTCTGGGAGTGTCTGGGAATCTGGCCTTGATTGTCATCATTTTAAAGCAAAAGGAGATGCGCAACGTTACCAACATCCTTATTGTCAACCTGTCCTTTTCTGATCTTCTAGTGACCATCATGTGTCTTCCCTTTACCTTTGTGTACACTTTAATGGACCACTGGATTTTTGGGGAGGCCATGTGCAAGCTGAATCCTTTCGTGCAGTGTGCCTCCATCACCGTCTCGGTCTTTTCTTTAGTCCTCATCGCCATCGAACGCCACCAGCTAATCATCAATCCCCGTGGCTGGAGGCCAAACAACAGACACGCCTACATGGGGATTGCTGCCATATGGATTTTAGCTGCAGCTTCCTCTCTGCCTTTCCTGATCTACCATGTGTTAACAGATGAACCCTTCAGAAACATAACATTTGATGAATATAAGGACAAATATGTGTGCTTGGACCTGTTCCCCTTGGACACTGCCAGGCTTTCTTACACCACAACGCTTCTAGTGATTCAGTACTTTGGACCACTTTGTTTTATATTTATTTGCTACTTAAAGGTAAGAGAGAATCCTCTGGTAGCATCTATTTCTTTCTGTCTGATGTTTGCTTATCCTTGCCAAGGTGATTGCTGTAGGTTAAATGATCCCACCCCTTTCTCTCTGTTGAATTTCCTGCAGATATACATACGATTAAAACAAAGGAGCAACATGATGGACAGGATGAGAGACAGTAAGTACAGATCCTCTGAAACGAAAAGGATCAACATCATGCTGATCTCCATAGTGGTGGCGTTTGCAGTGTGCTGGCTGCCTCTCACCATCTTCAACATCGTCTTTGACTGGAATCACGAAATTCTGCCTGTCACCACCTGCAGCCACAACCTGTTGTTCCTGATGTGCCACCTCACTGCCATGATCTCTACCTGTGTGAACCCCATCTTCTATGGGTTTCTCAATAAGAACTTCCAAAGGGACCTGCAGTTTTTGTTTCATTTTTGCCATTTCCGCTCCCGTGAGGAGGATTATGAGACCATAGCCATGTCCACTATGCACACAGATGTTTCCAAAACCTCTTTAAAGCAGGCAAGCCCAGTAGCATTTAAAAAAATACATAGTGTTGATGATGACAAAATATAAAGTAGTAATAAAAAATGCTCCATCTGGAAAAGTGGTCGCAGGGGAAAAGTGTCTAAGGCCAAGCACAATTACACAACTAGTAGGAAATGGGTAATGCTTTCCTGCTTTTTCCAAGGAACTCTGATGGTTGTTGCTTTGAAATTACACACTGTGCATTTTTGCCCCTTTTGTTGCTTTAAGGTTTGCAGCAGTGATATCTGAATCTCATGATGTAGTCAGACCTGCTACTGCTGACAGTTTTCATGGGCTGGCTTTTGTTCTGCTCTCTTTTTACAGTTCTGTGATTTGCCACTCAGATGGATTTATTGATTTTTTTTTTTTTTTTCCTCCAAAGAAGTATTTTCCAAGAGTGTCTGTCTAAGACCATTGGAAACAATGTGAACCACAGGAAGGCTGCCACTGCAGAGGATACCCATCCCAGCATAAAATTAGGACATTCTGATCTGAAGAGGTTTTGGGGTTTTTTTTGTTAGGTTAGGTTTGGTTTGGTTTTACTTTTTAGCTTTTTTTTATTGTTTGTTGGTTGGTTGGTTGTTTTTTTTACCTGTCCTTTGGCCAATGTTAAAGTCCTGTAAATCGGTGTAGGCATGCAGAAAATGATTCTGTGAACCCTGTAGAACATGTTAAATGGGGACATGCAGTTGCCTCATTCATAGAGGCAATTCAGGCTGTAATCACTTAGGTTCAAAGATAGGATTAAGAGAGAAATTCTGTTCTCATTTAGGAGAATAAAACTCTACAGCAATTCCACAGAGCACAATAGGATAACTGTAATGTTTCACCACAGCAAATGAAAGCACAAATTAGCTTTCAGTCTCAGATGATTATAGCTGATTTTAATAATACAGGCTGTTTAATTTAAAAAAACCCAAACCCCATTTTCATCTGCCATCACTGACAGGAGTTAGTGCTGCTGGAATGAAATGTACTGTCTATCCCAAGCCTATGAACCATGTAAATCCTCCTTGAGACCTATGTCCAGAATCTAGAGGGAGATGGGACTGTTCACTGTCTTGACAAGGTGTAATTCCATCCTCCCAGGTGACAGTGAAAATCAGGTCTGGGATTAAAAAGCATAAGCTTTAGCTACCTGAGTCTTTTCCTAATAATTATGTATAGCCTCCTAATGTTCTGTGTTCAGATGCAATGGTATAAACCTGGATTATCTCTGAGACAATGAATGGTTTAATCAAGATCTGCAAAAGGAGGATATGGATACAGTTTGGGGTAACTGAGCTTCCAAACTTGCAGTTCCCACAATTGGTTGAAGTGTGGAAACACTTGTCAAACATGCACAACAGAGTTCTGTGTGTTAGTGCTTAAAATATGTATCCTTTAATTACACAAAATATACATGACCAGATCCCAGCTGAGGGAAACTTGCCTAATTTGGCTGCTGTAAATGAAACCACAACTATATCAGCCAGCTGAGGTTCTGTGTCATCCAGTGTACTTTGCTGTGTAATCTATGCCTTCTTGAATAATCAGCTTTACAAAATACAGCATAGATCCAACTTTGTTTTAGCAAGGGCACTTTAAACCACTCTGTCAGAATCTTTAAAATGGAGAGGCTTGAAAATTGGTATAAATATAAATGTAGCACAAATGGAAATCTGGCCTGATATCTTTCTGAGCAAAAAAGGTCTCAGGATGTGATGTCTAAATTTGACATGGAAAAATGCCTAAGAAATGAAAATTATTTGGTTTGCTAGGATTTAAAAGTCAAAAACTGTGCCTTGTGCTGTCTTATAAATAGCATAGATTATTAAAGTAGCAATGTGTTCTTCTGCATTATAATTCCATGTATTTCTCTGCTGGCAGATAATTTAATTAAAAAGGAGGTTTCTGTGGCTGAGAACAGAGAGGGAATGTAGAAAATGAATCATAAGACAGAACTCTCTTTCAGAGCTTTGCCCTTTTGTATTTTACGAGGTTTCCCCCTTTTTTTTGTTGTGACTCTCTATGGAGAAAGTTGCTTAGAATTTGACAAGAGTCTCCTGAAATTATTCCCCTGTGACTTTACAATAGTTTTCCTGTGCTAAGGAGTATGTATTTTCACAGAGAGAGAATGTAGAAACCCAGCCATGTTTCTCTGTTAAGGATGTCACAGTCAGTTTTTCCTACTAAAAAAAAAATCACAGTGAATTTTATGTTTGGGGGTTTTTTTGTTTTGTTTTTGTTTTTCCCCTCATTTTTTAATTTTTCTTCTTCCTAGTGGAGGAAGAAAACAGAATTATTTGAGAAAGCTTCCAGTTAGCTTGCTGGAAGATCTGGATGAGGCTAAATTAGGTATTTATACAGAGCAGATGTAGGAGCAAATTTAGAGGAACCTGCTGGTGCACAGAGACCTAAAACTGGTGTTTCCTAAGATTTGGAGGTCTCCAGTAGGACAGCAACATAATTCCTCCAATGGTCTCAAATCATATAGTCCTCCTGATACCATTTCAAGCTGTCTCCTGAGAAGGCATGTCAGGTGTTTGCCTGCCAATGCCGGCTGAACAAGGTGAGCTCTAAGTAGGAGCATTCCTTCAGCTCGTCCACGTTGAGCTCAGGAGGCATTTGCCACTGCACTGCTGCCCTAGGCTCAGGCTTCTTTTCTGTCTTTCCTCACTTCCCTGCAAAAAGCCTTTCTGAGCCTCTGCTAGGGATGCAGGCTGGCACCTGGTCATACAAGCAGCATGGGGATGCTGCCTGAAATGAGAGTGGAAATGAACACAGCGTAAAGAGGGTTCAACAGGAACCATTTGGAGGATTTCAGAAGCAAAATCTTTGCTCTGTTGAAGAATTTGTTGTAAGGACAAATAAAAGGAGTCTCTATAAGGTGCTGACCTGACATCTCCAAAGACCAGTATTTTTGGTTCTGGTTTCATGACTTGACACTGGAGTCCTCAAAAGCCACTGGAGACTTTCCCCTCCTGACATCTGCTGTCATGGTGGAATCCCAGCCAGCAACTCAGCACCATGTAGCCACATGCTTGCTGCCCAACCCTCAGTGGGATGGGGAAGAGAACTGAAAAAAAACAAACCAGGAAAACTTGTGGGTTCAGGTAAGAACAGTTTAAGAACTCTAGTAATAATGCTAGTAAAGAAAATGAGCAAAAAAAGAGAGAGAAATAAAAGTCCAAGAAAAGACAAGTAATGCACAATTGTTTACCACCTTCTGATGAGGCCCAGACCCTCCTGACCAACAGTCTGCCCCTCCTGGCTAACTCCCCCACAGTTTATTTGGCATGACATCCTATGGTACAGAGTACTCCTTTGACCTATTTGGGTCAGCTGTCCTGGCTGTGTCCTCTCCCAGCATCTTGTGCACTCCCAGCCTCCACTGGCAGGGCAGAGTCAGAAACTGAAAAGTCCTTGACTTAGATAAAAACAACTTAACAACAACCAAAACATCAATTTGTTACCAATATTATTCTCCTCCTAAATCCAAACCACAACAATACACCAGTATGAGAAAGCAAATGAACTTTATTCCAACCAAAGCCAAGACACCAGACTACAACACTAGTCCTCTTTTTCACTTTCAGAGCTCCAGCATGGCTTCTCATCCTCTAAAGGTTAAATTTCTTTGCAGGTTGAGCTGTCAAGTTTCCTGTTTCTCTATAATTTTTCAGTCATTCTGGTTTGATATTTGTTCCTCCTGTGTGCTGTTTTGCCAAACTCCTCACACTTCAGCACATGCAGATTCCTATCTCAAAAGCCTGAAGATGCCTCTTATTCTTTCAGATGGGTGTAACAGTTTTACTGAGGGGAAAAACAGGAGAGAGAGGTATCCAAAATGTATCTTACTATCTATGTACAATAGATTTCATGTCAAATATACAGCCTTAAATGACAAATGTGACTATTTAAAGAAACATTCTACAGATAATTTTTGGAGATGAAGGATACAAAATGTTTTTGGCACAACCAAAAATGAACAGCTTTCCATTGCAGCCACCCACAGCACATGGCTCCATGTGCTTTCACTTCTGCACAACATGGAGAACATTTGTTTATGGAGGAGGAGTAACTTGATTAACAAAGCTCTCCTTTTCTTTCTTACTTTCTGTTCACACCAATATTATGTTGCTGTTTTTCACTTTGCAATCTTGTTTCCCCCCATACCAAGCTATGACATTTTGATTGTGCTATTTATATTGTTTCTTAATAAAAGCTCTCTGTGAAAAGATGTTCTTGAAAGATCCTGTTCCGTGTGTGCTTGAACATATGGGTGAAAGGCCAGCCAGTATTTGCAGAAATGTTTCAATTTCAGGGGGCAGAGAAGTAGAAAATATATGTTACATACTGTTATTGGGCCCTTTTCATTTAAAGCTTTTGTTTTAATTTAATGAATGTCATCTAAATGCCAGCTAATCTAGTGTTTCCTCTTGGTGAAGAGTCTCCAGAGACATCCAGCTAGTAGGATACCCTGGGTAACACAACTTATTTCCTCACCTATAGCCTTCATGATTGCCTATAAGCTTCTCCTTGTTTGTTGTATGTTGCAAGATCTATAAGCAAAAGCATTCACTTCTTTCTCTTCAAGAATAGTAAAAGTTGTACAGTTAAGAGGTTTAATAGATAGGACTTGATAATCTTTTCTGATTTTTTTTTCCCATTAATATGATGACTGTAACATTTGAGGCTCTTCAACTAAGCCTTGATTTATTAATATTTTAGGCACAGGGGCAGTCCTTGGGATGTCAGTCACCAGTGTTTATGTGGTTAGAATTGGAGAGGTGCTAAAGTCAGAGCTTTAAAGCCTGAGCTTTTCCATTGCTTTTTTCCATAGCTTTTCCACTGCAGCGTTAGTGGAAAGCCTCCTGCTGACTTCAATGAGCTTTGGATAAGGTACTTATTTCTAGTGACACTAAGGTGTGATACATGTCTGAGTATCTGTTTCCTAGAGAGGAAGCAGATCAGGCCATAAAAAGTGAGGTTTTTCTAGGTGTGGACTCAGCAGAGACACAACTACACAGTCATCCATGTCAGTCCAAGGGACATAGCAAAAATCATCTTCAGCTGGTACTCAAAGTAAGGTTATCCTCTTAGGTTCTTCTGTGGCTTTCACTCTGAGGATTTTTTTGACATAGTTACAGGTTAAATGTGTCTGCCAAGCTGTCTGGCTTACTGATTTAAACCAATTTGCTTCAGAGAAAATTGAAGAGGGCACTAGCAATTCTGAATGCCATTTTGGCTCTTGACAGGGATACATATTTATAGATTTCCACTACTAAAAATGTGGGGTTTGTTGTTTATTATTATTATTATTATTACTGCTGGTTTTTTCACTTTGTCAGAAAACAATAATAACAATAATAAAAAGATCACTAACAACTGGTCAGCAGAATTGACATTTAAAATTCACTCCAGGCAGCATGGACTCTCAGGCTGCAGCAAAGGCTGTGGACTTGCCTGGTAATGGTGCTCCTACAGCAGAAACATCACCGATTATTAATAAAACCACTGCAAAGCCTTGCTTAAAAGGGCTGCCTTCAGAATGAGGTGTTATTCATGCATTTTTCCTACAAAGTGGTGCTAGCCCTGTCACAGTGGATGTTAGTGCCTCATTTCTCACATGGCTTTCTTAGTGCAATGCTTGTTTAAAAAACATCCTGTAGAGAGAACTCTTCCCAGAGCAACAGGAAACTTACCATAAGACGAGATCCAAGAGAGCCTGGATTTAAGAAGCTGTGTTTCTGTTTCCTTTCAGTGTTGTGTTTGCAACTCTTTACACTGATGCTGTCTATTCCCACTGCAAGCAGTCAATATTGCAGCCAGAGAAACAATGACCATGTAGACCTCTTGTAGGTTCAGGGTTAAGCAATCCCTCTCAGCACCTTCCTCTCTTTCCACACCTACGCACTGCAATCACTTGTCACACTGAAGGGTAAACTAAGCTGAGGCAGAGACCTAGCTTCATAACAACAAACCTAACAATAAAGAAGGGATTTGAATGAGGGAAAAGGTCCAATATGTTACCTGGTTACACAGACACTTGTTCTAGTGCAAAGGGCGGAGGTTAAGGAGAGGAATGAGGGAATGAACGAGGGTGGGAACAGACAGTGCTTAGCTGGCATATCCACACAAAGATCACAGTCAAACTGTACCTCAACTTTGTAATATGGAAAATACTTTTTAACCCACCAGTGCTAGCTCTGACTTGCTATGAGGTCTACTGTTTAAGGCAGCCACCATTGTGTGAACAGGTAGTTTGCCAAACAAAAAGACTTAACTGGACTTTGTCTAGAGCCTGGAGTGTTTACTGCTTTAAATAAGTCTGCACTTTTGATTTAAGCTTTGTGTGCTGACAACGATTATTTTCTTTTTCCATGTAGAACCACTTTCATGCAGACTCTACCGTAGAAAGTGTTAACTCTGTTCCCAGGAACACAGTGATCATAGAAGCATACATTTTCTAGTGAACTCTACAACCACGTGCAGTAATGCACAGTATGGGTCTGTGGATTCCAAAGGCTGGTATTTCTGTGATTTTGTTTTCTTCATCTGGAAACTACATGGAAGAAACAGATTACTGCAGGACCTCATCCAATCACTGAAGAAAGAGTTAGGTCTTTGAGTCTACAGTACCTTATCAGGAAAATTCAGGGGTCAAGATTCTGTTTGAGGTATAGGTTAAAGCAATATCACTAGCCCTGATATTTGAGCTTTCTGAAAATATATTCTGGTATACCAAGGGGTTCAAACTACCTTGCTCAAATCAGCGTGGAATACTTTTACCAGCAATTAACCGGTTTGAACCACTGTGAACTCCAATTTTCAGCTCACCTTCAAAGTTTTACCTTAGAGGGAATTGCCTTGATTTATCTGAGCTTGACCTATGAGATCATACATGACTCAGCCTGTCTCCCTTGTACAATACTCAGAGACTGTGATATGTGATACTAATAAAATGAGAGAGCCCATTTCTGAGTACGAATTATTTACTATGCTCACCGAGGCTGCTTTGTGTCACGTATTTAAGCTTGAACAGCAGGATTTTCTTAAAAAGGAGAAACAATAACTACAATTTGAAATGTGACATTGTTTTAACTGGCTTTTAGTCTGATCCCTAAGGTATAGCTGTGTACATCATTAATACCCAATGCTGGAATCTTTTAACTGACTGTATTAGTAAAAGAATTGCAGGGGTGTATATCTGGATGACACATGACAACTTTTGCAGGTAAATGTATAATAAGGGCATAGGAAACCATTGTTAGATGGACTGGAAAGATTGCTCTGAATAGAGAGAGAGTGACTGAAATCATCCAGAGGTCTATAGAATACTCTTACTGCTTGACTCTTCAGAAGTTTCACAGTGGAATAGAAACTGTGACACACAGTGTGCCGTCACACACTTGAGAACACATTTCTAAGAAGAACTCCCTGTAGCCTGGTGTTTTGACCAATGTCATTTGTCTCAGTAGGTTCCTGTTCATAAGATTGGTCTAAAATCCAAGAGATAAAAATGGAGTTCCTCTCTGTGCTCAGTACAAACTTTGCCTATTGGTATTGTGCTAACATTGGTGTGCTCCCAGGTGTTCTCCTTTTCTTCTGTGGAGTTTGTTCCATCATTTTTCTTATGTTCTTTTCCTCTTCTAAAAATACTTTCCCTTTTCTGCCCAGCCCTTCAAATGATCTCACTAGCTCTCTCACAACACACAAAGAATTTGATGGCCATTTTTTTTGACATTTGAGATAGGTTTTGTGACACTCATGGAAGATTAACTAATATCCTGTGATCAGTGTGTCATATTTACACAGTATATGAAATAAACACAGCACAGTATTAACTTTTTAAGAGAAGAACTTTATCAGTATTTTCCAGAAAGAATTTAGCTTTTTGCAGTATCAGAGCTTTTGGTTGTTTGTTCTTATTTTGTCCCTTCTTTATTTGACAGAATTTATTGGCTACAGGGTCCCTTTAATTTTTGGACTGTGGTTAGCATGTGGGAAAGCTAACCCTGCTAGCAACACTAAAGGCTTAATTTTCAGAGAGACAATAAAGACTTAGATTCCTAGCTGTCATTAAAAGGCAGTATCTTATTCATTTGCAGTTCTTTTTGCTACATAAACATAATAGTGATGAAGATAAAGAAGCAGAAAGTAACCTGTCTACTGTCACTAGAAAAGATCACAGAATCCATGTTTATTCCTGTTAGTCTTGAACTATTCTGACTACTGTACTTGTGATAGCTTAATGGAGGCTCTATTGGGTGTATGTGTAGGTGGATTTTGGTAGTGAGGGAGGGGCTACAGGGGTGGTTCCTGCAAGAAGCTTTTAGAATCTCTCCAGGCTCCAAGACAGACCCACCTGTCCTCAAGGCCAAGCCAAACAGAGCCTCTGAGATAATGTTTTTAAGGGGAAAAACCTGTGGGGCAAGGGTTTGTTTTTTTACAGGGAGCAGATCAGAGGAGTGGGAGATGAGAGAAATAACTCTGCAGACACCAAGGTCAATGAAGAAGGAGGGAATTATTATATGTGCTGGAGCAGAGATTCCCCTGTAGCCCATGGAGAGATGGCAGCTGTCCTGCTGCAGCACATGGAGATTAAGGGTGGATCAGATGGCTGCCTGTGGAGGACCCCATATCAGAGCAGGTAACTGTACCTGAAGAAGATTGTGACTCTGGGGCAAGTCTGCACTGGAGCAGTCCATTGCTGGGAGATTTTAAGCTCCCAGAAGGAACCCACGTTGGAGCAGTTTGTGAAGAGCCACAGCCCTGTGAGAGGGGCTCCCACTGGAGGAGTTGAAGGACTGTCTCCCATGGGAGGGATGGCATGTTGCAGCAGGGGAAATCCACACTGGCACGAGCATGGAGGACTGTAGTAAAATAAGACAGCATGAACTGCAATCACTCCTTCAATTTCTTAAGCAGATGTTAATCACTAAAAACCTTGTTTAGGTGCCATGTATGTCTGTAGAAGCATAAAACCTTCTGACAGCTCAAAATGATATAGCTTGCCTAGAAAGAGGTGCAGCAGTGTTTGCCTCCAGCTCTGTGTCTTGCTTGTCTTTGGAACAGTCCCATTTGTACTGCAAATGTTTCAGGTAATTTAGGTGACAGCTGCTACAACCAGCCTACAAATGGTCAGTACACAAAACAGCTGACCCATTTCTATACCTATGCTGTCTGTTCCCCACTCTCCTCTCCCCCTGAACTCTTTCAATAGAAATAAAACCTCCTGTACATGTCAGATTTGGTAACTTGATGGAGGATGGGCACGGTTGTCATCATTAGCCATTAGCCATGTCAATGTTTTGGCTTCTTCCCTGATAATCCCCCTGGCAACATTTTAAAATTGCTTTGAATTTATAATTTGTGGTGCTGGGAGTTTTAAATGTAATATGAGGTCACATTTGATTGACTCAGTAATAAACATCAAGGCCCTGCTGTGGAGCCTACAAAAATCCACAGGAAAGCAGACTTAACAACATGACCCTGCAGATTCCCAAGGTCAGGTTTTTGGATGAAATCTTGGGCTGTCCTCCACACTATTTCTGATACAAACTAGGATGGCTGGAGGAATTGAGAAGACATCAAGATGTGGTGCTGTGGGACATGGTTTAGAGGTGACCTGGTAGCACTAGGTTAATCATTTGTACTTACCTTTTGTGCTTTTCTGCTCTTGTACTGAGCTCTTCTAAGTACAATGAGATTCCTACTGCATTACCAGTGAGAAATAAATAAATATCAGTACTACTATTAAGTTAAGGTATTCTGTTTTGAGCTCTAGAGAGCAGGAGAGGAGAAATCAAATCAGAATGATTTTGCCTGAATGAATAAGACATAGGCTGGAGGTACAAGGGAGTGAGTTGGAGCAAATGGCTTCACTTAGTAACTTGCTACCCAAAGTTCCTCTTCTTTTGCATCTGCAGCAGAAACTCCTTCCTCCACCCTGACACTGAACAAACAGGATGGTTACCTAAGAAGGCTAAAAACCAGGGACACAACAGCTGCCTTACCTTTGTGTGTGTCCATGAGGCTTTAGCTTTGTGGGAATAAGCAGCTAAATCGTTTACAGGAAACAGGCATTCCCAGATGAACAGAAAACAAATGAGCATCTCTGGATTGTATTTCCTTTGAATTTATTGAGTTTCCTGAGCAAGCAAATCCAGTTAAGGAAATCATAGGCCCTCTCTTACTTTTACCACAGATGACCATGACTGTTTAAAGTTCTTAAAGTTCTGATTGCAGCTATGCAGACATTACAAATTTCTGAGCTATTTATACATACCAGAATAAATCACATTTACAGATGTGCCTTGGAGGCAGCTGGTTTGGCAATTAAGCAAATGATGATTATATTTGTATAATTTAAAATATTGGACTGAAATCATAACTAGAAAAAGAATGTAAAGAATCTAACACAAAGACTTGATAAATGAACTGTACAAACTCTTAGAATCACTGGGAGTGAACCAGTCTGGCCATTGGTGAAGGGATTTGGATTGCTATTGATGAAATTGGCTGCTCAATTATCAGAAAATTACTGGCTTTTTTTAGAAGAATAAAGTAAATGAAGAATATGGGACTACAAGATAAAGTTGTGTATTTTTCAATATTTAAAAATATATCTTTGGGAAAAAGTCTTTCATCCTTAAAAACCCATATTGTTTCTTTCCATCTAGTTACAAACTGCCCAACCCTGTCTAAAGGAAGAACTAAAGAAATGGTGTAAAACATTCTGTAGTGCAGCTATTTTAATCTTGTTTCAGAACTAGATATCTCAGCTGTGCAAGCTACAATATTGATTCATCTGAGTGGAATGAAATATGACTAGCAATAGAGGCACAGAAAATTCTGTTGGACTGATTTTTGTCTCACTCTCACTGCTCCTGACCATGAACATCTTAACCTCCAAAGGTACAGTGGGTGAGTGAAAAAAAAAAAAAGGTTCTGAGGTAGGAGCAGTAGTTTCACAAATGCTACAAATCTAAGCTCTTAAAACTGGACTAAATATAAGGAATAAAATGAATGTATAAGTGTGGGAAAATCATGGTCATCACAACCAGATACAGTGAATACCCCACCTACCATATGAGCATCCAACCCTTGTTGGACAAAGTCTGGACTACAAACTGGCATACAGGCATGTTAATATAGAGGTCTCACCAGGGAGGTCTCACCAAGGACTGCTGACCTTGTTTGGTCAGGGATGTAATGTCAGTCTCTTTCTGTCCTATTTCTGTTCAGTGGGTGGCTCTGATATGCAGCTCAAGGTTACTTCTCATAAAAGCAAAAGAATTGGTTTTCTGAGGGGATTTTTTTGAGTCTGCAAATGGAACCAACTATTCAAAGAAAGTTTTAAAGTGATTTGTTAAATTCCCTGGAGTAATTATTCTCAGATGTTAGAGTGACAATTCAGCATTCTAACATTGCTGGTCATTTTAGAAGATACATTCATCTCATGTCCTGATCTATTTTTGTAGGTCAAAATGAAAGCAATTTGAAGGGCTATAACAGAAATGTTCTTTCCTCCATCAATTTAAAAAGTGAAGTATTGTGAGGACTGATGTGAAGTGCCATCCTTTTGCTCCAGGTCACTTGGAGCAAGTCAACAGAAAACTTGAAGCACAGCAAAGGCACATAGGGATGTGAATTGCTGGCAAAAAGCCCTACCATAATTTCAGTTTTATATGTTTAAGATGTTTTCTTCTAGTACCATTATTACAGTACTTATAAAACCCATGCATTCTCTTCCTTTTCCTTCTCTAATTACAGAAGGACTGGTGCAGACCTGAGCTGAATTTGACCAGCTGTATAAATGTACCCACATCAGAAGAAGGAGCAGTAAATGCTGTTCTGCCCAGTTCTGCCCAGTGCTAATGAAAAGGCTAAATCAACACTAAAGGAACTCTTAACACCCCTTAGCCCAAACCAGGGAAGAAATGATTTCTTGAATATCCTCACCTTCTAAATAAGAAGAAAAGAATAGCATTTTTGTTAATTTATCCAGTAATAAGCAAGGGATATGGCAATTGGAAACATGAGGACACTGTAACCACTCCCAGATTCTACTTTTATCTACCTTGAAAACAACATTTCCAGGGTGTTCCTTCTCTTGCATATCATTTTACATTAAAAATAATTCTTACCTGACACAAGAATCTCAAGGAAGATCTAAGCTACTGTTTACACTGATGAAACACTGAAATTGTTTACACACAAGCCACTGTCAAATTACCTAAAGAAACCAACTCAAAAGTTATGAAGAAATGTTTTCAGAAGCGTGCTTTTCAAATGTACTGTGTTACTCTTATTAACCACAGTGCACTCTTCTTATGCTACCTACAACCTCTTATATCAGTGTATAGTCACTAGAATATGCAAGCATAAAATGTGTAATTGATAAATGTCACAATAGTATTTGTTTCATATTTCAAATATGTTAGGAAATATGGCTTCCTTTCTTATTCATGTTTTTTTCCTACAGACATAAAAAGCAGCGTATTGAAATCTCCAAGCAATTTTCTGCCTTCAAGTTCAGGAGAGATATCAGGATGAAACTGTTTTTCAACAGATTCCTCAGTTGTATCCAAAGCAATTCAATAAAACATTGTAATAATAGCTTGAATGGTGGCATTTTAGCTTTAAAAGCCTGATGGGAACAATTACACATACCTGTCTTAGCAACAGAAAAATTTAATGTAGAAAACAACACCTCCAGAGAGCTTCATCAAAGAAATTGCAGACAGAAACCAGGCCTACAAACACTTTTAGCCCTGCCTTGACACATGACATTGGTTTCTAGTCCCAGCAGTGACATTTCTTCACTGTTCAGACCTTGAAAGCCAGCATTAGAACTGCTGTGATTCAAGTGCTTGTCTGTGAAGAGACTTTTCCTAGGACATCTTCGTGCCTGTGCTGCTACTTGGCAGATGACTTAAAAATGCCCTAGCTGAAGGGGTGATGATGTTTACTGTTCACCATGCCTTCCACTACCCTTTTTCTAAGAGAAATGCTGTCTTACATGTTAAAGGCTAAGCTGCAGTGTTCAGATGAAATAGAGTATGTTCTTGTTTGAAAGATGCTGCCAGTTCTGCACAAACACAGAGGAAACTGTCAAAACACAAGCTAGGTGCCAGAGTACTGCTAGGAAACACTTACTGAAATCCTTTAAAAAGAAGGAAAGACAGGATTCATGACATGGTTGAAGAACTTTACTTACATAAGTGCAAGAGTCTTGAATATGATTTTACATTTATAAGAGTTTTATATTTAGCAAACAAAATTAATTTTAACTTCCTCATAATTCAATCAGTTCTGTTCTATATTATGACATCAATTGTTTTACCTTCTGTTAGGAAAGGTTTTGACTAGTATAAGAGCTTTTTCTGCTTTGGGGAAATGATTCCTGCCCCCAGTCACACTGATAACTTTCTGACACAAACAGATCTTTCATCATAGTCCATTTCAGACACGTTTCAAGTCCCAGTTCTGAAAACCAAACAAACTCCTCTCAAACTCGGAACAAACTCGCTTCATTTTAAACTGAAACCTGGTTTTGCAAGATCTGTTTTTGCAGTATTAGGTTTTAGCAGGATTCTGCCTCTGTTTAGCCTACAAGCTCATTTCTGTCACTTCATTAGGAATTTGGGATTCATTAGGAAATTAGGATTGAAATCAACCAGAACATTTACCTAGCATCAAGCAAACAAGAACGACGACCAAATCCATGACTGTTACCTTCCATCAGGTCTTAAAAGAACGGCTTATTTTAACAATGAGCCCACTCCAACCAAACACTAAATTAGAGACTATCACCCCTAACCTCTGCCTGCCCCCCGACACACTGTAGGCATTCGCTCAGATGCGCGCCGCCCGCGCTCGTCTCCGCCCCGCGCTCGTCCCCGCCCCCGTTCGTCCCCCGCCCCCGACGGCTCGTCGCGCTCCTCATATCATACGCATGCGTCCTACCCTTCAGCGGGCTTTGGCCGGAAGTAGCGTGCGGATGGGGCCGCGTGGGGTGATTGGGGTTGTGTGTCGCTAGCGCCGGCATGGAGGCGGAGATGGAGGTAGTGGAGCAGATGGAGAGCTTAGCGTTTGAGCCCGGCACCGCTAACTCGGCGCCTGGCGAGGAGCTGGTGGGGGGCGTGAAGGGGGAGCCAGGAGAGAAGCAGGCAGCGGGCGTGGAGCTGGCGGCAGGCATGGAGCGGGCACCGGGCGAGGAGCCGTCGGCGAGCTTGGAGGAGGCTCCGGGCGAGGTGGGCGCGGGGGGGATGCTGGGCGAGGAGCCGGCGGCGAGCATGGAGGGGGCGCCGGTTGAGGAGCCGGCGGCCGGCAAGAAGAGGGTACCGGGCGAGGAGCTTGCGGCGAGCACGGAGCAGGCGACGGGCGTGGAGGGGACACACAACTCTCTGTGCCCCCGTGAGGGCAGTGGGGAAGACCAGTCTCCTCCACCCCCAGTCATCTGCTCGCCCCCGCCTGTGGGTAACGGCGAGCCTCCTGCCGCTGCCCCCTCGTCGGACTCGGACAGGTGGGTTTAGCCTCACTCCTCGCGGCTCGCTCTTTGACCTCTGAGCCCACTTTGGTGCCAAGAAGCGTGGGCCCGCGGCCCTGTCCAAGGGCCTTGGCGCTCTGTGAACTAGGTGTTCGAGGCCACCTCCTTTCCATCACCCCAATGTTTCAGCTTCTGTAGCTGTTTCCCATTAGAGGTGGCGTTTTCGATGATATTTCACTAGGAGTTTTATTGTTGTTGTTTTAATAAGCCTCCAAAACAGTGACTGTAAAGGTACAGGAGTTAATAAAACGATGGGTTTGGTGTTGGTGGACTGTGGAGGATCATGGTTAGGTTGGGCCACCACGACCGTTTCAATGTCTTGTTTGATGTGGCCCTCACAGGGTGCCCTTGCATCACTTGCAGTGGTGCTGAAAAAAAAGTTGTAGGATTCAAGGTAAAGATCTTAACTTGTGCTCTAATGCTGGCATCTCTGTGACAAAGCTCATACTTTACCCTGTGTGGTTTTATAGAAGGTTCCATCTTCTACTTGCATCTGTGCTTTGGTGTTCAGTGTAGTTTGGTGAAAGGTAACTTTGGTTATACGTGGGCTCTGCTTCAGTCTTAGAAGCCTGAGCACTTGGCCAGTGTCAGTGAGTTTTGTCTTTTCTGTTTGGGCTGTATGCCTGACAGAGGGAGTGTTACACTTGTTCTGGACTTTGCTTGGGGTAGCAAGTGGGACAAAGTGGACTGGCTCTCTGCCACACGCTCTGATGAGCAGTGAAATGATGGGAACCCAAACAAGCCACTGGGGTTCTTAGCATATGCTCTGAACTGCTGAAGCTACTACTCTTCCGAGGTATTTTTCTTAATGGTCTGGTCCAGTGGCTTTATGTTCAGGAAAGATTGCTGCTCTTCTGTATACAAATGTATCCATTTAAGAAAAAAATCATCTGGTGACCAGAGGTATTTGAGTAGTGTATAATATAGACACTCTTTCTATCTATAATGTAGAAGCCTGTGTTCTAACTCCTGTGCTTGTCTTGTTCAGTGATACAGATTCAGATAGTTCATCAACAACCTCCTCTTCATCTTCCCCTTCAACAGTATCTGATGAAGAGGATCATCCAAGTGAGAAGGATAACAGATCTTACTGTGTTAAAACAAAAGATGAGTTGCCTGTTGATGTAAGTACAATGTTTTGTCTTTTAAACCTTTTTCTAGTAACTCAGACTATTTTAACTTAATATATTTTTAGGTCATTGAAATACCTAGTGATTGAACGAACAGTTTTGCAGCAGTTCAGGTATAGGACAGATAATAACTTCAAATGTCTTGTTTTTCAATATATTAAGAGCTCTATGAAGTGAGTTGAGGTTCACAGATCATTTTAGGTTCATAGTTGTGTAGAATCACAGTTGTAATTAATGAAAGGAAGTAAACTTCTGGATAAAATTCTTGATATTTTAATGCATTTATTGTTGTTTGTATAGGGCAGGCTTTCATCCTCTTCTCTCTGTGTGAGAGACTAGAAGGTTTGATATGTTTTACAGATATATTTCAAATATTCTTAGCCTTGAGGTTACAATTTCAAATGTTGTATTAAGCCTCCCAGAGCTTCAGGTTGCTTTGCTTCTGTGCACTTAAGCAAAATTATTAGAGTGGTCCTAGAGTTGGTTTGTATTTGTTTTATTCCACAGTATTGGTTCTAGCACTGGTTTATGTATTGCAGGTCAGAACCCTGCTTTGCATCAAGATTATGTCTTTTGGTTTTGGTTCTCAGAAGTCATACTCAAGTATATACTATTGTTCCTCATTATATAAAAATTAAGAGATTTAAAGGAATGAGTTTTAGTAACAGTTTGTTAACAAATTATGCTATGCATCATTTGTAATGAATTACAAATAAAAGGATAATATGTCAGTTTAACAGTAAGTGTTTCTCTGTTATTCTGTGTATCTCTACTTGCTGGAATAAGAAACAAGTCTGGTGAAGGGTACAAGAAATTATAAGAAAGCAGAGGGGAAAAAAGCCCTCTGAAGAGCAGATTCCTCCTTTTACTGGAGAGAGATTTTGTTTCTGGTGCTGAGATTGGGACTCTAACTTCCAAACTTGGAAGATACTGAGTTTGGAGGTAATTGGTACTTTTGGCCCTTACCTTGTACACCACATAGTTCATACTGAATTCACAGCAGTGTAGTATATACATAAAAAAAATCTTAATTTGAGTAAATGAGAAGTTCAGTGTCAGTCAGCCTTTGCTAGTGGATTTTGATGCTTACATTTGAGGGAAGAGTTTGATTTGAATATTGTTTGTGCAGTGCTCATTTGTATAGCTGAAGTGTGGAGGTGTGCTGAGAAAGTTCTCTATGATTACCTCTTGTACTAAATACAACTTTTAGCTAAAAATGATTTTCTTTGTGCAGGTTGTGACCTTTACATTTCTGTACTGGTCTGAGTCATGGCATAAATGAGCAGATACCATTTTGCTGAGTGAGGTGGTACATAGCTGGGGTATTTCATGCTATTTTATCTTTTGCTGGGTACATTTCTCTTCCTTCATGCATTGACTGTGGTTACAAGTTGTCTGATAATTTGATTATTCAGTTATTGTGTTGTACATTGAACTTACCTAACTTGAAAGTTGAAGAACAAAATGAGTTGCAGTGGAAAAATGTAGAGCAGTATCTCAATAGAGAAGTTGTCTTCAAAGTGACATTCCCCAAAGATGAGTTAATTCAGAATTATTTTAAGGGACAAATCAAACTAGTTTGGTTTTTTTTTTTTTGAATTAAATCCTCAGAGTGCTAGGAGACTTTTCTGGTTGTCAAATTCATGCATTGACAAAGTGGTGCATGTCTTAGTGTGAGATTGTCTTCTGAACATTGACTTGATATTTTCAGGAACTGCCTCCTGTTGAAGACTTAGTAATAATTCTGCCTGATGATGTTGAACTGAAGCTCTTTGGGACAGTTTCCAGCATCATTGAGCAGCTAGGTAGGCAAGATATGTTTGCTTTGTTTTTAATTGATTTCTGTGTCTCTCTGCATTAGTTGGATACTTAACTGTCTCCTCAAAACATAAGTACTGCAGCATTCCATTGCAGGAAGGTAGCAGGGTGCTGAACAAGAACTTGGACTGCCAGGTGATACTTGTCTTGAATTCCCTTTTAGGTGGCTTGTATCTTCTAAAGATTAAGAAACTACAACTGTTATGCATGTGTTTGTGTGACTTCCATGTTCTAATTTTTTCATTAAAAAGCCTCTTTTGCACCATGTCTTATGATATTTCTGTTGATTCTGGGGGCAAGAAGATTGTACAGTTGTACAGTTGTAGTATTTCAAGAAAATCATCCAGCTGTAGATGCTATATGTGAATTATCTCAGAGGATACAGCAGCTGTGTAACTGAAAGCACAGATGCAGTACACTGCAGTCCCAAGTTGCTTGCTTGTTAATGTATGAGGACAGGAAAAAAAACTTTCTTTAGCAGTGCAAGTTGTTGGGTTTTTTTTTTTTTAGGTGTGGGTTTTTTTATTCCTCTCACTTCTGGCACCTTGAGCAAATGCAAGTTGCCAGTGTCAGCAGTCACAGGAGAGCATCACTAACATGATTTATAGGTGCTGCAGGGGAAGCTTAATGGGGTTGAAACATACAATGGATGTAGACTGATCTGCAGGTGATAGGCATTTAGGCATCTTCTCATATCTACCTGGGACCTCTGGTTTTGATACATGAAATCAAAGTTTTGCTGAAGCTGATGTTAATGGAACACCCATAGTATGCTTGTATTTGAGCTTATTGCAACTTACTTATTAAAATCAGAAACTAAGTTCCAGTTTTGAAGTTAAAGCATTTATGTTGAGTGGGGTACAAAAGAATTAAAGCAAATAGCCTTTGCTATTAAATTCTCTTTTATTGTAAATAAAGAGTCCAGGTTATGCAGGCAGTTCCTTTACAGTATTGTTGGTGTTGGTTTGGAGTTAGATTTAATTTCATTCATGTGCAGGGAGCTGGCTTGAAAGCATGGAAGGGAGGAATCTGGTCATTGTCCTGTGGTTCTACTTTGCCCTTTTTTGCTTGGTGATAATACTAGGGACTTCAGGAAGGCTGTTTTCAGCTAGAGTTGAGGTTATTTTCAAACTGTAAAGAAAAACATAGTTTGGTGTTCTTATTCATGTTTTCTTCTAGGTTCTTCTGGAAACAAGTGTCTGAGTGGCCTCAATTTCAGTTGATTTGTGGCCATATTGGGGACTCTGCTAGCTGATTGTGGGTTGGGTTTTGATTATTGAGCAGATGCAAACCTGATATACGCAGGTATCTAGTATGAGGGGAGTTGAGGTCTCATTTGGAAACCACAAATAGTATTCTGGCACAACCACCAGAGTTCTGGCCACTTTCTGTCCTTTTGGTGTACCAGAAATCTTGTCTTCTCTGTAGCAAGCTTCCAACTTCATCAGTCTGCAGTGTGTGATACCTCTAAGTTGACTATTTCATACTATGAGGTGAATTTAAGGCTAGAACATTGTAGTTTTGTGCTTGCTTTACTAGCTAAAAGCAAGATGGCAGTGTTTTCTGTCAACTCCTGCTCAGTGTGTCAGAATTTAAGGGAACTTTTGCTGGCTTTTGCCTCAAGGTACTTACAGAGTGAAAGTCACTGTCTGTTGTTGCCTGGAAAGTAAACAGCTTTGGTGTATGTGAGAAACCTGCTCTGAAAGAGTAGAAGCTGAGGATTTGGGGTGGGTTGAAGGAGGGGAAGCTGTAAGTCAGGTAGGCTGTAGGTGATAATGTTTCTCCTGGGTTTCATGGGACTGGCATGACTAGTGTTTCCAGAATATTTTCCTTAGACTCCTGCAAGACAGGGGGATATGTGTGATCAATCAAGTTGATATTTTGCCTCCTAGGTAGGCACAAAATAAACTGATTTCCCTAATTCCCTTGAAATTCACTAAACTATTGATTAGGCCTGTAGCATTGTTACAGGCTTGCTTGACATGTCACAGGGTGTTTGCAGATTGAAACAGTAGCAAAGCTGGAGTTGTATCTTAATGTTTATGGCTCTAAGTCCTGTTTTGTAACTCTAGCAGTGATAATCTTGTTAGTTTTTGTTGGAGTCTGAGTGACGCTAAGTGCTTGAGTGACTTGATTTACTTGAGACTGCTTAATGGAGTGTTCTCTCGTTTTAGAGGTAGAAAAGATAACATTTATAATCAGAATTTTTGAATGTAGTGCTGCTAGGCCTCTGTATTGAGGGCTTTAAGCATAAGTCCTGCTAATGTAAAGGAAGACCTGGTGTTTCTGTAGAGTAAAGCAGCAAATGTGGACCACTACCAGAGAAGAGAGCAAACTACTTGAAAGATTTCAGTAAAGAATAGGCTTTTTATGCCTCTGAGTCTAGAAAACCTAAAAAGTCAGTGGCCAGTATATTGTATTGTGTATTTAATGGAGGAAGAACATGCTTCTGTGTCCACTTGTAAGTGTTTAAATCTGCTAAGGGTTAAGATTTCGCCTTTTGGGCTTCTAGAGTGACTTGCTTCCTCCTGCTCCTCATGCCATTGTTAATCATGGATTAGGCCAAAACAGTGTGAGATTTATTAAATAGCAGAAATGTGTTTCAAATTGTGTATCTGCATGCACAGTGACTCCACCAGTTGTTACTCTGACTGGGCTGCCAGACATCTCTTGTGTTCTGTTTTAGTTCTTACATCTTACTAAGAGAGCTACCATGCATAGCCATCTCCATTCTTTTTTCCAAGCACAACTTCATTTGTACTGCAAAGAAGGCAGAGTATACACATGCATCTGCATTCAAAATGACAGGTTATTTTTGCTATGCACTTGAACATCTTGGATAAATCCAACAGATATACATACATGTCTGAGACTTTTGTGCCTATCCTCTGCCTCCTTTCTTTTTGCACCCCAGAGAGTAGTAGTTCTCAAGACTAATAGAAATTTTACCACTGATACATCACTGGAGAAGAGGTGTACAGTTGTAGTTGTTCTGTGTGTGCAGAGGAGTTTTCAGGTGAAGCTCTGTGATCTTTAGCAGACGAATAATGGTATGGTTTGTAAGTTTCTCTGAGTTAACTACATGCTTCTGTTGAAACAAAGCTCTAGCTGATATTTTTTTCCCCATTTTAGTAATAATTGAATCACTGAGAGGCCTGCCTCCAGTAAATGAGGAAAGCATAATTTTTAAAGAAGATAGACAAGCAGCAGGAAAGGTATGTATAAAGCACAAGCATCTGTTACTCTAATAAAGAATTCAAAGTATTCTTTTCTGTTCCAACATCTAATGTTGAAGTCAACTAAATGCAAGATAATATTTCTTTGATCTGTAGTTTTTCCTTTAGGCTTTTGACTCTTGCTGTAGTCATCTGTTTTTTTTATTTTACTCTTGAGAATTCCTACCTTGGAATTCATTGCATCCAGACAGAATTGCATGTGATGAGTTTCTGCTGGTTTTTGAGACTGCCTGTGGAGGGGGAGAGGTTGCTTTCAGATTTGCCATATCTTGATCTTATATCTTATATCTTATATCATATCTTGGCTGTGCTATTTAGTTGCCAGGAGTTGGGGGCAAAGATTTGGAGAAATTAGAGTCAAGTTTCAGAAAAAAATGGGGAATGTTTGTTCATGCTGCATGTTGAAAAGATATTAAGCTGCTTAAATACAGAGCACCTTGAAGCTTCAGGGCTGTCTGCATTGAAATTAGCCATCTACCCTCAGGGATTTGTTTTAAACGTTGTAATTTTGGCTTTGTTTCAGATATTTGAGATATTTGGCCCTGTTTTACATCCCTTTTATGTGCTAAGATTCAACAGCTCTGAGCACATCAAAGCAAAAGGTATTCATGTGCAGGACAGCATGTATTTTGCTCCCTCAGTGGAGGACTTCACCCGCTACATATTTGCAGAGAAACTAAGAGAGTGAGTCTGGTTATTTTATTTTATTTGGGTTTTTTTTTTTTGTTTTCTAATCTTGCTATGATGTTGTCCTGAGTTTGGCAAATGTGTTTTTTAATATACCTGAAAATACTGGGTTAAAGTCTAATCAGGAGTGAGAAACTGTAGGACTAAGCATGACACAAACTTCGTTTTAGATACTCTGATATGTGTTTTAATAACAAAATTGTACTGTTTTGCCTTTCCAAAGGTCATCTACAAGCTTCTAAGTTGTTATAATGACTAAAGTTCAGTAGCTTCTTACTCAGTTCAATATATTAAGCTTGCTTTCTCTTTTTGTAGTTGTTACCTAGACTATCATAACCAGAAAAAAATCATGGATGCTTCTCTCCCATGCACCCTCTCTCACACACACATGCAATGGTTTTGCAAGCTGTGCTTTCCAGATTTTGTTGTTCTTCAGATTCTTGTTTATTTTCATAACTTGCAATGAACTTGTTTGACTTGTGAACAGGTTTGTATGCTACAAAGCCAGAACTGAAATTTAGGTATCAATAAATCTATTGTACAGCTGGAGAATAACAATTGCATCCTGTAAATTTGGAAGAGGAGAAGGATTGGAGTGGCAATGTGGGATGATGTACAGATACTTCTGGTGTTTGTGTATCCTAGTTTACCTGAGGAAAGTAGCATGTATGAAATGAACTTGGTGCCATTTAAAAGGCAGTGTGCTGAAAGGTACAGAATAAGAAATGCATAATAAATAACTGCTACACATTAGTATTCTAATTATGGATGAATAATGGTCTTAAATAACTATAGGTTAAAAAAATCCTTTGTCATACAAGTGACTTAGTCTCTTTTAGGTTTAGTTCTCATCTCACATGCAGATTTTTTCAGAGGACAGCCAGTCATGTTGGTATCTACATTAATTGCAGCTCTGCCAGTGCTCATACTGAATAAGTTTTTTCTGTAGTCATGCATGTGTGGTCAGGCCTGCAAGAGTCCTTTTCTTTCCTCCCTCTCACATTTCTGTGGAAGAAGCTTCAAGCATATCTTTTTCACTTCCAGAGAATTCCAAAATAGATGTTTTTCTTGCTCTGCTGCTTGTTTATTTTTCAGCAGCATTATGATGCCATCTGGTCTTCGATTTGTGCTGTTAAACTTTGTTGCTTAGCACAGGAACTGCACAGATTTTAATCAGTTGCTTGCTACATCAGTAACTTTGTGCCATACTCAGCATCTGAGACATGGGTCTGATGGATTGGTTTGTTACATGCTTTGCAAGTCGTTTTGGGAACTATGTGTCTTTTGGTTGTACTTTACCCTCATATACGCTCCAACATGGAAGGTTAGGTAAGTTTCAGACTTTCCTAACTTACCAGTGCACAAGACATTGATTCTTGCCATGCTTTAAAATGAGCAATGTGACCACCTAGGTAATCTGACCTAACCCAGAATTTCTGAGTAGTGCAACTTCAGTTACATTTCACTGGAACTCTTTTATTTCTGTGTTTGGTTGTTAAAGTTTCCTAAGCTTTTGTGAGGCAATTGGTGCTATTTGTTGAAAGTTGCCTTTTCACAAAATAGGTGTCACTGATAACAGATTTCTGACCTGTGCTGTGATGTTTGTAGAAGAGAAACCAAGATGGCATGGATAGTAGAAAAGTTGAGACTTGGTCAGTGCTTCACAAGAAAGCTTTTGGACCTTAGCAGATTGCAAGGTGGTTGACCAATGATTTCTGGTAACTTGCATTTGTTAGTTTGTGTGCAGACCAGCTTGTGCAGTATTACAGGCTGAACTTTTCAGAACTGCTACTCACAACTGTGCTGGTACTTTGAAAAGGAAAGGAATTAGACTTAAGAGATGAAAGAAACCTTAAGTGCCAAGCTCTTTCTGGAATCTGAAATGCAATCTACTTGCATTGTACAAAGTTGCAATGCTATGAATAAGCCTTACACTTTGTAGCAAAATAAATGAAAGAGGAGTGTAAAACTTCTTGAATGCAAAATAATTTGTTGCTAAAAATAGATTTGTATTGCCTGAAACACAAAGTAACTCTAAAGAAGCTCATGTATTTTCATGATTCCTCTGAGCTGCCTTTTATTAGACTTCCAGATCAGTATCTGAGTTCAGAAATCAAAGAATTACTTTCTTGTTTGTTTTTTTTTGCAGAAGATAATAAGTATCTTGGAGCAAGGAAAGTGTTTTGTATTTTGCTGAAGTGGGGAAGGTTGCTTTGGGAGAGTGAGATAAGCTGCCTGAGGAACTCAGAAGATTGAAATTGTGCCCTCAGTAGTACTACATATTGCCTAATGACCACAGGTCTTGGAGTTTCTTGTGTGCTCTGGTATTTCTGGCAGGCATCTATTGCTCCAAAATAACAAGATGAGAGGCAGAAACAAAGAAGTTGGTTCATAATAATAATAAAAAAGTATTACTTTTCATCTCTGCGTGGGTGGAGAGTTTTCTGCAGCCAAGAAATTACTCCTGTATAGCCCTTCCTTTCCTCCCTGTAGCACTTGCTTCTAATTGAGCTTTAAAAGAGCTTACTTGCTCATAGTCACAGGGGTGGTGTCTCAGTGGTTTCCTATTGATATGCAGAACCAGCTTCAGTTTTATGGTTGGGGTTGAGGCACAAAGTACCTGCAGCTGCTGCCCATGAGAATGCTGGCAAAACCTTTAGCTAAGGGCCTCTCGAGTCCAGGCTGCCTAGAGCTGGTGGTTATGTACTTTGGTGTAGCTACTGGCTGCTTGATTGTTGCTGACTTGATGAATACATAAAAACCCCTCTTGCTTATTAGAGCACCAGCTGAAGACATTTCACATTGAACATGTTGGTACTTTTAACTGTGTGGTTCCATTTCTACAAGTAAGAATTTTCAGTATTGCTGTGTTTTCCAGTTTTCTATAGAAGAATTATGTCTTGAAAGTTCAGACTGAAGCACACTAAATTTGTGAGCAGTGTGGAGAAACTTTCCACAGATTTTTAACAGGTTAATATAAACTTAATGCACAAATGTGTTGCTAATCAAAGAAATGTCTTCATATATAGTGAAGTTTTTACTGGTGAATGAAATAAATGATGCCATTTCAAATTCATTTTGGTGCAAGGCAGTTGAGTTTTTGTTTCCTTAAATGTCTTTTACATTGCTTTTTAGTTTTATATTTACAACAGAAGATAAAACCTAATTATTTAGGTAACACTGTTTTAATAGAATTGTAAACCAAGCTGAAGAGTTTTTTTGGTTCTAAATTCACTATAGCCACACTTAAAAGTCTGTGTCCCACTAGAGTAGTTCATTGTCTTTTTCAACTGGAGATGTGTTCTGGAACCAGAACCAGAAGAATAGGAAAGCTTGTGACTGTAGTCAGCAGCCAGTCAGTATAAGAAAGTTGCAGGAACTACCTTAATTCAGGTTCAGAGAAACTTAGGGTCAAAGGAAATATGTTGAGAGTATCAGAGCTTAACATTAACTGTGGGAAATGTTTGGGCATCACTCCAAATAGGAGTAGTTTTCAGGTAACCTGTGTGGTGAAGTCCTAAGTTGACATATCTTAAGGTTCACTTAAAAACAACTTTAAAAAGCAAATACACCTTTTAAAACAGCTCCTGGTGTAGGGCATCTGATACTTTGAAGAAAATGTTACCATACCTGCTGTAGTACAGTTCTTGTAAATTACTTCTATGTGTTGCTACTATGTGACTCAAAACAAGATATTTTGTAGCCTCTTCAAACCAACTCCCTTCATCTGTTTGTCTAACTTGGTTGGTTTGTTTGTTTGTTTTTTGTCTTTCAGGGAAAAAGGTTCAGATGCATCTTGGAAGAATGACCAGGAACCACCACCTGAAGTAACTATAGGGTTTTTTGTTGGTTTGTTTTAGTGATTTTGATTACAAAAGATACATGTAGAAAAATCTCTTTGGAGAGTAACCAGCCAACTTACTTTGTTGCTCAGAGAGAAGTTGGATGTATCTCTTATCTTCATTGAAGAGGTCATGCTGTTCTTGGAGAGGTCTTGGAGCACAGAGAGCACTAGATGTCTTTTTCTACTGGGTTTTTGCAATTGTGAGAATGTATACCTCCAGTTCCTCTAGTCCTTCAAGAACACATTTGGCAACCTGAACATTCAAGTTACAGTAGCAGTGCTTTTATCTTGCCTGATAGTTTTGCTTCTGCTAGGGAATTTTGATTCTTGCAGTTCTTTCACTGCAGCTATGTCTTTTACCTTGCCACGAGCAATTGTTGGTCTCTCAAGGCCTGTTGGTGCTGTGCAGTCTGTAGCAGTTCAAGCTGCTCTCTTAGATTAACTTGGCATCTCTTGTGTTGCATTCTTTTTGTAATTACTTCTTAAATTTTTTTTCTTCTCTTACCAGGCCCTGGATTTCAGTGATGATGAAAAAGAAAGGGAGGCAAAGCAGAAGAAAAAGAAGCTTCCAAGTCAAGGAAGGAAGAAGCTCAGATCAGAAACAGATGCATCGAGTGAGTGAATGCTATGGGAGAATGCTTCATCTCTTAAACTGAGTTTGAAATACACAGTGATATCTATATGATTGACCTTTCATACAGTTAATTAGTATTTCTCTGCTTTTCCAAGTTCTATTTGAATTTGTGGCTACATTCCTGGTTGTTTTTTTACTTAAAAGGAAGGTTTTTGACCATTGAACTGTGGCAGGGGAGTAGTGTAGGAGCAGGGCAGTTGTTCCATTCATAGCCATGCTATTTACATAGAGTAGCAGCACATTTGTTATGAACCTCAAATGCATGCTTACACAGGGCTGTGCAGGGAGGAAGTTAATTGTAGAAAGATGAATACTGAAAACTATTGGCTAAAAGTACAGGTTGCCTTTTTTCTGATAGAGTAAATGAACTGTATTCATTTTGGCTTTGAACAGTTTCTTCTGTGTGTGCTGTAGTACCACTATAGGTCTGAAAGCTGTACACCACTTCAGTGTAATGCAGTGCTGATTTATCTTCAGTTTTAAAATATGTTGCCTTTAAATCTTGTTTAAAAGGAAAGTTTCCAAAACACTCACTTTGAGTGTTTCTGTGATTCATTAATACAAATGAACATGCCTGGAGTGGAAGGAAGTGTAATTTCTTGTCTAGTAACTGAATTTGCAACCCTCCAGATCATCCTTTCCATATTACTCTAATAAATCATGATGAGTTACTCAACAGTAGACTTGCCAGCATGATCTTGTTGTTTATTTGTTGGTTGTATTACTTGCTGGTATTACTAGCTGATAAGATTACTTCTCAAATTTCCATGGCTTCAGCTTGAAAGATTTGTGAGAACTGAACACTTACAAAATAATACTGGAACTGTGTCTGTGTTTTGCTTGTTTTTAAGGTGAGAAAAAAGGACTTAATCAGTCAGTGCAGCAGCCTGCTTCAAACTATTCAGGAGGATACTGTGGCAGAGGCTTCCCCAGGGATTCATTTCCTCCTCCATCAGGCCCTCCAGGGTTTTTGAGACCACAAGTACGACCTCCACAGCTGTACTCTGCAGACAACAGACTACATCAGGAATCTCCGGCGTTTCCACAACCTCATGGAAAAGAAAATCCAATGATGCAACAGTATCCATTTCCTCCTCCTCCTCCTCCAGTTTTTGGTTCTGCTAATAATGTCCATCAATTCCACATGCCACCTTCCAATCTGAATATGATTTGGACAGCCCCAAACATGTACAACTCATCATACTCATTTCTACCACCTCCACCGCCGCCGCCTCCACCTCCTCCCGAGAGCCATCCATCCCAGTTCAGGCCTTACTGAGCCTCCATGAATGGACACCCAGGAGAAGAACAGGCTGCCAAGACTGTGTTCCCTTAGTCTGGAAATGCTTCATTTTCCTCCAGCAGTAGAACCAATGCAGAGTTTGATGCTTTAGGGGACAGCCATAGTAAACTATTTTTTTTCTATATATGTTTTCTGCTTCAAAAAAAGAGAACTCTAGTAAAAATAACTGAATATTAGGTGGTGGTTTATTTTTATAATACCTTCTTGTTTGAGAAGATAAAAACCTTTTTGGGAGACTGGTATGTATTAGTGGAAATCTATTCAGTAATAAATTGAAGAATGTATGTAAGTGCTGTCTAATAGTGATGAGTAGATGTCCTCTACAGGGTATTGTAATATTTTCAGAGTGGTTGTATGTTGTTATGCTGAAATACTTCTCTCAATTTCTGCAAATACTGAAATCTTCCATGGAAACTAAATCTGGCACCTAAATTTTAAGCTAGCTTTGCTTCTATTTCTATAAGGTATAAACTCCTGTTATCCAGCAGTTAGTATTTTATTCTTTTCATATGAACTGAAAGACTGGTGCTGGATGGTCTCTTTTGAAATACCTGGGGTCACTAGATCCAAATTTGGACCAGTAGCTGAAATGCTCTGTCAGATTTAGTGTCCTACAACAGCTGTAAGAAGATCAACTTCTTGATGAAGTGTTTCTCAATTAATTTGGGATGTAAAACTGCATAGTATGGGGAAATTAAAAAGCAGTAAAATTGGCATATATCCCATATGTTGTTTCTCAAAACAAACCAACCCATCCAGCTCTCACCTCTTCCCCTCCCTCCAAAAAAAAAGCTGAAGGGGGGGGGGGGGGGGGAAATCCAGATCTCCATGCCAGTTTGTGAAGCAGATTTGTGCAATGAAATACTCAGCTGTGAAGGAAGAAGAGGTGAATTCCAGCTTCACACTTCATATTAGTCTCTGTATTTGAAAAACAAAGAAACTGGAGCCTCTCCCCTCTCTGGCTTTTTCTTCAGAGGCTGAGGTTTATGAATAGCAGTATGGCTGCAGTAAACTACTGTACTGTGTAAATTACTGTAGCTATGGTGACATGGGAAAATGAAAATTGTAATCACATGCTTGACAACATTCCTCTTGGACTGCTACACAAACAACATTGGTGCTGGTTTGGGCAAGAGTCAGCAGTGAGAAGTGGCTAAACTTTTCCAGGAGGTGGACAGTAGAAGGACAAATCAGTTTCTCAAAGGAAAATTCTAACAAGTTGTCACTTTAGCAGGGAGGGGGAAGCTCAGGCTGCCACAGGTTGCTCTGGCAGCTAGTGGAATCTATGCTCCTGGTGGCTTTCAGAAGTTGGCTTTGGCCAAGGGCTGTGTGATGCCATGTCCAAGTTATTCTCTCTTTGAATGGAGAGGTAATCAGATGGTCCTGGGACAGCTATCCCAACCTAAACCCTTGTTGGCACTTCTGCCATTTCTCTGCTGGTCTGCCTTCTCACCAGGGACTTTGTAGATGCTAAAGGTATGAATAGCCCAGCCTGAATTACTGGTGTTCAGGAAGCCTAGAGTTTCATTGGTGTAATTGTGCTCTTTCATTATCCTACAGATTTTTATATCTGAAGCATCCATGCTGTGCTAAAAGTTGGACTTGCTGTGGGAGATCATGACTGCTCCCATTTCACTGGATGCAAGCTAATTTGATGAATTGTTCCTTTATTAATTGTTTTGGAAGTAATGCTAATGAAAGGTTCACTTTCTGTCATTTTTCCCTTGGGGGGTGAAACATGATGTGTTGTACAATTTATTTTGAGACTGATGTAATGAGTAACAGTGCCCAGAAAGTTGTGGGGGGTTTTGTTTGTTTGTTTTTACAAAACACAAACCAAAGAAACCCTGACATTTTTAACAAATCTTCTCTAAAAAAGAGATTTTTGCCTTAGTGGAGACCTTTCACATCATGCTGTGCATGTCAGTATGCATGTTAGTGCCATGCTGATGAAAACTAGAAATAAACAGGGGTTTTTTTGTGGGTTATGTTTAGCTATTTCCAAATTCTGTTTCCTATCCCTATGCAATTCACAGTTACACCCAGCTTTTCTTGTGTGGTGAACTTAGTGATGCAAGTGGTCTGACTTAAAGGGCTGTTGAGTCTGCACTGAACAGTTGCTAATAGAATTTGCTATGGTGACAGGTGGAAAGATGGAAAATACTGACAAGGATGTCCAGGCAAATAAAAGTATTACTCTAGGCATAGCAGCAGGCTTTTACAGAACAGCTTTCTTACTTTTCAGGGCAAATAAATAAGCACAAGTAATGTCTTTATCTCAAGCACTTGGGGTTTACTCAGTGTTACAGAATGCAGGGTAATCTTCATTTGCTGTGCACTAAATCCTTGGGAACTGTGGAACTATGGATGTTGTTGATGATTTTCCTGTTAATCTTATGCTTTTAACTTTTAGATAATTTTATGTGAAAACACTTGATTAGGTTTTTCTGGATGATTTCTGAGGTCTAAAATAGATGGAAATTATGCTTAATGCCTGCCATTTGTTAGCATGAAGCCAGCTCCCTCTACACAGAGACAGTGGTGAGCAGTTGTCACTTACTCTGCCTTTCAACTTGGAAACAGAATGTTGCTCTCTGGCTCTTCCATGCCTGCCCTGAGTAGTGTGAGTACACAGGCATGAAATAACCTCCTCCACCATCTGCTGAAACTAATAGTGGCGTGATGATGGTTATGAAATATCTTAAGTACATTTATATCTCATTCTGTTGTTTGTGTTATGTTGTAAAGAGGAACATTTTACTCTGCAAGTTTCCTACCTGGGAAAGTAGGAAACAAAACTCTAGGAATTTCTTAATCATCAAGAATGAGCTGCTCCTTAATCTCAGACTAAATTGTCTTTTTGAGCAAGTGGTACAGGTAAGATTTCCCTTAGAGAGGAAACATGTCATTACCTCTATTCATTTAATAATCTTTACTCAGTTTTTACTATGTAAAGTGGGTGATTTTTACCCTGTTTTGTGAGGGTGGCATATATGTGAGATCTGAAAAGAGACTGTTTCCTTCAAGGTGGAACCAAAGTAAAGAGTACTTTGCTGTCATGTGAGCTGTGCCTGGCTGCCTTTTGGTGAGGTTTCCAGAATGTGGTTTCATGGGTGGTTAAGTGGCTGTAAAAACACCCTGAGAAGGTGACCATGCCCTCCCTGCTGTGACCCTCTCTGTTTATCTGAGGATAGCAGTGCTCATCTTTCAGTGGGATCAGTTTTCTGACTGAGGTGAACAGCAAACCTGATAGTAAGACAAAAGATCTTGAGGAGATCTGAGTGATAATGTAGCAGACCACACTATCTTGGAAGGCAAGGACCTGTTGGAGCAGGTCCAGAGGAAGGTCATGAAGATGATCAGAGGAAAGTCTGAGCATGTTGAAGTTCTTCAGCCTGGAGAAGGCTCCAGGGAGAACCTGCTGGGACATTTCAGTACTTAAAGGGGGCTTTTTAGTAGAGCCTGTAGCAACAGGCCAATGGGTGAATGGTTTTAAACTAGAAGAAGGTAGTCTTCTGCACTGGTTTGGAGGTTTTCAGCATCCATACCTTTTTATGGTGAAAGGTGAAAGTACAATTTCTATGTAGTAGTGATTGTTTTAGAGATTTTTAGCACTGTCAAACTGTCAATCAAAAAAAAAAAATAATCTGGAGCTTTAACTGTACTGTTTCACTTTTGAAATGATTCATTTCCTTATCAGAACTATATTTCCTATATTCAGTTTTGTTGGCATGTATTGCTGCATTTCCATTCAAGCTAAAGAGGGTAGCTTCTCTGAAACTTGAGAAGGAATTTGCTAACTTCCAGGTGTCATTACAGTGCCTCTTGATGATCAAGTAATCTTGGTGATTAAGAACACCACTTAACAAGTATTTTCTTATTGTCACTTACAGCATCAGGCAGAAGCCAAAGGCAGCAAGTAAAACAGATACTTGATTATCTTAAGGTGCTTTCCCAACCTGAACAGTTCTGTGATTCTGTACAATCATTTTCTGAAACAATAGTATGTCAGGTACAAACACAAGAGGGAGAGACCTCTGTTTGCATCCTATCCAAAAGAATGAACAGAATTTGTGCACAGGTTTTCTCAGAGAGACCAGATGCTTTTACTCCTTGGAATATAGTAAAAACCAACAACTGACAAAACATACCTGTGAGTTATCTTTACATGACAATACCTCCTGAATTTTTATTTGCAGGCTAATAAGTAGTGCTACACTATGAATATTTGGTGTGCAAATTTTTTAATGTCCTATAGAGAAGACAAGAAAATGGAAATGGACTAAATAGAGTGCCTAAGAATTCTGCTGAAGAGTCAGCCATAAGGACAATAACCATCAGTCAACACTGAGGTTTGAAAGTTTGTATTTATACTCACAAATTGTCCAAGCATATCATGGGATCTAGCTTTTAAGGTTTAATCCTGAGCAATTTTGCTGTGTGTCTAAACAGAAAGCAATGTGGTATGTTAGAGCATATAAAGACAGAAAAATATCCTTTAAATATAATGGCTACAGATCACCTTCATCTCTCCAGGGTGGAATTTGGAAACATCATCATTATCTGATCAGGATGAATAAATGCTTCAGAATACATTGAGCTGAAACATAATGCAGAGAGAATTGGTCTCATGGTTTGTCATTAAAAAAAGTGCCCTTCCAGTTTTCATACATTACAGGGCTTGTATTGCTAGCAAACTCTCTCATTTGTTTGCCTCATCTCTGCCATTTGCTTGTTAGGAGCATAGGGATGAAGATCATCACCTCTTGATGGCAAAATGTCTTCAGTTCCCCAGGAAATCTCAATCTTGGTTTTAGTTGGCAGTGCTGAAGGCAGCACAAATGTCTCCAGATAAAGAATTGGACATGCAGTGTTAGGAAAACTTGTGTCCTTAATTGTTATTGTTTGTAGGGAGTCTAGAGGAATTTGCCAATCTACTCCTCCTTTCATTCCTGCCCTTCCAATATCCTGCTTTCTCCTTTCAAATTAGAGCACAGTGCCACTGCTCATCTAATACCAAAGCTGCCTGAGATAGGTAATTTAAAGTGCCAGGATGTAAATACGTTGTGCTCTTGTGGGAGTATGAACAGGGTAAAATAGGATGTTGTTTATTTGTCTTCACAGTGAGTTGAATTGTGGATGGCTGTTAAAGCATGCTGAAGCTCTGGTAGTAGTTTTAAAGAAGGCAGAAGACTGACCCTGCCTCTGTCTTGCCAAATTTCTCCTTCAGTTTCCTGCTGTCAAAGTCTAGGTTTTCATTTGTAGATGACTCATCACAACCACAGGTATATTGGAACAGAGATGTGAGCAGAAACTGCTGAGAACTTCAGTATGTTGCCAGTTTGGGAATATCAGAGAACCTTTCCAGGAAGTACTCCTAGGGTAGACTCAAGCTGTTTAAGTTCCTGGGTCAGCTGCTCCACTGCCACCTTACCCAAGAGAACAAGTTGCTAGCAGCAGAGGGTGAAAGCAGCTTTCCCACAGACATGGGTTCCAAAATGCTTTCTTGATAGAGTATTACACTAGGAATTCACTATCTTCATAGAAGGACTTGGTGACCTGGGAAATCTGAATTCATTTTAGAGACCTAGATGAGACATTTGTAGATGTAAGCCAAGCAAAAGATCAGAGGGATGAAGCACAACAGAAAGCTGCTGAAGAAAGCTTTTAAAGGGAAAACAAAAGAAGAAAAAGGAGAGGCCTGCTGGAGGAGATGGGGATATACCTAACCACCAGGGAATTACTGTAGTGTGCTGTTACCAGAACAGTCAAAGGCATAAAAAATGACTTTGTCACCTTGCACAGGTGCAGAGAGATGTTAGAGTAATTTGTAAAAATAGAGAAGCTGGTAGACATGAAATAAGCTGCTCCTGGGCATTTGCAGAGAAGGAGCTGCACCCCATGTAAGCATTTGATGAAGCAGTACAGCTAACACCTAAACATAATCCTGTGCATAATTAGCTACTTGCCAGAGGACAATGATACTTTGAGAAGTTATTAGAGAAATAATTTTAAGGACTAAGCATATGTACTGCAGGTTTTCCCAGGCTACCTGTAAAATGAGACTCAGTATAGTGATCAAATCTTGGGACTTTGCCAGAGCAGGTGGCTTTCTGATGAGATGGTTTCAAAACAAATTTGTGTTGATAAATTTAAGCCATAAAGGGCTTGGAAAAAAACTTAATAATATAGATGTTTTTCCAAGAAAAGTGGTTAGCCTTGCTGAGGTAATTGCTCCCCCTCCCATTTACCAGGCCCAATTTAGTGATGGGAGCTTTTGTTCTCTCAGCTTCTTTATCCATGACTTCTGCCTGTCTGTCTTTGGGGTTTTTTTGCTCATGCTTGCCATGCAGATAGTACCCAGCTTTGCCAGCTCATCTGTGAGGTGGTGAACTGAATCTGTGTGTATCAGTTTGACTGTGCCCAAGGGCCTAGACAGGTGTTCATTGCTGTGCTTTGGATGGACAGTTGTAGAAATACCAACGGTTGTTGGGTTGACACCCTGCTGCTGAAATCATCTCCTTCTGTCCTTCTATGCTGATGCAAAATTTTAAGGAAGGGTTGAAGCCTTATTTGATTTTTCTTGCTTGTTTGTTTTTTGTTTAGATTTTAGCTGTAGAAGTATGCAGTAAGCACTAGCTTCATTTAAAAGTGAGCAGAAAGCACAGCCTTTTTAGGCCAGAAAACTGTTCTGTGCTGGCAAACAGGGTAACTGGATGCAGTAACTCTTGCTGTGGTCAATAAGAAATGACAAGCATTCAGGTATAGAGGGGACACAGGATGACTTTTAAAATAATAGAATAGCTTTTATTGGCAAGCCTCTAATTTTTTTTACTTCAATTTTCTGCTTTTCTTTTGTAATTCAGAATGCCTTGCCTCACTTTGGAACGTGCTGTCATCCTGGTTTACAGCAGAGAGGTTTGGCTGTGGTGGTTAGGTTTGTGAGTCCTCTTGTGGCTTCTGTTTTATTAGTCTCTCTCTCTCTCTTGCATGACCTGAAAGAAGATGTTGCTTATAGGACTGCAACAACAACAATTCCAAACTCTCTAAAGATAGTGTACACTTGCAGTTGTTAGAGATAACAGAGCAGTAGCAGTTAGGTACCTAGCAGCAGCTGCTGACTTGCATTATGTTGTGATGAGAGCCTATTTCCTGTTAAAGCACAGGGGCAGTCAGAGAGGGGTTCACAACAGAGAGGTGAGAGAATTACTCAGGGTCACACAGCAGGTCAGAGGCAAAGCAAGGTGTGAGAAGCAGCCTGATGCTGCTAGGATGATGAGCCTTTGAACAGTGATTTCCCTAGAGGCATGCTACTCTGTCCTTTGATATTTTTCAGTGAGCTTTCATTTCCATTGGGCTAAGATTCAACCTAGAATGTTTACAGCAGAGGCTTTATGATGTAGTTCTGAAGTGCCTGTCACTGAGATCTTTTGGTTCCCACATAGTTGATTCAGTGGGATTTGATCTTTGTTAGGAGTGGCAAGGACACTACTCATACTCTGCTTGTTCAGGAGCTCTAAATTCACAAGGGACACTTTCTTCAAGTGGCACTGGCAAGCGTCGCAGCTGCCGGCATTCAAAGTAGTTGTGAGTTGAATTATTCTGGCTGGAGCTGGTGGCTTTCTGGCCAACAACAGAAGCTCCAGCTGTGTCAGGAATCTGAGCCCTTTCCAAGAAAGAGCTCTTCCTTCCATCATCTTTATCCTTGGGAGGATAGCTGCAGAGAAAAAAAGCAGAGGTTTCTGCTCATGAACTGAAGAAGGTTTGGAGAAGCAGAGTGCAGAGAGAGGTCAGAATGAGTCCTCTGTCCACTGCCCTTCCGAGTTCAGCTTTTGCTTTTCTCTCTTCCCATTCTCTCTTGGGGTTACCAGATCTGAAAAGGGGCAGAAAGAAACTCTGCTTCAAACAGACAGATAAAAGTTCTTCAGAAACCTTTCTCTCACTCTCAGCTCAGCAAAAGCATGCAAGATGCTGGTAGGAGTCTGCAGACTGAAAATATTGTTGCTGAAATAATGCTGTGTGACTTCTGTGGGTTTAATTTTTATCATTCTACTGAGATGCCAATGTTTCAAGGAAATAATGACTTGAAGCCTGCTCTGAACTAAGACTATTCTTCAGCAATACAATACTGAAGAAATTAATCTCTCCTGGGGTCTTCTAGGCAACAGCAATTCACTGCTAATCTGCAAACCTAAGTAATCATAAAAAAAACCCCCAACCAACCAAACAAAAAAAACCCCAACAAACACACACCAAACCAGACCCCAAAATAACACCATTTTCTTCCTGCAAGTTCTGTACTTTCAATCATTCTGAATCTCTTTTGTTACATTTTTAAGCTGATCCATGACTGTAGGTGCTGTCCTCTGTTTTAGCAGCAACCTCAGCTCACTAAGAGTCCTCTTCCTGAGGAATTAAATGGATGAAATTGTAAAGATTAATTTTACCATCGTTGCCAAGCTACCTGACTCCTCTGTGCTTGCTGGCTGGATCCTCAAGTGCCAGCATTTCCCCCTCCTGCTGTTGCTGTGCAGCTGTTGATTCAGCAGTTAGAGATTAGTCTTTGAAAAGTACAGCACAAAACCAGAAATTCAAGACATGATTGGGATTTTATTTTTTTTCCTGAAAAGTTCACTTAGTTTTTACAAGCACTTTCTCAAGGGCAGAAAATGGAATTTTTTGGCTTTGCGGATGCATCATTCATGCCCCCTTATTAATCTCTGGCAAATATGGCAGTGTTTTGTTTGAAGTGTTCTTTACTAAAAGTTGTTCATTTTCCATGAAGGAATGTGTGTGATTTCTTGATTAGTCATTAGCACTGATCAAAGCAGTTGAGATTGTCTTAGTAGTTCAGTCATTGTGCCCCAACTCTACTAGATCTCGTGTGAAACTTTACTACTTGCCTTGTAAATGGTATCATCATCTTCATGGGAACTGGCATTGATTTGGTGTTTGTTCAGCATGTAGAACAGTAGGTCACAATTTACATGATAATGTGAATAGCACTAAATCCATGTGAGTAGGAACAATAGTTCTAATGGACTGCCTTATGTTTCCTTACAGAAGGAAAAGAAGCTGCTACAGTTTGAGACGCTTCAGCTTTATTTTATCTACAGCATGAACAACTCAAGCTCCTGTGGGTTCAGACACTCAATTCTCAGACAAGAATTTGCTCTTGGAAGGTGTCAGCTAGACTTCTTGTTACGTTCTTGTTTTGGAGTATGAACCTGTTGGAAAAGGTTGTTCTCAATCCTCTGATCTCCTAGGACCAAAAAGTAAATAGCAAAAACCAAACCTCTTTTTGGTCCCCAAATCGTTTCCCTACTATTCCTGAAATGGAGAAGCCAAATGTTTGTGAGTTTTGCAAAAAGATTTCAACCTTTTTATAAAGATTGTTTCAATATTCTAAACCTGCTGCTTATAAAACTCCCACTGGGTTATTTTGGACAGTTTGAGCAAGAGTAACCCTGATTTCATGAACAGATCCAAATAGGTCATGAATCATGACCAAGTTTTTCTGAGGTGTTTTACCTCTGATTCAGCTGCAGAGAGCAGTTCAACACTATTTAAAAAAAAAAGAGTTAAACCATTTATAATGTAAGACCAATTGGAGAAATCATACAGAAAACAAAATGCTTTTCTTAGGGAAAGAGGTGAGAAATCTTGTTTTCATTTGTTGTTCCATAGCCTTTCCTAAGGATCCCTTTTGTGTTCTGAAGCAACGACAGACAGGCAGCAAGATTGAAGATTTCATTTGTTTTAAGGAGTGGATCTGAATGCCTTCAACATGAGAGCATTCCTAGGAACACAGGAACTTTCAGGAGCACATCTGAAATGATTCTACAGCAAAGCATGCAGTATTGTGCATCATTGACAGTGGGTCTGTAGCCTGAGTTTCTCTTTCCACAGAGCAGTTTGGAGATAACCTTCATGCTACCTGCAGTAAGTGGTAAGAAAACCGAGGAGGTGAAAACAAACTGCTGAATTTCATGAGGTGAATGATATTGACTAGAACTTTTCACATCAGAAAGTGCTGTGGGGAAAAAGGAGGATTTCATGCTGAGCTCCTGGTAAACAACATCAGCATCCTGGAGGTTAATGGGTCTGGGCCCATCTGTGCCAGTCAGTTGCCCAGTGCTGATATGCAGTTTAGTAAAATAATTACCATGCCTGGATTAGGTATGGACAGAAGTGTCATAAGCACATCACTAAACTGTTGCAGTTTCACAAGTAATACTCATGTGATCTCTGAGTAGTTTTGTTTGAGTATCCACCACATTTCAATGTATTTACAGGAATATTGTGTATCAAGATGGCAACAGCAGAAGGAAGACTTGGGCAAAGTGGCCAGATGTAAGTTGTCAGTTCTCATACACAGATTCTGGAATAGTGCAGATGATTAAACATAGAAACCTCATTGTCAGAGGAAGAAGAGCTCTATATGAACCCCAGAGCTAGCAAAATCTGAGACAGGATTCAAATCCTGAATATAGCAAGAAAGAAACTAGGCTGAGAGCAGTAAACTGAGTTTAAAAATTAACCTTAACTAGAATCTGCTAATCAAATGTTTTGATTTAGCTACAATTTGACATACTACAGTTTTTCTCTTAATTACAATGGGCCCTTCTGTTAACCCATGGCTCTGTTGAGCAGAATGCAGCACTGGAGAAACTTTTCCTGTGGATTACGTGGTTTGGTTTGGGTTTGTTTTTGAGTGATTCTTCTCTGCTTAAAGCAGCAGCAGCTGAGTTCAGATAGTTTGGGCTTTGTCAGTGCAGTTTTGTTGTCTGTTGGGTTGGTTTGTTTGTGTTTTCCCTTCAGTGCTGATCCTTCATTCTCCAAGATCCTTTAGTCGGACTATGCATCCTAATTGCTTTGAGAATCACTGTTTTTGCTAAGATGTCTTCCTGCTGTTTGTATTTTTTCCCTCACCTTACAAGAGGAAGCAGGCAGTATATTTGTGTGTTGATGATGCTGTGTGTTCCCTGAGATAAATGCATTCAGCCAAGCACACTTTTGTTTGCTTATTTTCTGTAACTCATTGACTGAAGTGATTGTCAAATTGTAGGCAGCCGTGAAATCAGTGAGACTCAAGAGGTGAGGCTTTACTCAGAGCAAGAACTTCACAAATGGCTTTTGTCTCCCTAATCCATTCCTTTCTTAAAAAGCAGTGGCTTCTTTAAATAGACTTCTTTAAAGCACATTTTCAAAAGATTTGGATAATGAGCATTTCATCTTTCCACACAGCAGCTATACTGGTCTAAGAGTAATAAGGAACACAACAGGTGAATCACTGAACCTTCACATAATTGCTCTTCAGCAATAACCTCTAATAATAGATTATTTTTTTTCCCCTCAACATTTGGAAATGAACAGCTCTGGAGGAAAGGGCATGTTGAGAAGACATTTGTGAATGTGTCATTGATAAGGTAAGGGAGCAATAAGAGTTGTTAGTTAAAAATGACAAGGGAGACCCAAGTTTCATCTTTTGGGGAGGTGAGGGATTCCAAGAGGCAGATGATTTATGCAAACCCCTTCTGAAGGCAATGGAGACTGTTGTTGCCCTCCAATGGTATGTGCAGAAGCTTGTCCAAAAAGTGACACAGATCACATGTCACTCAGTTACATTGGCTGAAAAGAGAGCTAGGAGTGGAGGTTGTACAAAGCATATTAGTTTCATTTCAAATGGTATCTTAGTTAGTTGTAGCCTTTATTTTGTTTCCACCAGCCAAACTGCAAAGCTATGACACTTGGGTTTTGGCCTGCCTTTTTTGGCCCACACCTTGAAAAGTGTTTTCATTGCTACTGTGTATTCAGAATAATAATTTTTGCCCCTATTCTTTCACCACCAGCAGAAGCAGATAGGGAATGAAGGTAAATGGGAGTGGAAACGTGTACGTGGAACAGGCTGAACCTCTTCATTGCAATTTTGAAGCAAAACTATAGCACTGGCTTTGAGAGCTCTCCTGGCAAGTGGTGGAAGGTAAAAATGTACCACTGAAAAGAGCAATTACTTCAAAGGGGCTTGAGTGAAAGCAGACATGAAAATTCATGCAATTTCACATCAAAGTCTGGCTTCTAGCTCAAGAGGTAAAGATGGTTTTTCTTTAGTTTTTAGTTTAATATACCAGAAAACTGTCTTTCTAGAAACACAGGCTTCTAAGAGAATTTTTAATCCCTCATTCCTCATGTTATCTGCTAAATAATTTCTCTGTAAAAATCAGAGGGGCTGCTTTCTGTGTGTCTTGATACAACTGTGCTGTGCAGAATAACATAAGGCTGGTGCTTAGGTTCAGCCATGAAAACATTTTCCAAGGCTAAGAGTAATCTTTTGAATACTTGCTGCTGCTATTGCTGTCCTTGCCCTGTTTTACAATCCCTGTTTCTTTCTCTAGTGGAGGTACTGCTTCTGTCTCATGTGAGCACAGAGATCGAGGGTAGGAGACAGTTCTTCGAGTGGGGTAATGTGAGCTGTTACAGAATAACATGTCCCGCCTGAGGCTGCAGGGGATGCATTTGGACTCTTCCTTCTTGGACAAGGTACTGCCAGTGCAGCCTACAACAGGAAAAACCTATAATGTATATAGAACTAAAGATGCATGTAAAGAGTTGTCACTTAAGCCCCAATTTATCGCTGCATTCACCACAAAATTCATGTCAAGCTGTGTTGTATTTCTGAACCCAATAGAAATTGATGGTGGCACAGATGGCATGCAAATGCTACAGGAGGAAAAATCTAATTACATAAATATTCCAAGTCAATAAATGATTAGCACAGGGAGAAAGAGAGTCCTGTGTGGCTAGGAGGCAAGGAGGATTGCAAAAAGCAATAGAAGTAAAAGTAATTTAAACTTTATATTCGTTGGCAAAGTGGTTTGGGGATTTAAATGTTGCTTGCAGACTGGAGCTCATGCTTTTACATGATAATCAGAAAATGTAGTCACAGAATCACTAATTTACTCCTGCCCTCATGTTTTGTTGAAAAAAGCAGTCACCAGAAAACATAACTTCTCCTAAACTCTGCAGTAGTTAAAAACCACATTTGACCTCTCCAGCACCCCTTAAAGATGAACACACAGTACTGAATTCAAGAACTCTGAGATTCAGTCTATTAGAAACAGCTATGTATTTAAGAGACTTTCCTGTCAATGAAGAGAATAATTAGTATTTTTTTTACCATCCCCTCCTGGTTATCTTACTTTAAATGCTGCTTATAAAGGGAAATCTACTTAGCCTTTTTTTTTTTTTCCCTGTATCCCTAATCAGAAAAGTGTGTGCCATGCCATGCTTGTCCTAATGTTTATGCATGCAGCATTAGGGAGATTTGACAAACCATTCACAACAATGAACTTTCTTTCTTCAGTTCTTCTTATACACAGCTCTGTTCAGATGAGAGTCTGGGACAAAATTCTCTTTATTATTTTCTCTTTGGAGTAATCTTTAAATGACGGATATTGCTTTGTGAGATTTTGCTCAAAGGAAATCTCTCTAAAACCTCTTCCCTCTATAGCTTTGATTACCAGTTAAGATTAGTAATGTTATTCTTAGGGGGGAAAAAAAAGCCTTGCAATTTATTATATTGCAGTTTGAGTTTAATAGACTCAGTTTCAGATATGCTATTCAATTCATTTTCTTTATATTATATTTCATCTAGTTTAATTATATTACTAATCTAGTGGAAAGTGTCCCTGCCAGGCAGGGGGTTTGGAGCTAGATGATCTTTAAGGTCCCTTCCAACTCTGGCCATTCTGTGTTTGTTTATTTTCCTATGGAGTACATTTCAGTATCTGTAAAATCTTTAAGCCACCTCACTGAGGATGTGAAATAAAGCTTTCTTCTCCTGTTGGCATAGTTTTCTTCATAAGACAGAATTTGAAGCCTTTCCTGTATTCTTGCTTTTTACAGTATTTCTTGGGGAGGAGCATTTTGTAAGGCTAAGTGAAATAAAGCCTTTATTGTCTTATCTCTGATCTGCAGAATACAGTTATTTACATCAATGTAAAGATGTAGATTACTTTGTATACATTCTACATGTATATACATGTGTGTATACCTTCTTTTCTTTGTCTTCCTGCTATCAAGTGTTCAAATTATGATGCTAAGTGTCTATAGCAGTCTTAATGCCCTGGGGAGCAATTCTAACAGCACCATCAGCTTGTGTTTACACTTCAGGAAATGTAGGAAATCAGTGGGCTTCCAGAGCTCCAGTTGTCCATTGCTATGTGTCTTTAGGAAGCCTTCTTGAAGCTTTTTCTAGTTAGAATATATTGATTCAGTCAGCTTGACTCTAACTCTGTTTATGCATGAGAAATGAAGGCCTGGCCCGAAATTCCACGACGTAGGGCTGAGTTACAGTCCATGTTGAGTGATCAAACAAATGTTGGCTCTAGTTTATTCACTAAAGCAATCATGGCAGCTGTGATTCTTAAAAAGGAATCAGTTTGTTGTACTGTGTTTATTTGCTCTGTGCCTGACAGAGAAACTAATGTCACTGAGTCAAGCCCACAGAAATGCCCTCGGGCACAGGGTCTCTGTCCTTTGGAAGTTGTCACTATTTCTTCTAATGCTGTTGCAGTGAGTGATGAAATAGTTGGAAATAACAGACAAAAGGGAGCATTTGAGCTGTCTACAAGTGTCTATGTGTCTTGGTTCTTAGTACTTAAAATTACCTCTTGAATTACTGCAGGTATTAAATGTGGTACAGCTGCCTTTCATGTGCCTGTATTTCTCAAAGAAAATGCTGGAAGCAGGACAGAGATGGTTTTGTAGCTGTTTGGGAATTGAAAGGATTAGGGAGAGGAGAATTTCCTTCATTGTTTATCAGGTATGAAGTAAATATTCCTCCACAAGAGGGAATCCTGTAGAGTATTTTGAAATAGCAGTAAAGAAGTGGTTTTTGGAATGAAATATTGATGCTCCTCAGAAGTTTCTTTTTTAATGGAAAGAGTATGCCTTCAGGAATCTCTTTTCTTTCTGCCCTGATATGTCTTAACTCCACCTCTGACATTTTGCTCTGTTTCACAGAGTGAATTTCTTAGTTAGGGTCTCCAGCTGCTGAGCAGAATTGCTGTTGTATTGTGCAAAGAAATGGGCATGTTACACTTTCAGACTGTTGATTTGCAGGTAAGATCATGAAAGAAATATATTGGGGTTTTTTTTTGGCACCATGCTTTATAGAGTCTGTCTCTCCTAGTGAACTTTTCCAATGCATGCTATCAGTTTGTCTTTAGGTGAACACACCCTGCCTTCAATCAAAAGAAACTGAGCTTGTAAACCTCTCAATTACTCTGCCAGTCACATCCCAGTTTCTTTTCCAGATTTGCCAGAGTTTCTGCAGTGTGGATTAGAGTTAGGAAGGGACTCTGTGTCATGCTGCTTCCCAGCAGGGAGTCATTATTTTGTTTAACACTGTCTGAAACCAAGCAGGCTGCAGTTCAACTGAATCCTGAAATCAAAGAGAAATGCAGGTGGTGGCTGTAGACGTGAACAAAAGCAAAACAATAGTGCAGAACAAGGCTAAACATCTGAGGGTGCTCTCTTGTACAGAACCCTCATCAGTAGATGATGTTTCTTCAAATAGGGTACTTCCTTTTAGAGAGTAAAAAGAAGATAAATTGACTTTCATTTCCTAACCCTCAGTGAATATTATCACCAATGTATAAGTTATGCATCACCACAAAATGCAACAGAAGTGGAATCAAGCATTTGCCTGCTTGCCACCAGTGGTACCAAGGAAAAATTCCACTCAGTATACCTCAGCTAGAAGTGCTGCTCAGTGTTATTGGTGCTATGATTTAAGGGAGAGTTAACATTTCATTTACAGCAGTTATACCTTCAGCTCTTATGAATCCAACCCATAAACTCTACAGCTATACAATGAGACTTTGTCCTTGCTACCTCCCAAGTTTTTAGGACTGATTTTACAGTGGGTTTTTTTAATGTTGGTTAATACAGGAGGAAAAGAAGTTTACTGTGCACACCAAAAGATTTGCTTTAGTGAAGTTTACAGCAGTTTTAGAGCTATTTTAAGATGAGATTCGATATGTCAACATGGCAAGTAGGATGGGAGAAGGAAACATGATGTTAATGTCATGAAGACCTCGTGGCTGAGAAGGACAATATTGTGCAAGACTGCTTCAAAAATCATGTGGGCTTCCAAATGAAAAACCAAATCTGGAGCAGCTGCAGGTTCTCACTTTGTAAAAGCTTTATTGAACTGGAATTTGAAAGTAGGGAAGGTACAGTAAGGATCAGTTCCCAGTCTCCATAACTTCTGAATTTACCTTCTGGAATGCTACCTCCATCCTTCTGCTTGTGTAGGCACCAGAGTGGTTAAACTGGTGGGTTTTTTTCAAACACATAAGTTAATTTACATCATAGGAACTGGCAACATAATTTCAGTGAAAGATGTTTGAAGACTTCCATGCAACACTGAAAAAACCCAGATTTATAAACTTACAATATGATTATCTAGTAATTTGAAAGTATTTTAAAATAAAGATTTAAATATGAGACAATTACTTTCATTTAGCAGGAAAAAACCCAACCTAATTACTACTTTTATTAGAATAAGAGGCTTGTAGAAGCAGATACAGATGTTATCTCTGGGCTTCCATCATTTTCCAAAGCAAACTTCTCTGAAACACTGTCTGCATCTAACCTGCATTGCAGGCTTCTGCTACATATTCTCCTCTTGTTCTGTGGTTGGAATTCCTAGGGATCTGCAACATTAATCACAGATGACCCTTTTGCCCTAAGTGTTGTGAGTGTTCCCATATTTTAAGGAAGTAATAATATATGAGAATAAAATGTAATGCAATTTGCTAGGATAGCAGCCCCTGTAGACCTTCATCTCTCTTTGCAACTCATCTGGCTGCTACATTTTCCTTGAGCTAGGCTAGACTGTGTGTTCTCCAGATAGAGATGTAGGTCAAGGAAAATGTATTCCAAAACAAATATTACAAAAAACATGGAAGGATTAAATAACTGTGGAAAAAATGTATGAGTTTGGGTGATCCTGGTGTTTTGGTTTCTTCCCCCCCCAATGTTCTCTTAAACTCTTCTAATTGCTTAATTTTAATAGCAAATGTAACTCCAAGGAGCTGGAAATGAAAGCTGGTGGAAGATAATGAATAAAAATCTTAACTGTTACACATTTCTACACTTTTATTCATGTGGAATAAAGCTAATGATCAAAGCTAGTGGAAAGATCTTCAACACAATAAAACTGTCATGGGGGCATTATAATGAATCTGCAGTTGTGGAGCTTGCTAAGATTGTAGTAGCCAACCAATTAGAGTATTTGTGTGAATTGCTCTTATGCTCATGTGTTTTAATCTATCAGATTCACAGATTCCAAAATGTTGAGTAAGGTATATTTTCTGCAGTTGTGACCTTGAGCAACAGTAAAAGTAAGTTCAGTGCAAGCAGCAATCTTTGATGGGTGATTATGCAGAAAGGCTGAAGGGACATGACTGGAAAAGGGACTATTCCTGCAGGTTAGCCTTTAGAGGTGTATAAAGAATAAAGAGTTTGCTATGTTATTCACCCTGAACAACAGAAAGGAGAAGTGTGGAACTAGATAAGCCTGGTGGGTCCCAGAATCCTGTCCCTTTCTCTGCTGCACGTGAGTATATTAGGAACTACTTAGTTGCATTTTGTGAGACATCTGATTTTAAGCCACAGCACACCTTCATTTCTTCACAGGTAAGCAGCTCAGTGACATTTCACAGGTGGAATGCTTTAATGGAAACACCCTGGAAGCAGAGGAGTATATTTTTAGTACAGGACAACAACTCCTTCCCTATAGCATATGAGAAATTGCATGCTGCTTTGGAGAATTAAGTGTGTTGATGCATGGGGGACAGCATGAAAGGTCCTGGATCCCACCAGCTGAAATAAGAGTATGTGCACCTTGGGAGCATGAAAGAGAATCTATATGAAAACACTGTAGAAAACATATTTCTTTTTTCTGTTAGCTGGAAAGTAAGTCTCTGAACTTGAAGCTGAACTTCTTCAATATATGCTGGTGACAAAAGTCTAGCCTCTGTGTAGCAGTGTACCGAATTAAAATGCTGTGGATGTTGTCAGCCCCAAAACATCTTGACAGTAGAGGTCAAAACTGGTGGTAAATTCAACAGTTTATGGAGCACACTTACTTGGCAGTGCTCTAGAGACCTGGGCCAGAAGAGCTTGATGAAAGAGAGTGTCAAATCTCACTGACATGTCACTGTTTTATTATGTTTATGCTAATGTCTGCCTTCACAGAACAATTCCCCAGAGTCTGACATTCACCCTGCATGCCTGTAGGATCCCTGTTACCTGGTAGTAGCTAACATGGATCTGGGTTACAAGGATTTTTTGTTGTAGGGTATCTCTGGAGTTGCTTTGCACCCAACCTCGTGAAGAAAAGTGTTCCAAACATCAAAACCTTCTGTGTAATGAAGTTTTCTGGCAAGTTCTATTTTGCAATCATTGTTTCACCTATCAATAATCACTGTCAGTAGGGTCCCTGCTAAGGATGCTGGCAAAACAGAGTCTCAAGAAAAAAAAACCCAACTGTAGCTTTGCCATGTCTTGTGATCAAGAAGAATACATGCTAGGCATGTGGAAATCTTCTCTGTTACTATTTTATAACTGAAGACTGGAAAGAACTGCACCTGTTTAACTGTGACTTATCATTGTACTTGATGAATTCTTCTGTCATGGATGAAAACCTTCACAAAAACCCAAATCTTCAAGGTTTGTTGCCCTAGACATTTGTTATGCTTCTAGAGGGTGACTTTGACCCCTACAACTGCAGCCTGAATTTCATCCTCTGAAAGCAAATACAAACACTAAGCCTGAAATAATTGCTCTACCATTAAACACTAAACTCAACAAAATAACCCTCAGCCCAAGTAAACCTAGAAACTCAGGTTGACATTTTGCAACCCCATACACATGTAAGCAGTCCTCAATTAATTGTTACACTTGGCATCTTCAGAGGTTTTGTCTTGAAAGCTGTGAACCAACAGTTTTCTTTCTTAGGCACTGGCTTGATGTAGGTAGGAGTCACAAACAGAATCCACTGAGCTATCTTTGATGGTTTCCATGTCTCCTACTAATTCACTTTATGACAAATCTGAAAATGTATTGTGATGCTTTTTCAGTGTTGTTTTCACTGATGTTTTGCAGTGTATGCTCTCAGAGGTATTAAAGCTGGAACAGTTGGTACAGAGATTTTTGTCCAGGTCATGATAGCTGAATAGCCAACAAATAAGAGGTAAAGTAAAGAAGTCAGTGTATACTTTCTTTTTCTCTCCCTGGCTTGGCAATTCTAAACCTGTAAGATAAACAAGAGCCAGATTTTTACCTCTGTGTCATCAGAAGGAGCTCACACAAAATAAAAAGCCTTTCAAAAGCAATAGAAACATATTGACATTGGCAAAGAGGTAAGGTCTGTCCAAAGGCAAGCATGTCTTGTGTGTTGAGAATGTCACAGTTTGTTATTACTGAAAGAGTTGGTTTCAGTAAAATGGCCATTTCATTATATACTGCTGGAAAGATAAAAGGCACTGGTAGAGATGAAAAAAAAAAAGAAAGAAAAAAACCCCAAAACAAAGAAAGAACCCCAGAACTTAATTGATAAATAATGCAGTAGTTATGAAGCATTTGCCCTACCTATGAAAAGTTGATATAGTGTATATGAGTGTACATAAATCTATGCCTGCATATATTCTGTTAGGAGTAATGAGTGATTATGTAGACTGAATTTACACAGAAGACATCTCCATGTGAGGAAGAACTATGTTAAATATTTTAGATGTTAAATTGATATGTTATTAACTGACTGTAGTAGAAAATGAGTGTCATAATGTTCTCAGGAAGACTTGACATTCCTACTTTTTGTAGGCAAGATTTTGTCACATATGCACACATAGAGATGCATCTATCTGTAAACTGGTCACAATGTTTTTTGTCTTCATGATCCCATCCCATCCAATCAAATGTGTTTGCTGGATCATAAGATAAACTGCAAAGTGATGTCCCTGTCATTACAGAATGCTCTTCTGCAGCATGAGCAGTGTATTCCCATCACTTAACCTCTTAGAAAGAAAAATACCAAATTCCCAGCTGCTAAAAAATTGTTGTAGCCTTCAGCTAAACAGCCACTTGAAAAGCTTTCTCCCTCTATTAAAAATGTGCAGAGCTTGGAGTTCACTGTGTAACTGGAGGTCACTGTGGCTGAATGGTGGCTGCACTCTAGAAGTTATTGTGCCATACAGTGCCACCATGAAAAGGCAAACATCAATCTATATTTCAGCTTTTGGAGATACATTTGCATTGGTAGGACCCTCACACTTGAGCTGGAACTAGAGCAAAAAGCAAAGAGTGATAAAGGTGTGTTGGGGAAGAAGGGATCCTTAATCTTAATAAGCAGTTTCTTAAATAACCCTTCCAGCTGTTCAGAAAATTGAACACCCACTTGATGTGTCAGGGAGCAGGAGACATGGACTGCTTTGCAAAGGAGGTGAGCTGGGAGTGGAGCAGAGGAAGCTGAAATTCAAGAGAGTAAGAAAGTATGTGCTGGAGCCATATCCAGCACAGGTCTCCCAGCTGGCTTCTCTGAAGTCTCTGTATTTTGTCTGTTGTTTTTCTAGCTGTAGGTGCTTGTGAGGATTCTGTGACAGAGAGGCATTTAAAATCTTCTCTCGTGAAATTGTGTGGTCTGTTTTGGTGGTGGCAATTTGTGCTGCTAACAAATGAGTTCCAGCCAAAGTTGTCACTGCAGAAATCACATGCACCTGAAGAGAGACACTTTGGGCATGGCACTTTTTACTTAGAGACCCCATCAACCATTCTGCCTGGAAGGTAGACACATGATCTGTGTGAGTGGAAGGTAGCTGTTTGAGAGGGAATCTGATTTTTAACAGCCTTTGGGAGAATTGGGGAACTGCATGATTGGAATCTGACAAATCTTGCTTGTTATCTGTCAGTTTGTTAGCTCATTATATCACAAAGAACAGGGTGTTTTTCTTCACACAACTTTCAAGGTATTTTCTTGAGGGACTAAGGCTATTCTGGTATTATTCTTTATTTCAGTGGGTCAAAATGACTTGATGGAAAAAGTCTGGTGGTTGAAAACAAATCCTTTATCCACTTCCACATGCAAATGAAGTAACTAATGTGAGTTTAAAGATGCAGGTATGTCTTGGTATAGCTCTAGAATGACTAAATATCACATTTTTACAATGTAACTCTTCACTTTCAATGCTTTTTAAATTTCCCTTCCAATCACATTTTCTTCCAAGGTTTTGTTTGTTTCTTTTTATGTGAGTGTGGCCTCTCTTTCCCCAGTTGGGGTAGAGTGAGAGACTGGAGATGCAACCATTTTCACTTACCAGAGCAAGTGATTTTTAGCTAATGTTTTATGAGATATTTAATAAGCTATTTCAGGCATTTTTTTTCTGTGATATTTCTGATGTAGATAATCATTTGTTGTAGATTGAAATTGCTTAAAACATACTGTGCTAAATTGGAATGAAAATTAGTTTACAGACAACCAAAAAGGAAATTCAAGGTGACTGTATTCTGTATTTTTATTTATCACAGAAAATACATTAAAGGGTAACAAGCATCTTACTCAGTGTAACTGACTAGTATTTAGAATTCTGAATTGAGGGGTGAAGTGCCCTCTGCTAGCAGAGAAGATGAACACAATACAATATAAGGGGAAATGAAGACTATCTGTCCAAACAGAGCTACAAAGCAAGACAACTACCTAAGCAGATTTTGATTGAGGCCACAGGGCACAGTGAGCCTACAGTTTTGAAAGAGTCCTGGCCATTGATACAGCAAATTAAATTTGGTGGCCCCAATAACTGCACTCAAATATCATTTTCATTGAAGTATTGATCTGAACTTAATGTTTCCTTGGAGACCTTATAGCTATCATATCTAAGGTTGCAACACCTCAGCAGGTGGAAAAGAATCTGTCTCCCTGCTGTAACAGGATGTAAACATGTGGCCAATTGCATGTTCCTGGAAAGGATGAAAGTATAGTAATTAAAGAGAAAAGGCAGCTCCTGATTGCTTCTCTGAGCACCAAGAGGAGGAAAAGCCTCTTGAAGGCATTTAAAGGCTAAGTGTTAATGTGTTAAGGGACCACTCATTCTTAATTGGGTTATAACACATGGGATGCTGTGCATCAGACATCACTGATTCCTAAGTGATGATAATGAGAGTTTGCATTTACAGGTACAGGTAAGGAAGAGACACCTTAGTTTGCAGTTAGGGTCTGGGTTTTCTGTTTGCTCAGCTGACAGCTCCATCCCAGTTTGATGTTTCCCATTCACCCCTGTATTCCAATTACACTAGCTGAGTTTCAGGATTCAATTTGCACGTTCACAAACTGCTTCTGCTTTCTTTGAGGACATGCTATATGCAATGGCTACATAGAATCATTTTTAGAAGTTTTTTATAGCAGATGACCCCCTGACTGCTCTTGTTTGCAAACATCTGCATGAAATTTTAATGCAGTTGTGGAGTGACCTACAAATATCTTTAACAGAAAGTGAACAGCACAGACATGTTCTGTAGCACATCTGCTCCTCCCAGATTGTACCTAGTTACCTTTTATCTAAATAAATTCTATTTCATTTATTTTGCTGGAGCAATTTGTGTAGAGAATCAACAGAGTTCTTTATCCTAAGCTACTGCCTGGGAGTAAATAATTACTGAGAAAGGCTTGTCTCAGGTGACATGTAGGAATCACAAAGCATACTAATGAGGAAAGGAAAGTGGATTTCTATGACTGGAGAACAGTGGAACACAGCTCAGTCCAAAAAAAAAAGGAAAAAGTGGAATAGTTTTTACAGCATTGGCTTAATCAAAACCAACCATGTAGGAAATAAGGCCAATGCACTCACCTAATTAGCCTTAAAGAAGAGATGGAGACAGAAGCAGCAGATGTGTGTTGGTATGGTAAGGAATTTCCCCACTTTTTATCCTGATGCAAATCAGAGCAGCTGGAGGTGGCAGATTTGAGACTTTTCCCAGTGTAATATGAGCAGAGAAGCTGACCTCATTCTGTAAATGAAAAATAAACTGATGTATTTTAATCAAAAATCCAATCTTAATAATGCCAGACAGGTTTGAAATATTTCCAAATGGGACCTAAACTGTCTGGAAAAGAGATTTTATTGAGATGGTGAATATAGGACTCACCTGTAATTCCTCATAAATCCTGGAGTTTATGATAGGAGATATCAGTGGGAGAGGAGTAATATCAAACTTCCACACTCATGGCTTAAACGTTGTGATACTTAAAATATCCACAAAATAGTTATTAATAAAATAACCACCATTTCACCTGAAAACCCACAATACCTGCAGGAGGTTCTTAGTGTCTTCAATATGATTTTATTTCATCTTACACACAAGAATACCTCTGCCCTAGCTGGCACCTCTGAAATTAATGAATGAACTGAAATTTTCTCTCCAGGGATGAAGAGCTTTCATCCTTTGTGAGGAATGTCCTGTGATTCTTGGTACTAAAATATTCTGAAAGACCTGATGGTTATCTATCAGGTAGTGACTGAGATTACTCATTTAGTGGCAATGAAACAAAATAATCTATGCAGACTTATTTATTCTAGCAGTCTTGGAATTTAAAGATGATCTGAGTCACTTGTGCATAATCATAGATGCCTGCTTTAAAACTGGATTTTTATATTTCTGGTTGATTCTTTTTTTTCCCTGCTGCATATGCAGGTTTCTGTTTAGTTTACTTTATATCTTATGTTATAGGATGTGCTCAAAAGCTGGTTTGGGTATGAGTCTGAGAAAGCCTTAGGAAAGTTTGGGGACGTGCCTCCTCAGGCAGCCAAGCAAGAGGTGGAAAGGGGAAAGGAGGTGTCTGCTGTACAGGAGATAAGTGATATATCTCTGTAGGACTGCAGTGCCAATGGCAGCATAGAGCTTCTCAGAGGCAATTTTCACCAGCCAGCTCTGGTTCAGGCCAAGCTACCTGTGGCTTATTGGCTTATTCCTGGGGTTTTTTTGTTTTGTTTTTGTTTTGTTTGCTTTTTTGATTTGGGGTTTTGTTTGTTTGGTTTTTTGTTGGTTGGTTGTGGTTTGGTTTTTTTTTGGTTTTTTTTTTTTTTCTATTGCTGAGATAGAATCTTAGAAATTTGGGAATTCTGCCTGGACAGATGCTTCTGTCTTGGGAGAGTGCAGTGTTATAGACCCTGGGAGCTCCAAGACCCCAGCTGCTGAACAGCCTTGGCAGCTGTGGTTCTTGCTGGTTCAGCTCCTTGGGACTCTGTTAAATACTTGTGGCAAACTACCCAGCCTCCTTCTGCTGCTGAAAGTCTGCTGGGACTTTCACAGAACCAAGGGCAAGATGTGGATCTCCAGCACAGGAGAACAGTTGTCCCATCGTGGGCTGAGAAACCTAAGCTACTTTTGCCCTGCATTTCCAGCTTCTAGTCCTTTATCCTTTGGCAATTTGAGATCCTGCTTTTCACCCTTAACCCACATAAAAATGCAATTTTTAACGTTAGAAAAGTCAGTATTGACCCACGTTATTCTCCTGTTCTCTCTTGGTTGCCAGCAGGTAGTAGCTGATTAAGGAGACTCAGAAGCACCTTCAGAAACAAATTATCCTCTTCAGCCAAACATATGTCTCTCACAGATACAATTCAAATACAACGTATACCTCTGTGTATTTCCTGTAACCCATGACATGTTCTCAAAGCAATGATATTCTTGCTTTGCAGAGTGAAGTGAAAAAGGGAAGCATAGGAGAGCAGGACATCTGTTCTTCAAGCAGTAAGTGCTTTTCCTTTTATTTCCTTCAGCTCGCATTATGATCTTTCCCAAGAAGCTTTTACAGCCTCCATTCAAACTAGTTATTTCTGTCTCTGATCAGGAGAGGGAAACAGCATGGAAGTGTCTTTCTGCCTCTCATGTTTTTTTCAGCAGCTCTCCCTGCTGAATACAGCCTGACCACTTTGGGATATTTCATTTTATGGGATACACCGTTATCTTAAAATATTTTCCTTGCTCAGAACAGGTAGTTCTGAACCCTTTTTTTCCCTTTCTTCTTTGATGTAGTTTTAAAGAGGATGTGCCCCTCAGGCTCCCACTAGCTGCTTCACAAAAAATCACTTTTTACCCATTTCACTCATCAGCTCTCAGTACTTGCATGGGCTGCCAAGGCTTCCCTGGGGTTGTCAACCCTCAACCTTTAGGTTTCACATGGACTGCTACCTTGACTGCTTTGACTGTCAAAGGGCTGTGTTCCAAAGCCACAGAAATCAGGAGCTGGTCATTTCAAGACAATGATTTGGAAAGCACAATCTATCAATATCTGCTTTTACATTGGAAATGGCTGACAGACAACATGCAGTGTAAGTACAAAGTTGTACAAGTGACTTCCCTACACAACGGTATTTTGGGCTGAGTAACAGCAGAGGGACTTCTGCAGAGAAAGAGAAGCCTGGTTTTATTATTGTTACTTGAATCTCTAATGAGTGACACAGCCCTGCTTTATGTTCTTTCATGGACCATTCAATGCACTGATGGGAGGAGATTGATTTTATCTGTGTCTAACCTCAATTTTCCCATGTTCTAGTGTATCTAAGAGAATAATCTCCAGTTATCTTCTATGGAGCTGTAAAGGAGGGGAAGATTTCAGAATGTAATGTAATGACATTAATCCAATGTGTTATCCTCAAGAAACTGAAAAGCAATGAGGCAAACTGTTTATTAAGGAGAAGCTAATTGCATGACTTAGGACATTTTCTATTGTCACAACAGATTTAGACTGAGTTATCAATAACAACATTGAGCCTAGAAGAGTTCTCCTTTTGGTTCTTGTTTTCTCCTCTGCTGAAAGGTGCTAGCTCACTGAAATTATGTGGATGTCCTGTGAAAAGGTCTTAGCATTAAAAAATGGAACAAAAAAGGTTGTTCTGCTGGGTGCTCACTTCAGTGTTTATACTCCTTTATATTTATATATATCTCTCTATGTATATAGATGTGTTTTCTCCCCCAAAGGAAGAAACCATGTATCTGTCAGGGCTTGCTGAATGAAAACTGTATTATCTGTTGCCATTCTTCCTTTACAAGTTGATATATATATATATTTTGACTTTATGAATGTGCATTCTCTTCAGGAATATGTGAAGTATTCCATCTGCCTTTGTGCTTTCCATGCACTGCTGGTGTGATTTTCCTTGTGGAATCTTTAGATTAAGGTAAGAGCTTCCTTCTTATTTTTGTTTCCCATTTTATGTTACATGCTTTCTTATGAGAGGTTTAGCAGGAGTTGAAGTCCACATTTCAATAAACCTATCACTAAATGATGATCATTTGCAAATGGGAAGAAAAGTCTAAATGCTCAGATTCATACAGATATGCATGCAGCACAAAATTGCACCTAACAGTTGGGAATTAAGTGTTGAACTTTTTCTCCCCCCCCCCATTTCATACCCTTAGTTTCTGCTCCTCTATGTATTTTTTCATATCTCTTTTGGATGATTAACTGTCTCCAAGCAACAGTTGATCCCTACTTTATGAGGAAGGATAAGTGCAGGTGTGGTAGTATAGTTCTTTGTTATTTTATGAATGCCAGTTTTATAGTCTTTTTAAACCTGTATTTGCAGGAAGTTCTTGGCAGTGCTGCTTCCTTTCAAGCATCCTTGCCTGGGACACTTCCAAACATCCTCAGACTCATTCAGAACTGTGTTGTCTTTTCTCCAGTCTGGCCTGAAACTTAGCAGAGGAATATGTGCCAGAATACTCCCTCCATAATCTCTCCTCCTTATTCTGTATGGAATAAAAGGCTATAGATGGATTTGGTTCATTAAATATAGGCTGCAGCCCATTGTTCTTGCCCTAGTTCTCTACCTGCCAGAGTGGAAATATAATTAGCAGAGACACAAATGATGACTGTGGATTGTTTTGGCAGTAAAATGTTACTCAGTGTTCACTTGCTGTAATTGCTATCACTAAGCATATCGATTCCCAGCATGCTTGAGGAGCAACAGGGGCAGTCAGTACCCTGTGAGGTCATGGCAGAGACTCTGCTTCTGTTTGTGACACAAGTGACACTGTGGCTCAGCCTTCCTGGCAGCAGGATTAGTGATAGTGTTTGTGTGCAGTTGTTCTGGGGAAGCTGTTGCTGTTTGGCACTGATCCTTCTCCTGAACCTTTGCTTACAGTGTGACAAGAGCCCTGCCAATTTTGGGCATCTTCTCTGATTAGCTGTGTGAGTTACACAAGCTTTACCAGGACCTTTTGTGTTTTCCTCCACTTTCAATCTCCCTCATCTCTTCAATTGCAAAAGAAATTGCTGAAACAGCTTATACAAAGCCATCCTCTTTGATTTGATTGTTCATTTACATTTGTTTTGGGAAGTGGATGTTTTCTGACTGTGCATGCACATCTAGAACTGCTTAGGGGAAAGTTTTTGCCTTAACTTTTTTCTTAAAGCTTGCTTTTTTATTTCTCATGGACTAGAACAAAATTCCAGGAAATTTTGCTTTCCTTCCTCACAGTTTAGTTTAATTTTCCAGAATTATTTTGAGAGGTCACATAGACAAATTTTGGACCTCAGTGTAGACACTGCAGATCAACTCTGAGCTGAACAAAGTCCTTGTTCAGAGGAAAGACAGAGAATGTACTCAGTGCCTAAGTACTTTCTAAGATGTGCTTAGTGCTACATCTGTACTGAACCTTCTGTTTCTTCCTTTTTGTTTTTGAAAGGTGTGCTTCCTACATAAACCATAGAGGTATCATCTCTCCTTCTGCAGTGGAGAGGAGATCCTCATGGCTGATGTGAAGGGCAGTGAGACAGGTATGAAGATTCTTTAGATGTTCATGTAGCAACTCTCACCAGAGAACCAAGCTCCTTGGTGATGACAGAACCTGGTCCTCAGCCTGTTCCAGTTACTCCAAGTGGATTTGTATATGTTTAGTCCAGTTCACTCCCAGGGATATGCATGCATCTAACAGGAACTAGGTGATTTTTAGAGCTTAATAAGTATTACTGAAGATTATTAAATTGCCTTTTACTGAGCATTGTCTTCTGCTCATTGAGGTATATATATAATCTTAGTCTGTGGCAGTGTGTGTTCAAAAGCAATGGTGAGGTTTATTGTCATATGGATCTGTAAAACTAAAGAACTACTAAATGTGGAGGAAGTTGAAGGTAAGAATTGATACCCCTCACATAAACACATTTTGTTACAATTATATCTTAAATGAGTTACCTGCAAGCAGAGCCACAATAGAAGTCAGGCTGCAAAGAAAAATGCTGTAGCTTAAACCTATTTACAAATTATCATGTTTTTCTTCCTCTGGAAGCTAGGTGTATTCTCTGTCTACTGTTGCAGAGCCTGTAAACCACAGGCAGGTTCAGGAAGTGGTATTTTTATTATCAGGTTACTTAATTTCTAGTAAGTTGTAAGCATTTTTCCTTTTGCTTCGTTCTGTTTGGGTTTTTTTTGTTATTGTTGTTTTGGGTTTCTCTTAAATAGATGCAATAAAGTAAGTGTAGCTATTGACTTTTAGATAGCTTCAAGTCCATCTGCCTTTAATTATGTCTGGTAACTTTCCTTCCATTTTCCTTCTCTGAAAGAAACCATGGAGTTAGATGCAGTCCTTCCAGGACTTGAAATTGTATAAATAAGAAAGCATTGCTAACACAATCTGAAGTATAATATGACTTAATAATATGCATTTTTTTGGAAGATAATTGTGTTCCAACTTGTTTAGAGCCAACAATAAATTATCATAGAAGCAGTTGATATATGTATAACCCCTGCTCATCTGAATCTCTTGTTCACTGTTGTATAGCATGTATCTGCAGTTGAAAATTTGTCATAATAAGAGTGTGGTGTAGTGCAAACAGAGACAATTTCTTAGTATTAGAGAGTCTAATTGTGACCAGGCAGCAGACTCTCCCAAATGTAGTCTCTAGCCATGCAGTAATGACAGTAAAATATTCAGAAGCATCTGCTGTAAAGAATTACAGAATGATGGAAGTGTTCAGGTTGGAAAAGACCTTTAAGATCGAGTCCAGTTGTTAGCCTGGCACTGCCAAGTCCCTCACTAAACCATGCCACTAAGTACCATGTCTACATATCTTTTAAATAGCTTTAGAGATGACCCTACCACCCCCCTGGACAGCCTGTTCCAGTGTTTGGTAAGCTTTGGGGTGAAGAAATTTTTCCCAATGTCCAATCTAAAGCTCTCCTGGCACAACTTGAGGCTATTTCCTCTTGCCCTATGCTTGTTACCTGGTAACACTCAACCTGTTGTCACCATCACAAAGCTCTAGACAGTCAGAACACTCCCTAACTGTCTGATTAAAAGTCTGGAAGATCATTTTTACCTGGGGATTGGAAAAATGTCCTGACTGTTAACCCTGAAGCATCTTCTAGGATGTGTTTTAGGACTTAATACTCATGGAGTTTCAATTCCAAGCAAGGTAACAATGATGAGGCAAATACATGTGAATTCAATGATAATGTCTTGGCAGAAAAGTGAAAGGTAAGTCTGAACATGTCATAATTTTGTTTTTAACACATTACAGATAATTTCATGGAGGACAAGCATTTTTGTCTTTGTCAAAATGTTTTTCTCCTGATTCAAAAGCACAGATTCAGTTTACAGAGACTCATGTCAAGCAAAACATTTTGTGAATTCATGTCAGCATTGCAATATTGTTTTGGCAGAAAAGGGATTAAATCCCTCCCCAAGACACAACTTAGGTTTTCTCACTAGCTTCTTTGACTTTTGTATGATTGCCATTGATGTGCTCTCACATTGTGGAGCTGATTCACTTCTTTCCCTCCAGCTTTTGTGAGCTGAGGATCAGGATTATAGTTGCTTGGTGTCATCTGAACTGTCTGTCTCAAACAGAACCACCAGTGTAGGAGGCAGCAGAGTCATTTTAATCTATGTACATATATATCTACTGCTAGCAAAACATGAAACCTGTTGGTAGAAATGATGTGCAGTTTTAGTAGAAACATTTTCAGTTCTATCATTTGCAGTTGTGAGGTGACATTACAGTGGAGATGGTGGAGGAATTTCACTAGATGGTAGAAATCAGTTGTTCTTCCATTAAGCTGTGTCTCCAAGCCAAGGAAATGTTCAAACAGATGGCAATAGAAGATGTATATCCATTTTCTTAGCTATCCTTGGACTATTGTGATTTCCTTTTACAGTAAAACAATTTCTGATTCTGCATGGCCTGAAGAATCTGGATCCTTGTGGTCAAATCTGGATTGGATTGGCTTTGCAAAGGAAAATGTGAGTTGGGGCACACTTAGTTGTGTAGAATTAATGAGCTGGTGTTATCATGAGGGTCTGAAGCCATGTGATACAACTCAACTGCAAGTGGCTGCCAGCTTCCTAAAGGTCAGGGTAGCAAAGAAAGCAATCAGATAGCCACAGTCTCCAGTCCTCCTCTGCTTTGTGGTTACCCTGACAAACACTGGTGTTTTGGTCCTGCACCACACAGCTTTTTTAAAGTATATTACTCAATTACACAAATTCCCAAATTACTCAGAGTAATTTCCCATTGCCCAGCCTAGTAATTTTCTGAGGACAAGAATACTCTGAGAAGAGACAGTAGACAGAGACAGTCTTTAAGGGGATGATTTGTCTGATGAGATGTAGATGCCTGCACTCCAACCAGATGTCTGTGTTTGCAATACAGTCAGTGGAGAAAACCAGGGGAGAGTAGGGCATAACTCCACTCCTCCTACAGGGCTTAAACTGTGCAAACCAATCATTTTCCACAAATGCCAGTTTCTCTGCTGGCCCTAACAGGATGCTTGGGTGAATAGTTTGGAAGTAGACATGCAAATCCTACCCTCAGGGTTCAAAATAGATCTTTAGGCAGAACAAACTTTTCCAGTTGGATGTGGATGCACAAACACAGCTGAACAAATTTGAAGCTCAACAAGCTAGGCCTTGTGATGGACTTTGTTTCACTGGAATGTTTCTGGCTGGCTGTAAACAAAACTGCTAACAACTGTAGGGGGAAGCTTTCCTGGCAGCTCCCTTCCAAACTGGAGTTTCCTATTTTCCCCAGAAGGGCTGCAGTCTCCTCTAAGCCACACTCTTCTCATTTTTAAATAGTCTCAGCCATGTATACAGAGGCAAAACAGGGTTTAGTGTCTCAGCCTTCAGCATGAAAGGTGATTGTTTCTGTTACACTTCTATTTCAGCTACTTCATCAGAGCATATAATTCACCTGCACTAACCTGGGAGGCTGGACTCCTCCACAGAGTTCTAATTGGTTTTTCACTTGGTGAAAGGAGTAGGAGAGGGAGAGACTTTGTGTTTGCAATGTTGAAATGCAGTAGAGATTAGAGCAGAACTTTTGACAAATATTATTGAAAGACAGTGAGTTGGTTCTGTGTCAGGCAAATATCTATCCTACAGCCTTGCAAAACCATTGTATTTTTTGTCTCTTGAAAAGAATATAGCTCCTGAAATACATTTACCATGAGTAAATGCTGAAATGTCTTGATAAAAAGTACTTGTCTTGCTTTGGGAGGGAAAAATGAGCATGAGGATGGGGTCTGGGTTGTCCCTCCAACTTAAAATTATGTAGGGGACAGCACACCCAAACCTGGGGTTTGGGTAAGCACTCCCAGATCACACACTAGAGAGCAGCCTGACAGTTACCTGGCAGTCCAAGCTGGCACCATCCAGTGAGCACATGAGCAGCTTTGCAGATGTGACATGAATCTCTGTTGCATGGAACTGTGTGGAACAGGTATTTTGAGGAGTAACTTCTGTGTCTGCTGTAGACCCAGGCATGCTCATCACATGCCTGGAATGCCTCCTGTTTCCCTTGTGTCATACTTCATCGTGACTTGTGGAACTTGCATTTCCTTATTCTGTCAACAGCAAAGGGGCTTTGGGAAAGAAAAGAACACTCCAAATGTCCTTTTGTATGTTTCTTGCATGCAGAAGTGTAGCCTTTGAGATCCATGGTTTTGTAGGGTTTCTCTGGCAGCAGAATGTAATAAGGTGAATAAACAAAATTTCTGCCTGCTTCACACATTGGTTGCCTTAGTAACTGTGGCATTATGCAGCTGAAGTGTGTTTTAATACCCTTAAAAGGGAGTTTGAAGGAAGCATATGGGCAGTGATTAGCATTGGCTCATTCCAAAGGAAAGGAAAGGAAAGTGAGTGGTAAGATCTCTCCAAATTTTAAACAAGTAGAAAAGTTATCTTTATTTCTTACTCAGAACATTTGCAAAGTGTTAAATATTTATAAAATTGGAAGGAAATTGACCACTACATTAAAAATTACTGGTAAGCTAGGAGAAGTCAGAGCACAGACATGCTTCTCGTGTCCAGGAGAGCTTGTGAGCACTGTTAGATGTGAGTAGTGGCAGAATGACATCTGTGAGAAGTATTAATGCTATGGGAAAAGGTTGCACAGAATGCTGTGGCTCAGGCTTTCAGTCCAGAAAATCCAGACTACTCTTTACATTGCAAAGAAGACTTAGGCTAGAGGTACACAGACACATCCCTCTGTGGGTTTGGTGCTAAACACTTCCTGTGCACCTTCAGAGACTCCTGAACTGGTGCTTTCAAGTTTATATGGAACTAAAACCTATTTACAGAATGTTTCTAAGCTGTGAACTTATATAAGTTTATTTCATTATGTAATACTGTAATTTGCAGGAACTATTAATAGCTCTCTGCTTGCAAACCTTCTCTCATCTCCCTAGCTCCTACAGAAACATTATGCAAATGTCTTCTGTTGTAGAGTTATATTGATGTCAGCATGGTGACAGAAATTAATCAAGAGAAAACACTTGCCATACTGTATTTTTAGAATAGTTGAAAGGTGAAGCTGAAAAAGTCAAAACAAATGTGGCAAATAAAACCTTTTATGAGCAACCTTTTAGCCAAAGTAATAATATTTTATCTTCTAACAAATGTGAGTTTGATGTGAGATTAAATGCTGCTTTGATTTCCACTGGGTATGTATTTGCAAGATATTTTGTAATTCTAACAAGCATTGTTAAATGCCCTGCACCATGGCATTGCTTTTTTTTTTTTTTGTCTTAGATTAATTCTGTTCAGTCTGAACAGAAATATCTGAAAGAACAATACATCAGAACTAATACTGAAGATATGAGCAGTCTGTCTTTGGAAGTCAGTTGGAACTAAGACATCTGGAGTAAAGCTAAACTTTGATTTTCCCTTGGTAATTTGGGGAGAGATTTACTGAGCCTCTGAGGTCAAATCCACCACAGAGAAATCATTCCATGAAAGAAGTGTTTGCACATGCTTCATGCTGTTCACTTAATACCTGCACCTTTTTTTTTGTTCCCCAGGGACTAAATCTAGCATAGTGACACCAGGTTTGGCATTTAAACTTAGGTGGAGATGGCACTAGAATATTAAAGGAAGGTGGTAGTTGGTTAAATAAATAATGATCATATTTGGGTGCTGGGTTCTTAACCTCAACAACTTTACAGAAAATTCTGGGAAGATTATCAGACAATATATTTTTTTTATTGTTCTTGCTTTATGCTTTTGGCAGTTCTAGAAATCAGTCAGTCTACATTTAACATAACTCTGCAGTGAACTGACAGCTTCCCTGGCACTGCCATTCTATTTTATAGGTTGGGAACATCTGGAAAGTATCCCAAAACTTTGGAAGGTTTACATTTGTCTGGAAATGAATCAGAAATCATGTACATTTTAAGTACATTATCTGCTTTAGAATGGCTGGTATTTGATTGTCCTTTGTGTCTTCAGTATCATGGTTCTCCATTTATTTTTTCCAAGCACTATTGAATGATATTACCAGGTTAATTAATTACTAGTATATCTGGGTTAGTAAATCCCAACAGATTCTTGCAATTAACCCAAATTTGTTCCTTAACACACAGATGACTGTTAGTGTGTAGTAGTTGCCATTCCCTCTGGGAGTTTTTAGAACTCCTCAGTGCTATATATTCATACCTCAGGGGAGCTTTTGCAAGTCTCTGGTGGAGCTTGACAGTTAAACTTTCCAAATTTAGCTGCTAAATTAACCAGATATGATTGGAAAAGACTAAACATGATTCTTTGTTTGTAGGAACACTGTTTTACCATCAAGTGGCTTAAAGGAAGCCTATAAGCCAGGGTAATAGGTATGCCTGTATTTCCATGTCACTGTATTTTATTTTCTGTCAGGTAAGACTCAACATTTATGAATATTATGGTGTGTGGATTTGTCTCATTGGGAATTTGGACCCTAGGCTGTGTGCTTGCTGCCCTCAAGAGCTCCAAAATGCATTGTACAGTTTGAACTAGTTCTCCCAGAGTGTCCATCTGGTTCTTTGGCATATGCAAAAGCCCTACAGATACAGGAGCTATTCTAATAGTCTAATTGAAACCTCTAACCTAAAGCCTTTCCTGCAGCCAGGAAAGAAAGCTGTGCTCCTAAACTAAATTGGATGCCTAAAATTATGTGATGAAAATGTGGACTGTGCTCTAAAGTTGGAAATTACTTGTAGTATTCCTATTGCAACACAGGTTTTGTTGGTGAAAAGTATTCTCTGGAAAGATAGGGCTTTCAATCAAAAATGGATGCTGAATGATGTTTAATGACAGTTAATTGGCTCATTCTGCTGATTGCTTGGCTCTTGAGGTGTCTAATTAGCCATTACCTTCCTGAATTTGGAGAGGTCTTTTCCACTTATCACCACTCTGGATATTTTTTTCTCAGAACAGAGTAGAACTTGTTCCAAATTCTTTCCCACAGTTCTGTCTGGTGGAAAGAAAGGACTAGTGAAATCTTTGAATCTGCTGAAAAGAACCCAAACACCCAAAACCCAACAACAACAAAAAGAAGCAAATAAACCCCCAAACACTGAGAAGAAAAAGATGATTTAGATCTTTGGATGTGGCATTGAGATACTGCTCATGAAACCCATATTTTCAGAAGAATGTTGAAAAATGGGAGCAGATGAAGAAAAGAGCCAGTGACATACTCCTTAGAGTAGAAAGTGTCTTGCTGTGAGGAACTCAGCTCTGTGTTTACTCTATCTGAAATAAAACTGAGGTGTCACTTGATGACAACATATGAGTATATAGTGGTTAATAAAAAGCACTTAAATCCAGCAGGGAAAGACATAATTAATGTCTGGTGGCTGAGCCACAGAAATTTGCATTAGGATTTTGGGACAGCTCTTTAACAATGCTGACAATAACTGACTGTAGGGTTGGTAAATTTGCCATCTTTGAAGTTCTCAGCATGGCTGGAAGGAGTCACAACACAGGGCATTCTGCACTCACTCCAGCTGAAGTGCAGCTGGCTGGGGGAGAGGGAGTGTGCTGCTCTCTCCCTCATTCTTCTTGCAGCAAATGCTGTGCCAAAGCCAAATTGGATTGCCTTCTCCAAATTCTCCCTTAATTAAACACCAATTGCTGCAGCCAAACACAGGGACACATGATTGAGATCTAATGACCTGTGATTATGGACCATGGCAAATTAAATCAATGGGGTTTGTTTTTTGGTTAGCAAATCCACAGACCATGCAGAGTATCAAAATCTGGGGTTAGCTGAGTAACTGTGCTGACTGTGGACTTCTTTTTCCTCCTCATTTTGTGAGGGTTGCCTGCTTTAAACAGTTTGAGTGTTGCTGTTGTTCATAACTTGCATGTGTCTGGGTTTGGGTTCAATTCATTTTTTCCCCCACATGGTGCATTTTTGGGTGGGGAGGTTGTTGTGGTTTTCTGCTGTATAGTAAGAAAACATTAACATGCTTGTCTGTAGTTGTAGTTCTCTAACATTTCTAATCCTATTTATATTAGTTTCAGAAAATGAACCTACCTACTACTACAGTGCAGGTTTTCATCCAGGTAAAGAAAAGTGAGAAAAAGCCATGGCAGAGCAAATGCCAGAGTTGAGGAAGGTGTGAAATCTGCACTCACTTGTTCTGGTGCAGGCTTTGGTGAAATAAAGTAGAGATAAAGATGAGCAAACATCACACAAAAGCAGTTTTATGTATCTGAGTTCTCCCACATCTAAGTGTCTAAGGGGGAGTGGAAAAGTGACTTGAGAAGTTAGCTTGCAATTGATAAAGGTGGTTAGTGATTATTTCTGCTAGTACAGGAGAAGTTCTTAAGTTACTGGAGAAAACCTTTGAATCCTAACCTCTCAGGTAAGCCCTCAGGAAAAAAAACCCTAAGGATTCATTGCTTTATTCTCCCAATTTAATTAGGTGTAAGAAATGTCCATGTTGAAAGCAGTTGTGGGCATTTTGTAATTTGTTCTTTGCTTTTTACTTCAGGCTGTATACAAAAATACTAACTCACTCTTGAAGAATCTCTTGCTGCACTTTGAATCTGTAATGAACAATATTGGCAATAATTTAATGGGGGAAAAATGAAACAAAACTCTTATTCTTTTGTCTTGAGTATGGCAGCTCAGCTTCAAATGAATGTACAGTTGCTGGACTGTTACTATGCTCAAGATGCTTTCTAGCTGTAGTTCCTGTATTGAACCCCTTTCAAATTTAGTTTAGTATTAGCTTGTAGGTATGAACTGCTCTTTACACAGCCCTTCATCAAAAAAATAAAGCACTGCTTTTAGTTATTTTCATTAAAATTTGTGTTCTTCTTTTAAGGAACCAGTTTGATGTCTTGCATGCCAAGAGAATTTCCTATGATACAAGAGTGTCATCTAGTGAATGGTTTGGATGAAGGACACCAACACAACTGCCTCAAGGGTAGCCAGATTTTGGGTCATACTGTAAGCATAGCTGGTTGACAGCAGAACTACTCAAAGCATTTTAAGACATTTTTCCTGATCAACACTGAATGCTAAAGAAGAATAATGTAAAAATTGTAATAATAAAAGGAAAAGGATAAATTGTCATTTATTCCTTGAAGGTTTCATACCTATCCCTCCTTAATACCTTTCCCTTGCAAGGCTGAAAAGGGTTCTTTCAGAGCATTTGCCCCTCAGTTCCTGAAAGTCCTTTTCCCTAGCTGGTAGAGACAAACTCAAGAGCTGTTCATGACTTCTATACCCTGAAGTCCAAATTCTCTCCAGAACTACTTCTGAGAATTTTGGTGTTTTTCAAGTGCTCAGAGAGAGGAGAGGGTAGCAGGACAGCACCTTCAATCGAATCATCTTTGTCTTCTCTCACACTTTAATCCAGCTTCAAGACCCAGGGGTTACAAGTGGGTTAATGCTTTCCAAAAACCACAGGCTAAAATAATAACAAGTGGGAAGAAATTCCACTTTGTCAAGTGAAAAATGTCATCCAATATGGTTATTAAAATCAGGGCATAATTCAGCCTTCTTTCTTTTATTTCTTCTTATGAAAAGCAGGAAAAGAAAATCTTTGAGGCCTAATTTGTTTCCACAATCCACATCTGTGCACTTGGAGCACATTCTTCCTCATAATAGCAGCTGATGAGGGAACTGATGTTTGCTCCAAACAGGGCTGGGAATTTAGGAAAAAAATAAAAAATGGGATGATTTTTCCCCTTACCCTAAATTTCACATGCTCAAGAAGGCTGTTAAGTACTTCTTTGCCTAAAGCAATAGCTATTCAACATTAAGAAAGGGGAAAAGTTCTATTTATAATCAAGAAGTAAGAATGTGGGAGTGTGTGGTTTGGAGAAGATGTGAAGAATGGCCCAAGCCCTTGAAATTTACTGAAGGGCTTGCTGCAGATTGGAAAGCATCCCTTTCCTTACCTCCTCAACTTTTCTGGTACACCTTTGCTTTCCAGAGTTTCTTTTGCACCTGTGCTAGTACAATTTCTCAAGAATATCTACTTTTGACATGTGCTTTGATGACCCTTAAGGAAGGTAGTGTCTTTTTGTTGTGTTAAGGACCCAGGGATCACCTCACCCAGAATTTCCACTCTGAAGTTCCCTCTCTTCTGTCTTTAGTGCAATACAGCTGGGGCCAAAAGGATGGAAAAGACATTTTTGGGGAGTAATTATAGCCTTCCTTTCACATGATAGGTGGCTAGCAGTGTAAACCAGTGAGGTATGCAAAAAGCACAGCATGAATTCCACTGAAGTTTTTGAGTATTGCCATTCTCAGGATTTCACTGGGCAGCCACAGATCTTCACCTGTCCAGCTGGTTTTGTTAAGCCTCTTTGAAAGATCTGTGCCCAATTTGGTTGCACTCTAAATATAGGGGACTGAGGATGTGCTTTTTTTTCCTTGAGTTGTTATAATTATGAAAAGAGGCATTGTCTTCCTGAGAGGTCAGAATTTTTCCTCATAGAGTGAGGTTAGAATTTTGCTATTCAAGTCATGGAGAAACTGAACAGAAACATAGTGACAGTTTAATTTTGCTGTGTGTTTCAAGGGAACACGGGTGGACCCTATTTTAGTTAAGGATCTTGAGGAAGCTTAAAGCTGATAGATATGTAAATTTAGCAAATCAACAAAAGCTTGCTCATCTTGGAATCCTAGATGGGTCTAGATGGGTTGCCTTTAGCTCTATGTGAAAAATGTATTTGTTTTCCTTTCTCTTCCTCCTTTGTATTTTTCTTTCTCTTCCTTGCCCTTATGATTTAATTTCACATTGCAGCCTCTATTGCATAGTAGCTTCAGTAAAAAGAGCCAGGCAAATTTTGTTTTCAGTGGCTTTTCAGTTGGTATTTTCATCTAGTTTAACTCACCAGGAGGCTCATGGTTTTTTTTCACAGAATGACATGAAAAGGTTAAGCAATTCAGCCATTGAAAACCTCAAAACAGTTTGAATTTTTTCCTTAAATACAAGAAAGAAGCAAGTGGATTCTCTGATGCTTTCACTGAATCCCACAGTTATTTATTAATAAGCTAGAATGATATTTAGCAGTGAATACTGTAAAGAAATTCATTATTTTTAACATATTTTTTTCTCATTTTCCTTTTCTCTAGCACTTGCAGACAACTGCTTCGTGAAGTACATTGCATTTTGCTTCAGGAAGCCAGAAAAATGCTGGTAAAAGCTGTGGAAGGATTCAAGGAACAGAGGCTCTGCTTATGCTGTTACCACAGGAGCAGGGCTCAGTGGTTCTCCACCTTTAGGGACAGGGATAAAGCATAGCAGGTATGCCTGAACCTTGTAAGGTTCTAAACAAAGCAACATATTTATGGGTATTGACAGAATGAAATGAGCTGTGGTCTCTCTGGGTGCTCCTCTCCTTAGGCAAAGTCTGTCTTAAGCCACTAATGGGTGAAGGATCCTGGGGGTCTGGGAGGATCACTTCTGTAATCACTAAATCTTTTCAATTAAAGCAGTATTAAACACAGTGCTGCCAACTAAGAAAAGCATTTTGCTTTTACAATAGTTATAAGCATATACAAAAAGCAATAGAGCTTATCCTGACCACATGAAATGAAACCTAACCTAGTGAGTAATTTACCTTTTTTCACTCTAGTAATTGAAAATGGCATTCCTCCATTTAAAGAGTAGCCCAAAACATGCCAAAGGTGAAGTCATCTTCTGCAAAGACAGCTGGAGAGTTTTGAGAGTCACCTTTCTCTGGCTTTCATATTGTCTTAGGACAAGTCAATATGTGTGAAGGTTTTCTTGGGACACCTGTAGGTCAGCTGTTAACTCTGTGACATCTGTTTGAATGGAGAAATGATTTAAAACCTCATCTTGCAGAGTGATGCCAAGGTCTCCAGAGGGCCTTTCAACTCTCTGACAAGTGGCTTTAATACCAAATTCTTTATAAGCTTTAAATGGTTTCTCTCACTGTTTTCATCTGAAGGTGCTCTGTTTGTGTGGACCCACAATGTGATCATGTCTTCCACAGCCACAAGACTGTGGTGATCATTACCACAGCTCTTTTTGGGGGATGATTCATTTCTTAACCCATTAATTATTTAATAAATAGCAGGTTTATTCTACTCAATAATGCTCAAGAAATTCCCTTGGAAGGATTTGTACTGGTCATGTGATTATAACCCTCACCTGAGATGTGATGAAACTTGCATTCCCATGTGGAACTGTTTAACAATTTCTTGCCCTGATCTTGACCAGAATGTTCTCCCTGAGGGAAAAAACCTATTTCTAAGGAGCCTTTCTTCAACCAGTTGCATTTTAGCAAGGTCTTTCATACTCAGTCAGGAACTGATGAAGTAAATGATGTCAACAGGAAACTTCTGGTGGGTTCTGGTGTCCAGGTAAATCAAATTTATGCTTTTCTCCAATAATGATGTGAATATTTGTGTTTTGCTTTTGATTTTCTTTATTACAGGTTGGTAGATTATACTGAAACATTTAATCTGAATTGTGTTTACCATTAATGGTTAGTTTATTAAAAATGGGGGTGTGTGTGGAAATTAACTCTTAGTATAGCCTAGAATCTAGGCCTGATGGAAGGGTTTAACTCAGTGCCAGAAGAGACACCCAAAAGAAGGAGTGAGACCTATTTCTCTACTGGGCTAGGCCTTGATTCATTCTGGAAAATACTCTTTTTTTCCCTCTGGTTTTAGGGAAAGAAAAAATTGATTGGATACTTTAAAGGGTAACTTGTGGCTTAAAAGTATTTGGCCAAGCTGAGTTTGTAACCATCCACATGTGTTTGTCTTCTGAACAGAAGCCTTTGGAGTACAGGATTTTCTTTCTTATTTTAGCAGTTCTTCTTCACTCATCAGCAGCACTAATCAGGAGCCAGCATGGTGATGGTAAGAGAACTACTTCACAACTCAAATAGGCAATTGCAAATACTTTGAGAAGCAATTGTTGAAAATGCACTTTAACAAGTGGAAAATGGTAGCATTACTGAAAGAGCTCATTTTAGCTGTTTGATATCAATGGAATGTTTTGGAGATAGTTTTCAAATATTTCTCCAGGAATGTTTTAACAGACACTCCAGGAGTCTGTTGTTCCCACCCTTTGTTTTATGCCTTTCTGAAAATGTTCATTATCTAACAATTCAGAGTACCTTGCTAAGCTAACGAGTTCTTAATTATATCTAATTATGTTTTTCTCTTTGGCACTGCAATATAAGAAGGATATTAAGCTATTGGAGAGCATCCAGAGGAGGCCCTGAAGATGGTGAAGAATCTAAAGGAGAAGCTGTATAAGGAATGGTTGAGGTGACTTGGTTTGTTCAGCCTGGAGGAGACTGAGGGGTGATCTCATCACAGTCTTAAGGGAAGCAGAAGGGCAGGAGCTGATCTGATCTCTCTGGTGACCAGTGACAAGACCCAAAGGAAGGACATGAAGCTGTGCCAGGGGAAGGGTAGGTTAGATATTAGGAAAAGGTTCTTCACCCAGAAGGTGGTCAAGCACTAGAACAGGCTCTCCAGGGAAGTAGTCATGGCACCTGGCCTGAGGGAATTCAGAGAGCATCTGCACGATGCTCTTAGACACATGGTGTGAATTTTGGGGTTGTCCTGTGCATACAGACAGGAGTTGGACTCAATGATCCTTGTGGGTCCCTCCCAACTCAGGCCATTCTGTGTTTAATTCATGTAATTCAACTGACTTTTACCAGAACCCCAGCAAAAGAAATGGCTTCAAAACTGGGTAAGTTTTATTTCTGGCATTCAGTTACTTATTGAGCTTTATTAAGCACATTTTAAACAAACATGTTTACTTGTTACAGTCATCACTATCAATCAGTCTTAATTGCCCAAGTCTTAATTTCCCAACTGCTTGGAGGATCTTAATCAATCTCAGTCTTCCACTGAAAAAGCTTGAATTAAGTTTTTGGAGGACTTTTCCCTCATGTAATGAGACAGTAAAATAGCTGTAAGGATGCTTGACCAGAAAGCAAAACCCACAAAGGCTTAAACTTCTGTGAATCAGTCCTTTAGCAGCAGGCTGCCACATCCCTGCTGATGGCTTTTGCCTGGTGTAGGACATTCCTCTCCTGTGCTTCACAGCCATGAAGTCAGTATTATCTCATCCTAAACAGACACTGATTCCTGCAGAAGAGAGCTACAAGGCCTAGATGTAGGGGCAGGGAAGGTCTTTCTGGTTTAGTCTTTCCCCCAGTAATAAAATATATCTTAAGGAACCTTAATCTTGTGTCTGAAAAAAGCCATGCTCCTTCTGGAATAGGAAAACTTATACTTTTATGGTTAAATCTTCTTTAACCACGTGGCTAGTGCAGTAAATTAAACACATCTACTATTGCAACAAATAGCTGGTTATACCCTTAGAAATAATACTATTTGCAGCTCAGCTCAGCTGCAAATAAGGCTTTAGACCAATTCATGTTATGTTCAGGCCAAAGAAAAATTGTATGGGGAATGTAATACACCAGAATTGAATGAAATTTAGAGCTATAAATAACAAAATAGTTATTTCACTTGTCTGGGGACTGGATGACTAGCAAGATTGCTGGACACATTAAAGGTTATTCTCTACCTATATTTTGTTCTTAAATAATAATGACAAAGAAGGAAATTACCTTGGAAAAATAAGATGTTCATGGTAAAAGGAACCATATTTGATATATAGCAGGGATATTGAAAAGTGGAAAGAGATGGATGTGTGATCTGTGCCTGTTCAAGTTGATTAGAGGTTTCAGGGGCAATCCAGACTTCAAAATGCTTTTAGTTCCTTGTATCCTAAAAACCTGAATCCTTTTCTTGGTTGGAGAAAACTTGGATGAAAAGGAAATCTCTGGTCATTTTTGAGGAGGAAATACCATTTGAGAACATGCTTCAGTTTTCAGAACATGACTGGAACTTGCAGGATTGTTCAAAGTCATTTGAAAGGCAGGGTCATTTATATGTTGTTTTACATATGTGACTACAATGTCACCTGTATCTTTTCCCCTGTACCATGACACACATCAAAATGTATTCTGATAATTGTGTCATTTTAGGTGGACTGCAGCAGTATTTTTTTCCCCTTCTCAAGAATTTATTTGGATTTTTTTTTCTCCCCCTCTGCCCTCCAAGTAGCCTGTGAACTTGATGAGCTTTTTCTGAGTTTGGACTCCAATATTAGAGCAACTTCTGTCCTGTCTTATAGCACAGCATAAAGAACATCTCTCTCCTTTGAGGGGGGAAAAACACACAGACAAAGCCAGAAACCAAAACCAACCAACCAAAAAATCAAAGCCCATTTCAGAGGACACACACTAACAGAAAGGTCACACAAGTCTAAATACAATACCTTCAATAAAACATGATAACACTAAACTTCCCCTCTTTCCCCTTTACTTCTGGGACTTCTTGAAAATGACCATTATTAAAATGATTATTATTTTCTTTCAGAGTTCTTTCCCTGAAGATCTCAAAACAGTTTTTGCAAGACCAATTTCCATCTGTGAGAGCCACACAATCATATTTTGTGAGTTCTGATCTGGATGTTTTCTTGTTTTTATAGATATTTATAATACTAACAATGTTTCATAATGTCAGTGGGAAAATAATGTTGGAAATAGCTTTTAAAAAACAGCCCAACCCCCCTACCCTCCTCATTCTATTACTGTATATTAGGTAAGTCTGCAATGTGATGGTTCAGTGTTCTGCAGTGCTGAGATGAGCACTGTTATGGAGTTGGGTAGTGCTGGACTCTGACATTTACTGCCCAAGTTTCAGGATTGCACTCTCTCTGTTTGCTGGACTGTATGCTGGCTTCTTTACCCTTGCTGAATTTATAGTTGAGTAAAGGAGATGTTCTTTCTCTTCTTCCTCCCTTTCCCCCTCCTGAGATTCTCTAGTATCTCTGCAACATTTTCTCATTTAGATTAGTTTTTTACACAAGAACTTGATGCCTGTTACATGTTCTTTCTCTTTTCCACCTTCTGTGGCTGCACCATTTTCAAAAGAAGAGTTTCCAAATTCAAACTTGTTTTACTTGTTTTTCACCTTCACTAGATGGATAGAGTTGCTTTTCCCACACTGAATGCATGTGAGTCTGGGAGGAAACTTTTGCAAGTAAGAGCTTCAGAAGCTAAAATGGCTTAGCCAAGAAAACTGCAATATCATGAACATGTTTCCAGGATCCTTTATTGAACCACAGGACTTGCTTGATTCTGGTTTTTTTGGTTTGATTTGGGTTCTTTTGGGTTGGTTGTTTTGGGTTTTTTTTAATCACTGTGTTGCTCAAGTGTTACTAGTGTAATGGGTAACCTGTGCAACAGAGTTAGGGTCCAATTGTTTCAATGTCTCCTCTGCCCTGACCAACTTTGTATTTGGAGAAACATGGGGAAGGAGAACTGAGCACAAAATGCTATACATTAGCATTGGAAGATTTCTCAGTTTTTAGGAGGATTTTTTAACATCTTGGGATGCAACATATGTGTTGATTATAGATCTGCATTGCCAACAGATTAGTTTCATAAAAGCAGGGCTATATTTTCAGAGGCTTAGATCTGACATGCTGTGCTGAAAATTGCTGGGTGTCAATTTCAGTTGCTTCAGGCATTTTTGATGATCTTTCTGAATAACTATAAACCCCTGTACTTAGTAGAGGGCACCTGCAGGAGCTGCAGTGTCTCAAAATGTAGAGCATGCCTGGATGAGGGGAATTGAAGTGTTATTGCTTAGTAGAGTCTCTGGACTGTTTTCTCTCTCTCTCTCTCTCTCTCTCTCTATATATATATATATATATCTGCATATATGTTAGCCTGTGGATTATCTTCAGAATATGGTGGGTGGGAAAGAGCACATGGCAACCAATGTTCTAATCTCTCTGCTCAAACTGTTTATCTACAACTCAGTGGGTGTATGAAGTAACACATTCAGTTATTCTCTGGGTCAGCAGCATGAAGTGGCTACATTTGGATAACAGCTCTTTCTAAATGTCTTCCAGAACATATGGAGAATGTTTGATAGGTTTTTGTTGTTATTTTACTTCCTTCAGTCAAGGCAATGTATTCTACTATATTGTTCCACCTGGATCTAAAATGGCCCAAGAATGGAGTGCTAAATTTTAAAAGTGAGGAGTGTTTTAAGAAAACCATTTGGAAAGCTAAATCTGCACAACTGATTTGCCTTTTGGGTAATGCAGAAAACAGAGAAACAACAATAAACTTATCTCAAAGAAATTGTCAGAAAGATTGTATCTTATAACAACAGCTATTACTGGAAGAAAAACAGTAGTTTCCTTTGCTCATGCCCAGAGCTTGATCAAATGGCATGAAGAAAAGCAGCAAACTCAGTCAAAGCAAAATTAAATTTATTAACATAAATCCCTACCTCATCTGTGGAATATTTTAGGGGTAGAAAAGCATTGTCATTTATTTTTTTTCCAAGCCAAAGTGTTCATGTTTTGATACCTTAAAAAAAACCCCAACTAGCCGGAAACTTGCTTAATAAAGATGAAAATTTGGCAATAAACCCCTAAGTGAGCAAAAGATGAAATATTCCATTTGATCTGAGACATTTTGTTTTGTGGTTCAGCCAGCACAATGAAAAAAATCTGTTATTCACAGAGCTGAGCTCTACAGTAGGCTCTAGCACAAAAATAGACTGCATCAGAAGTGTGACAAATGGAGACAGAAACATTCCATTGCTAGAGCAGATCTGTACCAGAGGGCTCTACCTTGACAGCTGTATCAAGCAGTGACTGAAACTGCTGGGAGTTCTTGGCAGATTAACTCCACTATAAATCATAGATATGCACTCAAAATTAGATGGGTTGATTATTTTCTTAATTATTCTAGCTGTGTTTGTGAAGGTAGAGCTCATTTTCTGGGTGTTTTTCAATGTCTTTGTATACAGAAATCACAAAATATGTCATTTTTCCCTGTGGCACACCTGGTTCTTTTCAGGAAGGCCTGTGAGAAGCTGCTCATGCTGTGGAAGCCCAGCAGTATTTCTAGCATTGCAGCTCACACAGAAGGCTGCAAACAATTTTTAGATTATTTGACAGCTTTTTGTCAATCAGCATCAACAGAAATCAAATCCTTTGTCTTCTTGTGTGATTTAAAGGGGAAAATACAGACCCACAAACTATCACAAAGTACCTAAAGGCTGAATAACTGTGTTACATAGTCAGAAATTATAGGTTTTATTCCCATCTTTTTCTCACAAAAGAGGTTGCCTTTTCACTGGGTTATACCTTTAGTTTCTCTCTGTCCTTTGTAAGTGTGGATATTTTTGTTACTGGGTGTTTGTTTGGCATGTGGTCTTTTGGGGTTTTCTTTGCCAAAAGTGATTTGCTCCTAATAATAACTTGAATTTTAAGGAACCTACTTTTCCAACTAGAAATCATTTCAACAAATCCTCCAAGCAGCCTCTGCTAAGGCAGTATGTTCCATCTGGCTTTAAAAATCATTTTAATATTCAATGCATGAATATTTTTGGAGTGCATTGTGCTACAGAATGCTAAATGTGGAAGCACCATAACTGAATATTTTTTTGATAGATGGTATGCACTGGCACTTTCAGAGGATTGTTAGCAATTTCCTTTAAGCAAGGCTCAGCCAGGTTATGGTGTAATGGCTGAAAATTGTGACCATTTGCTAGCTGCTCAATCCAAACACAACCAAACCACACCCAGTTTTCTGGGGTTACAATTACATCTCCCATTTCAGAGATTTTATTACAGAAATTGACAGAAAACTAACAAATTCTGTTCTCTTAAGAGCTGGTCATATACTGAATAAACCAATAAGCATTATTTGGTACAATCTGTGTTGTTATGCACAATGGCCTTCAGCTCTGGGGTCTTGTGGAGGAATATTCAAGCAAACACCTGGATGTTGCTGAGAGTGGGGATTTTTTTACTTTGTCCTTTCAAAACCAGCAGTTACAATTTGTGGTTTGAATTTGTACTTCTGCAAGCTACAAGGTAAGTTTTTAAACACCAGGAAACATGCTTTTCATTTTGGAGAATGGTTTGTTCAAGCATTTCTAGCCTGGGATATTCCAGTCAGAGTTGTGTGGGACTCTGAGAAGAGCTGCAAGAACACCACATATGGACAAGCCCATATGTTCCTAAGGTGCTACAGCACTTGCAGATTTGGTGACTTTCTGGAGCTTTTTGATCTGTTTCTGTCCAAGCCCAATGTGAGTGCAATGAGGATATATTATTTTTACAGAGAAGTGACCTGATCTAACCACATTTAGTGATGTCAGAGACTTCAAAATAAGGCTTTCATTGAGGTGTGAGTATTTTCTGAAAGGAAGGTGGGCAGAATGAAGGAGAAGAGAAAGCAGCTTCTCATTTTCAACAAGGGCACATTAGGAATATAGCTGCTAAAAATACAGGGTTTCATGGTAACTGTGTGTTTGGAAGGAGGGACAAAATGAATGACATTTAACTGGTTTTTCTTAACTAGTTTCCACAACCTGCTCTGTATAATTTCTTGAAGGAAACATATTCCTGCCCTGTGAAAGTTGTGCAAAATACACCAGCAAGTTAAGACACTTGCTCAGAAATCTATTTGCTATTGCAGTGAGTGTTCCACTTACTGAATTTCACACATGAAAAGAGCTGCATTAACCAGTTATTTTCCAACCCACTCTTTACTTGTGCCAGATTGAGTAAGATTTAAATGAACTCTCTGAATGCAGCATTCCACCTGACACCATATTTGTATGTCTTGATAAAAGACATCAGTGAAGAAAAGAGAAATCATTCTGATTAAGCAGGGGTTTGGCTCTAGAATTTGCCTGACATTATGGATAACTCCTTCATGGACTTACTGGGAATTCTGTCCTTAAGTTTGTTACCTCAGGTTGTGCTCTGAAAGAGAATCACTTCTTATCCTAGTTTATGCTGAATTTTGTAGCAGACCTTCCTTGGAAACCTTCAAAAGGTCCAGAAAAATACATTCCTTCCTGAAATATATTTATATTTAAGTGTTTCAGACAAAAACTTGGCATCTTTTTAAATAAAGAGGTGAATGTGTAGCTCACCTGGAATTCTAAGCATCACTTTGACAGAACTTGGATGTATCTACACAAAGTGTAAAACAGCTTCCTAACAGTCAGGGTGAAGAATCATTTGTGGTGAAATGCCTTCCTGTGTGAACATCCTGTTGTATACAAAATTGCACATAACTGAAGGTGGTAGGTACAGCCCTCTAAATATTTGGATGTGGCTCATTGATTCATGCCTTAGACTAGCAGTGGAAGCAGTTTTCTGCTCTGTGGTCCCAACAAGTTTGAGATGCCAGGTGGTGGTGAATTGAGCTGTTGAGAGAAAAACAGTGAGTAGTGCAATATTCATTGCTTCTTTAATGAGCAAAGTGGGTTCAGTCCCTCACAAACCTCAAGAAATAAATAAAATTTGGTTATCTACAGGACAACTAACTTGCTAAATTTATGTCCCCCACTGGTTATTTCAACCAGTTCTTTCCATTTCAAATATGTGCCACAATTTGGAGCAAGATAAACACTATAGAAAGAGTTCTAAGTAAATAATAAGCTAAGAACAGAGACAAATCCTTCAATAATGTAGTACTCAAAAAGCCTTCAGCCACCCCTACCATGAATAATGAATATTGAATAGTTGCAGTGAAAAGGTTCCTAACACACTGCAGCTAAAAATTGTTTAAGTTGCTGTAGGAAGACTCACGGTGAAAGTCTTTATTCCCTGACATTATTTGAAGTGCAGAAAGCTGGCCACATCAGCAAGAAATAACTTAATGTTAAATAAATTGGCATTGAATGGCTGTGCATCTTACATCCATTGGACATGAAGAGAGGATTTCCCTTTCATGCTGAACAGCTACTCAGGTGACTCTATCAAACAGTTCTTCAAGGGTCACCATTTTTTCCTGAATTTTCAAGAAAAAGAACAACCCTAGAGAAAGGTATAGACTTCCTTCCTTAGCAGAGATGCTTCTAAAGTATAGTTCCTGTATATTCTTATCTAGACTATTTAACTGCTTCACTGTTTTGTTCCTTTATCTGTGGTCTGTTGTGATTCATTTGGAAGCTCAGATTTTTTTTTGCCTGCTTGACTAGGAGGCTTCTTTTTGCTAACTGTGCTGTCATAATAATAGTTTTGATACTAGCTATTTGTGAAATCACTTGGAAAAGGGAAGATGGAGAAGAAAATAGCAGTTCATTATCAGGAATTCATACTGCAAGTCTGTATGTATATTTAATATATCTGCAGAAGTTTCTGAGAGAAGCTTCATATATTGCTGTGATTTGGAACCTACCTGCCTAAGAGAGGTTTCCTGAGTAAGCAGATATTCAGTTTCTCAATATTACACTGTATGAATATTCTCCTCTATATTAGTAATAACCATCTGTGGCAGGTAATACATCTTTACATCTCTAACTTCCTGATTTTCACTCAATTCCTATTCCTGTCTTCAACAAAGCAATCAGAAAAATAATCAGAAATCAGACTTAACAAAATCCTCAGAAAAGGATCAACATTTGTGCTGCTGGCTAGATGCAGCATTAGGAATTGTGATTTACTGAGCAATCATAGTGATTTACTGAGCAAGCATAGCCAGCAGACTTGTAGCACTATTAATATCTGCTTTGTAAAGAACTTTTTTCCTCTTTTCTTTTTCTTTCTCCCCTACAGGCAGATACTGGCACTTTTTCTTGTTTTAGTCAAGGAAGTCCTGTCATTTATTGCTCCTGTCTCTCTTCATGAGTCAACATTATGACACACATTTTGTGGAGAAAGTGTTTTGACTGAAGTTCCTGAGAACAACAGCAAAAGTACTGAGAAGTTTCACTTGAAAGAAGTAAGAAAACATTTTGCCCTGTCCAGTCAGACAGGATGGTATTTGCTGGAGGCAGAATAGCATGCTGAACAGAAAGAGAACAGAGTGGATAAACCTTCCAAACTCATTTAATATTTTCAGTCTTCCTGAGCCTTATCATTAGCTGTTGGTCTGATGGGGGGTATCTGCCATCTGCTGGCTAAGTGGGCAGGGCTATTTCAAGGTGAAGATGTTCTGACATCTGTCTGCAAGCCACTGCTCTTATGTGGGCACAAAAATGTTCCCATTTGGAGCAGTCTGCCAAGTTCATCTAATCTTGGTTACTCCACAGAGATGACCTCAGTGAGAGATGTAATGATAGGATGGCCCAGGCTGGAAGGGACAGTGAAGATCATCCAGTTCCAACCCCCTGCCACCCACTAGGCCAAATGCAATTTTGAATACACTTGATACTACTGAAACCTGATTTCTTTTTTTGGTCACACCTCTGTTCAAAGGCAGTGTGACCACATTCTGTGCTCCTCTCCTGTGGAGAGGGAGCTCTGTCAAGAAGCAGCAATAAACATGCTCGATTTGGGCAGCCTTTAACCATCAATGAATGTTTCTTCATGCAGGGGATCTCAGCCCACAGAGCAATGATGGTGGTGTCTTAGCTGGGCTGCCAAACACAATGAATTGCTAAAGGCAAAGATTGGCCAAGAAAAAGAGGACTGCAGCTGTGAAATCACACCCAGGTACAACTTATTTTCCTGCCTAATTAATGTCATTTACAGCAAGGTAGACATCCTAGCACTTACACATGTATGTAATTAGGCTGGGGGAGGGATACACCAAAATTGTTATGCTTTGCTGTTTATTTTTCCCCTCCTTCCCTCTCCCCTGTGGCCTTCAGTGGTTACTACTTAATCTTTCCTTTAATCCTTTACTGCTACCTTGTGGTGTATGTTGGAAAAATCCTTCACTGCCTCTTTTTCCTCCCCTTTACTTGCTGCTAGTAAGAATGTTTAAAGGATGCTTTAAAACAAAGAAACACTAAACTGTAACAAAATTCAGGATGGGTACAAGAAACTAAATTGCTGGAATTAGTGGTCTCAGTTGCCTTTAGTTCTTTTTAAGATGTTTACAGGACCTGCCATGAACTTTAGGGGAAGTTTCCACAATCATTTTTTTCACACCATATACATATTTTCTTTCAAAAATACAGATTTTTCAGACTAACTCAAATAGAAAACAAATGCAGAGTTCTCTCTCTTTCTGAGTCTTTGCTACCATCTTTTGTGGTAAGTTAAATGCCAAAACTTTTCAGATTTCTACTCATCCAGGTATTTCTACCACTGCCTTTCTATTATTTTCTTGTTGGTCTCCTATAGGATTATCTGGCTTTTCATCTTTAGTAACTAATAATGTAATATTTACCTTTCTTCTCTGTATTTACCAGATCTTTTACATGTAATTCAAATTTATTTTCTATTTTATATATTTTCTCTGCTTTCCACCTAGCTTTTAAGTTCAGAGAGTGCTTATATGAGATTGTTAAAGGAATTCATGTCATGGCTGATGACTGCTGTAAGCCATATGACTTCATCCACCATTTATTGCATTTGATTGTTTTATCTCAGATCAAAATGCTGTCTCCAGCATGCACACTGAGAATTTTCATATGCATCCAAAGTCCATTATTGTCTTGACCCTGACTGAAACAAAACAAAACCAGTAGCCTGTGTCCCAGTTGCCTTCCCACCACAGCGTCCAGAGCAGGCAGGATTTATTGGCACTAAACTTGAATGCTAATTGGTAGCTTTCCTGTGAAGCTTCACACTTTAGATAGATACCTTCAGGTGTTTCATTTGCAATAAATAATACAGAAATGAAAATTCTTATTCCTTTTTCTACACTGGTTGAAATTGTCCACTAAAGGTTGCCTATTCCTGCTAGGTCCACTGGTGCCACTGGTTCAGTGCCTTTTTTGGCTTGGTACAAGTCCCTTCTGGAATTTGCTCTTTTAGACTGGCTGTTATGTACTCAAAAAACTCACAGGACTTCAGAACTGTAGAGTGCACTCTGGTTTACTAGCAGTGAGCTTGCATGTCCATCTTTTTCAAACATTTCTGCCCAACTATGTGAAAAGAGGTATTCAAGTCATTGGCCAAACCAATCCTTTAACTGAAGAGCTTCAATCCTGTTAGTCACATACAAGGATAAGCCCAGTTTAAATTCAGAGTTGTTATAACAAGATTGTTCTTGTGTAAAGCTAATTCTGTCTTTTAGCATAAAGGTTAATGTATGCAACCTGTCAAAACCTCACCTAATTCTAATAAGGTACTGAATAAATGGGATGCTGCTTTGTTCAGCAATGACTGATGCTTAAATTTGCATGGTTGTGATATGCACTGACAGCAGTGATAGGTCATAAACTTTTAGGTCTGTTTTCTTTTTCTGTGAGTAAACTCAGTCCATTGAAGTTATTAGTTGGTCTCCTGAACAGTTCAGACCCAAATATTGAAAGAGAGAGACAGAAGCTGCAGCGTGTGGAAGGAAGAGACATCCTCTTCTGGTTTATTTGTCCCAGAAACTGTAATTTTAGCAGGATTTTACAAGAGAAGCTCATTTATGTGTTGCAACCCTTCCCCATCTGCCAAGAGGCTTCTGCTTCTGGTGCTGTAGTGCACTGAGGCATTGCCTTTCTCAGTGTGTTTACCTCTGCCTGGAGGGTGCATCTTTACTTCTTTCAGTAAAGCCAATGTGTTGCATGTCAATAGGCACAGAGGAATTATCTGGAGCCCTGCCACCAATCCTCAGGAAGACCCAGCAGGTCACTGTAGCTTTTGGTCCCACTTCCCCTTTCAATTTGTAGTAAGAGCTGTAGGGACATCCTCCTCACAGCAGTCTCTCATCCCTGTCTAGATGGGGATGAAATGCATTTAAAATGCCAAAACACCCTTTAAAAAAGACTTGTCAACAAAAAGAATGATGAATTATTGTGGGCAGAGGGGAGGTACTGGATGTAGTATGCTTTAAATCAGTCTTGAAATGGTTTAGAAAGTAAAGGCCGATGTTGTAATGTTCTCAGAGGAAGTAATTTGTGCAAACAGTGAAACCAAATAGTTGGAAATTGAATGAGAGCTCTGGCAGCCAATGTATGGATGCTAACAGTTAAAACAATGACATATCTGATTTTTTTCCTTGTGTAGACAGACATTTATCTAGTTTATAGAAGAATAAGCTGTTGAATGGCTGAGAAATACCTGAGAAAGTTATAAAACATAAAGCCAGGAGATGTGTGTGTATAAATGAAAAGAAGATGAATGAGAGGCTTTTTATATGAAGGTTTCAAATAAAAAGGAATATTTTTTATAATAATGCTGATAACTTGTTTTCAGGTAAGATATGAATGAGTTATAGTAACAGTTATAGTAACAGTATAGTAATACTATATATAGTAACTATAGTATAGTTCAGTCAGCAAAATCTTCTTGTGGGTGGAGTTCAATAAGCCCAGAATCCAAGCATGGATCCCATTGTAGTGTCTGAAAAGGGTTTCTTTCAGAGTTGTGGCAGGGAAGGTGTGAATTTGTCCTATGAGGTGGCATCATCCACACAACAAACCATGTCATTAACTGCAGTAAAATGCATCGAGTCCGCAACGAAATCAGGTTCCCTTTTGGCTTGTTGTTTTCCCCCCAAGTTAGTGTTTCTGAAGCTCTCACAAAACTGTTCCTAGGCTGTTTGATATTTCCTGCTTTGATGAACCAGAGCATTATTAGTTATACTCAGTGGATGTGTTATTTTCTAAACAAGCAGTTCCTGTAATTGGCAGTTCATGCCATTAGCATTTCTAGGGAGTTCAGTGGCTGAGTGAACAGTAAGTATCTGAGGCAGAATGTTCTCAGGTAGATGTCCCATAAGGGAAGAGTTCTCCAAGGTGTGGCTGAGGAAGATCGTTACCTAGACAGGAGAAACAATTGTTTCCAAGCTTGTTGAACTGACTTGAAATTCTGTTTAACTCAGCACTGCAAAAGGTCTGGTAACTAGAGCACAAAGGCTTTACTTTTCCTACCCTTATTCTGCTAGGATGCTGGCAATGATGCATTTCCTTCCTGTATTTCCAAGCACGTGGAAAGAGTTTTGCACATGTACCAAAGCCAAGTGCCTCTCTTCTAACGATTAGCTAAACTAGCGTTAGAGAGTTACAGGACTTTGATCTTTGGGGGTTTTTTTTGTCTCCTTTTACTGTCATTTAAGATAGCCTCTTTTACCTGACTGACTTACTTGTCTTAAATAGCATTGCAGAGAGATGCTTTCATGTGCAAATGCTTGGTTATGGTGTCTTGCAGCGAAGTATTTGGTGCCAAACACTTAACCGATGTGGTAAAACAAGCGTAATGGGAGTAGAAAAGGTCTGAATGTGCTCTTAAGAATAAACACACCCTGCCTTCAGGAAGGTGCTATCTAAACTCCTTCAAGTTGCCACTAGATGCCGACACTAACTTTTCAACAGGCTGATATTAATCAGCTAGGCAGCTTTTTCCTGCTATTGAATGCAATACTTAAAGTGCATTTCAGACTGGAAGTCTGGAAGCAATAATATCCATCAGCTATGTAAAACTGGAAAATAGTGTTACCACAGATATATTACAAATCATCTTCAGAGCCACTTCTGAGTAAAGATCATTCAACCATGTCCTACCTTACCATCTCACTTCTTTAAAATACATTGGACTGCGTGCATTAGTGAGGATGTAAATGCCATGGAGTTACCCTTTTATAGTTCAGCATTAAAAATGACAATACTAGTCATAGTTTGGAACACTTCAGGAAGCTACAAAGCAGTTTTTGGAACATGAATTTATGGAAATGTTCTGTTCAAGTACATGTTGTATATTTCCTGCCATCTCAGCAGCCCTGCAAGAGATTAGGTTTGCAGATTAGAACTGGAGGTTTTGGCATTGAGAAGGGTTTGTAACTTCATGAAAACATATTTCATGTGTAATATGAGCTACACTTTTGAAAGTCTATTAAAAAAGAAAATCTTCCAGACATTGAAGTACACACATAAGTGTTTTGGTGAATAAGGGCTACTTAATAGTTTTGAGTTCTGAGACCAATTAAAAATGAGTTTTCTACTGATTTCAGTGATCTCACCGAAACTACATCAAATTCCATTACTTTTTCAGTGTATAGAATTTCACCTCTGAAGCTTCAAAGGTTATTTGGGTCCAAAACAATGCATGCTTTGAAATTGAAATCTGTCACCTTCCAGAAGACAAACTGTTCCATTCTCTTTCTCATCCTCTTGCCCCTTTCACTCCCCTCAGACTTTTAAGTCTGCAAATTAAGCTTTTCAGTTACTAGTAGAATCTGTGTAAATTAAATCTCTGCAACTACAGAGCATTTTGTTAGTGTCATTTTCTAGCATTTTAGGTATCTTCAGTTGGGTGTTCATGGGAATCAGTGTATTTCAGCTCCATTCGCTGGGGAAAGTTTTCCTGAGACCTAGTGTTTAATAGAAACAGTAAGGCTTCTGCTTCACTCATCACTTCAACAGAGGCAGTCCAATTCCCTCTGTTAGTGATGTCCAACCCTATGCATGCCCATCCCCATGATGTACCTGAGCTATTAAGCCTCCCATTTACATTAGATTGCCTCTGTCCCTGTTTGATCTTAAATGTGCACAAATTTTAACATGTAATGCTCTTAACGAATGTCACTGTCTTTCAGTGATGTTCTTCAAGGCTGGAGGCAAATTTAAGACATGGTTGAATTCAAGGTGAAAGTCTTGTCAAAATCACCAACAGCCAGACATAACTCATCACAGGTTTGCTGAAGAATGCAGTAAAGCTGGCTAGTAACCACAGTTTCTAACAGCTCTGTGCCTCAGCTATTGCCACGTAACAGGTGGGTGAGACAGTTCTGAAAGCTTGGATAAAATGTTCCAGTTAATGCATTAAGGTTAGAGGGGATTTTTTCTCCAGGAAAAAGTGACATTTGGATGTGTACTTCAGTAATCTGTAACTACAAACTGATTTCTGTAGAGATCTGAAACTCTGAGAGTCAGCTAGTTAATATCTTGTCTGATAAAGAGGACTAGATGTCTGTGACTTTCAAGATGAATTATCTCCTGCTGTCAATAAAGCCTTTTGTTTTCCGATTCTATGTTGAAAGTTTCCTTCCCCTAGGGTAACATTTGCCATTGGTTTGTGTTTCTTAAAGTTATTAACATGATCATTATCCCTGAACAAATCTGCTTGTGATCAGGTAAGCAGCAATGCTTAATTCCACCCTATCAAAGACTGATGTATCTGGGAATGTGTCAGTGTGATGAACCTTTGTGCTTTTAGTTTGAAACAGAAGTCTGCTTTTCAAGCTAACAGCCAAAATATCTTTTCTTGGTTGGTGTTGTGGTGAAGTCTGAGTACTTGAGCTGAATTCTTCTCAGAAAACTACATTACAGATGCTGTCCAGGAGGGTGTTCAATAGACATCAGATGTCGGTGGGCATTTGGCCCCTCGAGTCCCAGTGAAGCTGTGAAGTAACCTATCAAATCCTCATAGTGTGGACAGTAAGGTCTCAACACAGTTAGATTTGCCAGTCTTCTCTTGTTCATCTGGTCTACCTGCTAAATACATGTGGTCTTGTGCTACCAAAATCCAAAGGCTTTTGCCTGTTTCTGAAGTCTGGGGGTTTATTTTGTGTTTTTTGGTTGGTTTTTTTGGTAACACCAAATCCAAATGTGCTAGGCAGAGCAGTATGTGCTGTGGGAGTACAGTTAAAATCTCAATGGCTAAATAAAAATATTCCTATTGCCCAATAAAGCCCATACTCCAAGCTACAGTTGGGGATTAGGAAGGGTTAGCTGCTCTACCTACCAAGTCACTTCTTTAAATTATGAATGCTATTAAAGAAGAGCAGATGTCCCACAGAGCTGATTTTGCTCCCAGTGTTTTTCCTGTAGCTGCTATAAGAAGTAATTATTCTGGCTTCAGATTAATGAAGTCAGCTTGGAAGAGGACAAGTTTTCAATAAAGATGCCCAAAAATTACCTCTTTTGTAAGTGCTGTTTCTTAGAGTTGGCTAAGGAAGTATTATTTGTTGTTTATTGCTCTGTAAGAAAGCCATTGCAGTTAACTAGTTTGTCAAGATTATCGACCCAGGAGAAAACAGCACTCATTATAGAAACAAAACTCCAGTCCAAGCTGTAGATAACTTGATGTGAACACTGCTCACAATTTATACTACTGAAAATTATTTATGCCAGGGAAGATGCTGACAATGTCTCTGCTTCGTTCTTCAAGCCAGGCTCTGCACAGGTGGTGGGAGTTCTCAAGTCAATTGTTCACAGTGAAAAGTAGGGAAAAGCCAAACTGCACTCTCCAAATACCTTCCCATTTTTACTATACTATTCCTATAGGTTTTAGCTCACTAAAGCTGAAAGTCTTGAACTTAGCTACCTCATAATTACTTCTTTGAAAGGCAACTGCATTGAAAAATCTGAACCAAATAGACATACTTGTTTTCTACCTTCTATATGTTTATTTCTTCACTGTTCCATCAAGCCCCTGCTGTATGTGTTTACATGAACTGAAGTATTTTTCAGGTACAAGGTTTCAGTCATCTGCTGTCTTCTCTCAGAACTGAGATTGTTGTTGGTAAGTCAGTGCAAGACTTTGCAAGGTAGCACTCCTTGACCTATTTAACCTGTATATCTGCTACTCAGGCTGTTTCCAGCAGGGAAGCCTATATAGGAATTCTTAGCAACATCAGTACTTTGGATCATTAGATAATGAGACAAAAGATACAATAGACTTTTTTTTTTATGCTGTTTTGGCTTTTTGGTGTGTGTTTTTCTTTTTGGTTTTGTGGTTGGTTTTGTTTGTGGTGTTTTTTTTTCCCCTAACATGTACATCAGTATGTTCCTATTGACACAGAAAAACAATTGCCTTTTATTTTATACAGTGCTGGAAAATCTGGGTATATGACCATGAACAGTGCTGTTGATGCATATTTTGTACTGTATGCACTTCCTCTGTGTGCAGTTAAAAAAATGTTTAACTGGAACCATAAAGTCTGAGAAGCAAAGGTATTTGTTTTAATAAAAGAACAATGTATGATCTTTGTGATCATAGAAGCCATTAATAATCAAAGGCAGGCTTCTTTTACTTAGAAACAGCACAAAACACCCAGCAACAAACTTTTCCTGTTAACTTTTATATCATGCCTTAGGGAGTTTATTTCTCCCTTGACATCTGCTATTTATTATTTAAGAGATATAAGGAGAGAGATGTTCTCAGAAGAGATTAAAGGAAGAGAGAGACTTAATGCTGCAGAAAGGAACTGGCATCCTATTACCATATGGGAGGATTTACAGAGAGGAGTTATTCAGGATGGTGCTGAATTGGTGAGAAGGAATGCTCTCTGTATATATTGTGTTTGAAGTATTGCCTGTTCCAGTCACTTAGGGAAAATAAATAAATCAGCCTTCTTTGGTTAGCTTTGATGATATGGAATATTTAAACAAAGTTTGGTTTTATTCTGTTGGGACTCCCACAGTTCAATAATGTAAATTACAACTGAAAATCTGAGGGACTAATATTTGAATGACCTTGTATAATACTGTTTGTAGTTCAGTTTATTATTGCTGCTAAGAATCTTGATAACCATCAGTTAAAGATTACTGGGGACAAATATACTTTTGGTGTTTGGGTTTTTTCCTGGCACTTGCTTTACAGAAAAACCAACAGGAGCAAAAATTGCTCAGTGTTGAGGGAGTTTTCCTATTCTTATAGACTAGTCCTGAGACATGCAGTAAAGGATGTTGCTACCATACCAGGTCAAGACAAGTCAGACATAGATGTAATGAGGGGCAGCCCAAGGAAGCAATCCTTGATCTGAGCCCAGCTCTTCCTCAGCCTGAGTGACATTGCCTGGATCACTGAGAGGTGTAGTTTCTGTTGGGTTCTGAGGGATTCAGAGATGCATATTAAATAAATTAATCAGGAAATGGAGTATGGAGAATAATTATTTTCTTATACTAGCAATTATTTTCAACAGTCTATTTAACTAGAAGTAATGTTTCTGGTTGGAAAGATCTGTGCTCATAAATACATTAATTAAATGGCAGTATGCAATCTACTCTAATTATAGATTTATGTTCCTAAATATAACACAGAATGTTATGTTAATTCAGTCATAACTGTCTGGTTTTAACTACATACTACCTTGGAGTATATGTGGGAAGAAACTTCCTGTGCTAGCAACTCTTCTGAAGAATGTGATAATGTTAATACTAATCCTAAACTCAGTCTTTAGTCTTAGCTGAATCTCTGCTTTCCACCTGAGAGCTGAAGCTTTTTTTTTTTCCCCTCTTTATTTCAATCCAATGATAAACAGGTTAATTTAAGCCATCATGAGAGCAGAGCAGGAGCTTTCACCTCGATAACTGTCTTGTATTACTTGTTAATGAGTCCTGTGCCTCTTCACTGCAGTCTGAGATCCTCCCTTGCTTGTGGACAAAACAGCACTAGTTTTTGGAGAAGTTTGGTGGGAAATCTGGAAAAGAAGTAAAATGACTCATTCATTACAGTTTACCTTGAGTTAAACACTAGGAGCAGGTCAGAGTAATGAGAAGAATCAGGCTCCTATCAAGGAAAGCTAGCTGGCTCATATCTCTGCACTAGGAGTTTCTACTAATGCCCTCAGTGTTAATAGTAGGGTTGCTGTTGAGGTAGAATTACCAGGGATGCTTGTTCTCTTTCCTTTTTTGTTCCCTCAGATCTCTTTGTTATTTTACCTCATTGATTTACTTTTCCCACTAACAACCATCTCATCTGCATTATCTCCTTCCTTACTCTTCCTCCCAGTCACTAGGGCTGGCAACAATTCTGCTTTATGCAGCTTTCACAGCCACAGCCCCTTGCCTGCCTTTCCCTGCTTCCCAGGCTTGGAAGCTCTGACATGTAGGCTGCTGCTAGGTAGGGCAAGACAATAATCAAGTAGTAAAGGAAGCTGTGTGGAAATGATGCCATCCAGCAAGGTCTCTTCAACCTCAGAGTATTATTCACCTACATCACAACTTTCTGCAGCAGAGTTTCCATTTCTGCAGGTGCTCTGACACTGTGTCACTTGACATAACTGTAGCTATAAATACTTTTTAAAGATATAAAAGAAAGATATTTCTGACTTGGAGAAACAATATATTGGTGAAAGATTCTACTGCTTTTATTATTATTTTTTTGTATATGCTTTTTGTATAAAAGCAGTAGAATCTCTTGTGGTGTTAAATTATATATGTGTCTCTTTAGTGAGTTAATTTTGTAACTTTAATTATGTCTTTTAGTGACATGAATTTTATCTGCAGTCTTGAAACTGTGTGTAAATATTTGGATTGAATTGCTAATTAAAAGTGCTTGCTAACTGCCACATAATTACACTGTTCTTTCTTGCATGAAGATAGATTTTTAAGGGGGAAAAGTGCCTAGAATAAGCATTCCAGAATGATCAACAAATAAAACACTCAGTGACAAAATGTACAATAGAAGAATATTAATCAAAGTTAAAGATGAGACAATGTCTTGCTTTGATCAGAGACTAGGGTGGCAGAACTTTGTTGTAGTGGCATGGCTGCTGAACAGAAACCATAATCTAGCTTGACTAAGAAATTGTCATGTTACTTTGGGGTTATCCTGTGAATAAACAAGAGTTGGACTTGATGGCCCTTGTGGATTTCACATAGGATTTCACACTCTGAAGAGAATTGTTAGTTGTAAAATTTCAGTTGTGGTTTTAACTTAACACCCCCTAACTGCTAGGATTCATTAAGCTGATTTGGTTTTCTGCTTTGGAAGGTGATCTTCAGGTCATGAACCTGTGTAGGAGTTGGGGTTGTAACTTTTCAAGGCTGATAACCTATCAGTCCAGCAGCTTTGAATGGAAAATACAGCTTTACATGCTTTGCTTCTTGAAAATGACTGTACTTTAAGTTGACAAAATAATACTCAAGTGAACTTCAATCTCATCTGTAAACACATGGAAATATATCTCACTCAAAGATGTAATTTTGAATAGAAATCAGTTTGTTGGTAACAGTTACATGGAACAAATTAAATAACTGCTTAATGCATTCCAGTGAACACCAGTAATATTTGAAAAGGAAGCTGCTCAAAACCTGAAAGACTTTACAGAACAGCAACTGGAAAAGAAAAGCTGCTTTACCAGCCCTTTATAGCAATGGCCTTTCAAGGTTACTTGGCTTAAGGTGGCATATATTTAATCTTTATTCTTCATATCAAACATTTACAATTACCAAAATCTCATTTCTTGCACACTTTAATGCAAGCTCACAGTTTTCAAGCCAGGATAATCAAGAGTGTTTCAAATTAATTTACTAAGAAATGAGTGTGAAATCATACTGCTTAATTATAACACCTATTATTGAGACATCAAAGTTCATAGGAGAAACAACAAATAAGCTGCAATAAAAAACCCCATAGAAGTGACAGAAAGAAGTTACTTATAAAACCTTTTCATTTCTTTTGCCCACCATCTTGCCTTTTCATGACAATAAAAGAGTAGGACCATGTTCTCCTGGGAGCCTTTTACATCTTATTTTGGTTGGCTGACCAGATCCATGTAGACCATTCCATGGTAGTATTCTTTGTGGTTAAGTTAGATGTTCCTGTGCCTCAGTCTTGTGGGTTTGCTGTTGGATCTTGTATCATGTTCTTCCTTAATGATACAACATGTTACAGAGATAAAAATAGGATAAAAGAGAGGATTATTTTGAAGGTCTTTATAGTTTTGCTTGTAATGGTGATTGGAATTCCTCTAAGTTCCAGAAGCCTGAGTGGTTTCATGCATGAGTACTTATTTATTCACTACATTTTATTATTCCTTCATGTTTTCACCCACTTTTCTGTTTCCTCAGCATTTCCCACATATCCCTTGTCCTTGATAATTGGAGCAGGAAGGGCCATTTATTTTGGTCCCATATATGTGTCCCCTCTTGGTAAGTTTTCTTTCTTAAAGACAAATTGAGCAAGATGCTAGAAGTTGCAAAACAGAGATTTGAAGTTTCAGACAGATTTGAGCCTGTGTCCCCACAGAAGTACTATTTTGGGTTTTACTGGTTACTGGTAACCTTCTTAATGCAAAGAGAAAGGTTAACAGGTACTAAGTTTCTTGTTAATAACAAAAGTGGAAAGTAGATTTAAACTAATTGAGCTTGAACTGCAGAATTTAGGCTGAGAGTAGTTTTCCTAAGTCAACTTTTACAAAACTCTTAGTACCTGCTGAAAGATATGATAATGTTATTCTGCAGTCAAGTAATTTGTCTTGGGAATTATGCAGAGTAGAGAAAAGGTAACAAGTCATGTTAATAATTGCTTTATTTTCTTATACAGTATACAAAACCTCATTATAGTAATTTATTAGTTGTTATATTTGGGGAAATGAGTTAATACATTTCCTTAGTGTACTTACTTGAAGGACAGAGAGAAACAGTTCTACAGGAGACAGATGGCAAAATAATTGCATGCTGGATTGATTAATATTGAATAGAAAGAGCTACAACGTTAACAGTTGGGAAAGCTGCTGTCATGGCCAGCCTTACCTTTGTTGTAACTCCCACACACAGCTTTGAAAATGTATCCCTCAACAGCTGTCTGCTTTAATGGCAGTTGGAGAGTGAATTCTAACTTCTTTGACTTCTAAAAAAGGAGTCAATCACTGTGTGGCTTATTAACATAATTAGTTGTCATAAAGATGCAAGCCTGAAGAAGTACTTGCTAATTAGCCATCTGAAATCTGATCTTTCTTCCTCTTTCCTTCCTTCCCCCCATTAATCCTTGGATTTTTTTGTTTGGGGTGTTTTTTTTTGAGAGAAGTCAGGATTACTCCTAAAACTCCTGGGCCTTGATCTTTCATCCTGGAGTATCTGACCTGGGGAATTCAGACAAAGTGGAATATTTCACTTCACACAAAATTTGTTCTCCTGTCTGTTACTCTTTGTGAATTCTGTGGGAGGTGGATATTTTTTTAATGTTTTTTTTTTTCCACACTGTTAGGAAGACATTGAAATGTCAGTAAAAGGTTAGAGGCTGTGTTTGTGAGTTCACTCTATACATTACAGAATGTGATTCATGGTCAGGTGAGTATAATATATCATCTCTGTCATCTTGTGATAAAACTTGTAAAGAAATTCACTTGTATCATTACCAGTTTTGCACTTCATCCAGGAATCTTAGTTCAGTGCTGGAATCCCAGTGACATCAACAGAATCTCATGGTGTAGGTACCCAAATGAATCCTAAGGACTCCACTGCCTGAGGTAGTCTCTGGCTTTTGCAGAATGCTTTTCTGTTTCTGCACAGAAGTGGGGAAAGTAGTCAAATATTCTGGGTAACCAGCTTCAACAAGGATGTTCCTTTCCAAGTGGAGTGCTTTTGTTGCTGCTTTTCCTTCCTTCCTCTTTCCTGCTATTTCTTCTAAAACTCATTTACAAACTGACATATTTTGTAGTGTAAACTCCCAAGCACTGGCATCAAAACTTACATCCATGGTAGAGTTCTTCCTGTGATGAGCTTAATGTTGTGGATTTCAAAGCAAAGCTGTTGACAGCTAGAGCAATCTGGAATTCCAGATGTTTATTTTACCTAGCTCTAGATATGGGAAGAGGAACAAACTGTGATGCATCTTTTTAGTTATCTGCTGTCTGTTCAAGTGAGGTGCCTCACAAGGACAGCCCCAGACTTCTACTCATTAACTATGAAGCTGACAACAGAAAACGTGAGGTACTCTGTGCTCTGCATAACTTACAAACTAACCTAAAGTGCATGTGTTTAGAATTTTGGTTTAAATTAACTGCACAGTTTACTTTGAGTGGTAATCACCATCTTTCACATCACACCTTCATGCAGAAATCATCTTGGAGCCATTTTTGACTGGAAGGTTTAATGCAATGTCTCTTAGGAGAAGTATCCTAGTGGCCTAATCAAAAGCCAGCGTAGGTTGTGCTGGCCTCTGCAACTGTGTAAATGTCATCAAAGAGAAGCAAACAGGAAGGAAAGGAGTGGTAGGAAGGTCTTATTCCTTGTTCCTGCTCCCACAATTGTTTTTTCATTTTACAGTTTAGCATCAAAGGGATGAAATTGTCCTCTGAATTAGAGCTAGGAGTCTTCAGTTTCAAGTGAGCGGACTTTAGGTCTACTCTGTTGTGCTCTCTGTTCTTGTGGTTCTTGTGGGACACAAATGCAGAGCAGGTTATTGTGAATCCAGTTTGGGGTGAATATGAGATAATATTCAAAAGCCTAAATCCTGACTTGGATTTAAGTGCTGATGGACAGTTATTAACAATGAATGTGTACAAGTACATTTTAATTTTGAGGTAATCTCAAATTTAGCTGGAAAGTTGTTATCTGAACTTGAACTGGTAAGACACTGAGCTAGGTAATTCCAAGATAACTGCTCCTGGCCAGTTTTGATGGAGTTACAAAACTGGAAAATCTGATCACAGGTCTTCTATGGTAAGAATGCAATGAGATTTGCTTAAAAATCCTTTGGTATTTTTCATGGTTTTTCATCTCTTCTGGGTGTTTTGGTTTGCAGTTTATATCTAAGCCATTAACATACTCTGAGACAATTCCGAGGTTTATTCTGTAGTCATGAGAAAGGAGTTTACAGTAAGTTTAAAAACATAAAGTGAATTGTTTCTTTCCAAAGAAAAACACAGAAGATGCCAAGGGAAGTAACATTTCTCTTTCTCTGTTTGTTTATTGTTACACATGTATGTAGTTCTGCTTAAGTTCCTTTCTCTGGAGCCAGTAGGAATGTTTCATTTGCAGTCTTTCAGTAGAAATTTCACTGTGCTGTGGTTTACAGTTCTGAGGGCCCTATCTATAAAAGCATTTTGTTCCCTTAAGATGTAGGTGAGCCCCTAATGCAGATGCTCTTGAAAACCCTAACACAGACCTAACCCTAACCCTAGACCTTTAAAAATGTGTACATATTTACTGTATGGCAACCTTCTGCCAGTGAAGGTGTTTCACATTGGGTTGCCATGACTGTCGTCTGTAGAAGGTCTGTGGAGTATAAAAGACACCAAATCATCTTAACTGTGTGGCCATCCCAAAGAAACATAATTTAAAATGTAATTTGCCCCTTTGCATGAAATGAATTTGAACATGAATGCTTCAGTAAACAAAGCTACCTGTATAATTAAAGGAACATGTAAAATCTATTTAAAACTCACAGAGGGAGAAATATGATATAAGGTTATTCCATTCTACAGTCATTCTCATTGCCAAGAAGATATAGGTGTATGCTACATAAATAAGAAAAAATGAGTGCTTTGGATGTGATTATTATTCATCTCAAATGTCCTTTTTCTTTTTTTCTCCCAGTTCTAATTAGGTAGCTTCCAGCTGTTCAACATTTGCTGCTGAGATATGCCATTGGAGAATCACATCCAAACAAAGCATGAGCATTCTGAATGCAGCATTCTCAGACCAGTTAAACAGTTAGACAAAAAAATCAGTGCTGCAACAAAAGCAGTGAAAAAAAAAAAGCATTTAAACTCAGTAATGTAAAAAACAGAATGAAAGCCATAGATGCAGTGGGAGGACAACGTAAGGTCTCTTGCCAAAAATAAGTGACTTCATGTGAATGAAAATTACTCATATATAATAATTCTATAAAGGTAAAAAGTGCTACTGATCCTGAGACAGATGAAGATGTCTTCACACAAGAAGATGCATCTTCCTGCAGATCAGCTGTAGTTGAACCTAACATCCCTAAAAATGGTAATGAAGTGCAGCTTTACAAGTTTAGGTTTGTGTGGTTGATAGTTTGGTGTGATTCCCACAGGGTGTAACAGATAAATGTTGCAGCCAAATCTCTAGAGTGAGGTGTGTAACCAAAAATGACAGGCAGTTGCTTTGGGCTAAAGAAATGCTCTTATTTACAGAGCCAGAAATTGATTGTTACTCTGATTAGTTGATGGAGAAAGTGGTTACAGGGACTTCTTGACCAGAGGTGTATGATGTAGAGGATTTCTTCCTCCTCGCTCTTGAGTCCAGCTGTGTTTCTGTATGTATGTATTTTCTAACACAGTCTGTTCACTTGTTCTTTCTTCAGCGGTCTGCAAAACCCAAGCTCACAATCTATGAGATGTTTGATTTACAGTGGGATATCTGCTCTTTGTTTTCTCTCTGTAACCCTGAAAGTCAATTTTTTGCCCACTAGCAAGGTTTCATCCCTCCAGCAACAGCTAAGTGGCTGTTACAGATTTGTGTTTAGATCCCCAGGGCCTCTGTGTTCCTCCTGTGCTTGTACTGTTGGAGTTCCCTGTTAAGGTCACATTTTATTTTCTCCAGTGGCCAAGCTGTAATTTCCTGTTAATATAACAAGCATTTTATTAGCACAACCTGTTGACACATACATTCTGGCCCCAGAGTCACGGGGTAGTTGGCTCTGCAAAGATAGACTAGATGCAACTAGGAGATACACAGATATCTACATATGTACTGCTTTCAGAACTACTTGTTATTCATGTCTATTAGTTATGGCAGCAACACCAGGACATAATCAAAGTTGGTTTGCAACACAAATAATGAACTGTTTTTCTTGTTTTGTTTGCTTAAAAAGACTGGGACAAAGACATCACACATGGCAAGCCAATGTGTGGCAAATTTATTCAGCTGCCCTTGAACTTCTGATTTGCTTTCAGCATTCAAATACAGCAGCTAGTTTGAAGTACTTCTTTCTGGTGGGCCACAGGGAGACACATGAGTGAGTAACATTACCAGCTTCTCTGCCACAGCTACACACACTGCCAGCCTGCCCCTTTATGCTGTCACCTGAGACATGTGCTTGTAGGATGGGGAGGTAGGATGGCAGGAGACACTCCAGCAGCAGCCAGGGCATTGCACAGGCAACCAGGTCCCTTCTGGAGGGGGCAGATGCAGCTGAATATTCTGCCTATGGCCAGAGAGTTAACAGAGCTGCTGGAGTTCCCTGATGCTCTCAGAACCTGCTAATTAGTGTTAGAGACCCCTGCTGCTGCTCCTCCCCATGGCTTTCACTCACCTTCACCCAATCAAGACAGCAAGTTTCTTCTCCAAGGGGATAAAACATGTTAGAGTTTGGGTTTTTTTCCCCTCCCTGATGCCTTTCCAAAGGATCAACAAGGTTTTAAAAATGTTTTTCCTGGAGTTTCTTGCAGCAGTTCAAAGTGGAAGTACAAAGCAGGATGCTGCTGGTAAATATACAGAGACCTGCAACCTCCAAAGTCATCTCTAAGTGCTGAGGTTTTATTTATTTGTTTACTAATGAATAAAATCTCAGTGCTTCAGCTTCACAGTTCAAGAAATAAAGCTAAACACTGAAATACATCTCTGCTTTCTGGAACTAGACAAACAAAAGGTGTAAAGGCTTGCTGGAGGATCTGTTGCAAAGGGAGATGTGCAAGGAAATTTCAAGTATACAATCTGAGAGATGCAAAGCAAAGCTTCCAAGTTATTGCTGCTGTTGGAAGGAGTTTTCACAATTCTGGAGTAACTTGTCATGAAATGCTTTTGTATTTTCAATGTTATTTTCATTGCTAATCAGAGATTGAGATTTGCTAGCTAAGGTTTTGGGCTTTTTCTTCCTGAGAAGATATTTAGGTGTACTTTTTCTTAGACATCTGAGGGTTCACTAACCTTTAAGGAATTTCTATGAATTCTTATGAACTTTTGTCATTACCTAGAAAGAACAAGTTTATTAGTGCAGTAGTATGATAAATGTTGTTGAACTTTTCTCCAGAACTCATGGCAGCTTCATTAAATATGAATAATTTAGTGGTCTTTTAATTAAACTTTCATGTACTGTTCATAAGTAGGTTATTTTTAACCCCAATATGTAATTCTAATTAAAACAAAAAGTCATAAGATGTATTGCAGTAGAGGAGTAATTTTTAAATGCAGACTGTCTCCAGTTGAAATGTCAAAATACCATAGTCTTAAGACTAGCAAAACCAAGTTTATCTGTCAGATAAAGCCTCTTCTTCTTTATTGTGTCTTTCATAAATATCTTAAAAGTATTATTTCATTTCTTATTGTTTTAGGGTGATCAGCACCTTTTTCATTTTCTAGCAAACAGTTGAATCTAACAATTCCTATCACACTGTCCTATACATCAGTGGTCTATTTATTTTCTCTCTTTAGGCAAGGCACCATAGTTGTCTCTGCTAACAGCTAGCTCAAGCTAACATTATCTGGATCTAGAAGACCGAAGCTGGCTGATTCCTACCTGGTCTAATTATATGAACATTTTAAGAGGTAATTACTGTTGAAAACCCAACTGAAGCACAGGAAGAACCAGCTGTCATGTTTTTAGTTGTGTACTAAACTTTCTAAAGGAGGGCTTGAATCTGATGTTGCTTCCACAAGGTTCTTCATTAGTGAAGCTGCCTTACATATTGATATTTTTTACAGCAAGGGCATGTAAGTCCCAGGACTTGAAGTGTGTGTTTCTGTGCCTCTTACTTCTAACAGTGTAGCTGAGGTGAATGGCTGCAAAGAATCTCAGAGCCAGAACTTTAAAACAGATGCCTAAGGAGAAGAAATTTCTGACCTGAGTATAAAAATATTGCCCTTTCATACTGCTCCATTTTAGGGGGTCTTGGCTACTGGGAACTGGCACTTATTTGTTTTAGGGTTTTATTTTTTTGATATTTAGACTTGATTCTAGATGAAAATTCTTGTTCTGAACCCAAAGCAACAAAATAACAATTTCCAATGCTTGCATGTTTGGGTGGTTTTCCCTCTTTCACTATTGGTTCTTTTTTTACCTTTTCATTTTTATTTTATCCCTCAAAGAGAAGTGTGTGCATCTTCTGTGGAACACTAAAAACTGGCACCCTGTGCCCTATGAAGAAGACTGCCAGTGCAGTTTGGCTGGGGAATAATGAAGTGAGAAGTAAGGAGCTGCAGTTAGGGTTTTTTGCTTCTGTGCACATCACATTATTTCAAGTGTCTTGAGTTGTGGGCTGATGGCTGAGTAGGTTATTGAATCACTCTTCAGCCATATCCTTGGGTGTTCCCATAATATGTTGCAGCCAGAATTGTGGAATCACCTCACAAACTGAGGGCTGCCTGACCTCTGTCAACCTAACAGTCTATGATATTTTAGGCATTGATCTGAGTCCAGTGGATATGCTGCCATACAATGATTAGGAAACTGGCTATATATGTATTCTTAGAAGACTTTTAGTCAGCCAGTGACTTACATGTTAATTTTAATGCTTCTTTTTAACTAGATTGGTTTCCTTAATAATATAACCCCCCTCCTCCTTTTTCCTTTGTCACTTCACAGTCTTTTGGAGCTCTGGTGAGTTCTAAAATTGCAGAAAGCAATAAGTTTCTGCATACTGGAGGGAAAAATGAAACCTCCTAAAACTGAGTATGCTGAAGTTATACTGTTAAAGTTGACAAACACAATCTGTAGTGTTCCCTATTGGATGGATCTGTGTGTGTGTATATCTGTATCTCTACATATATCTCACTCTGGGCTAATTAGTGCATAGCCAAATTAAAAAGGAATGCACTGGAGTGAGGGGAGTTGAGTTGAGGTATTTGAGACAAGCAGCTGACTGTGACTCTTACGTTGTGTAGCACAGATTAGTTTGGGAAGATGCCATGTGTGGAATCACTAGATGATGTGGTCATTGAGCACAATAATCAAAAGCAATGAGGAAAAATAAAATGCTTTTTCTTGTGTGCATATTATAAAGGGAGGCTCTTTCCAGATGTTCTGTTTAGTTCATTTATGTAGACTTAGATACTCAAGAAAAATTCTCGGAGAGGAAAAAAGTATTTAGTGGTTTTGAGCCAAAGATCAGTTTAGCCATAGTGTCTATTTTTGTTTCAGACAGTGATGCTATGGATGGCTGCAAATATAGAAATCTCATTTCCAGAGCAGGCTTTTTTGGTGAACTTACATGAAAGAAGAAAAAAAAAGACAACAAGGCTAATTTTCTTATTAAGTTATCTGCTAGAGTGTTGGGAAACATTGGGAAACCAATGAAAACTGAGTAGGAGGTGGCAATGTTCACCTAGAACCCAAGGGCTAAAATGTACATATACAAAATTCAGGACCTTTTTTTCCTGAAGTAGAATAGAAAGACTGCTTATTGACTCCCATTAATTTTACTGTTTAAATATGAATCCAGATATTAATTATTAAACAATGTTCTAGGCATAATTCAGCTCTTCTCCATCGTCTCATTATTGTCATGGTACTTGACAAAAGTAAAACAAATGTTATGCTCAACATCTTCTTACAGGCAAACCAGAAACACACCTCGTAAGGAAAGTCAGAATTTATTTCCTTCATTGAAATATTACAGACCAATGGAAGCTCAGATTTAATTATTATAGAAAGAGAAACGATAAAGAGAATACTAGTGCAGAAAAAACCCCAAAACATAATAAAGTTAAAGAATACAGTTAGGACAATAAGTAACACAGTTCAATGCATATCCACTAGAAGTTCTTAATCCCTGCTGTGAGAAGAAGTGGGAGGGAAGAAGGGAGGAATAGTGGGCACGTTGTCAGCACCCTTCTGCCTGAAGAAGTCTGATGGTGACGTTGTATTTCTCCTTGTGTTAGAACATGTAAAACTAGAGACAGTTTTATACGCTTGCTAGGACATCTCTGCACCTTCTATCTTTACTGTGCTCTATTTTACATAGGGCAGATACTTGTTTCTTTGTTCTGTTAACCTGCCTTTTTGTCCGCCATTTTTGTCCACCATTTTGTCCACCACTTCACCCGCCATTTTTGTCCGCCATTTCACCCACCTTTTTGCCCGCCATCTTTGTCCGCCATTTTCCCACCTTTTTTTCACCCACCTTTTTGCCTGCCATTTTAGAACGCCACTTTTAGCCACCATTTTTGTCCGCCATTTTGTCCGCTGTTTTTGCCTGCCTTTTCTGCCCGCCATCTTTGTCCACCATTTTGCCCGCCATCCTTAGCTGACATTTTAGCCCAACATTTTCGCCTGCATTTTTTTGCTCACCTTTTTGCCTGATTTTTCTGCCTGCCATTTTTGTATGCCTTTTCTGCCCGCCATAGTTGTTCGCCATTTTAGCCCGCCATTTTTGCATGCCTTTTCTGCCCGCTTTTTTCCTGCCCGGCCTTTCTGCCCGCCATCTTTGTCCGCCATTTTAGCCCAGCATTTTTGCCCTCATTTTTTCACACACCTTTTCTGCCCGCCATCTTTTGTTTTTCCCGCCTTTTCTGCCCGCCTTTTTTCGTCTGCAATTTTCATCCGCCATTTTCTCCCACCATTTTCTCCCGCCATTTCAGGCCGCCTTTTTCTCCCACCTTTTTGTCTCCCTACACTTACATTAGGTCTCATCAGCACAGCTGAGGTTTTGTTTACTTTCCCTTCTAGGGGACAAGTTTACATTAATGTTTATTGCAACACAGTGTTGCACTCTGAGTGGAAAGTCAGCATGGAGACTGTTTAGGGCAGAATTCCTGATGTCTTGAAAACAATTAGAGGTTTCTCATTATGTTCTGTAAACCAATCTGAAGAAACCATGTCCAGCTGTTTATTTATTTATTCAACAAGAACTGAGCTTAAGAGAATGTTATCAAAACTACTAAAACCCAGGAATCTGATTAGCCCCAACTCAAGCTCTTGTTACACACTTTGAGTTGCTTGGAAATGAAGGGGTGAAAGGAGCACAGGTCTATTTCAATAGTTATATTGAATCTGGGAAAAACATGCATGGCAATGAGGTAGAATAAAGATTACACAACTAATGTAACTACCAACAACTGATTTTCAGTATCCTAGAAATATGTAGCTTTCAATATTTGTTAGTTTATTTAATGTTTGTTACAAAGAGAGCATCAAAGTCAATAGTGTCTTTTGTAGCACTGTTTTAACATAGCTGGGAGACAAAGAGATTGAAAACTTCCTTAATTCATCAGTTAGCCACAGCCCAAAAAATGAGAGGAAGGAATCACCTTCTGTAAGGAAGGAATCAGTGATTAATTACTCATTCTGAGTATGTACTGAGTTCTAGAAAGGAAGCAGCTCCAGTCTTTCACCTGGAAGGATGAACCCTGAATTGCCCAAGTCTCTCTCCCAGGAGAGTGCTTTTCTGACAATTCTGATCTGAATTGCTCACTGAGAGTCCTGCAGCTCTACTGTTATGTGTGCTGCTCACATTCTGAGTTAGGTACACTTCCCTGGAAAAGAGGAGAACAGTGTGGAGTGAATGTTTGTTGTTCTACAACTGGCTCTGAGGGTTAATTTTTTTTTTCAACAACACAAATTGCACTTCTACATTTACTCTGCAGAGCACTGCACGTGACAGGTGTATTGCAGCACACCAAATAATTTCTCCTGTTTCAGGTTTGATGAAAAAGGCACAAAAGATCATGTAAACCCCAAGTTTTGAAACCAAAAGCACAGCTGCTAATGCCAGCATGAAATTTTGAGCTATATGGAGCAAAGAGAAAATAGAGGATGAGAAGGTGTGCCAAAATACAACAGAACACTCACATCAAGAGTTTGTAATTGTTTTATGTTTATCTAATCAAAACAAACACTGCTGGGGGAGCTCAAGTAGAACAGAGATGATAACTCTTCATGTCTTGACTCTTAGAATGAGGTATGTAAATCTTCAATTAGACACTAAGTGTCTAGAATCTAAGAGTGCTAAAATACAAGTCAGAATGTGAAGGGTTGGATGCTTAGCTATCAAAATAATTGTCTCTGCTTTAGAGTCTGTTGAAGGAAAGAGCATAAGAATAGTCTCAGTCATAAGCTAAATAAAGAAACATTACCCTGCACTTCTAAACCTCCCTTTCTAGGAGATTTGGAAGACTGTATCAGGCTGTATCAGGAATATAAAGTGAGTGCTCACAGAAGGAGAAATATTTGGTTGATGCAGAAATACTTACAGACTATTCCTACTTAAGTTCCAGAACAGATAACAGTTCCAAAAGCTACAAGCTGGAATCAATGGGGGAAAAAAATGTGTAGCTTAGATCAGTAGGATTTTTATTTAATCCCTTCAAATAATACCATCAGTATAAACTGAAGAATGCCTTGGGATAATTCTCCTAACACTACACACAAAGGTGTCTATCCAAAATGGGCTGCATGAGCTCCCCTGTGCACAGCAGATTCTCTGCAGACTGGTTGTTAGTGTGCTATAAAGGACTGTTAGCTGTATGTACACATGTGTGTGTGTGTAAAAACCAATGGCAAGTCGTGTGGTGACCTTACTTTAATGATGTTTAATTGATGTTTAAGGATGACCAATTAAATTGGTTCAGATGGTGATGTTACCCTGTGTCATACTCAGCCAGACAGAGCCCCTGGCCCAGGGGCATGCTTTGCTGAATGGATCCACAGGCAGTAAATCAAAGTGCTCACAACAATACTGCTTTTAATAGTTGACAGTAGCAATGCTACACCAATTTCCTTTTCCTGAACTGTTTGTTTAACTTAAGCTGCTGTTGAAATGCTTCAGAATTCACAGCACAATGAACTCAGCTTTCCTTTTGCATATTTGGTTTTAAAGGGAGGCTGCTCTACTGACCATGACTGTATTACCCAGTTTAGAAAAGAGTGAGAGCATAAGCTCCAGAAAAGCTCTTATCACCATTCAATAGTGTTTTAAACTGGCTTTCCAAGTATGTTGACTCTAAATAAGGCTGCACTACTGGTAGGTTGTGTATTTCCTTAGTCTGCTTTGCTACTACAACTCCACTGCCACCTGCACTTGACCTGATGTTAAACTGGCTCCTGAGGCCCCTCCAGGCTGCATGGATAGCAGCCACAGCTGGGAGAGGTAAGAACTTCATGCTTACTGGTTCTCTCTTGCATCCACAGAGGCTTAGACTGCAACATGGGCCTGTGTGAACAACAGCTTTAGGTAAGAGACTGTAATGTTGCTATGTTTTTATGGCTGGTCTGAGCAATTCTCCTAATGGAGCTGTGTGCTGCTTGGCACCTAACAGAGGTCTGAATGTAACATGATTTTGGGTTGAAGGGCTGTGGGTAATTGAGCACTGCCCACTCATATTGTTGCTGATGCCACTCTGAGTTCCATCATGTCTGGCAAAGCCTCTAAGTAGTGCATGGTACTGGAATGCACTAAAACAACTGCTGTGCTGTTGCTTCCCCCCCTTTGTTTTCAGAGCACTGTCTAATGGAGCTGAGCAAACAGATCAGGTTAATTTTTGCCATTCCTGTGTTTGCCAAATCACTGGCTCTCAAACATCCATTATTCAGATGTGTGTGGGAATTTCTTAGATGAATAAATATTCATCTGTTGTCAATTTTAATAGGTGGTTATGAAGATTACCAATTTACAGTGGGCTTATTCTTTGCTGTAATAGGTGATGTAGACACTCTAACATGACCTGCAAATCATAGCTTCCAAACAGATGCTGAACTGAGTTTTCTTAGTCCTGCAATGCAGAGTAATAGTTTGTTTACAGTTCCCCATGCTTTGGATGGAAACATGGATGCAGGAGTTAGTGGAACCATTAGAGATCCATCCCTCAGACTTGTCCTTTCTGCCTCTTTCCTTTTGAAATAAAAATTAAAAGTCTTGCCAAGTAATTTCCAGGGAAAGACAGCAGGTGAAACATGAGGTGTCCTGTCCATGCCTTCTTTCCCTGTCCTCTGCCATACACACTGAGCTGCCTTATTCTCCCTCTCTAGCCCTTTCACTTGCTCCAGGAACTCGATTTTGTTCTCCCTTCCTGCTCCTCACTTGCTTTTTTCCTTTCCTCAACTCTTTTATCTTTCTGTCACTTTCTGTTGTCTTTACTTTCTATAGTCAAACTGTCCAGGGCATGTTTCTGCCTGTGACCTTGCCTTGCCATTTGACCTCTTGGGCTGCTCTCTGGTGTTTCTCTCAGGAAATAGCTTTTCCTGAAGATATAACACTGAGTCCTATGTTTCTGTGCTTCAAACTCTTCCCTTCTCCCCACTTTTAATGCTGCCACTTCAACACTGGTTTTAAGTCAATCTACTCAACCCACACCACTCTGCATGAACTACAATTTCAACTGCTCTCAAGCACCCCTCAAGGCTGTGGAAGACACCAGAATGTTGTGAGTAAAATGCTTCCTATAGATAATGTCTTCCCACTTGCAAAAGACTGAAATAAGGAGAGGGTTTCTTTATCCCTTTGGTTGTTGTCTTGAAACATCTTCCTCCTCTTTGCTGTTTTAGAAGTCACTAAGAACAAACACCTCATAGGTGATTAGCAGCTACAGGTGCTTGAAAAAGTAGTTTTTGAAAGCAGAGACTGTCTCACCCATGTCTATTCACTGACTGGAGACATGCTGGGGAAAACCAGTTCCAGGCCAGTGCTCTGGAAACCTCAAAGGAAAGAAGTGTTTCCCTGCATTTGGCTGGAACTGCCTGTGTTCTGTGCCCATTGCTCCTTGTCCTGTGGCTGGGCACCGCTGAAACCTCTGGGCCACCCTCCTGACACTTTGCCTTCAGATATCTGTAAGCATTGCTAAGATCCCCTCCCAGCCTTCTGTCCTCCAGGCTAAGGAGCCCAGGGCTCCCAGCTGTTCCTCAGAAGAGAGGTTTTCAGTCCCCTAATCACCTCTGTAGCCCCTGCTGGACTCTCCAGCAGTTCCCTGTCTCTCCTGAGCTGGGGAGCCTGGAACTGGACACAGAGCTCCAGGTGTGGCCTCTCTCAGGCCATGCTTGCTGCATGGCAGCACAGTCTCTGCTCTATCAGCCAGGACTTAATGTGTTATTAAAGCTTTCTGCTGTAATATTCTAGGGATGTCACTTCATAGCTCAGACATCTGTACTTGTAACTAGTGCCTAACATGTTTTTATAGTGTTTGCTATGAGCTGTGTACAGCTATGGATGCTGAAACCTCACAGGAATGTTGACCTGGCTGAAAACAAGTGCAGGGTTTAGCAGAGGTGCAGCTGTAGAAGTGTGGCTCCTGTTGTGATCCTGCTCTCAGATGTATTATAGGTACCTGAGGGGTTTTAAGAGAAAGAATACAGTGCATGCACACTCTGCAGCATGCACTGGGCCAGTGAGCACAGCAGGTCTCTCTCACACTGAATGCAGTTTACTGAGTCAGTAGTGCTGGCTTCTCCCAGGCAAGCAGTGTCATTTATGTGGAGAAAAGTTCATGCTGTGATTTCTCTGACCTCTTTCTGAAGTTCAGTTGTGCCTTTCTCTCTCCTGTGCTAACATACTAGATGATCACAACTGCTGGCCTGTAATCACTGCTTTTAAGTGCACGTGCTGGTTGTTAAGGTAGGATTATCATGTGATTTAGAATGGCTATGAAATGGGAATCTTCTTTTCCCAGCAGAGTCCCAGATGTCTTTGGTGGCTGCTTAAAGACATTAGCCTCTTTGTATTCTTTTTCCCAGTTAGGCAAAAAGAGAACGTCAATGTTTTCCTTGCTGGTGGAGGTCTACAGGAGCAGTATCTGCTGTATCTGTGAATATTCACAAGGTAATCAGATGTAAATGTGATTGACAGTGAATTTCAGGTACTGATTTGTAATTGCTTTGAAAAACAATACAAGATTTTTACCCTTTCCTTCTCTCCTTTGAGGTTTCCAGAGCACTGGCCTGGGCTGCCCAGAGAGGTTGTGGAATCTCCTTCTCTGGAGAGATTCCAACCCCCCCCAGACATGATTCTGTGCAACCTGCTCTAGACAAAACCACTTCAGCAGAGGGATTGGATTGGATGCTCTCCCAGGGGCCCCTTCCAACCTCTACTGTTCCAGGATCCTGTAACCTGTGGCAAAATGGTTACAAATTATTTGCAAGGTGTACAGGAGTGATTGAGATGCAAGGGTTGAAATTTCCACATTCCTTGAACTTCTTAGATTTCTTTGGTTCTGGTTTTCATCTTGTGGTTCACTCAGGTTATTTTAATGTTGCCTGGAAAGACAGAGAGGGATTGTGGCTGGGTACGGCTGTGATGATAGGCGAGAGGGTGACATTGTCTCACAGCTGAAGAGTACCCTGCATTCTTTACCATATCTAGTCATTGTAATATCAGCATGAACCTTGGATGAAATTTATCTTCTAAAGAAGTAGAAAATTCTGTGATATCAAAGTCACACAGACAATAAGCCAGGGTATTTCCCTCATTTACTATTCCTTGTGCTCTTCTGGGACAGGCTGATCGCTCTCAAGGAGACACAGGGTAAAATGTGCCTATGAATCTTATTATATTTTCCTCTTGGTCTCTAGAACTGTAGGAAATGTCTTTTACCCTCTGCAGATACTGGAGTTCATAGACTTGCTTGCTTCAAAGTCAAAACTTGTAGTCTTTGAAGAACAGAATCCTTTATAGCCTTAGTACAGCTTGGGATGGTGTCAGATACACGATGAGTTACACAGCTAGGAGTCAATTGGCCTCCACATGAGTGTGTATGAATTTACACTTGGGTTCTAAACACACAGTCACTAATCAGATTGGCTTATTCCCTAGCAAAACCCCTTTGAAAACAAACCATTGTGCTTCATCTCCATGACACACAATTAGGAGAAATGCAGGGATTCTCAGGTTGTAGGAGAGATGATTCTGTAGTGCTGGAACAAGCAGGCAGTTCAGGGATGCTTACAGACTGCACAGGGCATTTGAGCCCATCTGGTGCTTGAACACTGCCACAGAAGCCTGCACAGCCTTTGAAACATTTCACTCCTGTACTAATATTTAAAGTTCATTTTCCTGTGGCTGTAAAAAAACCCCCATTTTTTCTTATGTCTTGTTGAGCCAACTTATCCATTGCTGCTGAAGGGAATTGTTATTGCTTGGTGAAAGGTTACCTAAACTGCAGCCATAGTGGATATTAACAGTGCCAGGAAGCCTCAGCCTCAGGTTAGGTGTGGTGGTGTTTGGGGTTTGTTGGTGGTGGTTTTTAACAATCCTCTCAGCTGAGAAGGTTTCTTATTTGACTCTTTACTTCAGACTGCCCAAAGGAGGAAAATAATATATTAACGTTCTTGATTAAATCAGTGAAAAAAAACCCCAACAAATAAGCAAACTAAACCCACCTCGTTCCTCCTTTCTTACACTTTACAGACTCCTTTCTCCAAGAGTGCAATACGAGGATCCCCCAGTAGATGCCCTAAGAGATCTCTCATAAACTCCAGGACGAAGGAACTGAAATCAAGGCTCTTCAGCTCTGCCTTTGTGTGCAGGTTGTGTTTTCGTGACAATAGAATCTATCTTATCTACTATCGAGTGGTTTGCTCTTTTCAGATTTCACTGATAATCACTCATGAAATTCTGTTATCCCAAACGAAGGCAAAAAAAGGGCTGGTTAGTAATAAATATTTATCCTCTGCTCAATTACTTTTCAGTAGTCATTTTTTCTGTGTATGAATTCTGTGGTGTATTCTCTTCTACTGTTTAATCAGCTGTTGCTGGGTGTTCACAAGGGGAGAAGGGGAACGCTGTCACCTAGGCAGAATCATTATCACTGCAAAGTTGCTCCACACTGAAATGAATCAATAGCATATATTGGACAAAATAATGGTGAAACTAAGCTCACTTTCTTGTGTGTGAACACTTTTGTATATTGCTTTTATTTAAGGAGTTGATTTCCTTTGTGAGAACTGGCTTGGAGGAGATGGAGGTAAGCCTTAATATGCCTTTGTGATAGTTTGGTCATTTGGGAGATCTCCTGTGCCAGGTAGTTGGCACAAGCTTTCTCCTGTACCATTTGCCAGTGTCTGCCATTCTGGTGCCTTGCTGTTGGAAAAGCACCAGTCCAGTTCTCAGTACTTTTTAATTGTACTTTTTGATCAGCAGGGAGTTCATAGCAGATGCATCATCAGCTTGCATTAAAACATGAGACATGTGGTGAATTAGACTAGTGGAAGATGAGGGAAAGATGGATGGGTCCAAGCTTCATGCTGTGTGTGTGTGTGAGAGACAGAAAGTGCTGTTTGAGAATTATTTATGCCATCTCATGGCAGAGAAGGCTAAGAGTTCTTTTGCTATCAATGACTTCATGCTAATCAATGATCTTCAGCAGTAACAGCTGCATTGAAGGGGCAGCTGTCTGCTTCAGAGAAAGAGCTGGAAATTAAACTCTGTAAAGGGCAGTATTTTGGCCTGTATGTTTTGAAATAAGATTTCTTTATTTCTTGAATCCTTTAATCTCTCAGATTGCCTACAGTTATTTTTGGTATCAAGCTACAAATAGAAGTGTGCTTAAAGTGCTTTATGTTCTTGATTCAAAGAAGAAAAAAAGTGGGGTTTGTTGTTTTATTTTTTAGTCCTGTTTACTACTTTGTAACTGCCAGGTTAGCTGGGACAAGAAGTGAATTGATACTTGGTAAAATCAGATTTTAATATCTTGGATTCTTTGGTAACTTGATAATGCTATCCATGGGAACATTCTTCTTCTTTTGAACATTTAAAGGTACATCACACAAAAATGAACTGTTACTGTTGAACTTCCAGGTGGTGAGTGATAGGAAGCCATACTGAAGTCACTGGAGTAATCAGAAGGGCAACACTGCAAGTTTCTGAAATGTCCTTGTTATTTTCCTTACTGAGTGCTAATACAGAAGGCTAAACAGGGAAAAAATAAACAAAAATAGTTTTGTAAGTGCTAACATTAGGAAAGCCAAGAGAAGAAAAATAGCTACTTTTGAAATATTATGTTTACTCTCTACTTACTCTTCTGCATTCCTATTACTCATTGCTTACTCTATGCCTACTCTTCTGCATTCTTATTGCATACACTGCTTCTTGCAAGGTAAGGAACCCATCCTCCAGAAGTATTTGTAGTAGAAAAGAAGATCCATATCAGTCACAGGAAGTGACTACTGCTCTAAATTCAGTGAGTTATGGGTAGGCTGTAAAGTATGAGAGAGAGCAAATGGACAAGTACTGAATGAGTTGCTAAACAACTTATATCATGTGTTCCTTGCATTGACTTCCCCTTAATATAGTGAGACTTTGATCTTCTCTGTCTTACAGTTTTCTGTTGTATTGCATCCTGTATCAAACAGCACCTCATAAATACAGAATAGCTGATCTTTGTTGCTAACACCTACAGTCTTAACAAGCATAGAACAGCTTTGAAGTTCCTCTGTGTTTCTCACCTTTATAAGAAAACATTAGTACTTACTTCACAGCTTCTCCTTTGCCCATTGTAATTGTACCCTGTAGGGTACAAAAATGAAAACCAAGCATAAGATGGGACTCCTAAGTATACTAAACTCTGAAGATTGTGTGTCATACTATGTGAGATCTGGTAAGATAGTATCATAAACTCCCCATACTAGGGTTATGGAAATCAGAAATGTACAAGTAAACAGCAGCAGCCTCTCTGGACTACCAGTAACACAGAATAAATTCTCCATTCAAGTGCTGTACTTTCATCTGCATTATATCAAGTACTATCCCAATATGATATTCTGCAGATCAAAATGTGTTTCAACTGTAAATAGTGATGATGTAATGTATGGGTCCCAAAATAGTGGGGAAAAAACTCAGTTCATTCACTTTTTTTTTTGGTGGAAAAATATAGCAAACAATACACAAGATGCAGCTCATAAACAATATCCATTGAGGAGAAAACAAGGAGCTGCCAGGATGAGAGTAATCAAAATTTGTGTTCTGTTATCTGTGGTATCTGATACAGAGCTAAATAGAGGGGGAAAAAAATAGAAAATGAATGTGCTACAAATATATCAGAGTAATTTTAATTAAATAGGAGCTTTGTAAACTGGATGTCCCAGGGAGTGTCCAAAACAGGAAGATGAGCTTTTTCTTGGCAAAGGAGAGTGAATGAGCAAGGTCCCTAGATGCCCTCAGAAGATTTCCATTTCCCCTTAGCTTGGAATAAGTCATTTTTGGGTTTACCTCTGTCCCAGATGAGTTTTTAGTGCAGCTGTGCTGATAGGAGGTAAAGTTGACTTCATATCAGGGTTGGGGCCCCCCAAATTGTCATTAAGTAGGGCAGTTTTGTTCTGCCTGTACTCTGCAGAGAAACTGAGAGGGCTTAAGAGGAAAAAGAGGGCAGAGATAGAATAACAGTGGTTCAGAAATGTTGTGTGGATGTCAGCCAAGCTGGCTTTATGATAACTGGCAATTATAAAGGGCTGGATTAATGCAAGTTGGGTTGATGTGGCTTTATATTCTACTCTTTGTACGTAAAAGTTAATCATGTTTCTTCTTGCAGTGCCATGACCTAATTAGCAGTCCAATCAGAACTGCCTTACAAAATAGCAATAAGCTCATGTAATCCAACCTCTCCTCTTTTATTATTGCCTGTGCTAACTAGTTCAATTCTTTAAGTACAAGGTTTACCTAGTTTTGTTTCTCACTACAAGTTTATTCCACATGTAGACACAGCATTAACCTAGCATGCTCGTGTACGTCAGAAGAGCTGACCTCTCTCTGGCTTTTACCCCAGTCATGGCTGATTTAAAGACAGTTTAATACTTTAATCTGTAACACGTTTTTCCCAAAAGGCCTGAAGCAGATAACCTATAATGCCATGAAGAGTAGATACTTCATTTTCATAATGATTTCAGGTGGAAGATTAAGTAGCTACTCTTTAAAAGTGGTGAAGTGGATACTAAATTAATTTAAAAGTAATAAGTCACATAACTAAACCTCTTATCTCACAATAAAGCAGATTCAAGTGAGACTTCAAGGTATTGCCTCTTTGCATGACATCACATAAATATATTTCTAATTGTTAGGCTGTTAGCTGTGGGTGGTTTGGTTGGGTTTTTGTTTATTTTGTTGTTGGTTTGGGCTTTTTTTGTTGTTTGCTTGGGTTTTTTTTCTGTTTTGTTTGTTTCTCTTTGTCCTGTTTTCCTTTGATAAATAGAGCATGTGGTTAATAGTCTTATCTGAGAGTGACTGCTATTCCTTTTGCTTTTTATGACTAAAGTTGAGACACGGTACCAAGTCTACGTTTCTGACATGGGTTACCGGTGACGGCTCCGGCAATGAAACTCGAGGCGGGGGCTGAGGATAACCCTCCCAGGCTGTGCAAAGCCTCCGGCGTACTCGAGCTTCCAGATAGCCGACTGATACATTGACGTTTATAAATGCTACGCAACATCCACCCCGCTTTAGAAATGGAAGCACGATAATCTTTAGCGCTTCGGTTGGGAGCCGCTCGCTATTTCACAGTAGTCGCTCTTCTCTCTGCTGTCTCCCGTGCTGCAATCTGCCCAAAGCGCTCCGGGTGGGAGCAGCCTCTCGGGGGGAGCTCTTGGCTTTCCAACGTTATGCAGGGAAACACGGGGGGACATAATGTGGAGCGATGCCCCTCCGCAGGGGACAGCGGGACGGGGAATCCATGAACTGCACCAGGGCAGCAACCCTCCGCGGGGGCAGGGAGCCCTTCGGCGGGAAGGGGAGGTGAGACATGAGACATTCATTTACTCCACCCCATTAAAATAAATAAATAAACAATGGTAATATTATTTAAAACAAAACAAAGCGGTGGGCGGGTGAGTTGAGAGCAAGTTTGGATAGGCGTACGGTGGCGCGGGCGGCTTTGAGGGCGGGCCAGGGGCGGGCCGGAGGCCGGGCTGGGCCGAGCCGAGCCGAGCGGAGCCGAAGGGAGCCGAAGGGAGCAGAGCCGAGAGGAGCCGAGCGGGGGCGGCAGTCGGGCTCGGCGGCGGCGAGCGGGGCTGTTGCTGTCCTCTGCGCGGCGGGTGCTGAAGGGCGGGCGGGGGCCCGCACCGCCTCCCCGCGGCTCACGGGGCCGGGGAGCTTGCTCTCGCCGCTGGGTCTCGGTGGGAAGCGCAGTGTCGGAAATTGCTGCGACTTGTCTCCGGACTAGCTGACTCCTTCACTGGATCGCGGCGGGTCCGCTTTGGGCTTTGTTAAAGGAAGAAGTGTTCCCCTCTTGGCGATCCTTGCACGGGGGACCCGCGGCGGTGGTTTTTGCTTCCTTGCGGACTTTAGCGCCTCTTGGAGAAGGTAAGGAGGATTTTTCTTATTTTTTTTTCAGCTGTTGTGTTCGTAGAAGTGAGAGCAGGGTGACGGAAGGGACGGAGGAGGCGGCAGATAGCGGCAGAGCAAAGTTGGGAGCTTGTTAGCCCTTAGGTCAGTGGAGGGGCAGCACTTGGGGACGAGGTGCGTGGGTTTCAGTGAAAAGAGCTTTGTAAACAGCAGATGAATCTAGAATGAGAAGTTAGAGGCTTCTTTTCCCTGAAAACTTGCTGTCAGAATAATAAAATGTTGAGAAATATTTTGTTTTAGAAAACTTGCGTATTAGAAAAAGATATCAAAAGACGTTACAGAAGCTGCTTTGTATAAACGCCAGTGTCGGGGGACCAGTAAAGCTCTTAATTGATTCTGGTTGGGGGAAGAAGGGACACGTAAGGTCATTCTGGGAAGTAGAGAGCAAAGTAGGAATTAAAGAGGATTTAAAAACATAGCCTTATGTTGCTCGGTGTTCTGCGTGCCTGTCCGAGCGTGTCACAGGAGGACAATGATACCTTGTGACTTGATGAACAATTGAAGGCTTTGAACTTGTGAAACAGAACCCTTCGGGAAGGGATGATCCCCACCTCTACCTCCAAGGTCAATGTGGTGTGCGTGTGCCCGGGAAAGTTACGGGTTGTTTCCCTCGATATTGACTGATGACCGTAGGGCCTTCCTCCAGGCTACAGCCAGGTGTAAACGTGCATCTCTGGTTTAATAATACTATATTATGTTGCATTATAGGACTGCTGTTGTCGGTAATTGTACGGGGCTGTGAAGCCTGGGCTTAGAAATGGCTTTCAGCAGTGTTTAACCTTTCCCAGGCTTGGTAGGGCACTCTGCTTCACAGATGCATTTTCCACTGCCTCCGTGAGTTGTCAGAGTCCTGTACACGCAGAGCTGAGAGTCACGCAGGGATTTCGACGTGCACAGGGCAGAGCTCAACGCAGGGATTTCTGTCTGAGATTAAGCCTGGTTCCAGAAAGAATGGGCTGCTGCTGTTTGTGGCCGGCGCTACTGAGATGGCTGAACACAACAAGCCAGAGGAATAAGGTCCTCACCCTGTATTTTTTAGCTTTATGAAGCACTTCATAATACTCTTCTGCCTGTGATGAATTTTCTTTGGAACTGGGACCTAAACCACAGCTGTTTCTTTGCATAGTGTCCTGCCCAAGTGCTAGCAGTTGTAGGAACTGTGAGTGTTAGATAACTGTAGCTGATGAGGTGAAGCTGATGAAAGGTTTCGTGTTATTGTGGCATTTGTTTACTCTTGCGTCATTTCTTTAACGTTAAGCTGCTTTGTTTTTACTGAGTATTTCTGTCAGCTAGAATACAAAGATAACCATTGGGCAGCAGCACAGAACTACTGGAGGAGTAAAGCTGAAAGCAAGCAAATTAAGGAGAAAGTTTAGGTTGCCAAGACTTTAAATTTCGGTAGAATTAGGAAATGCATATGTTTTATTATTCCCTCCCCTCGTTATAAAGAAACTATTGCCTTCCTCTCTCAAATGGTAGGGAAAGAAAGTTTATTGCACATCACTTGCACTGCTTGTAAGCCTTCATTAATAGTCTACCCCTCAGCTAGGACAGTTCTTACAGTCCCTCCTTAACATGAATATAGATTCACTTTGAAATGTTTGATATAATTTTAAATAATGATACTTTTTAAAAGTTTGACAATTAAGGATGCTTGCTTTCTAAAGCAAATACTACAAAATAGTTCAGAAAAGTTAATTCTGGAGCATGTGGTGCAAACAGTGCATTAACTGGGAGGGGGAGAGGGACAAAAACCTAAAAAGAAACAAAAAAAAAACCCCCCAAACAGAAACAAAACCCAAAACCACCCAAAAAACCACAACCTAAACTTTTGATGTTTAGCTGTAAATATACAGGACCTGAATTTTCAAATCCTCATTCACTTCAGTAGTCTTTATTCATGCACATAGTTCTGTTTAGCTGCAAAGGGACTATGGCCATTGTTACATGAACAGAAGTCATTGCTCTTGGGGAGATCAGTCATTTTATAAGCATCAATCAATTTTATAAGCAATCAGATGATAAACTTTGATGCTAAGACATTAATTCTGTGCTTTTAAATACGTGTCTTGCATCTTACTGTATTTTCTTCTCATGTTTTGCCTTCCTTTGTATTGGGCTGCTTTATTTAATAAGCCATGTGTAAAAAAGAAAATGGAAATAATAGGTAGACTCTCAAGGAAGTGAAATGGCACTACTGTGGTTACCCCAAATGGTGTTCTAAATATGCATCAGGTGTGGTCCATCAGCATTTTGGTCAGCTGTTCTACTGAGATAAAAATCTGTCTTTAGTTGCAATCCTCCTTCAAGCAGCATTTTTATACTTGTAAGGATGGGATTTTGTACAGTGTGTGGTTCCAAGAGCACAGAAAACTGCATGCTGATGACTTGACCAAACAGCTGACAGTGGAAGTACTGTGAATTCAGGGAGAAGTTTTGTCATAAAATCAGTATTCAGGGAATCCCCCTGCTGAAAGTGTTGCTCTACAGACCCTGCTTGCACTGGCCAGCACACAAAGATGTGCATGTGAGGGCATATCCATTTACAGTCATTGATGATGTCAGCACAGATACAGCCTGTGAGATGTGCTAAGCTTCCATTTAGGAGTGGATCCTTTGGCTCTTTGCTGGGCTGTAGCCTTTGACAGCAAATGGTACTCAGTAAAAACCCAGATGCTCTGCTTGTTCAGTGCTAGGTGTGTTCTAGCTCTATCATCTGGATCTTTTTTGGTGCAAGTTTATCCAATAATCCTCAGTAGTTGTTTAAAAAGGCTTTTTGATCCTTGAGAAAAGAATGATGGCTCTGAAAAACAGAAAACTGTTTCTTGGGATGAATGCATGTAGTTCCCAACTCTTGTTTTCTCTAACATTGTAGAAAGTGTAAATTTTGTGTCACTTCTAGAGACTATAAAATAATAATGAAAGCAAGGCTCTGCTTGATTCTGTTAGTTGAAAAGGTGGAGATCCAACACAGATCTCTTAGCAATTCTAAACTTGACTTAGACATTTCAAGGGTAAGAGACTAAATGAGGCTTAGGTAGCCAATTCTGTATATTCTTCTCCAGACTGGCAAATATTATGGACTATCTGAGGACATTAACTATTACAAGAGTGAATCATGGGCTCAAGGGGAAGTAATGAATCAAATGCCAGTCTCAACTTTGATCTTCAGGTTTTCTAAGCAAAAGCAGGAAAATAATAGTTAATTATTCAGTGTAGCTTGGCCCTATTATGCTGCAAAATTCTAAAGCAGAGCAAATAGATTAGCAATTTTATTTGCAGATTTGTTTAATCTTGTTTTATACTTCAGGCTTTTCAGGCTTGATTTTTTTTTTTCCTTTTCTTTTTTTCTTCTGTTTCTCTAAAGCATAGGGAATAGCTGTCAACAAATGAAAAGGCTGGGAACTTGTTTGCATAAGATATTATACATATTTAATACAGTGTGCTTTTCCTTGCCTGTTGGCAGACAGAAAAAACAAAGAACATTCTTTCATATTATTAAATGAACAGCAAATGGAAACTTTCTCTCTGTAGTAAAGAGCTCTTGAGAAGGCTGTGAGTTGGCCATGAGTTGTGGTTGACTGGCACTTTTGGAAAGAGTGCTGTATGAAATTCCTTCCAACACCCCCATAGCAAGGACTACTCATGCCCAGGGAATGTAGTTAAGGGCAATCAAACCCACAGGCTAACTCTCTCTTGAGCTTTTTTCCAAGTTCTTTCTTTAGATTTTGGGTTAATTAAATGACCTCTTTTTGCAGTCTTTTCTCCTCATAAGTAGGTTGTGCTCTTTCCCAGTGCTTCCATTACTAACAGATGTGTTTCATTTGGGTGGGCCAGGGCACATAAAGAAGTTTCTGTGCAGTTAGTGTGGCAGAAGAACTGTGAAAGTGCTTCTCCTTTGCCACTATCTCCCATTCCCTCTGCCATTGATACCTCTGCTTGTGTTGGCCAAGAGATGCCATGAAATAAGTTCAAATTAGCCAGACTGTTGTGGTCTAGCCAGGCATGATTCCTCACCAAGTGGGTGTGGGAACAACCTGAAAATATCTATTTATTGTCTATTTTTAGCTGTATTTGACAGCAGTGTTTATGCAGGACCCTCTGAGGACCCTACACAGGATCATAGTAAGGCTGTTTCACCACTCTCTTCACCACACCTGAAGTGAAATCAGTGGTGAGTTGTTTGGCTGTGCTGCTGAGTTGTGCAAATCTTAAGACAGTAAGAAGTTCTAAAGAGTTAAATGAGGGGAGGGTTTGCAGTGCTTGCACTGATTGCTTGAAGTAGGTTGAAGTTCACAGTTTATTAGCATTTGAATTAATTGAGGTTGGTGTCCAGCAGGGCTTTTTAGAGCAGGCTTCAGAAAGAATTTTGTATAATAAAGTGCTTGAAAATGTTAGTTGGGAGATGGAAGATGAAGGATGTTGAAAAGGCTCCTTTCTTCCCCTGATAGAGCCAGCTCTTTCCCTCATTCTCCTCTAAGTAAGGCTTATTGTAATTCTGAAATACTTCTCCTACTGAAGGGGTGTTCTTGTGTTCAAAGACACAATCATTTCAAATCACCACATAAAAACTTTCTGAAATGGATTTTGGTTTCTTCACAAAGAAGTTCTTAATACCTCCAAAAAGGAACAGAATTGCCTTAAGAGGGCCCATCGTGCTAATCAGAGCTTTTGCAGAAAAGCTGGTTTATTAAATGTTAGGAACTTTTAGATTATTACTTTGCATACTTCTGCTGCCACTGGGAAACAAAATATTTTGGATGCTTTCTGTATTGTAACTCTGGCCTGCATGGATTTCCATTACTATAGCAGAAGTTTGTCTTCCCAAATCACATGTGAAACATAATACTTTTAATGACATTTCAATGAGTGATGAGACAAAGCCAGGTAGAAAATTTTCTTCTTCCATGAGGAGGAGTGGAAACAGATTTCAAATACCTTGCAGACTATGACATGCTTCAAAGTTGAACATATTAAGTTGTTGGTATTCTGCAATGTGTTTTCTTTCAGAAACCTCATTTAAAACACCAGTGCAACTGATCATGTGTTACTTATGGGTTCTGTTAAACTTTGTCAACCCTAATTACTAATGAAGAAAGGAAATAAGGAAACTTCACATCATTGTCAGATCACTGGAAATCTTAATTCATACACAAAAGCAGCCAAAAAATAAATGCAGCTTCTTCTTTCTTTTTTCCCCCCAGGACATCATGGCAGTATGTCCTCTAGCCAAACCCAGGGTAAAAATGCTTGTGCTTGCCTCTCACTCTTAGGATGTGTTGGATCTCTGCATGACCTCTATGTGAGGGGACACCTAGTGCCACCAGATACAACTTTTCACAGTGTATTTCCATGGAAAAGTTACTAAAATCTAAAATTTCTTTTAAGAAATTATCCCTGGCACCATCAGATCTATTTCTGATGTAAGATTCAAACAGGTTTAGTACATAAAAGATTGGTATCTGCTTTCTGAGAAGAGACTGTGGACTAATGGAAAGCTAAATGCATGCGGCTGAATGACCAATTCACAGACAGCTCTCCTTCAGAGTTGCAGCAATCCAACTTTCTATTAATACAGCAGAAAATAACCTGTAGTACTTAAGTAAAAGCAGAGATGTACCATGTTCATTTTGGAAATGCTGTTTGCATTGGCATTTTGCTTTCAGGAGGAAGAGGAATTATTTTGGTGCCTTGTGGAGTGCTTTTTGCTACTTCTGCACCACCAATTCTGGGTCTAATTTTCCCCTAGTTTGAATCTTAAGTCAACAAACAACAGGAGGCTTTACAAGGCATAGGTTTGTACAACATCTTGGTGACTAGTCACCTTTTATGACAGATTTGAGATTGCTGAACCTGTAGAATGAAGCCTGAGACCAAGTACCTTTGGTTAAGGTAGATTTTCTCCTTGTTGTCCAGGTATTTCTCAGGTCTCAGAGGTGAATACTTAGAAAATGGTCAGAAAGACAGGATGGTTTCCAAACAGTTGCTCAGTAAGCCCTACTTATATCCACAGGAGTGCAAAATCTGATATTAAAAGGAAATATCTTATTTTAACAGTCCTTTTCTTCTTCACTCTGTTTCAAGGTGGAAGCAGGAGTTTAGCTCATCCTCTGTTTTAGCAGTGGAAGAAGCCTCAGAGAAGGAAGAGAGGCTCTTCCTGACAGCAGTTTCAGCTTGTGCTTGTAAAATAGATTTAACTGGTGTGGTCCTCCCTCTCCTTGCAGCAGCCAAGGTTAGCCACAGCCTCATCTTCAGTGGGAAATCAGGGGTTTTAATCTTGAGGGCTGATTTGCAAATGGGACTGCAGTTCATCACGTGGCTGTGCTTATTGTCAAGTCCTTTGGCAGAGACAATTCTTCTCTAAAATCAACCACAATTCACACAACACCAGGTTATGGTAGTTTGAAGACTGATCACCTTTTGAATTTGTTTCCTATGCATTTGAAGCTGAATGAATCTCAACTAATGCAGTGGAGAGTTAAAATATTCATTTTAAATTTGTTGGTCCTCTAACATATATGTTGTGCATCTGTTTTCCATTTGTACTACCTTTATATTCTTACATGACTCAGAAACCCAGCAATAATTAGTGCTATGGGAGTGTTTCAACATCAAAATTGTATTTCTATTTTAGAGTTTAGTTTTTTTTGCTGCAGGCTGTTTTTGATCAACAGTAATATTCTGTAAGAAAATGTTCTACCCATTGATGCATGGGCTGATTTAGTCCTTTCCTTGGGACACTCAAAGAAAAAACATAATTAACATCACTCTAGAGATTTAACTTTTGTGTTATGCTAATTATTCTTTCAACTGGAAACAGTTTTTCAAGTGAATTTCAGCTGTGTTGCTTAGATATAATTACATTTTCATCTACTGTATATGACTAGGCTGATTCTCTTTGTGCTTAGAGAATTTTTGTCACAAAAATGTTTGAGCAGTCTCCATTTGTGTGTTCTTGCAGTCAGTGGTGTGGGAGGAGGTTAGCTGCACCTCCAGGGTTTCAGCTGGAGTATTAGGAGAGTGCTTCAGGCATCAGACCTTAAAATTGGTGTTCCCTATGGACCAAAATTCTAGTATTTTAATATATTTGTGTCCTTTTCAGTGTGATAGTCACATTCATCTAATGCTCTAGGCTCTCAGTAATTTCTTCCATGCATAAGAAAAATACACATGGTATGCATTAATGCATACATTAATAAAGCTACACAGAAAATGTGATTTATATTTCCAAAGCATCAGAAATCAGTATCAAAAAGAACACCTTGCCACCCCCTTCTTAGGGTAATTTCTGAGGTAGCTCTCATGTTCATAAATAGACATAAATGAAAGTTTGTGGTTTAGTTTGCTGACTGTTGTGAGTCAGAGTCATTTTCTGAATTCACATGCTGCATCTGACTCTTCTATGAGCTGTGTGAAGGAATATGGTTAACAATTTTGGTTTTCTTAGTCTTTGCTTTCTCTGTGGGAAACAAAATGTCCACGTTTAGTGGATTAGTCTTGTATTTTTGGCAACATGGGCATTTGTTCCTGGAGTTTTGTTAATGCTAGAGGAAAGTTTGAAGATAGGATCATGAAGCTCTTACTGGTTAAAACATAAGCAGGGTCTTGTACCTTTGTTCTTTCTGATGAAGGAAGTGAACAGCAGATTATATCCATGCATAGAAGTTCTGAGTTCTAGAAATCTGTTATTTAAGTCTGAAATTGGGCTTCTTCCAAAAAAAGTGACAATGTCATCTATAAAGTATTGCAAAAATCATTAGTGGTTCTTTTAATATTTTTTGTTTGTTTTTACTTTAAGATTCAAATGAAAGACTCATTTGAAACTTCCCATGCATCTGAGATTCCTAAGGCCTCAGATTATCATTATGATTATCCCCATCAATTTTCTCATCCCAGCATACAGCAGAAGGATGCTGTCAGACATTGATTTGTGTCCCTGTGAGACTCACTTTGGTGCTTTCTAGGAAAGGAAAAGATTTTGTAATCTGGGGGGGGCCAGAGTTATTTGTGTGGGATAGAGGTAATGTATATCTGAATCTATTCTATTGTTGGTATCGATGCCCAGCAGTAATTCTGCAGCTCAGTTTTCCCTTGTTACCTTTTTACTTTTCTTCTCTCTCTCTTTGACAGTAGCCTGTTTCATAAATGACCTCTTCCTGAATAAACCAAATCAGGTTTCTGGTGTTAAAGATTGTATATTTAATTATTTACAAGAATTTCTACCACAGACATCTTGTAGCCTTTCATGGAACACAAAACCTTACCTGTAAGAGGTTACAAGTTAAAACACTTCCTGTGAGTAGCTTAAACTGAGGTAAAAAGAAGTGGAAATGTTCTACAGAAGAGGGGCAAACTCCTTGCAGTCAACAGACAACACAAAAGCTGAATGAGTACTCAGTGATGGTTAAGTTACTTGACAAAGGTGAGTGATAAAAGTAAGGTTTTAGAGTTGAAGTTTCCCTGACTGAACACTGATGTGTCTAGGCAAAGGTGTTACTCTGAGCTTTGTTAGCAAGTGAAGGGGAAACAATCCAGAGAAAGGCTCTTCCTTAGTAAATTATTTTTAGCATTGAATTATTTCTAATATAGTACTTTTCTGAGTTTAGTCTCTCAAGATTGTCAAGAAAAGAGAAAATAAAAGACTATGCTTTCTGAGAGTTGGGCAGTAAGAATCCTCCTATTTGCAATGATAGACATCTACAACCAGCAGAAGCCACAGAACTGCTCACAGATGAAGGGTCAGAATTTGGCAGAACTGGGACTAAAGAACAGAATGGAAAGTGAAGCCCCAAATCAAGTAATTGTACACTTAAATTAACAACAACTTCAGCATGGGCTCCTAAATACCCTTAGGAAAAAATGATGGACAGAGAAATATGTTTTCTGTTGCTGCATGTTGAAAGTCTGTGCCTTTTTCCTCTTCAGCAGAAATTAAATGTTGGTGTTAAATGTTTAGGCAGAGGGCTAAAGGCTTTGACATAGCTCACCAGAAAAATTGTTCTTGTTTGCCTATAGCATCTGCTAAGAGTAAAAGCAGAGAAGAAATAATCCTAAATCAGAAGAACTTATCTTATGACCTACCAAGTGTGAAATAATGAGGGAGCTACTTCTTTTAAAGACATGAAGAAGGGAAGCCTGTAATAGCTGAAATTGTGATATCATGGCTACTTTTAGTTCTCACAGTTTCTACTGGGGAAAAAAAAGTGGAATTGCTCATAGAAAAAGGGAAAAAAAATCCCTTTTCTGTGCTGTCAAGCTTGCTGAAAAGCAGTGTGGTCACATTCACATGAATATTGTTGTAGTAGGTTTGCAGCCACGGAAATATGAGGCTAAATCAGGCTCCATATGGGCAGCTCCATGCTTCATTACTAGGAGAACACTTCTGTAATGAAGATTATGGCATTGTTTGGAAATTTGCTTCCTCCTTTCTATCCTTGCACGTGTGTTATTTCTGGCCATCTGCAGGAAAGACTGGGAAATCAGAGTCAGCAGGCAACTCCAGCAGGAGAGGAATATTAATGGGAAGTCTGTATTACTAAAGAAGGCTCCTAGGTGACTGGGTGCTTGCCAAGGGCTCTTATGCCCCACAAAGTCAAGCTAACATTTTTTCCTGTCATGTAATTAAATGAAACAGCAAAACCTCAAACCCAAGAACACTGCTTTAGGATGGGTGTTTCCCACATCAAGCTAAGTTGATGTCACATGGTGAAAACAAAACACAACTGTGTCATTCCTTGTTCTAGAGTGTTATTCTTCACAAAGGTGTCCTGGACAGCCCAGAGTCTATGTGGTTGACTGAGACATTTGGAAGAGGGTCAGGGAGGGATGCAGAGGGAGGTGGGGTGATTACTCTCGAGGCTGTAGTTTCTGAGCAATCACTTCATGTGAGATGGGAGATGGAATGCTCTTGCCTATCCACACAGTTCATATCAGATGTGATATGGACTGTCTGGAGATGTCTGTACCTATGCCATCTGAGCTTTAGTTTCTTGTTGAAACACATATTTTGTTTTCTGTTAAGAGGCTCTTCTTCATGTTTCCTGGCACTGTAGATGGTCAAAACTTAGTCCCAGTAAGTTTTACATTAACTTTTCCCTCTAGTGCTGTTGTGGGAGGAAGACTGAAGATGTTTACCAGTTTGCCTTTCAAAAACAAATAAATATAAATATTTTTTTGGGGGGGGATCAAAAAATGAACACAGAAGTTTGTTTTTAATATATTATACAGTTGTAGTGGTGGTGGAGAGACAAGATCAATTCCTTTCACTTCCTGACTGTTTCATCACTACCTATTGGCTGCTCCTTTGTTTTGCATGATCCCCATTCCATTCTTCTTAGAAATGACTTTTCTGTAGCTGATGAATTATTGAAAAAAGCTTATTTTATAATCCATTTTAGCTACAAGCTCATCAGGACTTTGTAGGTTTTCTGGTTTATTGTCAGCTTTCCAGCATCCATGTGGAAGGGTTTTGTCTAGTAGATGTGCTAGAGCAGTATAAACCCATATGCAATAAAACTGGGTAAACTAATAGAAGACAGTTAAAATGTGGCAGGAAATTAAGGTTCTGATCACAGTTATTTTTTTTTATTATTATTTTCTGTCAGGTCTGCAGGAGCAGGGTGGGGTTTTTTTGGTCTGTAACATCTCAGAATGGTATAAGTTTGCTTCACATTCTACTCAGCCTATTAATTTCATTTTACCTAAGGAGAGAAGATCCTTCTTTTATTCACTTGAACTTTAAGGTGAGGCACCAAGTCTACAGATATCAGAGGTTTAATTCAAATTGAGGTCAAAGACATATCTTGAAACTTGTGCCCATAAAATTCCCAAAGAATGTAGCTAAACTGACAGATTCTGGACCCTTCCTCAGTTGCACCAGTAACCCAAGCCAGCTTTAGTGACTGAGTGAACAAGTACAATTTTCCAGCTTTCTTTCCAAGTATGCTGAATTCAGGCTCATGAAGAAAGCTGACCTTTGTGGCAGCAAAGAATAAAGACAAGTCTCTGCAAAGCAGGAAAGAAGAGAGCTGAAAAAACACCATAGCAGTTAAATTAGAAAAGAGAAGATGCCTCTTTAGCTATTCAAGTTCAGAACACTTCCTTCTGTTTGGGTATTTCTGTGGATCTGTATGATCAGATATAGCCTTTTTTTAAAGACAACCAAAAGCAGCCTGAAATTTCACTCATTTTAGTTCATGGAGTTATTTTAGAGTTTTGTTTCTATCTTTGTAAACCTTCATTGTCACCAAGTCCTATAAATAGGGCAAAATTCTGGACCTGAAATAGTAAATGCAGATTTTTGGAGTTGTTTTCATGTTTTCAATGAGGTCAGGATTTCATCTGTAGCTGACTTAACTCTATTAGTGCAGCCAGTAGGGAAAAGCACTGGAGGGCAAATGTATTTTTGGTTCAATCCTGATAAGGACAGGCTGCCCTCATCTACAAAAAGTCCTAAAGAGCTGAACATTCATCAGTCCTTTTGGACCCTGATTGAGCAGTGTTTCATTCCAATGATACCATAATCCATGTACATCTTTATTCTCTGCACTCTGATGATTTGCTGTTTCCTATCAGTGCTTGAACTGAGTGCATGCTCCTCTTCATCACACCAGGGTGCATCCATGTCCTTCTGCTAAGTGCTCATCTGTGTTTAAAGAAGCAAGAGAGCTCGTGGTTCTTTGCATGTCATAGAATTTTCCATGTCACATTTCTCTCTGGATGTCCTCTAGCTATCTTCCCATGCTATGAATGCTGCTGAAACACTACTTCCCCTGCCCTAAACTACCTCCCCTCTTTCTGTACACCTTTTTTCTTAAGTGCCTGCTTTCCTTCTTTAGTCCTTTATAATTATTTTGTTAGTTCAAATCTCACTAGAGGCAAACCCCCTAAACCTCTCTCTTCCAATCTTTGCCATTTTCATGGTCACAGTCTCTAGGTGGGCTGACTTTAAACCAGCTGAGATATTGAAAAAGCCCTTTCACTGGGTAACAAAGATGGCACCCATTTCTGTTGGCCAGAGCACTTCAAAAGTGCATGTTTCTTAGACACAAAGAGATAAAATTATAATATCAACCAGAATACTTACTTAAGAGAAAGAGATTCTCTAAATTATCCTGGTAGTTTGAATTACTGGTAGGCATATTCTGGTTTAGCATTCATTCAGGGAGTTCAATTACACCAGGGCTTCAGTGTTTTTATTGGTAAATAACGTTGGATCAAAACCTAAAATTTCATTGAATAACTAAAGGGAGAGTTGTGGGTGGTAGATTAGGATATCATAGCAAATTTGGAGGAGTTTAAGTCTTTAGTTTAGCATCTTACCATTTGGTAGTGGCCATTTTGTCTTTAGGATGACATTGGGGTGTTGGACTAGATGGTCCCCAGAGGTCCCTTCCAACCCCTCCTATTCTGTGACATTTTGCTCAAAAATATAGAACCCTAGAATGGCCAGAGTAGGAAGAGATCTTCAAGATCACCTAGTTCCAACACCCCTGCCTGGCAGGGACACCATCCACTAGATCAGGTTGCCCAGAGCCCCCTCCAGCCTGGCCTTCAAAGCTTCAGCAATGAGGCTTCTACAACCAATTCCAGTGTCTCACCACCCTAGCAGTGAAGAGCTTCCTCCTAATATCCAAACCTGATGATTTGCTGTAGAAGTGTCAGCAGCTGTTGCTGCTTCTTACATTTAATTAGAGTTTGCAGTGCTTTATTTAAGAGGACCAAATCAAAGACTCAAACCCCAAAATATTTGTCTTTTCTAGCATGCAGAGAGCACACAGTTAGTTACACAATGGCATGGTAGCTGTTAATTGACAAATTCTGTGAAATGTGAATATTACCAAGCTATCTGCCTGAGTTCCAAGCTGGCAGATTTTAAATCTCTGATTGTATAGCATGAAGCAAGTGAATTCCCTTTGGTTCAGATGTTGCCATGATGATAAACATTAATCCTCCAGGATATTGAGGAACCAGTTGTAATAAACAACTGAGTGAGGGAAGAAAGAGACTGCCTTGCTACAGTGTAACTTTCACAGAGTAGCACTTGTATATATCAACGATGGTAAAAACACCAGTTTCCTGAGGCTGCTACTGAAGTCTTAGGTAAAAATTAGATTAACACACACAACTCAGTTCCATTAAATTCAATTCTTTTTAGATATGTGAAATATAGCCCCCTCATTTTGTTCTGCTTTCTGTAATATTAAAGAGATTGTGAGATTGTGTGAAAAACGTGGTAAGAAAGGTTTAAAATTGACATTTCTCATTGACACTAAGACATCTGGTGTCATCCTTTAAACAAATACACTTAAAATGGAAAGATTATATTAGACCATGAAGTTAGTAGTAAAGGTTTCACCTGGTAAGTGTCCCTGCTACATCCATGTTCCAGGTGTTTTGGCTTCAGGCCACTTGTGTCTGGGCTTACAAGAGCCATCTGTAAGCCTTTAGGCTTAATTCCAAGGAAGCTCTTCTAGAAAAGCCCTGGGCAGATGCTTTATTTGTGTCCCCTCACACACACTTGCTGTCTGGGCTTCTGTTTTCATCCACCAGCACCTGACAGCACAAACAGCGTGAGGGCAGAGAGATGATAACTGTGAGAGGCAGGGAAAGCCTGGCCCCTGTGCTGGCTGTTTACTATGGAGCTGAGCTGGAGGTTATGCTTCAGAGCCAGCTGGTGTGTTTGCAGTGTCCACACAAAGACCAGTGTGGTAATACAGGACCAGGAGCACAAGGGTCAGCTTTCCATCTTCTGCTTGTGCAATGTGATAGTTTGTAATTTAAATCAGGAAAGGGATGAGAAAGAGATGGACGGGAGACAACAGAAGGCAGGATTCATCTGGCATGGTGAGTGATTTTCGTGAAGCTTTTAAGAAGTCTGGGTTCTCTGCTTGTATGTTCCAGCACATGAATTGTCAGCATCGTTGCTGGCTGCTCCCAAATGACTGTGCCAGCTTCTTTCAGTGGGTGAAGGATGGAGAGCTTGTGCCTGTGTAGGCAGTGGCTGTAGCCACACAGTAGGTGCTGAAAGACGGAACAGATTGATAGGCAGATGTACGAGCTGTTGGCTGCCGTGGCAGGGCTGCATTTCACTGTTGCAAGCCCCAAGCCTGCTGTTCGTAGTTAGGTGACCTAACAACTCTGGTTCAGAGCGTGGCTGCCACTTCTGGAGGAGACCTGGAGGGTGACAGCAGGAGGTATGCTGTGCATGAAAGCTGGCAGCAAGGGTGAGAGCTACTACTGTCACACTGGGAGCTGTTTTCCGTGTAGCATTGTAACGAGGACAAACTTTGCTAGCTCCGGTTCGTGGCTTATTTGTAGAGAAGACCTGGCACAGTGATTACTTTGCAAGAACCCCATTTCTGGTGTGCTAGCACGGCCAGTTTGGAGGTAGATCTATTGTCAGGTGTTTGGGGACACAGACTGGGTGTGAAGGTGTGGGGGGCATTTTACCAAAGGGCAGTGGTATGTTCTTTCCTGGCAGATAGTTGCATCCATCAGTATGTTCAGTGGAGTCCTCAAAGTCACAGGCAATGAAGCATGGTTTATATTTATGACTGTACTTGTATTATAAACCTATTAATAATACTGAACACAGTGACAGAACTCAAGCTCTTGTTCTGATCCACACAAAATAGACTATTTTATTACTATTTTTTTCGGATTAATGCTATGTAGAAGGCAAAGACTGACGTGGCCCAAGGGTATACAGTGTGACTTCTTAAATGACTTTTAAAATAATATCAGGTTGATATCTTCTGTGTCTTCTCTCTTAACACTAGAAGGAATGCTGTTATCTAGCCAGTGCTCAAGATTTTGTTTATTATACTTTGCAGACGTAATAAGTCGAATAAATCAGTTTATTGGTGTGGAATGGTGGTGTTTTCAAATGAATTGGGTCTCTGTTCTTAATACCAAATATTCTGGCTAGTCACCATTTAGTAACACAGAATAAAAACATAATAGTTGAGGTATTTATTGTTTGATAGAATGCTGGTGCATTTGCCATGCTAATAATGCTTTGGCAGTTCAGGTCGTCTGCAAAGTGAGTTGTGGGATTCTGAAACAGAAGCAACCAAAAACCCAAATGAATCAGAAGTTTTTCAAATAATAAATAGTAACTCAAGGTGCAGGATTTTTAATTCTCTTACTAAGAGTGAGTTTCACCTGTTATTTTATCATTAAACTGATTTCTCTTGTAGGATTCTTCTACATGGTAGAAATAGTTGTTTCAAACTCTCTATATTAGAAATTATGTAATATGTAGAATTAATTACATAAGTATATCTCAAAATATAAAATATTATTTGTATTATAAATTCTATGTATATCAAAATATCTGAGTTATGACAACTTTCCTAAGCCATAACATAGACTGAACAGAATGGCTTGCACGTGTCTCGAAGTAGTGAGGATCATTTTGCTGTCTTGTCTGTTTCATGGGATTGTTTCAACACAGATGCTGAATATCAAAAATGAATATCAAATACCTCTAATAGGTACTGAAATCACTTAAGAAATGTACATTTCTAGGTCTATTAGGAACCATGTAAGGAAACTCTCTCCTGCCATATGTCTATAAAATCTGTGAGTATGACTGTTATAGGCCTTCTGTAGTTCTGATCTTACCTTTATGAAGTTATAAAGTCTTTGTCCAGTCAAAACCAGCTCTTACATATCTTTGATTCTTTTTTTCAGCATCTTTTATAAGGATTTTCTCCTGAATTTCAGAATAAAAACTTTTCAAAGCCTTTAACATTAGAAACGTTTCTGTGCATTCTTCCAGACTGTTGTTTATCTCCCTTTCTACTCTCAGTACCTAATATCTTAATTTTAGTTCTAATGAGTCACACCTTAATGTATCACAGTAGCTGGATAATGAGGGACTAGCTCACCAAAACAGTCCAACTGTGTCTTGAAATATCAAAGTTTTTGTTCATTGGAATAAGAAACTTTTTTTATAACCTCATTTGAAGTCTATCAGAACACTGCAGTCAGCACAAATTGGGTTGTTAGGATAACTGCAGGATGACAAATTGATGGGCCAAGAGCAAATGAAATGGATGGGGACTCTAACTGTGCTTAACTGTATGCATACACTGTGACATGCAATGTACCAGGTAGATAGTAGTATTTACTGTTAAAATGGACCTTTCAAATATAAAGTCCAAACCTGTTACTGTCACATTTTGGTTTGGTATTAGAATTGCAAGTAGGCAGGTGTCCTTCTGCTAACTTATCCTTTCAAGAAACAAAAGGATGCATCAACTGTGAAGAGTGGCCTTGTCCTTCCCCTTTCTCATTTCTTTAACACTTCAGCTGAAATGTGCAAGCAGCCTGTAATTTTAAGCTTTGCATAAGAAGAACAATTGGATGTGTGTTGTGTTTCTTTCAATTTTCAGTGCATCCCACTACAGTTTCATAGGTTTGTTTGAAATCTGTGATTTTCTACTGTTCTTGCACAAATTCCAACGAGGTACTATTGTTTATGCAAATAAGAATAGTTATTGAACTCCTCTAGTCACTGGAAAAGACACTATGCTGAAATGTTATGGAATATTTATGAAGAAGTATTGCAATGAAGACAGTATTTTTCTGGCTCATCATAAACTAGCATTGGACAAGTATGAAGCAATACATATGTACAAAACTCTGCCAAGAGCAGTGCTTGAAACAGCTATTTCTGAGGACAAACAACATTCACTAAATGTCATTACTCTAATACAAAGCATATATATAGTTTCCTGAAGTCTTCTGTGACCTAGCAGTTCTTGAAGATGTCATTTGCAATTTTGGATTTGTTTCTAACATGTAATAGAATGCTGGTGCATTTGCCATGCTAATGCTTTGGCAGTTCAGGTCATCTGCAAAGTGAGTTGTGGGATTCTGAAACAGAAGCAACCAAACCCCCAAATGAATCACAAGTTTTTCAAATAACCTACCCTGAATTTTGCACCTGATTGCAGTGATTTCTGGGGCAGGGTGTGGGGAGTTTACTTAACAGTAACTATCCTTCTAATGCTAAGGTATGCAATAAAGCTTACAGACTGTAGATGGTTTTAATAATGCAGTTTAAAGATTCCTCAGAGAATTGGCAGAAAATATAGTGCTTTTCTTGCATTTTAGACTTCAGTGCTGGCAAGATAAAGATAATAATAAATGTATGCTAAATATTTCACACTTTTAGGTTGTGAACAATGTCAGTTTTTTCACCAGTGCTTATCTATTATGTCCCATATTTTCTGAGACTTTTCCTGATTGTTTCCTCTCATGAATATTGACTAGTGATAAGAAAATGTTCCCTTTGACACAAATACTACTGCCCTTTCTTATGCTCTGTTTTGCTGCTGTGCCAGATGGTTTACCCTGTTACTGCCACACTTAGTCAATCCACGAATGGAATATCAGGATTGTAAATTTTTATGTGCAAAATGATATTGGAATTTGTCACTGAGCTTTCATATTTTATTTTTTTTTTTGACAGGAACAGGCTTGTAAAGATGTTTATGCTGTGGTCATCTCTTTTACTTCTTGGATGCATTTTGCTGGGAGCAGACGGGTGGCCAGCCAAGGAAGGTTACAGCTTTAGGCCCTATCAGCCCTTAGTAAGGTTACGCCACAAGGTACAGTTTATTCTCTAGCACTTCTGGTTTTCTTCTGTGATGAAGGGATAAACTACATGGCAGTCTTGTCCTGTTTGTGTTCATATTGGAGTAATGTTCAGAAATCAACTTTTTCAGTAACACCACCTGCAAAACATAATAGACTTCATTTGACAACTAAGCTGTTTTGATTTGAGAGCCCAGAAATCTTTCAAAGATAGTTTCACAACCTAGAGATTATCTATATCAACAGAAACTCAGAAAGAGAGCTAGGAGAGGTTGTCTCTTAAAGCAACTGTCAGCATCTGCTTAAAGTAACAACTTGTCCCAATACCCAATGGATTTCAGACCAAACAGCAACGAGGGGAGCTGCGTGTGTCAAAGAAGCATAGTGTTGAAGGTAACTGATCATCAACATCTTATCTGCATGAGTAAATGTTCAGTGCTCTCTGTGTTTAGGAGTTTTGAACTGTGGTGCAATGCAGATGTTCCCTAAGGTGGTGGTATCCCAGCTTCAAGCACTACATGCCATTCAAATTTTGCCCACCTGCCACAACTTGGTCATGAATCCAGGATCTTGCAACGGTTTTCAGCTATTAAACCCTGCTGCTCTTCTGGTAGCTAGAAGGAAAACTGCAGTGGGGGCTCTTGTAAAACAAGAAGAAGAGCTATAATATCTCTGTGGGCTTTCTGGAGCTAGAATACATCTGATCAACTTCTTAATTTCTTCTTGGCATGGTAGTCATGGGCACAACATCTGACAAGCCATAAGGCCTACAATCAGGCCAAAAAAGATGATAAAAAAACCTCTTTTGCCCTTCTGAATCTGAGTGTTTCAATTAGAAAGTCTGAATTATAGCAAAAAACCCTCTAAATCTTAGTTTCTATTAATGTTTCCAGATCTGACTAGTTTTATTTCTCAATACATTTTTGTCAAATAGGAAAGTTATTTTCTCCTGGCCCTCAGTTTGAACAAAATCATCCAATATCATGTGATTTTTATCTTGGCATATAAGGAGAATTGTGTTTGCATTCATATCAGAAAGTATCATATTTTCAGAGCTGCAGTGTGTGAGCTCCTACATCCAGTTTTTCCTTTGAAGATAATTGTGCTTCCTTTAAGAAATCAGCATGTTCACTGACAACTGGATCCAATATTTTTTTGTGTCCAATATTAGTTTTTTGATAAAACTGAAGAAAATCATAGTTAAATATGCTTTAAGTACACATATTACCAATTTCCCAACTTTACACTTTATGGCCTTTAAATTTGCAGCAATTGCTTTCTGTATTTAACTTTGTCTGCAGGAATTAAGAGACTGTTCTTTAGCAGACTTTCTAATTTATCAGATGATGGATGAATGAAGTTTCCACTTTGAACAGTTTTCTACTTTAATTATACATAAGCCAGAACTGCTCCAGCATTACGGTGGGATTCTTAATATCCAGTATCTAAGCTGAGCTCCTGACTATCAAGTATTAGGTTTAATTTTCTGAAAATTTTGTAATAGAAAATCTGCAGTAATTTATAAAATATAGGTCTAAACCTTGCAGCAGTTTGTGCCTAAATTATAATTATTGTTCAAGGTATAATTATATCAATGTTCATTATCGTGGCCATTGTACAGGCCATGGAGATCAAATGTCTGACTGCATCATTTGTATGTGAAATAGTCAAAACCAGGAAGAGAAGAGTTGGCCTGAAGTAGAATGGAGAAAGGACATTAGAAAGCACTCCTGAGAATTTTCTTCTCAGTCCCTATCCCTTATAAAACTGCCATGGCTTACACTTCCATTGTTACGCTGAGTAATATTGGGCTCTGTCTGAACAGCAGGAGAATTTCTTGTTGAGTGAGTTAATCCTTGGTTCTTCATTTGTCAAAACACTGGGAAAGTTTGTAAAGGACTTTCCATTTGGGAGTCTTCTTGCATTGCTGCTGAAGTATTGTAAGCCATTTGTTAATACCTAGATTCCCCTCTGAAATCATTAGGAAGTATTTCTTGCATCTTAATGAATTTTCTGCTTCTTAATTTGCATGGCTCTGACAGAGAGCAATGATTACTCAGTGCCTTCAGTGGAAATGTGCATGCTCTGAAATTTCCAGGTGTAAACAGGTAGCCAACTCAGTGCTGACTGTTGGCTACTGAGCCTCTACCAGAGGCAAAGGAATGTGGAATATATTCCTTTTAATGTTCTGTGAAAAACTTACCTCCTTCCCCTTTTCTTTCTCCCTCCCTCCTTACTGTTAAGTTAGGCAGTTCAGCTCTGAACCTCATTAATTTAGGACTCAGGATTAGGTAAGTTTAGAGGTGTTTAGGTTAGATTAGAATTAGGTCCAGTTTAGAGGTGTTTAAGAAGTAATGTTTTCTGAATTAAGCAAAGCAAGAGAAAAACATAGACTGGCATAAGCATGCTCTCCCACTTTGTTAAAGACAAATTTGAATGTAAAAACACAAAGCATAAAATACAAGCTCTGCATTTAGGTTTTAGCCCAAAGGTTATAAAATGTTCTCCCTCAACTAGTAGACACTTTGTGTTGCAGTGAAACACCTACACACTACAGACAAGCCAAGTGTTCAGTGATTTTATTTTCATTTAGGGTATCATGGCCAAGAAAGCAATGTATAGAAAGTAGAACTTCAGGATTCAAAACTAGCTTGAGTTTTCCTTGTGTGGTCTGGTCTCCAAACAATCTGAGGTTTATAGTTCATATTGTTTATCTGGAAAGTCTGTTTGCCTGCAGGATCTGAGAAGTCATAAAATTTGATCCTCTAAAATCCTTTGTCTTAGAGACAGAGGGGGTAAAAAAAAATCCATTGCAGTAAGAGGCAGTGATGAATTCTGAGGACTAAGAACAGATTTCACAAGCATATCAATGCTGCTCTCAGCTCAAAGGTATCAAGAGAATTTTCTTCCTTCTGAGGCTTCCTGAAAACAGTATCTGTGTCCTATGCAAATTCCAGGATTTCATTTAAGACTCACTTCTTACTGCCTCCCTCCTCCTTACAGTCTAACTGCAGTCCAGAAGTCTTATGAAACATTTTTTGTTTTATTTTGCTGTTCTCATGGGGATGGGCTGTGGTCTACATTCTAATCTGTTTTTTCCTGTGGGAAATAGCATTCCAAAGGCATGACTAATATTTTTTTCATATCCCATTATGGTACTTTTATATTAATAAGCTGATAACAACATTATTTTGGCTATCTTTCACTCCATGCTCAAAACATTCCTTATAAAAGACTTAGGGAAGTTGTCTGTAAAATCTCTCTGTAGTCCTTCTTCAATCAGTCAGCCAGTGCCAGGGGGGAAAGAAAAGTGTGCAAAGTCTGGAATTAAGGCAAAGATGAGGTTGTTCTTTCAAGCTGTTTGCTGAGGCTTCCAATGGCATGAAGCTCTGCCAAGGGAGGTTTGGGTTAGACATTAGGAGAAGGTTCTTCCCCCAGAGAGTGGTGGAGCACTGGGGCAGGCTCCCCAGGGAGGCAGTTGTGGCACCAACTCTCCTGGAATTCAAGCAGCATTTGGCCAATGCTCTTAGCCACATGGGGTGGCTTTGGGGTTGTCCTGTGCAGAGACAGGAGCTGGATTTGATGATCTTTGTGGGTCCCTTCCAGCTTGGGGATATTCTATGATAGCAACACCTAGCTATAAACTTCTACTCAAATCTATGAGGCTAGTGAGGGTGGGAAAGGGTTATCTTTTATTATTGCACTGAACCTCTTGCTGCACCTATCTTTTGTGTTTCTGTTACTGAAATCACCACTATGGGAAAGATTCATCTCACCCATTTATTTTAAGGGCTGATGAGATCCCCATGTTCCATCTACCTTTTGATCAATAATGCCTTTTGAATTTCACATGTCAGCTTGGCAACAAAGAATAAGTAGAAAGCAGCCATATATGAAGGAGGTGTCATTATCTTCTGCAGTACTTGGCTTCCTCATGTAGCTTTGTAGGAAGATAGTTTCCAACTGACCTCTGAATAGATAAGAGAATGGTTTGGGAGCCTTTCTGGTGTTTGGGAGTTGATGCAAACACAGTCTGTAGTGGCTATCATTTCAGATTCTTGGTTAGTATGCTTTTCCATGTTTTGTTACAGTGGCAAATCATCATCATCATCACAAATTGTAATCACAGGGGTAGCAAAACAAAGCCAAAAGAGGTTTGGTTTATGTATGACTTGGGATGCTTTGCTCCTGCTCAGATTTCTGCAGTTGGGATTTCTAAGATCATGAAAGAGGCCAGATACTTGATGCTTATGTTGCTACAGAAGTTTGAGATCCAGTTCTTTCCCATGCTTTCCTTGCTGTCTCTTGTCCTTCAGATCCTCAAGACTTCTCTGTGTATAATTCAATATCTTTTTTTCTTTTTTAGCAGCCAAGCATTTCATTTTATTCTTTTCCACTGCTGCTTTTTCTCAGCCATTTTCTCCCAAGGATTTAGTGCCTATTTTCATTCCCTAGAAGTAGCAGACTTTTATTATCTTTAACTTTTATTATCCTGGTTCTTTAAAATGAAGGTCATCTCCTGCAGCATAGGTAGTGCTTCTATGACAATAATATGCAAAAATCAATATACAAATATTAAATAATGAACATGGTCTATAATAGCTTTACTGGTGTGCAGACAACTTGGGATGTACCCCAGCCTCATTTTCTTTAATTCATGACCCACTTAGTTTATGATTCATTTTTCAGATTCTAATTAGCTGCTTAAATTCTGTTTTTAAATGAAAATAATGATGTATTTTAACCATTTGTTTCAAACATCAGGGTACTGTGCCTCTATACAGTGATAGATTCCCAAGTCAGTAAATGCAGCTTTGGTCTTTTTTCCCCAAAGGTACATGCTTCCAACATGAACTCCAAGAGAAAATAACTAGAAGCTTAACAATAAATTGCCTGCTTCCTAGGAGGGAGACTGTAGCCAGTTGCTGATCTATCTGTAGGGTATATAGCTTTACCTCATGATTCAGTTTGAAAACTTAGTTGAAATCCAGCAATCAAATACTGAACTAATCTTGAATTTTCTGGGATTCAGTAGAAAAACCATGTATTGTTGAACACTTTACAGAAGGGCAGGTGCACCTGTTTAACACTGATAGCATTAGCTTCTCCTTTCCTTTGCCACACTGCCTCATCTGCCTTTTAAACAAAATGTTATTCCTAGAAATTTCTCAGCATATTGGATTTAATCCCTGCTGGTAGATAGGCTACAATTTTACCCATGATTGTGTCCTAACACAGACTAACTGTTACTTTCCTGGCTGGAGTGATGTTAACACTCTCCTGTCTGTCTCATTGTCGTTCTCTGGGCTGATTTTCTGTTATCTAGACAAAAAAATTGCAAAGAGGAGCTAAGATGTGAATGAGCCTTGGGCAGGCTGAATAATAAAATGCAGTGCACATTATGTGGGGTTTAGAAAATTACACTTAAAAACCATCTGTGGAATTAAAAAAAACCCAAACCCAAACCAAAACCCACACAAACTCCATAACCAGAGAATGGAGGTTTTAGGCAATTCACTTCCACTCATGTCAGTGGGAATTGTGCAGACAAGTTCCTTCCATACTGGTTCTTTCTTTCTTTTGTTTTTCTTTTTCCCTTTTGTTTTTTTAAAAAAGCAGCACTATTGTCTGGCAATGTAATACTTTCCAGTAATCCTGAGAGTACCTGGAGTTTTAGGAGCTTACATGAGGGGGAAGATAATACACTGCCCATTAAACCCTGCCTGTTAGAATTTCCAGTGATTCATTATGGCAAAACATTTCCTCTTGGAGATCTCTCTCCCTCTTTGTCTACCCAAATCTGAAGTGTTCTTAGATAATTTCAAAATAAATAAATATGCTGAATGTTATTAGCTTATGAGCTATAATAGATAAGTATATTTGTCTACAGCATCTTGTTACTGCTACTTAACAGAGCAGCTTTACAAAGCTGTTGTCTCTTGTCCTTTGCATGCCTTTGTAGTTTAAATTGCAGCTGTGCTGCAGCTGCTGAAGTCTGATTCTGTGAAACTTTGTCCCAACACAAGTGATCAGCATAATGTCATTGATCATATTGGTTCTGAGAGCAGTTAATCAGATTGTCCAGTGCTGTATGTGCACTCTCCATGGCTATGACCATGCTCCTGTTCATTCCATTAATAGAAAGTTCCTGTACATGTGTAGTTCAGTTTGCTTGTAGTTAACAGTTGTTGCCTTATCTCATTAAAGTAAGAGATGATGTTCAACTCCCATAGCTTGTATATGTTTCAGCAACATGGTAGAGGTAATCATCTTGGTACCTCTTTCACTGAAATACTGTCTTTAACAACAATTACTCCTTTCATTATTTTGTTAAGTTACTATATAGTAACAAATAACTTCCCTTGCAGAATGAACATTAAAGGTAATGAACACAAAACTCATTTTCTGCATTTTAACTACATTTGATGATATGACTAATGATAAATTTTCATTATAAAATGTTAATTAAGCAAGGAAGTTTGCACTCCCTCTTTCATCTGGGTTTCTGTAATTAGTGGTTTATGTTTATTAAATTATTTTAATTTCTGTCACATATCAAGGACAATCTACCATATGTTTTAGACTAATTAGCACTTTGTTTATTTTAAGAATTCCATTAATTCAGCAGCTACTTTTTAAATACAGCCAGCATGGAAAAGGAGATTTGACTGAGCTTTGCAAGAAAGAAATAAGGCTCCTCTTCTTTACCACTAGCTTACTCTGGCAGACACGTAGCCAAATTCTCAGCAGCTGATTCAGGCAAAGAGATAAGGGAGGTTCTAGAAATCCTTTCTGACCATTCCACTCTTCTCCCTTTACTGGTGTCATGAAGCCCTTTTTTAAACAAAATTTGGTAGTAGCCAACATTATTTCCCAAATATGTAATTTCAGAACAATGATGCTGTCAAAATGTAAGGATGGTTTTTAGAGTTAGTGATGCTCTTTGTACACAAAGAGAAAAAAGCTCCTTTTCTGGTGCTGCTATACCCTGCAAGGGCATTTCTGTGTATATTTAAATCAGTTTCTTCTACAAAGCCTGGTTTGGTATTTATTGCAAGCAGTTGAGAACTTATGATTTGCCAGAAGAGCCGTTTCTGTGGTCAGGCATCCATGGTATCTGAGATCACAAACACAGCAGAAAGTTTGACATCACTGTGATGCAAGAAAGTCAGGGAAAAATAAGAAACAGTATTAGTATTTGTAGTTGAGGGGATTCTGGCAAAGATTCATTCAGGATGAAAGCCAGGACAGAGAAACACTGCTTCAAGGCTTACAAGGTTCTGGAACACCCTTCCCATAGCATGAAGTGATTTGGGCTGGCAGTGACCTCTGCAGTTACCTAGCTCAACCGGTGGCTTAAAGCAGATCCAAGTTCAACATTCCATCAGGTTGTACCAGCTCTTGCTCAGCTGAACCATGAGCATCTCCCAAGACAGAGGTCAAGTGACAGTGACTGCATGGCCTCTTTGGACAGTGTGTTCCAGTGCTGAATCACTCTCATTGGGAGAACAAGGTGACAAATGATAGGGGATTTAAAGCCAGGCTCTGTAGGGATCTGTGTGCGGTGGCAAAGCGTAGCTGATCCTCCCTTGGAGGAGGAAGGAGGAGGAGCTAGGCTGTCTCTGTTGGATCTGTATGTCTGTGACTTTTGTGGTAAATAATTCTGTAAATAATATATTTTTCTACTTTTAATTGCAGCAGGAGAAGAATCAGGAAAGCTCCAGAAATAAAGGTAAGTGCTGATTACTTTGAAAACGTGGAGATTATTTTAACATGCAGTCTTGCTAAAAAGATCCCCAGATGGATTGCTCCCTGAGGAGTGTGCTGGTTGAAACAGCAAAAGTACATCCTGGGTAGGGGGATGAAATGTAGAAAGTAAATGCATAAGCTGCTAGTTTTGGAACTCACTTGAGGTGAAGAGGGCTGAGTGCTGTACTCTGGATGGGATTGGTTGCAGAGCTTCTCACTCACTTTGTGTCCTTGGCATTGGGTACTTCAGTGAGACATCAGTACTGTCACTTGAGCTTCTCCCTTTCTATTCAGTAAATCTGTAATTGGATGTGATTCCAATTTATGCACAAAACAATCTTGTCCTTAGTAAGCTGCCTTGCAAATCTACTGTCATCTCTGGTTTTTGCAGAGAGGGTTTTTTTAATACTTCCACTGCACCTTACTGTGTGCCACTGGCTAAGCACTACATGAAACAGAATATCCAGATTAAAGAAAAGGCAAAAGAAATAAAGTTTAGGAACTCAAAGTGTGGATGGCATACTTCTTTGTCATGTAAAGTCTGTTAAGAGACAGAACACCTGAATCTTTTGATTAAACAATTGCTCTATGAGACTGCTAATAAATGCACAGATTGTTCTCTTGATGTTTTAGCTGCTCAGAGAGGAAGGCTATAATGTACTTGAAAAAGGAAAACACAGGGAAGGTAAAAGGGCAAAGCCCTACAGTTAAAGGTTACAAAGAGAGGAGGGAATTAAGTGACAAACTAATCTATCTTTTTTAGACCTTTTTCCCTTTAGGAAGCAATGCTTTCACACCACCAGAGTTAGATGTTCTTAATTCAGTTGTTCATGTATCATAGTATTCATTAATCTCAATTTCCTTGCTTTCCTTTGCACTAAGGCTGTACATGGGCATCTAAAGACAAACTAAATCTGATGGCTGTTTGCAGTTGTCAGGACAGTTGTGTTGTTCACAATGACATGATCATTTACATCACAGGACAGGGCAGACAGGCCCTAGAGTACTTTTATTTGAAGAGTATGCATGGTAAAACAAACAACCCTTTCAGTTTCAACTAGTTTGTGACTTATAATTTCCTTTTATGAGATAATACAATAGAAAGTTGAATAATCTCTAAATATAGTGAGTGTATCTATGATCTATTGTTCAAAAACCTTTCTTGTCTTATGACTTTTTCTTGTCTTTATGAATTACATGACAGTCTGTGAAAGCTCAGATTAAATTACAGAAATAAGTTGGGAGTACTCATCACATTCATTAGCTGTTAGTTTACTTAACTAACCACAGAAACAATTTTCAAAGGCTCATAAAATACTGTCCACAACTACAGCCAGAGGAAAGCATGAAACCCTACTTGAGGAAGGATGGCCATTATCTCCTAACAGGCAGTGAAATTGATGCTCAGCTGCACAAAATTTGTTGTGATTATGTCTGTAACATCTCTTGAGGAAAGTTTTAATCTACTGAATTTCCTGCATGCTGTGCATGTCTTTGCCTAAAGTGACAATTCAGCTTGGAATGCTTCAGTGAGCTGAAGGAATACTTGCATGTGGAGTAGGCTTTGGAATATGTAGATACAGATATGCCTCATTGCTTAATGCTTTCTGGGAGTTGTGTTTTGGCTGAGGGTTTCTTTGGCCTTCTCTCTTTTCATGTTCTTGACATTTCTCACTTGTTTTCATGTGGCTTTTTCCATGGCCTTGCAAAGTTTCAGGAAGATATTTTTATGTTACTGGTAGCTTCCAGAATGCAAGATGTTCCAAGTGTTTCTGCTGCAGATACTGGTTGGTTTGGATGAAACAAGGCTTGTTAATGTTTCAGCATAAACTCCCCTCTAAATGTGTCTAAATCTGGTGTTTCTGCATCTCTTCTTCTGAGCTAAGTCAATTTTCCTCGGGTTCATGTGGCAACAACTGTGTGTGGTAAGAAAGACAAAAACCTTTTCTGTGGTTCCTTAAATGTTCTGAAACTTGCAGAACAATTGTTGTCCTCTTAATAGAGAGGACAGCTACAGCTGATGTTAAACACCCCTACCAACTGAAACTGGAGTCTCTGGAGCGCCTCATGGCTTCCACTGATGTCAGTATTTCAGCATCTCCTTGTTCTCAAGAATTTCCTCAATGCTGTATTTTTATAAGAGGAGGGTATTACAGCAGAATTAAAGTCAAATGCCTTTTGACTTCAGCAGGATCAGGTTGTTAGTAACAAGCACCATTCCTTATCTTTAGGGATGATGTTATTGTTTTGTGCTGTTTATTGTTCTGACATTTTTCTGACCCAGTTGTTCATCCCATCTGTTACTTCTGCTGCCAGTCACTAAGTCAATCACACCAAAATAGAAGCCAATACTCAAACATGCCCTGTTCTGACACTAATCCCATCTCCCTCTGATCTCTGGTATTCCTTTCCTTATTTCCTTTCATGGTAACAGATCTTTGTGTACAATGAGAGAAAAGCAGTGCTGCTTTTGTGTGAAGGAGTAATATATTAACATTTTGTAGTTGTAATGTATGCTGGCAAACTTCCTTGTCCTTCTGAGAGTTTTGCATACATGAAAATTATTATCATCACTGCAAAATACAAGTTAAATTGGTCTTAGAACAAGTTTCTGTATAACAAACTGGAGAAGAGAGGCAATCATGTCTTAACACCTTGAGGTTTTGCTTTTAGAAGAGATTTGCAGAAAGATTAGTGTATGTTGGAAATAACCCTGTTACACTAGGAACTTACAGGTGATTTGTAAAGAGGTAAACAATGTAATAGCTAAAGAATCAATGATAGAGGTTTGTAAAAGCAGCTTTCATTATTTGTTTTTCTTCTTCTGTGGCATACCCCTTGCTTGCTCAGGGTATCTCAGGCTAAGCCTATTTAAAGCAGTCTGCTGGGGTGACTGGTTACTGAACAGAAAGGAGGCTATCATGTTTATATCTGGGAAAGATAAACATAGGAAAAGTGAAGTCCAGGTGGAGTATGCAACATTCAGAAGGAAGAGATCACACACACTGGTATTTCTGAAAGAACTTCTACTTAGCTCTACTTGATTTAAAAATAAATCCCTGTGAGTAGCTGTCTTTTGAGTTCAGGTCCTGTGCCACTGTTTTTATTGTACATGTAGAACACTGAAGTTTAATAGCTATCAGCATAACTCACAGATTGTTTTCCTGTGCTGTTTCTAGGCCATAAAATATTTCTTTTAAAAACACTTATGCAGAAAAGTCCAACCCATTTATGTTACACAGGGGCAATTTCCTTCCTCCCAATTAAAACAGCATTACTTTTTGCATTCCTCATGAATTCTTCAGAATGCTCTTGGTTATATGTTGGGAATGTGTTTTCTAATATTAGCAATCTCAGATCATATCAAGCAACTTCAAGGACAATCAGAACTTGCATAACCTTGAACAATGAGTCTAGTGAACATGGTTTCCACTCCCACCCACACTCCCAATTCTTGCAATGCTGTGTATCACTCAGGTGCCAGTTGGAACAATGAGAGTATTCATTTTTTGCCTTACTCTTTGAATAGCAAGAGTCAATCTGTTTCCTTATCCATCAAGCTTATGTTCTGGTTTACTCCAAGCACACTCTTTTTCTGCTGCTTCTGACACTAGAACATGGTTAAGAGTGTCAGATCCTGTTAACATTTACATCATAACTGGAAGCAGATATTAAAGTGAAGTGCAAATTAAAGTGTTCTCAAATGCCTGCCACTAACAATTATGGTGGGGCAGTATTAAATTCCTCATTTGTTTCCAAAGGTCAGATTAATAAAGCTGCATGGCACATTATCATAAAGGGTGGGCCCAGCTGTCTATTTTGATTATACTTAAAAGTCTAGTGTTTCTGAGGAGACTTTGCAAGGGAAACACATCCATTTTCACCAGCAGTTTAACTGTGGGTAATTATTAGACCTCTTTCTGAGGAGATCCAAACTAGAGGTTGCCATTGATCAAATGTCTCTCTGCTTTTCAATTTACAGACATAGAAAGTAGGTTTCTTTTATAAATTCCTTTCAGTTTTTAATCCTTAACTTTTAAAGAGCTCCCTAAGTACCTGAAAAGCCAATTGCTTAGATGAACCAGCTGTAAATTAAACTGCACCAAATATTAAAAATAGACCTATCCATATCTATTCCAACATACCTTAATGAAACTTTGTGGTGGTTTTTTCCCCCCTCTTTCTTTTTTTTTATAATAATAATTCAGAAGCATTTTAAGAGTCTTATTAAAAGAAACTGTGGTTTTGGGTTTTTTCCCCAGATGAAGAAGAGCAACAGTTTCTTGATGTTTTGTCTACATGACAGAAATACAGAAAATTATTTGTTTTTCCTAACATACTTACTGGGCATAGAGACTTTGTGCAGGTGTGTGACCTGTTCTGATCCCCTCTCCCTGCTTATTAACAAAAAAACTTGTGTTCTTCTGTGCCCACTTATCTTTATACCCAGTCAATTGCAAATGACATTTCTTCCTTTCTTTGCCTCTCCAGAGAGATATTATGAGACATGAAACCTGTTTACCTTCTCCCCATCTTTTCTGTACTGCCTGGGACTGCCCTTTTCAACATGTCTACTTTATTCTTCCAAGTGTGGCAAGTGCTTAGAGGTTAGGGGAATCAAATGCAAGCAAGCTATATGCCAGCCATACAGACCACGTGGGTCAGTACTGTCTCCCACACTGGGACTACCGTGTCCCATCAGAAACTTCAGCAATCTGATCTAGTTGCTATCAGAAAAGTCAATATTTGCATTTTGTTGAATATGCATGCCCAGCAGTGTTTGGGAAAAGGGCTGTTTGGTGTCTGTGCTTCTAGGATTATCTTGTTTGCATTCACAAGATCCTATCTGTGAATCCTCTCAGGATTCAAAGACAATGCCATATGGAGCTACTTCATCATTAGGATTAATTCTTTGCTATTCTAAATTAAACAGGCTTAGAATTTGATGTTCTTTAATTTCAGCTAGGGCACTGGAAGGGCAACTTGAAGGAAAAAAAATGCTTTCATTCATAGAATGCTAAGTGTACCCAGGAACAAGTGTACTTGGTGGTGTGCTTGTGTGTTGCTTGGTTGAGGATCTCCTCAGTCACACGGGTTACTGAGGGAGCTCAGGTTACCTGCAGGCTGTGGTGCAAAACAGATTTTCAGATGCTCTAAAAATGATCCAATCAAAGGAATTTTAATGAAAACTAACTTGAATATGATGATTTTTAACTGCTATGCAATCACATTTTGCAGGCCCTGGAATCCAAAGGTGTTGTGCATAAGCAGAATCTTATATATATATATGTGTGTGTGTGTGTGTGTGTGTATACATATATATATATATTTAGTCTGATTTGACTTCAGTGGGATTCTGCAGATGTGCTGAATATTGACTGCAGGCAGAGACTCAAATCAGAGCACATCATTCTGAAAGCTTTTATAACACAGGAAAAAAATTCCTTTTTAAAGATCCATGGAAGCATCTTAGCAATACATTTACAAAACTGCTCCCTGATGCTTTAGGGAATATTGGGTAGAGACTTCTCATTTAAAAATGTGTAACTCTTTTCAGAGTGGCTCATTCCATGAGAATGTTCTACCTTTCCAAATACCAGAGATACTGTCATACAATATTACAAAGTCACTTGCCAGTAGGGTGACTTTGCACAGATTGATTGAGTTGGGGCGGAAATGGTGGGCTCTGATTAGCACAAAAATAGAGTCCAAAAATAATCTTGCCATCTTACAGCAGTGTGTGGAACAAATGAATTAAGTTTTATTTGGAAATGAGCATCTGTCTGTTAAACAGAAATTTGAACAGCCAATTTAATCATGCCTCTTGTTATCTAAGATGGCATCTGTAGAAGATGGAGCTGAGTAGTTGAGTAACCAGGCAGGTGTGTAAAGGTACAAAAGGGGGAGACTTGAGCATTTTTTCCTGGCACCATTCTCAAAGTAAGAGAGAAAATCTGGACACCAGTGAACTAATTTAGTTATTTCTGCCTTAATTTTTCCTTGGTGTTTGACTCAGGACTCCAGCAGGCTTCACACTGACTGTGTCAATCACATAGCGTTAAAAAGAAAGCTAACAGACTCAGTTTTCCTTTGTCCTGAATGTAACTTGAGATGGTGATGCTACTTTGAGAAATAGTAGAAGATTTTCCACTAAACAAATAGAGGGGAAAGCTTTTCTGGAAGTCAGTGAAGAGGAGAGCATAGAGGCTAAATGTGGTGTTGTTTTCTAAATAAAAATAAACAGTAACAGTTGATCAGCCACAAAATACACCAGCAGAAGCTGTAGGGACAGCATTAAATTTAAGACTGAGTATAGGATGTAGGTCCTCTAAACTGAAGGAAAGTTCATGTCAAGATAATATCTGGTTCTCTCAAAGTTATGGAGCACATATGTGATCAGCCACCTCCTGCAAATGACCTCTATTTGCAGTATCTGCATGCCTCCAGTTACTCGTGGCTCTTTTCCCTCCCAAGAGCTGGGTGGGAGAAAGCAGGCGTCTCACGGGCAGGAACACCAATCCACACTGCAGCAAGTCAGCCTGGCAACAGCCACGGGAAGCCTGTGGTGTGATGACAGAGGCAGAGCCCTGCCTGTTGGGTCAGTGTCTGCCCTGTCCTTGATATGTGGTCAAGAGCTTGAAATAGGCATTGCATTCATTCAAGTGTCAATGCTTATGCATTCTGAAAGTGGCTCATGTCATGTGTAAAACAGAAGCTGGAAACTAGTTTCAGAATGAACAAGTCAGACATAACTTAATGAGTAGAATGTTTCCATTCAGCTTTTTGAGACACATAGAAATATACTCAAATATACTTTTGGTATATTTCTTTTCAGTATTATTTTCTCTCTACTTAAGTATTCCATAATTTCATCCTTTTATTTCTGTGTGGGTTTTTGTTTAGCTGGTTGGTTTTGTTTTGGTTTCATGAGAGAAGAACAGGGTATGTCTTTTTTCTTTGTTCACCTTTTATATTTTGACATGTTTTTGTAGAGGTAGAAAGAATGTCATCTTGAAAAATATCAAAGTGACTCTTTGGCAGTTGGGCTGAAATGTGTGGGTAGCCCTATACTAAATAAATAAGCACCAAATTATAAATAATGGAGCAGTCATTTTGTTCTACTAAATAATGAAATTCATATAATGAAAAAATAAACCATTCCATTTTATGTTCTCTGAAAAATTGATAACTAGTTTGTGCTTTTTACATTATTCAGGTAACAGAAACTCTGCAATGTCTTTGGATTTGATCTGCTCCTTCCCTTCAGCTACAAGACTTAGCAGAGAATGTGTTATCTACACAGGGGTGTTCCCTAGGGCAGAGCAGAGACTTGCCTGGACCTAGTAGCTCTTGTGGGAGATTCTGATGAGACCTGGGTGCTGCCAGGGCAAAGGCAATTGCCCCTACACCTGTAAAAAGCAATCTGGGGAGCAGGCAGCTGGTGTGGTGACCTGTCAGCCAGGGTTGTGGGGCAGCAACTTCTGCAGGGAGGGCTCTGAAGCTCTGCCAGTTCTGGCTCCTCTGCCAGGGAGCAATGGTATCCACCTGGCAGAAAGCTATGAATGTCTTTCCTGTTCTCCATGAACAGAGGATGTTTGACTTATCTCAGATCATTGGAAGCTCCTTCTGAAGCTAGTCTTCTTTGAAACAGTGTCATAAGCATCCTACTTTGTGTATGCATCAGTTTTTAATTTGTAGAGTTGTGATTTAGGCTGTTTTTCCTCACTATATAATTCTTACCTTTATGATGTTTGCAAACTACACATTCCTCACATAATAACAATACAAAATGTATTCAAAAGTCAACTCCTCATGCATTGTCTGTAGGAGGGTGAGTCAGACTGGCTTAAGCACACCAAAATGAAGGATGATTTTCTGTTGCAATGCCCAGCATCTCACAGTGATGGGGTTTGTTACTGCAATCCTAGAAGTGCAACCAGAAATAAACACAGAGTAGCAGAGCTGCCTGCCAAAGCCCTTCATGGTAAAGGAGTTTTGACTGAGGAAGCAGAAGGGTGTAGGCATTGGTGACCTGTGAATCTGAGGAAGAGAGGGGGTTTCCTTCCTCTCTCATTGCAACAAAGAGAAGATAATAGCATTTTGGAGAGAAAGAACAAGAAATGCTAGACTGGAACACCTGGGGGTTTTTCCCCCCCAAAAAGAGTTGCTAGATGCATTTTTTTTTTCAGCTCTAGAGATGCCTGAAAGTTAAAGTAATACAGAAGTTTTTTTCCTGAGGAACAGAAGGGAAATATTTTTTTCTTTTACCCTGCTACACTTCAATTTCATTTTCCAGAAATGATAGCAATATTAGGAAAAACATCAGAGCTCCAGAATAATACCTCCCTCCCTCTAGAACAGAGGGAATAATGCAAGTGTCCTTTGATCTTCATGCATCCCTGTTTACACACAAGCTATATGAATTGTTATAGAATCATTGACAAATAGCTGTCAATAGCAGCTCTTTCCCCCTCACGTTTTCCTGTCCTTTGTTGTTTTCCCTTTTTCAGAATGGCATGCATTATTTTTTGTACTCAGGACATGGCAGTGCATGTCAGTATTTCATAAAGTCAGTTGTGTAATAGCTTGGAACTAACAGTTTAGGGAATGGTTGGATCTGGGTACTAATACAGAGATATAAATTATTTGCTTGATGAAATATCCAAGTTATTCATAAAATGCATTTCTCAGTTAACCTCAGATTTAGTTGATGTTTTGTTTTTGAAAGGCTGTCAGCATTAGAATTAAACCAAACCTAGTTTTCAATGCTGTTGAGTTGATTTTATGAGCTGTTATGTAAGTTGAATTGTGCATTATTTCACATAATTGCAATGCTCTCTTAAAAAGAGTAGATTTCACTTTAGAGTAGATTTTCTTTCACTTAAAGCTATTGGTTTGTGTAACACTTGAACCACCCTGGCCTTTGGGCTGTGGGTACTCTACTGTTTTCTCCTTCAGCTTAGGGTTTATAGACCTTACCTTTTCCTCCCTCATACCTGTGACATTTGGCTTTTCTTCTTTGTTTTTGCATAGGGTGTTCTTCAGGAAAGCTCCAGTTTCCATTAGGTTGTTTCAGAATGGTTCAGAAATAACAGGAAAATGAACACTGAGTTCCTTTAGCTAGCTCTTTATTTTCTGCTGTCCCTCTTACTCCAGGGGGATGTAAAGATGATAGGCTTTCCTCACCTTCCAGTCCTCCTCACTAGGGTTTTTTCCTAACAACTGCCACGCTTGAGGAAATTCATCTTGCTCACAAAATTTCATAATCTCAGGAACCAATTTCTACTGCCATCTCCAAGTCTCTTATGATTACTTTTTTTCTACTTGGAGTAGAAACTCAGACTGTTCAGGACCCAGAATTTACACCTGACTGAATTAATGTAAAATTGGATTCTCTTGGAAAATACTGGGGAAGTTAGGACTGGTGAGAAACATAACCATGCAAAATAAGGCTCTTGTGGTGAAGCAATAAAACAACACACACATTCTTACATTACATGGCAAAATTGAATTTTGGGTTTTGATTCTGAAAAGGGTAATGCCTGCAGTTCAATATAAGACTTTTGTGGCTTATTCTGTTTGGTACAACAGTTGATTTATTTAGTTCTTTCATTTCCTTAGAGTAATCTAGAGCTGAAGTATTTTCCATATGATCACAGAATGCTTAATTCTCACTCAGAGCTCACTCACTGATTTCATATCAGTGTAGATCAAATAATCTGGAAGGGTCACTTATGGGCTATCTGTTAGTATCTGTATTGTCAAGTGGCATTTCCTTTATTTCAGTAAACAGCAATTGACAGAGGCACAAACCCCACCCATGTTGATTTCTCATTTTTACTGTCTTGGAATGAAGCAAATGCTAAACTAAAATGATAAATAGTTCATTTATAGGAAAACAAACCCAACAGAGTTCAGACCTTGAAAGTCTGCCAAGTTTAGTCATTGGCACTTGGTATCCTTTCAGTGTTAGCTATAGGCATCACATGGTACCAGCACAACTTCAGATGGTGCATTTAACACTGCTCAGTTATTTTGGGTATGCTGGTGTCATGTCTTTGCTCTTCACATGCACTTTAAATGGTCTGCATATCCAATTGCTTCCTTCTAGTTGCAATTGTTCTGTGAAGGCCTAAGCACAAAGACAGAATATCTGTTTTTTTTTTAAATGAGCACATAAATGTTGAGCTTGTGCATGCAACAAAGAGAGAGACAGCCTGTGTAGAGTAGAAAGTGTCTGTTAACAGCAATCTTGTTTGTTATTACATCATTAAACAGTTAACAGCTGCTGTGTTTGTGTCCAGCCATTAGTGGCTAGCTCCCTAATGAAAAGCAACATGAGGTTCTTGAACTTTGTCAAGTTTGATCAGGAAAAGCCATAAAACATTCAAGACTTCAAAAACGAGTAGGAGTCCATTTCAAATGTCATTAATTTGTAGCTTTACTGAGTATTTTTACCCAAGAAAAACTTTTGGGAAGAATTCTCCCCCCCCCCTCCCCCAAGTTGTTTATCCCTTTGTTTTATTTTGATTTTGTGTTAGGGTTATTTATGAGATAGCAGGAATGAAAGAAAAGAGAGAATGTTAGTTTTACAAGGTCTCAAGCTGTTGTTGTTATTGGATGTCTGATTCTTTTCATTTTCTCAGCATGGAAAAACAGGAAAAGGGAAGGCTGAGACAGAAAAGGCAGCTTCTGCCTCTGAGGAGGTTTCATTTGTACTTAGCTGCTACACAAAGACTAAACAAGAACATGAGCTTTATCATATCTGGTAAACTCCTGCAGTTGTTGGTGGTTGTTTAGGATAATGCTTTAGGCCAAGGAGTCATACTCACAGCAGGTAGAGGTGTCTAGACCACACCAGCCAATCTCCTCCTGGGTGATAGTAAGGGATTATCTTCAATGGGAAGCAAAAAACTAAGCTTGCACAAAATCACTGTAGAGTTGATTTCAAGAGTATAAACTACTAACCAGTTTATCAGATGAAAATAACACCAAAACAAAACAAAACCCTTAGGCAAAATAGATCACTTTCTGCTGGACATACTTTCCATCAAGATTTATTTAATAGTCATTCAGTAGTTAAAGGAAGAGTGCCCTTCTCAACACTGCTTCCTGCCTTGGGCAGTGACTTCTGATGCAGATTTAGGAATTCATATTCTCCATGGCCATTCAGCAGTTCAGTCTAAGATCTCCAAGTAAATGTAGTAAGTGATGTAGACCTGGTCTAAATACTATTTTGCAGGTTATGTAGAGTAGGTGCACTTTTTTTTGAGTTTAAATTTGGGGAGCACAGACCACCACCAAGGCTGGAATAGCAGCAAGGTTTGAATCAGTTCCTCAGCAGTCCTACCTGAGATGTGTGATGTATGGAGCATGGGAATAGATTATTTCTGAAAGATGAAAGCTTTCCAGTTCTTGTTTCCATGGTAAAATACACACTTAGGAAAACAGGTTATACAGGGAAATGTGTTAAAACATTTACTGGCATAGAGTTACTGACTAAAAAAATCTGTCTTTTGGTCAACAGGGAGAAAAGTAGTCACATCACAATAACTTGCTTATAGAAGCTGAGAGTGTAGGAAGCCCAGAGTCTGAGTAATTATCTGATCAAAGATATCTGCATTTTACATATTCATCAACAGACTGTTATAGGACTGACAGCTTCAACAGATCAAAACCTCTTATTCCCCAAATCAGATTTTTCTCCAAATCTAGCTTTCAGAAGACTACATTTATTTTAGTCACATTTTAATTTCCCAATACCTCTCTAACAACAGGAATGTAATAAAAATGATTTTTAAACTGTCCAATGTTACAAGCATTAATCAGGGTATTCTTTTAGAGAATGGTACTTATCTTTACAAGTATTCTTTATTCTATTATACTCATCTTCAACAATTTTACATATTTTTAGAATATAGCTAACATTTTAGAGTACCTAAATATGTCTGTCAGACTTTACCTGCTCAGTACCTGTCACATTTTGCATCAACAATATTAAAAGATTTCTGCAAGCACTGCAGATAGGAACTTGTGTTATTTAGAGTTATATTAAACTGATCAATTTAAACTGATGAGTGAGTGAGTTCAAGACACAAGGCAAACATAGTATTTATTTCAGCTGACACTGCTGCCTTGAAAATCTTCAGCATCTGTTTTACCCTAACACGTGGGTAACAGGTTACAGGAGAGTGTGCTCCCCTCCATCTCCAAAAAGAACAGTTTTGACTTGACTGTGTTGTAAAATCCACAGAACTTTCATGATTTTTTTTTCTTGCCAAGTTAATCTGTGGTGCTCCTTTATTATTCCTGTCAGTGGAATAGTACAGTCAAGATGATTGTCCACTCAAAAAAGTTCCTTTAAGAAAGGAAACATAGGATGGAAAGGCATATACAGAAATACATTATCCATCCTTTTGTTGCTTTCTAGAAATTGTAGCACTAACAGAATTCAGTGAAATACCTTTACAAAAACATGGGTAGCAGAACTATTAAACTGCCATTTAGGTTTGGTTGGACTTTCAGATAAATGAGGCAGATTGAGTTCACTGGTGTTTCAGTGTCTAACAGGAACTGTATAGTATCTGTGTTATGGTATGCTAGTTTGCAGGGTGGATAATTGAATGACCTTTTTAGTGCCAGGTACTTGATAAGGGGATAACTTAAATTGTTGGTTTACAATGTTACTGCATACAGAAGCATATTTAATCCCAGGGAAAGCCACAAATGCCTATGGAGGCAACAATAATCTTTTACTATACTATTAACTCAAAACCAGTAAATCTGTTCTTCATGAAACTTACCATAGAGGAGCAGTTACTGTTGTTATTATTATTGTGTCATCCTGTAGTTACCACCTTGATTCTTGAGACCAAATCCTATTGGCCTTTCCAGTATTGGTTTAACTAAGTAAAAGGGAAATTTGAGTTAACAATTCAAAGGAGAGTTCTGTTTATTTTGGTTGTTGTAGCTAAAACTCATCAGTTTATCAGCAATACTCCTTGCTCTTAAAGTGAGCATAACTCAGGTTGTTCCATCTGACCAGAACTCAGCCAGCTCTTTGTGATTTTCAGCAAGCTGTATTTCAGATAAGCATTGGAATGCAGGAAAGGTTCTTCAAACTATGACCTTTTCAATACTGCTGTCGCTGTGATGCACATTTCCTGCTCTTGGTGACATCGGGTAACACAATTGGCAGAGCAGAGGAGCGCCTGCTGTGCTGCAGTTGAAAAGCAATCAACCCTTTGAATGAAGGTCCATGTGTCTGGGATGGGGCAAATGTGCCATTCTCCACTCTGGTTTAGAACATAGGCTGCTTGCCCTGGGTTTCACCTTAAACAAATACTACATTTCAAAAAAACAAAGATAGTATGTGAGAAAGAAAAACACTGGAAATGCTAGGTACAGCTAAAGATTTAATTGAAAGTAATGAATTGCTGTCTTGAAACTGCTAAAAGGACATCAGCCTGCTAGGCTTAGCAGTGCTCCTATTCCAAATCTGTTAACCTATTTGTTTCAGACCTCTGTTATATTTTCTCTTCTGTAAAAGGCAAATAGAGTACCTTGAGGCCACTGAAAGTTTTACCGATTTAATGGTCACTGGTCAAGTGTAAGCAGGGTGATCCAGGAAGGGGATTTTTAGAAGGCTTAGGACAGTGCCAGGTCACATCCTAGCAGTGGGAGAGACTTTGGCAACCCGTTGTTGGTTCCCAGGAGCACATGAACAATTCCAGCCAGAGCAGTAATTTCACCCGAGGAAACCTTCAGCCTCCAGGGCTGTGAGGTCGCACACAAGAACTTGCTGCATGGGCACGGGGCCAGAGCGTTACTCAGCAGCACTTTAGTGGTGACACTGATTTTGGCTCAGGCAGAAATCTGAACGGGTACTGCTCCGGAGGAAAGGCTGTGCGGTGGAGTTGCCATTTGTTATGGTCAGGTATCAAAGCAGATGCTTAATATCCCTGCCCGTGAGCAAGGAAGTTTATAGAAGCGATAAGCCACAACAAGCCGCCTCAGTTATATGAGATGGTTGGGAGGCTGCGGAGCTTTCCCGTGCTGCCCCGGGGGTAGTAAGGATGGCTGGGCAGCTGCGGAGCTTTGCCGTGCTGCCCCGGGGGGCGTCGGGGGGGAGGCGGAGCCACGGGGGAGGGAGACCCGGGGCAGCGGAGTGCGGGCTGCACCTGGCCCCGGGAGGATCCGCTAACACGAAGAGGGAGAAGCAGGAGAAGGCTCTCAAAGGTGGGAGAAGTTTCTGCCTGATAAGCAGGAGGTGTTTTTGTGTAGTGCTTATGGTGATTGTGCTTTCATTTTTTTTTGGTCTTATGTGATTTTTTTTTTTCTCCTTCCCTGTTGTATTTTGATTCAGGCAGAGGAGGCATGGTTTAATTTTTCTCTTTTCTGAGGAAACTAAATTCTGTCAATTTTGTTCAAGGTAGCTGCAAAGTGCTGGTGAGAGAAAAGGATTCACGTGGGTGAAGTTGCTAAGCAGTTGCTGACTGGCAAATACACTCTTTAGGGAGGTTTCACTGTTTCAGGTTAATAGCTGGGTATGCAGCACCTTATAAATCTTCTTGGTCTTACAGGGGTTTTCTTCTCCTTACACTCAAGGTAGTTTTGCATATTTATTCCTTTAGAGTTGTGGCACTTTCTCCTGTTTTGCTTCTAATTTACCTTTACAGGAGAATAAGGAAGTCACTTTATTTGAATACAAAAGACAAGCATTCTCCTAAGTGTATTGAGCATCACTTTTACGGTTAAAAAAACCCAACAAAACAAAACCCAACAAACCATGTACAGTCATGCAGATAACTTCTTAATCAGCTGTTAAAACGCTATTGTCTGTTCCAAGGCACTCTAATACCATACCTAGAGAACACATTGGGAAGGGGAAGTTCCAAATCCTGTGTCTCTTTAGTGTATTAAGATAGGTGAGAGAACTTTGTTATTGTGTTGTATTGACTAAAAATTTTGATGTCCTCTCAAACAATCCACTATTTTCCTCAAATTTTGTCTCCTGCCCAAAATATTGCTAACCAAAATAAAACATGCTGTCAAGGGTCAGGGCTTGGCCAGCCACTAGACAAATGACAGATGCTCTAGCTCGCATGCTCCATTACTGAATAACTTCATAGACCAAGAGTGCTGGATAATGAGGAATGCAGATTTAATGTCATGTTTGTTCAGTGTAATTACAAGCTGCTCTTGCTAGTGATATGAAAATGTGTCCAAGAACAGCTATTAGAATGCTACAGCTTTTTCTGAAAAAGAAAAAGAGGTCTGGAGCCTTAATATTTACATGCAGACCCTCACAGTTCATGCTGAGGCCATGCTCAGTGCTGATGCCCTACCAGTGTTAATGGGAGCTGATGATCAATCTTCTAACACTTATCAGCATTAAGATTACAGTCCTGCTCAGGCCTTTCACAGATAATATAGAGAAGAAAAATGTAGCTGCAGAAGCTGGAATTGTCACTTCCAGAATCATGTTCAATAAAGGGGGTAGGGGAAGGACAGCACTGTTAACTCCCCAATCAGTATTGCTCACTTGTACACAAGATATCAATGTACTGTTTCCAAAAATAGCTGCCACTTTGTTTGAGATGGCATGTAGATAATGCTGCAAGTTAGGTTAGAAGCAATGAATGCAAATTATGTTGTTAGGTAAATAAAAAGAAAAACGTGTGAGTTTGTGAGGGAAGCCTCAACAGAAATCCTGTGTGTTCCAGCCTAGGGCCAACTGGAGAATGTGGTGAATCATGCTGATGGATTTCTAAGGGTTCTGTGTGCATTGTTTCTCTAAATTGATTAGTTAAAGGAAAAAGGGTGCATTCCTGTGGGCATTTTGCATGCTAATACATCCACTGAATTCTCAAGCACAAATGATGCAATCATGATCTAAAACTTGCTCAAATTTGGGTGCTATTGAACTGGCCTTAGCTAGGAAATACATAACCTGGTTTTCTGCTTGTAGTCTTAAAATTCCTAGCTTTCTGTGTCAGTAGCATATTAAAAAATATTTTATCTAAACCCATTTATTTTTATCTCAGAGTAGCTACTAACATTAAATAAGTTGGTGGACTTTTTGAGAACAAACATTTTAAGTGTTCTTTTCTTTTTTTCTGAAATATGTTCTATAAAGCACTTGAAACACTGAATAGCTGCTCCTTTTCATCAAATGCATTAGAAGATCTTCAGGTTCCTAAATGAAAAATAGCACAGAACATGGCTTTTTAAACATGATGAAGGCATTAAGGTAGCTGAATCTAAGACAAAGACTATGTTTGAAGAAAGCATTCTGCCTCTGTTGAGGTCAGGCATTGCATATTCAGTGATGTATGCAAATGTATGTATTGGTTTGGAATAGTTAATGGTATAAAATGGAGACATTTATAAAACATTTCTTAATGAAGTAATACAGGTTTTCATTAGGGCAGAAATCTGGCTTGTTTGTTGGTGTACGTGATTGGTGTCTGCTGACATATTCCAGTAGTATAAATATCACTGCATATTATGCAAATCCTTCTCCCTCATGTGAAAGTAGCTGTTTTGCTTTCAGGCATCAGATTCAATTGTAGTACTAAAATGAAGTCCCAGGTGAAGCCTTAAATTGGTTTCTACTTTCACAGCACTATGCAGCACAGTGCATTGTGGAGTCAGCACACACCTCTCAATTCAGAGCAGTCATCAGATTGAGATCTTTATCTTTCAATTCAGAAAGCAGAAATAATACTGATTTATGGACTTTGGCCTCAAAATGCAACCATTCTGCCATTTCAGAGAAGGCCTGTATTTCTGTGACTGTGCTGTAAAGTACTTTGGACATTGCAGGTCTTTATTTGAGGTTAGTAGGAGTAGAAGGAAACTGGATTTACATTAATTTCTGTCAGCCAAAGTCTGTTGCTTTTATAGAGTGGTGAAATCCTGGCACAAAGAGTAACATTTTCAGAAGCTTCTGGGAAATTTTTAATGTTGAGTGAGTTTGTGTTTGTTCTCTTCAGGTTGGTTTGGTGCATGAGGAGATAAACCCACCACCAGCCTGGTCTGTACTGTTTCATCCATGTGTATAAAACTCACTGTAGTGTGGTTACATCAGATGCACAACACCTGAGGTGAACACGTAGTCCTCTCAACTTTGTGCTCAAATTGTAATCAAAGAATGCAACAAAAGTATTTGTCATATCAGAGCAAAACCCAAATTTTCCATGTTAGATCTGTCATATCAGAGCAAAACCCAAATTTCCATGGTAGAAGCAATGTGTGTCAAGCCGTGGTATTGACACCATAGCTCTTCACCAAGGAAAATAAATCTACTACTAATTTACACATGGAAACACTTTTTACAGGTCTTTTATTTTCCTTTTCTTTTTAGGGTACATGGGTCAAGATGGCCATTTTGGATCATGCCAAAACAAGTACTGTGGCCTGGGCAGGCACTGTGCTGTGAATGAGGAGACAGGCCACGCTGAGTGCCTCTGCATGGAGCGCTGCAGGCCACATCACAAGCCTGTCTGTGGCTCTGATGGAGGATTCTATGAGAACCACTGTGAAGTACACAGGGCTGCCTGCCTCAAAAAGCAGAAGATCACCATTGTACACCATGAAGACTGTTTCTTCAAGGGTAAGCTCAGCTGAATCATGGCTGGAATATTGCTCTCACTTCTGCGTTCTCGAGCGGTTCAATTCATAGATTCATGGTTTGGGATGGAAGGGACCTTAAAGATCATCCAGCTCCAGCCCCCCTGCCATGGGCAGGGATGCCACCCACTAGACAAGGTTGACCAGGGCCCCATCCAGCCTGGCTTTGAACACTGCCAGGGATGGGAGATCTAAACCCTCTCTGGGCTACCTCTTCCAGCACCTCACCACCCTCTGGGTAAAGAATTTTTTCCTAAGAACCAAAAGATTTTTTTCCTAGTATCCAGGTGAAGTGCTGTAGAGGCTGCACTGACTGTACATTGGATAAATGAACCAAACAGCTCATACAGCAAGTATCTCACTCCAGAGATATCTTGGGGATTTTATTTTTCTTTTCATTTGTAAACATAGCTCTGGGCAATCACCCCTTTTTAACCTAACTTAACCACTTGTCTCTTGGAAATTAATCCACAGCAGCTTGTCATACAAATGTGGCTGTTGCCTTCATTAATCTGAATGTATTTACAGTCCCAAAACCCAGAGGATATTAATCTCTGTTACAGGAAAAAAACCCAGAATTTAAGATTTCAGAGGAATTTTTTAAGGCTGCAGGACCTGTAGTCATACTTGGTGTTGAAATTGATAAACCAATGGATTGTTCATGGTTAAATGGCTCTTCCTTGCTTTGAATTTGGGCAGTGAAGGGTTTACTAAAGCATGCAAGTTTTAACTAATTTTTAATCTTCTGAAGGCTGAGAGATGTATTCTGTAGTGAGTATCTGATACTGAAGATACCAAAGATTGCAACTTACTCTATTTTTATGTTAAAAGCACACCTTGAGCACACTGCAGGTTTCTGGAGCTCTGCCCAAACAGAGACCTTGATTAAGCATGTTTATGAGTGCTTGGACAGATTTGCAGCATGTTTTTACTGGTTGAAACAGGCAGATGGCTTTTGGGGAATGAGGAGAAAATGTTTTCAAATAAGGCCATTTTTAATGAAGCTACTTAGGAGTTGAATGAATTCATACTTTTGAAGGACTGTCCTATTTTTGTTAACTTCATTATGTGTTGTGGATATACTAATAGCAACTAATCACTACTATCACCACAGAAAGAAATGGCTAAAATATTTTCCTAGATACTCACCTTTGCAGGGAACATTCATTTAAATTACAATATTCCTCTTAAAATTGAATCAGTGGTTTCAAGGTTGTGTTCTAGTGTAAGGTTGTTCAAATGGAGCCAATGCTAAAACTTTCAGAGTGGAATTTTTCACTGCATTTGTTTGAGGAATTGCCCTTGAAATGAACAGTTGGGCTTTCACCAAACCCAAACATCCCAGGTCATGCACAAATACCAATAGCTTTAATATTATGAGGGACTTTGTGGTAGAACAGTTGAATGGCTCAACTATTGATTGAGAGGGAGGACAGAGGGAATCCATCAAAAATTATCTTTTCTCCAGAACTTAATTAAAGAAAAAATAGAATTCTTGCCCAGCTGGGCTTTATGTGATTGTCTCTTGCTAAATAAATGGGAAGACTGCCAAGGTGAAATGCCTTTCCTCCTTTGCCTCCTTCAACAGCCATGTTAAGCTCAGTAACTTCATCCAAACATGTTAAGGGGCAGGAGTTCATAGGTAAAAGTGTGTGTGTGTGGAAATCTCATAGTGGGAAATACACTTGTAAGTAATAATGAGGTTTAAATTTCTTCTAAACTAAATGTGGACACTGTCTAAAACTGGTCTATCCTCACAACATACAAACTTTGGGTAAGTCATGTGTTCTGAGGTAGTAAAAACTGGAAAGTTTATTTCAGGAGCATAGCTTGTAAGGCTTGCAGGGAATGGCTTGTGCAGTAACAGTGAAATGTGAGTGCTCCTCTCTTGTATCTTAACAATCACAATAGCTTTTTATTAAAACCTTGATAATGCACTACTCTGATGTAACAAATGACAGTAACAAACAGGAAGGTATTTAAATTTATGGGGCTCATTTCAGTTCTTCTGTGTGCTGTATACAATAGAAATAAATTCAGAGCATGTTTGTGATAAATTGCAGTGTTGCTGTTTCTGAGGCAGAAAAACAGTGAGATTTATTTCCTGAAATTCAGAGTGAGACAGTGCTTTAGCTAGAAATATCATCCAAAGGTTGCCTAAAGTTTTGTTAGCTCATCTTTGGATGACTTCATGCAGGGATCATACCTGTTTTTAACTCTTAACATGAGCAATTGCAGGTTCAAGAGTGGCAAAAGAGTTTTAGTAGCAGCAGGTTTATTTTCTGCTTCTTTCAACATTTGGTTGGACAGTAGTGCTCAGCAGAAAACTGATCTTTTCATCGCTCTTTGAAGCCATGGTCTCCATTTTAGCTCCTGAGTCTGGAGAGTGAAGCTGAGGGTAAGGTGTTTGTGAGAACATGCATGTGACTTGCTTAACTTACAAACTGATTTCAACATAGACTTGTTCATTGCTGCTGGTGGTGACACACTGGTTTGCAGCTAAAGCCTAGAACTCTGCTCTCTTTGAAATCAGAGAGCTCTGCTAATGGTATTAAAAATATACCTCTAGAATTTATATTATTTGAAGGTTTTACTTCTCCTGAAGAATCTGGATTGCTTAGAAAAAGTTGAGATTAGAAAACGTTTCCACTGTTGTTTGCCTTAGCAACTGTACTCTTCCTCATTCAAGCACAGAGTGAATGAGGATTGATACACTTGGCAGTGAAATTAGTTAGACTCTTTAGTTTCCTTTTTATCTGGAATGATAACATGAATTTAATTTAAAATCCTTGAAAGCAAACCACAAAAATAAAGAAAACCAGATGACAGCAAAAAGCAAGTGGAGCCCAAAGAAATAAGCTCAGTAAAATTGTCCAGAACTTTCCCTTGTGAAGAATGATGTCTTAGAGTTTTGCCTTTCCTTGTGCTGGCTTTGGGTGTGATTAAATTCTGAACTATAGTGCCAGGAAACTTTGCCTCCCTCAGGGCTAGAACAGATGGTGGATTTCTTTTTTTTCTTTCCACAATTTAGAGACTAAGACTGGTGAATCTCTAGAAGAATAAGTGTTTTTGCCAAATGAAAATGCTGATGCTGACTTTCAAGCAGTGGAGTTCTTAGCTGTATTCTCTATAGGGTTATTGCTGAGGGTCCTGGTAAACATGCAGTGTCTTGAGGCTTTGCTATCAGCAGTGTTTTAATACAGAATTGATACCTAACTGCTAATGTTGGTTGTACAGAATAAAGAAAGTGCTACTGACTGCTGAAATTGCAAGGTACCATTTCTTCTTCAGCCTTGGTTGTCAGGATGTTTCACTGTGCAAGGAGGAAGCTGTGGATTTAGCAGTTCCCAGTCATCACTGTGGCAATTCAAAGAATACTACCTAAATACACAGAGAATTTTAACTGCATTGTTGTTAAGAGTATGGAATTTATTTGGCTTATGGAAAGCACCTGGCAAATGAGGAGAAAGCACTGCTGGAATCTAGTGAACTGGCAAGTCTTGTGTATCAGTAAAACTACCTGAAAGTGAGAAAAAATGCCTTTGTGGTGTTAGGGAGTAATTAGGTTCAAGAAGTTATTTCATGAGTGCTTCTAAATTTAGGACAAGTACTGAATGGATCATTTCTGTGTTATTTTCCTATTCCAGCTTCTCTTTGATAAAGGTCCTTGCCATTGGAATGGAACATAAGACTTTTATTGGTCCCTAATGATGCAAACTCTAGTTGTACAATCATTGCTTTGGAGTGTGAGCTCTGTGTGCTCTTGGATTTGCTGTCATTTTATCACAACTGTAGAAGCATCTTTAAGTGTGTTTGCTTAAGCAGATGGTGAATGGCCACACTGGGAATCTATCCATCTTTTTTACTGGGTGGTGAAGTTTGAAAGCAGACATTGTGGTTGGAAAAGCATAGTTTTATAATAAACCCTGTAGGGAAAAAAAAAAATCAGTAAATGATTTTTCAAGTGCCTAATAATGCTGACTATATGAAATGAATGTATAATAGATACATGGGAAAGGTAACTTATGCTGCATGTAAGAATGTTGATAATTTTTTCAATCTTTACAGTATTTTTAAGTGAAGTATTTTAAAGAAGGTGCTAAGGATTATGGAGGGGGAAAACCCTTCTACTTGCTAAGACTTCTCTGACACTATCACTGAAGTGACTTGAGGCCTGATTCAAGTCTTCCTAGGGAGTCAGATGAAGATTTGATTTACTGAGTCACTTGGAAAGTACATGGTATCTTACAAGCATGAAAGAGGTAAAAGGGAGTCTAAAGGAAGATATAGGGGGTTAAAAATTTGAAATAAGTCTTAAAAAACCCCAACAAACCCCAAAAAACAATGGCACAGACCACCAAGGCTTTGTTCAACTTCAGGCAGTGCTTTTCTCCTGTTTTGGCAAAGAGAATGGAACTCTGAAATGATCATTTGATACCACAGAAAATGTATGCAGAGTTCACCTGATGAATGGTTCAGTATTTGCAGTATTGAAATCCTCTTTCATAATGCATAATTGAAGGACTGGAGCTTGCTGTGCTGAAGGCTCAATGGGGGATTGTTATTTCTAAAAGCCAAAGGAGAAATCAAAGAATAAAGCAACTTAATGCTCTAGCTCTTGTCAGAGAAGATAAGTGTACATAAGATTACAAGTGAGGGTTAAATACTTTCATTTTAATATGTAAATCTTTTTATTTGCTCATTGGTCTAGCAGGGGAAAAGGGGCTCACTCCACAAGGAGTCAAGGGCAACACTTATGGTGATTGGTGCAAATGAAAAGCAACAGGAATGTTCACTGAAAATGTTTCCTTTATCACTGTGAAAAAGTTAGTTAGAAACAATTATTGTTTTAAATCCAGAATGACCACTATGGAGGCAGAAGAAGGTGATAGTCACTAGCCCGTGTTCAGCGAATGCATGCTGTCACAGCCCTTTGGAGCTGATAAAGAGATGAAAGGCACAGACATGTGAGGAAATGGCAGCTTCTGGCAGAGAGTTAACACAACCAAACAACCCCCAAAACAACCCACCCCAATAAAACCCAAGGAAAAAAAACCCCAAATAAATCCCTCCAAAACCAACACCCCCAACACATCCCCAAACCAAAGAATTTCAGCTTGAATACAAAAAAGGCTGAGGTGGAGTAGCAGAAATAAAATGTTTGAAGTATTTAAAGAAAAAAAGTTGCACTTTATAGCTGAGAAGAGAAGGATAAAAAGAAAAGTCTTGGAAGCTCTTGAAGTTCCTGAGGAAAGAATGTAAATTGCCTCCTTCCTTCTGCCTCTTCTCTTAGCTTCCACTTTTTCATGCTGTCACAGTGTCCAGAAGTTGCCATGTTGCCCCATTTCCTCTGAGTAGATACTCATTTGTTACACTGACTTATACCCAAAGGAAGGATTTATTTAAAGGAGCCTTGATGATTTTTTCCCCTTGTGCTGCTGAGATTGAGATTCCATCTCTCTATTTGGAATCTCTGCAGGGAGTGTTTTCCTCAGTAGGAACATAAATGACCAGTTCAGACTTGTCTATGGTAAAAAAGTTCCTTGATTACCTGATCATCATCTGTGCTGACAGGAAAAATTGGTCTGCTCTGGGCAGCATTTTTAAATGTCTTGGCAAGCTGAATTTTCTTGACTGCTAATAAGATGCAGGAAAAGGTATAAAATAGCTTTGGGATGTATTTCAGAGTACAGACACTTAATAGCATTTTAACTCCATTTACAGGCAATAGCACCATTTCCTTTCTTAATAGAAAAGAAACCTCTTAAAGGTAAAAACCTATCAATTGAGCTATTTTCAATTTCCTCCACTGACATCCAATATCCACTCTCAAACACATCCCATCCCATTATGACAGTCACAGCAGTTCAGGCAGCCTAATAAACATATCATTATTCCCTTAATTCACAATTTGCAAACAATGCCTTTGAACAGGCCTCCAGACATGGCTTTTAGGGGATAATTCTTAATATTTGTTTACCTATCTGTAAGCCTTCTGCTGACTTCTCAGACTTGCAGAATGTTTTGCTTTCAATTGCAAATCCAAAAATGGTTTCATTTTAATTGAGTTTTTATATATATGTAGTTTAAATGACAATGCTAAATTTACCTCCTTCCATCAGCTGGTGAATCACTTCATGGTATTTGGCTGCTTTGCTGTGAATGTAATCATTCAGTTTGCAATAATGCAAAGGTAATAATTGCACCTACAATGCTAAGTCTCAATCTCAGTAGAAATTTGCTGGGAAGAGACACACCAAAAGATAGAGCTGCCAGATTTTGATCAGCTGTAGGCACTGTGTCCTTCATAAAACATTTAGTCAGTTCACTTGCACATAACCATTTTTAAAGGGCAGTTTAAGGAAACCAGCAGCCACCATGCTGTACATGTCTTGGCCTTTTTAGCTGTGTTCAAGGGAACTTTAAATTTATAAGCTGTTGTTTCTAACAGTAGTGGATCATCTCTAGGGTAGAGCTTGAGCTTGTGGACCAGGGGTCAGGCAGGAGGTAAGCTCTCTAGAAAACCTCTGCTGTGCCATGGGAACAAAACCATTTTGCATTTCCAAGTGCATAAATTCATGCAGTTTGTAGGAGGGCATTACAGTTCTTTAAACTTTCCCTATTTTCTGCTGGGAATATGAACTCTGTTCAGTGGTCTCCCTGAAGTAACATTGTTAACTTTCTGTTCTACCTTATTTGCTCATACAGTATATAATGGAAATTGTGGTAATCTGGTGTAGTTGTGCAGGTCTTCAATAGAAGAAAGTGTAGCTGCATAGGATCAGTAGGAGGAGTGAGTAGAATAGGCAGGTGGCATAGCCAGCTGAAGGCCAAATTGTTGAGGGAGAGTCATGCTGCTGTGTGTGTCCTCACACTTTTCTCTGTCTTTCCCTTTCTATCCCTTTCTTTTTTTGTGTGCAGACAGGTGTAGTGTACATGTGTCACTTAGCAGGTCTGTTTCTGTTCCATCACTGTGGGGAGCTGCACTTCATTTATACATTCCAAAAGGGAAGGCTGCTGTGAATAGTCTACCTGTAGGTGTAAGGTTTAAGACAGCAGCTACCAACCATCTCCACCCAGTGAATATGGGCTCATCAGATCCCTCTGGTTTTACCTATGTGTCCTTTACCAGAGTGAGATTTACAAATGCCATGCTGAACTTCAGCCTAATAAATCAAATTCCCTGCCTGAAATGGTGTGAGCAGGTATGCTCAATCCAGAATTCTGATGCTGCACTAGTAAAGGGTTTATGGTTTTAAGGTAGTCAGTCAGTCATTTAGAAAACCCAAAAGCTTAAATTAGGCAGGAAGGATTTTTCTCCAGGCAGGTACTCAGCATAGTGAGGTACTTGCATGCTCCAGGAAGAAAGGGTTAATCTCTCCCTAGCCATACTGAGAGCAGTGTCCAGCAGGGAGGAAGAGAGACTGAAAATGAAGTCTTAGAATGAGTATTGGTGATGGATGAGTCAAAAAATTCCTTAAGAAATGTCATCAGAGCTCTCTCAGGAGGAGTGGATGAGTCTGTGACTCAGGCAATTCTAATGCAAGTAGTTGGAGACTCAAGTATCTCTGCAAATCAGCATGAGGAGGGAAAGATAACACAGCATTCAAGCCCAGAAAAAGATGGGACAACAAGAAATTATAACAGAAATACTTTTAGACTTGCTGATTGCAGTCTGCAACAGAGTGAATTCTGTGAACACAAATGCTATCAGATCCTTGAGCAGAGAAAGGGATTTCGGAATCTTAAGACAAATCCTGTGTGACAGAAATGTGCTACATTGAAAATAGATCTTCTGAGACCTGAATCCTTCATGTCTTCATTCAGCAAGAAGGAGCAATGCTCCTTTGACTAGTTAAGAAAGCAATAATCATGGGGGGATCCAAGGTATCCTTGGAGGATTAGTGAATACAGAATCCAAGAGGAAAAGCAATTGCAGGAAAACTTCATGAGCTCTTTAGCTGAGGAGCTAGGCATTCTCTGTATGCTTCCACAAACCTTCAGCTGGGATTTGCAGTGATTCTGGTGATCCTTCCAAGAAGTTAGATGAAACACCCTTGAGTTTCTGCCACAGTTAACATCAAGGATTTCTGAAAGTGTATTCTGCTTCTGTGCAGTGCTGCCTTCAATTTGATGCTGGATGGCAAAGCAGACTTTAACAAAGGGAATGTAATGCTGCTTATGTTTTTCACTGGCTTTTAGACAAGTGAAAGTAGGTGTGGTCACTCTTAGGCTTAATTGTTTTGGTCAATAATTGCTGTATAAAAGCCACAACTCTCCAAATATTAAAAAAATACCAGGCTGAACCTTTATGAATATTTTATTTTATGTGTGGAAAAACATTGTTAGACACTTTTTTTCAGGAGGTAAAAGTGGGGCAACAAATTGTTTTTTCTAGTCTTGCAGTATTTTTACAGATAGTTAAATATTTCTGGGGTTTTTTTTAACACTTTAATATTACTATTTTCATTTGTTTCCTCTGACAATTGAATCTTCTCCAACCATATTTCTGAACCTTGTCAGTGTATTTGAATTGTTTGGCTTTTTTTGGTCCTTGCTGAGGAGAGCAGCTCAAATGTAGTTTACCTAAAACTTATAACCTAAAACTCCCTCAGGCATTTAATTTCTTTCCTGTTCTTCAAGTCTGTTCTACTCTGGCAATCATTTTCTGGTCTTATGCCCAGAAATGAACACAGTGTTCAGAAGAGGCTGTGGAAGTGCAGCAGGGAAGTATCCAAATGCTGTCAGGTGTAGCTTTTGGTGCACACAGCCTAACACTGCAAAGGGTTTCTTGCTACCAATTTACACCAATAAATAGATTGTTTTCTCTCTTGACTCCCTTGATTTGATGTTGCTCTGAAAATGTCTTCTTTTTATTCAGCACTTGTTCAGGATGACATTTCCCAGCCTAATCCAATTTTAGTTGTTTTCAGATTATGTCTGGAAAAACTTTGTCTCCTTGGTATTGCTTTATCTCTGGTGTGAGTTGGATGTTTCTTCAGCTTATTACTTACTGAATCTGCTGGCTCATTCCTGAAAATGTTGAGTGCTAGACCTAATAAAGATCTGTGTTACCATCCTGGAAGGCATCCTTCCCTGTTCTATACATACCATGTCTTAAGACTCTGTTTAGTGTAGACATTAGCTTTTGCTTCCCCTATGAATTCAGATAAGTATGAATTAATTGTATGATGGTGTTAGATCACTCACCAAAACAGGAATAGTTTTAATTCATTGGATGATTTTGGTTTCCTTTTCCCTGTGCTCTTCTTCTGAATAACTGAAATTGAATCAGGGATTGTATGGCAGCATTGAATGACTGTTCTCTTCCCTCTGGATTGACACTTTTCTTTCTTCTATTTTTAAATGTAACTTTTGATGTTGCTTCCTGACATTGCTTTCTCATACTAGTGCAGGCTCCTAGGCTGGCTTAGATACAAATGACCTGACATCTTATAGGCCTAACTCTGTGTAGTGACCAAGAATAGTCTTACCTCAATTCTAGAATAAGAAGACACTAGAACTCTCCCTCTCTAGCCAGTGAGCTATGTCTTCTCTCATAATATGAAGACTGTAGTTTTCAGGGCCTGAAGCACTCCTTGATGGAATCAGAATTGTTTTGGTTGGAAGAGACCTTTAAGATCAAGTGGAGCTGTTAGCCCAGCACTGCCAAGTCACCAGTGAACTATGTCCCTCAGCACCACCTCTGCATGTCCCTTAAAGAGCTCTGGGGTGGTGACTCCACTGCTTCCCTGGGCAGCCTGGGCCAGGGCCTGAGAGCTCTTGTAGGGAAGAAACTTTTCCTAGTGCCTGATCTAAACCTCCCCTGGTGCAACTCGAGGCCATTTCCTCTTGTCCTGGTTGCTTGTTCCTTGGGAGAAGAGACCAATATATAATAATATACTATTCTATGAAACAGCTCATAGTAATTTCTGGGGTTTTTGAAAGGGGGAAAAATGCCAAAGGATGCTGCAGTCCAAAGGGTTAAGTTTCTGCCATAGTCAGAGTAATGTAAAGCAAGGCATGTAATGGAAAATGCTAAATTAATAATTGCTCAGAGGAAGACCTTAATAGCAGCTGTCCCTTGGCAATGAAGTAAGGGGAATAGCATTTAGCTCTTGCATAGCAATTGCCATTTCCAAAGTACTGCATTGATATAAGAGAATTGGTTCAAGGGAAAACGACTCTTGTCTGAAGCTCACTCATTATTTTACATGGTCTCTTAAGACTGAGTGGGAATCCTTCACTAGGAAGAAGAGCTTGGGGCCACAAAGAGTTGCCTCAGTCCTCTACAAAGAGCTGACTGATCCTCTTTTGTGTATTCTAAATATAAAAAGGACATGACCAAGACTAGAAACATTTACAGAATGGTGGAAACTGGAGAATAGCAAATGTTTCTACCATTGGCTCCTCCTAACCAGCAGGACAGAGATTCCACAGTATAGATTTGATAGAATAAAACTACAATCCAACATGGGAATCCTGCTGTGGCAGGGGGGTTGGACTAGATGGTCTTTCAAGGTCCCTTCCAACTCCTAATATTCTGTGATTCTAGAAACTAAAGGCAGTCTTCATTTGCATGGAATCAGTCTGACAGATTTCTGATCACTCTTAAGTTATGACACTCTCAAAGATCTTTTAAAAAGAAACCTATTTATAGAACTGATTTAAAAACCAAAGAGAGAGACCCCAATGAGATCAGCATTGACCTTTAGAGAGTGAGTCCCTACAGAAGAATTAGCCTTTTGGACATGTCTTGTAATTTTATAGTTCTGTAGTAGGGAATTCTTTCAGATGCTTTTTTCATTGCTCCTCAACAATATCTGTAGTGAAGTAAAAATCAGCTGGGATGAACATGCAGCAGAGGGCTGTCAACATGTGTACACCTTTAGAGAAACATTCCTGCATTTTTCTTTCCTTTTGTAGCATTGATTCATCTTCATCATAGCCTAAATGGAAATGAGTGAGATGTAAAATGAATCCACTCTTGTAACTATCTGAAGACTAATTATCTGTTGCTTACAAGCTGTTTCTAGAATAGATCCTTCCCAAGCTACATTAAATTTTATTGTTAAATGTGTTTGAATCTCAAATTAGGGTGGATCTCATCCTTAAGCAATATGAACACCATAGCTCCACTAAATTCGTTGGAGCTGTACAGATCTTCAAAATGCTGTGAAGTCTGGTTTGAGATTGTAAACTGGAAACCCCACATTGCCTCATTTGTTTTGTGGTAGATGTTGCTGGCCAAATAAGTGTATGGAAATCAGTGCATTCTGTCTCAGCAGGCTTGCTAGGGGGTAGACAGTCACCTTTGCTCTTCTGAAACCTGGCCTTTATTTCTGGCTTTGTCAGCATATTTCTGGATGGTTTTGCTGTTTTGAAAGCACTAATAGTGTCTGCTTTGGAGAAAGAGCAAGAAAGAGTAAAAAGGTGCAAACAAAATGTAGAATCAGAAGTTATTTGTAAAAGCATAAGCTTTGATTGTGGTTTAGTCACAAACACAAGTTTGAGATTGCTCCAGATCTCCCTGCCTTGTCCAGTTCCAGAGCTGGTGTTTTTCATTGTCATGTGAGTACTTGTTGTGCCTTTGCAGGAGACAGGGCACTACTGAAACATGCTCTGCTCTTCTTATGGATGGGGTCTTGCAGGTCCTCATCCTCTTTACCTCATTACAAGTGTGCCTTGTCCATGCTATTACCCACTCCTCTTCTGTGTCTTTTAACAACTGCCTGATTCCTGTTGAGTTTGAGAATGGTTGTAAAAGAAGAATAATTTTCCATGGAATTTACATCTTTCCTGCAAACACCTAGAGCTCTGCCTCAGTGCCACTTACTGTCATTGCCAGATGAGGAGTTTACAAAGCCTCATAGTTTATTTTCCTGGTTTTAATGCATGGCTTTAGTAAACTCTAGAAGAAAGCTTGCTCAAAGAAGAGATTTTAAACCAGAAGAAACTCTGTTAATTTGGATTGATGCAGTTTACTTTGCTGGGAAATGCTGTGCAACATAAATGCTAATGGTGTGACTTTAATACTGCATGAAGACTTCTGCTGGAGATCCTATAGCTTCTGTCTCTAACAAAACCCCAATGAAATCTCCCAAAACCAGATAAAATGGTACAAGAGGCTTTCCTTCAGTGTTAGCTGAATCACACTGGCCTTTTAGACCTGAGGAATACCCTGTCTCCTATAGGGAGGTGCTGTGATTGACATTTTGGGAGTAAGAAGGAACTGTGGAATTAAGCTGATTGGGAATGAGCCTGTTACCAAGGCTGCTTTGAATACAGGACCCTGCTAAGCAGTAGATGTTCAGCTGCTGCACATGACAGTGGACTTTTAGCTGCTTCATGGCAGTGTGAACTGAAGCTGATGAGCAGATGGTTTATGAGGGTGGTTACTGGTGGTGTCAAACGTGGGGTGATGAGTTTGAGAGAGATGACAATGCAGTACAGCACTGCAGCATCTCTAGCACTGCTTGACCTAACAGGCAGTTACTTATACATCCCAGCACTGTGAAGAGGTGAGTTTACTGGATTAGCAGAATGAGGGGGGTGTGTCTGTGAAGGGTAACCATGTAAGTAGTCATCAAATTTGATTTTCAGTCCAGTACTTGAGATCTGATTATTTGTTGAGTAGCTGAAAACATCTCTGTCAAGGCTCTTTGATGAGTTGGAGAACTTTCTCCCTTTGTCTCCATTGAAGGCAACCCAGTATCTGAGTTCATTGCCCATTGAAGACAAATTGCTTACTCTGTTTTTCATAAGCTAAGTCAGAATTTATCAGTGGCAGATGTTAGTATTAACCTAGTGCAAAAAGACCTTGTATCTTTGTCCCCCTGAATCCATAAAAGCCATACAGTTTAAATCCCTTCCACTACCTGTTACTCATCTAAATGTTTAAAATTCATTGGTCAGTGGAAACTGTTGTAACAGAAACTCAGTCCAAGATGTCTTAATTCTTTTTCAACCTGTGTAAACAGCCAGTGACTGGAATGGCAACAGCTTCTTGCTGAAAGGTGGAGGTAACTGGAAACTTTATTCTACACCCAGGTTGAAAGTGGCTCTGGATAAAACTGAAAGGTGTGAGTTGATGATCAGAGAGATGGCTTTCTGCTAAGTCATAGAGGAGTTCCTTTGATGGGTGGCACTGTACAGCCATAGAGTGATGGCTAGAGTGATGCAAGATTCTTCAGGGATGTTGCTGTGGGAAAACTTAAAGAATAATCCTGTCATCTAAGAGGCTGGATTGCTCCAGTCTGCCCCAGTAATCACCTTCTGGTATGTTTTGCTCTAAGGTTTACAGGTCACATTCTGCAGTATGATTAGGAGTGTGAAACTTGAGTGTATGCTAAAATCCAGAGCCAGCATTTTGCTTCAGTATATTGCATATCATTAGGATGGGCTACCTGATGATCTCAGGTGGAAAGCATGACTGACAGCTCTCCTCCAAGGAAAGGGTAACATAAGAGGAACAAAGTGGTGTTCTTATCTATGCAGGAGGCAGTTCTGTTTGTAGGCCTGTTCAAATCTGTAAATTGAACTGTGTCAGGATCTAGGGAATCATCAATGTATTGTGCTCCAGTACTTGGCACTTGTCTTGACCATTGCTTTCCCTAGCAGCAGATACAGATGTACAACAGCAGACATCCTTGCCTTGAGAGGAGAACGCTAATGAAGTCTTTCCACTTCATGCATCTTCTGATGAGGATATGTGCACAAACTGATGCATATCATGTAATTTCCACAGCTTGATGCCCATCCTGAAATGTAATCTGACAGTTTTCTGATGAGCTTAATAGAAATTTATAAAGAGAAAAATTTCAGTCAAAAAAAAAATTGCAGAGGCAGGTTCTCAGAAAATTCTCCTTCATCTCCAAGTTGCAGGCCAAGTCTTCATGCTTTTGATGATGGGCATCCACTAGTTTTGTTTATTTCTTTTAAAGAGTGTCAGCAAAAGAAATGATATTCAAGTTTTGAAAGTGGCCTTTTATTTTCTCCATGTACTGTATGATTTTAGCTGTGTGGCTGAATGTAAGCCTAGTGTTCTCCCATCTGTCTTTAAAACACTCTCCTGTGTTAATGATTTTTTTCCCTCAGTCCCTCATTGTAAACAAAACCTGTTGTTGGTTCTTGCTGGAGTACTTTCTTCTAAGCCATTACAATGTGTCTTGGCACTGAAGTCAGTCTGAAACATCCTTTCACTGCATGACAAGCTAATGATCAGAGCTGATGAAATTCAAAACTGTCTTCTTGCAGCACACCTGCTAATGCACAGGGACACTGACTGCAGTGAGGCTTTTATATGCCAACTACCTTTCCTGAGCCACTCTGGTAGCTTAAAGAAAGTTTAATTTATTCTGAGGCCACATTTGTTTCTGAGTGTTTAAGGAGAATCCATTTCTCTTTTGATTTGTTGCAGTGTTAATCCTAATGGTATTGTTTCTTGAAGAATTGAGAAGAGAACACTCTGCAGCCTGCCTGTGCAGGAAGTACAGTGTCAGAAGGGTGTGCAATTGCAGGTCTATTCCTTCAGAAAGGCTCATGGGAACTGTTACATTCCTGGGTGTGGGTGTGCACACTCTCCTCAGTTAAGAGAGGCTATGGAGACAGTGGATCTTTATCTTGGAGACACAGTCCTGTTACAGTTCCATTTATGGTTGGAAAGTCTTTCAGCTTTGATGAGAATACCTCTTAGAAGTGTAAGCTTAGATTCTGTGTGTAAATAAAGAGTACACTGAACACAGAGCTTCAGTCTGTGAGCCCATCCCAGTTGTACTTCAGTTATCTTCAGACTTGAAAGTTTTCCCCTCTAACACCAGGAGTACTAAAATCAGTTGCTAGTCAGTATTATTTACTTGTGAGAAGCCAACAACACCTTGCTTTCAAGTGGTTTATGTGTTCCAGCACAGCCACTGAGCCTTCAGTAAGTTTTTTGCTAACATTTGCAAATTCTAAAAAACAGGAAAAAACACCAACAACCCACAGAGAGAGATTCAGTGACAGCTTGATCATGAAATGCACACCAGAAGGTGTATGCTTAAACTTCCACATAGGGATTACCTTCTATTCAATATGATCTCATGTAGCATATTATAATGTAGATACTATATGGACTCAGGTTTTGCTTAGGATTTGGGTAAAATGCTGTAAAGGTTTAGGTTTTAGCTACTTTCTTGAAAAATTGGGAGGGTAGGGGAGAAGAAAAAAACCCAACCTGCCATCTATTCCTAAGTGACCCAGGGCCACTATAAAGGGCAGGACCTTGAGTCATCAGGAGCAAACATCTTGTGCCTAGACCCTCTGGGGCAAAGAATGATGCACTTTAAAATTGATCCAAATGAATTTCCTTTTGTTGTTTTGAGCCAACATATGCTTTGTATTTTAAAAGAGGTTTGGCAATAGTGTTATGCATGAGAGAGTTAAGTAAAAATCAATGTGGGCTGAAAACAAAGACTTCTCCCCACCTTCACTCATTTTTGGCTACCTAAGCTAACAGTCTTAGCTGTTTCAGCTTTTAGTAATTGCTTAGCAGATTTCCAGCATTACTCCAACATTACAGTAATAAAATTACTAAATAGAGAAGCAAGCAGGACCTACTCTGGTGTTTTCATTCCATCTGGGCAAGATATAAAGGTAGATTGCTGATTATGTCCTTATTTTATTACAACTAATAGCATTGTCTGCTTGTTGTTGGTTGGCATATCTGTAAAACTTGGCTGTTTTATTTACCTGCATGTAAATACATTTCATACAGATGTTCAGAGGAAGGTGGAAAGATAGGAACAGGGATGTATTGGGTTTTTTTTTTTCCTGGCTTTCTGATTTGATTACTCAGTATATTGCCATGCATAGGCAGGTGGCAAAATGTGACTATGGGGCAATAAGCACTTTGTTCATTTATTTTTTCCCCATTTAGGGAGCACAGCTGTTACCCATATAATAACAAGGTGGTTCTGATAGTAACAGTCCTGCTGTTAGGTCCTCCTGCTATTGCAGTAGTGTGCTGTTTTGGCATGTGTGAGACATTTATTCCTGGGAATTGGGAACTTGTAACTGTATCATATAATTTTATGTTAGCAGGCAAGTCTAAATGTTTTGATTGAAATTATTTAGCCTTTAAATGGGTTGAAATTCAATTAGAGTTGAGGTAAGGAATACACATCTTCCCCTCATGATAGTGGGAACCACAGTTTTAAATTTCCCAGCTACAGTTTTCACCAGCCAGTTCTACAGATCATTTTCTGATAGTGCAGCTCTCACTGGGGGCTAAGAACAGGAGATGGAAAACAGCTTTGGAAACTACCAGCAGTTAACTAGAGGTGACAAATTGTCTCCACTAATTGAATTTTGTCCATGGACCTATTAAGAATTGAAAGTAATTCTGTAAACTGGTTCTACAATTGGTTGCCTAAGTTTGTGGTTTCTGCCAAGGTTAAGACTCCTCTGTGTGCATGTGGATGTTAGTGGTAAAATACTTTGCTTGTGCTGTATAAAAATGGGGCTGTGTTTTTGGTCAGTTGGATTGCCTTTGCATAAGGCTCTTGCCTTCCTCTTTGCTTTGCAGACTAAAGGCAAAGCAAAATTGCTACTGTTTTCAGCAGAGCAGCAAGATTATCATTGGCTGAACTGGATAAATCTTGGTTTTTAATGGATGAGGGATGGGGCATTCAGTTCACAAGTGCATGCAGACAGTCAGGTTTTTCAAGTGTATGTATTGCATCGCTAAAGGAACCTCTGGAGTACACAAAGGGAGGGCTGCTAGCTGATTTGCACACTGTTCACCAGAATGGAGTCATCTGCCAACAAATCATAACATCTCTGTGCTGTTTCTCAAGTTGTGGAGTGGCTTTGGGTAGGGGTGGCTGTGGATGTGTGCTTCATACAGGCACGTGAATACTTTGAGGCAAAAGGAGTATTTTTGGGAGCAGCTTTGCTCACACTTTAGAAGTTTCCCAGAAGTGTGTTGTATGAGATAGTGATTCCTACAGGTCATATTAAGATTAGTTACATTCTCTTGAGGAGATCTGATTAAGGAAAGTTAAGTCTAAAGCATGGAAGTCCATTAGCACTTTGGAATTTCATCTAATATGACTCAAATAATAGTAATAATAATGCATCATCTTAGTGTGCTTTGAAAATGGCAAGGATCATAAAATCAGACAAATATTAGAACATAAGTTATAATAAAATGCATATATTGGTGAAATACTATGTCTTGACAAAGTGTATTTTTAATTGGTTTCCTGTTTTAGCTGAAGCAGGGATTGACTCTAATTAGTTTCTCAAATAAAAGTGTAAAGCAGACTCCTTTTTGGTTGAGCTCAAGAAACAAACATTTAATGGGACCTATAAACAAATCATTGGGTTTTAATGTGTAATTTCTGAGGCTTCAGAGCTTCTCACTTAAATATTATATTAGGTCATCAAGTCCTTTGTGGATGAGAAAAAACATGTTGTTATTAGGATATTTAGTAGAATTAAGTTGGAGGCTGTAAATATTCTCTATCTTTGCAGAGATAGTCTTTACTTTCCTTACATATTTTTTTATCAAAGAACAAATCAATCTTGTATATAGTAATAAAATATATAAGAAAGTAAAAATCAAACTGTGGTCTATAATTTCAGTCAGTGGTTTTAGTCCCAGAACTGTTCTGTTTTCCATGCCTGGGTGAAATCTAAAACAAATCTCTATTCCCTTGGTCTAGCGTTCACAAAATCTGTCTTCTGGAATAAGGGACAGTCAGCTGTGAGCTGAAATGCTGAGCTTAACCTTCTCTGCTAATATAATAGCTAGGTAGCTTGCTGGCTGCTTTTCCACAGCTTTGCAGTTTCTGATGGCATTGAAACTTCAGGAGCAGCAACATGTAGCATGGCAGCGAATTCTGTTAGTCTGCTGATACCCAAACTCAGCTGTGGAAAAGGGAGGTGATGACTCTTTATTATCTTCAGCTATCAAGTCAGTTTTCCCAGGAACCATTGATGTCCTAGCATGATCATGTCTGACAGAGTAAAAAAGAAAGTCTTGGCCTCCTTTTAACATCTGAGCAAAATGCTTCTAATTTAATGCAGAACTAACCTTTTGTCCACAGCAAGAGGTTGAATTTAATTTAGTCATAATTTATATGAGTCATACCACTGCAAAATCCTACAGCCATCTGCCATCAGTCAATAAATCCTTTTTTTAATTTCCATTAATACTTATTAGAAAGACTGAGGAAATCCACCCATCTGTTTGACAGAAAAGTGATGTCCACATGGAGAGACTCTGATCACTCTCTGCTTTAGGGGTGCTGGTGGTGGGGATGATAGTCTAGAACAGTTGCAGTAATCTCTGGAGGTGCTCAGTGCATGTTGCTGAGGGAATTTTGCATATTAATTCATGGGGTAATTGAGGAACACAATATTATGACAGTCCAGCCATTCAGGGCTAATACAAGAGTGCAAGCTCTCTTGCTTCTAACATGATTGATTCTACCATAGAAGAATGTCTGCTCTCAACACCTGAAGTTCACCCAAGATCATGGCTTCCAGCACTGTGAAAATAAAAAGGGTTGATCTTGGCCAGCAAATGTATAAGATAGCTTTGGAAGCAGAAACTTCAGTGCCCATGCCATGACTGTCACCATCTGCACTACTAAGGAGCATGGCTTCAGGAGGTGAACCCACTTTTCTGAAGTGCCCTTCAGTGTCAGCCTTCTCACATAGAAGTCTTTTCTGAAAACAAATATTCCTTTCCAGTTCCTTTTCTTCAAGGTCTTGGTGCTCTCTGACACCTGTTCTGTGTCTGAAACTACATCTGGGAAGGTGCCTGAGGGATGGTTTCTGAAGCCTGGGCACCCATTCAGGCCCAGGAAGGCTGTCCTTGCCTTCAAGGTCAGATCAGCTTTACCATCAGGAGTAGAGATCCTGAGAATAGGCTGCCATTCACTTCCCCAGTGCACACTAATTTACTTTGCCTTAATAGCATTAATTCTCAGGTTAAGTGTCCTCTTCTCCATGAGATCATTTTCTTGTTACTTTAAAGCAGGTTAGATGTGAGGGGCACCTCTGTCTCTGGTGATATCATAGCTAAATGAGTTCAAAGCAGTCTTCAAGAGAATTTTTAACAAGTATTGCAGACTTTGTACATTAAAGCTGAGAAATTAAATGAAAAACTGAATCTCTGCCTAGGCAAGTAACTACTTTGACAGAAGTGACTTCTTTAAATCCCTCTCCTCAAGCTTTCCAGAAGCTGACCCATCATGTCCCCATCTCTTTGGAGTCACTGCAAGCACTGTGCTTGGCCTAGGTAATAGATTCATATTCAGTAACAGATTTCCACCTTCAGTGGAAAGTATGGCTCCTGATAGTACTGAATTGTTTCCTCAGAAGGACTTGTGACTCTGTGAAGCTGGCTGTGTATCAAGCATTAGATCTCAAGGGCAGTCCCAAAATTTGTGACCATTTGTCTTTGGGGATTTTTGAAGAAGAACAGATTGCATTGAAGCCTCTTACAAATCAGGCTGGAACTGCCTGGAAGGCTTCTAACACATTGCCCCTGACCTACAAATGTAACTAGAACATCCCTTTCTTGGACCTGTGTCTCACAGCTTCTTGCTGTTTCTGTTGACTCTCACACAGCAGTGTACCCTGGCTGAATTAGGTGTGGTTGCAGACTCTAACCAAGATCAAGGTTTTATAATCTCTAAACAAACCACTGTTGAACCATTTCTTCCTTAAAGCTTGCTTTAATTTCTTGGTTAAATTTTGGCAAAGTTCAATTTGAGTGCTCCCCACTTTGAGAGAGGTCAGTTTCCTAAGTTAGTGATAATTAGTTCCTAGTGCTAATTAGTAGAGGTTTCTTTGTGAAGTGTGTGAAAGATGGTATCTAGAAACACAGACTCAATATGAAACCAAACAGAAAGGAAGCTGCTTTTTAAATCTGCAGGTCTATGTAAGGTCCTTTTCTGCTGGAGGTGAGGTGCTGAGCAAAACACTTAACAGCAAAGCTTCAGTTGGAAGAAAAGAAAGCTGTGATTTTCATTGCAGCTGGTGAAAAGCTGAAGAGTCTTTATTGGAATCATATTCATTTACTGTCTGTCTGCACCAAAGCCCAGGTGAGGAACAAAGGTGCAAGGCTGTACATGAAGACAGCAACATCTTTGAAACAACTCCTAGGTCAGGAGGCCTCTTGCAGCTGTGTAGAGAAATTTCTGAGCAGAACATTTATTTCTTTATAGTGAAGCTCAAATGAAATCATTGATCTGCTCTCTCTAGCTGGCCTTTTCTGTGACTGTCTGGAAAGGAAACTGATCCAAATTCTGTGTAGGGCTGACTAGTCAAAATACAGTTGTGTATAATCCCACAACTTTGCAAGATACACACTGCATCTCTGAGAGAAAGCCAAAAAGAGCTTATGTAGGCCTAGCTTTTCTCTTGTTTTGATTTACACAACTCTAACTTCAGGGATTAATAGGAACAAAAATTCAGATGCAGAGGTGTGTGATGCCAAAGTAATGTTAAAAAAATACAAAGTTTTTAATACAAAACCTCCACAGGAGATGCTGCCAATGTATGATTGTCACAGTACTTTACTTTTGCCTCATCCATCATGTGAAAATACTGCAAGACCTGTGATAAGATTTGTCATTACCAAGTGCTAGGAGCCATGTTTACAATATTTAAGCTCTTCATGCATAGCTAAGGGAGCTGTTGGTATCTATCTTCATAGTACAATGCTGTCTTTTTCTACAGTAGCTTTCTTTCTACAGCAGTGAATTACTGAAGCATATACACATTTAAAATATAGTAGGTGACATGGCAACATTAAAATAAATGGGGCTGCACACATGTCTCTGCAGGGTTCCTAGTTTCTCTAAAATCCTTTTGACATCATCTTCCCAACCATAACTCAGCAGCTTTCAAAATTTGCTTAAACCTCAAAATACAATCTCAAGCCTACACTAAATGCAGTGAAGAAACATTTGACTAGGAAGAGGTACCTGAAATTGTTAAGACTTGCCAGCCTGAGCAGATGCTTGTGCTGGTGCCAGACCTGTATTGGGTAGGTTACATTCTGGTGTGGATTCAGAGGCAAATCACATGCTCCTTCACTTGAGTTTCATTTGATAACTCTTGGCTTCCACCTTCTGTTGCCAAAGCAGCACATTCCCTTGTGTCTCTGGGGGGAAGGCTGGAGAGCACAGAGAACAAAAAGAGAATAGGATGCTGAACCTGGGAAGCACTATCTACACCCAAAATGAAGTTTTGTCAGGTACACTTACTGACCTTGGCCTAGTGTAGCTCAGGTTTCTCTGAATTGCTTTAGCTTGTACTGTAACTGTTGTTTAAAGATGAATAGCACTGTAGAATGTCATTTGTTGCTTTCTTTCCTTCTGGTTTAGAATAAAGGAAAGAAACACACATCCTACACAAATCACTTTCCATTGACCTGACAGTGCAAAGGGGCTCAGGACTTGCCTCTTCTTGCCTTGCTTTGAGCTGATTTTACCAGTTTCAAAACCTGCCCAGTGGCCAAGTGACTATTGCCCACCCTGTATACACTAAGCTCTCTCAAAACCACGTGTGGAGATTTTATTTTAACAGATAGGAGCTTTTTCTGTCATCTGAGGTTGAGGTAAGAGTTCTCCATTTTCCTGCTTAACTTTGTTGCCAACAAGAGCTGGTTTTGCTAGGGAAACTCATAAAACTAAGCTAAGCAGATGCTGAGGCTGGGAGGAAGAAACTGTCACCATACTGGGATATTCTCCCTGATGATGATCTCAGGATGCTCTTGAACATAGGGCTTTGGAGTAGTGTGGTGTCTTGTTGAGAATTTTCTGTATTGAAGTAAATTGAGCTAATAGACTGCTTAAAATATGAAGTGGAGTAACAAATAATATTTGGTTCCATATATGTACACACATAAAATTAATTTTCTTCTTCCTAAAGCAGAAGACTGTATTGAACAACTTCTGTCACTAGCACCAAAAGCAACAGTGCTAAAGCTGAAACAAAGGAGATATGTGATGGAGGGCAAGAAACAGAGCTGGAGGAACAGAAGTGTCCTTTTTAACTGCAGTCCTGCTTTAATTAGGCTTAACCCAGGCTTGAGACTTCATCTTCAGAAACCTCTAAATACTTAACATTTCTGGGAAGTCCTTGGGGAAAAAGAAGATTGTGTCTTAATATATCTCATGTTTCATCTCTTTCAGTAAGTTGTCTTTTCTTTCCCTAAATGAGAGCCCTCTGGCACATGCTTCTCAAGAAGCAAAAGCAGAACTTAGGTTTATGGCTAAGCTTACCTCCCATAAGTATTTCTCTACTGGAGTTGGAATACTTTTTAATCTAGGTTTTTCCCTTTTTTTTCCCCTTCTAAATAAGCCTATAGTATTGCATAGCCTTTATAGTACCACTCTAGTTCCTGATTGTCTAAGCTGTGTGGGAGGAAGACTTAACAGAAGTGGCTTGGTTAATTCCACTAGAGGGGAAGTAATGCTTGATGTTTAATGCTGCATTAAACTCCTGTCTCAACCTTCATTTTCAGCAATGCCTTCCTTTAGAGCACACTGCTTTTCTCTTTTTCACTCTTAGTCTTTCTTTTAATAAGGTAAGAAAGACAAGGAAGTCTGCATTATCATCTCATTGATAAATTATATTCATGTTTACTTATGAGATTGAAAGGTTTTTAAATGCATGGGGCAAGAAAATCTGAAAGCTTGAGCTGGATACAAGAAAAAATATCAGGGAGTAGGTAATTTCTTCAGCACATATGGGGAAGAGAAGAATAACAAATGATATCATCTGCTATGTTTGGAATATTGAATACATTTGTTAAATGTGCTGATTTTCATCCTTTTTTTTATATGGTAGAATACCCTGAGTTAAGCATCTGAGACATCAAGAAACTGAGAGGTGAATCACTGGTTGAAATCAGTGTGGCTGTAGCAGTTGTTTGCAAGCAGGGTCTATCCTGTGGAAGAGTTGTTGATATTTGCTGGTTGTGTGCTAACTCTGCTTCTGGTGTTTGTGATGCCAAGGTGCAGTCCAGCCAACCCACAGAGTCAGTGTTTGCTCATCTGTGGAAACTGGTGTTCTGATCATTACTGTAAACCTGCCATAGCCTTCAAATGTCATCCTGAAGGTGAAATTCTATCTGACCTATTTTCTTCTGTCAAGGAATCTGTGATATGTTAACCACTCTGCATTGACAAGTAGAAGTGAACCATCCCATCCCTCCACTACCTGAAATACTGATTCTGGAGCTTTTTCTCATTTTCTAGTTACTTTTTTTGATTAACCTTTCACACTGCATGTGAAATTTGTTCAAAGTAGTCCAGGGAAAAAAAGCAACAAGTATTAGCCTATTTTCTTAGTGAAACTTTGCTTCAGGTTTTAATGGTGCTTAGCCTAAGCAGTATGTCTGTAAGAAAATCTGAGTAATTTGATGACATGTTGGATTTGTGAGCCTTTCTCTGGCTAGTAGAGTGTTTATGTATGTGGGAGGCATTTTAATACATTATTGCATTTGAATAGGCAGTGTCACACTGCAAGGCCTTGGCACTTCACACAGAAAACTGAAAAACTGAGTTCTTCAAGGCTCAAGTTTCTGACTTTGGTAGTAGTTCTGGATGGAGATTTAGAAAGCATCTATTACTAGAGAATTATTTGCAGGATGGTTATTCTGATGTCATTGGGAAGTCCAGATGCTGCATCCACAGGATGGATTGGATAGCTCTCAGATCTAAGAGTAGCTCCTGTGGTGGTGATGGGGAAAGGTTAAAATGCCAGTGTCAGCCATGAAAAGGAACTGAGGACAGAAATCAACTGGTCTGTCTGTGCTGCAGTTTTAAAAAGATGTATTCTTCTGTTCCTTCTCTAGATATACTAGTATTTTTCCAACAACTATGTGATAAACCCCCCTGATATTTGAATTTGGATTTATGGAGTGGCTCCCGAACTGTAACCTTCACTGACTCTTTACTCTTTCTACAGGTGTTGGAAATAATCTGTACATTCATTTGCCAAGCTGTAATAAATGATGAGCTAGTTTTGATACAGATCTTTCTCTTGCAAATTAAGGCTTAAATTGCCAAATAAACTTTCTTTTTTTCTGTAGTGTGGGCAAATATCATCTGTGCAGTGCTGCCTAGGAGGACAATAGCACTCAGAATCTAGCTTTCAGCTGTTTCCTAGGTAACAGAGATACAGCTGCAGAACTCTCGTGCTGAAGGGAAGGAAACAGCCCAGGGTTTCCACTTTTCCCTTGTTTTTGACTTTAAAATAAATAAATCCTAGGACTACCATTACTTCAGAAACCAGAAGAGATGAGATTGGACAATTGCACTTCCATCCCAGTGTGCGTGGTTGTCACTTTAAGGTTTCTGTATGACTTCTGGGTTTGAAAGGAACTGTTTATTTGTGTAGGAAGCCTAGTTCAGAAATGGAAAGAAAAAGAAGTATTACAAAACTGAATTAAGTTGGTAGATGATGCTCATTGTGTAGATCTTTACAGAAGTAGTATAGGTGTAGACTATTCCTAGTAGTTTTTCTTAATTATGTGAAGCATAAATCACTTTTTCTCACTATAAAGGCTGTCATACCTAATCCCCATTTACAGTTTGTGTCACTGAGACAACTATTTCACAAGTAATACATCCCAAATTAGAACATTTTCTCTGTGCTGCTACTCCAGCCTTGGGGAGGTGTCTGATAAGCAGACTCTCATTCTTGTAATTTAAACATCTGCTTCTCATTTCCTTGAATATTACAGTGAGAGGCAATCATGCCAGTGAGATGAGGGTGATTTGTTAATGAAACTGCCCTGTGTTGGCTGGCAGTGTCTCTGCTGCCTTGGGATTCCCTTGTCTGTCAGTCGTGTGCATGGATCATGTACATTCTTACAGTCAAGTCCTTGGAGGCTTTGCTGTGTAGACTGCTTTGAATTATGTGCAAAATCAAAATGTTTTTAGGTAGTGCATAAACCTTGTTAGCCACAACTGTCATTAGCTTAGATGATGAACTGAAGAGTCATCTGTCACTGGCCTAAAACCTGTTGTTAGAATGCTAGTAAGAATAATAGTAAGATTGAGAAGGTGGTTGCTGGATCAAAATACAGTGATTCTGTTACAGCAGGTTAGTTTGCCAAACTTAATGAAAACTAAAGAGGTAATGAGGGGAAAAAGGGATGTAGACTTTAGGGTAGAATTGCTCTAGAGTATTAGAGTCTGAAGTTGTCTGCGCTTACTGAGTGTAGGTCAGTAGCAGCAATATTTTTCTCCTCATGTGTTAGGTTTAGTGTTTTGTTTTTAATTTGCAGTTAAAAACCCCAAACCAAAAGAACCAAACCCACCATTTCTCAGTGCTTTCTTAAACCACTAGTGTTTGCAAGTGAAAGCTACTTTTACTTATGTGTTTACTTTTATTTCTAGTAGCTGAGCATGCCACCTAGTTTTTGTCACAAAGTCTGATAATCCAGGGGAACAGAACAGGTAACTAACCATTCACCTGGTGCAGCATGTACCCTGTGTCTACCCAAATCCCTGAATCTCTAGGCTCCTCCTAAGACATCTCAAGTGGATACATTTTACACTGTCAGAAGGAAAAGCAGTGCAGGATATTTTTTTGCATTATGCAGTATCAAAAAAATCCCCTAACTGTAGGGCACCAGCAACCAAAGAAAGCATTTATTTGTGATGTGGTGTTGTGTGGTGGTTTTTTGGTTTTGGTGTTTATTTTTAATTTTATTTGAGACAGGGCATTGGTTTTTGAACTGTGTTCACCTTATTTGTAGCTGGTTTTCAACAGCCAGCCATTGTGATTAATGTCTCACCTTCTACATAATGAAGTAGCATCATCTTTCCTTAATTCTCTTTTCAGTAATAGCAGGAGACATTAATATTTTCTGTTCTTAATGAGTATAATATATTGGTAAGACTGAGCTACTTTTCAGGTTGAAAATGTTTCCAAAGGACATCACAAGAACAAAACCAAACCAAAACCCCACAGGTTTTCAGGACCATTTTGTTCCATTCCATTTCTTCTAACTCAGACAATGTAGTGGACTCATCAAACCCAGGATTTAACAGTTGTTAGTAAGAAATAGACTCAATAAAATAAATTATTAAGGAATATCTCTTTTCAATTTTAGAATTGCAGAGTGAGAACTGTTTCATCAAAAATAATTTATGGAGGATAAAATGAGGACATGGTAACTAGGTCTGAGCAGTATAGTGTGTAAGAAATAGCATTTCTCTTTCCCCTCCTGCCAGGAGTGTAGGTAAAATAGTGCAAGACTTCAGTTGCACCAGGGTAAAACCAAACTGCCTCTCTCTGAGAATTCCACAGCCAGAAAAGTTACCTAGAGGAGACCAAGATGACACTTGTTTTCCTGGCTCACTCTTCTGGAGTTGGCCCAAATGAATTACAGTCTGGTAATGTTAAGTGTCCTCTTCCCTCCCCACCACCTGCAGCCTGCACCATTCCGATGGAAATGCTTGCTGACTGCAGCTCCAGAGCAGCTAAGGAGTAAAGATGTTTCCTGACTGGGTGCTTTTGCATTAGAGCCCCTGAAAAGCAGTCACACAGGACTCAGCACTTCTCTATCTCCATGCCTCTGGCAGAGAAGGACAAGTATTCAAATCCTGTGTGTAGCTTAGGTTGTCAGTGAAACACAACTCGATTTGCTTTGTTTCTGTTTCTTCAGTTGCAGTTTTCAGATAGCTAGGTAGGAGTCAGTAGCTTGGGTGTGTGCTTCTGATTCCTAAACACATTTTGTCTACTTCCAGGATTTAACTTCTACCATAGGAGCCCTCTTCCTCTAGAGCTCAGGCTCATTAGGGTAGTGAGAAGCACTTAGGAGCTGCTTCTCTCTCTACTTCATGAAATGGTGATGGAGATGTGCTACAGTCACCATAATAACACATCAAATAATGCACCATTAAATACATCACAATAACCAAGTCCAGCCTCATCCATGGACATTAGATGTTTCTTAAATGAGTTCCATTTGCAAAATAAACCAACTGCCCAAACAGTTTCTGTTAGGTAAATAATTGTTCCTCATTAGTACTTGTATCTTCCTCCCAGCCTCTGAAAAGGATGGAGCATAACTTTCTTTACTAATTGCTGTATTGCTCTGGCCTTGAGTTCAGCACTTGAAGTTAACTCACGTGGTAGCTGACTGGAAATACAAATACAGTTGCAACAAGCACCTGGTATTTTGGTGGCCACATTTACATATCTCATAAAAAAAAGCCCTTTTGAAATACTGAGGTTATCTTAATACAAGCAAACCCTTCAAAACTCTTCCTCTGTTCATTTTAAAGTACAAAGCAACCCAGGTAAGAAAGCCCCAGATACAGGCTGCAGTGTGCTCTGGTTTAGAGTAAGCAGTGACTGTAGTTGCTATATGGAGGGCACTTTCTGTAGCCATTTCTGCTTTAGAGAAGACTTGATAATACAAAGAATAAACTAGATCTTGTCAAAGGTAGCTTTTCTGTTCCTCTGGCAATCTCACTTTCTCTTGTTCAAATAAGTTTGGTATGTCCAGTAAATGAAAATGGAGAGCTAGCTTATGAGCATTCAAGGGTAATTTCTACTTTCATGATAATACTCCACTTCAGAAATACAGTCTTTATAAGGTATCATTTCCTAGCATGCTTTCAGGTTTTGCTGCATATATTACATTGCAGTCTTCATTTTATGGAATTCATTTTATGAAAAGTGTGTATGAAATCCTTTACTAAAGATAACATTCAGAAAGAAAAGCTTCAGATGCACCTTTCCAGAATCTTCTAAATGAATGAAGGGCAGGCTTGGAAACTGTTGGAACTTCCCTTAGTGTTCATGCACAGAAAATTTTGTCTGCAGAAAGTATCTGGAAGTGCAATGATTTTTTTTTGGCCTTAGTCTGGAGACCAAAGAAGTGAGTAAAGCACAGATTCCTTATCAGATCAACCAGCCCTGCTGGTACAAGAAATGATTACCTTCTGCTTTCCAATTGTTTTTTAAAAAAATTACCTTTAGACTTTAATAAGAAATGAAATTTCAACTAATCCTGTGTATTTGCTTTTCAGGAGATAAATGCAAACCTGCTAAATACACTGCAATGAAAAATACCTTACTGGATCTACAGAATGGGAGATACATCACACAGCCAAAAGATTTTGATGAGAGAATGGCTTTAAAGAAAGATCTTGTAGATCAAATGTTTCATTATTTTGACTCAGACAACAATGGACTTGTGGACACCAATGAGTTATTGCAGGTAAGATTTGGCTTGTTCCCCTTAGACAGTAGCTTTTCAGATGTCTTTGTCAGGATTCACACATCTGGATTATCATGTCCTGGGATTCCTTCCCTTTAGAAAACACAGGTGAGTCTCTAGGGTGGAAAACTGCAGGCAAGAATTGTGGCAAACCTGAGTTATTTGGAAATTCTGTAGTGATTTTCTGAAGTTTGAATGCCATGCCTTGGGATATCCCTTAGGGGGTTAGAACACTGCAGGTTGCTTTGACCATGAACAGTTTTAGTGTTCACAGCATGCTAGTGCAAAGTCCAATTGTATAGATGTGGTTTAAAAGCTACAAACCAATTAAAATGATATTTTCCTGTAGTATCTGTAATCCTAAATGAGTGTTGTTGCTTTATACAAGCTAGGGCTGAAGAAGGAGAGGAGGAGTCTTGGAGGGAGTTCCTAGGGGTCTCTAAATGGCAAAGCTTTAATAACTGCAGGTCTGAAGCAATAACTGTGGCTGCTGTAGGCACCACAGCACTAGCTTTAATCTGGTGGAAGGGAGAACTCTAAATACACTTTGATTTACTAGCTGATGTGGAGGTCAATGTTTGAGAAACCTAATACTGGTACTAGTGAGTCTGGTACTGGGCAGCCACTTAAGAACTCAGTAAAAGTAAGATGTTAGATGCCACTGGTGATTGTTATCTTATGTTTAAGTGATGTTGTAGTGTTAAGAAATAAGCTATGAGGCTGGAGTTAGCATTTCCAGACATTCCAGGGCCAGGGGCTGCATGCAAATATGTGTATCACTTCAAATAATAATAAATTACTCATTTCCAGGAAAAAAAAAAATTAAAATATTATTTTTCTGTACTTTCTAAGATTGGGATTTCCTGCTGGTGTTTTAGCCTCCTTCACAACTTCAGCTTTCAAGGAAATTTGGTCTATATTTTACTAATAACACTGATATGAGTAATACATAACATGCATTAGAGTTGCAGATAATAGGTATGCAAATTATGTTTATATATATATATCTCTAACAGTTGAAACAATGTGATAGTGATTAGTGTTGGTTGGCAATCTAAATAAACTGAATTTTAAATCCTGCTTCATTTTATGACTTGAAAATAGCTTGACTCCCTCATGTAACCACTGGCAAATAGTTGAACATTTTCCCCACTACAAATCCAGTATCTAGTTACCAGTGAATTGTGCTCCTTACATTAGAGAAGCAGACCAGAGTACTGCTGCTGAAAGTCAGTATCAGAAATAGAAAGAAACAATTCTCTCTTCAGTTGCTACATGTGTGCCTTTCCTCTTTCCTTTGTTTCTGTGCCACACACAGAGTAAAAAAGAATAGAATAAATAAAAGTAAAGCAGAGAGCCATGCTGGAGTAGGACTGGCATTGGAGAAGTCTCTCATGGGGGGGACCCCATGTTGGAACAGGGCAGGAATGTGGGGAGTCCTCCCCTGGAGGAGGAAGGAGTGGCAGAGACAGTGTGTGATGAACTGACCACAACCCTTGTTCCCCATCCCCTTGAACCACTGCAGAGGAGAAGGTAGAAGGATTTGGGAGTGAGACTGAGCCTTAGGAAGAAGAGGGGGGGTGAGGGGGAAGGTATTTTTTAAGGTTTGCTTTTATTTCTCATTAACCTAAACTGTTTGGCAATAAATTAAATGAATTTCCCCAATCAAGTCAGTTTTGCCTGTGACAATAACTGATGAGTGATCTCTCCCTGGCCTTATCTTGACCTGGGAGCCTTTTGTTCTGGTTTCTCTCCCCTGCCCAGCTGAGGAGGGGAGGGATAGAGTGGCTTTGGTGGGCACCTGGTGTCCACCCAGGGTCAAGCCACCACAGGGAGATCCTCCTGTACTCTTGCACTGTTCCCTGTGCACAGTGTTCCCAGGACTAGGGGAACTTTTCTCAGCTGTGCTCACAACACAGCTAAAATATTGAAATCTGCAGATCTGCCTTCCATAACAGAGCCTGTCTGCATTTGAAATTTAATCCTTTTAAGGGAATAGGAAAAATAACATATCTGTTAGAGAAAACAACAAGGGCTCTTGAAGTTAATTTATGTTCACCTGAATACTGAACTTCAGTTTTTAGTACATCTTAAATTATACATCTCTTCAATCTGGTTGTGCAATAAGTGCAATCAGGCTCTTGGATTGCATTTTATTATCTCATAGGTGTCCATATAGTCATCCTATCTGAAGTAAAAATGAAATTAATCAATTGGAGATTGGAAATGGTGACAGCAGCATCAATTTTTATGGATGAATTTTGGATCAGAAATCATAGACTTCTTGCATTGGCATCTGGATGCAAGAGAAGCAAATATTCCTCTCCAGAAAAAGCAAAAAGAATGGTTTTTATTAAAAAACCTCTTTCAAACAGTGAGGAAGCTTTTAAAAGTGTTTCAAGTATTATAGCAATTAAAATTTGAATGTAGTTTAATTGCAAGCTGTTATTTTTAATTTTATTTGAAGAAACCAGGCATCTTGGTGTATACTTTTTTTTCATGGCTTTGTAGTCTAATACAGGATTACAGTTAAAAAATAATTACAACTCTGTTAGTGTAAATATCAGCCAAGGAAGTTGGCAGTGAAGATAGCAAAGTGATGAGATTCTGTAGCAGCTCCATGCAAGCTAAGTGAATATTTATTTGCCTACATACATTATTCTCTGACTTCTCTGCTGCCTTCACTGCTCAGCCTAACTCATTTCATGTTGTAGTTTCCAAATCCTATGGTGGCAATCCTGTATGTGGCTTCATTTTGAAAGGACATACTGATGAAGTATGTTTTGAGAGGCAGATGCTGATCAGGATCTACCCTTCCAAAAGGATGGGCTATCAAATAGGCAGAATTTTCATCCTCTTCATCATCTCTGGTCTCACATAGCTGCAAGATTTCTAGTAGGGTGGAGTGGTTCCTTGAAGGTTTAAGTTTGGTTTGGTTCGGTTTTAAAGCCCTTTGTAATTCCAGTGACTTAAATGAATCCAAAATGAAGGAAGATAATTGGTTCTTCTGGTTAGCTATAACTATTCAGTTTTATCAGACTTGCCTGTTTATCTGTTTTCTTTTGGCTTATGCAAAACCAAACTGGAATTTAATACTGGAATTTATTAGCTGGAATAAAGTTATAAATGGAATGTCAGTATTTCTCTCACTGTAGACTGCTTGGTTACACTGTATTGCTGTTCAGAAGAGGGAAAAAAAAACATCAGAAGTGTTACAGGAGAGAGGGGAATAAAATGTCTTTTTTTCCAGTGATGAATGCAGTTATTCCTATATGCTGGAATTGCCATTTTATACAGAGTAAGCCTTTTCTGCTTACCATCAGTGAGAGATACAGAAGCTTTAAAATGTTGCTCAACAGTGAAATTCAAGTTCCTTCTGCCTGTGAAAGTGAAGTAATTTATACTTGATCAGACTCAGTGCTGTTTTCCTTCTATTTATTTCTTACACTTGTGAGCTAAGGAAGCAGAATTTCATAGAGCAGGGAAGTGTGACATGGTCTGAAAGTAAGTTGAGTGCATAATAGTAATGAATATATAATAGTAATGAATATATAATAGTAATGAATCTTCCTTTCCTGCTTTTTAACAGTCTGTTTTCTGAAGCCAAAGATAGGGCTTAGCATCCTTATTCATGAAGTAATATCTCTAATTTCAAATACCTGGGTGTATTGCTGAGATTTCCCAGGACAAGTGAAAATACATTAGATAAAAACTGATCCTTACTTCTTCATTTCATGTTGATGTTTTCTCAGAGCCATTTAGTTCCAGTTGGTAAGAGCAAATACAGTTAAGAAACAGCCAAGTGAAAGGCTCCCTCTCAGGAAGTTGTACCAAGTTCCTCATGGTTTCAAGGAATGAGTGGAAGTTGTGGAGGTTGCTGTAAGATTCAAGAGGTCATTTTCACAGAACAGCTTCATATGCTTCAGTTGCAGGTGACATCAGAAATCCCAAAGTGCAATGAAGCTCTCAAGAGTGCTACCCAGCCACATGTGTCTGTAGACAAGTGCACAGCACTGGAGGGTGGGTGTGCAGATGTGCCTCCACATAAAGCATCAGTTCATAAGTTCTCATGGAAAATGTACTTCAGGAAACCAATTTGAAGTAGGAAATGAAGTAGTGTTGTCCTTCTGGCTGTGTGTAGGTGTGTGTAGTTACCTGTGAGTCTCAGGAGTATGCAGACTCTGTAGAGGAGCACAGCTGTAATTGGTTACTCTATATGATCATCAAAACCCCAAATGGAATCTGAAGGAATTAGAGAGAAAATAGATTGAATGCAGCATTGATTGCTGTAAAATGCATAGTCAGATAACATTTTACTCAATTTCTTCCTGTTGTTTATTCTTTAAGTTCTTTTTTCTCAGATTTGCTTCAGTCACTGCCAGTTGTTTTATTTGCTAAGAAGCTGTTGCTTGTTTGTGAATTGAGAAGAGATGTGAGTCCTTTTTTATGCAATAACTTGGCCTGAACTGTGGCTCCTTCTTGTTACATGCTGGTACCTGTAAGAAGAATATTGATTTCACTGGGTTAGGAAAGCTAAAACAAGGGACAATTTACCAACCTTTATTATTAATTTGTTTTCCAAATGATCAGTTCTTTTAGCTTCCACAAAGTTATAATGCTGTGGAAGATGGTGGAACAAGGTAATTGAACTCCCTTGTGCAGTCAGAATTCATTTGGAGGACAATTCCCACAGTGTTTGGTGTTTGATGTACTCTGGATCAAGCACTGAGTGATACTGCTGTGTTGAGACACTTGCTTTTAGGGAAGCAAATGGGGAGTGAACCACTGTATTCATGGTAAAGGAAGTTTGTGTTGGTATTAGCATTTCTGTAGCACTTTCCCTGAGGAAGGAGATAGAGACCATCAATCACAGGCCAGCAGAAAAGCTTTGGAAGATGATTTTGGTAACATGGACTAATGAGGAAAATGTTGTTTTGTTATCTGGGATCTAGTTTCATAAACATCTGCAGACATTCCACTGTGCTGTCAGAAGACAAATTGAAACAATGAAACAATCTCTTCTGACATGCAGTTTGTTACTTTTAACCTCATTAACTTTCCTAGTCTCTGAAAATTTGGAGTAATACTGACTAAATTCCTGAGAGGTTTTGAATTGAGTCTGCTGGTTTGTGGGAGATAAGTATTTACATCATATATCTTTAAAAATTGCAGTATTTTCCAAATAATGCAAATCTCTGCTCCATGTTTCAAAGAACACTCCATTCTCAAGGATAAGGCTGATAGCTTCCAAAAGCCATACATAATTTGAGAATTGAGGTAAGTTTCTGAGGTTTCAGGATTTATGGGGTTTCCCAATGAGCCCTAAACAGTGGCTTTTTAAAGAAAACTGCTCAATTATAAATGAAAAGCCTTGTAAGGCAGACTGCAAGGCAGAAGATTGAAGCTGAGGATGCTGCTGTGCAATTCAGATGTGAGACTGTAGTGGCAGGTGCTGGCAGGCTGCAACACAGGGTTTATTGCATCACTTCAGGTGTTAAGTTCAATCCTTGCTTGTACAATTGAAGCTAGTGGGAACAAGTGGTTTAAACTAATACAGGCAACCTTTTATGAAAAGCAAGCAAAGGAACAATGTTTCTCCCCCTAAATGTTCCTTTTTTTGGCAGCCAGCTGTCATTTCAAGCACCTTTTATGGCCTTGAAATCTCAGAGATTTCTTCCAGAGTGGTTTTCAATCCACACTGTTATGTCTTTAGTACTGGTTGTGTAACTGCAGTGGGCTTAGAGCTATTGCTTTTGCCCAGGCTACAATTTTGGCCTTTGTTTACCAGCTGTAAGATCTACATGATTTCATTTTTTCATCATTCAGATTAATGGGAACCTAATAAAGAGGCTTTTGAAGTATGAAAGTAGCTAGCAGTAATCCATAGGTAATGAAGTATGTATCTTTAATTAACAATAGCTGCAGCTGGGTTTGTGGTGATTTCTCTTATCTTTGTGAATGGTTTTCATACTTTCCAATACACTAACAAGGTTATTATCTTTTATAATGCTTTTATGTTAATATATAGAAGATTGCTTCTGGTAAGAGAAAATGTTTGTGTCCTTTCTCTTTGCTCTAATGCTCCTTTTATTCTCTATTATTTGTTTAGAATTTTCCTGTTTCCATGAATATCTGAATGCATTCCTTTCTGTTCCTGCTGTGTCCTTTGCAAAGCAACTGAAACACAAAAGCCTCTGCATCCAGTTTTCCAGAGTCTATTGTGTAGTTATACAAATGTAATAGTTTTGCACTTTTGGGCAATGAGCAGAGGGTGGGAAGAGCAAGGTTTTTACAAAGGAGTTAACTATGGTTGTATTGATATTTCCTGTGCATGGTACAGAACTTTAACAAGTAGTTGCATTAGGCTTGCTTTGTTTAGCTACAGGGGGGTGTTTTTAATGCATGCACCATGTAAAACCAGAATCTGAATATGATTTGAACATTACTTGATTATTATTGAATACCTGAATATTATTCAACATCTTAATCCATTGGATGGAGTTGAGGAAGATGTATGCAGCACATACAGTCCTTACACTGCCATGGTGCTCAAATTAAAGAAGATTTCTCTGGGAGAGTTTCATTTGAGATAAAGTCTAATAGCTATTAATTATGATTTATTTACAAGTGTATGTGCCTCCCTTGGGAAGCAGGAGCCTTTTCAGGTCAGCTACTTTTGTAACTGGCATTTGGGAAGATTAAAGGCTTGTCAAAAGCCTGTAAGAAGTTGATACAATTAGTAGAGTAATAGGAATTTAATTTAGTTATTTTTGAAAATGTCTGAGTTTGTTGTTTTGTGGTTAAGAATTACACTGAGAGGAAAAAGCCATTATTTCATGTGTGCTTGGGAAATGGTGATCTCAAGTGTCTTGGAATGATTCTTAATCACCATTATTATCCTTGTAAAATCAGCTTTAACTTTGCCAGTGTCTTTACAGTGCTTCTCTCTATCCCTGTTAGAGAGATTCTCCATCTATTCCCAAAACCTTTGCATAGTCTGGGTGAGTCTATCCTGAAGGTATTAACTTTTGAAACTGCAATAAATAATTACAAAGTAACTGGAAATCCCTGACTTTACACAGTTGCAGTTCATTGCCCCACAGCAACCTTAAAACGATCTATTAAATGATTATTAGAAACAATTAATTATACCAGAGGACTCTAAGTGCTCAAATGCAATTTCATGGTTCTAATTTTCTTGTCAGGTAATAAAACAGGATGAGCTTGGCAAGGAGGTGTCTGACTGCTCTCTCTTCCACTTGCTGAAATATGATGATTATAACAGTGACAAGCACCTAGCTCTGGAAGAATTCTACAGAGCTTTTGGTAAGTACAAAGACTAGCTCATTCTTCTGCCCATTTTCTTCCCTCTCTCTTCCTCTGTTCCCTAAAATGCTATTTTTTTTATTTGCAAATCTTGACACATCCTGGTGCTGTGCAATTTAACACTCCTGATACATTCTAGAACTTAGCAGCAGTCAGTAAGATCCATTGCTCTCCAGATTTCTGAGGGTTTAGGTAATGGAGAGAAGACGTTAGGGATATTTGTGTTATCAGGCCAAACCTAAAAAGGGGATAGTAATAACTAAGCCTATGAGTAGCTGTGACTCCAGGTGTTACTTAAAAACACTTGCAGAAGATCTGGAACACAGTTGGACAGGACCAAAAGCCACCTTCTCTCTGCTGTTGAACCATGTCCTCCCTTAAAGTGGTTTAGTTTTTAAGGATTAGGCAATTGAATTGTATTTAAATATGAATGCTCATCTGTGGGATTAATTATCAGTACTGCTTCATGAGCATTTGCAGGTAGAAACTTTCCAATGACATGCTTCATTAGAAATGTGGCTGTCATCTGAAGATGACTGGAGATTGCACTGCTTCACAAAGAGCTCCCCACAGGCAACAGCAGTTCTGGTTTTTCTCTGGTGGTAGAAAATAAACCACATTGTGGGTGAAGATTAATCATTGCCTGGTTTAAAGATCTTAACATGCCCAGCAACACATACCTGCATGTATACATATACATAGGCTTGCTTATGTCCTGGGGATTGCTTTTGGCAGTCTCACTTTATCTGACCAAATGAGCTCAAAAGGAACAGGACAGCCACATGGGAATAGCTGAATGCAGTGGGGCAGGAATTCCTTTCCTGCTTCAGCAGGGCAGATGCTGAGGCAGTAAGAAAGAAGCTGCTTGAGAGGGAGCTCTCTGCCTTGGGGGTTTGTGCCAAGTCCATGTTCACAGAATGTTCCAGGCAAATGAAAATGCTGCCTGGCTTCTGTAGTGTTAGACCTGCTGGCAAGGCTGATACAGTGTTCTGGGGATTGGCTCTTTTCACTTACACTGTGAGAGGATTTTTGGTGCTCTAGCAGCTGTGTACTAGGTGTTCCTACTAGATGCCATAACAGTGTAACTAGATCAGTGCAGAGAGGAGCCTGAAAAACGATTGCCATTAATATAAGAAGATAAACCAGGAAGCTTGGATCTACTCATGTTTTAGGAGGTTGGGACTGAAGGAATCAGCTAGTTCAGTCCTCTTCTGTTTTGGCCATGTCATGTAACATTCTGTCTAGTCTGAAGTGATGCAGCTGCATCTTAGTCTTTTGGTTTGGTTTGGTTTCTGGTTTTTTGTTTTCCTTTCCCAGCCAGCCCCCAGCTAAAGGATTTTCTATCAGCAAAAGGTGGTTTTTTTTAGATGTGGGGGGAAAAAATGGTACATTTACCTTTTTCTGGAAGGATAACTGAAAGCCTGAGATGATGGTGCCACAGAAGAGCTAGCAAGGGGCAATACAGGTTCTTGAAAGCTTTATGTTCTACAAACTGAAACTCAACTGATAGGCTGCCTTTATTTTTCAAGGGTTTTCTTTCTTTGTGTAATGTCTCCTGTGGTATCAAGATAATTCTTTCTTTGCTGCAAGTGATGTCTCTCTTTGTTCATCTTCTAGTGCTCTTTTCTAACATAAATAATCTTATGTATTTTCCTCCTTAAAGTACCATGTAAAATGAAATTTCAAAGCAGATACTTCAAGTGGCTTTCATGGTGGGTTGCAAAACCTCAAGGCATTACCCCAAGCAAGTAAATAACAATAAGTTATTCTGCTTGATCACTCAGCAGATGGAGAGGTATGTGCAGGCATTTCCCTTTGTGATTGCAGCAGAAAGAATTACACTCATTTAGACATGTATGAGTAGAATTGGCTGAATGCAATGGAAACAAACAACAAGTTTATTGTAAATAATAGAGCTAAATGCTCTGTGAAACAACTGACATCCTGCATAAACTTAAGAAAAGAAACCCAAGCAGACTCTTTCAGAATTGTTTTCTGCTGTTGGGGTAGAACTGTGTTTGATGATACCTTATGCTTAAGAAAGGAGCCACAGGGCCCACACACTGAGGACTTGAGTGTAAAATATTACTACTAGAAGTACAAGAAACTGACTGAAAGTATTAGCTAGCCTAAACAAAATATGACCTAGTTTTATAGTCCCTTCTTCCTTTAGTGATGCTTTATAGTTTCACTGGAACTTCTTGTGCTTTCAGGTGCCACTCAGGATGATTTAGCTGCTGTTCTGGATCATGTACATTGTTACTGTACCTGCTGTTGGTTTATGTATTTAAAAGTACCTTCAGGTCTGAAATGCCATTCAGGTGACAGAGACCAGATTCAGATTTCAGGCACACCTTGTTGCTGAGGTATTTGTCATGTGAGCTGTATAAACCTTCAGTCACAGCAACTAATACAGGAGTTGGTGTGGGCTGATATTACAGAGCTTGTCTTTGGGCTTAACTGTAAGGAGGAAATGTCAGGCCAGTGCCTAGTGTGATTGTCAAACTTGGTGATTTATTGTCTTGAGTCATGGGGAAAGGCAAGCAGCAAGAAGTCCCCATCAATACAAAGCTCATTCTGATCACACATACATAGCTGTTAGATTCTCTCAGTCCTAAAAATGATTCCAAACATCACTGCTTTCACTCCAGTAGCTTTACTTCTGTTGTAGTTTGTCAAGTGCAGTTGTTTCAGATGCATATTCAGAAATTCTTCTTTGAAATGGGTCTTTAATTACAAAGCAAAACAGTCCAGAATTTAACAACAAAAATCTAAATATAAAATCTCTACTGAGTTATTCATTGGAATGATGTAACTTCTCAGTGGTTTCTGGAAGCTGTCCTCAAGTCTGCAGAGCTTTATTCCAAAGCTACTTACTGAATTTATATTTCCAGTTCCTTCAGTTTGAGGTCTCAAATACTGGATTTAATGTGGAACCTGAGTCAGAGCTTTATAACTATGATGAGTCTTCAATAATAAAACAGGTTAACAAATAGTAGAGGAAAGATCTTCTGAGGCAGGAAGAGGTTTTATCCTCTCTCCTGCTACCTGTAATTCCTTTTCAGCAACTACTAGTGTATATTAGATTGTTCCAGAGGGTGTTATATTTCAGCACTAACCTCTGAAAATACCAGTTAACATCATAGTGAGTAGGAGCTATTGGACTTAGTGATAATCTTTTGCTGCTCAACCTAATCCATCTTTCAGATTTCTACCTGTGCTTGTATGTATTGTCAGTCTAGAAACTCTCAGCTGGGAAAGAATGCAGCCTCTTCTGTTGAGTGGGCAGAATTCTAGACTGATCATTTAAAACAAGGAGATATTTCAAGTAGTAGGTGTTGTTATTTCATGGGTTAAAGTAGTCTGCCTTCAATTTCTCACATGCCACTAAGTCAACTAGTTTTGATGCCAGGTGATTTTTTGTTCTGTTTCTAATTCTTCAACTGTTTTGATCTTTCTGAAGCAGTGTCCATGCAGGCTGGGACTATGACTCACACCCCAACAGCCACAAGCACACCTTTATCTAGTTATTGTAAGGAACATTTCAAGGCCCATTTAAAACAGTAATTTATAATCATAGTTTCATTAACAATTCTAAAGGAAGTACTCTTTCTTCATAACAGGGTAGGGAGAAAGAGAAAATACTATTAGAACATAAGGAGTTATGACTGTGCATTAGAGGAGACAACCACTAGCTAATCCACAAGCAAGACCATTAAGTGTCTCTCCTTCAGGGCAGAATTACTCTTCTGGAACTATAATGAATATTAATGGGCTCATAAAATATTATTTAGTAAGAAAGCCACACTAACCATTGCCTTGCTTGTTTCCTTTGTGCCCATGCCATTACCTCTTTGCCTGGATTCCATAGTTAAAATTCATGGCCAATTTCAATTTCCAGAGTAACTGGCTATAAACACAGTTAGCCAAAAATAAATACTCATTTAAGCATAATTTCTGTAATAATTTTCAATGCTCTCATTATATTAAATCTCAATACAAGTTACCTGTCCTTTAAAAAGAACAGATATCATATTTTGTGTTTGACTTCTGTAGGAAACAGCATGGAGAAATCCTTGTCCTCCTGTAAAAACCAGGGGATTAGTTTGTGTTTGTGGGTGAAATGGTCAAAACTGCATCTCAGGGATTTCCTTACCTGCCTAGATCCTTTTACTGTCCATACAGCTGAAGGCACCAGTTGAAAATCCATTTAATGAAAGATAATTACTGTGTATTGAAGTAAATGGTTTATTAGTTCAGCATTAAATTGAAATAATAAAATATTTGGAAAATTAAAACCACCCAACCCTGTCAGAATCACTGCTGACTTGGAATCTGAGGGAACTTTGCTGAATGTGCTAAGACTCAGTGGTCATTTGTCAGTTGCACTCAATGTCATTAGTCTGGTTTGTAATAATTGCTAGTACACACACATCAGGTGGTGCCAGTCATTATAGTGCTTTCACAAGGTGCTTAGATAAAGGATTCCATCATGACAACCTGATGAAACTTCATTTTCTGAAGTCATGGAAATGAAGGAAGCAAAATGTAATTTATATGTTGCTGTTTCAGGGTTTGGGAAGCAATTTAATCCTGTAGTGACAGAGCTGTTTGGTGTGTTTGAAGGTATGCATGGAAAAGTCTTTTTGGTTTGCTTGCTTTTAATTTTATTTCAATCACCCTTGATCTCTCCTCATCAAGTATTTGTCTTGCTGGTATCCCACAGATCTCAAGTATTTCTAAGTAGCTTCCAAGATGATGTCACTGTTAATAATATTTGGATGTGTATAGAGTTGAGGATTTGGCACCCAATATCACATCAGCAGACAGTGTCCAGACACTTGCTGGGAAATGGGGCTTTGCTACATGGAGGGGTTGCTCTGGAAGGCAAACAGTTGCCTTTCCCCCTCATCCTCCTTCTGCCTCTGCCCTTCTCTCTTAGCTTTTCTTGCTGAGTAGATGTCATCCAGAATATCCCTTTGGTCAGTTTGGTTCAGCTGCCCTGGCTATGTCCTCTCCCAAGAGCTTGCCCACACCTAGGCTCCTGGTGAGGGAGGAACGTTGGAGACATCCTTGGTGTAGCCAAGACAGGGATGTGTTACCAACACCTTTCTAGCTACCAGTGCACAGCACAGCACCACGAGGGCTGCTGTTGGGGCAACTGAACTCCATCTTAGGCTGACCCAGCACACAGGTAACAGAGCCTACTTTCAGTTCTGGTTTCTTTCCTTTTTCCTCCAAATGGAAAGAGTCCTATCAGCCAGGTTGATGGATTTTTAAGCATCTCTTTCATCCTGAAATTGCTCCCATCTGTGCTTATTTCTATATTACAGATTTCTGTGAGGAGCTGCTTCATAACTCTTCCTCTTGAGATTGCAGGGAACTATGGAATAACAGTTGCATGGCCCTCCTCTTTATACAGTGGAAATATAGTAGTTCTGCAGTGCTTCAGGCTTTCTAACTACCATGCAGGTAATTTAATGCTGAAGTGCTACTTTAGAATATTGTCCTGTCATTTTCCTGACAGCACTGGACAAGGAGGTAGTTTTTAGAAAGATGAGTTATTATAAACTTCAGGAGAAGTCCAGATAACTTAAGTGCTTAGAAAGTATATTACCATTCTGGGAAAGAAGCTTTCAGATTTGAAAGTGAAATGAAGCAACACAGTAAATAAAATTGGCAAATTATGATATTTATAAACTGAAATCTTTGTGCATAAAACTGTGAGTTACCAGGGCTGTCAGCTCTCCTCTTAAAATTACCATTTCATTATTGATTAGTTCCAGAAATACTTCATAGATTGAACTGCATTTTAAATGTTTCATTTGAGGCCAATGGAAGTCTGCAGTATTGATGTTCAGCATCTGTATTTGCAATAAACAGAAGGAGTGTTAAATTAGGATCTATACCACTGAAATTACTGGAAATATTTATGCTAACTCTTAGTATTTAAATAAAGTGTTTTTGCTGGAGCTAATCATGTGCAAATGCAGCCAACAGATAGGAATTGATTTTTGCATCAGTTCCTTCCTTTGCTTAGACAAATTCAACAACTCATTCTACAATAAATAAGGTCAAAGCAAATGATCACTATTACTTGAGGGAATTGGCACTGCCATGTTCTCTGGGTAGGAAAGCTGTATGTAACACCCAACTTCATTGTCTGGGAAATAGGTATTTGAGGGGAAGACAGAAAACATTATAGAGAATGATGGACTGGTAATGCCTTTTTAATTATGTATTATTCTTGATGCACAGTACTGCCTGTTCTTACCCAGATACCATTTCCATCAGTTTATTGCAATCTATTTAGTTTTCCAGACAGCACAAGTGTAGTTCAGAGCAAAATTTGGTTCTGTTCCAGTTTTTGACTAATACAGTGTTAGGTTCTTTTTAACTTGTTCTTCATCATTTTAACTTGCTCTTCATCATGGCTGCATTACCAACAAGCAGTCTAGATTTAAAGATGTTTTGAGGTTCATTTTAACTGTTCAGTTGTTAATCTGGAAAACTGGATAAAGGGGAGGTGGTCAGCTTAGTGGGTGAGTGAAAGGCTTTGGATGCTGTCTACCTAGGCTTCAGTAAAGTCTTTAACACACTAGACTTTAAAGATCTAACTCTGTTATAAGCTGGACTTTCAGTAGTTCTAGATGGTGTGATTTTTATTCTCATCATCCTTTTAATATCATTTATAATTACAGCCTTTAAGATATTAAGAAAGTTTGTATCAATTTCACTTTTGACTCTGTTACTCCATTAGGAAGCAAATTGTATTAGTTACATGTTTTATTTATTGGTATTATTTATATATTTGCACATGTACCTTGGTACTCCTGTCCTATCTGATAAAGAGAAAGGAGAATGAATCAGAAGTATAGTGGAAAACTGGCTTTTGTCTGTTAAGGCCTCATTAGTGAAGCTGAAAAGTGTTTAGTGAAGAGGGCAGATAATTACAGTAGCAAAAAAAGAGAAAATGAACAGTAAACAAAGCTGTGTTTTTAGCTGGCAAAATTGCTTTTGCTTTTGTGTCAAAGCTCCTAACTAGTGTCATGCATCAGACTGGTAATTTGTTCATTTTAGCTGGTGTTTAACTGGACACCATGGCATATTGCTCAAGTTCAGGCTATGAACCTGTGGGTACTCATAGGTGAAGCTGAAGGTGACTGAAGCTGTACTTCCAAGAAATAAAATGATATCCAGAAAAAGAACAGCATCCTGTTGAGAACCTGGGCCTCTTGAACACCTTGGACAGCTTAGCCTTTCTTTGCCTCACTTCCATGCCTGTACTAGATAATGTTAGTGCTTTTGCTCCCTGGAGTCATGCAGAGAAATGAAGGCATGCTGGCAGAGTTTGTAAGACAGGTAGCTTTCCCTTCAGAGCCCTTGAGGGCTAATGTGAAGAGCTTTTCACAACTCAGCTAGACTTCATGAGCTGGATCACCCTTGCCTTTTGCAGCTCTTACCACTGCCATTAGTAATTCATATTTCTCACAGACTCCTTCAATAGTTGGAATAGTTCAATTGCAGAACATGCCAGAGGGGAATTCTGGCAGGCATTTGGCCAAATCTCTTTATTCATCTTCAACTTGTGGTCTCCCTGCATTCTTGTCTGCAAAGCTGATTTGTAGGCAGCTGCATCTCTGTATTACAGGCTTAACCTGTCCCAAGTGCAAGACTTCTCAGTTGTCTGAGTAGTCTTGCATTGTTTGTCAGCCCATTCCTCATGCTTAAAGGTCCCTCTGAAGGGCACTTTCTGATCCTGTAAGTTTGGTGCCAGCTGCAGGATTTTGGAGAGTGTGTTCTGTCCAGTCATCCAAGTCACCAATGAAGATGGCAAACAGTATCAGCCCAGTGCTGAAACCACTTGTAGGGAGCTAACCCTTAGTCTAGGAAATGCTGACCACTGCCATTTGAACCTGAAGGTGCAGTAAGTAACTCGAGTTCACTTATCCAGTCCACACCTCCCTAGCTGGGGCCCAACTCTGCTGTGAGGAAGTGCTCAAAGCCTTGTTAAAGTAAAGGACATTTGCTGCTCTTCCAGTAGCCACATGGCACACTGTTTCATATTCTAGAATAGACTAATTTCATGCATGTCCTCTGCTAAATGTTCCCCCTACACAGCTGAGTAAATGCAGCTCTCTCACTTCCCTATGCTTCTCTGATCTTAAGGTTGCCTACCTTTGCAGCCTGCAATTTTGTTGATATTGTATTTAAAATTTTGTATAAAATTCTTATTCACTCATCACCAGTCTCTGTGCTTGAATTTGCCATCATCACAGGGTGCATAATTTGAACTTACTTATTTAAAGTTCAAAAAATTACCATGTAGATCAGTTTTGTCACATCACACCACTCCTGAATACTTATGTGTGCTGCTGTTTCCACAATAAAACCCATTATTTTCAACTTAATGGCATTCCATTTTTATCATTCCTCCTTTCTGGTACTGGGTGAACCTTCTGCTGGTGATGTGCTAAACATTTACAAGTGGTCTTGTCAAGAATTATGATTGACTTTATTCCTCATTAGATTTCCTGTGAGGATTTAGCAGCTGCAGCATATAATCCTTCTGTGTGCTTAGTGGTACTCAGCAGCCTTTTGTGCATTCTTCAAATTGAAAAGTCTTTATTTTAAAGTAGTCAGTCATTGTGGTTAATGAATTGTATCTAGAAGTTTTTGATCTGTTCCAGAGAAGAGTCCTATCAGCAGATAAGACAGTGAATACACTTGCTTAAGGGGTGAGCCTGAGAAGATGTCTTTGAGAGTTACATTAAACCTGAAGGGAGGGGTGTTGGGTTTGTTCTTGGCTTTTTTCAACATCAATTTTTCAGTGTCTGGTGGCACTACCTGATTCTGGTAAATCAGCAGCCTTGACCTACAGTCTAGAATCATTCTCAGTGCTTCAAAGAACCATTAAAAAGTACAGACTTTGCTTCAACAGAAAATGCTTCATTACACCACACATCTGTAAACTTCTGTAAGAGGTAATTGTCTGTATTTTATTTAGTACTTTATTCACTTCAGCTCACTTTTTATTTTTAAATTCCTTTCAATAAATTTGCTTATGTTGTTTATTTTTGGACCTAAAGATCAGGAGATGAAAGCTGTTTCAATAATAAAGCTGAATTCACTACAGCAAGAGGTCAGAGGACATGCTCGGTCCTCATTTGTAAAACCTGAAGCATTCTTCATGTCTCTAGGTATTGGAATAAGAATACTGCATTCCCTATTTGGAAGAGGAAATATAAACCATAGATTTTTCTTTTTCTTTTTACTTCACATTTGTCTTTCAGAGAAGCTTTAAGTCCTTCCATGAAATAAATGTTTCGTAGCATGACCTATCAGTCACTCTCCATTAACCCTCATTGACTGGTGATAGAAATAAAGGCAGACAGGATTGTGTTTTCTTTTATGCTTTCTGCTAATTTTCTTTATAGCTTTGTACAGGACTTCCTAAAAACATAAACTGTTACAATATTATAATTGTCAACAAAAAGTTATTTTTCAAGGCTCTTGTCAGCAAAGGTGAAAGATACTAATTAGAGTGGAAAGTCTGTTAACAGATTTCAGTTTTGAATAACAACTCCTTTGCCAGAATAGATAAGGCAGGAAATTAGATCTCCTGAATTGTAATCCAAGCTCTGCAGCTGAAATATTAAGGAGTCATGAAAAAGTGATTTATGGTGGGTTTGGTTTTTTGAGGTTTGTTGTTGTTGTGTTTTGGTTTTTTCTTGTATGTGCTGTTAACTAGATAAGAACAGAAAGACCCTGTCTGCCTGGCAGAAGACCCTTGAGAACAGTCACTTGGGAACCATGGTCTGTTGCTTCTTGTACTGAAACCTTGTACTAAATGTGTGAATAATATGTTTACAACAGAGTGAAAGCAGAAGATCCAGCAGAAAATGACAAAATTAGTCATGCTAATGGTGATGTCTGCTGATTTTAAAATGGCTCTAAAAGAACAGCATGAATGACAGTGATGAAAAAGGTTTTGTTTTACCTCTTGGAAGAAAATGGAATCAGTGCCAGAGAAGGCAAAGGCACTTTACCTCCCTGCATCCCAGCTGTTTCCAGTCCTGTTAGCTGTTAACCTGCAGAGCTTGCTGTAGTCCAGGGGCAAAAGGCTGCTTTGCTTGGTTTTAAAAGGTGATTGCTTGTAAATTAGATGTGAAACAGGCAAACAAAATAAATACAGACTTGATGTTGTCTTAATTTTAGATAGTGAGTCCCAGTCTACATCCTGTTGTTTGCTTTAGACTCAGAAGAGTGTTTTGTGGCAGTGATGAATAATGCATCCAGCTCACCTAAGTGTATATGGAATTTCAGACTGTGCATTTGGTAATGGCATTACATTAACCAAAACAGTTAACTGTCACCCAAAATCTTTCTCCCTGTAACAGATTATCAATCATAGAAAGCTATGCAAAGTCCCAATGTAACATCTTCTCATACTTTGTACTTTTCAGCTTTTGTTCAGTGATGTTGTGGCTTTTCTTTACAGATCAGGAGATACAGGAAGGAACTACTTAACCTCAAGAAATTGTGTGTGCTTCAGTGTTTCTCTTCCTAGTAGCCTGATCTGGTATTCTAAGATCTAAAATGAGTTTTATGATCATGTGTGGTCTCCTGCCAGTTGTTTTGGGCCATCAAAGGAGTTGGAGGTGGGATTGTTTTCATGTGAAGGGAGAGAACTGAAATAGCCCATCTTTTACTACCTACTTCTTTAACTTCTTCAGAAAGCTGAAATAAATCTGGATGTAACAACTCTTTCATAAAAAATGTGCTCAGTGTAGAGCATCAGAATGTTCCATGTTGGGCACATCAACCCATTTTACTTTAGAATTAAGAAAACAGAAAGGTTGATCAAAGCACTGTGCATCTCTCAGTATCTTATGGTTTTTTTCCCCCCTAGCACTAGCCTGCCCCTCCTGCTGTGTTTTGCAAATACAATGATGTCATTTTTCCTGTGGGATTACAAGAATATTGATACAGTTTAACTTACCCAAAGAATGACAATCCAAGACATATGACTCTTGAAAAAATAATGCTTAAAGTAAGGTTCCATGATTCATTTGTCCCTGTTACTGTTGGGATGTTTTCTGCAAGGCACAGTTTCAGTGCTAAATATTGGGCAAACTAAGAAGATGGAAGCACTTACACCCTGTTCAAATTGTACTGTAAAGCTCAGAATTGTTTATGCTTGGCTGTTTTCACTTGTCTGGGTTGGTGTACTTCAAATGTTTTCTTAATTGTGAGCTGCATGTGGAGCTTCATAAGTGGACACACTCCCTGTGTATGCCTTCATGTGTTTGGGGTTTTAAGCTATTTAGGGAAAGCTGTACTTTAAGGTTAAGAACAAAAGTAGCAGTGGTGTATGTGGTGGTGATGTGTATCAGTGATGTGACACAAAACATACCCCAGAAAGCCAAAGATGTCTTACAGCTGTCCAGTTTCTTTGCTGATTCAGTAGGAGTGCTTTTAGTTTGCATTTGGTTTCAGTAAGTTCTGAAGATATTTTAGGGAGATACCAGAAAGAATTAGGATCAGAAAATATCTAGAAAATGATAATAGAAAAGCTGCTGTTGATTTGCTCTGATTGTAACAGAAGGACAAAGGTAGGTCTGTCACAGAGCTTCTAGACAGCTAAGGAGAAGCAATAAGAAAAGAAGCACTTTCATCATTTTCAGGAAAGCACTTAGTGTGATGCCACATGAGAACCTGTTCAGTCAACTAAAACACTGGGAGTTAGTGAAGAAATTGCCAAATTAATAAGGAGCTGGCTGAAAGGGAGGTGATGAGGGTTCAGTGAAATGGGAAAATATCACTTGGAGGAGTGATTAGTGAAGTTCTCCAGTGACCATCTAGGAAGTAAAATTGTTTAATGCTTTCACTAATACCCTGAGAAAAAAGAGGAAAGTAAGAGGAGTCTTTCAAAGACCAAGATTTGCATTTTCAACACAGAAAAATGTTGGATTACTATGGTAAAGGAGTTGGACAACCTTGAAGCCTGGCAAAGTAAAAGTGAGGCAGAATGGAAAGTTACAAAGTGCAAGGTCTTATACTTGCTTAATAAGAAGAAATTATATTTCAGGCTGAGAACTAATTACTGGAAAGAGCTCTGTAATTCTCTCAGGTTCTAAAGTCCATCCTGGCTGTTGCTTCTCTTCCTTGGCTGATAGATCAGTTTTGGAGTTGATACAATGAAGTGCTCTGGGTTTTCTCAGTTTATTTCCCTTTTATTTCTCTTTTATTTAAAGAGATATTTCTCTATTTATTCAAGCATGCAACTTTTTCTTATGGTGGCTCTGAATTTCTGCAGCTGTTGTAAAATGAGTCCTGTTTCACCAGAGGAATGTAGGAGGAGTTATTTTAAAACTGTTTGGTTTTGAATGCCATGAAGTAGTGTGTGTTTGGGCTATGACTAGTGGATATTCTGCTGTGATGGAGACTGGAGAGATTGCTAACATCAGTTTAATCTGGAAACTCTTCACTGGTACCAAGGAAAAAGCCCCATAAATTCTGTCTTATCAGAAGAGAAGTCTGAATGCAGAATCCACTTTGTTGTCCATTGCAAGTCTCAGTCCTGTATGGTTTGTACTCTGAGCTCTTGTCTGTATTCTTCTTTCCTGAATGAGCTGATGAATGGCTCAGAGCAGTGCTGCCCTCTCAGTTCAGGTGTCAGAGCTGACTGCTCTGCATAACTCTCAGAGCAGTGCTGCCATCTCAGTTCAGGTGTCAGTGCTGACTGCTCTGCAGCTCTGGCCTTAGCTGTCAAGTAGCTTCCAGTGCCTGCCTGTGGATGCACTGTTGTGTTTGTTACAGTCTTACCTCTGAACTGCATTTTCCTGGTGAATGCTTCTCTTCTGGCAGGGTGATACTTGTCAGTCAATTTAATTGAAATGTCATGCTGACCTTTATTTGAAATGCTCTGAACTTCCTGTGCTGTTGGGAAGTTCTTTTTGCTTTGATTCCAATTAAACCCCTTAAATTACTCATGTACAGAATCTGCATGCTAATTAACCTTATGAAGCTGCCTGCTAATTAATCTTACAAATAATACATCTTTTGCAGAAGTAGTTCAGCTTAGCCTACCTGAAGATCAAAAGCTGAGCACCACTGCAGCAACAGTAGGACAGAGCGCTGTCTTAAGTTGTGCCATCCAGGGAACTCTGAGACCTCCCATCATCTGGAAGAGGAACAATGTCATTCTGAACAGCTTGGATTTGGAAGATATCAATGTAAGTAAGAGAAAACTCTTAGTTAGTAGCTTATGACCTGAACTTTTCATAAAGAATAAAAAGCAGTATGATGTTTCAAAGAAGAGAAATGGGAGTTACATGCCTGCCTAAGTCAGACTGTGTTTATTTTGCTGTGTATTCAAACTCTAGTTCTTCAATACAGAGAAAAGATTACACAGACCAATCATTTAAAAGAATAAATAGAGCAATAAAAGCACAAAAGGAGAAAATCCCAGCCCAAAATACAGTCAGCCTTGTACACTCAGGAATATACAGAATGAAATGAACATTTGAAGTAATACAGAGTAACAGTATGAACAGATGATAAGAAAAATGATTTTTTTCCAGATGAAATGTTCTGCCACAACACTGATGGTTTTGTTCCTTCCTCCAAATACTCAGCAGTGAACATGGTGCTTCTCAAAGGATCATCAGTGAATATTAGTGTCACTGAGAAATCTTTTCCAGGAAGGCAAATAATTGCCACATAACTTTGCCATGAAACTCAATATGTAGGAAATGAGAAACATTATTACCTCTTTTGACAAAACTCTTGAAGATTTCAGCTCTTTGCTGCTTGCCTGTGGCTATTCTTGCTTTCCTTTGGCCAGTTTACACCAGCCAAGTTATAACTGTGCACAAACCATTACAGTGGGAGTCGTGGTTGCTGTCTGATTCAAGTGAGTCCGAACTCACTGCACTGTTGTGTGTGAAGTATTGCTCCAATCAGATGTCTAGTTTCTTTATTTTGATTTCATCTTCTTAGGAATGCTTTCATTTCTCAGGTGACAACTGTACTTGCACATCACCTTTAGTTTGTTATTTTTACACTAGCTCTGTTTGTGAATCGAGCCTCCTCACAGTGGTGCTTTGCAAAATTAGAGGCAGTTTCAGAGCTCATCTCGCTTGAATGGTAGCTTGAAGTCACTTGGGAGGCTTAAGATAACACCAGCATCCTCTGAAAAGTTCTCAGATAGTTGTTGCTTTTGTTGGTGTGGTATTAATCAGATGACTCAGATGCAGAAGTGGTTTGCTCACATTCACAAGCTCCTTTCTGCAGTATTTGTTAGCTTTCTGTAAATATTCATGATGTTCATAACTAATCATGTGGAGCTCTTACTAATCACTTCTAAGTACAATACATGGCAGGAGCTGTAGATAGAAGCAGGAGCCTGCATCTGGACACTGAAATAAAGGGGAGATGATGAATGGAAATGCTGAAGCTAACAGCTCTGGTTCAGACTGACAGGTTCAGTTGGCTGAATTTGCAGATGTGGAAAGAGCAAACCCTGGTACACTCATTTTCAGGAGGAAATTAAAAAACAAACAAACAAAAGCCCAACAAACAGAAAAACCAACCAACCAACCAAACCCACAGCAGAGAAACTTCCTGTGCCAGATGCAGGTACCCAATGCTGGCTGCAGGAGTGGCCTCTGAGGGAGGAGGCCAGAGGCTGCCCCATGGCAGACAGGGTCAGTTCCAGTGGAGCCACCTCAGGGCACAACTGAGCCCATCAGCCACACTCATAGCACCTCTGGGAAAACAGTCATAAAAGGGCATAAAACACCAGAGGGGGGGGGGAGAGAGAGAGAGAGAGAGAGAGAGAGGAATAGAGAACAAAAAACAGCAGAGGGAAGCTGGAGCAGCAAGAAGTGCTCCATGGTGGAGCAGTTATCCACAGCAGCCACACTGGAGCAGGTTTGTCTTGAAGGATTTCAGCCCATGGAAAGTCATGGCTGGAGGAGATGAAAATGGTGAGGAGAAAGGAGATTTAAAGGAAAACTACTGTGCATTAACCATGTTCCTCCAACCTTCTCCAGCACTCAGGCAGAGGTTAAAGAAGTTGGGAGTGAAGGGGTGAAGTTGAGCCTGGGGAGGAGAGGAAGGAAAGTTGTTTGTGTTAATACTCTATGTCTTTTTGTCTCCCACCACCCAAATGAGTAATGACACTTTTTATTTATTAATTTATTAGAGATTATTCAATTAATTTATGTAATACATTAAATTTGTCAAGCTTGACTCTGGTTTGCTCACCATGGTAAGTAGTAAGCAATCTCCCTGCCTGTCTCTCAAGCTGTAAGCTTTCTCATTCATTTTACTCTCATTTTCTGCCCCCTATCCTGCTGTGGGGAGGTGGAGTGGCCATGAGTAAGTGAGCAGCTGAGTGGGAGTTGGGTTACTAGCCAGAGCTAGCCTGGCACACTTCTGAAGCACTTAGCACAGCTGGAGGGGAGTTGGATATGGGATTTGGAAAGACTCTTGGGCTGCCCAAATTGAAGTGCTGATCAGACATTCAAAGGAGAGCTGGGATTGCTAGAATTGGCTAGATTAGTTTCTGTTTAGTAGGAGAGGAGGAGTTTGTGGTGGTGTGCTGGATTGATGAGCCACAAACTTAAGAAGCAAGGTCTGAGAAGTGTTACCTGTCTGCATGGGGAGTTTTATGTGCAGGCAGGGTGAGAACTGCAAAGGGAGTGAAAGCTCCCTGTGGCAGGGGGGTGTCATTCTGAAGATGAATGCATTTGATGGTTGGTTGTTTATCAGAGTAAGAAAAACACAAAGCAACTGGAGTGCTTGCAACAAATATGTTACAACTTAGTCCTTTAATATTAATAGTTTAGTTAGGATTCAAATGTAGAAGGAGATTGACAGATTCAGTACCCCTGTGTTGAGGCACTAAACAGCTGCATGCAAATGTATTTAGGTGATGCTCATTAATATGTGTGTCCAGATAAACTAACAAAGGATGGAAGAAAGAGTTAATGAGCCTGGATAGGGAAAAAATGGGCAGAAAGATAGGGAGTTAAATTGGTTCCCAGAGTATCTTTGCTTCAGCATTTATTTACATGTTTCACTGGTTGCACTGATTTGATTCCCTTTATATTTATTTCTAGATCTTCCCTTGGATTGTGTCTGTTGGTTTTTATCTGTCTGTCTGTGTTGGTTTCTTTGGTCAGTATTTCTGAACCTTGTTTATAATATATTCCCCTGTTTGCTTCTTGCAGTTTCAGATTTGCTTAAAGGTAGTTATGTAGCCATAATTTGGGATCCATTAAAGCAATGTAATAAAAATAAAACCTTGGGGAAAAGAAAAGAAATAATTGGACAAAAAAAGAGTGGTGTTTTATATTTCACTATGGGAAATGAATTTAGAACTTAAATAAACATTAACTTCAAAGGAACAAATGGCAGAGGGAAACAGTGTGCTCCAGTTTGTTGCAATTTAACCACCAAAGAATGTGTTGTACTTATCCAGGCAATTTGAAACATTCAAAAGCCCCAAGTCCTTGTATAATTTTAGATGTCCCCAGAGGCAATGGATTCTAGGCTTTACTATGGCTGTATTATAAATTACATTTGTGTTTGCCTCACTCTAAGAATTATTAATTTATTGAGTGATACAAGAACCACATCTGTGCATCTCAAGAATAATAATGTTATGTGGCTCTGGGAAGACAGACAAATATCTTTGGGTTTGTTTTTCAGCAAAATGGGTCAGAGATGATCATAACCAGAAGCCAGCACACAGCTAGGAAACCAAGCAGAATAAGCAGTGGTGACAAATGTGATTTTTGGGAAACCACAGCAGGTGGTCATGCTTAGAAATGAAGTTTTGGCACTATGCAGTTCTCGGGATGGGTGAAGCTGTTTGCTTCATGGAGGGACAAACTCAGAACAACATAGTGCTCCATGGAAAAATGCAGTAACAAGGAGCAAAGAGTCCAGCTCTAAACTCAAATTGTGACTGCTGAATTTCCATTTTGTTGTAAAATGTCTACTTCTCTACTGAAAGTGTATAGGATGTGTGTCTAAGGCTGCCAATGAGGCAGGGGCTAGGAGCCAGCCTTCAGTAATGAGTAATTTCCATACTCTAACAGATTCTAGAGAAATAGTGAGAGATACCATTGGACTTTCAGAGGATGCTGATTAAAATTGTATTTAGAGCATTTAAAAAATGGTAAAGTAACTTGGAGAATGCTGTCAGGTGTGTGGTCAGACACTCAGAATGTTATTGATAATATCCAGTTGGTAAGTTTAGAAGCCTTTAGTGCTCCTCAGCTCTTCTGAAGGTACTTAGGGTTACTGTTTGTGTAAGCAATGCATCTTACTGCTGATCTTTCCCTTACTGAAATTGGTGGGAGTGAGGGGTAATCAGCATCCATCTGAATGAAACCATGAAAAATAGTAGGTGTCTGCAAATGTTCCTGAAACTGGGGCATAATTGTGCTCTGACTCACTAGAGCATTGATACCACAGGACATTTTGCTCATATTTTAGTACACATCTAGAAAGTCATTTTTTTTTCCCTGCTCTTATGCTGCATTTTAGATTTCTTACCTGTCTTTCCACATGCCTCTTTGAATATGTTTTATCCAACCTGTTATTGATTATAGAAAATCATTCTCACTTATGGAAACTGATTTTTACATAGCAGCATTTCCCCCCATATGCAATACACATTGCCTTTTAAATATTAGTTCCTTCCCTTTTTAAAGAGTTCTTATCTCATCTTACATTATTCTTTTCCTGACCTTTTCCTTCAGTTCTGCCTTCATCTTCTTCCCTCTACCTGTCAGCAATTGCACTTTTCTTACAAGATGCCTGCCCTTTGCTTTTGCATTTATGCAAGATCTCCTTAGATGACTTGGCCATGGGTAAAGTTGAACATCTGCTAACATAGATCAGTTGGTTTTTAAAAGAGTAGCTCAGCTACACTTGTTCATCTTGTTAAATGGGTCATCTTAAAGCATAAGTTGTGTCAGTTCTGCTTCTCTGGGGCCTCCTGGCACTTAGATCTCTCTTCTGAATGTGATCTAATACAAGTAAACTGCCCAGTGCCAAGCCAGTTTCTTTTTGCAGCTTAGCTTGGATTATAATAACAAATAGATTTACAATTAAAGCTGATTTAAAAAAAAGAAATAGAACAGTTTGGGGGAATTGTACTAAACTGTGGTAATTGGGTAATTGTTCTAAATTCATGTCACTGAGTGTGATGTTAAACAAAACATGAGAAAGGAGTGTCAGATAGCTTTATCCCATTAAATCTGATTATACAACCATTTGTTTGTTAAAAAGAAGGAGAAGTTAAGTGGTATCTGAGTCATTCTGAAGATCTCTCTGTGATATGAACCAATGGAAGAAGGCAGCTGTGTCAGAGCATGCTGAAATTTCCATCTAAAATCAGCTGTCTCTGCTCCATTGGAAGTTTGGGATGTCTAAATACATGAGGAGCCTTTATTGCAGATTCAGAGCAAGAGAGCATAAAGTTACAGAGGTGTTTGGGGAAGTAAAGGATGAGTGATGTTTTGTGGCTAACCTCAAGAGCTCCAATACTTTGGGAAAGCTGTCACTTATGTCTAGTTCCTATCTCCCTTAGGTAAGATCCAAATTCTCTTCATACAGCTATGCATAAAATGAATTTGTGATTCTCCCTGATGATCTAGCAATGATGGGGTTTGTGGCACCTCTCTGTGTGGCCTGTCTTCAGGTTCTTAGGAAGCTTGTAACATGGTTAGGTTTTACAATAGCAACCCCAGTTTTTAATCAGCTGATAGAGTTAGAAAAGCACCAAGCTGCTGCATCTTTACCATAGAGCAATGAATGTTACTATTTCATAGTAGTTAGCATTTCTTCATGAAGTGGAGCTGCAGTCCTTACTGTATCCAGGAGAAGAGAGGAAGAAATCCACATCTCTTGTTTAAGTAGGTACTGTCTTATTCTAAACTTTTCCCCAGTTTTGCTGGGTACAGACAAATCCTCTTCAGCTAATGGCCAGGACTCATGCACTGCAAACTCTTCCTGTAGCAAGAGATCATGGAGGATGATCTCTGCAGTGACCATTTGTAAGGCAAGCTGAGGAATATGTGCAGGAAGACTTCCTCAGTCTGAGATTTAGTTAGATATAGTGAATTACTCACTGAGTGATCATCACCTTTTCCCCATTGGCACTAGGGTAAGGCTGGAGAGACTACCTTGCTGTGCTGAAAACCAGCCTCTGTAAAGATCTATGTGTGTTTGGTGTCAGTCTCCCCTGTGTAAAGAAGCAGAGGGACCAATTAAGTACTTCCAGTGTCTCATTGTAGCTAGGAAGCTTGTTTCCATGGTCAGCAGAGACAGGTAGGCAGTAACTCAGAGCAATGAACAGAGACAGCTCCACTGAGCTGCCCCTGGCAGGAGCTTGCTACCTTAGGCTTTCTCAGCTGTCTGTGAAAGATGCCTAGGAAGAGTAATTTCTCTTGGCTGAAGTTAGCCTGCATGGATAACCACAAGTCTGGTGACATTTTTCATAAGAGTTTTTCTGAGGTCCTGTTACTTTCTACCCTATATACTATACTATTACTTACTATATTACACTGTTCTTTCTTCCTTTCTGCTTTGACTTGATTTAGAATCTTCTTCAACCAGTGGGTTTACACTAGCTTCAGGATTTGTCCTTAAAGCAGCTGTAAAATATGAGATTGAGAGAAGATATGCAGAATTTGTGCTTAGGAAATTGAGGTTTTGAGTTTTGTTTTTTTTTTTCTCTTGAACTAGAAGGAGAACTTAGAAGAACCCTGGATTTGTGCCCAGTGTAATTATTGTTAAATTTCTTCCTGGAATTTAATTTCTTTCTGACATGCAATAGCAAACTGCAAAGTTGCATTGCTCTGCCAACATCAACAGAGAAAATGATTGCTTGGAAAGTAGGAGTGGTAATATTGAAATTAGCATGAAAAACCTAAGCTGGATTTGTCTGGCAAACCAAGCATGCATCAATAATTATTTTTAAAGATGTTTCCAGTTAGCTCTCACAAGGTTATCCACTCTCTGGGTCCTTGTAATAAAGTAAGTTACAGATTCTGCAGAGGTAAATCTGTGAAATAGAAAGAGAAGTGCAATGTTACTGGTACTGGTGCTTCCATCAGCCAACTGAAAGCAAATGCAGAAAGCCTGGAGAGCTGTGGAGGCAAAAAAACATCAATAAAAAAGTTACCAACCAGTATATTTTTCCTTTCTGTTGTAGGTTTGTCAAAGACTGAAAATAGAAACACTGCTTTCATATGTAAGCAAAAAGCTGTTTATTCAAAAGACTTGATGCTTACTAATTCCCTTCATCAAGGAGCCAGTAAGCTCATTTGGTTCTCTCTGAGGGCAGTACAACTAAGAATTCACATCTCCAGTTCTTGTGTTCTCATTCCTGTATTCTTTTCTTTATTGTCCTTGTTATTTTTCCTCTTTTTCTTTTTGGCAGCAGTCTTTCTAGAGCTGTTAATGAAGAATTACAGGCAAATGATCATAGACTCTTTTACTTGCAAAGCATTAGCATATGGGAGCAAGTTATAAACCTGAAGGAAATAACTGTTGATTTAAGAGCAAAAATCACCTTTATATTTCTGTTGCATTAACAGTAGGACAACCAAGCAAAGATTCACTGTCAAATGAATGTATTCCTTCACTTGTTATTTGTGACATACATCATGATTCAGCAGAGCAGTTCCAGTGAGATCATTGCTAAATAATTGTTGAAGTCTTTTTTACACCTGACAAAACCAGTTTCTCAGTTGGGTTGTAGAAGCACCATGTCATTTCTGTTTAGACAGGCTACTGAGCAAAAATTGAGTTGTAGCAATGTTTTTAGGGTCAAAAAAGTTAAACCCCCCCCTTTTCTGTATGTATTACTGCTGCTGCTTGAAGGCTCTGGGTCAGTGGTGTGTGTCTGTGTACATGCAGTGTTCTCTTCAGTGAGATTACTCTATGAAACACTAAATACACTCAGTGTCAGAAAACTGTTTGTACTTCACCATCCCTTTCCAACTGCTGCTTATAACATAAGACAGAGTTCTCTTTGTAATTGTATTGTTTACTTTCATTAACAAAGCAAGCACTGGAGGCTGTTTAACAAGAGGCTAGGGACATTTGTTTTGGAGTTGTAAAAAGGAAACCAAGCCAAACAACAAAATGAAACCCAACAACAACAACCACCAAAGCCATCCTTCAGATTCAGCAATGTCTTGCCATTTGGGAATCCTGGTAAAATACTGATGTCTTCTTAATATAACCACAAGGATGTTTTAGCCACAGTTTCCTAAAAGCAAAAGGAGAAGACATGATACAGACATTAGTTTACTTAAAACCCAGCTATACTGCTCAAAGATAGCCTCATGCTATGGTGACTTAGTCAAAGGTCTGGAACAGGGAAGTGTGTTTCAAAGCCATATCTAATCACTTAGCATAAGGAATGTTAAATTAAGCTAGTCTCCAGACTGCTAAATGTTAATACACTCCATCCTGTGTGCTGTGTTGCTCACAAGTACCTTAGGCAGAGTCTAGGCAAAAAAATGCAATAGGCAGCAATAATAGTAGCCATTTGGTACATAAAAGGTAAGTATCTCTAGTGTGGCTCTTCTGAGGGGCTGTTCTTCATACTTCCACTAGCAACTTGAAGAGCAAAATGAAAATGTGTTTAGCTAGTAAGGGGAAAAAAGTTAACTGAACTTGCTGCTTCATGCACTTCAGAAAGAGATAAAGGTAAAAAATACACAACTGAGAAGAAAAATCAGAAATAAGTTTATCTGGATTTTGGTGTTCATGTTTAGATTTCAGTCTACAGCAAGGCAATGTTTTATAGGGAAAGGCAGCTTGAGTGAAATAGGGGCATAAAATTACTCAGGTTGTGTTCTCTGGGAAAGAGTTAAAACTGGAAAGTGAGGACTGGAAAAAGAAAAATCCCAGTAAATGAAGAAAGTGGTAGTTGAGATCCTGTGAGCATGTAAGAACAGTTGTAACAGTGCAGAGGTTCATCTACCCCAGTGTTTTGTCATTGGTAACCTTCAAAGGATAGAATGTCAGAATAAAGCAGCACAGAGTCATAGTTTTTATCAGAGGTCTTTAACTGTGCAGCTTCCAGTCTCTCTGAGTGAGGTGTTACCATGGCATTTCCTGGGTTTAAAAGCTTTGGGCAGACTGTGCTTTTGTCAGACTCTTCTGTGAATGGAAGGATTTTACAAAGAACTTGACAAAGTTTATGAATAAACAAATAAAGCTGTGATGGAGTTTAAAGAAAAAGGCTGAAGCAAGTGCAGGTGACCCAGGAGGAGCTTGGAGACACTGTTTGAATGTGCAGGATTAAGATAGACAAAGTCCCTCTGGAATTGAAGCTGGTGAAGGACAGGAAGAGCTTCTACAGGGCTGTGTCAGCAACAAAAGGAAGACTGTGGAAAATAAGGGCCTGCTGCTGAGCAGGGCATGGGACCTGGTGATAAAGGTACAAGAGGCAGATATTCTGAAATCCTCCTTTGCCATGGGCTGCCAGTAACTCTTCATAGTTTTGCATTTTGATTTGAGAGTCTTTGCTCAAATCATTTAATTGCTGGTTTATGTAATTACACAGCATGGGTAACAAAAACCCAAAAAGATTGGTAGGTAAGGCTGAAAAGAAACTGTCAAGAAGTCCTTGAAGAAGTAAATCATAGAGTATAATGCAGAAGAAACAACTCCTGGCTGGATTTCTGTTAGCATTTTGGAACCTGTGAGATGTAGGCTGGAAGAAACCAGATCAAACTAGAACAGTTATTTTAGCATGATCCTTGCAGGCATGAATAAGAACAAGGGAAAATAAAATACTGACTATTAAATGTAATTACATTTTTACAGTAATTGGCATAGTTTACAACTGGCTGTAAATTTTAAATGATATTGCATTAATTAAAATTGCACTGAGAGCTGAACTGGGAATTGAAATGAGGGTCAGATTTTGCACTCTAATCTGGTGGAATTTATGTGCCAATTAAAGCTATCTGGAAGGGTGAAGTTAAGAATTATGTCTTAAATTGAAGAAAAATGAGGATTTTTTTTTCCTTCTATTTATCTGCTCATTTCAAAAGATGACCACACTTCCACAGGATGTTATTTACCTTATTGAATTGGGCAGAGATTTAGTTTTTCTATCTGATCAGATCCAATCCTAAACAGCTTTTCTTCTGCAGATAACCATCATAGCTAAATAACAAACACATTCCTTCTGCAGAGCTTCACCTGCTGTTAGAAGTTGTATTTCTTTTCCAGCCATGGTGTGTGTGGTCAGATCAAACAGGTCCACCATTCACAAATAGAATATTTGGGTCTCAGATTGCTGCCAGTTACTCAGGTTTAAGATCTGTGATGTTTTGTACTTGACTTGCAGTTTTCTTGCCCAGGGGATGAGCGTTATCACTGCAGAGATGCAGGAATAATTACAGTAACTTGGATTTTCCTCTTTCCTGGTAGGATTTTGGAGATGATGGATCTTTGTACATTACTAAGGTGACCACAACTCATGTGGGAAATTACACCTGCTATGCTGATGGCTATGATAAGCTCTATCAAACTCACATCCTCCAAGTGAATGGTAAGGAAAAATGTTCTAATGATCAAGTCAGAAGAGGCTTGGGTTTGGATGTGGTTAAGCAGATCTGTTGTTGCTGCTTTGCTTTTTTCATGTTGTGTTACAGCATAGGAGAAGATGAGAGACTTTTTTTTCCCCCTATTGTTCTCCTCTAAATAACCTTTTTTCCCCCTTATTGTTCTCCTATAAATAACCTTGCACCACAGTAAAATAGAATTATTTTCCTTTATTACTTCCATATGATTAGCAGTTATTGAAAGGAGTAAAGATTGTCCAGAGGACTTGCTCTGTGCTCTGAACTGTTCACCTGGGAGGAATTTTAGTATATTATCTGCAGAATAATGAATGTGTATATATATATTTATTTATAGGTATAAACAGATAGAATAGTTTTTAGTATTAATTCAATAATTCTGGAGAACACAGTGGGAAAACTAAGTGCATAGGTCTCTTGTGGTAAGAATGTTGTGTTTCATACAAGACCTTTACAAAATGCATTGCCCTGTAAATTTTGTGATTGATGTAGGCTTCTAAATTTACTTTTGTTATTCTGAAATCTAACCATGGTATTAGAGACTAACTCGAGGCATCTGGATTTGAAATCTTGACCTTTACATTTTCCTCCTTCTGTTCAAGTTCTAAGGACTGCTTTCTTGAACAAAGCTTACCTGAAGTTCTTCCTGATGCCCTGAAAACAGGCCTTTCTCTCCTCCTGAAGACTAGTACTCTCTCCTAGCATTTTTTTCCTCTATTTATTTCATTTCAGCCCAACCAGCAGCCACAATTTTCACATTTTTAATCTTCTTGCATTCTCTTTCACTGTATTTTTGCAGTTTGCCTATTGGGCTTCTGTGTCATTTTCCACATGCATTATTTGAAAGGACTCTGGTCTCTGACTGGGTTTAGGCAACCCCTGAAACCTGCTGACTTTTGCAGCCCCTTAGAGATACAGTAGTTACATCTGTGTATTTCCTGCAGGCTGGAACACTAGGTATTTCTCTGCTCCAGTAGGACAGCATGCTGGGACATGGCTTGTAAACAGTTGGAGAGCATTTGGAAATATTTAATCTCATGCCAAAAATACACACAGTTAACTTCTGATCTCATTATCTTCTTTCATTATCAACTGATACTTCATCCTCTGCCCAGCTGTGCTTTGTGACACCAGCTAAGCAGCCCACGTTTTTAAAGCTGCATTAAACAGAGCTTTGGAGAAGAGGAAACAACTTTGAAGGATAGGAAATGGGCTTCTTTAACCTTAGTTACAGTCCATTTGAAGGAGCCTCAAGCAAGTTGTCTCTGTACATAATTAAAGATAAGATCAGTGATTATTCCTCTAAAGAGTGTACACAGCAAGATTTTAAGATGTTGTTCAATCATTGATTACCAATGGGAGTTGTGTCCACTCTGATAACATGTGCCCTCTCTCTGCCAGGGCTGATGTGTGCTGTGGAGCAGGTTTTTAGCTGGCAAGCAATATCCTGCAGTGAGTTTCCAAGCCTGGGAAAAGTGATGTCAGCAGCTCTTACCTTTTGCTAATAATCAGACTCAGAAAACCAGTCTTATGAATGTGCTGTGTAACATCTTTAGTAATGATCTGGCCTGTGGGGCGGATTTGTACCTGCAGCAGGTTTGCAGGTGACAACAGACTGGGAACAGTGGGTGTTACACCAGAGGGTCATGCTGCCAGTAAGAGGGAACTTGGCAGGCTGAAGAAATGGACCATCAGTGACCTCATGAAGTTCAACAAGTAGAAGTGCAAAGTCCTGTAGCTGGGGAAGTACAACCCCATACAACAGTGATATGCTGTTGACCACCCAGGTGGAAAGCAGGTGGGCCTAAGGGTCATGGTGAACAGCAGGTTGAACCTGAACCAGCAGTGTGCCCATGTGGTAAAGAAGGCACATGGTATTCTGGGCACAAAAGGTTCTGTCTGAACATCAGAAAACACTTTTTTTTTTACTGTGAGAGTGACTGAACAGTGGCACAGGCTGCCAGGGGAGGTGGTAAAGTCTCCCTCCTTGGAGATATTCTAAAACCTAGTTATGGTCCTGGGAAGTGCCTCTGGGTGGCCCTGCTTAAGCAGAGGGACTGGACAAGGTGCTCTCTGGAACTAAAACTGTTATGTGATTCCATGATTACATGTTTCATACAGGTAAAACAGATTGCTGTTAGGAATTTTGGAGAGAGGGGAAAGGAGCAATGTTAAAGGAAATGTTTGTGAAACAGGGCAATTACAGTCTCTGTACTTCACATTGTAACTTACTGGTTGTACATTATTGATATTTCATAAAGAAATCTAAGGAAAAATAAAAATCTTACTACTGAACCCCAAACTGAATTAGAACTCAGGCTCTTTTTGTCCACTGATGCCCTAGGCAGAGTGAAAAGAGATTTTTCTCACAGAACTTTCTTTCTGCTTCCTAAATTTGCTGTGACAGAGTTCGGTATTGAATGTCACAGAATATGTGACTAATGCCAGACGTGTCTTGTAATATATAGCTGCAGGAGTCTTTAGAATTGCTTATAATTGTTTTTCTTAAAATGAAGATTACATTCTTCCCACTAAATGATGATTGTTTCCTGCCCTCAGTTCCCCCTGTCATCCGAGTCTATCCAGAGAGCCAGGCGAGAGAGCCAGGGGTGACAGCTAGCCTTCGGTGCCATGCTGAGGGTATTCCCAACCCACAGCTGGCTTGGCTGAAGAATGGAATTGATATCACTCCAAAGCTCTCCAAACAGCTGACTCTTCAAGGTAAAGGGACACATTTATTGTTTTCTACAGCTTTGGAATGCTTGATCAGTGCCCCTTCTAATTCCCTAGTTTAGAATATCTACAAAGCTGGTTTTGCAGACTAGATCCTGCAGTTTAATGAGTGTAGAACTTAGAGTGCACTGGGTTTTTGGGCACATCATGAAGTACATCACATTATTTGAAAGACCTTTGCCTGTGAAACCTGGACTGTTTCTTGACATTGCTACTCAAGCTGCCATACTCCTCCTGAAATGATTTCCACAGATTCCTACCCTGGCATAGGTATAAATTTCCAGTGTGCTTGTTTTTTCTGTTGTTAACACTGCATTCACCCAAAACCAAAACCAGGTGATTTTGGTTACTAGAAACAAATCACGTTAGTAAAATTACTGTTTCTGTTGAGCTTTTAGCCCATTATATTTGATGGAAACCTAGTGTCAAATGACCAAAACCAGAACCAGGTGCTTTTGGTTACTAGAAACAAATCACGTTACTAAAATTACTGTTTCTGTTGAGCTTTTAGCCCATTATATTTGATGGAAACCTAGTATCAAATGACCAAATAGAACATAATTAACCCATCATATTTACCTGATTTTAAAGGTAACCATAGTCATTTAAACATCTATAAAACCTCAGACTGGGCTTTGGCTCTGAAGTGCCAAAAATCAGCTGTGGTATTCTGGCTATCTGTGATATTAGTGCATGTAATTCACTGGCCAGCTGAATACCTTTGGATCAGTTTGGAATGCCTCCAAGCTACAAACTAAGGAAAATGATTTAATTAGAAGGAATAAAATAAACCCCAAGCCTTCTGAATGTCTAACCTGAAAGCACTGGAGCATGTCTGCATGTTGACTCCTTCCTGTCCTCTCCTCCCAGCGAACGGCAGCGAGGTTCACATCAGCAACGTGCGCTACGAGGACACAGGCGCCTACACCTGCATCGCGAGGAACGAGGCGGGGGTGGACGAGGACATTTCTTCCCTCTTTGTGGAGGATTCTGCTCGAAAGACTCGTAAGTATCATGAGAAGTGCAAAACCAGGGGGAGCTCTCACTTCAGTCAGTATTAAAAGGACCCAAATCCAGATGAGCACGTGGAGACAACTGGTTAAAACAGGTGGTATTTAAATAACGATATCCAAGAGCCACCAAAGGCAGAGTGGGTAACTTGAAGTTTATTTAGGAGTAAAATGAAACCTCTGATTCCTTGACTGAACTGACTTTCTTCACTTTGCTGTTCAAATTCAGATTGGTTTGTTGCATATGAAGGGAGAAAGGAACTGGATGCCTAACCAAGGCAAAGCAGTGGTCCTGGTGCAGTTTCTGGGGGCTGATTAGGGGCATGGGAAGAAGAGCTTTTCCAGTCTTTCTTCCTGTATAGTCTTGAGATATACCAAGAGTCAAACTCGGCCATTATGACATGAAAGTCATCAGAGGACTTGATTTGACCCCCCTGGAGTGCTCAGCAGGTCCAGATCAGTTCCACTTTGCCCACGTTGTCTTGTGCCTGGCTAACTGTGGCTCTCCAGAAATGCAGAGCAAGAACGATCATATTCACTTGGCAAGTTGGGAGTCCAATGTGCCAAAGAAACCTCTACCAATATCAGAAAATAGGTTTCTTTATCCTCTGTTGAATGATAGTGGGTCCTGTAAGCCCTGTTTACCTATTGTTTGTCTGCTTTGATGCTTCTTTCCCTTTCCTTCCTCTGCTCAGAAAAATCCATTCCTGAGTTTACACATCATGTGTTTGTTTTCCCTCTTTTTGGTTGTTTTTCATTTGAATCTGTTACTTTAATGGCTACAACATATTCATTGGAAATATATCTAGTAAAGAGAGAGTAATTTCTCTGGTGAGTCTGATTACATTGACTTAAGGCACTCCTTTTTACCTAGAAGCTTATTCAACAGTGCCAAGTACTTGACAGAAGGTTCTGGAGGCAGGATTAGTGGTGTGGCAAGTCTGCCTGACACTTCCTGTCACAGGACACCGAGTTCAGTTGCATGGAGGTTTATTAGGCTTCAAACATGTCAGAGGAAATCTTCCATGCAGGAAGATTTTATAATCCTAATGTTAATATCTTTGCACTAATTATAACTGTCATTTCAAGAGTATTAACATGGGCTTTTTAGGTGTCATGAAAATGACTTTGATCACGCTGAATTTCTAGTGATCTGGTAATGAGAAGTGTCCTGGTCACCTCCATTTGCATTTTGCAGCCTGTGAAACACGTTAGGAATGTTGCCAGGTTACAGAACTCTTGACAAACTAGAATTTGTTCGTGCTTGGTTAAGACTTGTTTGGCCTTAACAACAAAAAACCTTTTCTATCCAACTGTCCAGTTTCCAAGTGATTTAGTTACCTCCTTGTTGTATCCTCTGGAGTTGGGATAGGGTGGACTTGGCAGGGACTGGAGCTAGAAGGGGTAAGGGTGGCTCTCCTGTTGAGTTACCAGCTTTCCAAAATGGACCCCCATGCTCTCTAAGCTCCTTCTTAGAGAGGAGTTTAGGTGCAGCTAGATCCAGCCTTAGACCCAGTCAGCAGTTTGTGACTAAGTATATTGGGGAAATTTGGGAATGTAAGAGGCAAAGAAAATCCTCCCATTTAGTCACAAGGTTCAGAATAGAGCCCTTTGCCCTCTGAATTCCTTTAGAAAGTGAGGCCAGATGTACCTCTAGTCCCATACCTGGATATAGTAAATTTGGGCCCCCAGGATCTCTAGGATATTGCAAAAGTTCTAGAGGTTGCTAATATTCAGTGTTCCTTCATTGGTTTCTTGTAAGGTTTGTGGCTAGAAACAGTCTGTAGTATGTCCTAATGTTGGTAACATTCATTCATCTAGTTGTTTAGATATCATTTTGACCATCTGACAGAAAGAAGTTCATTTCCATGATTTCTCAAATCTTTTATCAACTGGAGGTTTTCTTCTCTATACTACCAAGTTTAGTGGCATTTAAAGCATGAGCACACAAACTGGCAGCTCCACTGCAGATCTATGTTGATGGTAACCTTTGGTAGTCACCAACACAGATCTGGATCAACCCAGCTCCTAGGAGCCACAAAGCAAACTGAAATGATCAGCTCTTGTTGGAACACTGTGGAAGCTGAAGAATTTCAATATAGAACAAAGAGAAAGGTGGAGTGAGCAAGGTGTTTACCACCTTTTTTCTTGGTACAGTGTTCATTAATAATCACAGATAGAGGAGGAGGGACTGGCAGCTCCCATCTGTGGAATCTCTTTATGTATTTATTTGTATGGCATTCAGGTAATGGAATTGCTCCAGATTTCATTGTTTAGTCAAAGTAATGTTAGCTGAATATGGAATATAATGCATAGCTAAGGAGTCTAAAGATACCATTTTGTGATCTTTAAGAAGACAGGAAGGAAAAATTATGCTAGCATGAGACTATTTAATTGAAGAAATAGAATAGAGTCTATCTGTGTGATCTACAGATCCCAGGAAGAAAATCTGACAGTACAAGACCCAAGAAAATAAAAAAGGTTGATCATCATAGTCAAGGGAATATTTTCAGGGGTGATTTTCAGATACTTAAAATACTTATCTTCACTGCTAGTGAAATATTTTGAGGTAAAGTAACTTTAAAAATCTATATATGTTTTTTTCTTCCTTTCTCGATGGCTCTGCTTTAGTTCCTTCTCTCTTTCAACTTAGCATAATCTTATCAAACTAGTCATAGATCATGAAAACATGCTGCTCTCTTTCAAGCTAAACCCTTCCTGTGGGATTGTTGTTGTTTATTTTGTTTTCTCTTCATTTCTCTTAATGTTTTCCAAGATTAGTTTGCCATCGATTAACACGACTTCTTAAGTGTTTCTCTGCCGTTTATTGAGGCACACACATGCACCTTGGGGAGACAGCTGTCATGATAGAAAGTTAGCAAGTACTGCCATTAAGGTATTTTCAAGACAAATTTGACAGTGCTTGATATTTTAATATTTAATAGCTTTTACTCTTGGTCATCAATCACAGACTCCTGTGTTAATTCTCTCACTCTGACATCGTCATCTATTGCCAAGCAACTTCTGCAGAGCCCTTCACCTGCTCTGACAAAGCAGGATAAACATTGCCTGCCTCACACATTCTCTCAGGGCTAAATTAAAAATAATAATAATAATAATAAAAAACTAATCTACCTGTTCCATGCCATTAAAGAGATCTGTTTCTAACTGTGCCTTTCTTATACAATGTCATAGTCCTGTCACCTAACAGGAGATGATGCGATCTGAATGCTACTGGCCTGACAGGTTTATGGTCATCATAAGCAACCAGGCATCTCCCCACTGTCTAGAACTTGGAATGAGACTAAAAGCCTTTTGACTGTGATTTATGGCCTAGATTCTCTCTGAATGGATTTATGCAACTTTAATAGAATCTTCCTGTCACATCTTACCCTGCATGGTACCTATTTCCCTCATTTCCTCACAGATAATTTATGCTGGCATTTTGTTTTATGGCAGGGCTAAACGAGTTTATACTTGTTGACAGCATTGTAGGCAAAGACTTGATTTTAAACTCCCAATTAGAGGGTGGAAATGCAGCTCCTGGACCATTTTTGTTTCCTGTTAGTGAAGACTGGATGGAGTTAATGTGCTGAGGGGGAAGGACTGCAGCACAATTCCTTGTGGAGATGTATAGAAAATACAGTAAAGAAAAATAAGCTAACATGGTCATGTTTGACCAAAAGTGAAGTGTCAGCTGTGAGTTTTAGCTGATCAATAATAGTGTAAGATTCATAAAAATAGATATTTGGTTCTTATATTAACCCAACCTGAAATGAAAGGAAAGTGCATGCCACGTAAGAACCAAGCAGAATTCTGATGTAATTTGTATTGACAGAATTATTTTAAATACAAGTGAAGCAAGGAGTAGGTAACTATGAGAAAAAATATTTGCTTGCTTCACAAATAAATTAAGTTTTGTATGTATTTATATATAAACCAAATAAATCTGAATTTCCTGTATAATAATAATAATAAAAATAAAAGCAGAGCAGGTTTATTTTCTGACTCTTACTGCCCTGGTTTTGTTTTTCTCTGGATATATATATAGTATTGTGTGTTGATTACTGATCATATGAACATCTAATTACATTGCCAAAAGGAAGCAGAAGAGTTACATTTAATCTCCAGTCTCACTGAATATCAATCTTATCTGTCTACCTATCTCACTGAATGGCAATCCTATCTATCTATACTTTATTTCCAACTGTTATCCCTTAGCTGTTTGGGTATAAGAAAGCTAAGGGGAAGGAACACTGTAATTGACATAGTTGAAAGCTTTGACATTGGCTGTTGAGCCAGAGAAGTCAACATGACGACATTTATTACCAGTGTGATAAGGAGGAGTAGGATACAGAATTCATTTGGAGAGTGGCACTGTGGTACCTTCTTAGTCATTTGGTGATACCATGGAGTTTTTGTTGTTTTTATCCAAAGGGGATAAGAATCTGTACTGCTGCTGCAGTCTGCTGCAGCATTTCATGAAGTGCTAAGGACAGAGTGCAACCTATTACCATTTGCCAACATAAACAATGAATAACTAAGATGAAGGGAAGCTTTCAGTGGGCAGCTACTGGTGATCAAAGGCTGGCTGGGTCTGAGCACAGAAGCATAGAATAGCTAGGTAAGGGCCATGAAGAGTGATCTTTATGGAGCTGTAAGCATATTTAAAACAAACAACAAACCAAGAAAGACATTCTCTTTCAAGAAAACAGGGATTCTCCCCTGCTCTGCACTGGGAGGCGGGAGGGGGGGAGAGGCATGGTCCAGGGTTCTTTTTGGATGTCAGAATAAAAGGCCCAACAACAAAGTGTGAAAAAGAGCTGCTTTAATATGCTAGTATCAAAAGAGAAATACAGACAGTAAAGCTTGTGTGCCTTCAGATGCAGGGCACACTGCATTCATGCAGCATGAATGAACTCCAGCTGGGTTTCCTCAAGGCATGCTGTGCAGGTCCTGTCTGTGGAGAGATTCCCTGTCCCTCTCCTATGGTGGTGGCTTCTATCATGTGTAACAAACAAACTATCTATCTTCTGGCAGGCTTCAATTTTATCTCTGCCCCAGCATCCACCAGTGTGCAGAGCAGGCTATCATGGGCATTCCAGCATAGGCCCTTGGAGGGGCTCCCCATGCTAGCAGAGAGGTTTCTCAAGCCTTAAGTGTAGCAGACAAAGCCTGCTTAAAGTCACTAGCTTCTTGAATGCAATGTCTTCTGCAAGGCTCCCAGTACATCTCCTGGTATTATTTAATAGCTGTATGTTGTCTGGATACCCTTCTGTTTATAAATCAGGGAAGGTGAGAGAAGATGGTGGTGGACTGTCTCTCAGAAAAGTTTACTGAGAGCTATCCATAACTGAATATTTTTACCTCTTGAAGTTCATAAATGTGCAAGAATTGAGTACTGAAAGTGTTAATCTTTGCTTAACCAAAAAAGGAAGGTAAGCAATGTGTTCCTTAGCATACTTTCTATCTACAGATGTTGTGCTTGTTCCAGCACTGCAATCTCTATCTCAGGACACCCATCTTGAATAACACTTTTAGGCTCTTTACTCAACAAACCACTTTGGATTTCAGTGCTGGTGCTTTAAGCATTTTATTCCATGGCTTGCTGAGCTTTAAGTAGTTAAAATTTGCAAAGTTACATATGCTTTCTTTTCATTCTCCCCAGCCAGAAAAAGCAGTATTAGGAAAATTAGTTTTCATTGCTCTCAGTGGTCTAAAATACAACTGTAAACCAGATGGCCAAATACAACCTATGTTTCATGGAAAAGGCACTTGGTTGGTTACCATCCCATCTTACAGTACCAGAAATAAGGGCAAACTTTATGCAGCAGGACAGCTTTGGTAACATGGCTGTGTTACTGCAGGGGAGAAGAATACTTTCAATTCATTTTGGGTTTGTGTGTTTCTTTCCTGACTGTGTCCTGAAATCAGTCTCTTCCAAGTGCAGTGCTTTCAAAGCAATTGTAAACATCACATCATCTATAGTTAACATAGAGAATTTATGTGAGTGCACATTCCACATACTTTTTGTGATGGATTATGAAACACACTATTGATAAAGGTTAATGGAGTTACCTTGGGGGGGGAGAGAGAGAGGGGAGTGACAGGAGGTGATGAGGTTTACCCTAACCCAAATAACCTGTGATGGCTAAGCACAGTTTTGTCACCTGACATAGAGAACTTTATTTAACCTTGCTGTTAATTGACTGTTTCCATTGATATACCTGTAGAAATACTTCAGTGAATCAGAGACTAAATCACACAATTCTTTCAGAATTGATATTTCCTGGCTTTTTTTTCCTTGTTCATTTGTGTTTTCTGTTCTTTCTTCCTCTTCCATGCTGCAGTTGCAAACATATTGTGGCGAGAACAAGGTACTAGTGGAGTTGGCTTCTTTCATATTTTCTGTGTTATGGTGAAATGCTTATCTGTTGTTCCCTTTTCTGTGCTTGGTTGGGGGTTTTTTGTCCATAATTTGCAGTTACAGTAATTACCTTCCCCCTAGCAACACTTGAGGCATTTGATTTAAAGAAAAAAATATAGTGGAAAGTAATGCTTGAAATGCTGATGCCTTTGTCAGCTGCCTGTCCTTCCTGAGAGACAGAAATGTCACAAGTTTCAGACTGCTACTCAAAGGGATACAACAAGAAGCTCAGAATTAAAATGTAGACCTCTAACTTTTGGTTGCTAGCTGAGATGATAAAGCTTCCAACCAATCAGCCTATATGCTCTTGGGATTGATCTCCTTGGATGAACCATTCTGATTTGACAGAAGTTATCATTTTAAACAGTTCAGTTTAAATTGAGGCTTCTGTTGTTGCTTAATGACAGAAGGCATTTTCTTCTTATGCTTGGGAAGAGTTTGTAAGGAAATGTTGGGAGAGGAAGTGGAGGTTTGTGCCCAGCTGAAGGGTAGGTACAAGCATCAGGTGGTAACAGCATAGAAAGTGTGGAAGGTGTATTTCACAGCCAAAGGTTGCTATTAACTTTCATATATATGAGAGAAGCTCATAATACATGTTACAGAAAAATAGAGTTGTTGTCATGAGCTCTCACTTCATTGCTCTGAGTAGCCTGGTCTCAACTTAAAGTTGCAGTCTAGGAATTAATGTATTTCAGGAACAGGAAATTGTCTCACCTATTTTCATGGGAAGGTTAATAATAGTCTAAGTGATCAGGCTTTGCTATGAATTCATGCTTCCAATGGTATTTCTGCCTATTTCTTAGAGTCTTATCTTAAATTAATGTGAAGATTCAAAAATCTGATCTTTCATTTGCCTGATGACATAATAAGCTTTGACATTTCCCAGTGTGTTTACAAATATGAGCTAGTTTTATTTCTTATATTCCTGCTTTGCTGATATGAGCAATCTGTTCCCTTATGATAGTGGAGCTCAGCTGTGCTCCTCCTGCTCTGCTGGCCTGGCAGAGTGCAGATCAAGTGTTCCCAGGTTCATATGGTTTGGCTGCTAACAATTAAGCTGGTGCAGAGCAAGATTCTGACACCAGAGTTTTCAACTCTTATCATGTGCTCACCACTTAGAACATTAACAAATTGATCTCATACCAAAAATGTGGTGAGGTTTTTAATTCAAAACAGGAATTTTCCTGGTTTTGTTTATTTTTTGGTCATGATCTAATTTTCTGTCTTTCCATGTGGTTTTGTTCCTAAGGTCTGGGGATTGGGAACATGTTTTATGTGTTTTATGAAGATGGCATCAAAGTGATCCAGCCAGTGGAATGTGAGTTCCAGAGGCATATTAAGCCTAGTGAAAAAATCCTTGGGTTTCAGGCAAGTTGTTTTTTAAATTTCCTGGTAGTGTTTTCTCAGTGATAGTTTTCTGTAGATAAAGAATTGATAATTACTAGCTTGGTGGTTTCTGCTTCATAAATTCAGGCATGTTTTCTCAACTAATAAGTAGGTTATAATTGTGTTCTCAAAACTTCCTGCATTTTCCTTTCAGTCTCTCTCTTAGATTGAATATTCCCTGTACACTTTTCAACCTCTTTATTTTCATTGACTGACTTTCTCTTTTCCCAGTCCTTTCCTTTAACAGCTCTCTACTCATTTCTGGTTTGATGGTTGTTGGTTTTTCTTCCCTCCCCCNTCTCTCTACTAAATAGAAGATCTAAAGTTATTATTTTTAATGATTTCTTTTTCTCCACTGGATGCTTGTCTATATTAAACTGTCAGCTATCATGAGGTAAATCCCTATCTTGATAAACACTCTTAGAGCTCCACTGAAGTTAGCAGATGATTGATGCTTTGACTCCAACTTACAATTCATAGAAGTAGTTTCAGTAACTTTATTGTTAACAGATTTATAGCTGATTTCACCAAAGTCTGTGCATTTCTGGAGCAGTTCCCATGTCCATAAAACCAGAAGTGTATTCTCCACTTCCATTTATCCTTTGGATGTTTTTCCTGTACTGCTAATCAAATTGGTAGGTGACATGATGCATGTTCTCACAGGAACACTTGGGACTAGTCACTACATGAAGACTTCCACAGAATCTATCACCTTTCAAGAATAATAACTCTCTCTCATTATTTGGATTTGAATGAATGACCTTGAAATATGTAATAATCCATGAGCTGTGCACTTTGGGTTTTTTTTCCCCTAATATCTAAAGCACACTGAAAGAACAACAGAACTGTCTCAATGGAGTTTGCCTCTTCAGTTATCTTTCTTGTTGTCAAAGGCTGCTGTACTTAGCATCAAGATTTATTTTAGTGTGAATAATTATGCTTTCAACAGCTAATCATACCTTGATTTGTGCTGCTTAAGGGAAATTAGGTTGATAAAGCCAAAAATAAGCTGAAAAGCTTTTTAAATGGCTGTTTAATTCCAAAGCTGATTATTTAAGATGTCTGTTAAAATTTTGTTGGTCTAAAGTACTTTTATTAAAATTAAAGAGAAAAAAGGGCCAGGACAGTAGACAGCTTGGATCTCATTGGTTGGTGGGTCCCTGGGGTAAATATATAGCCAGAAATTAAGCTTTGTGCCTACATGCATATCCTTTTGCCTGTTAAATTCAACAATATTTCTCCTTTGAATACTGGAAACATCTTCCCTCATGTGTGACAGTTAATAATTCTTTATTCCTGAATCAGAACTATTTGGAAAACACATCCTGATGTTCCTCTCCTCATACTGACAGCATTTTTCATTCTGTATTCCAAAGAGAAAAATACTAGGTTTCAGTAAAAAAACCTTGAAATAATGGCACTGGAAGATTATTTTCTTCCTAGAAAGAGGATCAAACATGAGTTTAAAAGATTGCTTTGCAAATACCATGACAAGAAGTGTGTCCTGTTGACTAGGAAACCTTAGTCAGCTGTTTCCTCCTTTGAAGAATATCATACCTTCCTCAAGCCTCTTTGGAAAATCTGTTTTCTCTAAATAAGAATAAATAAGAATTTACTCTTATTTCTCTTAATAAGAACAATACAGTGACTCAGTTGTGTCCCAGGATCAGGTTTTTATCAAGTTCAGCATGTGATCATTTTGTGGCAAGAGCTGAGGTCATGAATTGCTTGTTAGGAATTCTCTTTGCCATAGAACCACTGGTAAACTGCATCCTTTACATAGTATTTTACACCTGTGGCAGCTATTGCTAGTGTAATCTCCACACTTAGCTCTTAACATATACCTAAAGGAAATAGATGCTTGCTTAAACCTCTCCCATTTCTCACCACTTTTCTAAATTAGCTGTGGAAGAGCTAAGGAAAGCCCCAGTAGAGCTGTTTCATTGCCAAACAGTCACTAAAATGTAGGAACACTTCTAAATTCCACAACAGTTTAAGTGCTACAAGTGTTAGAGGAAGTGTCTGGCTATGACATGTGATACATTAACATTCCTCCCTGTTTGCTTGTCAAAAAAAGAAATTGCCTTTAACTGAGCTCCTGTAAGAGACTAAACTGCAACTGTTTCTGCATGGCATTGGAGACTGTTATGGTCATTGCACATCTACATGTTTAGGGATGCTAATTTGGCCAAAGGTACATACAAATTCTGGAGAACAATATGCTTGAGAACCTTTATCTAAAGATTGAGTTGCCTCAGTACAGCAAAGCACTTCAGTGTGTGTCTTACATGGGAATCAATTACACTTACCTGTATTTCAAGTGAAGCAAGAGAGTTGGTGCTTTACTGCATCAGGTATGGCAGTGGCTGAAGGAAATGACAGTCTCATTTGCCACCATGCCTATCATTCTTTAAAACCCCCCACATTTTAAACTACTTCTCCCTTCAAGTTGCATAGCTTTTTAGCAATGCCAAAATGAATCTTACTCTTGTTACTTATTTCTAAGTTCTGTTGAAGTTCCTGGTTCTGTGCCATCCCATGGTAGCTGAGCTTAGTAACCTTTCTTTGGCAGTGGGATTTAGGAAAGACCTGCCTTTTGTTGGTGTTTAAGAATCCCATAGGAACAAGCAGTGACTTTCCATCCCCTGTAAAGAAACTCCCTCTGTTAGAGATGGAAATTGGTTTAATTCTTGTTTTGACATACAAAGACTGAGTGTATTTTTTCAAATGTGGAGGCACAGCAGGCAAAGAATGTTGATGATGCAGGAAAATCAGTGTTGAAATGCATCAACTTCTTCTTGAACAGCATTGCTGTGTGCTGGGTATGTTTTTCTGTCACAATATTTTCCCCCTTCCTTTTAAAAGGAGTCTGGTGCTTAGGAACAGAATTCTTGTTTAAGATCTCATCAACTCTTGCTCTTCATTCTGCATGGAAGTCCTTGTCTGCTGGCATATAATTATTGTCACAGTGCCCAGTTATGATGTATCAGGGCATTCTAAATTACAAATGAGCAGCAGAGAAGTGCTGAAGAGAAATCATACTTAGGATTTGGTAAAATTCCACCTTGTGATGAAAGAAGGGAAAATTAAGAGGGAAAAGAAGTCAGGAAAACAACAAAAAGCTTGAAACATGCTGTACCTCTGCAAGCAGGATATTTTTCAGGTCCTTGTTTTTAGATAAGTGTGATGTCTGTTGTTGGAAACAATCATGAGATTTCATAAAGAGAATTCCCAAACACAGTCTGTATTTGACCAAGTAACTTCTAATTTTGATGAAAGCAAGCTTTCACTGGGAGTAAACAGTTACAAATAGATAGATATAAATGTAAATTATATCTATGATGAATGGGAATATATTTCTGTAAAATATGAAGAGTGAACATGAAACTACAGGCAGTTATTTTGAGAGAGAGTGCAAATTATACATATTGTGAAACATGAATTTACTGAAGTCAACAGGAATTTTGCTTCAGAGATGAAAGGGCAGAATGGAAGGACTGATAGTAAGAAGCCTTTGATTTCTGTTGGGCTTAGCACTAGTGAGATAAGCCATCAGAATGTCTTATGACAGAAGCAGCCCAACTTCTTGACCTTGGAGGCAACCTATCAGTACTCCATGTGACCAAAAACCAGCAGATCCCTCTAACTGCAGCTGCTTTGCCTACATACCATGTAACAGCTTGCACCACACCTCCTCCTTTTCCTCTCCATTTATGTATTACCATCTTCCCAATTTGGTACTTGCCTTCTTTACTGCTGAAAATGTAATCCATGGCTGTAACTGCCTTCCTTGGCAAGATGGTGTGATGGGTGCAGCTGCCAGCTACTGCACAGTAAGGAGGCAGCATTGTCTATCTCATTGTTTGTTCTGGTTCTCAAGTCTCCAGGCTCTTGCTCACTTTATTTTTACAACTATTACTGTTTCAGATGGGTTTCTTTCTTAGGACAGCAGTGCTAACTGCCAGAATGTGTAGAAAACATCCCCAAAAGCTGGTGTCTGATTTACACTGAAGTGCTTGATGGTTGTGTGGTGCTTACAAGATGCAGTTTAGCTAACACCATTCTACCTCCTAATGAGAACTGTCCTTTTTCCTCCCTAAATACATTTTAAAGCTCAAAAAAGGGTATAATTTGCCTTTCTATCTGCATTGTTGACTGTCTGGATTCCTACACTTTCCCTCTTTCTGTTGCATTGCAGGATGAAGTTTGTCCCAAAGCAGATGGGGACCCTGGCCAGAGATGTGTGTGGGCAACTGCTGTTAATGTGAAGGACAAGTTCATTTATGTCACTCAGCCAACACTTGACAGAGTTCTTGTTGTTGATGTACAGTCTCAGAAAGTTGTACAGGTATTCATTTCTTGGGTTTAAATTGCTGTCTAATTTGGACAGAAGAGTTTAAGGTTTCCCTTCATATTCTGGGAAAAAAAAACCAGCTTGAGAGTAAACAGAGTGTCTAGAAAAACAGCTTATCTAATTTTTGACATTGAGCAGCAGTTTCTGGTTAGTGACCCTTCTTGTCAGTAGGCAAATGGGAGGGAGGGAGGGAGGGAGGGAATCAACATCCTTGTTCAGTCCCCACTGTGCTGCTGGCAGAGCAGTCTGGCTGGCTAGCTAGGAACAGCTGTGAAAGCCTACTTGCAAGACAGTCAGCTTCTTTCTTCTTCTGGCTCCTCTCTTGGGAGCTCCACTACCTGTGCCTGACTCCTCAGGCAATTCCTCCTCCTCCTCCTAGCAGTGCCCCAGCCCAGAGCCTGAATGCAGCAGAACAGCTGTGGGTCAGACCTTTTGTCTGGAGAAACCACAAAGAAATCTGTTACATCTGAACTGATTAGCTATACAACAGCCCAAGGATTATTTTAGACAAGTTGTCTTTTAGCCTGCAGCAGAAAAACCTTCTCAAACACAAATGACCTTTTTCAAGGGATATCTTTCTGATTTTAAATGAGCTGGAGAGCAACCTGGCTGCTTTTTCCATTTTCAAAACCAAAACCAAATTCTGCTTAGATGAAGCTGTGGCTTGCAGCACCTCAGGAGTACAGTTAAGTATCATCAGCAGTCTCACCCAGCCATTAGTGCATTATCTTGAGGATCTACATCATTAGTTTAAATTAGGTTCACTTAATTAGCCAGCTGGTACTCTCCCTGACAAACTGATAAACAAGCTGTGCTTTACAGTTCCTTAATGGTGAGACTGAAAAACAACTTCCACTTATTTTTTTGTCTGCTGTAAAGATGAAAATAAAAAGGTAATACCCCCAGTTGTTTACCTTCTGCAGAATGTCTCTTAATCAAATACATTGTCCTCCCATTTCATACCTCTGAAGTCTTCAGTTCTCCTCACAATAAAGGAAGTGCCAGAGCTCAACTTTCTAAAAGGTTTGTGGTCTCAAGAGACAGTGCTCACGGCTGTGGGGAAAACACTTTGGCTCTGATCACAAGTCTGCAAGAGCAGCAACTCCACTGGGAAAACAAACAAAAACAATCCTTCCACCAGCAGCAGAACACACTGAGTTCAGCAGAGGTGGGAAGTTTGGAGTAGCAACATGGTGTTGGTTTTACACAGGACTGTGCATTGATTTCAGTGTGGCTGGAGAATGCTCCTCCCTGTTTAACCATTTTGCAGTAACTGGTATGTGTAAAATGAGAGTGGTGATGGAGAAGGAAGAGAAGGATTGTTTTATTTCATTTAAAACTTGTTTGCAACTTCTCAATAGCTTCAGTACAGTGCAAGTGTTGGAACACCTCAGCAATTCATTGACTTTGAATTGTCAGGAAGCTTCTTCAGCAGTTGACAACAAGTTCTAAAATCTAATCTGAAAAATCAGTAAATGACTGTCCAGGCATCATTTTAATTCAAGCCTAGGTATTATTTTTTCTTTTGAAAATGTGACTGAAACCTAAGGATTTCTATTTTTACCCTGCTCCAGGCAGTAAGTACAGATCCTGTTCCAGTGAAGCTGCACTATGACAAATCACATGACCAGGTCTGGGTGCTGAGCTGGGGAAACATGGAAAAGAGTTCACCAACTTTGCAGGTGAGGTGATCAGAATGAGTGTATGGAAGGAGATCTAGACAAGGTGAACCTTAGTGTAATGGCCAAGTTTTGTGTGTTTCCCTTTCAAGCATTGTTATCATGACCCCAAGCAGGGGCAGTGAAGTGATTTCTTGGTAACCAGAAAACCATTCAGATAACTGTGCTAAACAGTTAGAGATGATTGTCAGCAGCCTTACTCAGAAATGACAACAGTAACTTGGCAGAAGGATAAGAAATACAGCTGAAAGCAGCAACATGTTTTGTAACTGCCACTCTTTTGAGAGCAAACTCAAACCTAGGATGGTTTTGTCCCTAATTAGAGGCTAAACTGGATTTTAGCCATGCTCCTGTTTCACTGAAATGATATTGGTGCTCTGGCAGTGACAAGCTCTCTCTTTACTTACTGCTTTGTTCAGATGGAAAATACTCCTGCCTCTGGACAGCAGCAAGCCTGGGGACACTCACTAAAGAAACCTTCCAGAAGCTGTACTTGCATTCCTGTTTTTCACTGCTTTCTATTTCCTCATTTGAAGTAATTCCCTGAGAATATAGTGATTGTCTCTATTGTCTGTCTCTCTATGTCTTCAAAATTCATTTTTATTTCAACTTATTTTCCTTTTCTTTAGAAGTTTAATTAAATCTTTGTGTATTAAAATATGTATAAAAAAGATAAAAGAGCAATTCAAACACAGAGCTCCAGCAGAAAAAAATGAATATCATCTGAAAACACCTTTTTAGCACCAACAGGCTCTTAGTAACCATGAGTGTGCAAGGCAATTTGTGGGAGTTTAGCTGTCACTCCTCCCCAGAAAATGACTGATAATTGAGTCAGTCTTACTGTGCTTTAAAGTGACTGATCCTATTCACTCTCATTTTCCTTTGCAGTACAGATGATCAGGGTTTTTTATTGTTCTCTTAAGTGCATGTATGTGAATATCATCGTGGCTAATATGTGGAATTCTCTTTTGTTCACCCATAAACATTTACTTCAGCAAATCTCTGATAGTTTCAAGGAAAATTGGTTTATAAGAACTTAAGAAATATGTAAACTCAGATCAGCTTGCTTTTCTGAAAGATGTCTGTGCTCTGTTACCTCATGATTGACAAGAATTGGGAGCATGCATAGGCATTGCTTCCTGTGGATCAGCTGATTACATTTTATCTTTTCACTCTTAAGTGCTTAAGAAATTTAATCTTACTTTATAATCTATTTTAACAAAAACTCCAACTTAGTCTGTGGCAAGAACTGCTACAGGCTTTAATAATGTAAATAAATTCATCTGGGCACAGTGGTGGGGGGGAAAAAAAGAAAGAGAGCAAAAAGTAAATATGAAGATTGTCTTTAGGTATGTAATAGCTCCGTGAGATCTGTAATGCTGTGGAGTTTTATTCACTGTTGTGTGTTCTTTTTCTTGGGAACTGAAGGACAATATAAGAAGTAGAAAACAGAGATTGAATGTTGCATGAGTATTTCTATAGCTTCTTAGGCTGTTATCTTCTGTAGGTCATAACACAAGCCAGTGGCAGTGTTTCTCATCACACAGTCCATACTCAGCCAGTGGGAAAGCATTTTGACAGAGTGGATGACTTTTTCATTCCAGCTACAACCCTCATCATTACCCATATAAGGTAAGTCTTAACTGGTTAACTTTCAAATTAACTATAACATTGTTTCCAAAGAAAATATAATTTAAAAGCATTTTTAGATTACCTGTGGAGACTGAAAAGTTCTGCAGTCTAGGATTTGTGCATCTGAACATTGCATTAATATGTATTAGCACTTGGGATGTTTAGGACTATTAGTTTATTTGCAAGCTGACACAGACCCATTTCAACTCCAAACACCTCTGCAAATAATTAACTTTATTGTATATTCTGCTCTCCCAAGCTCAAGTTTCTATAGAAATGTTTTCATGAGGATGATCTTAACAAGGATGCCCTATAATCCTCATTTGCTTTTAGGTAGAATCTTGAATTGCCAGTGTCAATATGCATCTCCATTAAAAAAGGTATCACTTCTGATTGTAGTGAGTGGCAGTCTTTTAAATGGGAAAACATGTAGTTTAGGATGATTTTACAATTGATTCCAGAATTTACTTTCTAGGTGCCTGTGGTGAAGCTAGTCTTTTGTACCAAACCCCTTCTGGCTTCTCCCAGAGAGGCTGTTGATGAAAGATCATTTTTGACAAAGCTCTGAAGTAACAAGTAAACTGTCAATCAGCCAGATGCAATTTGTAGAAGAATGTGTAAGTTAGTAGAGCTGAAGAGGAAATTGACTCTAAGTACCATTACTGCCACATTTCTTGAACTGAGTAGAAAAAGGCATGTTGTATCCCTGAAGTAATCTACAGCTCTCACACTCAACCTTAGAAAAGCATGGTATAATTCTGCTACATTTAGAACAGGTATGCCTTGAGAGAACAAAAGTGACTGCTTCATAAGCTACCAGGTACTGCCCCAAGGGAACTAACATTTAGATACATTAATTTTCATGTAAATAGGAAAAGAAAAAGCTAGATGGTTGATACACATCATAGAAGGAGGAGAACCAGGACTGAGAAAAGACAAATAGGGCTGGTCCAAAGCTAGTGAGGAACTCGCGTTGCCTAACTCAAAACAATTTCATGTTTATATTTTGCCTAAATAGGTCAAGTGGGTGCTTTCAGCTTGCAAGGTGAGTCACCTGGCCTGTATGCAACTTAGAATAAAAGAGAAATTAAAAAGGAAAATGAATTTCAGTTGAACAGTGAAAAAATAGAATTGGCTAAGTTCCTGCAGGTATTTAATGACCATCAGCTGAGGCTTAGCATAATTATCTTCTTCTGACTTTTGCTTTCATTCGTGCTAAACCAACAACATCAGTTCAACAGCAAAAAGCTCTTTTTACCTACTCATGGTCTTACTTGAAATGCAAAGAATCTTATTTTAGTTTTTCAAGAGTTATTTATGGGAGTCTGGAGAAGAGGAGGCTCCCAGGAGACCTTCTGGTGGCCTTCCAGTATCTGAAGGGGCCTATGAGAAAGCTGGGGAGGGGCTTTTTAGGATGTCAAGTAGTGATAGGACTAGGGGGAATGGATATAAACTAGAGGAGGAGAGATTTAGATTGGCTATGAGGAGGAAGTTCTTCACTCTTAGGGTGGGGAGACACTGGAACAGGTTGCCCAGAGAGGCTGTGGAAGCTCCATCCCTGGAAGCTTATAAGGCCAGGCTGGATGGGGCTGTGGGCAACCTGCTCTAGTGGGAGGTGTCCCTGGCAGGCAGGGAGGTTGGAACTAGATGACCTTTAAAGGTCCCTTCCAACTCTGACAATTCTATGATTCTATATGAAATCTGTCAGTCATTAAAAGAATTTGCCTTACATAAAATGTCTGAACTTCAAGTACCTTATTTTGTTTAAGCAAAAATGAACTGTGTGAACAGTATGTCAGAGAAGGTTTAAAATCAGCTATTCATCAAATTAGGAGTGGTGTAGAAAAATTCTCTCTATTAAATCTAACGTGTCACCAGTCCACAATAAAAGTGCTCAATAACAGCTTGTGTTGGCTAAGAATGTTAGGCAACAAATATAAAGCTTGAGCTTCTTATTCTTTGGTGTTTATACCAACCAGGGGAGCATTTTCTGAGTGTGAATTGGGGAAAAAGCTCCAAGGGCAATAAGCCCATTGTCTGAGTCAGCTGGCAGAGTGAATTGCTCAAGGGCCCTATTTAGTCTTTGTTAGAAGTCAGTTCTCTTCACCATGCAACACCAGCCCCTTCCAGGAAAATGAAAGCTTCCTGTAGAATTTGTCACCTGTAAACTAACATTTTGAATGATGGAGCAGAAGACACGTTGTGCCTGGCTTAGCAAATTGGCACTCATCTTGAATATCTTGACTGTCCTGCTATTGCTAGTTTGGCTTTACCTCAGTGGAGCATTTACTGCCCATAGATGTTGATCTGGGACTGCAAAAGTAGAGAGGATGAGTCATATTAATTAGGGGAAGGATTCAGTTACTCCTGAAGCTGTTTCCTGTCAATAACTGAGTACAGATGTGTTCAATATTTGCTCTTACACATTTACTGCCAAAGACAATTTTATTCACTGAATTATTTTTGTCCCGAAAGAGTTCAGAGCAACCAACGGTCCTGTCCTTAGTTGTCTGCTAATACCAATTCCTCACCCTAAAAAGAGACATTTGCAATTAGTATGTGTGATAGCTGCAAAAAGATGACTTGCACAAGACTCATGAAAATGTATTTTTGGAAGCCCAAGGAGCAAAAGGCCTGATTATTTCAGCTCCACTGTTCATAAATCGAAGTGAACAAAAGAGAGTTGGAATAAATTAAGGTCTGTCATTACACTGCTGTAAAATATTTCAAAAGCAGTGTTAAATGAGCTCACTGTAATGGAGTAACTCTAACTTCTTAGATATTTTAATCTTTTAACAAGTATTTTAAATGTCATACAGTTACCTGACCAAAGGAGTGGAAGAATGAGCAATCAGCTCACCAGTGAAGTGGCTCAGGATCTGAATAGAGTTACAGGATTCTCAGAGCTTTTTTTTGCCTTTTATTTCTGTGGTTTAGGGGCTGCAGCCTTTCTAAAATTGTACTCATTTGTTTTCACAAAACAGCCCAAAATGTAAGCTTTCCTTGAAAAGGTAATTGGAATGTGAATGCCATGTGCATTCCTCTGAACCTCCTGAAATGAAACCTAGGTGAGGTGGTGATTCAGGAAATTCACACTTCATTGTAGAGTTTAAGCCCCTGCAGAGGTGTGAAGGAGCAGAATTACTGTGAGAGCATTTCCAGTGATTCTATGCAAATAAGCAAACAAAATGTTATTTTGCTTCAAAAGTCCTACCTAATCAGAAAGAGCTTTGGTGGTTTGGAAGTCAAACAGTAGAAGTGTTAAATGCTAAGTAGATGCTGTAGACAGAGCATCAACAGAAGAGGTAGAATTAATTTGGGAGCTGGATTTTTCACATGGTCAATGTGATTTAGCTGCAAGCTGAGGGGCAGTGTAACACTGTACAAATTCAGATGACAAGGCACCTTAGGGGACTGGAAAATTTGAAACCCTTCTTAGTTATCAAGCTAGAAATGTGTAGGGCTACAGGGGAAGTAACTTGGGAGCTTGAGGGACTGAAGAAGCTCAGTACTGCCAGGGCAAGCCAAGAAGATCTAGAAAATAACTGCAATTTCTAGTGATTGTGGAATCTGTCAGTGAATCCTATGTGGCAGTACAGCACACAAGAGCAGGTCCATCTGGGTTAGGGGTTCACTCTGCACTCTTCCACTTTGTAAACTGTATCTTTGTGAGAGTAGTGCTCAAGGGAAACCTTATAGTCATTATTTCCCCTCTCTGTGCCACCAAAAGGCACCCTACTGCTCCATAAATGTGTTGCTTTTGAAAAAGAAGCTCATAGAAACTTCTGGGAAAGATGGAGGAGAGACATAAAGAAGAGTTTTCCTGCATCATTTTTCCTTTAAATAGTGGATTTTACAGCATCTTTGTTCCAGAGGGAATATGAAGAATGAAAGATTGAGAGATTCAGCTCAGACAGTTCAAATGCTCTGAAACTTAACTTTGTTCAACTACCATCACTGACAACAGCAACTGCTGTTGGAATAAGGGCCTCTTCAGAAAATGGTGTGTCAAGCCTACAGCCTTCACTTGATTCCTCCTCTCTTCACATATCCCTGCCCAAAAAGCTAGAAATTAGTCAATGTAGCCACTAGGTATCTTCAAAGCAGGAGACACTCAGTCCTTTATGGCCATACAGAATTTGTCCTGTGCCCATACTTACAGCTCACCTGTATCCTTCCCCTCCACTTGTATGTTCTGGCTCCAAAGGACTTGTGTTTGCAGGCTTACAGATGGCTGTTCTGGGCAGTAAGGATTCCCAACTGTCTCTGTAATGATGAAGTACCAGAATTATGTAGCCACTTCCAGCACTCCAGAAATGCAGTCTGAAAATGGTATCATGAACTACTAGAATTCACAGGACTTTGGAACTTTACCTAGAATATCTGGCCCATTATTAACTCATCCTTTACTAGAACTTCCCATCCAAATAAGATTGCACCTTGGCTAATTTTTATAGCTACAGTTCTCAGAAATCTCCTTCACTCTGAGTAAGTGCTAGAGATGCTGCATTACTGTGGGATGAGCTGGAGGTTTCCAAATGCAACTTAGCTCCTGCAGGGCTGCCCTAAGTCCTGCCTTGAGGTTCAGGTCTTCATTATTTTTTTGCTCTTCTGACCTTTGTTTTAATAGTTTTTGCACAACAACCTTGTGTACATCTCACAGTCTTGTAAAGGCAATAAATAAAGGTAAGAGAATTTGGGCCTAACTGGTCTAGTTAGGCTTGAATTTCTTCCCAGGTTATCCACATGGGACTCATGCTCTGGAAGGTGAAAAAAATGCATGACATAGATTTTGGACCATTCCCTTGCATAACTTTTGTAGTTCCTGTATAGACAAACAGAAATACTTCTCAAATTCATCTTTTAAACCCAGGAAATTTCCTGCACTAGCTGATTGCTAACCACATTCCATTATATAGAGTAGCTCCTGAAAAATATTTATTGAGATGGGAGATAATCACTGAGTCATCTGCTGTGATTCCATTCTGATACTTTAAAGTAGACTGATAGTTTTAACAATGTCAAACACTTTAATAGTGACCTAAAAATGTAACTCACTGAGGTAATAGTGATAAAGTTGCTTTTGGAAAATTCATTTAAAAGATTTGAATGCAATTTTTAGAGCTCTGCTAAGAACCCTAAGAAGATAAAAATGAAAGACAGGCTCTGAAGAGCTTTTATTTGTCATTTTGATGAGTCTCTAGCCTTGAGAAAATACTGGAGCTGATCATTGTGGGTGGAAAAAATACCCTTTTTTTGTGGAGAGAAAAATGATCATGGTTTTCTGCTAAAACTCCCCTTTGAGAGCTGTGAAAACCATCTTCATTGATTCCTGAAAATTCTGGGAGGGACATTCTCTCTCTCTTTAGCTGTGTTTTGCTTGGGAACTCACACAACATTCTTCTCTCCATCCAGGCACTTGTAGCATTGCTAGCTCTCCCTTTAAGCAGTCATTTGAATTTCTGCCCACAAAGGGCAACTTTCATAGCCTCTACAGCTATGTGACACCTGAACTTACCAGAATGGCTTGGAGAAACCAACAGGCAGTCACATTTCAAGTGCAATTGCAGCTCTGACTCCCATCCTGGTAACAGTGTTAGTTTTCCAAATCTGTGCCCATTTTGATACAGCTGGTTTTGGATATTATGCTTTCATTCTGATGTGATTCTTAGGGCGAGTGTGAGGTTCAGGTTGTAGGCACCTAGCTTTAGGTATGCAAATACAGAATATCCATGGGATATTGGATATATGGTTAGTGGAGTTCTAGTCTATGCAGACAGTGGAGTCTAGAAGGGAGTTTTCCTTCCCCCCATAAGGTTTTGGCAATGATCTAAACAAATTCCCTGGAGCCCATTGACTGTATAGACTAGAACTCTGCTAGCAAGAATGGCAACTTAGATCTTGAACTGGTATGCAAAGATGCATAGCTATGCATAGAAATGGAGGTGTCTGCAGGAAAGGAATAGCTCCTGTGGAGAGGAGTTGTGGTGAGGCTGAACCTTCATAATGGCAAGTCTTCAGTCTTCTTATTGCCTAATGATAATGATGGCAGAGGAAGGAAGCAGCTGTGCTTCATTGGAACTGCAGCAATGGGGCTTTTTTCTTGTTTGTTTCAAAGCAATAAGGATGTAAATATAAACACATTGATTTTTTTTTTTGGATGTAGTCTGGAAGAGACAGCATGAAGCCATCTATTGCTTTTGTCATTTTCTATTTCCTGGTTCATATATCAAGTTTTAATAAACTGACCAGATTATAGAAACCCCAGTATTTCAGATGACACTGCCTGTTGTGGCAGTGTGTTCACTTTGCATGGCTGCTTCATCTAATGAAATGGTTTTCTGATTTTAAGGTGTATTATTCAAAATCCTTATCAGAACCACCCAAAATTCATCTCTGTGTGGCTTGACTGTTATTCCAAATGATAGACTGTACTGAAATATGAGTGTTCAACTCTCCAATTTATCAGTTGTGTCAGGAAAACGTTTATCTTTAATCCTAAGAGGATAGAGCATGCTTATCCCTTGAGAGGACAAGGAAAAGACATGCTTTTCAAGGATCCTACCATTTGACCTGAAAAAGTATTATTTGGCTCTTCACAGGCAAATGTGGAAATAGAGAATTGTGCAGAGAGAAGCACTGAGAACCTTGGAGAATTAATACTGATGCCCAGAATATGGGAGGCAAAAATGATTTTTTCCTCATCCACTTCTGGTATTAGAATTAAAACCAGACAAGGAGTGATGCCCCAGTGCATGTTTTTCTCTATATATTTCAGCTGCAGACTATTTTAAAGCTGATATATATATCTGTGTGTATGCACATGTACGTGTATGCATATTTCTATTGCACAACACATGCCCTTTTGATATCACCTCCATCAGAAGGCTGCAGAGTGGGAGTAAGTAAACTGCAGGTGTATCAGAGTCCTTCTTCAGGCAGCCTCAGCACCACATCCCTGTGGGTTTTTTTTCCCCTCTTATCCCTCCCATTGTCATGTAAGATTTAGATGACAGAAGAAGAATTTGAGGGCAGGGGAATTCTTAGGCACTTCACAGTCTTTAGCTGCACATCTATACACAGGGATAACAAAATGGTAGCAGAATCCTTGTCAGTTTTAATCAGCATCAGATGAACTATGACATAGAGCAAGGCACAAGATGAGTGTTGGCCCCATGGCTATGAGCTGCTTTCAGAGAAGGCTGGACAGTAGACAGCCTCCTGGAGTAATGCCTGTGTCTTTTGGTTTGGAAACAGTGACAACCCTCTCCAGACATGGGAAGGGCTGTTAGAATGTGACACTGCTGAAGTTTAGGTAATCATTACTGATCTTCTGGCATCTTCTAAGCCTGTCCTCAATACTAGAACATAGGGAATTGACTCAGATCCTGCTGGAATGAAGATGAGAAGTGTGCATCTAAGTGTGGTATCTTGTAACCAGGAAGCTTTCTACACAACTGGGTGAGTCACTAAAGATTCCAGTCAAGTTTCTGTTTTTCATGTTCATTTAGCACTACAGATGCACAGAACATTCTCCTAATGATATTTCTACAATATATTTTTTAATTACTTTAATTGAAAACTAGCTTTTTGTGATGAAACAGAAACCAGAGTGGAAAGCTGCACAGGTTTTAAATTGTTCAGTCACATTCAAAGCTTTGTTGACACAGAAGGAACAATGATGTAACAGATCCATAGGAACAATAAAAACTTAGGGAGGAAAAAGGAGTTCTTGTTCACTTCTCAAAAGCAAAGTATTCTCAAAGTGCTCTGCACTAGTAAAAGCTACTTACACTGAGCAGACTTGATAAGGAACATGACATTACTTGTTCAAAACCATAATCATCTACTTTTCTAAGGTAGCAGGATTGGATCTGATCTGAAAGTGGCTTCACCACCTTCAAGGACAGTGATTGGAGTACTTTAGACAGTGGAAGGCAGCTACCTATGTAAATCCTACTCTCTGCACTTGCACATTTTCTCATAAGTGAAAGTCATCTGTTGTATTCCCTCTAAGGATTTGTATTAAGAGAAATTTGGTTTTATCCTTTACACCTGTCACAAACAATGGAACATGGAAATTTCATGAAAAATGGTGTGTAAATTGGACATGATAAGAGAGAGAAAAGTAAGACCTACAAAAACAGGTAAAAAGGATGTGTAACAGCATGTATTGCTTAGTAAGATTTCCAAAATTAATACCTTTAAAATATGAGTTTAATAATCATGCTGCATGGCATAAGTTACTTCTCAATGACAGGCAAATTCCTGTGAGCTACAGGTAATCAATCTGGTATTTCTAAATCTTATCTTCTTCTTGGGTTTGGCCAAATCTTCCAAAAAAAAAGCATAGTCTTTACCTGGAGATTCCCACCAAAGAAACTTCATGACTTCTGTGGTGCTCTGCTGCCATGGTTTACTGTCCCCATTACTAGAAAAAAATTACCTGTTTCTCATTTAATTTTCTCTGGCTTTAGTCTACAACCATTATTATAATTCCTCTTGGAAACTGTAAACAGCATTACTAATCAGTGTGTTCTCTCCTGTCAGTGGTATATGGTGTTGCAAATAAGTCATGTCTCAGTTACATTTTTCCTCTGCTCAATCCATTGGCCTGTCTCAGGTTCTTACTTGAAATCACTCTCTCCATGCTTCAATTTTCAGATTTTTGCCTTACTTTTTTAATATTCCTTTATAGAAGGGTAGAATACAATAACATGAAGCATTCTTAATATTGCCTCCCCACTGTTTTTTCTTTGTTTGACTGATTAGGTCTCACATTGACTTTCACGTCTGCTATGATCCCTAAATCCCTTCCTAGTTGGTGCTTTCCAGGGTATTGTTCTATGTGCATGTCCTGCATTTCTCATTCACATCTTGAGTTGCCTGACTTCACTCTTGGCTACATTTGGACATGTTTTGCTTCAAATGAGCAGCTGGCTTTTCTAATGACTCTTCCTAGCTAATTTACAACCTTAGTGTCATGTGGACACACATTTACCTCAAAATCACTGGTGAAAGTTTTCTGAATTACCAGGGTTGTTATCAAGCAGAAAGAAAAGTTGCCTGCAGAATGATGAGTCTGCATTAACAACTGCTTTTTATGGCAGAGGAATTATTTTTCCTCTGGGTTTCAGTTTTTATTCCAAGAAAGGTATGCCCTCCTGATATTCAGCTACCTTCAGCAAGATTTTCTAATAAAAAAATTAAATTAGATCTGTCTGAAAAAGTTCATTTTTTCCATAACCCCATGTTGACTACATTATGTTCATGTTTTTCTGTAGCTGGTTCCATATCATCTGTTTTATTATTTCCCTGGGACATGCATCATATTATTCAGCTTAGCTGGGATATCTGGCTTTATCTTATGAATATTTCAACAATCTTCTTCTAGACTATACAAATTTTCCTGGTTTTCTGAGATTTATTAAAATGCTAGCAAATTATCTAGCCTGATACATACATATATATATATATATATATATATTCCTACCCAAAAACTTCTGTTTATTATCTTCCTCAGTTGCTAGTGGTTTGGAAAATACTTCCTCATCTGTAGGTAACAAAACTATCATTTCTGATTCTTTGGTTGGTTTTTTTTGGTGGTTTTTGTTTGTTGTTTTTTGTGCTTGGGGTTTTTGTTTGTTAGCTTTCCTGATCAGTTTTCTTCACTTCCCTTTTCCCTTTTGTATCTTCTGTTCTGCCAGAACTTCCATTGCTTTTTTCCATCCCTATGCCCCTGCCTGGCAGCTCTCACAGACTGAGAGTCAATCCTGCAAACCTCACAAGGAGGTGAAGCTCAGCTTCCCAAAACTCCAGCTACCCAACTCTCCCTGAGACAGGCAGACAAAAGATTGCATCAAGCACACAGCTTGCCAAATCTTTTTACATCCAGGAAGATTGGCAGCTTTGAAACTCTCCTTTCCCCTCACTTCTTTTCTGTCTGTGTTATTGGGCTGTTTGGGTATCTATGTCTGTCCAGCTTTACTTCAAAATTCTCATTCACAATGATACACTTTAGTTGTATGTTCTTGCTCCCACCTGTCTTTTTTAGGACCTCAGTTGCAATGGTAGCCTGATCAGTTAGAAACTGTTGGGCCCTAGAAGCAAAAAGTCTTTAGTATGTTAATATTATATCAAAGTAGAATTATATTTTTCCAGCCACCAAACTGTATCACATGAAAAATCCCCAACATTACAGCCTCTGCTCCTCAGATGTGGCAAATGGATTCCAAAGCAGTAACACTGGAGTAGGGCAGAGATGCAGAGAGTGTAGTCTGGGTCTAGTTAGGTGAGCCTAATTGTAGTAGAAATAGAGCTGAGGACAATTCAAGAAGCTGGGTTGAGTTTCCATTGTGTATAACATTAAACATTTAGCTTAGCTTTCTGTATTTGTTTTTGTTGCTTTTATGGTTTTGGATTCTTTAGTGCTTGATTTAGGAATCTGCATGTTGCAGTTTGGTTCTGCAGTTGGTGTCAATGAAACCAACAGTGCTGCCAATGTCTAGCCCTCAGTCAATTCTCATCCAGAAAAAGAGGCCTTTTAAGGTCCATTGGGTTTTTTGATTATTGTTTGGCAACAGTAAAGATCTGTGTCAGTCATTGTCCAGAAGGTTGTGAATGCTGTTGGACAGTGAGCTAGCTGATTGTTGCTTTACAGTGGGGGCTGTTATGTAAAAGACAATCAATAAGCTAATTCTCTTGTCCTTTTGTAAGCACTGCTGGCTTATGTGTGTGATGTTGGTTATTTAACACCAAGTTGCTATTAACCTCTTCTTTTACAGGCAGATTCTGTGCCTCATAGAGCACAGGGTTGTTTCTCATGACCAAAAAATGTTTGCTTCATAAAGATGGAATCAGGAACCAGTAACTTTATGCCTGCCCAAAAAGATTAATAAAAGAGAATATTAGATGGGCAAAACAACTAAAAATCAAATGCTGCCTGATGATTCTAGTCTTCCTCTGTGACAGAACCACAGACCTTGTGAATAGAGGAGCAGCAGTAATTGTCAGGTTATTTTGGCTTCACTCACCCTTTCTCTAAGCAAGACAATTTAATTTAGATGACATATATTTATAAGTGGCTGAATCATCCAAGACAAAAGTGCTTTCATTATCAGCCAACCAACCACTACAAGCAGTCTGATCCACACTGGCCTGTCCTTGGGTGGGAGTTGGATCAAGTGAAACCCAGAGGTCCCTTCCAATCCCAATCATTCTATAGCCTTGTGGTGACCCTATGATATTCAGGCAGTATGCAAGGATTTTGGAAGGTGTGGCTCAAATTAAAAATGTTCTTACTTTGGTAGGAGCTGCAAATCAAATTCACCTATGTCAGAGGTTCTGACAGAATCATGTCCTGAAACCTTTTTGCCTGTCACTCTGGTAGTTCACTGATTAGTGAATGTATTTGAGTTGTAAAGTATAGGGTGAAAATTTTGTGCTATTGTCACCTTAGTTGTTGAAACATTCTGGCTGTTGTAGTGCTTTATACCAACAGGAAGTGAAAGGTATTTTTAGGTTATATATCAGGATGCAACTTTGTTCTTAGGATCAAAGATTCAGAGCAAACATGTTAAGGCATCTGCCAAAACAGAGCAGCTGTTTGGGAAAAGTGCTGTGGAAGCTACTTAGATTGTAAGAAAAACTAATATACTTTCACAGGACTGTAATATTTAGGGCAGTGTGTTTTTTGCTTATATAGTCAAATGATTATGCAGTAAGAACTTAGATGTTAACATTGGAGAGAAGTCATAGTTTATATTTCAAATGATACAGACCTTCAGCTCTTGGATTTTAAAGTGTAACCATATTATTCATGTTCAGTGAAAGTTCCTTGATGTATGGAAAATCATAAAGGGTCACTGAAATTGTAAGAAATAGGGAGCTTGGATAGTTGGGATGTATAAACCTAAAGCCTTTTATGATATTCATTTCTACTGAATGAAAATGAGGAAGATTCAGATAATCATCTGAATAACAATGAGCTCTGGGTTAAGTTGATGTTCCCAAGAAAATCAGAGACCTATATGAAGTGAATTTAAATATGCAGGATGTAGTATCTATTGATATTTAATCTTCTTCTCCTTCCTTGCTTTTGTAAAAGTTGTAACTGAGTAGATATTCTCAGAGCAATGTTAACTTTTCTCTTACACCAAGTTGGGGAAAAAGGCTTTTTGCATTCATCAGATAAATGGGGTTTAGATACTTTTATTTGATGCACTCTAACTTCCAGTGACAAGAGCACTTCAAATTAAGTATTATAAACTGCTTAATGTCAGAAACATCTGGAGCTGAGGTATATAGCAGTACACTGCTGCACAGATGAAGTCACCTGCTTTGCTCCTAGTGGCTTTCCCCATTTGTACATCGTGCACACAGCAGGCTCTGACTTGCTTTCCTTTTGTGCTTTTCCTTCCAGGTTTGGATTCATTCTTCATAAAGATGAGCCTGTGCTCCAGAAGATTGATCTAGAGACTATGTCCTACATCAAGACAATTAGTTTAAAGGATTATAATTGTGTTCCTCAGTCACTGGCCTATACACATCTTGGAGGATATTTTTTTGTCTGCTGTAAGCCTGACAGCACCGGGGCTGTGCTGCCGCAGCTGATCGTGGATGGCGTCACCGACTCTGTGGTTGGGTACAACGGGGACGTGACGGGCACGCCGCACGTCTCTCCAGACGGACACTACCTGCTCAGCATCGATGATGCAAAAGGTCTCATGAGGATCCAGTTCATCACAGTGAGAGGAGAAATACAGGATGCCTTTGACATTCACACTAATTTGCACATATCTGATGTCGCTTTTCAGCCGTCGTTCACCGAAGCTCATCAGTACAATGTCTACTGTAGCTCCAGCACGCAGACTGACGTTCTCTTCATGGAGCTCTCCTCTGGCAAGGTCAAGATGGTGAAGAGCCTGAAGGAGCCTGTCAAAGCAGGTGAATGGCCTTGGAACAGTAAGAACCGACTGATCAAAGACAGTGGCCTTTTTGGTCAGTATCTCATGACCCCTTCCAAGGAATCTCTCTTTATCCTAGACGGACGGCTCAATAAGTTAAATTGTGAGATCACTGAAGTTGAGAGAGGCAACACAGTAATTTGGGTTGGAGAAGCATAAGGATGTGTGTTAGATATTTACTGAATCAATAGTTTGACAGTACATTGCACTTACATGAGACCATTCTTCAAATTCACAGAGTTTTCATTTCCAAACGGTTAGACCCTTCTCTACCTGTTATTTCCTTGACTTCAACACAGCTCGAATCGACTTCCACATGCAAGGGACAAAAACAATGGCTATTTGATAGCAGTCCTCCTTAGGAATTATCAGTTGAGATTGTGGTGTTTGACTGGCATTCTGAGATATTGGAATTGATGATAAATGCCATAGATTATTTCAAAGGAAGCAGGAAAAAAACCAGTTTCAGGGAATTTGCTACGATACTTTGTATTTGTAAATGGAAGACTGAAACATGATTCCAGTTTTGGTTTGGTTTGCTTCAGACACAGATTAAGACCTATTGTACTACCTTGTGCCCCTTGAACTGAAAGGTTCTATCCTGTGCTGTCAAGTCCACGGTTTAATCTTTTTGTGCCTTGAAGTGAAAGTCTCACGTCAAAGGTAAAAGCATAGGAATGGTATCATTTATTCCCACTTGGCTACAGGATTGCTTGTCACTGGAAAGAAACTTCTGGTATCACATTTCTAGGCTCAAGTTGCAGAACACAGGCAAAGAGAAAAAGAAAAGGAGCAATTGTATTTGCAATGTTTTCTGCTGGTTGCAGGTTGGGGAGTTTATTTCCATGGTGAGTCTTAGTGCACTGAGAGACCTGCTTGCAGGAGCTTCATCTTTCTTTAGAAAAAAACCAGATGTTAGGGTTTTTGGGCTATCACAGGCAGTTTCAGCTTTGCTAAAGTGAAATATTGTGCTTATCCTTTCAGAGTAAACCACCTTCTAAAAACCTGGCATCACAAAGATTCACTTATCTCCTTGAGGAAGCTTCTTTAGGAAGAAGTAGCATGCATTTTGTGTTGCACCACTCACCCATGTTTGTTAAACCCTTCAGGGAGCTCAACAGGTTTTCTATTTCGTGCATCTAATTGGATTAGTGGGAAAAAACCACCAAAAAACAAGAGAAACTTTGTATTTTTTATAGTTTGTTTACATAGAATTCTAACATTAACAATGGTTAAACATGTAAATGGGAAGAAAAAGATTCCCAGAGGCAGAATTAACAAGTCAGTAGGATCAGAAAGCCAGCAGTAAACAACTGTCCAGACTTAGAGCAATGGCTTAAAAGTTTGGGAGTGGTTTTATTTGTATTCTGTTTTTGCTAAAGAGTGCTTATAAGCTCTTCAGCTGACCTCCAGTTACTGAAGGCAGTCAGAAAAAAAAAAATCCTTTTTAAACAAAATTTTACTGCAGTTTAGATTGTGTAAAATTGCTTAGGAATCTGGAATTTTCTAGCATTGTAACCTTGTGTGCAGTTAGCATCCTGCCCTGTGTGGTACAGTAGATCTCTCTTTAGCTTGAGCAAACCTCCTGGTAGGTAGATTTAACTGAGGTAAGAGTCTGCTTACATCTCTAGCTACCAAATCTGTTTTCCTTTCTAACCACTTTTCTCCACTGTGAACAAAGCAGAGTCATAGAAACTGTCTGTTACTCATTCCTTTGCAGTAGTCTGTCTCATGCATTTCTCTTCTGTAACTGCCATCCCGTGAATGTTCTGTATGTAGAAAATGCTTGACAAAAGGAGAATAAACCCCGTACATTTTAAATGGTCCTGACTTTGGTGAATGCTCCAGTCAAGGTAAAAGGAAATTTATTGCCTCTTGTTATTGTATTACATGTATTTATACAAAGATGTATTTATATATATATATAAAATAATATACAGTGTGGAAAGAAAATGGTTTAGAAGAGCTTAATTGACTGGAAAAGTTTCCTTTGGCTACAACAAAGAAAAGTAAAGTGTAATTATGGACAGATGTCTATTCTCATACCTAGCTTCTGGAACCAAAAACCTCTAGGCTGGAAGCTCTACAAACATTTTAAGCCCAAACCAAGAAGCCTGCAATCCAGTAGCTCCTCAGTTGTCCATTTGTCAGCATCTTATTCCTTTGTATTAGCAAGATTTGGCTATCAGAGAAGCTTTAGAACTTGAACTAACTTTGTTGCTCATTATATGAAACAGGAAACCAAAACCTCTACAAATAAACAACAGATTTTACTATGTCAATAAGATCACAGCAAGTTGTATTGTAGAAAAATTGTCCCAATTGTTTAGATTTCTTGTCTAAAACCAGTTTCTCTGTTCTTCCCCTAAGAGTACCTTTGACCTTAGCTAAAGCAGTTTGGGAAAGAATGTTGCCAAACCTCCCTGCATTTTGTTTAATAGTTCAAAGACCATAGTTTGTTTCTTTCCCATTGTATGGAACTGAAACAGGTTTCTGGTATGAAGTTGTTTGGTCCCACTGAATAAATGAAAAATCACACACTGTCTTCAGTGTTTCAGATTTCCCTTAATGTAAACCCAGATGTAACAACAGTTGGGTTTGAATCTTGTCTTTCCTAATTTCTGCTGGAAGCAGAGGCAGTGAGTGCATTCCCTTAATTTAAACACTGTTTTATTTCAAAAGCCATTACAGACTTTCAAGATTTAGGGTTATCTTATGGAAATACATTAGAGAAAAGTAGTGGAAGATAATGGCAATGTAATGGAAGAAGCCAGATGAACATGGTGACCAAGTTCTGTTGCAGCAGCTGAAAGTTTCCACTGTGTGCCTGTACATTAATGAGTTAGAGGAGTGCATGTGAGGATGAGACAGAGCATGATGATAGAGCTGCCTCTGCTAAGGTATTCACAAAGAAATACTATTCAGGAGACATGGAGAAAAGGATCTGTCAGGCTATTTTAGGAGTCACCAAAGGAGAGGAAAAAATGGTGCCAGAGTAAAAAAAAATAAGTTCCTTTCCCCTTTAGTTTAGCAGTAGTCTAAGAAGGGGAGAAAGTGTCAATGTAACTCAACCTAGCATTAAGCTTAAAAAATGGCCAGGTCAGAAATGGACTTTGAAGGGAGCAATGAGCTTGACCTGGCTTCAACCTTAGTATTCCTTCCTGGTGAGTAGCCACAACCAGCATCCTGATGGTGAGCATATAGAGACTGGTAAGGAAAATGGTGTTTGCATTCTAATTCCACTGCATACTGCAACAGCTGTCTTGTGCTTGTGTGGTGATTTCAGTGTAATGCTCTGTCACTCTGCTACATCAAAATCCCATGCAATGACAGCTGTAGCAAAGAAGTAAATCTGATATTAAAAGTTTTAAACCTCCTTTATGTGGAATATCTAAAAGAACCTGGTCAGAGAGTATTGAACTCTCCATTTTATGTAATCCTGGAATTAAACACCTTTTCAGCACCTGCAGTGCTTGGATTGGATCACAGTAAGAATGAACTTTGGAAGAAAAGGGGAAAGTATTAATTATGCTGCTATTAGGAGTTCTTTCATTGTCAGTGACCACCCCATTATGCAGAACACAGTCAAGGCAGCAAAGACCACGTGGTGAGTTGGTTCATTCTTGTACTGGGGAAGGAAGGGGTTATCGTGGGTCTGTGATCTAAGAGTTAAACTGGTGTTTGATACCTGTGAGGCAGAGGTGTTTGCATTTCTTGACAAAGGGAACTGAAATCAGTTTCCATGCTGTTTGAGGGGTTTTTTTGTGGTTTGTTTTTGTTTGTTGATTTGGTTTGGTTTTAATAGTAACCTAGAAGTTTTCAGAGATAATGCTGCCAAGACTGTGCGTTCAGTACAGAAAGGTATTGACGTCAGTGTTATAAAAAACCATAACCAGGAGTTAAAAATACATCTTTCACTTGAAGCTCTCCTATCTGTCACCTCTTAATGGGTTAAATGCCCTATTTGGTGTGCCATTACTTTAAAAATGATTTTAAACTGTCTTCAGTGAGCTATCTTTCACAAAAGATGACAAATTCAGTTACTACTAAGAGACTGAAAGATACTAAAATTGCCTTTTTCTATTTAGAAGTAATGCATGAAAAATTGCTGCTTCTAGCTTATGAATATTAATTTGCTCTTATTTTAATCTAATAGATTAAAAAATAGCTTCTTGTTATTAGTCACTGTGTTAAAGTTCTTATTTTCAGTCTTCCTGAGGTAGTGTGTCCTTTGTCTTCCTCTCAAGGATGGACAATAGTTCTCTCACTTTGCAATACTTCCTTTTATTTTTTCTCAAGTAATGAAAACGTGGGCATATGCATTCCTTTTAATTAAATATGTATGAAACCTATGGCAAGAAATACTGCATTTGCCTGGCAATACTTTTCAGTGCTTTCTGTTTGTGTTTTGAGAACAAACCACGATTCACCTTTCCTCCAGCAACTCCCTTGAGTCTTCCACAAGATTCTCTTTCCTCAACTGGCCCTTTATGTGTTTTCACTCATGAACAAGATTTATTCCAGTTTTCATCATATTATAATAACTATATTATTTAGTTCTGTGAAATGATGTCATGTTTAGAAGCAGGATCCCCCCCCCAGCTTCCTCTGCAGGGTGTGTGATGCAAATGATTGCTGTGAACACTGTACCAGAGAACATAAACTGCAAACAGAATTATCAACAGACTCAAAAAGAATAATCAGCATTAACTTTTCATCTCAGTAGACCTATGCTAAGTATTTCATGAGCTTTACCTATAAAAATGAAGGGCTTATTTTATAAACACACATCCATTAGAGTATCTATGTTCCATAGAGCATGCTTCTGGTTTCCTGAACATTTTGTATGGGCCAAGGACTGAATATCCTCACTTCAGCAAATGTAACTGCTCTTTAAGGATTAAAATCTTTGAAGGATTTTAGTAGCATGATAGTCCTATTGCTCTATCATCCAGGGAGAATTTTGTCACTGGGTCTATCCTTTTTCTCCTATTTTCCTAAATGATCAATGGAGAAAAAAATAACAGTCATGGAATTATTTGGTGTGTTGCTAACCCAAACTTGTTAAAAGTTGAATGCTTTGGAGGTGCTGGATGTTATTTTTGTGTAGTAGAGACTGTAAGAGTGGACATGAATGAATGCTTTACCACAGAGGACATGGTATCTGGCTTAGACTAGCCAAATAGATATCTGAGAAACAGAAAGCACTGGAAAGGTTTATTTTCTCCTGTTCTCTGAATGTTTATAACCAATTTGTTGATAGATTATATTGCTTAGTTGAATTCAGCCGTGATGAGATGTTTTCTGTGAGAAAACTAATTCCAACTTCTTTTTTTCCCCTGTTTTTATGCAATGTTTTCTGAGACTGTTTGGTATGGTAGCAGTCCATTAGAAAGCTCCATGTAGGTGTGGAATGATATTGTGTCAAATGCTATTTTTCAGCTCTCAGGTAACTTGCTCATGGACATAATGTGCTATCTGCTGTTCCATAGAAACATGGTTTTCTTTCCTCTTCAAGAATAGACTATACCACAGGTGTTTTAAGAAGGTGTATTTGGGATGCTTTTGAAATGGCTTGATAAGCAAAACCAGCATCTGCTAGTATGAGGTCTGCTGAAGGGTCAGCCAAAGCTGTGGGCAAATTAAAGATAGAAAGAAGATGAAAAAGGGTGAAATCCCCAAAGGTGCTGGTTGATATTCCTGTTCCTAAAACATGTGTCTGTGAAGCGGCACCTGTGATCGTGGAGGTTGGTCTGGTTAAGGGAACTGTGGAGCTCTCTATCCATGTGTGAGGATTTGCTGGCCCCATAGTTCTTAATAAGGTGTGTTCTGACAGTATCTGTGATTAAATAAAAAGATTAAAGATATATAGTGTAAAGAAAATAAGCAAAGATGCTTGTGGATATGTTCTGTGAAAAATGGCAGGAAAAAGCTGTGGGGGTTTTGGTTGGTTGGTTTGTTTTGTGGTTTGTATATTTTTTTTTAAAGGATAGAAAGAAAGAAAAGGCAAAACTGCATTAGTGATGTTGGGGAAACCAAAATAAAGCACATAATTCTTGAAAAATAAGATGAGGATGAGGAAAGGCCTAAAGCTGCTGTACAGAGAAAACCGGTGTCAAGATCACAAGTAATCCAGATCAGATCTGAACAACTGGTACTTCTGCTTCAGCACACAGCACTGATGGGAAGTAGAGACTGTGTGCTTCCTGGGAAATTCACTGGAATTTTTCCTATGTAAATTCTTAGGAAAGGTGTTTCCAGGAGTAAAAATGACAGTCTTAAGACTGTCTTCAATCACTGTTGAGACTTCTTGTGTGTACAGCTCACACAAGTCGAACTAAAAGCTGAACAACCTTGAAGAAAGCCAGAATAGTAACATTGAAAGCTTGTGTTCTGGGTTGAGGGAAAACAAAACCAAAAATATTTGTTTTTCTTGGTTTGGTATCATAGCAGTTGAAGGGGGATGTGGCTTCTCATAGGGTCCAAGAGAGGAAAATTAGTGGTGGTTAAGGAAACACTGGAAATGAGTGGAGAGGGTGGTGAAATGTCTCAGTGAATGCAGTGATGAGGGCAGACATCTGAAATATTTTAAGATGGGATGAGAACTTTTTGTGAAGGAATTATGAAATCTCTTTGTCTCCTCTGGTGGACTAGTTTAAGGATCATAAATGTAGCATCACAGGAGAAAGGCAAATGATCACTGAAGTGTTTTGGAGGCTAATCCCTCTCTTTAAGATCTGAAGAATGTGCTGAGATGATATATTATTCTGCCTGTTTGCACAGGTTTTGGATTCATGGTGTTACTGCCACCTGACTTGTGAATTTATTCCATTCCTGGAGTAGAAAACTGTCCATTCCTTTTTTTCTTTCCTGCTCTTCCCCTTCCAGAATTGCCTGCTTCTAGCCATACTTGAGGCAAGAAAAAACTGAATTCCTCTCATTGTGCTGCTTGCTTTGAAAGTCTCTGAATAGGCCAGATTGAAATATTTCCTATTGAAAACACTCAGGGTTTTGTACTGGGAATGATCTTTCCTTACAGAATACTGATATTCTTCCTTTTGTGAGAGGAGGCTGCAGAGTTCCTTGTTTCTGAAGAATGTATTTCAATTTCACAGATGACATGCATCATTCCAAAAGAACACATACTGATCATTCCTTAAAATGATGGTTTAATATGTGCCCTTTAACAGCAGGAGGCCAAAAATAGCCATAAAGCTGCTTTTCAACCTAGGGAGCAAGGGGGTGGAATTTCAAATGTGAAAATAAATTCCAGGGCCACTTACAGAGTATATTCTTTGCAGAGAAGCAGTCTAGTTCCCATGGAAGAAAAAGAGCACCTTGGAACAAAAGATTGCTTATGGAAAGCATGAAGCTTGGACCAGGATCTTTTCATTAAAAGCCTTCAGGCTTTCATGATAGTGTTTGCAAGCATCACATGTTGTATTATTCTGTTGGAAACATTTTTCAAGTATAATGCATCTGATAAGCAAGACTTGAACAAGGCTGTTTAAAAATACATAACATGAAAGATATTTAAAACACTTTTAGAGCAAAAATGGGGAAGAGCTTTGAGGTTTCTGTGCCCATTTTCCTTTTCTTCTTTAATGAAACCTCCCACAGATAAGTTTGTGAATTGAAATTGTAGAGAAAAGTAAGGTGTTCACTGACTAAAAGTGAAATGAATAGCAAGTCAAGGAAATGAGTTCTTTGTCAGAGATTCCAGGCCTATGTTTCTTATGCTTATTCCACAGAATTCTCTCTATTGTTGGGATCTATGAGTTTTTGCTAAAATTGCTGTTGTTTGGAGAGGCTGAGTGTGCAAAGAAGGGATCATGGGGATGAAATCAGTCAGTTAAGGCATCCACTTGGGATACAAGAAGTTGCTCCTCTCACTTTTTTTTTTAACTCTCTTTTTAGCAAGCATGTGCTCCTGAGCCCTCAGCCACACCAAATGGGTGCTCAAACCTGTTGTGTTGGCAGCAATCTGTGCTTCAACTCTTTTTATTCTCCTGTGTCTTTTCCTGGAAGGCTCAAAGATACTGTTTTTGTTCTAATGTGAGATGAAAACTTTGATATTTTCTCACAAAACTATACTCCTGTTCTCCAAGCAGCCCTGGAGGACAATGAATGATAGGTATCTCAAAACCTCCAAAATAATCCACATTGTTTCTGACAGCTCTGACAAACAGAATGTTATTAGCTGAGTCCCAAAGGACAGGTTAGTAGACCAGCCAGTCCCTTACTGTAAACATATTTATCATCTTCATTGTTTTCAGGATTATGAAATGGACATTTCCAGAGGGCGTGGGTTCTGCTTCTGCAAAGCAGAAGCTCCAGCATTAAGGTAACTCCAGTTGCCCAATAAACAATGGTATAAACATCAGAGTCATATCTGAACAGTTCAAAATTCAAGTTAAAGAAATATGGTTTAAAACAAATGAGAAGAATTCTTCCACACCTCAGGTTTTTTAATATTTTTTTGGGGGGTGGGAAGAATGGTTGCAATTTTCTAAGGGTCTATTTAGGTTTTACAAATATATTTGTGAAGTAATTATAAGCTGGTTGCAGTTACTGAGTAACTCTCATAGTAAAGTATCATTGTATAATGACACTGAATCATTTTAGTGAACAAGATGCATGGTGTTGTAGATAGGAATAAAAACTGAAGTTTAGGAGACATCCACTAGGGGATCAGAAGCATCATTCTGTGTAAAAAGACTTCTCCACTCTGCCCTGTTTTCATTATTCTGCCTTTGAATCCTGGCATCAGAACTACCTTCCTTTTAGTTGAGTAATGCAGCTGTCTCTCCCATTGGAACCTGTCTCTCGGATCCAGCCAGAAGGCTCACTTTTAAGTTACATGAGGTAAGAGGTAGTCTCTCTCCCTGTGAAGTTAAGTGTGCTGTCAATCTCAGCCCCTGCTGTCTGAGGAGCAGGGAACTGAGATCACAATGGTACAAGAAAGCTCTACTTGTGATACTCTTGGATGTCAGGAAGAGATTTCATTAGAAAGAAAATGCCATTCTTAAAAGCACTGCCTTCAGTGCAGCAGTTGCTTTTGTTCTCTGCTAGCCTCATACTTTCACTCCTTGGGATAGCTAGACCACATAGCCAACAGCAAAAAGGGTTTAGCCTTCATATGTAGGCCAGAGAGACCTTGCAAAGATGAGTCATGGAAATTACTGGAACAATAGATGTGCTGCCTTGCAGTGTCTAAGTGCAGGTACAATTATTGCACTGATGCCCTTTGGTGCCTCTGTCGTGGGGGCATTTGATAGCTTTGCTTGAACAGGAGTGTTTCTTACACCTGTCTGCTAACAGAATTAGAGCCACAATGAAGAGACTTCTCCCTGTTCTTGGTTTCCTTCACACTGCTCAAATACTCCATTAATGTGGTGATCTTTTAAACTGTATTCACACCACAAAAAAACTAGGAAGAAACTGGGGTATATCTGGTTTATCTGAGAACTTAGAGCACACTGAAACTCATTTTTTTGTCTCTTCACCTCTAGAGGCTTTATAGAAGCCTCTGCATTTTATAGAAATGCATTTCCATACTGATACTTAATAATAAGACTATTTTCTTCCTATGTGCTACAATAAATGATCAGCAGCACAGAGAGAAGCATGCTTCAGTTTTGCATCCATGACACACGTTTTCTATTCAGCAGTTGTGTTTCTAGCAGTGGAGCTTTGAGGTGTCTTTTAATCCTGCTATAAAATGATTCATTCTTCCTGTGATTAATGAATAGTCATTTCAGTCTCTGTTGTGTGATGTGAGTTTGGGACTCTAGTTTCCCATGTCCCACTCTGAAAACTCAAGATAATAGTCTTCCACAGAGGTGGCATAAAAATGAATAAGTTATTGCTTGTGAAGCTACTCTGCCTTTGGAATGAGCATTTATGAATATCTTCAATGGATTTATAAGTTCTGTGGCAAACTCCAAACTTTCCAGTGGAGTTTTGCACAGCTTCTAACTCAGGAAAAAGTGAAGAGTGCAAATAACCTTGCTTCTGTATACTGGGGAATTGCTGATCCTGCTATATATGTAGTCAGAAAACAGGAACACATTGACTAGCCTTATGATTGTGCCTAAGCACAAAGAGCCTTTAGTTTCTTTGTAGTGAAAGAGTTGGAACAAGCTGGCAGCAGTTTTGGGGACAGTGTCTTGGGAAAAGCAGGAGTATGAGAAGCTGTTTCCTGGCAGGCTGAAGTTGTTCAAACACAGCTGTCTCTGCTAGGGTTCTGAAAGGGCTGTTCTACCTGGGAATTGTAAAAGTCCCTGCTCCTGTTGCCATCAAGACACCTGCTCAGACATCCAAACAATTGTGAATAAATCAACCTTGGGAGTTTGGTTTTCTCTGTTGTCATCCACTTATTACTTTCCCAACAAATTAATTGCAGCACCTGGAATCCATTCTTTCCCAGCCACTGGGAAATTCCAACTGTCTTTCCTCAGGTTTGTACATTTATTTCCTAAGGATTCAACATCTTTTTCTCTTCTTTTTATACCACAATTCTGATTTCTCCACTTTATCTATGTGGATGTTTCAGTCCTATAAAGTTAGAAGTATCTCCTGTGTACTCTTTGCCACAAAAAACAATTCACCCCCTTGCAGGGTGAAGGAATATGGGGAAGGAGAGGCACCAGTCTGTCAGTCTGAGGGCTTTTNAGAAGGAATATGGTCAGAACTCTAGGAAGGAGAGGCACCAGTCTGTCAGTCTGAGGGCTTTTCACTAGTTAATGTCAGACACTATCAGAGAGGTTCTCTTTCTCTACTTGGTCTAACTCTCATCCTTTTTGGGTTTGTTCTTTTTTTGCTGTAGGCAATATAAAATCCTCTACAGAGACAACTGCTTGACTTTATCACAGTAATCCTCTACTTTAGGGCTTACAACCAGAATAGCCTTTTTTTATTGCTTTTTTTATCTGGAAGACACTGGATGTCATAGTACTTTGAGGAAAAACTATTGTAGAAATTGGAGTTCTTCCCTTAGACTGAGGCTATTTCCCTTGTCCTCAGGATATTGGTGTGCCTTGGCAGGTTTTATTTACTTATTGCTTTCATGTGCATTTTGTTAAAGGCATCAAGAATTCTCTCCTGACCTGATAAATCAAAGTGATTTGTTTTAATTATTATTTGTACTCCAATGTTTATTTGAAACACAGACCATACTCACATGAATCATGGCATCATAGAATGGTTTGGATTGGAAAGGACCTTAAAGATCATCTAGTTCCAAAGCACCTTCCATAGGCAAGGGATACCTTCACTCGAGCAGGTTGCTCACAGCCCCATCCGACCTGGCCTTGAGCACTTCCAAGGGGCATCCACATTCTCTTTGGGTAGCCTGTTCAGTGCCTCACCACCCTCCACAGTCAAGAACCTCTTCCTAATATCTAATCTAAATATGCCTTCTTTCAATCATCAGTTTATGGATTGCTAAAAACACATGCAAGTTGGAAACTGAAGGTCACAGCAGCGATTGCACTGAGGTTTGGAGACTTACAATGGACTTGCTCCTGTAAAATGATATTTTTATAGGATATGCATCACTTCCTGCTCCAGGTAGGAGTGATTTACTTGATTTCTTGAGTCTATTACAGTGTAGATATGCTATCTCACTGAACGTTGACATGGATGCCCATGCAGTTGGGCTGCAGCATGGAGCTGCTCTTGGCAGTGCTGCAGAGAGCTTGTAGCAAGTTGCTTCTGCATGGTCATTCTTTTACTGCTGAGTGCTGTTCCCTAGGATTTCCTTTACCACTCCAGTGAGCTTCTTGAGCAGGTATTTCTAAGTTCCTGAAGCAAGCCCTGACAGTAGAGAACTGATGAAAACTGTCTGGCAGATTTTAGATATTTTAATTATTTATTGTGGGGGATATGATGAAGTCTTACTCTTACATGAAACTCCTTGTTTATTTTCACTTGAGAAGTGTCTAAACTTAAATTCTCCTTTGTATGTACCACCACAGGATCTTTACAATACAAAGCTCTGTTTTTATCTGTCTCTCTGAAACCATGATGTGTAGAACAGCTTGGAGCTGTTTAGCAGAAGAAACATTTCCTTTTTCATTTGATCACCTCTGTGTCTAAATCTTCCAGCAAACGTTAGTGCAGTTTATGCACTGACTTGTGCATCATGCAACTGCTGTTTGACTAAGGGGTGCATAGGAAGGATGGGATTTATTACTCTGGTCTTCTGCTTGGCACCAAGTGAGGGTTACCAGTAGCAGTACAGATTTACTTACAAAGAAATGCACTCATTGTTTTATAATTTAGAGTTTTGGCTAAGAATGAGTTAATAAAGTGTTTCATTTGACATTAGAGGCAAAACAAGCTTTTCAACCAAAGACTCTTTATTAGCCTAGAATTCTGGTTCTCTTGAAAGGACCTTGATGCTTCTCTGGCTTGTATTTTAGGTGCAACTGTCAAAATATTTGCAGGCCTCTGAACAGTTCTCTACCCTTGAGAGATGTACACTGGATTTTTTTCTTCCTGTTTGGCAGTCATAGCTAGTTGCTTAGCAGTCCCAACAGTGATTATCTATGCTGCAAGTCTTCCTTGATGACAAAGTAGGAAGCTGTGAGAAGGCAGACTTCTCTGGCAATTGGCAGCAAACAAAATATTTTCCTGTGAAATGACCCGTGTACTCTTGTGAATGTCAATGGGGAAGAAACTGACCTTTATATTTCATTCATGAGACAGAATGCCCTTAGCATATGAAGGGAAACAATTGGATTTGCTTCCAGATAAAAGGAGAAAGTTGGTGAAGATGGTAAGCAGAGAGCCATGGTTTCATGCAAGCTGTTTGTCAGTCAAGTGCACCTCTGCTGTTCTCTTCCCATGTGCTAGTCTTGCTGAGAGGTAATGCAATGCTTTGGTATTTTGTGTCATCTTGGGCTAGGGCAAACTCAATTTTTGTTGGCTTAGAACTTTTACCACCTGAAGACTAGAAAACAGCTCTTAGAAATGAAAGAATAACCTCCTGCATGTTCACTATGAAAAGTTTTAGGTTATGAAATGAGTGAACACCTGAAGGCTGATATTGTGCTCATGGCACACAACAAAGATCTTTGTGAAGCACGATGCATGTCTTGCTGGGGATCTGATTCATCAAGGCTGCCTGGATTCCAGTGGTTTAACTTTGGGACAAATTTGCAATGCTTTGGGTACAATTGTAGAATCAATTTTCAGATGTAACTGTGAAATAGGGTTGGTTATGGAGGTTCAGGCTGCAGTGGGAGAGTTCCTGCTGTTTGAGCTAGTAGGCTACAGCATCGTGGTCTCTTCTTCGTTTGTGACATGTGAAATGAAAGCATTACAATAAGAGGAATTATCCAGGTAATTTGAATGTTTTCAGGCAGAGAAGAAAAATGAAGTAGCATCTTAGGTTCTATTCATTAGCTGAAAGACCAGAATCACTTCTTTATTTCCTGGGAGCTTTGTGGAAAGGGCAGTTTTTTGCAAATCCAGAAGAGAATTCAGGGATCCCTGAAGAGCGACATTTCTCTGCAGCCTTCATTAAGATGCCTAGGCAGGGGAGAAAAATGAGATTTAAACTCTCCTTCCTTGCAAGGCTGTTTCAAGGCTTTTTCAGTAGTGTAAGCTGTGCCTGAAATTCATGAGCCTAATGATAAGGACAGAATAACTTAGTTCTTTCAGGAACCTTGAGGGAGAACCATCTCTGCCCTACAGCAGCAGAGGTGTTTTTGAAGTTGCTAATACATTCGGGGCCTGAGGTGAGTCAGGAGGTTGGAAAGGGGCTGTCAAATGACCCTAAGGTGTTTGAGGAGACTGGGAAGCTTTGATCCTCTTCTTGAGGCTACTGGTGTGATGAAAAGAGACTAGACCAGAAGGTTCAAGCAAACAATATATTTGAGCTTCACTTACAGGTTTAACTGCAAGGCTCAAGCAAGCACCTAATAGGAACTTCACTCAGATTTAATACTCCACTACTACAAGTTTACATGGATACAATGGAAGAATGCATTATTACAGCTTAAAAGCAAGAGTATACTAGACCATGCTAAACATTATATGTGTGTTACATGTAGTCCTCTTGTTTATCTCTAAATATTTTGCCCTCTGTGATTTATTGATAGCAGTCTGGGCCTCTGTAACTTATTAGTTTTCACCTTGACAGTGACTTCCATTTTCTAAAGAGAGGGGGTTGTCAGCTGTTCTAGGCAATCACACAGATATTCATAGTAAAAATGGGTATTCAGCAATGCTGCTTTGTTCAAACCATGCTAGCAACACTGTGTTATTAAGGAGAAGGTGTCTCCCTGCAGCCTTGCAGAATGCTTGGCAGGTTAAATCACATCACACTTTTTTCAATTAGAGAGTCCAGCTAAAGTTGTGTGAGAAGTAATGTGTGTGTATTACTCTGGAGTGTTTCTGCTCAACGATGCTTTGAACACCTCCTGGTTTTCTGCCTGCTGTGACATGTTATCATACCACATTTACCACCTGGGGAAACTCAAGACCAAAACTAGAACTCTAATAGGATTTTGGTTTTGGCATTTGTGCTTAATTAAAATGCTCAGATGAAGCCCAAGAGAGTTCCTCTATATGAAGGCATTTCCATGCTTCAGTGGAATAAATCTTCCTTAGAAACACATGTTCTGTGGTGGAGCCATTTACACCCTCTGGGGTGTGTAATGCTGCTTTACTCTCATGCATGCTGCTTTGAGGTCAAAGAAAATCACTGCTTTGTACTTGTGGTAGACAACACTCAAGATATCTTGCTTGAAAAGGTGTCTTTTGTCCAAAGGACTTCAGTGAGACTCTAGGAGCAGTTGTATGTAAGTTATGTGGAGAGAAGTGGCAGAGGAGGGAAGCAACCTTTTCTCTAAAGGAATTTGAAAAGCATTTTGTGAAGAGAACCAAGACTGAAGAAATTGGAGAGCTGTAACCAAGCTGATTAAAAGACATTTGTGTATTTCACTTGCCAAAGAGCTGCTAAAGTATCAAATTCCAGTATGACTACTTCAGTAAGATCCTTTGTCCTTCAATGTCTTCAATTTCTCACCTGATTAATTGGGATAATGAGGTCTTCTTGTTTTGTTTTGTTTTTTTTTTTTCCCAAGCATTCTACATTTTAGTTTTGGGAAACACTAATTACTTAGAGATATTAGTAGCAGGAAGAAAAATGTGGAGTGTGAAGAACACGAAGGCAAAACCTGATGTTGCTGTTTGTGCTCTAGCACTTTTTAACAGCTTTTGAAAGTGAGAACTCCAATTAAAATTCCAAGCAAAGGGGAGGAATGTTAGCCTCTCTTTTTTCCTTTTCCACTCCAGATATGTTTCTCCTGATTAATGATATCTTGCTTTCACACCTTTTTTTCCTTGTGAGTTGTTAGTGTAGTAAACTAGCTGTTTATCTATCCCAGTTACCTAATTGCTCTCTTTCCCCTCCCACCCTCCAATGAGTAATTGAAACTCTTGGGGTTTTTTATCTGAAGTCTTTAAACAATATATGTTCATTATGCAGTTTGTTAGAACAGTATGCTCAGCTGAGCATGAAGTTCCTAAATACCAGGTTTGTGGTTTCCATGTATAATATTTGCACTGTGTGTGCATGAGTTGGTACTCATTTTTCATGCCAGTGGATCACTGGAAATTAACTACTTGGTATTTCCAGTGTAAAGAGAAACATGCAATCTGTGAAGCCATAGTTTAATTGAATTCCCACTGTGGTGGAAGTTCAATATTTTTATGGTACCTAGCTCAATACACACACACATTGATCCTCCCTTGACACTCCCTGCATTTTCTGACTACAGGCTGAAAAAAAAACCAACCCCAAACCTGTGTTTTACTTAGCTGAGGAGGATGAGTTGTTTTTTTGTCATTGTATTTACAACTGAAGCTTGTGTATGTGCTTATTTCTTATTTTTATGCCTTTCCATCTTTTCTCTTTCATCACTTGATCTGTGACCATCCTGGCTTCAGTGGTGCTACATAAAACTGTATCAAGTTTAGTTATCTTAGGGGAGAGTTCTTGCTGCTCTAACAAAAGAAATTTAGATTAAAAACATTCAAATCATGAAACAGAGAAATGATCATGTGTGTTGAAAGCTGATGTTGCTGTGCTGTCTTCAGTTGGATGAGGTTGATTTACATCTGGTATCTTTTAAACCTGAAACTCTGTGGAGGTTTTGTTCCCAATGTGTATTCCTTTGAATTAGTACAGAAATGAGTTAATAATTAACTGTGAGCTGTGATTACTTAAAAATCATTTAAATTACTATTTGTGGTGTTTAATGGACAATACAGGCCACTAGAAGCATAATGGAAAAGGGATGGAGACTGTGCATAGAAACTGAAAGAAATACCCCCTGAAGTAATGCCAAACGAAGATTGTGTCTGCTTGTACCACTGGTAGAACAAATAAATCAGTTTTACACCATTTCTACTACAAAGCAAAGCCAGATTAGCTTCAACTGGCTTCAAGGTTATTAAAATTTGTATACAAGGTAAGCATAGAAATAGAGTATGTTCTAGAAATAAGCCTGCTTAATGTATTGAAAGAAAGGATGCATTAATGTGCATAATATAAACCTAACAAGATAGGCATGATACAGCTTGTATGACATTTAAAATACATTAAAGTTCAATTCTGGTTTTAACTGCTCAGTTAAATAGGCAAATGTTGGAACTTCATAATGTTGTTCCTGTAGCTGTTGGTGCTAGGTACACAAGAGTTTTATAAACTTAGTTCATTTTTTTTTTCTTAAGTTAAATACATAGGAAGGAATCTTGTGTTAGTCTGGGCTAAAGCAGCAGTTCCCCTGATTTTTGTGGCATCAGAGGAATTGGAAACCATCTTGAGAGAAGTTATGCTGTTGGATGTTGCTGAAGAGATCAGGATTGCCAACAAAGTAAAATACAGCATTTAAATTAGTGTATTAGTTAGGGGTGTGTGTTGGAAACATCAAGTGAGCTTCTGGAAATGAAGAGATACCCATACTAAAAGCAGCCTTTACGATGTTAGATGTTGATTTCTTTCTGAACTGCTGGATGTGTTCATGTAGTTGATGTGCTTTTGCAGTTCAGGAGGCACTGTGCTTTAAGATGTGATTTAAATATAAGAAGGTAATCATAATAGCATATAGATCTATGAAATAGCAGCAGTATAAAAAGGAGAGTAGCAGAAGTTTTCCCTAAGTGTCCTGACTTGCTGAAAGCAGCCCATCTTCATGTTGCAGGTTGGTTAAGTAGAGTTCTCTTTGCTGCTGTAAACAGAGGTGTTTTATTCATGAGTATGGTTCTCCTTGGCCATACCCAGCACCTGCAGTTACTGCTCCAAAGAGATTACCCTTGACATGCCAAATAAGAAATAGTTTATAGTTATAGACAAGAGGGCTACAGGGAGATGCTGGCATACATTATTCAGTATCATAGTTAGTGCTCTGTGTACCAACAGCTCACTATTGTATCTTTAGACAAGTGAGTATTTCCATAAAAATGAGGTCTTAAAGTTCCTCTTGAAGCCCCTATGCTGTATAATGCCTTTTCATCCCTATCACCTCTTTCAGAACTTACCCATCTCTGATAAGGTTTTAAACCAGAAAAGGTCACTTATCACTTCACTCGGTGTCCTACTGTACTTGTGCTACAGACACTGTGTAGGTGTGGTGCTTGGGGATATGGTGTAGTGGTCAGTGTGGTAGTGTTGGGTGGATGATTGGAATTGATGATCTCAGAGGTCTTTTCCAACCAGAATGATTCTATGGTTTTATGATTAACAGCAAAAAATGAGTGTGTATAGCCATCCACACATAATGACACACACACACACACATAGATATGTATGTATCTATATGGCAAAATGGTAACATTTTAAATTAAATGAACAGTGAATTTTAATTGGGCTTCACCTTACAACATTTTCAATACTGTTTTTCTACTTTATTTCATCCAAAAATTCTTTCTTCATATTTATAGTTTTTATGGTCATGAAATTTGATAGTTTTTCTCTCTGAAATTGGCTTTTTGTGCATATTCACAACAGGAAACTCTGTCTAGAAGTGTAAGAAAATGTTTTTAAGGCAAAGCAGCAAATTATTTTTCTGGGTTTTTTTGGTGGAGTCAGTAAATGATCAGCTCCCCTTGCTCTTGCAAAGAACAAACCTACCTCAGATTGCACAGAATGCTGAAGACCAGAGAACCCTGCTGTGATGCAAATTAAGCAAGCAGCTGCTGAATGTTGAATTCTAACAATGCTTTAAAGAGCTGCTTTCTTCTGGGAGATTAACAGTAAGAAATGCAAGTAAAATAAGACTTGGCAAGCCGTGATTGCTGACAATTTTAAGGCAATGTGAGATTAGTTATAATTACTGAATTACTGAGTAACTGGTAATCTTTAGTCATGTAGTGAATTCATGATGGGTTTCCAAATAATGAAGGCCATTGTGTAGTGTCTCACCAGGGGACATGTAAATGAGGAACTTACTGGGTTATTTTCCCCTCATTATTTTTCAAAAACACTAAAAGTTGATCATTTTATTATTTGAGTTTATTTATAAACTTGTTATTTAGCTTGAGGAAGGTATCTGGAGGGAAATCAGTACTAGATGCTTTGAGTTTCCAAAGTTGTGATTCAGCAACTAGTTATTGAGAACTACTTGCTGTAAGATCTCTCCTGCCTTGAGGATCAGTGCTTAGAAGGAACTTTTCCTGGGTTAAACAACAAATCATCAGTGCATTTGATGTAGTGGCAGGAAAAGCATTGTTCATCTAATGGAAAAATGATGCAGAAATGTATGGAATATATCAGACATTTAAAGCTGGTAGACATATCAATTCTTCCATGGTCATGCAGGCCTTCTGGTTTTTTGTATTGAATCATAAAATACCCTAAGTTGGAAAGGACCCACAGGGATCATCAAATCCAGCTCCTGTCTCTGCACAGGACAACTCTAAAGTCACCCCATGTGGCTAAAAGCATTGGCCAAATGCTTCTTGAATTCCATGAGAGTTGGTGCCACGACTGCAGCCCTGGGGAGCCTGTTCCAGTGCTCCACCACTCTCTGGGTGAGGAGCCTTTTCCTAATGTCTAACCCAAACCTCCCTTGGCAGAGCTTCATGCCATTCCCTGGGTCCTGTTGCTGGTCACTAGAGAGAATAGATAAACCCAGCATCTCTGGGGAGGAAGTTCTAAACTGCAATGAAGTTTCCTCTCAGTCCTCTCTTCTCCAGGCTGAACAGACCAAGTGCTCAGCCATTCCTCATATGGCTGTTGGAAATCAAATGTAGATGTGTTTAGTTGATTATTTTATTGGTAGAGAAGCATAAAATATGCCTTGCTATTAAGGTGTCTTTTTCTTCCCCGTGGTAGTATGGGGGGAATACTATAGATTTTTAGATTAATAGATATTTAAAATATTGATTTTCATTAGAAGAAAAAGTTTGTTGGTTAAATTTCTTGAAGATCATGTAAGGATGAAACTTGAAAATTAAATAAGGTTAGATACAGATATTTCAGTTACAGAAGCTATTGAAACCCTCTGTTAAGATCCAATCATTACCCTTTCACTCTACTTATGTATACTTATGTTGATTTAATGACCTGGAAAGAATATAAGAATCATAAGGAAACTGGAAAAAAATGGAGATTTGTTTTTTCACTAATGGGAGCAACTTGAATAGTACTGAGAGGTTTTCTGAGCCTTTCCCCATGCCATCTGGTGGGACAGACATATCCAGTGTGATTTTTGCAGTCTCTTGAAAATGAATCACAGTGTTGTGTGGTAGAATAAAATGTGGTGGTATCTGCTTCCTTAAAGCATTGCAAGCTAGGCAAGAAAAGAGAGACACTGCTCTGAGTGAGAGTTCCCCCAATGCCCACTGTTGCTGTGTACAAGCTCTCTTGAGGCTTCTGTTCAACATCCTTCACAGGCTAATCCTATTTGTTGTTTATTAATTACATCTTTTAGAACAGCTCAGTGTTTTAGGATGGTCTGCATGTCTTCACTTCCCCTTATGCAGATCTCCTGCCCCATTCAGGCTTTTTCAATTACATCACAGCTGGTCTGTGCTGGCAGAAAGCCAGATACAAGCACTAAAAACTGTGAAACCATAACAAAAAACAACCCCAAATAAAAGAGAGTTGAGGATGCTGTGAATAAAAATGATTTGGTAATTTTAATTCATGGGAAGTTTATACCCTAAGGTGCTTTTTAATTGCATTTTTGTTCTTTGTAATGATAGGTGGAGGGTCCCACTCTGTACAGAGTGGTTTGCTAGGCTGGTAACGTGGCAAGAGTTGAAATTCCTGACTCTGCTCATGTCTGCCACACAAGTGTATAGGGGCTGGGTATACACCACAGTGAAATCACTCTCCTGACTTCACTGGAATTCAGATGAATATCTGTGTTTGTAACTGAGGTTTCAGTATATTCAAACTAAAAGAATAGGTTTTCCATCAGTAGTTCTTTAACTGACTTTAGGTAAGACATGAGCAAAAAAGTACTTGGAATTTGCACTCTCCCTAGTCTCACACAGCCTTGCAGATTACACACAAGGACAAAGTGGATTATGAATGTTGTATTTTAATTTCTTTTCTTTTTTTTACAGTTCTCCTAAGAAGCTGGTTGTTCTCACAGGAGCAACAAGCATCATTTCTTCCCTAGTTCATCAGCTGAAAAGCTGACAGTTAAAACACGGAGTTGAATTTTTCTGATTCCCTGAAGAGCATAGGCAGGGACAACATGGGAACTAGGCCTTCACATGTTTATTTCAGTGCTTTATGAAATGAAAGAAGTGCCCTGCCTGAAGAGACTAGCTGTAGTCATTACAGGACTGCAAATGCTTTTTCTTTGCCTGGAGCATTCTAATGTCCACCACAAGACTTCTTTAAATCTTCCAGCTTGCTGATTTTTCTCTCCAATTCCCAGAGCAAAGTCCAATTCTGTGCTGGATTATCTGAGGCTACTTCAATTTCTAAATACCTTGTGGTTAGTGCAGTGTCTGGAATGCCTCTCAGCTATCTAGTTTGCATGGTGACATATTAAAACACCCACGTGTCCTTCCTTCTCTTCTCCCTTTTTGATAGCCTGGCTTTTGAATCACTTGTCCAAAACATTTTGAACTTTCTTGTTTGACATTCTTGTTTCTTCTTCAGTGAAAAGAGTCTTCTGTCAGAACAGCACATTTATTTTCCACTTCATGCAGAATTTCAACATGAAACATGGATTGAGTGGCAGGGAGGGTCACAAAGTGAGTTGGTTTCCTATCATCTCAGGCAGCGTGTCATGGGGTTATGCACAGAGAAAATTAGAAAGGCCAAAGCCAACCAGAACTTAATCTAGCTACTGCTCGAAAAGACAGTAAAAAATGTTTCTATAAATACAAAAGGAGGGCTAAGGAGCATGTCTATCCATTACTGGACAAGGAGGGGGAACACAGTATCCTCAAAGAGATCTCAAAAGAAATACTTGTGTTAGAGATGATGTTGGTTCTGTATCACGATACTCTTGTAGGCTAGTGGAATGTGTGGTCCATGTGGATGGCTGTTTGCAAGATGTCAAAGATGGATGTTATTGCAGGACAGATTTGTGACTCCTTTGTCCAGAAGATCCCACAGTCATGAGTAACACATGACACAGCCACCAGGAGATTTTTCACTTTGATGAGAAATGCTCTTGGTGGCCAAATATCAGGACTATTTCCTCAAGTAAGCTTCTGCACATCTATGTTGTTACTTCTGTGTCACAGCCAGAAACTCCTCTCTCTGTTGATTGAATTCCCCTGGTAGTCCTTACAAGATTTCCAATATTAAGACCAACTATTCAACAATTATGTTGTGTAGATGTTTCCAAACAGGAAAATGTCAAATAGCAGTAAACAAGCTGTATGCTTTAGCATTAAATAATGAATGTTCCCTATTGAAGATGACTTCTGAACAGAAGTATTTAAATAAGTCTTTTAGAGTGATTAATGCTGTTGGAGGGTGTAACTAAAAGCTACTATAGTCTGTATGCCATTAATTTCTGTACAGTGTATAAAATTACCTTCTGGGAATATTACCTACTTCTTCATATAACCATAAAAAATTATGATGTATATCTTCCTATTGCTTGTGTAGGGAAGAAAAAAATTAATGATTAATAATAAAATATGGCTTTTGAAGAGAATAGAAACCCCATCATTTTTAACTATCTCTTTATTTCCAGTGAAGGTTATGTGGTGTTGAGGTAAATTATCTGTCTTAGTTTAAGAACGTGGTCTGTCATCTAGCTTACCCAGGAGATGAAGCACAGCAACTCTTTCACCTAAAGCTATACTGTATAACAACAAGACCTTTCAGAGGTTATTAATTCCAGAAAGGTAAATCTTGTTATTTCAGTCAAAAAAATTCTGCTTGGTTTTGTGTTGTGGTTTTGTTGTTGCTGGTGGTTGTGTTTGTGGCTTTTCAATCTGTTTTGGTGGACTTTTTGTGGAAGAAGTACAATATCCATGTGTCTGCTGGCAATCTGTACCAAAGTAGTACTTTTTAAGAAGCAAAATACAGAATTTAGCAGCATTTTTCCTATGCTAGCTTAACCTTCAAGGGTTCCAGACTCCTGGGAAGACAAATGAAAGGAATAAAATGTGGATGGTGTTAATGTCCTTTTAGTGAGTACAGGTAGATAATGGAGTGGAAATACTCAACCCATTTTTAAGTGAAGTTGCCCAAAAGGTATTCCTAGAAAAGAATTCTTCAGCAATTCTTGTATCCCATGAAATTATTTCAAAGTCAGAGAAAGGGAATGAACATTTATTTAATCCTGAAGTTATTTCTCTAAGGTTCTCACTCAGTTTTTATTTCCCAGTCCTACCTGGCCAAGTGTCCTGAAGCCAGGTGTAAGGGACACAGAGCTCACACAATCTATTTGGGCTGTTGTCTTACTGTTAAGAAAGGATCAAAAAAAATGGGAATTTTCAAAACTGAAAATAAAGAACTCTTCATAAAACACAGCATGGGGCAACTTTAAGCCTTCTGATACAGATAATTTAGCAGACTTCAGTGATATGCCAGTAGCTTTCAACCTCAGCAATCATCTCTTCAGACACGAGTTATGAATTAAATGAGTATTTTTCATGAGGGACCTGTGTGAATAGATTGAAATCTCTGGAAAATATTACCTTATCTTTTTTTTTCCCAGTAACTAAGTGAAATAAAATGAAAAATTCAAAGCTGTAGGCTCTCTTGGGACCCTGTGCAGAGTAGAACTTTCTTTAGGCTTTTTTTTTTCCATGAGCTCTCTACCTTTCCTACTATTATAGATAATGGATTATTTCTTCCCATTGAGATAAAGTAGAGAGATATATATACATGAGTGATAACTGAAACTGCCATTTGGGATGTGTGAAGTGTTCAATATGAACTTCAAAATCATCTTAATTCCTCTTTCTAGAAGCCATTAGATATTAAGTGTTTCATTAAAAAAAGGGTTTGCTATCAGAGGCTTTAATTGTTGTAAATCAGTGTATCTTTCTTCTTGCACTGCTACTGCATTGAAGGTTTTGTTCAGTAGAAGTCTAGTTTCTGAAGCTGGCATTGCAGCAAAGCTAGTATTTGCTCAAGTGGGTATAGGAATGATACCACTCACTGTGGAGATTATCCTAACTAATGAAGATAATGAAGTTAAACTCATTTTGAATCACTAATGATGAACATAATTCTGTGTCATGGAAGATGTGAGTTAACAAGGTCCATTCACCAGTTCCACTATTTACTTTTCAAGTGTACCAAAAGGAACAAAGAGAAGCGTTTTCTCTTCATAATTTCTACAGAAAGACACATTTGAAACAGAAGTAGTTTCAGTTAAGCTTTGCTTAGTTAATAACATAAATCAAGATTTTGGAGTATTTGGGACATCTGTCAGTTTTTGCTTCACTGAAGATGCAGACCCAGCTACTCCTCTCTCTGGGAAGGAACACTTGTATGGGTCAGGACTGAAGTGCAGTGAAGAGTTACTAATGGAATAATAAAAGGGTTTTGCCTCTAGAATATCACTGGCAAAAAAAAAAAGGATTATTGTGGAACTCTTCAAGTTTCAGCATCAAATAGAAAGGTAAACACAGAAATGAGGAAAAACCCAATGTTTTCTAGCAAATATTGAGTATCCAGGGGAGTCAGTTTTGTTTACTTAGGCTTTTCCTCTTTGTCTTGAAATAGGTTGTGCTGACTCAAGTAGAGGTTTCAGTGTCTTGTATGGTTAGCACATCATTTCAGATTAAGATCTTTTTTTCCTTTTTAATGGGAAAATTAGACTTTTTAAACTTCTATCTTCTCTTCCATTGTTCTAGTGCCTTTTATGTAATTAAACTCATTTTTAGATAACATTAAAGCTAAATTTTGTTGGTAATTATAGCACAATGATAAAACCCCAGGCTATTGATCCTGGTGATATTTGCTCTTATCTTTTATTAAGTGCACTGTTTGAAAATGATTTATTATTGCTTCAGGCTACAGTTAGTAAAATGAAAGCTCTGAACTTAGAATTTCCATTAAAACCCTTTGGTGATCCACAATCCTGTCATCTCTCTTTGCTTTTTGGAGACCAAAATCACACATGTGAACTAGCATAACCAAAAAGGCCTTTGACCCCTCTTCTACCAAGGAGATGGCTCACAATTATTTATGTTTCTCATGCAGGTGCTGCAGGAGAAAAGAAAGGAAGTTAAAGTCACTGAGAGTTCCTGTAACTTAATTTGTGCTAGACAAGGGAAGCTGTAATACACACTGATAATATGGATGACTTGTTGGTCTTCTTACCACTGGGTATGTTTAACTTGCTGTGTCAAAACTCTGTATTTTGACTTAGCCCTGAAGGGGTTAGGCTCAAGCATGTGTTCCCAGTTATATAGACTGCCCAGGGGAAAGCAAAACACACTCAAGAAGTTTATATTTAACAAAAGAAGTAGCTGAAGGCATTCTCAGGTGAGTGGGAACTGCTGGGCAAGTTGGAACACTTTTTGCCTAGAGGAAATTTCAGGTCCAAGTGAAGCTTATTCTCTAGAGAGAAATAAATGTGAGTGTTTTGGGTGTTGGCTTTTGTTTTTAACTGTGCATGAGAGGAGAGCTGAAAATAAGGATATGCAAAATACTGTAAGTACTTGGCAGAGATTAGATGTAGGATTTCATTGAACCCAAGCTGAAATCTAGTTGTTCTGACTCCTTATTTCACTCAGATAACAAAGGCAAATGTTCCATTTCCCAGGGGAAAAGTGAAAGTGCTTCAGCTAGAGCATAGTCAACCACAGAAAATTCAGTAAGAAATAACTGGAATGCAGAAGAGTTGAAACTATTACTTGGAGAGCACAAGGCAAAGGGAACAGAAAATAAATGAAGAAGTTGTGAGTAATCTGTCCAAACAGCAAAAGGAACTGTGTGCAGAAAACAGGAGAGGGTTTTGAGGCCTCGTACTGGAAGAGTTTGTTGCTCCCAGGAAAATACTGCAACTGCTCCTCCAGGGCTGCTGCTTATGGCTGAAATTGCTCAGTGCTTCTGGGGTCTGGTGCTTCACTAACTGCTGTGGCTCTGGAAGAAAACACTGCAGTTACTGTATGGTTAGTTATCAACTCTGAGTGACTATATAAGACAAGATAGAGAGCAAGATCTTTGACTTCAGGTGGGAAGAGTAAGATTGGAAACAGGATAAGTGGATTGTAGTTGTGCAGAGGTGCAAACACAGGCAACTACTTAGTGTCACAGTTATAGACTGGTGAGTGTTGGAAGGGACATCTGGACACCATCTAGTACAATTCCCCTGAGCAGCTTTGCCTAGATCACATAGCACAGCAGCTTGTCCAGGTGGGTTTGGAATGTCTCCAGAGAAGGAGACTCCACAGCCTCTCTGGGTAGCCTGTTCCAGTGCTCTGTCACCTTCCCCAAGCCATCTTCTTGCTTCACCTCCCCAGGTTCTGCCCCTCATCATCACATTTTACTTAATTTGGAAGTCATTCTGGCAATAGAGAGTGATCTTATGGATCTTTCCAAGAAGTGTTTAGAATCAGTAGGAGAGTGTCACAGCAATGCTGCTTGTCTGTACCCCAGAGCACCACTGTCATGCTTATGGAGACACTGTTGCACTGGTGTGCTAGGGGGAATAAGTCATTTTTAGACAAAATAAAAATAAGGTTTCTGTGTGCCTCAGAGGATTTACTTTTATTCTTTATTCATTTCCAGAGGTGTGCAATGTTTACTCCTTGATTATTAAAAGTAATATTATGTCCTTTGTTATTTTGTGATGCTTTATTGAACAGTTTTCAGTTGCAGCTAATGAGAGAAGGTAAATCAATAGTTCTCAGAAAACTTGATTGATGCTAGGTCCTTTTTATAGTAATTTATTGTTTGAAGTACACAAAATCCCTGACAAACAGCAGAATGCATCTGCAGAATGAAATCCCTGTACTAGCATAACTGCAACAAGAATTTAACAGTGACTTCAGGAGCAGAGCCACACAATGATAGCAGGATCCTGGATTTTGTTTTCTTCCCATTCTCTACTGAATGTGTTAAAGGTCATTGCATTTTTAGGGAGAAAAATAATTGCTTACCCTTTGCTGTACCAGTGGAGTTGTGTGTGAACACTAATCAGGCTCAGCAAAACCTGTTGTGCTTTGCTTGATCTCAAGCAGATCACGTGAAACACTCATTAGCTGTGCATTATCTCCATTGTTCAATACATAACTGTTGGGAAGAAGTAGGCCAAGGGTGTAGCAGCAGTGGTTTTGTACATCTCTTGAAGCAGTTAAAATGGCTTAAAAAGGAAATAGAAAATATACTCTTTCCAAGAAAGCCTTGGATTTATCTGTGCTGCACTGCATGAGCTGCTGATTCTGATGCTGCTGCTGTAATGTGTGGGATTCTAAGAGCAGTTCCTTGTTGTGATACAAACATTGCAATGTGAAATTAATAAGCCATGTAACCATCCTCTTTTTCTTTGAAACCAGTCTGATAATGCTCTTTAATTCATTAGGTTGCCTGTTACATGGATTAATTACATGGTTAAGCAGATCAGAGACTAACAACAGCTGAAACAGGCTCTGGGAGCCTTCTCTTTTCTTCTGGGCATGGAGATAAATCATCACAGAATTCAACATGGTGCTAATCCAGAAGTGGGATGGCATTGTCATGTTTAAGGCTCCACAGTTTGCTGTTTTCTTTTGTGTCTAAACCAGAGTTTGGGAAAACTGGCTAGGTTGCTTTCCTTGGGCTGGGATCTGTCTGCTCTCCAGGCAGATCTCTAGGAACAAACAGCTGGTTGGAGGTGGCTGTTGCTTTACCAGGGCTGATCTGGATATTTAAGTGTCAGTAAAACAAGCTGCATTTTGATTGGTTTTTTATAAATATATCTTATTTTGGGTTTGGGGTTTGGGTTTTTTTTTTGGTCACTGGTAACCTTAATGATGCAGTTACAATATCTTCCAACAATTTCAGATGTCAGAAAAAACACCAGGGGCATGAAGGGGTTTTACCATTATCAGTCAACACTACATGGCCATGTGGCTCTGCATAACATTATGCTATCAGCTACAGCAAGCTAGGGTAAAGTTCCTTAAAAAGTTCATTAAAGTTTCCTTAAGATTTTAACCAAGACCAGTGGAAATAATTAGGTATCATTTTCTCCTGCCCTGACAGTTATGGTGCAATATATGGATAACATAATTCTGTATTGGAGCTTTACAGTGCTTGCTCTCTCCCAGCAGTGGAATTTAATGTGAGCAGTGGTAGCTTAGCATCCTGATCATTAGGACTTTTCATATATAGGAAGAATAAGGAAACATCACATCCATGGGGAAGTGTGATATCTTCACAAGTAGAAAAAGGGGAGGGAAAAAAATGAAAAAGCCTTCAAACAGATGATGTTCTTGAGGAGGGTGAGGCTGAATTGACAAGTGATGGCATACTTTTATGGCACAAAAATGAAACAGCTAGCAGGATGATCTTTGGCATGACAAATAGCTCTGACATTGAAAAAGAAACATATTCATGTCATAGTGGACATGCTGATTTAAACTGCTCCTTTATAAGAAATCTATAGAAGTTATATTGTGAAAAATGTAGCATGCTTGATCAACAGGAGTTTTGTACCTTTCATTCTTTAATAGTTTAAAATGTGATCTGTGCAGTAAATTAAGTCAGTGATTCCTAGAGTATGCTCTAGTTGAATGGATTTAATTAACAGTTGTTATTGTAGTAAAGTAGTATCAGGAGTCTCTGAAACATTACCATGAGGAATTTGCATTAGTTGTCTGTTTACTCCAGAGTCTTGCAATCACTCAGCAACAGTATACAAGTGGTTATCTTCCCAAATCTGGGAAAGGTTTAATCCTTGTTTTTAAGGGCATTCAGAAATGCCACAACCAGCTGATCTTGCAGGTGTGTTTCCATTAAGAAAAAGAATTGCAAGGAGGAGGATACCAGTTGCAGACAGCCAAAGAAAATGGAATGAACAATAAACCTGTCAAAACCCTGTTCTTCCAATATGTATAGACTTTCTCTGAGGAATACATAAATACAGGTTTAGCAAGATTGTAAACATAGATGTCTGTGTTTTCTAACTCAAAACTCCCTTTCAGAGAGTAGTAGGCCTCTGCCATAACCATGTAGCAGAGGAAGAGAAGAAATGTGACTGCCCTAGTGCTGTGGTACCCGAAGCCATTAAGTACTGCCTGTGAGCACCACAGCAGTAAGCAGTGTGGATGACTGGACAGCAGCAGCTCTTTTGCCTCTCTGCTGCCTAGTGGTAGGTCAGTCTGTCTCCTCCTCCCCACTGTTTTACCTCTCAGCAGTGATGAGACCTCTGAGAGCAGATAAGTGGCTCTGCATCCCACTTCTGCTGCCCCTGAGATCTTATTCCTCTGTAGGGGGGTGACAGGGGTGTGTCTGCAAGGGAGTTGACAGCTGCTCTGAGCACCCTTCACCCAACACCTTCAGTTGCATGCTTCTGGGGACACAGCTGAATAAGCTGAGACACTACCTGCACTCTTCTCACCATTTTGTGTATTTCTCTTACTTAAACCAGAGTATAGTCATGTGTCTGAATTAAATCAGCAATAGCAATTGCTCTGTTGCTGATTTCACCTTACTGAAACATTCCTGATTACAGAAGTACCTCTTTATTTGTTCTTTGGGGGTTTGTTTTGATCACAGAGCAGTAAAGGTTGGAAGGGACCTCTGGAGTTCATCAAGTCTTGCTAGAGCAGGTTGCACAGGAACATGTCGAGGTGGGTTTTGAATATCTCCAGAGAAGGAGACTCCACAGCCTCTCTGGGCAGCCTGGGCCAGTGCTCTGTCACCCTTGAAGTAGTTTTTCCACATGTTCAGATGGAACTGCCTGGATTCTAGTTTGTGCCTCTTGATTTTTTTTTGATTTTTTGTCTTGTATCCCTTAATGTGGCATATTACTATGTTTGTGTTCCAACACTGCTTGTCTTGAATAGACAGGATCTATGGTAAGATGAAGAAAATACACAGTTAGATAGATACAGATTTAGGAATACAGACAGAGGAGTCAGTAGCAAGTGACTTTTTTTCTTTAGGTCCAGGACAGTTTCTTCAGCAGCTACCTAAACACAAGTTATAATTATAGCTCAGTTCATGACAGGCTATATCTACTGTAATTTGCCAGTGTATAACTTACCAATTTGAGAGTTATGGAAGACTACACCTTTAAAAGTCTGAGGCCACTGATCTCATCTTCTGAGGAAGAGAAGTGTTTGCTGGAAACTCAGGCTAGAGAGCAATAAATCCATGGGAAGCTAAGAAATGCTTAGTGCTAGGCACAAAACTGAGGGTCTCATTTAGAATAAGTAGCAATAGGGGGATGCTTTCACCTGAAGGAAGATTACATCCCTTAAATCAACTTTCTTACTTAGGGTTTTTTTTCCTGTTTGCTAAGAAGCAGGATTCATTCCAGACCATATGAAAGCCCTTTGTGCTCTTTTGATGTAAAGCCTTCTGGAGCTTATAAATCACAAATAACTTTGCTGTTTCCCAGCTCCCACATCCACAGTTCCATGTATTCAGTATGCCATTCAAGTTGGGTAGAGTATCATCAATCTTCCAAATGTGTAATGGGATAAATTCCCAATGTTTAATTTTTCACTCTGTCTCAGCATTTCAGTCACAGAAGAAAGGCAAACCCATAAAACAAATGTCTACTTGCAGAATGGAGAGAGAAATCTCCACTCAGATCCCAAAATTTTACCTAATGGCAGAACATGAATCACTCCTGTACCTATTTCAACTCAGTCTTTGAAGAGAAGAAAAACAAGAGAACTAAAACTAATTAAAAGACCCCAACAGAAACAAACCAAACCCCAGAGGAATGCAATTTGACAGCCCCAAGCTGGAGGGCCCTCCAGGTCTTTGGCTTAAAACAACCCAACAAATCAAACAAAACCCAAACAAATGCAAAAGAACAAAGCCTTTGTAATTGTTGTGAACCTTCTTGGGTTTCCTTTGGGGAAGAAAGCTGCTTGAATTTTGGTTCTTTTTCTGTTTGCTGTTATGACTTTATCTTGTAAGTGTCCCTCACATTTTGGAGAGAGAGAAATGAATAAATTCATTTTAAGCTGTTAAGAAGTTTGTTAAATAGATGGCAAGTAACAGAGTCCTGGCCTGTGCCACAGGAAATCCTTTCTAATTTCTATAAAATCTATATTTCATTGACTCTACAACTGGAAATAAATTCTTTCAGGGCCTGTTTGTTAGTGAAGCAGCTGACTTTTAAGTACTATGTCTGATTATGTTTAGATATGTTATCAAAACAGCTTGTGGCTGCTACCAGCTAACTTACTCTTCAATCTTCTCTGTAACTTTTCTTCTTCACTATGTGGTAGTGTTTGTTTTGCCATTAGCCTTACACAGCATTAAACATCAAAGTATCAAGTCATTACTTACTATTAGCTGATAACTACAGTCCGTAGAGTTTAATCTCAAACATAGAAACAATATTGCTCATTTAGTCTTTCTACAAGTACATTCTTGCCCAAAATATCCCTTTCAATAGGAAGACAAGAAATGTGTCATGGGATTGTTTAAAATAAAACCACCAAACAAACACAAAAGAAAGAAAAAGAATGAAACCAATAAACCTGAACAACAAATAAATAAATACACACACACACACACACACACAAAGTTCATTTCAGTATGCTTATTTGCAGCTAGCTCCATAATGAGAATTGTACTGTCAGGAACAAAGCATAACAGAGAAGTTACTATGGCTTTTCCAGAGGTATATAGCTCAACAATTGAATGTCAGCTGGGGGGAAAAAGAGAAAAATTTAAGAAAAACAGAAAGTAGGAGACTTTTTCCACCAGACAGGGATGTCTTCTCACCAGCTGTGGGACAAGTGACTGCTGTGACTACCAGTGTGGTTTTTGGAGGCAGGTTTGATGCCTTGGTTTCTTCCTGCTCTACACTGTTCTTGATCTATTTTCTGTTCTCTTTGTGAATAGACTTGCTGAGACCAGGTATGAAAATAAGTATTCTGATTTTTATCTTTTCAAGAAAACCCTGGAACAAAGTGATTGCTCTTTATGAGGTGCTGTAACTATTGCCCATTTTACAATAATAATTCAGCTTTCCCATTCCCTGTTACCAAAAGTATAATATCAAAAGTGCTAAGAATTCTAGTCCATTGTGAAATATTTTTGCTTTGTCTACAAACAATGACTGTATTTTTTAATTAAAAATGGGTATTGTTTAGAAACTGCCCAGAAATCTATTTATGCTCTGTCATACACTCCATCTTCAGTAATTGTTATTTTACTCACACAGATCTAATCCAGCAACTGTTGGTGGTATAATCTATTTTCCATCTTAATGTCTCTGACAGCAAACATTTTCATTAGAGCATCACATCATCTACTTGCTTCCTTTCTCATCCATGCATATTAAAAATGATTGTAAGAAGAGAGATCTTGTTGCAAGGATCAGAATAAGTTTTAAGTACAGATTAAAACCAAAAATGACCTCCCAAAATTAGGCATGAGCAGACTTCTGAGCTGTGAGTTCTCCCAACAGCTTGTGAAATCTCTCAGGATGAGAAAGCAAGAGTGAGCACTGTTCTGCTGCTACAATTTGCTGATGCAAGAAGAACAGAACAGGCATAAAACATGTTCATAAAACAGTGTTCAGCCTTGGGTTTGAGTCACAGGAGCGAGCACTCAGAGCTGGACCCAGAGAGTACTCCCAAGTGCTAGTCCAGCTCTAGGACTGTTCTGATTCCTACAGCAGAGATTAGATTAAGTGTTTTAAGATTTATTATTAGAATGATTTTATTTTTTGCTTTAGAGTCCCAGAAAACTTCAACCTGCAGACTGTAGATGTCTAGTGGGTTTTATTAATTCAGTTTTGGGAATGTGTTTAGTAGACATTTTATGTGTACTAAAGACTATCAACAAAGTTCATCTATTTTTCCTGCAGGAAGAAAATGCCTCACATCTCATGTATTCTGAAACTGACCTGTGAGAACAACTTCATGTTAAAACATTGCTACTATTTATAACAGTTTATACTACTTTTATATATACAATTTATATGCTATCCTATTTATTATACTGTTTATAACAGGTTTTGGGTTGAATTCACTTCAGGTTTTGCACATTTAATCAGTTAGTGCTAGAGGCTTCCTGGCAGATAATAGCAAAAGCTAATAGTCTGTGGTACAGATAAACAACTTTAATTATTGTTCTCTGTTACATATACTGCACACTGCTTTTGTTGCAATAGCTTGAGCAGGGTGGTGCTCTCAGGGGTGAACATTGCAAGGAGCCCAGCTCCCAGCTTGGGTCTCCAGTGGAAACTGTCACCTACACACAACAGGAGGACAAAGCATACTGTCACTGCCACTTCACCAAATGACCATAAGGACATGTTATGGTTTGGATTAGAACCCTTAAACCCACCACAGGACAGAAAAGAGGAGAAAATGTGCCCTCTGTCAGAGAAGGATAAAGAGATCATATATGCTCAGGGAAACATGAGACCCTTCCCTTCACCCCAGCTTTAGAAGAGCAATTGAGTGCTGTGAGGCCATGATAAGCACTGTGCTGTGTGTTGTTTTGGCAGTTGTTGAGCAGCTCCCTTTTAGCCTCTCCCTGTCTCCCTGGGGTTCTCTCATGGATTCTGGGCTCTCTCCCCCCATCTTTTTTCAAAGAGAGCATTTATAGGTCCAATAGTTTCAATCTTTGCATCTGTAGTGTTCAGTTGCTAGGAATAGAGTTTTGGTGGTGGTTCTTCTGGTCTTTTGGGTTGGAAGGTTGGTTTCCTTCCTCTACAGGATCCATTCTCCATTAACAGAAACAGAATTCAAGGCTGCTTTGGGAGATGTTACTTTGTCAGAATAATTTTAGTACAGAACTGATACCATGTACCACAGCATATATAATAACAGGGATAAACCCCACAGCCTTTGCAGGCCACTCATTTTCAGCACCATCTTAGCTCAAAGTTGCCCTCACACCCCTACTTTGAAATGTATTCCAGTGGAAAGCAATAATGTGTCTAGGATTTTTCCAGTGTCTTTCCATGATGACAAACATGAACAACCAGAATAATCCTTGGCTTTACTGTGAGAGGTTACCCACATAGCATAGCTTCCAAGAGTGGCCTGCTACAGAGAAATTCCTGTGTGACCTACTGTAGGGAATCCTGCTCTGGCAGGGGCTTGGACTAGATGATCTTTTGAGGTCCCTTCCAACCCCTCATGTTCTGTGATTATTTTGGCCAGCACACAGCAGGAGCTGGAAGCTTCATCTCATTTGTGTTGCTGGGATCAGCCTATGGTGATCCTGCAACCCCTGCTTAATTAATCTGATTTTGGCTTTAGACTTGTGTCTGTGTTTGGCACAGCAGATACAGCTGTGCTGTGAACATTACTGGAAGCAGACAGAACTATGTGCTATACTCAGAAGGTTTTCATGCTGGATACTTATTCTTTTGACTTATTTCATAGTTAATATGTACAGGCACTTGTGACAGGTTGCTACTTGCTGACTGATTGGCACAATTAATTTCCATGTTCCAGTAAAGCTGCAATCCTGAAATAGTTCTCTCATTCATTATGGGCTATTGCATATGAAATGGGTGGGGGTGAAATCTCATCTAAAAACTGACCTTTCCATCAGAGGCTGTCAGTCTTCTGGCTGAGATTTTAGAATGTTCAGGTGGCCTTCCACATGTCAGTTGAGTATTAAATCTGAGAGACACATCTATACCCTCAGTGAGTAGAGCAATAGCAAAGGCATTTCTTAGCAGCTTCATCAAGGCTCTAAGCAGGTCTTACTCCTTCAAACACAATCTTCTGCTAATGCAGCTATCTGACTTCTGAACACTGATCTGTTTCTGTTCAACTTAGAACACAGGGCTTGTGTTTCTCCTCACATGATCTTCATTGTTTCCAGGTGTTACAGAGGAATAGTAATGCCATTTTACAGCTGCAAGACTCATGTTGGTACTGGTGCTTCTGACCTAGTGAGAACAAGAAGAAAATACTTGGAAGACTGTAAGGATATGAAAATAAATCACCACATGAAGAGCCCCAAAACCCCAGCAAACAGAAAAAAAAAAACCAAAATATTTTTTTTATTCTTATTTTCATAAAGTCTCTGCAATTCTTTCACATAAGTTAGGAATACATTCAGTCAGAATTACTGTAAGAATAAAACTATTGTGGTTTGTAGTCAGGGTGGAAGCCTCCACACATGGCATATTACTGGAGCATTTCTATTGGAAATCTCCAATTCCTTGGTACTATAATGGGTTTGGATTTAAGTAACTTTTTACTTCAATTGCAGATATAACATTATCTTGATGTGTTATGGGGCTTGTATTTTACTGACTAGAGATGGTTAAGAGGCTAATCATTTGGGGTTTATTTTTCTATGCCATTCTGTGCTACAGCAAATAACTTTTTGGTCAGTCCTCACTTTGCTTCTTCCAGACTAATGATATGATTAAAGAGAAAAATTGTTGTATTTACTTTTGCATTCAAAGGCTGTGCTGTGTAGTACAGGCCTTATGTCAAGTGTTGCTCAAATACACAGAAATGACATGGCCAGGACTGAAAGCATTTTTTTTCACAAGCACAATTATGTGCTTGGCAGAAAGGGGTTTTTTAGACATGGAACCTAGTGCACCTGGTCATAGTTTAAGTTTTCAGGTATTTGCTGAACATAGAGTCTTTTGTAACCTGAAATATAGAGAGGATTTTTGCTGGTTTGAGGGATTCTCTTTTTATTTTTTTTAGTGGGAGGAGACAAGTGTGTTATTTCCCCAGCTTTCTGATTTATGGGATATACTCTTTAGGACCTAGGCAATAAAGGAATTAAGCAGAGAGTATATATGCTTTTGCTAAAGCAAACCAGCAAGCAGTTGGTAACAAAGATAGCAACAGATTGGCCTATGGCTGCAAAGCTTCCTTTTGCTCTTTGTTAGAGTCAGTGTGCACTGTAAGCTCTTTTGAATCTTTCTATTTACAAAATACAACAATGTTTTCTGATTTAGAAAAGGAGATCTTTGGGTAACAGGATCTAAAATGAGCTGGAGAGTTGTGTGTTCTGTCTGACGTTGCTGAGCACTGGAAATGCCACTCAGATTTCTGTCCTGCTCAGACAAAGCTGCTGGAAATGAAGCTTGGGAGGCAGGTTCCTTGTCAGATTCAAATGGGGTTTCTGGAGGAAAATTTTAAATCCAGTTGAAATACTCTAATTGAATAAGAGAGGACTGTAATGGAGCTAATGGAGGCCTGCTCCTTTTCTCAAGAGAGGATTTAATCCTTTGCACAACTAAGAGTTTTGCAGCTGAGAGGAAGGGCTATCCTGCAATCACAGCTACATTAGGAAGCTGAACCCTGTTCCTGTTTGATTTGCCCATCTACAGTTCTGCAAAAAGAAAAACCTCATCTAGGACTAAGTCCAAACATGTCCTCTAATCTACTCTCTCTTCACTTTAAAGAGAGTATTTGAAAGGCAATTAGAAGCAGCACATCCAAATCCAATACCTGTAAGTTATTCTCTCTCTGGGATGTTTAATAAGCTTTTTTTTCTTACTCTTTCAAAACTGTTCTTCAGGAGAATCCAAGGGGTGGTTGCCTAGCTTCCATAAAAATTAACTGTCTTCTCTGCATTTATCTGTATGGTACAGGCTGTTTGCCTCTGAGATTTGGCAGTGCTGCTTGTTAACTTGATATTAATTGCATTTTGTACAGAATAAACACTAGGTTGAAGACTGAGTTGCATATTATCCCAGGAGATGCATTTATCATTAAATTAGCAGGGAACACTGTCAGAATTTCATTGGAAAGAAGACTGTAAGAAGTTCTGCAGATTGGTCAATAGGCAGAGGAGCCTTTGGTGTGCATCAGAGCCTCTTCTGTGGTGCTGTCATTGTTTTAGGAACTTGAAGACAGCAGGTAAAAAAAGAATAGATTTAGGTGTAGGAAATTGCTGACCTAAAAAGAATGCATTTAACAGAAATCAAAGGAAGGCAAAAAGGAAGAACTGAGAAAGGAGAATGGAAACCTACAAAAACCTTTCTGGAAATCCAAATTCATGATCTCTATTAACCAGTGTTCATTAACTCTTTCAAAGTAATCTGATAGTTTTTGTGGGGTTACTGCTTATAAAAGCCCTGCAGTTTTCACAAATATTTCATATTTACCTGTGCATCTCTCAATTCCATTCTCTGCCAGCATTCTTACCTGCTTTCCTGATGGGCATCCAATTTGTTGTTCTTTAGCCCTGAGGTCATCACAGGAGTCCTGTCTCAGGAGTTGTGCCTCTTCAGTCTTTCATTCCTCTTGTCTCAGTGTCTGATCTGAGCAATAGCTGATCTGCCACAGTTGGCAACTCAGCAACTTCACACTGGGCTTCCTTCACTCAAGCAAATTGCCTGCTCCTGACTGTTGTTACTGTTCAATTTATTAATTTGCACTAAAACATCTTCTGTTAATGGGGTTTTTTTAACTAGTTTTTCATCTCCTCCCTTGTGGAGCAGCTAACCTTCCTGCCCTTCTCCACAGTGAGCCCTGATGAAAGGATTCACTTATCTTTTCTGCAGTGGGCTCACCTTTAGTGCTCCTTTTGTGCTTTGATAAGCTGCTGGCCCCAATCCCTCTACAGTTGTCCTACTTCTGTGTTTGAAAACATTTTCATTATTATCTTCTATACCTTCTGCAAGTTTCATCTTCAAGTATTAGCAGTCTAGCTTTACTGTGCTTGTGTGTTTTAACTTGCTAGCTGGGGTTTTTTTTTCCTCATTTGAAAGGGAATTACATTTTTATCATTCTTTATAATGCTGGACTTGGCAAATTAATTTGGATTTTTGTTTTTATAGTTGACAAATCTTTATTCAAAGCTTCCAGTATGTATAGTACCATTTTCCTCTCTATAATGAGGCATATCCTTAAGTTCCTGTACAGATCTGGCTCCTTGTGTCTATTATTTTTACATGATGAAGTCTGCCATCACTTTCATCAAGTGTGTGCCTGTGCTACTTCATTTCTGTGGCATTTCAAATCCAAATATTTTCAGCATATCTATATACTGTTAGGCACTGTTAGTAAAGACTTAGCTAGGAATAGAAATGATGAGCAGTGAAAAATTTCTAATGGGAGAACATGGGGAGATTCAACCAAACAAAAAGAAACCAGAATTTTTCTAGTGCTGTCCTCTGGCTGCTCATTTGCAGTGTTTGTTTCACCCACATTCCATATTCTGCAGCTGGTGCAACATGATGTCTCTACAGTTATTTTCCTTCCTAATGCAAGTGATCATTGTAGAAACTAAAGAATTTAACAATCTAAGAGAAGCCATCCTAGCAAGTGAAGGTGAGAATGTTTCAGCTAAGTGTATTTTGTTGACACTTCAAAGTGCACAATTTTCTCATATTGTTTTTTTTCTGTAGCTAAGCTAAATTGATTCTAAATTGATGCTATGAAAAAAAAAAGATTTACCTCTTCCTTTCCACCAACTCCCCCTTTTTTTTTGTTTTATTGTAACAAGATGTAACAGTTTTATCTGGGAGGAAAATACCACTGCTGCTGTCATTTATTTGTGTAGATTGATGGCAATGCAAAGGAAAATGCCTGTCATGTGCTCTAGGCATCACTGTGAAATTACTCTTCAGGAAATGAAGAAAAAGCAGTAGTTCCTCCCAAATCTCCAAGCAAACCAATCAAAGCCCATGAAGGCCATGTTAGCTGTTAGTAGTTGTTCATAAGGATGGATTTGTCTGCAGGATCAGGGGTGTAGATTGTAAATGCCACTGGAATCTCAGAGACTGGAATCTGGAAGGCTAAAGAACAAAGGAATTACAGTCAGAAAAAAACCCCCTGAATAACTAGGAAGTGTGAAATAAAGCTTCTGGAAAAATATAGTAGAGAGTATGCCATGGATACATTGGAGTTGGTGTGTGTAGAAATAGCTGGGAGTTTTGCCTGTGGTTACACCTCATAGGAATTATTGACTTTCTTCACTTGTGAAATAAAAATCATTTATAGTGTGACATTTTCTATCTAAGTACAACTAGAGGCTGTCACATATACCTGCTTACAAGTCCTGTACAAGAAAAAAATGTGCAATTAAATGTAATTTATATTGAAAAATCCTCTGTAGGACTGCAAGAGAATCCTTCTGTTGCTCCAGCACATAGTCTGCTTCTTGAGCTAAAGGTAGAGCTGTGCACAGACACAGTCTGCAGGAAATCTCTCATGCTTCATCTGCAGTTCATTTCTTAGCTAGCCCCAGTCTGCTGTTATTCTCCAGCTAATGTTCCTGGGCTAAGATCAGCATTGATTTATATTTTTTTTTACTCTTCCATCAACTGTGTGGGGAGTGCTTCACATAAAAAACCCCTACACTGAATTTCATCATTCAATGAAACTTTTCTTATGGGCTAGATATCACATGGCTCAGTTCTCCCAGACCATGAGCTTTAAATAAAAACAATTGCTTTCAGACATTGCTATGCAGAAAGAATTCTTTCCCTCTTCATTCTAGCTTTAAGATGAGAAAGTAATCTTTTCTGTCTCCTATGGGTATTCCTTCCCCTTCTGTACAGTTTATTTTCTTAGCCAGAAGAAATGATTGATCGAGGGGGGAACAATTAAATCCTTGAACTGAAAAGCAGTAATCAGCAAACCCACCTGGCTTCATTTCTGCTTGGCCTTCACCTTATAAATGAAGGACTGCTTTCAGAATTGACACTCAATAGAAACTCTTCCCTGAAAAAGAAGAAAATATATAATGAGGGTTACCTGACCCAAACATGATACCTGCTGGAGAAATGCATGGCAATTGAGCATAAGGCAAGTTTTAATCTAGTTTAGGCAACATTTCTTTCAGGGTTGTCAAGTTCAAAGCATAGTCACTGTGTGCCTTGAAGGTTCTGACAATCAAGAAGAGAAGGAGGGGAAAATAGCAGAGTGTTTGATAACTCCTGTTACTGAAGAGGCTCCAAGTATGAGAGCCAACCAGCAACCTCATCTACCTCACTATGAACAGCAGCTGTGCAACTCCATTTTAAAGTACCTTTCTTGTGTGTTTTTCAGTGAGTAATAAGTAAAATATTCATCTTACCTTTCAAAATGACAGGCTAGAATAAACCCAGCCTCTTAATGAAGACTCAACACGTTATTAGCAAGACAAAAGTTAAAACTTAGGTTTTATTAGACTTCTTGTTGACAAGTAAAAGTTCTCAGGCAGAATAAGTGCTTCATTTTGTTGCTCTTTCTCTAGAAAAATGCTCTTCTTGCCTGTTCTTTTCCCACACTTTTGACAGCAAAAGGCTACTTGCTGACTCCAAACAAGAGAACTCAGTGTGGCAGTAAAAGATAACAAAGCAGCAAATTTACTCCTACTTTGTTCTCCAAAGGTGCTGTGGAAGAACAACAGTTGTCAAGAGATTGAAACACTGTAGAAAACACAGGCTTTGGCCTGTTTGCAGTACTGGTGTAGTACCTGGGTGTTTTTCTCCAACAGAAAATGAATATTAATCTGTATAGATCCTAGGTTTGGATGTATTCCTTCACAACCCTGTTAACAAGAGCTAGAAGGAGGTGTTGAAAAAGATCTCCATTATTCCTTTAAAATTATTGTCTGAGAGAGTTAAGAAATTTCTCTAATCTCATATCTCAGGAATCAGTGGTTTTCCCAATGTGACATAGCTGTCAAGGGAAAAGATTGAGTAAGATACATCATACACAGATCATTCTTAGCAGCATCTTCTAAGTCAGATTTACTGCTGGATGTGCACAGAAAGACACAACTTTTTCTGCTTTATTTACTATTATTATGATTTAGACTATTAGCATGGTTGTGCCTAAAACTTAACCATTGCAGGAACTTTACAAGTGAAGAAATAAGGCAAATTTAGAGGGGTGTGTGGGGAGAAATTCCTCCTTAGGAATGTAATTAAAAATAGGGGAAAAAGGTAAGAAGTGGAAAGACAAACATTACCCATTGCAGGAGAGGGTTACACCATGTGTATTCTTCAGCAGGAGCTTTTGGGTGGGGGAGTGGTGGAGGAAAAATAGCCTGGCAAGGCTTACTTGATATAAAATGTATCAGTATAGGTTTATAAAATACACCATTCAGTCTGGGGGAGGGTGGGGAGAAATGGACTGGCTGCTTGTTAGAAATAAATTATACTTCCCTCAAATCTTGAGGAAAAAGAATCTCAGGCTGTGAGTTCTGTCATACTGGTTTGGGTTGAGGTTTGCAAGGGACTTGCAGATAACATAAACTGAGATTTTGAGAGAATGCAGTCCTCTGTAAGGATGACTCCAGCTGAACTTATCCTTACATTCCATATGAGAAGAGGGGAAATAAGAGAATGTCGAGGCATGTGCAGGTAGTTAAGCAGATGGAAAATGAGTGGTTGAGATGGGGAAGAGAGGGTTGAAGAGGGTTGTCAGACTTGTTTTTCCTTGACAGCAGAGCATTCTGAGTGGCCAACAGCATGGCTTTGCTGAGTGGTGTCATTTTGGGTGCAAGTGTACTACTTCTGTGAGAGTTAGGTGCAGAAATGTCATGACTGAAGTTAAGCACCGCAGTAAGCTGCTTCCTAATGATTAGCTGACAGTTACACCCTGCTGGTGGTGACTGATGCTGTTAATGAGTGTTGCTGAAACATGAGAAACAGCTTGGAATATACATTAACAGCTGATTCCAGAACAGCCAAAGAGCAAGAGGCACTGAATGTGAACTTCCTCTCAAGAAACTGAAGATTCCTTCTGCCCTGTGAAAAATCAGTTCAACCACTTCTAGGCAAGAGAGAAAACAAAAAAGACAGACACATTTGACTTAGGCCAATGTTTTGAAATCATTTTCTTTTTTCTGTTTTCCCCCTCTCAAACAAACCAAAACTCAAATCCCACAAGCTGGATTCCTGATGTTTCTGACTGAGGAATTCGAGCTGCTTGGGTAACAAAAGGTAATTGTAAAGCTAGGAATAGCCAGCTCTTTCCCTGACAAAGAAATTCAGTCTGTTGCTTGTGCCACTCTCTCTCTGAAACTTCTCCAGGAGTCTAGTTGATATCCTGTGCTGGGAATTCTGATGTAATTCCCAGTGTCTACCCCTTGGTGTTTTTATCTTGGGCTCTAAGCATCCAGTAATGCTGGTGTTTCTGCCTTAGTTTAAATGCACTTCAGTTCTGACATTTAATATGAGGTGATTGCCTGTTGTATCTCTCCAATGCAGGTGCCTGTACAGCAGCATTTAGGATTTCTTTGCCTGTTCCAGGAATGGATGAAAACAAAAGAAACACAGCACATCCACTTTAGAGTAGTATGTCAAGTGAAAAGAATTGCGCTGAGGCTGAGATGATCCCCAGAGCATGCTGGTTCAGAACAGAAAGAGCAATAGAGCCATGCATCCTGCAGTGTGAACAGCCTTCTTATGATATATTCTGCTCTTCTTTGATACTTCCACTTTTATTTCCCCTTTCTAGATAGGTAATTTATTGCTTTCTAGTAGGTGGAAGCATGATGCTGCATAATTTGTTTAGATTTTCCTGGGGACTAATAAAATAGATTTCCTTCTTTTGCTTTATGGATAAGTACTAACTTATGTTGTAAGAGAATCTGAGTGACAGGCAGTGAATGATCTATGATCTCCATCTAGTGCAAAAAAGAAGTCCCACAGCTTGAGAACCAGCATCCCATTCTCATCTGCAAGATTGTACGCCTGCTGCAGTACAAGCAGCATTCAGTTGATCTGTAGCAGGATTTACACTTTAGACTGTTAGTTAACCAGGAAACAGATGAGTCCTGCTGGGGTAACAAACAGTGATGTGTCTAGTTCAGCCATAACAGCTGTCCTAGAGAAGCAGCCTTTTTAAGACAGCATCTTCATCCTGTGCTATGTAACTCAACTACTTAGTTGAGGTCTCTTTTTCATGAAGATGTGCAGTTAGGTGCTCCATTACACTTGAAACACTGGTCACAAGCTTCAGAAGTGGTGTGATTCAAGAGTCTGTTAAAATAACTTGGCTCCTGAGTTTGAAAAGCAAAGCTCTTATTGTGGAAAAAAATCTCTTCAGCAGAGTAGGGCTGCTGACAAACTTTGGGCTTTTCAGCCATGGTAGGCACAGCTCACCACAGAGTAGTATGTTGCATCAAACTTAATACCAAAGCACTGTATGTGTAGGTAATGGTGGGAAAGCTTTGAGGGAGCTGAAGTGGCTGTATGTGAGGAAGTGCATATTGGGAAGAAAATGGGAGCTGTGCAGTAAACTTCACTCAGCTTCACAATGATTGTCTGTCTAGTATGAAAACCAGCCTTTATCATTGTTTAAGTTGCTGTTCCAATCTGCAGACAGCCTGTTGTTGATCCCATTCCTGCTCTGTCAGGGGGCTGTGAAATGGTTTGGGTTAAGGCTTTGCTATGTTTTCACACTTTCCATCCCATTTGTGCAAGATTCCCAGCTGCATGTTTAATGGATCTGCATCTAAACCCATTCTCCAGAGCAGTAAATAATGCACTCTCTGCCTGTGTCCCTTCACAACTTCTCCTAGTAACCCTAGAAAGGCTGTGCAGACTGTGCTATGCAGGTCTCAGGTTACTGCAGAGGAAGCATAAGGATTTTTTTTGCACTAATTCACAAGTAAAATTCATGAGTGTGTATATATATATACATATATATGTTATACATTCAGAAGAGAATTGAACTTAGCTTTTGAAGAACTGTATAGAAAGCAAACTCACAAATTCCAGCAGTTGAATAGGACTGGAGAATGTGTCTGGATGAGTGTTTTCCATTATCATCTGAATTCAAGTGATTAAATTTCTGAGTAGAAGTTGCCTCAGTGTTGTTCAGTCTCCATAAATCTGCTTGGATTTTAGAAGCACCAGTTTGGGATGTACTTGGGGATAGAACTCAGATCAGAATGATCATCAGCATGTTAAAAACAAGCACACAAAAACTAAAACAAAAGCCAAACAAAGAGAATCCTTAAATGGAAGAAAACATCTTGTATCTTCCCTTCCCCTCAGAAGTCATCAGTTACCAATTTTATCATCTCAGTATGAGTTAATAATATTATCCCAGTATGAGTTAGTAACATTAATCCAGCATGAGTTAATAGAGTTCTTTAATAACTCTAGATTAACATCTCAAAAAATAAATCAAATTCCATTCTCTTGCCCTCTGTTAACATGCTTCCTGCTCTGTGTAGGGTAGATTCTGTTCTGCACTAAAGACACAACTTCTGCCATTAGCCTTAGCTAGGACAGCATTAACACCAGCTGCCAATTTAGAGGGAAAAAAGAGAAGAAAAGAGGTGATGATAACCATGCAGCCATACTTCTGAGTGATTTTACAAAGGCCTTGGAGGACAGAAGAAATTGCAGGAGTCCCTTGGGGTTTCAAACATGAATTCCCTCAGTCATAAGCACAACAGTGTCACTTCTGTTTTTAATCACAGTGGCAAACACTTCACACGTTGTTAGTGCTTTGGAAGCTAGCACTGCATACAGATCAGCATGCTGTAACTCAGAGGAGCTAGGAGGTAGAACAAACATTTTTGGCTTTTAGAATCCTTAACACCTTCTTTACCTTCTTGTACCTTTTCCTTTATAAAGGGAAGCACTACCTGCAGTGCCTGGGAGAAAGAGAAGTGTCAGACACCTCCCACAAGCAGTTTCAGGGAGGATGGAGGGCAGTTGCATGTGCTTTAAGAAAACTGTTAGAAAGAGAAGAGCTTGGAGCAAAATCTAGGTATATGAATCACACTTGGATTAATCAGACAAAGAAAATGAAAGCTTTTGGATGTTGGGCTGGGTAATGCCCTGAATGACATGGTTGGTCAGCCTTGAAGTGGATAGGCAGTTGGACTAGATGGTCAGTGTGGATCCCTTCCAACTGAAATTACTCCACTAGTTAAATCTCTTCCCACGGTTGAGTTTTAAAACAGTACTGTTGAAGACCTATCTTCATCTGTGAGAGAGATTAGTTTGTGTTGATATTTACTTATTGCTGTTAGATGGGGACTAGAGTCAGTTTTGTCTTATTTTTTGCTAGCCACTGTCTCTACCAGAGAATGTTATTAAGCTGAAGAAATGCTTCATGTACTCCTTGGGAACTACTCTGAGAAGTGTGGCTGAGGAAGGCTTGGGTGTGGTGAATATCTGTTAGTAGTCCTGTTGTGAGTGAGTTTGTTATTGTTGTGGTAAACAAAATGCTTCTTGGGACTAAAAGAATTATGACTGGTTGTCTGTGTTCATACAATTAAAGATGCATTATTTTCAGAGTCAAAATAACACAAATATAATCCTACCTCTGGGAGTGAAAAAATGGAGTTGTTAATGTTTAGTTTCTCGTGCCATGATAGGTGACTGAGGCAGCTCTTGCTTTATTCAGCTCAACTGTTGGTCCCCTTGGTCTCTGTGGACAACTTGTGTGAAGTCTCAGTCTCCATTATTGTCCATCTGTGCCTCTGTTTACTCTGTGCCCTAGATTTCCTGGTGTAGTGATCACAATTATTGTCTTGGAAAGCAGTGAAAGATCTTTGCAGAGACTGGAGTAGGCTGCTAGAATATTTTGTTGTTGTCGAAATTCTACTCAGATAACTTCATTACAGACCAAGTGCCCTCAGATATGATGTGATTTAAGGAGAGCATACAAATAAATCTTCTGTTATTGAATCTTGTGTACTGAAACAGAATGAGTTTGGGTTTTCCCCTTGAAACTTCAAGCACTGCAGTGAACAGAGAGAAGAGAATTAGTTGTGAAGCATTAAATACAGAAGTAAGTTAAAAATGTCTTGTAATATGATAGAAGTATTCTCTGTGGCTGAGTAATTCTGTCACTGGTTCTGTTGTTATTTGGTAGGGGGTTTAACCTCTTCTCATGGAAGAGAGATTTTGCATCTCTTTCTTTTTAGCTTTACATAGACTCTACCCATATTTTGCAGATGGGAAGGTCTAATGGTAAGAAATAAACAATCTACCTGCATGTCTTTGGAATGCCTGAGAAAAACAGCTGCTTTGGGCTTAACTCTGAAAGACTGAACATCAAGGGTTAATTTTGTTACTGTAAGATGGGAAATCCTCTACCTGTGCCAGCAAGTTTTGCAGTTGTCAAGCAAACCCACTGTGGTATGATATTGATCCTTTCCTGTGCATTTGTAAATGCTGAGCACTTTGATAAATGTATTTTGCAAGCACAAAGTAGTTCTCAGAATGAAAAAATATGGCTTTAGATAATGCAAGAGAATGAAATATATGAGAGTCTTAGATGAGATGTGCAGCTGCAGCTTCTGTGACCAGAAGCTGGTGATAATAAATGAGAAGCATGTGAATGATTGATTGGCCTTACAAGAGGGACTCTTGTAGATAGGGAAGGTGCTTGGCAAAATCACAGACCCTGCATCCCTAATAGATCAGAGGTGGGGCACAATAAAGAGGTAATGAGCTGTGGAATCACTGATCTTAACTGTCAAGTGCTTGGCAGGTAAGAGAGGAGCAGAGGGGGCACTTGGATCTTTAGGTACAGAAAAAATCCAGGTGTATGTTTATATATGACAGTTATAAAATGTAATTTAATAAGTATAAAAATATAATTGAATAAGCATAAAAATATAATTTTACATACTCAAAGGTCACAGTGCACTGATAATTCCTTAGTCAAACTGCACAATTTGATTCCAGAACCAGGATAGCTTTCTTGTTGGATAGAAACTTGTCTATGTTGCTCTAGTTCTGAGGTTTCTGCTTAAGAGAGAGCCTTATAGAAAGGAAAAACATTTGTTATTTTGCCCACCAAAAATTTATAGTGGGCTCTTAAACCTGGATATAACCTTTTGAGCTTGTAATATGAAGTGAAAGTGTTCTAAATTACTTTTGTCTGCAAACAGATTTGATAAGGTGCAGGGAAGCAGATGTTTGATTGCCTAAAATAAGTGAGTCACCAGCTTTAAAGATATAAAAAGGATGCCTGTGATGCAGGGATGAGAGGATATGCATGCCACAGCACTGAAATTTGATCTCAGTGCAACCCTTGGGATTTCAGCTGCCTGGAGCAATGTGCAGCATGCATCTTTGTTACCTGGTTTCCCTTGTGTTGTCTGAGTATTGCTAGGAGTTAAATGGGTCTCCCTAAAGTTTGAAGTGAGACATGGCACAGTCTCTGATCTTTGCTTTCCAGGCTAGTTTGTGTTGATGCTGGCCCAGTCAGGTGTTTCACAGGAAAACACACTTCACAGCTTTTACCAGCAACAGTAGGCTCAAAGCAATCACCTATGAAGTAGAAAAACAAGCAGGGCAAAAGAAAGGATAAACATGGAAATATTACAGGTCTGATTTGTGAAATGACTTTGTGCATTTTGGTTCAATAGTAGAAAGTGCTGAAGTGAGTCTGTGTGAAGGCCTGGCTTAGGAAGACTGCATGTACATAATGGTGTTGTGCTGCTTTGGCTGGGAGAGAGTTGATTGTTTTCATAGCTGCTATGGGGCTGTGCTTTGAATTGGTGCTGGAAACAGTTGGCAATTCAGGGATGATGTTTTAGTTATTGCTGAGCTGTGGTTAGACAGCATCAAGGCCTCTTCTGCTTCAGGTACCAGCCCAGCAGCAAGAAGCCTGGGGGTGTGCAGGTATCTGGGAAGGGATACAGCTGGGAGAGCTGACCCTAGTGGGTCAGAGGGAGAGCTCACACCATATGGCCTTAGGATAGCTTATGATGACCATATGGAAAGGAAAGAGTAGGAAACAGAGATGGAAGGGAGGGAAAGGATTTTTCATGAGAAAAGAACATGTGTTAGATCAAGAGTAACAGACATTAAAAGGGTTAAAAAGAGAATTTTCACAGTACTTCAGCTGTAGTCTCAGTGATATTAATATACAGAGGAATGGTTTCTACATGTTGATTCTCAGGACTGAAAGTTCTTAAGGAAAAGAGTTCCTCCCAGAAGGAAAACATAGCACTATGGGAAGAAGAAACTTTTCTTAAACTCAGAGTTCAAAGCACATTTATCTTTTGGCAGTGTAAGAACATAATTGGATTTAACCTTTCAGCTCAAAAGAATCTCCAAGGGAAGACTTTTAGTCACATGTGATTCAATCTGCATTTATCTTTTAGCCACACACAAAACTGCTCCATCCAGTTTTTTGGATTAAATGACCTTTTTTTTTTCACTTGAGGGAATTGAGAACAGAGAGGAGCAGAAACAGCATTTAAAATACACTTCCACTTTACAACCAGAGTCATGTCAGGGTTAAAAGTCAGTCCATTGTCAGCAAGATTCCCCACAGCTGAGTGCAGCAATGGTTGCATTCTGAAGGATGTTTTAATAAAAGTCTTCCCTCAAAAAATGAGGGAAATGTTCTTCATACTGAGAAAACTGCTATGATTGGAAATAGAAGTGCAAGTAAAAAAAAAAATACTTAATGCAGGGAACTGTGTACAGAGAAAATACAGTGAAAAATTCAGTGTTAGAAGTTAGGGTTGCTGACTGGAGGAGAACAAAATCACTTCAAGTATTGGAAGTAAAATACTGTTTAAGTAAAAGTGAAAATGATTGGAAAATTGTGATCCAAAGAGTTTAGAGAGAGAACTTTTCAAGCCATGTGCCTTCTGGTGTGGGACTGTTTTTTGTTCAAAGCAATGAAACAACTGCTAACAATGGTATAGTTCTCACACAAGAAGGCCCACACCAATGAGCCCAAGGCTAGCTTTCCAGGTCTGATGATTAAAGGTATGACCTGTAGATGCTGAGCCACCTCTGAAGCTTTGCAACTGGCTTAATAAAAGAGAAGAATAGTCAAAATGGTTTACCTCATTGTCAGAAAAAGCCTAATCCAAGCAAATTCTAGCTTATTAATGAATGCAGATTTTGTTTGTGGCTTTGTGCTCTGGGTATTTTGAGCATCAACCTGAAAATAATTCTCCACCTTGAAACTCTGTCTTCCTTAACTTCTCCTTCTCAGACCTTTGGAGTCTAATGCAGAAAATAGGTCAAGAGCAACTTTACTCAGTGTATCTTTAGAGGTAGAATAGTTGCAGCCACTAAATTGTTCCTCTAGGATCTCTTGTTCAGCTGGTAGAAAGCAATTATTAGTTTCAAAGGTCAAACATTGCTGCTGGCAGGGACCATAACATGTGTCTTTCACTTGGTTGGGATGGAGGCACCTAACTACAAGCCTGAAACCACATTCATTTCTGTGTTTTATCTCTAGCCTGGGAGATCTTCATCCCTATCTGCAGGAGAAGGAATGCTTCTAGTTCAATTTAAGGAAATGTGGAAAATGTCTGATTAGCTCCAGCTCTGAGTGATGAATCTGATTATCCTCTGGTGATTTACAGCTCCAGTGTAAATCAATCTCCAGAGATGAGTCAAACTTTCCATACTTCAGTCTCCATTACTTCTTCAAATGGCAATGTTCTGACTTCCTTATTTTTAATACAGCTTCTATTGCTTTCCTTGCAGTTATTTACATGGCATCTAACAGAATCTCTCTTTCTACACCCCTTTTATTCCTTGGGTTCATGGCAGAACAATTTTCATACATAATTTGGGATTACTTTCTCATCTCTCTCATTGATCTTGTTTCCATATGCCCACATCTGTATCTCTCACATCTCCAGGGATATGTTTTTGGCTGTGGAGTGGTTTGGTTTTTTGGGTTTGGGGAGGGTTTTGGGGGGTTGGTTGGTTTGTTGGGCTTGGGGTGTTTTTTTGAGCTTCCTCCTGCATGCCCATTTTGTTTTATCTTCCCATCTATCTGGTTTGTTTCTCTGGGTCTTACCTATTTGCATCTTACTCATTATCCAGCTGGAGTAATTGTTGTTGAGTTTTTATTTACTCAGTTTATGACATATTTCATGCAGTCTCAGATGGATCTTTCTTGCTGTTGCCCAGCAGGTGCCTGACTTTTTGTTCAGAAGAAGGCAGCTGATGCACTCTGCTTAGTTTTTCTTTTCAATTGACATTTTATTTTTCTTTCTTTCATTCTTTCCTTTTCCTTTTTCCTTTTTTTTCCCCCCCCAAATGCAGATTCTACATGCAGCTCTGGTGCTGTGCTGAGCAATCATTCTCCTCTTGCTCTTGGCAGTTTTACTGAGTGTCTCAGCAGGATGATCTATAGAAGATGGGATTAGGTATAATGTATGTATATATTATTGGTGTGTAGTGTACTGATGATCAACTGTTTGTCTTCCCTTTTTAGATTGTGTGTGAGTCACTATCAATTCCTTTCACTTTCCAGGTTCTTTACTTTTCTGTTTTGGAGCTGGCTGCTCATTACACTGCTCCCTATTTACTGCCATCTGTACTTCTCTGCTCCTGTGTCTGTTATTCAGGGTTATTTTGTCAAATCACACCTTTAAGGTGAAATTTGAAGAAAACAGTACTTCTGCAAGCACATCCTCTGTGTTTCCTGATGTGCAGCTGTAAATACAATATTTTAACATCCCTCCCCTTGGATAACTTCTGTAATCCTTGGCCAGCTTCTATTACAAAATGTTAACTGCAGGCACTATTGATTTAGCTTGGTGCCTGGGGTGTTAGCTAGTTATTCTGGGAAACCACCATGATGCTTTTGAAGCTGGAACTTTGCTCAAGTCTAAGATAAAATATTGGTTCACTGTCTTTAAAGATCTACCAGTATTAAAGTTTCTCAGCCTGTTTTGAGGTGTTAGTTTAGCTGATGGCTCTTGATCTGTTACTGTATTGCCCCTAGGTTTTTCATAATGCAGAGCTAAGGTTGCTTTTTTCAAGAGCATTTATAGCTTTGGAAGTAGCATAGCATGTGTTGCTTTAATCAATTCTTATTGCAAATCTACTTGGACTCCATCACAGTGGTGAATGGCTCCCTTCACATAGGAGAGAATGACTTGCTGTCAATTAGCATGCTGTGGAACAGCCCAGGAAATGTTTGAACAAGCCCTACTCTAAAAATAATTAGCTGTGATCTTATGCACTGGATAGCAGGTAGGGTCCCAACATTCACAGCCCACTTCCAGAGATCTGTGGGTAGGGGAGAAGGCTGGCTAGACCCAGCTCCATGCCCCCAAAATGTGCTCAGTCCTAAGCAGTTAGAATGGAGTGAGTTTATTTTATAGAAATCAATACAATTATTGCAAGAGACCTAAACATGTGATGGTATTTCAGTTGTTATTTAGAAAGCCAGGATGGCTCTATGAACTCAGAAAAAAACCCCAAGATGTTTGTCATAAGCAAAATCACTGCCCAAAGTTGTTGCCAAGAGTTAATTAGAATGCAAAAGTGGTTACTTGTTTTAGAAGAGATGCTTCCTTTCCAGAAGATTATTCATTCATCCATAAATTCATAGATTGAACAGAGTATTTCAGATGTGAGTGGTTGTTCTAAAGACTTCTGCCTCCAGTGGAAGCTCAACTGCCAGTCATCCAAACAACTAAGTTTTAGCTTCTTCACAGAAGTGCTGTGCAGCCAAGCTTACAAAGGAAGCAAGGAGTTCCCAGAGTTCCTCTTGGCTGGTGCTTTCTTTGTTGGGCTGGGTTTGTGTTTTGGTTTGGTTTGCTTTTTAAATTTGTGTCTGTCTTACATCATGTGAGGTCTCCTTCAGCTCTGAGTTTCTGTATTGAAACTCAAATCCATCATGTTTCATGGAAAAATGAATGATTGCCATGTCCTTATTGAAACACAAACAAGGATATGTTCTGAGGAGATTAAATCCTTCATGTTTAACACAACTGAAACTCTCAGAAGGACAGAATCTCTGAGGTTTGGAAATAATTGAGATCTCCTAGTCCTCTCTATGCCTTCATGCAGGGGCAGCTAGAGGAGGTTGTCCAGGATATGTCCAGTCAGACTTTGAAAACTGGAGAATCCACAGCTCTTTGTTCAGATGGGATTTCATGGGGTTTAATTTGTCTCCAAGTCTTTGACTTCCTTCCAGTCCTATTTTAAGCAGCATATCTGGAGACAGGGAGAAATTCCTAGTAAAATCCTAGTAAATTGCATTGTAGTCACATAACAAAATAAATGAGTGCTAGGAATTACAGGTACTTCAGTTATTAACTCTCCTAATAGGTACTGATGGTTTGGGCACATCATCTCTTAGCTACCTCCTGTTTCATGCTCCCTGAGGGAGTTGAATTCCAGAAAAACTTTTAGTTGCAGAACAACAGTAAAATAACCTCTTCAGATTTTCTGAGTGCTTCTGACAGAAAGAAAAGCAGCTGAAAATAAGTGTGAGAATGTCTTACAGCATGGTTCACAGTCTCAGCACAGAAAAGCAAAGTGATTAAAGAATAAGGGCATGATAATATAGTTATTTATTGTTGTACTTGTGGTTCAAGTTCAACAAGAGTTCTAAACCAAGGCAATGCATTTCTCTTTTCCTAGCTCCCTCCCTCTCTCCCCCTTTAATCTCCATGATCATAAATCATTGTGCCAACCTAAAATATTGAGAGTGAGTTTGGGTAGCTATCTAGCCATACAGAACAGATGGACAAAGCTGCCTGAGAGACTGGGTAGTTAGCAGGTGTTGATTTATGCTGAATTCAACAGTATTGTCACAGTCCTATTGCTGTAGTTATATTTTGGGTTTATTCCTGTACAAATCTCTGCATCTCCTTTGGTCCAAGCAAGGTTTTTCAGGATTCTTGGCTGCAAATGGTCTGGACTGATTTCTGAGGGAGGAAGCATGAGCCAACACTGAGCTCTTCTAAAGACACAGGCTTGCCCTGGAGATTATGTGGGCTTAGCAGAACAGTTTGAAGTAAAACCTTGGAGGTAGCCATGGGTTCCACTGCCTGAAACTAATCTGTGTATCCTTCTATCCATTCAACAGCTTACTGGGGGCACTGCAGTGGTTTGCTAGAGCCTTTTGCTGCACAGTGTTTAGGATAGTCAGGGCAATAAGGGCCCTTCTTCCTCTGAAGTTCTGTAGTTACATGTAACATAGATCAACTGCATTCTCTGTCATCCTTGGAAACAATGTGTACACTTTTCTTGTGCTGCCCCTCTGAGGGCTAAGGAAGGTTTCCAGCTCTCTGTCCATCTACACAACTAACATCATTGTTGTGTGCTAAGCTAAATGTGAGCTCTGAAATGTCCTATGGTGCATGTGGTAGACCTGCTAATGGGAGTGAATCCCATTTTTGGGGGTGGAATTCAAGACTGGCACCTGATGTTTACTGGTGTTTAACTCAGGAATTATACATGTAGCACACATGTAGACTCCTAACTGTAGTCATGCTAATAAAGACTGTCTCTGTTTATGGCCATTTTACATCTGACTCCTGAACCTGGCCCACTGACTGCTGATGACCCCAATGTGGGTATAATCTTCACCTCATCTACCTCACTTAGATTTTGGCTTTCTGAGTTAAAAAACAATTTGCATTTTTCCCTATGATTCCATGATGTCAGAATGCAGTGTCATAGTCACTGGCTGCTCAGCTGCAGCCATAATTAATTCATCACCTGTTTTCCTCACTTGGAAGGAAACCACTCTTACACAATCTGTTCTCAATGCTTTTTTGGTTTTCCAAACATCAGGATAAGTTCAGGTCAAAAGACTGAAATGGATTCTGAAGGTTCTAAATCTAGAAGGAAATGAGATGGGACTCATACAGGTTGTTTCAAAAGTCACAAAAGTCTCATTGTATTCAGTACTTGATGTCAAATGGAAAAAATACCTGAAATGGATCTGACAAATTTCATTGCAGTCTTAAAGGATAATTTTTCCTGTAAGACATCTAATCTAAGTGACTTGTTTTGAGAATGTCTCTTTTTAAGGAAGTTATAAACAGACAGGGAAAAATAAAAGCAATATTTTTGGAAGTTAACTTTAGATATTAAACACTTTATGTTAAGGAAAGACAATTTCACATGAAAAATAACTTCTGGAGTCCCTCTGAAGTTCACAATTGGTTGGAGTTGTCCACACATAGGAAATTAAGATGTGACATTCAATAGTTCCTTTTTAAAAACTGGAACAAAATGCCATCAGACTGGTATAATATCCATTCCCACAGATTTGATACACCTCAGTAATCTCCTAACCACCTGGCCACTTCTGAATGGGACTAATCTGCATACTAATACTATAAATTAACATGCTTAAAAGATCTAAGAGCAGGTTTCAAAGGACTCTTTCTGGAGCCAGGCATCCAGCCTTCAATCATTTTCACAGGCTTATTTAGAAACTCCAATTCTGCATTTTCCCTTTAAATTATAGTAGAAGAAGTGCCCTTCTTCCATGACAAATAGCTCCTGTATGTAATGGCATTTCTCAGAGACTCCCTCTTCCTGCACAGGCCCATGAGGTAGCATGCCCTTAAGTTTCTAATCAATAAATCAAAGCTGCTGTTAGATATCATATGCATTGTGACATTTAGAAAGGGTGGGAAGATGAATGTTAGGAATGATTTCCCAGCACCTTTTCTCTACTACCAAAACGTTTTCCCTTACAAAGGAAAACAGACTGCCTTGTTTCTGATGCAGACTTGAGTTCTCTCTGTTCACCCTTACTTCAGGTGTAAGAAGGGCAAAATGATGATCTCTCCTTTAGAGTTCCAATTACCCTCATTGATGTCAATGGAAAGTTTAACTATTGAGGTTTCTTTGTTTTAAGCCATTGAAACACAATCCAAACACTTAAATCCATGGAATCAAAGGCCATGTGCCTTTGAGGGAGATGACATTCTGTCTGTAGCTCTGGATGCAGCAGAAAGGTTTGACCTTTCTTAGCAAGGCACTAGGTTGTACAAGCTTGTCTGTGTCTTTCCCACTGGCAGCCTTAAATAGGAGCCAGCTAATTTGCAGTTTCCCTTTTTAATTATTCCATGCTGCAACTTGGATCCTTGTGGAATAATGTCAATTAGTTGGGGAAAAAAGTGAACTCCAAACTTTTGACACTGCAAGACTTTTTCCTCTGTAGTATTCTGCCACACTTCTCAGATTTGGGTTAGAAGGGACCTTGCTCTTGAGATCAGCTGCTCCAAATCCCTTGTCAAGCAGGGGCAGCTAGAGCTGATTGTCCAGGATTGAGTCCACTGGATTTTGAGTATCTCCACAGATGGAGGCTGCACAACCTCTCTGGGCAGCCAGTATGTAGTGGTGCATGGGATTATTCCTCCCCAGGAAAACTGAGGATGATTCCTGTCACATCACTGGAGATAATATAGACTTTACACTAAAGAGATTAAGTATGTCAAGCAATATATATAATTTTTATTTGGACATTTCCCCCCCAAATTAGAAGATTTTATTAGGGTTTTTTCCCCTTGCTATTCAAAAGACAAATAATTGAGTATTTCACTGCCTGGGAGTCAGGGCATTGAAAGAGGTTCTGTAGGTAAATATGAAAGAAAGCAGTTGTGAATGGATTGTTGCATGTGATCATCATGTAGTGTATGATCAATAAATATACTTAAAATTCTGCTGACAGTTTAGAGGAGTTTTCAGATATTGTTGAAATATTCATGTTCTGTCATTCCATACTTTTTCTCTCTTTTCAGAAGGTCATAAGCATAAGGAAACAGTCCAAATAAACATAACTCTCAAACCTCTTTCAGCCTCCTAAACTGATTCCATTGCTGTCTTCTTCCCCATGTGTATCCTATGTAGTGACTTCAATAAAATGAATACACCAGTGTCTTGTGAAATAGTTTGTCATTTTTGAGGGTGCAGTTGAAATAATAAAAAGAGAAGAGGCTTGGAAAAAAGTCATAGATGGGAATATGAATTAAAATAATGAAAGGCATGGTAAATTTAATTATAGGTTAAAATCTGTCATTAGTAAAAGGGTGCATTTGATATTGTACAATCTTCACAGAGTCATTAATTATCTGCTTCTATTTTGGGTAATGACTAAGGAGTAAGGGTGCTGAAAAGCAAGAGGAGACTTGGTTTGGATGTTACCAGTCACCATTAAGTTTTATTTGACTAAATAGCATGATAAGGTGACACAGTTTGGAGTTGGGTTTTGCTTTGCCACTCCCCTCTTAAAGAGAGAGTGGGAATGTTTGGCATTGAACACAGAGCTGATCATTTGTCCTGGCTAGAGTTCCCTAGCATTGCTGGATGTTGAATTCAAGCCCCAGCTGGAGAGTGCTTCTCCACCTTTCAGCACAGCACTGATGCAAAAAGTTACTTCTGGGGCCAGAAATGAGTTGTTAAAAATGTCATGATTCTTACAGGGGAGAGAGAAGAGGAGGTGGGGGAAAAGGGAATAGAAACTTCACTGGAAATTGCAGTGAAAGGAGGACAGTGTCATCTGCATTGCAGAGTTAATTAGGGTAATCTCCTTGGCTGAGGCAGAGATGTCAGTATTTCTGCTTTGTTAAGAATGTCATGGTAAGAGAAGCTAAGCATAGCAATCACTTTGTCCTGATATAGTCCATACTTCAAAATAACAGTAATATAATGGTGTTAATCAAACAGAAGAGCATTAGCAATTAATTATTTCGGTACTCCAGAGGTTATATTTGCAGGCACTCTGTGTAGTTATTTGACCTCCTAGTTCTCTTGATTTCAGTAGGGAACTGGGGAAAACCAAAAGTATTTCTTCTGTAGTTTACACATCTCTTTGATGGGAAGTAGAAGTAAATTATCAGAAACAACATGCAAAGTGAGGCCACTTTCCAGTTTTCAACATCATTCCTCAAGTTCAAAATATAGACTAAAAATAGAATATGGAGTACATGACTAGATGCATTACATATCAAAATAAGAGTAATATTTTTGTTGTTGTCTTTATATGAAAAAATAATAGTGTGTGTATAAATAATGATTTAAATTTAAAATTGAAAGAGTCAATCTGCTATCGCAATGAGAGAGTTTTTCTCTAACTCTGTGGAAAGAGTTCTTTCAATATTTAGGAAGTGATCTATTAAGATGCTAATTAAATTTACTTTTCTGTCCCTCCTTGTAGATGCTACCTGACAGAAAGACAAAGTAGTAAATAATACACTTCAGTGTGATTATATTTTGATTACTGCAAAGATAGAAATGTGATTTATGCCCATTTGTCAACATAAAGCTCAGGACTTGAAATTTCCTGCAGGGTTAGCTATAACCTCACTACCACAAGAAGAGGCAGCACCTCTCCTCTGTCAGAGTTCCAGGCATATATTATCATAAAGATGATTTACCTTTTAGATAGGAACACAGATGCATTTTGCCTTACCATCTCCCTCTTCTCAGGTGCTCTCTCACTGTAGCAGCTAGCACCTTTGAAAGCACCAAGAGCAATTAAAAGGGGTTCATGAGCCACACTCACATCATTAGATTTGATTTTGAATTATTTGGAAAAACACAGCCATAAATAAATAACACTAGGAGATTAGTCCAAGCTGAGTAGCTAAATGTAAATGAAGAACACTGAGGTGCAGACATCTGTAGGAACACACACAGAAGGGTGGCCCTGGTACAGATTATGGACTGATCACAACCAGTACAAATACTGAAGTGTGTGACATGCAACTAGCCTCCTGCTCTCTCTGAAAGGAATCCCTAAGCTAATACAATCTGATCAACTAGACAGTGCCACTTTAAACAAAGTAAGCACTAAGTCTTTGCTAGGTTAAGTTGTTTTACCTGAAATAGTTACAGGAGAATCACATCTAGCAAAATCAGCAGGAGCCATAGCTTGTGGTGTAAGGGTGACTGTAATCATCTGGGCTCAGGCTGGAGGCAGTTGACAGAAGATATGTGGCCATGTCCAAGCTATAAATATACTTTATGATTTTCTTTCCAATTCTTTTCCTTCTCTCACATTGCTTGGAGGCCTCTAAGCTGTTTGCTCTAACCTCTGCCTCACGTTTTCCTGGCTGTTACTCACATTGACTGGCATGGGTGGATTTTTTTCCCCCTGTTTTCACTTGTTCTGATTAGATGAAAAAGCTAAGTTATGTTAGTAATGTCACAAGAGTTTTTTAAAAGGAAAACAAACTGTGTGTAAGTCTGCTGCTTGGAAGTAAGTTGTCTGGTTTTTTTTCCTGACACTCTAAAGGTGTGGCTAAAGCATTAGATCTAATATTAATATAAAAATAAGGTGCTTGGAAGAACTACTTCAGGGAAAGAGTTGTTCTTTTCCACAAAGCAGAGAAGATGAACAGGTCCTGAGATTGTGACCTGTATCATTGCATCTGCATTATCTGTTTAATTGACTCTTGTGGTACAATTCTGGTCTTGTCTATACACATCTCCCTAGGTGGTCTGTGCCAATGAAAAGCTTGTGAATTAGCCAAGTTGTGGATTTTTTGTGGTTTTTTTTTTTCAGTTGGTTTCTGGCTCTATATATAACATGCAGTTTCTGTGCTGTGGAAGAATAAAGTATTTTCCTTTTAGTTTTCACATTAGACAGGAAATGATGTCTGTTCTCATGTGATTGCTGGGACCTGAAGAGTCATTAAGACAAAAATGTCTAAGTAGCATCAATAATCCCAGTGATCTCAGACAGGGAATGCATAGCAAAGCAGCAGGAAACAGAAAAGCTGGAGCCAGCAGATTACCTCTATTCAGTTTTGTGGTTGGAGAAAAAGCTGCCTCACCAGGCTGGTAGTGAAATATAACATCAAGTGAGACAACATAGTTTTAGGTATTAAAGTGTTGTCAAATAGAAGATGATGCTTTAAGATAGTTATTCTTGTAGAGGCTTGAAAGGAAAAGGAATAAAGATCTCAGTGGTATGATATACATTAAGGTGGAGCTTTCTAGACTCAATCTAGTTCCAGAAATGATCAGAGCAGATAAAAAAACCTCCTTGTGTTTGTATTGAGGTGTTTTAAATTAACTGTGCTCAAGGTGACACTGAACCTGCTTGTACACAGACTGCTGGTAGGATGAAGTCTGAGTTATTGCAGTTTCATCTGTTTTCCTTCTATTTTCCTAGCAGGATTAAAACCTGAGATGAAAAAAGCATACTTCATATAGGTTGTGTGAGTAACTGAGTGTAGTGCCAGCCTCCAAACCATAGGGCCAATGTAGATCTGCTCTCAGAAATCAGGTTCAAGGCAAGAGCACAGCCAGTCTTGTAACAAGACTGACAGCATAAAAGGATCAGATCTAAAAGTGGATTAGTTACTGCTGGTTGTTGATAAAAGAGCAAAAGTTCTCATCCTCTGATATTAGACCTCCAAAAAAAATAAAGTTGTTTTTTTTTCATTCATAGACTTTTACACCTTTATATCTGAGAAGAAAATCTGGCTCAGATTTCTGCTTTGATATCCCCTGGATAAAAATATTACCCAAATCCTCAAGGCTGATGCACGTTTTGGTCTCCTCTGAGCAGCAGCACTCATGGCCATCTGCTAAGCTGGCATTATTCCTGGGCAACAATTGTTGTGCCAGTTTAAAAATGGCATGGAGGACCAACTGGTGGAAAGAAGTTTCCACCTCTTCTCTCTCCTGGAGCAGCCTTTACCAGATAGCTCTATCTTATTTTTTCTGTGTTTGTTGTTTGGGGTTTTTTATTGTTAATTATGTTTGATTAACATTAAGGCTAATCATAGAAATTGAATTGCCCATGTACCTCTTTCTGCAGCATTGATCTTAGACCTCCACCACTGTAGTTGTGTCAGATTAAGATTTACAAAATTCAAACCAGAGAGGATGCAGGTGAAAGAAAAACCAAGGTGAAAAATAAGGACAGCACTAAGAAGCACATAAAATGTTTTTAAAGGCTCAAGCTGTGGGATAGAATCACTTTTCCTAAGTAAATTAATAATTCATTTTACATTAAGCCATTCTGCAAGAATCATGGCCTTCACTTTTACTTTTAAGAAGAGCCATCAGCCTTAAGAGTGTTCTTTCAGTTCAGCCTGAGTATCACATACAGTGGAGCCTGGGAAACAAATAAACATGACAATTATTGAAGCATCCAGAAGAGTTCACTTCTCTCTGATTATTTGGAAAGAGAGAGGTATGCAAACAAGTTTTCTCCAGAGGTTGCCTTGAAGATAAATGTTTATTCTAGGCCTGCAGCCTTGCAGCATTTCAGCTGTAAAGCTTGCAGGTATGTTAAACACTTCCAGAAATTTGGAGTGCTATTCCTTAATGTGAGGATTCTTCAGATGGTCACACAGGCACAGAGTGCTAAAAGTGTCAGCCAGGCACCCATCCCCTGCCCTCAGGACAGGGACAGTCTGACAGCCACCTCTACTTCTTCCATAGTGGGGAAGCTGCCAGAGAACCTTTGAGGCTGATGTTGGAGGAAATGTAATAATGAAGGATAAAGAAGGAACACAAGCAACCCAGCAATGGGTGGTCATTGCTGCTGCAGCAGTAGCTCAGTTTGGAAAGTGTTTCCACTAAGGAATCAGTGCTGTGAGAGGAAAGTCATGCCAAATTTCTTTCCTCTAGCTAGATAAATTTCCTGTGTATTGGATGAGTTTAACAGTCCCAAATGCTTGTTATGACAGCTTTTTCCCTTCAGTTAAGGATGTGTTCTTGCTATTTCTTGTGCAGGGCTTGGTTATACACTACTCTATTTGAAGAGTTTCTGCTTCCAGTTGCATCATGTGCACCTTTTGGGAGTGCCTTTATGTTCAGCTGTCATGCTTCCCTGGTTTTATTTTTAGAGAGAACTGCTCAGCATTCCTGGAGCAGAGGAACCCTATTTCTCAACAGTAGCTTGAAACTGAGTTTGCAGAAACAGCTGGTGGTCTAATAATGTTTGTACTGCAAACCTTGGTCACTACTAGTGACCCTATCCCTTCAGATGAGAAACTATTGCTGCCAGCACTTCAAAATAACTTATCTCACCTTCAGTCAATGAACAAGCACTTTCCAGTCATTCTTCCTATTTCCTAGGGCCTTTTGACTGCAAGGCAGGAAAATCTGCAGTTAATTCCCAGTTTTAATGTCTTCTGAAAGACTGAAGGGATTTCAGGTGTTCAATCACTCTTTTTATGGGGTGGGGGAAACAAACAAAAACCACCTCTGTGCTTGTGTGTATGAGGAGTGTGGATAGGGAAGGTAGAAGATGAATCTAATTTTACTACCTTGAATGATTACACCATCTACATCTACAGACAAAAAAAGGGTGTGTTTCCTCAGCTATATTCTGAACAGGTCAAATTTTATCTCATATATTTTTATACATGTGTGTGCTTTTCTATGCTTCTCAGAACAGGAACAAAATAAAACAATTCATTTCTTTTCTGCAGTAAGACCAAGCCCAGGAACAGGTGATGCATAATTCTAGTCTTCATTTTTCACTCAGAGAACAGAGATGAATGCAGTGAGTTGATCTTGTCTCTCATGTCTGTAGCCTCAGATATCTTGCCATCCAGTGTATCAAAGGTTTCTGAGAGATCTAAAGAAACCAGACCTGGCCCTGCCTTCTTGATGATTGGAAAAAAAATAACTGAGGTGTGAGACTACTGCTACCAACATTACTGCATCTTAAAGCTGGATGTATAAAGGCAAAAGAGATCTGAGGATGTCCAGTATAGCCAAAATTATTGAAATACAATTTTAATGATAATTTTCTTACTAGGAGAAGGTAAAAGTAAGGTTATTGAAGAGACCTGTTATGGCAGCAAGAGGCTAGGAGGGGAAAAAGAATCACTCATTTGTGAATGAATGTTATCTTTTCTAGGAATGACTGTGTCAATTTAACAAACAGCAATTCCCCTCAGGAGTTAATGTCTGTGTAATTCTGCTTCTGGCTAGCTGATTTCCTCACTGATTCCCTTCTTTTATTCTTTCCTTTCCCCTTCCTTCCTTTTTGTTTATCTGTTAAATGTTTTTATGCTAGCATTCTGTAGACATAACCAGTGGAGAAAAGATTTCTTTACCATGTCAATAGAGAAAGGAGCTCCAGTTCTTAAAACACATACTGTAAGAAAGGAATTGATTTAGTCTCTTGCTCTCAGACATTGGTTTTAATTCTAAGGTAAAATATATTTAGGCTGGTTTCATCCACTGTCAGGAAGAATAATGCTTGCATGAGAACCTGTGGCATATCACACCACATTGATTCAAAATGATGACAACCTTTCTCCTGCATAATTTCCTGCATACTAACCTCTTCAGCAGGAAATTACACAAACATTTGCTCATAATTCTATAGATTTTCTAATCTGATGTGCTTCTAATGTACTGTCTTTCAAGGCACCATACTAGAGAGTTGCAAGAGAGACACTTTTGATGGCGTTTCCTTAATTGTGATGTTGAAAGTGACAAAATATTTACCTTATATTGTTTTATTTTTTCCTTAAGGTTCCAATTTCAATGAATCCATAAAATATCAGATGCTTTTGGATACTGACAGTAAAAAGCTTCCTCTGAGCACCTGTTCTCCACGAAGCAAGCTAGTGATCTTCCAAGGGTGGTCCCTATCCAGCTAGAAGATATGAAGGTCAGTCTTCAAGGTAAGTTTCCTTTCTGTTTTTAATGGACATTTATAGCACTCAGTGTCAAAGTTCTAAGTCCCAAATGAGGGATATGTTATTCTATAATGAAAGTGTTTCTGGACTGAAACCCAAGTGGGAGGTAAGAGGCATTTGTAGCTGCTTAAAGCACTCCTTGGCTTCACAATAGGTTCCATTTGGGAAGGATTGCCACATTGCTATCTGTCTGCTTTACTCAGGATGTTTCTCCAGCAACAGGAATGTTCAGACTGAATGCAGCATTCAGATAGTTTGTCCTCTTATCAACAAAGCAGGCTTCATTATGAGACACCCCTGTTTATCTACCTTCTTTCTGTCCATGGTGTCTGAATGCAGTGTCAGCCTCCTCTGGCTCAGTATGGCTACAGTTGCCTGGAGAGAAATGCTCTTTACAAGTAACAGCTTTTATAGACATATATATGTGGGTGTGGGTGTGTGTATACACACACATGAATATAAACATATATTTTTATATAAACTTCTGGACATGCCTCTCTTTTAAAGCAATGAAAGTTAAAAAAAGATCAAATTTAGTGAAATTTCTGATGCTGTAAGGGAATAAACTTTATTCTAACAAAAAAATGGTACTTCCTTCAAACTAACAAACCCCAGGATGAGTTCTTTTTCCTTCTAGCTTTTCCCCCTGCTGCTCACTCTTTCTAGCCATGCTGTGGCCAAGGCTGTACAGAAGACAGCTGTCAGAGAAACAAGGCCAGTGTCACAGTACTTTTATGTTTCAATTCATTTTCATGGTGACATATTGGGTTCATAAATCATTCAATGACATGTGGAAGGATGGAGTTTATTTTGTTTTCTCAGAAGGCATTGGAGATCCATGTGTACTGTAACATCAAGTGATGCTGCCCTGATAGATAGCTCTGAACAGTTTATGTTGATTGTCATTATTAGTGTTGCACAAGAATGTGCTAAATGGAAAGGAAAGCTTTGTGGTGAGTGACTCAGTTTTAATGGGATTTCTGGCTTGAATACATGCTCGAGTTTAGAATGGAAGTTCCCACACCAGTTATCCAAAGGCTAGGAAAAAGGACTTGACCTGTGGTCTGAGAGCTACAAGTTAAGGCCACTGCTCTGAGCTAGGTGGGCAGTAGCTGTAAGGGTGAAGAGACTTGAGCAGGGACCTGCTGTCTGCCCTTGTACTTGTAGGGATGACTTCCTCCACTTTATCACTAACACATTTCTAAAGTCCCTGGGATTTTCCTCATGGTGCCACTTGTTCCTGCATTGGAAAACCTCTTCCTCTTCAGATCTGTTCTTCACTTTTCTCATGCACACATCTGTGCAGCCTCAGATTTGCTGAAGCTGTAGAGGAGGAGGAGCAGAGGGAGCAGAGTTTCTTTTCCATTGTTTTGCATCCATAGCACTGAGGTAAAAAAACCCAACCAAAAAACCCCTACCCATAGGAAGACTGGTGTGATTGGGGTTTTCAGAAAGCTGTTTTAATTTGTGTGATTGAATAACTGTGCTGAAGTGGCTTCTTTGTGAGCCATGGTAATCAGAGGCTTGCCAGGAGGTTGCCTTCAGACGTGCAAGTCTAATTCCATCTTTGGAACCTTTCATCCTAAGAGGTCCAAGAGAAGCTTTGTAATCAAAACAACCTTAAAATCATGATGTGGATGACTTAATGGAGTAGACAGCAACAATGAAATACACCTGCCACCTTTGTAAAAGGCTTTGAGGAAACACATTTAAAAATGAGAAATGAACTCCTGTTTTCTGTCACGACAAAATCTAACATCAGACACATGTAAGAGAATTCTAGTGCTGCTGTTTCTCTCTACTCAAATCTTGACTTAAAATCTCAGGAGAAACCCATCATGGAATCTAGAACCCTTGAAATAATTCTCCTATATTGCAAATATTTGGGTCTACAATGTAGAAAGAATTACAGAGACCATTCACCTCTTTCAACTAGAAGTTTCTCCTGATATTTTTCTTACTAAACATGTTTTTCTCTATTATCTGTAAGGCAGTGGATGGATAGCCTTACCTGTTTTAGAGGGCTTGGCATCAAACAGTTAGATTGCCCAAATTTGAGTAGTTCAACTCCATTTACTTGGGTGTGCTTTAGCTGAAAGTCTGCATGTTTAGATAGAACATCCTTTACCTTCCTCTTTTATTCAGCTGTGTTTTGATGCAGCTGTACTTGAGTTGTCCTCTATTAAATAAGCACACTTCCCCTGAAAACAACAGAGACATTTTCTTTGAGCAGGCTCCTGAGCTACTTTTCCTGTCTTGGAGACTATCATTCTTGCAACCACTTGTTTCTGTGAAGGAGTTCAAAGACCTTTTACAATGACATTGGATGGAGAATAACAGTTACTCCCAAGAGCTTGACAGCAATTTCTGGCATGACAATTAATGAGAGCTGTATAATGTGAATTTCCTAAAGTAGAATTGGTGAGTGTATATTGATGTTACTGCACCAATACAGTATGCTAATGTTATTCATAGATGGGAATGTGACAGGGTGTTGCACAGAGTTAGCCCACAAGAGATGCAGGAGGAAACTGTAATGACTCTAGAGAAATCAAGTATTTCAGGCAAAGTAATCTTAGTTAAAAAGAATTAAGGAATTTCTTGGTTTGATTGCCTGGTGTGAGGCCTACCTATAACTGCTGGGCTTGTACATTAGTGGTAGATACCTCAAAGCTAACCTCTTATTGAAATGGGCCAACAAAGGTATCTATTTCTTGCCTGACAGGCAGGATATTTTCCTTAGTGCTTGGTAAGAGTAGGGTAGATTCACTCATCATTTCCATTTCCATGTAGCAATGCAGAAATGTGTTTGTTGTTGTCATTTCTCTTTCCCTGGCAGTATTCTGTAAGGGTAATCTTTCATCCTAAAATATGCTTCACAGAAGAATTCATCTGGCACTTATTGTAACAATCTCTCCAAAGGTGTGATGCCTTTTATTACAACTGCAGGAAGTTTCCAGGGCTGGCTTTCTTATGGTAAATTCACAGATAGTTAATACTCCTTGGATTGTTGCCTGCTAGAGATGATACTTCACCTCCCATTGCATATTGCAACAGTGCTTTTTCTATCTACAAATTGTACATGCACATGTTATATTATCAGATGATCCTAATTTTGATTTAGACTGAAATTTCTGCTGTGAAGCAGTAATTCTGTGTGTACATCTTTTCTACTTGGGGACAAGGTTCTCCTGGCAGCAGTAGCCCTTCCACTCGTGCCTCAGGTGCCACTCAGGCATCCTGCAGCAGCCAGGCATGTGAAACACACAACAGGGCTGATATGTGGAAGTATTTTTCTTGGTTGGTTGATCTTGAAACATTTGGCTAGAATTAATTTCTGTTAGAAATCCTGGAGGTGGGGGGGAGGGCATGGTTTGTATTGTTTTAGGAGAATGACCTCCTCAGGCTTAACTGACTTACTCATCCCAAATAAGAAAATGTTGTACCTTATTTGGGATTATTTACCCATCCAAAAGGATATTTAAAACCCACCAGAGAATTTATTTCATTTTGGCCTAGTGGAAAAGAAATGAAGTGAGTCTTAAGAAGTAGTTTATTGATTTGAACAGTTGTGTAGCTATAATGGTGTAGAAAATATTACATCATAAAATGCATTATGTCTCCAGGGAGAAGAAATTGCAGTGGAATCTCTGAACTGGTGAAGAGAGTTCATTAGAAATAATGGACATTTTCCCCCAGAACTCTGACTCTCCTGATTAGTTTTGCTGTTTTCTATATATTGTTGCTAGCTCAAAGTTATGAATTATAGGACTTCATAAAAGAGAGAACCTAGACTTTTATAGTTTCTAATCAAAAACTTCTATCTTCTGCTGTCTGGTGTGGCTGTGAATGATAAACCTTGGATTCAATATCTAAAGCTTCAAAACTGTGTTTAAAAGTACTAACTTGAGTTCATTGGCATTAAGCAAACACTTGAGAAGTTTATAAACATACTTGCAGGCTTCTCAGGATTCCCCAGTCTGTTTCTGTAAGAACAAATGATAGTGTTGCTCACTGTGAGATGATGCTACAGGCAGTGGAAGTGTCTTGTGAGGTCTGTAGGTGCACTGGTGATATTCTGTGCCTCCAGAAAGGGTAGCAGAGTGTTGCATTTAAGGAGAAGGAGTTTTTCTGAGCTGGAGAACCATGTAAGTTGTTGATTCATAGACAGGGGATCATGTCAGCACAAGCCTTTCCTAACCTCTCCTGTCCTACTTCTAAACTTTAGAGGCAAAACCTTAAGAGCAGCCTGATCTTACCATATTTGTGTGTGTGTGTGTGAGAGAGATGGTTTTGATTGCATTCTAAAGCATTGGTAAATATTCCAGTCATCTTGAATTGCTGTTTTCTAGTAAACATTCAAAGGACTGGTAAATTCAAAAATGCTTAAGAAAAAGGTAGACTCCAAGTCCAACCTAATACAAATTGCAGCTCATATCTAGCTAGAGGGAAGCAGCAGTTATTAACAGGTCTATAATATATACTACTCTCAAAAGGTAATTTTTTCTCTTCAAGTTCATTCAAAAAATCCACTGTGAAGAGTAACTGAAAGCAGTCAGTCTGGTCTTTGCAACTGCACTGCTCTGAGTAAAAGTGCATTCACCAACTTGTCAGAAAATCAATTAGAAAACAAAACCAGTTTTAATTGAGAAAAATTTAATAGGGATTATTTGATATTTGGTAAATTGCTTTATCTCCTGACTTAAGCAATTTATATGAAGATGTGGATTAACCCCTGATTTTTTTCTACCTAGAAAATGTTTCTACTAGTTAAAAAAAAATTAAAAATCTTTAGATGAAGCCATTCTTATCTGCACTGATCTGGAAATAAAAATAAGCTGTTTAGGGAAAACAAAGTAGTCTCATTTCAGGCTGGAGAGATTACTCTAAGCATTGTATGTATGAGTTAAACTCCAGTAGAGGCATAATGAATTCCACTGTATATTACAATGAAGATTTTAGCTAATCAGACAGAATAAACTGATAATAAAGTTGTGCTTTGAATAGGCTGCCTCATAGCCTGTATAATTTAATGTGAGTTATAAAAGAAGCTGGTGAAAGCAAGAAATCAGGATCAACAATTAATCCATAGCAATGCAGGAAAGTGTGTGGTAAACAGCACCTGGCTTTGCATTGCTTTTCTTGGTTACTTCCCTGTCACTGGACTAAACTTTATTTATTCATCCACTAGAGAAATACACTTCTTTTTCCTAGGTCACAATGACCTTTAAAAGTCTGATATTCACAGTAGTCACTGTAGATCTTATTGAAATGAATTATTGGGAAGGTATTTAGGAGGCATTTAAGAGAAGAAGATGCAAATACAAACCAATACTAGTGCATGTGCCTCTCTCACAAGCTCTGTGGTGATCTCAAGTCACTTTCAAAGGACTATCATACTTTACAAAGTATCTTCACAAGTAACAGCGTTCTAAAGACTGCAGATCAGGTCAGGCTGTTCAGTAAGTTTGGGAAACCAAAGAAACTCAGCCTGGAGTTTGAGAGGATTTTGTCATTTCTCAATGAACTGAAGCTGTGATTGTGTGGAACAGGAGGGGCTGTGTGTTACTGCCACTGTATTTCAGACTTTTCTAAGGGAAGAAAGGAAACAATGCTAAATGCAGAAAACTGAGGGCAGGGAGGAAAAAAAACCCCAAACCTAAAACTATTTCTCCCCTATTCTTGCTGGCATGTGTTTGGAGAGAGTTTCTCCTGCTTATCAGCTCCTGATCCTTTCCAGAATGGTCACTGCAGATGCAGCCTTGCATTACTTTATCAAGACATCACAGACAGTCTCAGGCTTACTTTTCCATCTGAAGAATTGCTGCTAATCTAACAGGAAATTTATCTTTTCCACTTAAATATTAGCAAACCAAACCATGATTATCACTGTCTCATGTGTACAGTCCACATCTTCAATAGGCTACTAAGCTGGTTCTTGAAAATAAACCCTGAAGCAGCTTTTTCTGTCTGATATTGTGTAGGAGTCAGAGCTCAGGTAAGCAGGAGGGAATGAGGTGTGGAGGAAGCTTCTTGTATTATTTGCACCAACATATAACACATTTCTGCTTAATGACTAGACTGTAGCCTGCCAAAAGCTACTAAGTAAGAGCTCTGTATTTCAAAGGCATTCATATGTGGTCCTCTAAAGACAATGTGTCATGCTTCAGAAATAGTTTGGTTTAGTTTCTTGAGGGTGTCTGTAGATTCCCTGCCTGCAAAGAATGCTATACCCTAGCTGAATGCCCAGCATTGTGGTAGTTTCCTTCAAGGCAGGTGTTTTGCTGAAGCAGGCTGCTGCTACACGCACTCAGGAAAGGCCCTAATTTGAGCATTTCAAGATGTTATTTGGATCATTAGTGATTTGGAATTCCAATGCTGTCTCCTGGCATGGAGGTTCAACCCTACTGTTAAACACAGGAGCAAAAACTCAATTTCAGAACAGAATAGCACTAGTTGTTCCTGTTAGGAGATGATAACACACCTTATCTGGGTTTCATTGCACACAAACAGCCCTGCTGAAACTAATAGCTATTCTAGATTTACACCAGTGAAAGGGTGCTCAGAGTCAGGCCCAGTGCCTCACATTAGCTTATTGTCATAAATTCACGCATGAATTTTGATAGCAAAAGGCCTGAGATAGGAAAGGGAAAGGCTGAAGACATATGTACTGCCTTTGTAGTGATGTGCATGCACCACAGCATGGGAGCAGAAGCAGCAGACAATGTGAATTGCTGCTGAAATTATCTTTCATCTTCTGTGATCTGTTTCTCTCAGTGGAAAAATTGGATGTTGGTGTTAGAGCAAGGAATAGTTCCATGTCTTATGTAAATCAATTCAGAATTTGTTTGTTTGTTTCTTTTCTCAGAGAACATAATTTGCAATTGCTTGGTACAAGGTGACAATTTGTTTTTAGGCTGTGAACACACACAAATAACACAGTCATCTTCAGAGTGGTATTCCAGATTAAGAGTCACAGATGGGCAGTTTTCAACTCATTACATTTTACAGAGCTATTACTTCTCTGTGCACATGGATTTAAAATTTTCAGCATGGTTAATAACTTATAAATACATTTATCACTATCTCAACACCTTGAAAGTGCATGAGATTAGAATTATGAAGCTGAGGTCCTGATTGAAGGGAGCCATTGAAGATGTGCTTTAACTCACTGAAGTTCAAAACTAAAATTAAGCCTCTAACTGTGAGTTTGTCAAACTGAAGCTTCAGTGAATGTGGCAAGTCCTCTCAGAGACAGCAGAAGTGTGTTTGATTGCCACATACCAAAAAGAGAAGCTATTAGACTCAAAGCACAAAGCTGGGAGAGAGACAAAAGCAAAATTGGATCACTAAAGGAGACTCCTGTCAGACTGAATAAGGTAGAGAGAAGGTGGTCTGCATCATGGGAAAAAAAAATCAACAGCAGCAAAGCAACCAACCAAAAAACCCCAACAAAGAAACAAAAACACCTCAGAGATGCAGGGTACAACACCCCAGAGGGAGGAATATTACAAAAGGTTTGGAGATGATGGTGGAATTGTCTCTGAATTGGGCTTTAGAAGGCAGTAAAATGTGTCTGGTGTCCTCATATTGTTATTTTCCTCCAGACCTTCCTACATTTTTAACCATCAGAATAATATTCCTCTCTGAAATCTGAGTAAGGCTCATTTTTGATTCCTTTATGGTTTCCTCCCCTGCCAACCTTGCTTGCTTTCTGTATGTGCCATGCCCTTTCTAGGTTTATTCTTTGAATTGGTGGTGTTATCTCTTCAGCCACTCTTCACCTGTGCATGCATTCAGGACATCTATGTTGGATCTAAAAGAGAGCAGGTTGCATGCAAAGGGAATGCAAGATGGTGTTGGAAGTCATTGGCATTAGTGGGGAAAAGCAGAAGCTGCTTTATTCCTAAATGCAACTTCTGTTTTTCTTAGCTGAAATTACTGAAAGGCTATTGGAAAGCTGAAGGGCAGTAAGGAACTTTCCAGAGCAACAACAAGAGTTGCTTAAAAAAGCCCAAGCACACAAACAAAACTTTTATCACATCTGAACAAAAATATGCATTCTAGCCACAAAAAAATGATTAGGAGGGACAAAGGATCACTTAGGGCATGCAAAGCTCTTGTTTGGGGTATGGCAGAGTGCTCCTTCCCCAGAAATTCCTAACCCTTGTTAAAAGCTTTGTATCTCATTTCCTTCCTCTTTTAATTGCAGACAACACACTTGCTTCCACCACCCTTTGCATGGCAATGCAGCCAGCACAGGAAGAGCATCTTCCAGCAGGAGAGATGCTGTGCTTGTCCAGCCACTCTCAGGGGGAATTGCCACAGCTTTTCCCAAGATCAAAGGGACAGGCATGTATTGACTGAGGCTGAGTGCAAAGCTGTCATGTACAAAAAGAGTCAAAGGTCCCAGCACTCTGCTTGCCCTGGTGTTTTAGCAGAATGGGGAGACTTTATTGAATAACTTCATGACTTAGACTTCTGCTTTCTGTAAGCATGAGCAAAATACTTTTTTTTTCCCCCTTTTTTTTCCATTGAAAGCCAAGCTCAGGAAAAGCACCCCTGAGTTTTCCATGCACACGTGTGCCTGCAAAGGAGTCCTCAGCAAGGATTTTGCTGGCTATCCCCAAAACTCAGAGAGCTGGATGTGAAAGGAGACATGCCAGAGAAAGCTAGAATGTCTTTTACAAAGTAATGATTATCATTTCTGATTTCCAACCTGTCAAAGCTAAAATGTTCTTATTTTGCTAGTATTGCTATGATAGTGAAGAACCTAGGCTCTGTTTTGTGTGGTAGTTTTGGCTCTGTTGTATCATACCTGTGTGCATTCCCTGGCCTGTGCATTCCCTGGCCTGTGCATTCTCTGAGCTGTGCATTCTCTGAGCTGTGCACTCCTGCATGCAGCTGCTACAGTTTGCAGTTAAATTCCCCCCAGTTGAAAGGGTAAAGCTAAAGGCACTGCCTTGGAGTCCCAGGCTGCCAGTGCAGCTGGTGAAAGAGCAACCTCTTGTGGTGAAGCAAAAAAGAAGTGATGAGGAGGTAAACGTGATGAGTTATGGCTGTTTTCTTCTTTGCAGAGCAAGGCCAAACTTTCCCATCCTCTTGTAGTGCTGGTGCAGTGATTGTCAAACAAAGGCACACACAGGTTGGCTAATAGTTTCCAAAGGGAATAAAATTCATTTGCTCAGAGACTGGGATGACCTTTGAATTCCCAAGTGTGAATGCTAATAGGCTTCCTCATTAAGAAAAAAAACAACCCTCATTAAAGTCAGAATTGCACTGGAAATTATTAACTGTGCCATGATAATACTGAGAAGAGAAGCTCAGACAGAAACAGTAAATATGTTTTGAATGTCTTGTTAATTCGGTGAGATTAACTGTTGAGCATGTTGCCACAGACCTCCAGTGACAGGAATAATAGGTTCACTTTTGCAGGGCTTTTTAGGTTGGTTTTTTTTTGAGGACTCTCTCACTCCTGAGGAACTGGATTGTTTTGCCATAGATTTTTCTACACCTACTGTGTTTTACTTTGCAACAGGAGTTTCAGGAGTTACAAGGAGTATGGAGTAACATGGAGTGTTTCATGGTTATCAAAGCATGTGAAAACAAGCCAAGGTATAGAATGTGTAGAATGAGAAGAGCAAGAAAAATCTTCAGCAGTATTTGGCTTTGTTAAAAACAGGACTGACAACTTAATTAGTTATCTTTTCCACTGTACAGCAGATGGTGAGAGCATGTTTTGTGCTGGTGTGTCCTGTACAGATCTACTACCTGTAAGTAGCCAGAGCCTTGTCCATTGTATAAGATTTAAGTGCAGTGAGATCACTTCTGTATTTAGGATTTTCATTATCTATTTCTTTACAAATATTTATATCATCATTTAAATATTTGAAGAAGAGCCTTCTGGGATTCTAGGTTGAGAGGGCAAGCAGTGGTTTCTTGCTCATCACATAAAGAACCTTATTTCCCTACCACTAAGATCATTATTAAAGAAATTTGCTGTGACTGCTGTTGTATTTTCTAATCCTTGTGGATGCCTTGGAAATGGTCCTCATACTGAGTTACCATGCTGCTAGCTAAAATGGATTAATCTTCTGCCAGAGCCATGTTTGGTAACATTCTTATTGTTGCTAGTTCATAAGTCAGATGCAGAGTTGAGTTGTACTTTTGTGGTTGGTGATATGCCCCTCTCTGGGACATAATTGGCATCACTGCAAGTAGCAAAGCAGGGAAGGAGAGGCTGTTATTTGTTCCAAGTTGTTACTTCACAAGCTTCTTCTCAATCAACTCTTGAAAAATAGACACAAATAATAAAGCAAACCAGGATGCTTGTAACAACAAATCTGTTCTCTTCTAAAGAAGCATTCTGTATTGATAACTAGAGGAAATAAGGCTCATTTTCACTCCTTTTCTTTTGATTCTACCCAAAGAACAACAGGGTCATTTACTCAGAGCACTGTCCTGCTCTGAACTCCTGGGAACTGTCAAAGACTCCCATGGCTGTTAGTGCTGTGAGTGCAGTCCCTGCACGTTCAGCCTGAGAACGTGGGTGAGAGAATGACTGCAAATGAGAGTGATTCTCTGCTGCTCAGCACAAGAGCAGTGTGGCCATGCTGAACAGTCCAGCAAAGGGAGATGATTAAGGGACTGGAGCATCTCTCCTGTGAGGAAAGGCTGAGAGAAATGGCACTGTTCAGCCTGGAGAAGGGGGGGCACTCATCAATGTGTATAAATAGCTGAAGGGATGGTGCAAAGAGGATGGAGCCAGGCTCTTTTATGGTGCCCAGTGTCAGGACAGGAGGCAAATAGACACAAACTGAAATGTAGAAGCTTTCATCTGAACATCAGGAAACACTTTGTTGTTTTTTTACTGTGAGCACTGGCACAGGTTGCCCAGGAAGGTTGTGGAGTCTGTTGTCTTGGAGATATATCAAAAGCTGTCTGGATATGGTCCTGGGCAGCTGCCTTTAGATGGTCCTGCCTAAGTAAGGGAGTTGGACCAGGTGACCTTCAGAGTTCCTTTCCAACCTCACTCCTTCTCTGATAAAGATACACATCAAACAAAACTCAGGGAAGGGGTTGGTTGGCAGAGCTGCTTAAGAAACCAGGCCATGGCTCCAACAGCACTTCTGGAGATCAGAGAGACCTCACAGAGGTTATAATGTGGGGGTTTTTCAGGGGGACTCTGTTCCTATTGTCTTTCAAGGCTTTTGAAAAGCAATGTGAGCTCAAAGTAAATTCTGTCTTCATTTACACCACTGGAGGTGAAAGCAGTGTTTGGCTCCCCCAGAATTAAATCATTTTTATCCTGCATTTCTGTGTGCTATTGTAGCAGGCCTTGAACTAGAGGATAATCAACAAGAAGTCCTCAGATGTATTTGGACTTACACAACTCTAGGGACAGCTGATTCCCAAACAAGCTTTTTGAAAGGGAATAGATACTTACTTGAAGTTCTTGTACTGATTTCAACAGCACTACACAAGTATGAGTGAAGGAAGGGTTTGGGCCATGGAATGAGTTCTCACACAGATGAATTAATTTGTTACATTTGTTCAAAGGTTTATACTACTGCAACAGCTTGTCTTTAATTTTAACTCTCTACAGAGCAATTTAGACCAGAAAGATAGAAGCTAGAGGGGAAAGACACCTATTACTTCATTAATTTAATCTTCTGCCACTAAACAAAAACAAATGTTCACTATTGTGCTTTTCAAATCTTTTTTTCCTGAATGATGCTTAAGGCCAAAAGCAACAGAGCTGCCACTCCTTGGAGAGGATTAGGGATTTCTGGCTAACAGCCCTCAGGACATTTTTCAGACCTAGACTTTCTTTTCCTTTTCATAATTTAATGACTGTAGTTCTGATATTTTGAGAAAACAGGAGGACACCTAATAAGGAACCTGCTCTCTACTGACAGCCCACCTCCAGATTGTGAAACAATGAAGCTTTTCCTGATCCAGCAGAGCTGCAAGGAAAGTTCAGCCCCACAGTCACAGACACTCAATACAACCTGCTCTCTGTTATGCCCAAGACAGAATCCTACCTTCTGGGGCTTTTTTTGGCTGTACTGCTGCCTCCAGAAGCAATTTTAGCTTATCTCTTTCTTTCACAGGCAGAAATGTTCATTTTCTTTCTTGCTGTTTTGTGAGGATGTCAACCCAAATAGTGAAGATGTCTCTCTTGTTTGTTCCACAGCCAGATATCCTTACACTTTTTGTTTCTTTGCTCCTTCTCACACAGATAATTTTGTTCAGGTACTGTCAGTTTTCTTTCCCCAAAGTCTTAGATATTTTCTAAGTATTGCCCTTTCTTTCTTTCTGCTGTTTCTCTGCAGTGACCTGCTCCACTGCTCAGTTTCTCCTGCCCTTATCTTTCAGAATGTTCTCCTGCTCCCTGTTATTCTCTTCTCCCTCTATAGCTTTTATTTCTGCTTTCCAGCTACTCATCCACACCTCCCCCTGCAGAATTAGTTCTTTTCCATTCCTGTGGTCTAGAATTCATGCATAGTGCTGCAGATGCTGAGGAACAGGATATTGTGTGGTGGAGATGTTTCAGTTTGGCCTGCTGAAGATTGTTTCTTTCATAAGGTGTTCCTAAACAGTGAATTAGAATTAGGTCCTAGACCCAACACAAAAGATTATACCATGTAAAATGTAACAGCATCCATCAAGGAAAATACTCTTTTTGTCTGAGCTGCCAATAGAGGAACACTTCATTTTCTGTCATTACTCAGAAGTAATTAATTTCTTTGCATTTAATATGCTGCAGATTGTCATGCTGCAGCTTTTTTGGTCAGAGTCAGGCAGATGTGGTTACTGACATACTATGAGCTAAAATAAGGTAAAATATAATGGCCAAATAATTATACTTCAAAAATGAACATGTGAGTATGTTTAAATGACCTCATTAGCAGCAGTACAAGAGTAAACCAGAAGTTTAGCAAGTGAAAAGCATAAAAAAGCTAATTACTTGCAACTGAGATAGGAAGTGTTCTAATCTGATCTGAGAAAATAAGTAGACAGGTTGGTATACAAGTCATTAGAAATGCATTAGGAAAAGACAGATTAAATCTGGGAAACTGTTCCTGTGAGGAAGTCAGCTCTCAGGATGGCAGGGCCCTGGGGGCATCCACAAGCACCAATTCCCCTGAGCAGTCTCAGTGCTCCTGTGTATACTCTGCCTTTCGGTCTAGCTTGCTTTAAGCTCAAGTCTGTGTCCCCAGTCCTTGAGTGAGCTGTGCTGTGTTCTGCCCTGTGCCCAGCCTGGTTTCCTGCTGGTTTTGTTGGACAGAGAGCCAGGCACACACAGATCCACACTGCTGGCAAAAGTAGGGTTTAGAATCACATTGTCATGTTAAGCATTACTTAAATATGAGAAGCAGGTAGACTTGGCCTAAACTCACCTGAAAGATACATCTGAGGATACTTTGGGCCAGTGAAGAAGGATGGCATCTTGCAGTGAGCTCTTGGGTCTGTGGCTTTGGTTCATTACCCATTGCAAGTTTGAATTCTGCTGTTCAGGGTAGGTTCAAGCCAAAACCTTTGTTGTCAGATGTCTGAATTTTGTGGCTTGGATCAGGTTTTGTTTGCTAAGTAGACTTTGGGATTGGTAATGTAACAGCTACATTATTATATGAAACAGACAGAAACCCAAAACTAGTGTGACCTTTTTGTTCTGTAGCTGAGTCAGTGACACTTTGAAGATGGTGTTTGAAAATGAAGGAAAAAGAAAATTCTTGAAGTAGCAGGGGAGAAAGACATGCATTTGAATAACACCCAAATTACTGCTTCCCTCCTGTCAGTTTCCTTTTCTTTGTTGGTTTTCCTCTGAAGTGCTCTGTGTTCAATGAAATCAGATGCAGAGGCAAAGCAGAATGCTATTTTTGTTGTGGTTGTCTGTGTAAATGGTGCAGTTAAAAATATCCTATTTAATTTCAAGTAGCATATAAGAGTTCTCTTTGTAGTTCTCTTTTCTAGGAATGGCTGGTGAGTGAATCAGTCTGTAGCACCAGTACACATCTTCAGAGGCTACAAACCAAATGCAAGTGTAATTTAAGAGTCATGTAAACAATCAGTGTAATGAATCAGCCCAAATCACAAAGGTGCTGTTGAAGGAACAGGGATGTGTAATGGAAACTGCATTGGTTTTATTAATTTATCCATTTCATTTTGAAGCCAGGGAGGCCACAGGATTTTTCCTTTGTCCATACATTCATATTTACAATAATTCACTGCTTTGTTTACCAGGTCAGAAAGAGTTTGTGGGTTTGTGGTTTTGGTTTAGTTTTTAAAGAGAAAATAAAGCTTAGTTATAATTAAGGCCTATGTAGTGTTATGAGCATACCCAAGGTGATAGAAATGGGGGGGGGGGGGGGGGGAGGGAAAGAAAAAAGCTGTTGAGATATTGATTGAGATGATTCAGGAGTTTTTGACTGAAGCATTCATGTAAGTGCTTGTCTGGATGTGTGCCAGTGCACTTAGCTGTGGTGGCTCTCCAGTGAAACAGATCTCAGAATGGGCTCAGCACCAGTCCTTTCTACAGTTCCTTCTGGTGACTTGGGTGAGGATGAAGTGGAATTTTTTGTTTGAAACATCAGTTAATTTGGAGAGGACTGAAAACTGAAATATTATCTGAACTTTGCCACTTAGCTCCTCTTGGATTCTGAGAGGATATAAACCTTTGATGGATTGGTTCCCATCCCTGCCTACTGGCACCATCCAAATGGGCTGCTAACCAGCATGAGGTTTCTGTCTCTGACTGGCAGTGTAGCTTTTTGGGTTCAGTAATTCTTATGTTGCTCATCTTCACCTACAATGTAACTTTTTTATTGCCTTGTGGCCTAGTACAGTTTGAATATGAACTATTTTTCATTTAAGTGGTTAAGAAACATGTAAAAATGTCAAAGTCTAGATGCTTCTACATGCAAAAAGATGATAAACTGGTGTTTCACCAGAAAAAAAGAATTAAAAACCCCAAGTAGCATTTGAAAGAGTTTGAGCTAATTGCAGGATTTTTATCTTCAAGAAATGTTCTTGGCCTACAACAAAGGAGCTTGAGGAGAAGCTTTAAGATTGAATCTGTGATAGCACAAAAGGAGCAGAGGCAACTCTTAAACACCTGTTAAATGAAACAGAGGCTGCACTCCACTCCAGGTATGATTGGAGATTTTAGAGTTGAACATTTCCTAAGACAGGAGTTGGGATTGTGTGTGTGTGTGTCTCTATATGGGTATACATACACAAGAATATCTTTTTCTTGCTCATTTTTTACTCAGGAAGAGGCAAGATGTTTTCTGTAGCTCTGCAAGAGCTGCTGCATTATTTTCTACAAGCCAAGGTATGCTTCCATCTCATTTGCCTTTGACTTTGCTGCTTTCCCTGTGGTGTGGTAAATTACAATTAATAAGGTTTTCACAGCCTGCCAGAATGTTAATCATAACCTCATGGAAATGTTTTACAACAGAACAAAAGTTGTCCTGCTTAGTGAAAAATCCTGCTTTAAGAAGCAGATTGTTTTTCAATAGTAAGAACCAAAATTGTATGAGAGATTCATTTTATAAAGTGAAACATGCAGAAATATGAATCCTAGTGATATCTTTTCTCTACTGGAGAACACAGGTTGGTTTAAATGTCCACAAAATCTCAAGCTTTTGTTTTAGCAAAGTCAGAAATCAGATCCCTGGCTCATGAACAGTGCAAAACCTTTTCTAATGTGTTGCATGTATGACATTTCCAAAAGAGCCCTTCAGCTGTGTCATTTCCAAAGCAGTTATTAAATTAATCTGTGTGTCTCATAGGTGAGATCACTGTTCCAGTTGACCCCAGATAGCAGAAGTGAAGAATCATTCCTTCATTATTAAAGAATTTACAGCTGAGTGTTAGGGAAATGTAAAACCTTAACAAGAACTTTTTATCTTTAAAACTTTCTTCTTTTATCATTCTGAAAGGTATGATTTTCTTTTGCTGATATACAACATCATTATTGTAGGAATAAAGGCAATTTTAACAGGGCATAATATTTCTAAACCATTTTGAAATAAATATGCATCTGCTGGTCTGGGTGTTATGAAATATTCAGCATGTGACAAGAAATACTTTGAAAGGTAGCTATGTGCTGGCACTGCAGTAATTGGGTTCATGAATTGCTTCCAATAGACATGTGAAAGTTGCTTTTCCTCTCTCCAACTAATTTCACCAGTGCTAATGAAAACAGTGTCATTTTAAAGGTAGTTAAAGAAACTGAATTTGCTCACACAGAGAGGAAATACTGAATTTGACTGACATTTTTGTTCTCAGGTCTTTAGTCTCACATGCAGTTTGGGTGACTAAATGTTTGTGCAATATTAATCTACCAGTGTGTGCCATACTGAGAGAGGCGCTACCAATATTTTTCAGGAGCAATCCTGCAACTATGTTAGTCTTTATTTTTCCTTTTTGATGGTAAACCCTTGTAAGAAGAGCTTGAGGACTTGTCAGGCAGTGGAGAAGATAAAGGGGAAATACCTGCACTCCTTACTCCAGCAAAGAGAAATGTCTTTGCATAATAAGAGGCAACAGCACTACTGGGTACTGAGTGCCTATGAAATGCATCCTCTCTAAGAATTCATGTCTAGTTTTGAGAGAAGTGATAGCAGTTTCTCAGATGTTAAAGATGAGACAGCAGTAGAAATTAAGGTATCAAAAGCAGATTGAACAGCAGAAGTTCCCAGGACACCTCCAAGAGGTCTGAAGGAAGATATTGTAGGAGGCTGAGCTCCTATAAAGCTGGGAAAAGAAAACAACCAAACAAAAAACCCAACCCAAACCACAATAAACAAACCTCCCAAAGCCAGGTTAGAGGAAGAAAGGTTTGGGTTTTTTGTTTGGTTAGGTTTTGGTCTGTTTATTGGTGTTTTTTGGGGGTGTTGGGGTATTTTGTTATATTGCATTTTCTGTTTGGTTAGGTTTTGGTCTGTTTATTGGTGTTTTGGGGGGGCTGTTGGGGTATTTTGTTATATTGCATTTTCTGTCAAAGTGCAGCTTTGATTGAAGTGCCATTAAAAGAGGGGCAGAGCACTCTGATTGCTCATGTTAAATTCAGCCATTTCAAACCAGAGAAAGATTTGAGGGAGACTCAAATGCCTTAAATTATTAAAGCCAAAGTGAAGGCTAACATTTTTCTCAGCTGAACTTTTTCTTTTGTTAAACTCAGACACTTTGATCATTTTTTCTATTCATCCAGGAAATAAGAAGAGCTATTATTTTTCTGGCTCTGCCTCAGTACCTACCCTTTCCTCCCACTGAAATGGCTAGGGAAGCTGGCAAATGAGATGATGACAGGAGCTGCTTCACCCATCTTTCCACTTTTGAGCTATTCCTAAACCAGAAGGAATTTTAAGAGATATTCTGGTTATTATGAGGATAATTTATAGACCAGAGAATTCTGTCACTTTTATCCCCACATCCTTTCTTTTAAGGAAATCAGCAGCTCCATTTTCATTATCTATTCCAATAACAATTCCAGGGACCAGCAAATTGTAAATCAGTAATTCTGACCAGCTGCTAGCAGCAGAGAGACTTATCTGTGTATTTCCTCATAAGAAGCAAAATCAGACAGTCACATTTTGGAGTTTTTTCTCATTTGTTGTTATATGAAAAAAAATATGCCTCCCTTTCCCCAAAGTCTTTTCCTTTCCACAGCATCAGTCTTGCTTACTGAAGCTGAAAACAAAGCATCAGACAGAAAAAGAGAACATTAAGAGTAAAATCTGGGTTTGTGTCTCCTCTTCAGTATCTCTACAATGGAGAAATATCACTGTAGTGAACTCCTTATCTGAATGGGAATGGTTTGTTTGTCAGCTGTGTACCTGCTTTATGCACTAAATGATAGCTTTTCCTCTGTTTTCCCCTTTCTCCCTTCATTGCCTAGTTAGGAGCATTTGTGCTGATGTGTTCATGTAATATTCTGTTAAGATTCTGCTAGTTATGATGCAGCAATTTTCTAGTTTGTCCTCAGGGACTTCAGTTAGAGTCTCTCATACATCATAAATAAGGAATATTTTAATAGATGGTTGTTCCTCCCTCCCCACCTCAAGCTATCACTTATTCACTAAGATAACAAAAGACAAATTGAACCACAATGGAAGAGTCAATTAAAACAAATCTTTTGATAATCCTGACACAAGACACAGTCATGTTGCTACACCAAGCCTGCAAAGCTGAATTTAGTCTGCTGTGTTCCTGGTAGATAGAATGAGAAAGAAAAAATGTTGGGTTTCTGCAAGTGGTGTCAAAAATGCCCTTAGTATTATGCCTTTTCTTGGGCTCTTGTAAATCCAACATGCTGGATACCTGCAGCCTCTGTAGAGCAGACCTCTTCTAGAAAGAATTAAAGGTTCATGTAGACCAACATTTATCATGAGGAAGCTGCTGTATGCTAAGAATCAGTCATCCTGTTCCCACTTATACTAATTGTAACCACTGGGATCTTTTTTTGCCCTACTTACTACTAAAAGTGTAGTCCTTAAAATGTTACCATTTCTTGGAAAAGCCCTTGTGGGTATGATAGACAACTTGCAGCACATCACAGACAATTAATGTTCTGTCTCATGGAGTGCTCTGAAAACTTGTAGAGTACATTTTTATGTATGTCATAGGCTACTCTGCCCATTTTTTAGCAAGTCATGTTACCTATTTCTGGAGATTTTCCCCAGATAATATGTTAAGTTTTAAGGCACTCTTCAAAAGGAGCAGTTAAAGGATTAGCTGTGATTATGTTGTATGAACCACATGAGGATTTACTGTGCATTGATTACTCCCCAGCCTGTCCCTGTGGATCTAGTCATTTGTTGTTTACAGCTAAAGGAAAGGGGTTCATGAAGCACATCAGCTATAATAAACTACTCTGCAAGCTCACTGTGCACTACCTTCCCCTCTATAAGCAGCATCTGAAAGGGTTGCCCTTTTCTGCAATATAGGTGTAATCCTTGCAGGGATTTAGTTTGAAGTATCTTACTGTGTGTCTCTGTGTGATCTCTTCACTCTCTGAAACAGAAAGCCTCTCATATTAAGAATACTCATTAATTGCTACTGTTTGAAGATTTATCTTTAGTGAAGTCTTGTTCTGGTCAGCTCTTTGAAAGAGGCACCTGTGATGATGCAGTCACTGCAATGTCCAAGCCACCATGCTCTGTCTGAGACATGTTTTCATACAGTTCTGAGAGCAGCAGGAATTATGGCCATAACTCAGTGAAGAAATAAACCCAATGTAGTCTGTCTCTTTTAGCCAAATCATTTAAATTGGAGAAACTATGTAGCTGCTTTGCCCATGCTTTGGGACATCTCTCTGTTGTTGGTTGCACCTGTATAGCCATAGCAGGTTATCTCTGGAGAGCTCTTATGCAGCTTCTCTCTCTCTAGGTTACCTTTCAAAAAGATTAAAGGCATTGTGTTCAGGCCTGGGGAGAGCTGCCACTGGTGCCCTTGTCACACATGATAAAGGATGAGAGTTAAAAAACCAAGAAGCAATTCCCTGAATAAACTACACTTGCCCTGGAATTATTGTTTTAATGACCTGGCATTTCCAGTCAATCACAAAGGAGGAATTTAGGTAGTCCTCTCTTTCTGACATAAGCACTATAAATACATGGAGAATCAACCACTCCTGTTAGCATTTGCTGAGTAGTCTTGTTTGTATGGACCATGGTTACAAATGCTGTTGTCATTTGGAGTGTTAGTTTCTATTTTCTCATGACATATACCTGGTTTGGTTTGGGGTTTTTGTTTTGTTTTTAATTCAGAACAAGACATTGAAAGCTGGCTGCCTGAGCAACCAATGGCTTTGCCAACTGTTTCAGAGGTAAAGTTTGCTGGCAGCAACTGTGGTGGAATAAATAAGGAAAATATATCATTGCTTGCCTACCTCAGATATATCTATTTATTCATTTCATTCTTCTGTGTCTCCAAGGTGTCCTCCTCTATTTGGCCAGTACTTTGACACAGTATTTTTCATAAAGGGCCAGACTTTATCCACTAGTATTTGCCTGTTTTAGAGTGAGGCTACATTCTAATTTATGCAACCAAGCAAACTAAATTTCTGTGGCAAATACCTTCCTGAGCCTGCAGACAGAACACAGTGTGTGTTCAGGAAAAAACTTCTCCTTATAGCTAGTTGATCTTTCTAATCAATATACAAACAATAAAGAGATGCATGAAAAGTACAGGGAACTCTCCTGAGCTACAGGAAGATTACCTAGTTGACTAAAAGTTGCTGGAATCTCTTAGGATTCAGGAACATCATGATTATTTAAATCTGGGCATGAACAATCCATTAATAGGGGATTAAAAGAGGTGACATTCTACTGGGAAAAAAATCTTCTTATTGCAAAGGAATGTTGTAAGTAACCAGCTACAGGAACAAATGTTTCTGGAGTTGTTACTGCTACAACTCTACCAGGAAAAAAAAAGTCCAAAGAGAAACCCAAAGCATCTGGTTCTGCCTTCTTTCAGTCCAGCTGAAAAAGGAATGCATGTGCTAATGAAATAATGCTTGAGATGATAAACAAGGGCTCTTTTCACAGTTAGTTCTCTCTTGAAATAACACATTTTCTGTTATCCCTTAGCTTGCTTAATTAGTTGTATCTATCTGTTGAAGACACTGAGAAGCAAAGTCCTGATTAATAAAAGCTATAAAAAAGGGAGAGTTAATTAATTGGGTTAAGGGCACTGATGGCTCATTTTCCTTTTTTTTTCCTGAGTTCTAGGAAGTGAAGATATATGCATTATGTGAGATTTGGAAAGGATTTAGTCTCTAGATCAGTTAAGGCACTGTAGGCACAAATGCTCTCTGTGTATTAAAATGATGGCAAGCCAGTTCCCTGCTATAAATAAAGCAGCAGAGGAAAGAGATTATAGCCAAATAAAATTACTCTACCATCTATATCCTAATGGAGACCTTTTCTTTCTTTATAAAGTATGTTTGTGTCTGTATGGTATTTCCAACCTTGCCATCCCACAGATTCACTGAAACTAGCTTTTTGTGTATCCTATGAGAATTTCCACATGGAAAATGTTCACTTAAGCCAAAAAGCACAGCAAAACCAGGTATGTTGGCACCAATGTTCAGGATATCTTCTCAGCATGTGGGGTTTTTTGCACCCTTTTCCAGCCTTACAATTCTATACCAAAAAGATGTAGGTTTAGTTTTCATTTGCTGTATTAAGGTATAGATTTGTAAATGAAGTAAAAAAACCTCAACCCTATGTGCTTTCATTTGCTGACTTTTTTATTTGACATCTTCTCCTAGTTTTGCCAGACTTTTAAATGTAAATATTTTGCAGTTTTATAGGGAACTATGTAGTCTTACTTGTTGGTAGAGAGAGGAACATGGGAGTTGAGAGGAAATGACAGAAGTTGTCTCCTTTTTGGATGTTTCTTACAATCATAAGAACAAATTGATGAGTCACTAAGAAACCACAGACATGTTAGGTGTATGTATATCCACATGCATGTGCATGTGTACATCCAGAGATATAGAAACACATAAAAATTACTCTGTGTGTATGTTGAGTTGCTTTATTATTTAGGTGGAGCCACTTTCCTTGGCAAGTGTCCCCATTAGGAAAGTGGAGTAGAAGAAAGGGTCAAGTCACTTTTACATTGCACCTTTGGAATCTTGAATCCCTCAAGAGCATGCTGGGTTACTTAGTCACAGCATGTGAATGCAGTCTGCAGAGCTTAGATCTCCACAGCTGGTTTCCTGTTCCTGCCAGATGTCCAGTTGAAGCTCAGTGAGCTACAGCTTGACACTGCTGTCAGGACCAAGCCTGTAAGCTGCTGAAAACCTTCAGCTATCTTGAGAACTCATTTTCTTCTCCAGCTCAATGACTGGGAAAGATGCTCACTGCACCTTTCCAGGGTGGATATTTGACACTTTAGGAAACAAGATGACTGCAGCCTATGGCTCAGTGTTCAGACCCTGCTGTTAGGTGTGGGTGTTCTTCATGTGCCTCCTTTGGGGGAAGCTATTTCTCAGTTACTTTTGCACTTGTATCACTAGCTCTACTGCCTTAGTTTATGCTCCCTGTGATCTCTTTAAAGTGATAAATTATGGTTTCTGTTTCAGGATGCATATAGTCCCTTGATTTATTCCTTTCCACCCCATTTTATTCTTTGTCAAGCAGCAGCAGAGATTTAAGCCTTAATTCTTGGTAACATTAATGGTAAAGAAGTGAGTATTGTAGTGTGGTTTAGGTGACTGTGATACACAGGTGATATTACAAGCCAAATGCATTAATAAATGACTGTAGGATGACATTTTGCTCTTGACATCTTAGCTATAAGCATAAACTAATAGTGTAGGACTAGGATCTGTAAACCTGGGAAATGTTAATTGTACTTCTGACAATGACAGCTCTTTGTCTCAAGTAAGTGATTAGTCCATCCCAGAATTTCCTATTGTGAAATACTTAAGATATTTAGTCTCATGTAAGTATCTTTTATGTCACATCATTAACAATGAATATTATAGGATATACCATTCAGTTGCTCTTGAAGTTTGCATAAAACCTTAAATCTGTTCACTCCTTTCAAAATGCAAAAGAAATAAATACAATCTTGTGCCAACCTCATTTATTATTTGTTTTGGGGTTTTTGTTGTTGTTGTTGTTATTATCCCATATTTGGAACAGGAACTCCAGGCTGTATGTGCACTAATAATTAAGAATATTAAGAAACTCAAATCGTTTGCTAATGTTGTTTGTTAGTTTTTGAATCAGCCAAACTTATTTCCTGGCAGTAAGAAAGAATTTGTGATCAGAAAACCAATAATTTCCAGAGTATCCTTTTGAACAAAGTTGTATATAGGCTTGTCAAGGCAGTGAAGAAAGGCAGGAGATGAAAGACAAGAGTAGACATCCTTGTCATCAGTGCTTTAGTAGTCAGATAGATTGGGCCTCCCTGAGTAAGTGAGTTCTTGAATTATTAAAGCAGCTTCTTGCTTCCCTTCAGGAGAAGATAAGAGACTTCTTTACAAAGAGATACTAATTTGAGGTGATAGCTCTTAACATCTTTTGTTCCATACATTAATATGATTTAGTGATGTTCATTCTGCTCCAGTATGTTACCTGGCTTCTGGAGGAAAATTGCCCAGTTTAAAAAAATGTTCCAATTTCCAAAGCCCTCTGATTTCAGTGTTCTCCATGTCTGCCCAGGAGATTTGTCTCCCTAGCTTTCCCCTCTATTTAGAGAAGTGGAAAGTCCTTACCAAAGAGTGATTTGTGTACTCTAATTTGTCCTCTAAAAGAATGTCTCTCATTTTGCTATTAGGAGAAAAACACTTAGGAAACCAGCAAAACCATTTGCTTCTGTGAATAACCAAGCCATCACAACCCAAACCCAAGATCATCAAAGGAAATCTGGCAACTAACAGACTGATTTTGGTCAAATTTGGTTGTTGATCTGCTTTAATGATTTCTGAAGGGCTTCATATTTTAACAGGGAAAAATTCTTGACTGAAGCAACCAGTGAAACCAGGAGTTTCAGTTAACCAATGTTTCACTCAGCTGGGATGTTGGCCTGTGAAGTGAATTTGCCATGATGAAATAAAGGTGCTGAGTCTTTCCTCATCCAGGAAAAGCATCTTCAGCAGCCTTCACCTTTGTGTATTCACAGCAGGCCAGAGTAAAAAAAGTAAAGACAAACCCATATATTTTCTTAACAACTGATGTGAGGTAAGCTTTTCTTTTATCCTAAGATTTGTTTGAATATGGATTTTAGCAGTTTGGAGTTTTTCTTTCCTACATGTGGAGCAAACATAGGAGAGTCTGTGCTCCTTCTTTGATAGCAAAAGTATAAATTTCTTTCCATCTCTAAAGCAAGCAGGACATTTAAGCTGTATCTGCATAGCATAACATATAGAACATAGTGAAAAAATATATATGTCAGTAAAAATTGCCCTATAGTCATGATTTGAGGTTAATGTAAAATATTCTAGTATTATTTATCATGATAAAGAAAGTAAAATTCACCCAAGTAAGGTGGTGATTTATTCAAGCCATTTCCTGAAGAACCCTTTGTGTTGCTTTACTAGATTAATCTTTGCTGTTAATGTTATTCTGATCTAAACTCAGAAATATTTAAGCAGGACTGCATATAAAATCGAGGTTAATGATTTTTCTGGGCAGAAAAAGAAGTACATTCTTTCAGGATCAGCCACTGTGATTTTCCTTGGGAAGTGTTCTGCCTTCCTGCTTTACCTTCACCTTTGTGAAAGGATGGGAATGGTTGCAGTTACATAGTCTCTGGTTAGTGGCAATGAGTTCCATGTGTTTCACTGGTAAATAAAAGAGTAAGGTGATCTGGCAAGCAAAGCTGAGATTTCTGAAGGCTTTTGCTTATGAGCAACTTTGAAGTCATTTGGGGATCTGCATGTAGAGATGGTGATACCTGTGAAAAGCCTTGGCAGGATCCTGCTGATTTTGAGACACTGCTTAGTGTCAATCTCTATCATCAGCATGTAGGTCTCAGTGAGAAAACTCAGTTAAACACCTGTTAGGGACTCATCTGTCATTGATAGGGTTTGGAGATTGAGACATCTGGAGTAGTCTGGACTCTTAAAGGCAACACAGGATAAAATGAGAAACTAAAGTAAAGAAACTAAAGACAAGCCTTTTTGGATTCTAGGTATAATTATAACTCATCTTCTTCAGCTAATCAGCCCTTTTCAAACACTGTTGTATTGTGCCAGACAAAATCTTTCTTTTGGAACTTAATGAAGAACTTGCAATGAGAAGGGCTGGGATTTGGTATTGGAAATTTGCTGTGACATCTGTTGCTTGTTGGCTGTTCCCTGGAAGGTCCTTTTCTGTTCAAACTCTGCTCAGGCACTGGAGGTTTAAGCAACTTTCAATTTATTTTTATTTGGCACAACTTGAAGCCATTTCTTCTCCTCCTATAGCTTGTACCAAGGAGAAGAGGCTGATGCCTGCCTTGCTGCAACCTCCTTTCAGGGAGTTGGAGACAGTGATAAGGTCTCCTCTGAGACTCCTTTCCTTGAGACTAAACAACCCCATTTCCCTCAGCCACTCTTCATTACACTTGTGCTCTAGACCCTTCACCAACCTCATTGTCCTTCTCTGGACATGTTCCAGCACCTCAATGTCCTTCCTGGAGTGAGGGGCCCAAAACTGAACCCACTGTTCAAGGTGTAGCCTCCCCAGTGCCAAGTACAGACAATCACTTCCCTAGTTCCTGCTGGCCACACTATTTCTGGTACAAGTCAGGCTGTTATCAGCCTTCTTAGCCACCTGGCCACATTTATTGTTGGAAAAAAAAAGAAAATAATGATTAAGTAGTAATTTATGATTGAAAGAAGGTTAAATATAGTGTAGATTCCTTTCCTGGTCCATATCANTGCCTCCCCAGTGCCAAGTACAGACACTTCCCTAGTTCCTGCTGGCCACACTATTTTTGGTACAAGTCAGGATGTTATCAGCCTTCTTAGCCACCTGGCCACATTTATTATGGAAAAAAAAAAGAAATAATGATTAAGTAGTAATTTATGATTGAAAGAATGTTAAATATAGTGTAGATTCCTTTCCTGGTCCATATCAGCAGCTGAGTTTAACTTGTCTTCAGCTGTTGTCTGGTTAGAATATATCACATTGATGTGAATTGATCAGTATATGTTAATTACAAATGGAAAACCCAGTTCTTCATAGAGAATGGAGATATTAGTTGAGCTAAATGTATGTTTTCTCACTGATAATAATCAGATGTACATCTCTGGGTGATTTTTGCTGTCATCTAATAGCATTCAAAATCTACTTGCTCATGAGAAATCTGTAGACCAGTCTTCACCTAGGAAGAAATTCTGCCTGGTCTCTAAACTCTGTAGTTTTCCTGGTAAGAAGCTAAGTAATAGTCTTCATTCTAATTCCACTCTATTTTGCTCTCTATTTCTTATAAGAAAAAAAAATAATCTCAGCTTTTCAGAATCCCTAGAGTCAAAGGAAAGATCTTTCAGTGTGTATGAAGTGTTCTGTCATCACTTTACAGTTATCTGCTGTTCAACAGCACATACAAGTTTGTCCTCCCTCAAAAGACATCAGAATCAAATCTTATTCAATAGATTTAACCTCCTGTAGGATTACTACTTTATCTAGGGAGCTGAGTGGCCTAGAATATGAGTGACCATAAAGTCATACCGTATCATAGAATAGAGCTAAAAAATGTCTTTATGATGAGTAGAAAAGAAAATGTAGTTTAAGATAGGAGGAACATCCCCTGGGAATTCTGTCTGTATGAATCTCAGAACATTATCTGATCATGCTTTCACTTAATACTATGACAACACAGCTATACACAAGGAGGGCAGAAAATTGTTGCCTGAGCTTTTGAGTCTGTCTGGAATTTGCCAAAGGCTTTGGATATATGAGAACTTTGATGAACTCCTACTCAGCAATGGAAAAGGACTGAGTGCATGTCAAGATTAATGCCTATTAACTTGTGGGTCAGAAGAATCAGGGCTGTAGTCTTAAATACTTACTGCAGAACAAGGGAATGGTCTCCTGTTGAAATACAGCATGAAAGAGAAATATCAGAATGTTTTCACCTGCCCAAGTTTCTCAGGAGCTCAGCAGCATCTCTTGGAGGCTACTTTGAGTGACAAAGTAAAAGAGACTCAAAGAAAAAAATGATGGCTTTTTTATAAGGCACAGAAAAGCATCAGATGGTAATGGCAAAGGTTCTGATAAAGCACTGAGATAGTATTACACCTTCACTGCACAACAGTAAGGGTTACCTGACTGCCAAAACCAAACCCCTGAAAGGCTTCCTGATAGTTGCAAAGACAGGTAAAGGTTAGAAGTGACTAAAGCTATGACTGGGGTCATTTCCCACTAATTTGCTTACCCAGCCTATAATAAAAGGGAAGACAATAGTGGTTTGAAGTTAAACATACTCAGGTTAAACTGACAAATAGGATGCAACATCCCCAGCTCCTGACAGGCATGGTGATAAAAATTTGCATTTTACAAAACTTCTCTTTTGAGACTGAAAACACCATTGTAGCTGCTTGTATTTCAGAGAGGTCTAAACTCAGTGTGACAGAAAAACACTTGTAGGTCTTCTCTCAGGCACAGCTATGCCAGTAGGATGGAAAAGTCAGTCAGGTCTCTTGCAGAGAATAATTACTTCTTTTAAAGAAATTATAGAGAAGATGGAATAGACTGTCAACAACATGTTAATCTGCTTCACTTCTGCTGCCAGTAACTGTTCCCCACAGACCATAAAAGAGATTCTGATTTGACTTTTAGATGCCTGGCCATCTGTTTCCCAAACACCTTGTATTAATTGTCTGCAAGGATAGAAATTTGGCAAGCACGTGTAGCTTAAATTGTTCATGGGAGCTGCATCGTTAGTGATACACTATCTGTGGTCCACAGTTGTCTGTCCCTTTGACAAGTCTCAAGTAATTATGTGTGTGTAGTGTGCAGGCTGTCACAGTAGCAAAGGCAGTTGTTAATGCTGTCTGATATTTATGGAATCTGTCTCTCAAGTGATTACTCATAACAGGATTAATATATGTAGGGTCTCTCTTGACAGCTACTGAAACTAGGGGAAGCTCTCCTCCCCATCCCACAAAATCTGATGTGACAACTATGTTTTTCCATCTGTAGGTAGTCCTGTTTTCTTCAACAAAGCTCAGTTCTCAAATGGATGAAGTGCAGCTGTTACTATTGGTGCAGTTAGCTTAGAGTTGTGGAGGCCTGATCACTGATAACATGTTTCAGATGTTCCTGTGAGAGCTGTGATCAGTAAGAAGCTCTTGTTAACCTCTCTTACTATTTCAGGTGACTTTGACTCCATTTTGACCTGAGAAAATGTGTGGTGATCTAGACATATTTTAAGGTACTTTTTCCAGTCTTTTTTCATTTGTGTTGGGTCATTTGGGAAATGCTTAACCTTTTGAAATAAGGACACTTTTTGTCACTCCTTTTTGAAGCTTCTTATCATGCTGGTTGATTTCCCTCCTTCCTCTGGTTTTGCTTCCTCATCCCTCTCCCTTGTGTGTGTTTCAAAGGAGAAGACTTGTTGAGGGGCAGATCAATGAGGAGTGTGGCACTTCAGGGGTACCTGACCTCTTTTAATTCAGTCAGAATAGTCCATGGTGGTGTATGGGGACAGACAAGCTTGCTTTGAGCAGATCTTCTGTCTTTGAAGTGATTTCAGCAGGCAGGAGCAAGGAAGGCAATGCAGCAAACTGTGCTTCAGGGGTGAAAATCATCCTGAAGGCTTGGGCCAACAAATGCTGGCAGAATCTCACAGCACCTGAAGGCACTGTCCTAGAAATCCATGCTGCCTTCTCAAACCCACAGTGTGACAACTATGTGAGAGATCTCTCTAGCATGGCAGAACTTGGGCTTTTTTTAGGTAGTTAATCACTACCAACTAAAAATAAAACCTTTAGACCAATCTAAGAAAAAGACAGAATCACAAATCCCAATGTAAAGCTGGATGTTGTGGATAAATAGCCTAAATTTTCAGGCATTTGGAAAGAAATTAGTGGAGGAAAACACAAGCTGTCATTATGTTTTGAATGGCTTTGATGTTTAGGGTATCCACCTTGCAAACCTGGACTGAAGCTTCTCCTTTGGAAAGGAGATTTGGTTTCAAAACTCCTTTACTTTTTCAACAGTTGATGTTTTACACATTGCAGTGTCATGTCTTGCAGTACAAGTCTGAGGTGCAATTTTGTTGCCATGAAAAGTTGCAGACCAAAGCACTTTCCTTCATGACTGTGATAAAGATAAAATACTGCAGGGCAGGTTATCTAGGTATTGAAAGGATTAAATGAGGTTATAGATAGCTGTGGGGTTTTACTTTGTGTAGGAAAAAAAAAAACTTCTGAAGAAAAGGAACTACTATGCTGTATCACCTGAAGGACTGGTGTGTTCTGTTTTGAGTCTGTTGAAGTTATCACAGAACCTTGTTGGGGCAAAATAATAAAGGAAGAGGAAAAAATATGATTGATTTACAAAGCAGCAGAAGTCTGGCAAATGTTTTATGTGAAATTGAAAAAAAAATATGACTACCAAAAATTTTAAGGCATGCAGAATATTTTTGTATCATGCTGATATTTTTCTTTGATGTTTTTACCTGCTGAGAACATTCCTACTCCCCTCAGTAGCTGGGCAGTGAGACAGCAGCTTGTGGTTTACACTGGTGTTTGCAAGCACTTGTCTTTCAGGTGGTGTGCAAGCTGGGGATCTCAAGGGATGTGCACAAGAGAATTACAGTTCTAGCAATAAAATTCAAACCAGAGGGCTCATTGCCTTATCAAAAATAAAATATATTTAACAAGTTGCTAACAGAGTGAGAGTACAAAAACATCTGGTTTTGTTTTAGGCAGTGGACACAGTGAGAGGTAGCACCCCATCATCTGAGGGGTTGATGAGACAAATCAGAACACTCCAATTTCATTTAGCTATTCTCAAATGCACCCAGGCAGGGAATGTTGTCCTAATGAGATGACCTTTCAAGCTTTAATTAATATTGTTCTCTGCTTTTCTTGTCCTGTTACATCATCAATATGCTTTACTTTAAACCAGCTGCATGTCTAGCAAATCTCCATGTGTTTGTAGGTAATACCTCTCAGAAGTCCAGGGAATCATCATTCTCTGACTTCAGCACATTCAAATACTGGCTGTAAGTGTAGTTGAAAATCAGTGATAGAAGTTAAAAGATAAGAAGAAATTTTGACTAGAGTAAAACATGTTTTTCTATGCAATGGTTCTCAAACCATAGGCAGAGACCTGCTACCTAAGAAAGTTTTGCCATGGCATTTAATGTGAGCTTTGCTGTTTCTGCTTGCTGTATCCTCTAAAGCAGCTACAAATATTTTCCTGCTATCACTTCTGTATGTAAACAACTGCTATAACTGTTACTGATGACAACTTAGTTTGGAACATCCATGTGAAGGCTTCTAGTGAACAGATAACCTCTGTGGCTGCTGCAAGTGAGTTTTCTTGCTGCTATCCTGATTGGAGATAAGTCTTGAGAGGCTAAGTTCTGCTTCATGTGTATTTTTTCTGTCTTTTGGAGATTGTGACAAAAATCAGCTTCAACTCATTTCTGTAGCTTTTCAGTGAACAAGCTGCATTACAATATGCCAGGAGAGATTTTCCTTAGCAGAAAAAAATGTAGTTAAGTAATCAGCATGTATTCATTGTACTTAGCCCTTCAGGCACTCCAAAAGAACAGCACATTGGAGGAATTATCTTTCTTTCCAGTGCTTCTACTGCCTTCTGATAATTACCATAACTTTTATAGAGGAAATTTATTTGGAAGTCTGAAATATCAAAAGGGTTTAATCTTGCCTGAAAACTTGATGGTGGATATAATAGCTGAGGTAATGATAGCAACAGGTATAAGAAAGCAATGCTTCCTTTTCATATACTAAACTCTCTTTCTTTCAACTAATTACTCCAGTCTGGTAGATTCTGATCTTATTACTTGGGCTTGGGATATTTTACCAGTGCAAAGCAATAGTTGCTGGAGGCAGAAAAGCAGCCCACCTTGTCATCTTCTTTTTAGTTGTATTCTGAGGAGAAATATGCTTCCTAGTGCTTTGTTTTAAGCATATTACTTAAATTATGCAAAAAATATCATTTATTCTGGTTTCCTTAAGAAACTATTTCAAAGTTAAACTGTTTACACTATCAGAATGCTACTTTTTTCCCCCCTCCTCTCTCAAGACCTTTATTTTTATTTGTTAAACTTGTCATTTTTCCTGCTTCCATGGACCCAGCAATCTCTTCCTTTCCCTTAGTGAAGGATTTACATCCTTCCTCACCCATTCTAATTTCTCTTTTAGCCAAGGTATATGTGCCTCCCTCTTTCAAGTTTCAGAAGTAGCTGTCACATGTTGGCTTAATGTCACTCTTTGAATTCCCTTTGAACTGCTAATAGCTTATTGGCAAGGCAATAATAGGGCTGTGCACAGAGCCCTGCCACACCACACACACACTTACTGTCCTGACATGCACCTGATATTCAAATCTAAGAGATTCATTTGGCTTCTGTTCAACCTAAGAAGCTCATTGCCAGTTCTTTTACAAGGCTTTCTAAGTATCTTCTTTCTGTTAAATAGCTATTTATATTAGTTCTGTGGAGTGGATCAATGCTAAGGACACTGCAGAGATCATGACTGATGCAGTGGGCTCTGGGAGAGGACCATGTATTCAGGTTTCACAGGGGATGTGTTCCTTGGTGTAGCAGGGATTTTAAAAGAAAAGTAACAGTAAATATTAGGATGTTAGCATAGAATAATTTTAGGGCTCATTAGATTCCCCTGATGTTATAATCACATATCCTTGCTCTCATTGTGCCACTGGAACTGTGATTTCTACAGGTAGAATAAATGTCTTTATTTTAACCTTGTGCCCAATAACCTTATTTTCCTATTTAGCACTCTTCAGGATATATTCAAAAGGGAGAAATGCTCTGACCACTCATTACCTGCTCTTCCATAGCTATTAAAACTTTTCTCAGATCATTCATGAAAGTTTTACATTGTATTTTTACCTCCAATCCAAGCAAGGTGAACTTCAGCACCTGCCTCACTGTCAGTACTATTCAGTCCCACAGATTTGCTGGGTGTTCATGTATTTATTTCTCCTCTTTATAAGATGAGCTCACTTGCCTTTAAAAAAAAAAAAAAAAAAAAGTAAGTAAATGCAGCTGGAGGAGATGATTGTTGTAGCTTCCTTCCACCTCAATTATTCTATTTAAAGAAATAAATAAGTATTATTTGGTTCTCTAGCATTCTGTAGAAATAATTGTCTCTGGCTCTGCAGTTGTTCCTGGAAACATTTGCAGCCCATGCTAAAAGCAGAAGGTCCTCAGGCCAAGATTAAGGCTGAATGTTCTTTGGAAAATATCATTTTTGGACAATCATTTGTGGATTTTCTGTGAGCTTAAACTCTGCTCTTTGGAAGGAACTGTGTAAGAGGATTGATTTGGTACATCTGAGGAATTTAGGGAAGAGCTGAATAGATAGGAAGGAGACCTTTCATGAGATCCACAGTAGTCTGTGAACACAGATTACAAATTCCCTGCTAATGATCCTGTTCCTCTTCAGAAAAACTCAGGTATTTAAACCAAGGAAAGGAAGATGAGCTTCTTTCAGATTTATAATGATAAAGAGGGAGACAACTAATGCCATGGAGTAATGGATAGAAAAGGTTAATCTCTGTCCAGAAATCCAAGTAGCATGGTAAAAGCAATGACTGCTTACTTCAAGTATTCCTAGAAATATGACCTTTAGAAGCATTTCATAATCATCATCTTCTTGCAGTGCTCAATAGACAAGGCAGCAAATTTCTGTCTTTGTTAAAGCAGCTAAAAATACTTCATGGTGAAGTACAAAATGATTAATTATCCCTCAGGACTTGAAGTTTCCAAAGGTTTATTTCTGAACTGCTAATCTGTATCTGAAAGGGCTTCTCTGCTTCCTCCTCCACCAAAGTTGGTTCTTGAGACACAAAAACTGCACATAAAAACAATAAACCTTTTTTTTCCTTAATCTTGTATATGTTCTATCTCAAATTCTTTGCTGCAACTGTCTCTCAATTAACTTCCATTTCCAGTTATTGTCTGGCACAGGATGACTTTGAATGCTCATTTCTTTCAGGTCAACTTATGTCAACCTCAATAGCAGCAACTTTTTGTTCTTTCTTTTCTTAAGGCTTGAAGTCAGATACAGAACCTGGCCCAGTGCCATTCAGGGGAATGCATCTCTCTCTCTTGCTACCACTGTGTTTTCAGCAAGGCTTTTATCTGTTCTTTGCTTCCAGATTTTTCTCTTCTGAAGGCTTCTCAGATCTGCTGGCAATCAGCAGTGACTGTGATAATGGCCCTTTTTAATTGTCACTTTTAACTGTGGTGGGTGTATTTGCAGGTTAAATAACAGAGGAAATCAGCAAGAAAGAGACTCCTCTATATTTAGTGTCTCAAGATTAGAACAAGACTGATACAAGGCATTCTAATTACTGTCTGGCATCCCTGCATCTGTTCTGTTTCCAGAGCAGCACTGGAGTGGGTGGACACTGGCTCATGACTTTGGATTAACTTTCTATTTTCTTAAAACCCTTACAGTGGGAGAGAGAACTCCTCTATTTCTGCATTCTACCATCCCCAGCATATCCAAATTTAATCTGTTCAGTCTTCACCAGTTGTCAGACCTGCTGTAAAAGGTGAGAATGTACTAACTTCTCATCCAGCAAAGCAAACCCTCTCTTGTCTTCACTCTGTAATGGACTCTTGTACTCAAATACTGGAAGAAGTTATGACTGGTGTTTTTTTCTCTCTCTAGAAGCCATCACATTCCTTATCACTGAGGAGAAAACAATCTGTGTGACAAAAAGGCATAAGTTCCAAAATTCACTGCAGTCTATGAGCCCAAAACCCCAGTGGGACTCAAGGTGGGCCTGGAGATAGCAGAGGATCAGTGAGCTAAGGTAGGAAGCATTACTGTGTTAAGCAATCATTTCAACTTTCTCTTTTCATTTTTCATGCTCTGGGACTTATATTAAAAAAGAGACAACAGCAAACACACACATAGACAAACAAACAAAGCCCAACACATTTTGTACTTAGCAGATCTGAATTTAAATGATTTCACTGCTCTATGGGATGAGATTAAAAAAGAATTCAATCCAAGAATAACAAGTATGTTTGCACTCTCTCAGGAAGCTTCAAAAATAAATAGAGTGGAAAGGAAAACTGTAATGTCAGGATGCTCATCTGAAAAATAGCTTAGGTGTGCTGCCAGTCTTTACTGTCTCTACAGAAAGCTGATCCTCATTTATCTGCTGGTTTTGGAATTTAAAAGAACAAAGAATGATAAGAAAACAGGGAGGTTTTCCTGGGGAAAAAAGTAAACCTTGAATACTTGAACTAGGATTAAATTCAAGATCTGATCCTTGTGGAAGTTATCCCAAGGTAATCACACCAGCATCAGGAAACTGGGAATGTGGAGATCAGAGGTGCAACCCAGTATCCCTGAGCCCTCAGGGATATGAAAGTGCTGTGCTATTCACACACAGCATCCAGGCAGTTGGAGAATGATGTCAGTGGAACTCTTTAGGGTTCTAAGTTTTATTTAGCAAGATTGTGAAAACTTCTCTTGTTCCACAGAGAAGGTGCAGTGTTGAATACCAAAAGATGGCCCAGCTATGCCACTTAATTGGGGGTGACTTGGGTTTGAGTTTGCAGTAGATGTTTGCTGGGTATTTGAAAAGGGAGAAAGAAGCAGGCAGGGAGAGATTTTACTGCAGAGGTCAAGAGTTCAAAGTAAAAACTCTTCTCCAAAGAGTAAGAAAAAGTAGATAGCATTTTCTTGAGTCCTCTAACAAGAGGTGGCAGGGAGCTCAGCAGACATATGCATGGTTTGAACCTTCAAAAGAGAGAAAGAGAAGGAATTTGGAGGGATAAGACATTAAAGCAGACTGAAATCAAGAACATGTACACAGAAGCAAATTGCTTTCTTGTGATGTGTTTTATTCCTATCTTTGATGTTAACCCAAAATCTGGGTTATATCTGTGTGGAGAAAGGAAACCCAGGTCAAAATAGTGCTGGGTTGGAGGAGATTAGAGGACAAAGAAATACAGCAGAAAATGGATGGATGGATAGAAATGAATCTTAGTCTGGACAAAACCAACAGACACAAAGCAGGTATGATCAGGGCTTAGCAACATCCCTGAATATGAAATGAAGTTGTTAGAAGATGGATTAGAAGAAAAACAATGGAAATGAGACAACACTGAAGAAAGTGAGGTTAGCAAGCTAGAAAATAACATCAAAAGCATAAAAAAAATCTGTTCAAGAAGCTGAAATCTATTAGTGAGGCATTAAAGGGATCAGTACTGTAGGATTTAAGTCAGAGTGATATCTGCAGGGAAATGAAAGTACTAACAGTGTTATTTCCAGCAAGAAGAGTAGGAAAACACTACAAATTATATTTTAGCTACCCTGGAAGTAACAGGAATGAGATGGAAACCATTGAAGAGAGGGAGGAGTAAGCTGACTTTTGGTCTGTCTCCTTGTTTCGTGCCAGTGAAGGTGAAGTTGCCATTTCACCTGAGCACCACATCACCTACAGAAACATTCTCCTGGTCTCTATCTTCACTGCCATCATTTCAGAAGGGATATGAGCTTTTTGTTTCTCATCTTTTGTGAGCACATTGTTGCAGCTGTAGCCTTGTTGTGTGTGTGCTGATGTAAACCGTGAGAGCCATTTGGCTACTGCTTCAGCACAGATGTGCTTTGACTTCCTCCTAGAGGAAGCCCCCAAAGGGACCAAGAGGGTTGAGATGCAAAAATAACTTTGATTCAAAAATAAAGATGTAAAAAAGAAAGTATTAACTCAAAATCAGAAGAACTTAAAGCAATGAACAAGTAGAACAGAAGCAGAGAGAGATTAGTATATTCATCTTCTGCTGCCCATTGAGTCCCTGCAGACTGGAGCCTGTTTCTGTGTTTCAGTTCAATTAACTTATTACTTTCAGCAGCAAAATTTGTTCATTTTTCCTTCTGTCCCAGAGAAGCTTTTCCAGCTGTGCCTGTGGCCTTGCTGCTGGACTCATCCTCTTTGCTGTCTTTTAGCCTCTGCATGAGCTCCAGCATCCATGCTGGGTCTTGCTTGCCAGCTCTGCAGTCTTTCCTGCCCTGCTGATCCTTAACAGCTCCCTGGGGACATGAGTGGCCTCCTCCCTTTCCAGAGAGCTCTGCTGGAGCCAGAGCCATCCTCACCTTGAGGAGAGCAGAAACATACACTTGGGAACATAGACATATAGATTTGAACAAGGATGCTCAAGTACAGTTGTCTACTATGTGTCAAACCACTATTTCCTGATCCATGTTTAATTTATTTTCATTGATTTATTTACAGTTAAATCTTTAATTGCCTTAAAATTACACCCAGCATCTCATTTCAGCTTCTGGCTGAAGTAAGCCTGATTTTATGGTGGTGCTATTTCTGCATACAGTATCACTGCAATGCTCCTCCTCACTGTAAATAATTTCTAGGAGAGGTATCAGCCAAAGTGGAGATGGCTGGGCAGGTTTTCTAATGAAATATTCATACTGTACACTTTCCTTTGGCTTACTCTTTAATTTTTGTAAAGTGAATCAATCCCTAAAACAAGCAGAAATTATAAATCTGTCCAAAAAATATGTTCTGTATCTTGTAGATCAGAAAATGCTATTTGGTTGGTTGACTTCAGTGTTAAATATGTTACAAATAACCAAGGAAAAGAAAAGGAATCAGGGAGGAAAAGAAAATGTAAGTAGGAGAAACTCATCACTTTTCCTTCTAACCCTGAGTAAGGGTTTGTGTCTGTCTAGGACTCAAGGTGCTTTAGTTCCCTTGAAGCAGAAGAGAGTAAATTGCCAGCAGCAGACAATCTGAGTGCAATTGCACATGAGGTGGGTGAAGAGGAGAATCTCTCTCTGATTGCTTTCCAAACCTTCAGGCAGGCTTGGAATAAGGCAGGCAAGGGCTACACCTTTCACTTTACCTTGTCTGGGGCTGGCTCATTTACAGGTAACATCTATGGTATTGTACATTCAATGTTTTTGTTAATTTGGAGAACATTTCCATGGGGTTTGTCTGGAGTTTTATTGTTTGATTCATTTTCTTCCTCTGGGTGAGGATTTCCTGGAGTATGCTGCTTCTTTGCTCTGATTGCTAACACCAGTGGAAAAGTTTCAGTGATGTTGCCTAGTTTTTCCCTTGCTCACCTGCATGGCTAAACAGCCAAAGGGGCCAGTGTGTCCTACAGCATTACAGGATTTCTTCAGAAGTTTGTAAACTTAGCAAATGTATCTTGTTTCACAGATAAATATGAAATGCCAATCACATCTTCATGTTAATTAATAGCATTTAAAGAGTTGGGCTGTTTATTTGGAGAAAATCAAGTGAATGAAATAGAAGTAACTTGAGCTATCTCCATTTCACTTGTTCATATTCTTTTTGGAACAGCTCTTTCTGGATGTTTGGAGGAGTTAATGAAATTTAAATTGGAGGTACTGGGTTTTTTGCAGGAAAAAAAAAGGGAGTGTTTTCTGTGAATTGGATTCAGATCAAGACAGTCACAGGAAATATGTTTTTACCCAACTGATCAACACTGCACATTGGCTTTTGGCCTGCTCATGGTTTTGTTCTTTGCAATTAGGCATTTATTTTTTTTTTTTAATGCTACCATAAAAAGAGGGCTACAGCTTCCACTGCTGCAGAATTGTGGTCTATGGAATAAGCATTAGAAGGTGGATTTTTATTGTGACAATAATAACACTAACACACAGGGCTTGAAACAAGGGGAGAAAAGCAAAGGTCAAACTTGGTTTACAAATTGTGCTATGCCCTTATCATCACAATTTGTGAAGTACTGCTGCTGTGTTTTACTAAGCTCAATTCTTAAGGCAAATCACAGAGAGTGATTTGGAAAAGCTGCCCTAAAACAATAGGCACATAATCAGCTCTCTCCTAAACACAAGCAATAAGAGCTGGTAAATATGTTGTCAATGCATAATCTGCATTTTCATAGTGAAAATATACTGAGAAATTAGAGTTTTCTCCCTTTTTACAGTCTGTATATGACCCTTGAATGTTGTGTAGTGTTATTGCTGCAACAGAGAGGTTTTCCATTTTCTCTAATATCATTTATGAGCATTAACATTGTGCTTTCAGCTCTTGCTGATTAGCAGGCAGTTGTACTTTTTCCTTTCTACAGCTAAGGTCACTACAAAACCAAAAGTAGTTAAAATAAGCATCATTCTGAACAAGCAATGAAAGTATTTTGCTTGAACTTCTTTTCTTCTTGCAGATTTGGCTCCTCAGGCTCCTCAGGGAACATGCTGCCCTCTCTCCCTCTCTCTCAGCAATGGCTAACAGAGTAAAACATGTCCAGACAATAGAAAGTATTCTTCCTGCCTAATTACTGTCTTTCATATCCCCAGATTTTCTCCCTTTCTTCAAATTCCCACCTTTGAGATGGCTTCTCCCCAGCCTATCATAGCAGCATAAGCTAGTGCAAATGGCACAAGCTCACAGCAAGTGTTTGACCTAGCTACACATGCAGTCCTTGTGCCTGATTCACTAACACTTCACTTACAAATGATAACAAAGTAGAGGATCATTACTGGAGACTTCATGTAAATGAAAATCACCATTTCATCTAGAAAAGATGAAAGCAGATGAAAAGATGGATGTCCTGAGAGAGTAAAGAACATTTAGCTCTCCCGAGCTCTGACACGGATTTTGTGCTGGGGCAGGAGAAATCTGGAAGGGTACTCAAGCTGCTGCAGGTGAGAGGTTAATTTTCTGTGGAAGTAGATGCTCAGTTCAGTCACCAAAAGGAAGTTTTGTCTCTCCTCTGGCACTTTGGGGTGGGGAAATTGCAACTGTGGGTAAAATGTAGTGGTGAGCTCCATGCTGTAAGGCTGTCTCCATCAGCTTGTTCCAGCTCAGGAGGTCTGTGACACAGATGCATCCAGGTTGCAGGGTTGGGGTTTTTTCCCCAATGTAATAGGCATTTATATTCTTGAATGTGTCTTAGTTTCATTCTAAAGAATTTAAACATGGTTACAGCTTGAAGTAAGACTCTAGTGTTGTACAGTTGGGGAGGCCAGTCACTGATGAGAGTGGCTGATGGAGAACTTCAGTTATCTAAACCAGATGAGGTATAATGAAATAAATAACATTGGTTCTTTTGCTGTTAGCCTGACTCTGCCTATGCTACTGTTAACTTCTGTGCTAAGCATCCCTGCCAGGTAATCTATGTGACAGTTTTAATGTCAAAATAGAAGTCTTCACTTATTTGTGAAAAGCAGATAAGCCTGTAACATAAATTACCTGTAAGCAACAACATATCTTCATCATGGAAAGCCAAGAGCAGCTCCAGAAGCTACAGTATGTGTTGTCTTGCATGTGACAACTTGCCCAAGCTTAGAGCCAAACTGAGAGGTTTTTGGCATTGAGAATTATGTCTGTTTTCAAAGGCAAAGCAAAAATCAGATTGGTGACATTTTGTAGGGAAGGCAAAGGAAGGAGAAAGAGGAAAGGCAGGGGGAGGTGACATCAGGGAGTCAGAGAAAAGTTTTACCATGGCAACTACTGTACCACAGAAAGGTCAAAGAATGTAAAGCTGGAGATTAGGATGGAATGACAGTAGTGTCACCAACTCCCTCCTGCCCTCCCTCCAAGGAAGTATAAATGTACTCAGTTATCACTGGTGGATGTGTTTTTCTCCAGGAAAGATGAAAATGGCCAAGAGAGAGAGAGAGAACGTTTTATTATTTGTCCTCTGTCAAAATACAGAGAACCAGAAAACATTTGTCAGTCTTTGCACCTATGATGGTATTTGGGTCACTCAATTTGCTCTCTGCTGGATATGTTAATGGAAGTCCTGCTATGTCCTATTTCTGGGAGCTATAAACTTTGACAACTTTCTGAGAGCTTGTGTAGCAAAGGATAGGTTTTAGATGAACTCATCCTAAGGGCTTATCTTGTACTGGAAGATTCCAAAGTTTCATCCAAGCAGGGATGTTTGTTTTTTTACCAAGACAGGAGTAACCTTCAGATAAGAATGTTTTTTTTAGTTCTTTTGCAGAGTTTTCCTGAAAGATTTGTGTCATTCTTCACCCTGTCTGCAGCCTTTCTACTGGGGGGTCAATTTATTTATGGTGATCACAGTTTAAACACCTTTGGTTTTGTTTACTCCTAAAGAAGCGTTAAGGAGAATTTTAAGTATTGATAGAAAGCAGATGGAGAAAGTATCCTGGCATATCTACTAGAAACACAACCAAAAGATCTTTGATGCTGATAAATGCAAATGCATTCATCTGAACAGACCATTTATTACAGCAGCTGCAGGGACACATCTTGCTCTTAGCAGCATTGCTGTTGTCATGCAGGGTGCAACAGTGCCTTGATCAGCAGCTGGAAGTTCTTTGGGTAGTAGCATAGCTGCTGCCAGTAAAGCAGCCAGTAGTCAGCAGAACAGAGCATTTCTGCATGTAACTTATAATGTGAGAGTCCTGGGCTTTGGATGTATTTAAAAGTGACTCTGCTGTGTTGGTGATCACTGTGAGAAATTAGAGTAGCCTTTTGGATATGTATGCACAGTTCTGCTCCTGATCTCACCTCTCAGGCTGACTTGTTAATGATTCAGTTCTGACAGCTCTGAATCAAGGTTGCTGCTATGAGTCCAGCTCATAAGTACAGGGGATTATTGTCTAGCTAGCTTTACAGTTCCAAAGTGTAACATAGAAAGTGAATATTGAAGCCTTAAATACCACTTTCCTCACACACAAATCAGAACCTAAACAAAAAACCAACCAAAACCCAAAGAAGCAAACCTAATTTGCAGTACTTAAACTGGGAAAAAAAAAAACCAAACTACAAAAAAAGCCAGTGTGGAAAACAACTGTTTTAGGATGCAGAAGTTTCTGATGGCTGCTGGCAAGAAGTTTGGCACAGGTCAGAGGTACAGCACCAGCACTCTGCAGATTACATTGTTTTCATCCCTGACCCTACACAATCTCTTTTTCTAAGCTCTTGTTTTGCTGAAGTGCATCTGACCTATCTCTTCCCCTAAGTGAAGAAAGTAATTCTCTCTAGAAATGCACCAGCTATAGTAGTACATGGAACAGAATGTAAATGATAAAATACAGTGTTCCCAGTGAGCCTGGGGGAAAAGGCAAAAAAAAACCCCCAAGTCCATAGTTTTCTAGCCTTAGAAATCAATAACAATGTTAGGCACCAAAACTAAAGGAAGGACTGAGGATAAAGATTGCTGTATAAATTGTAGGTTTACTGAAATGATCTGATTTTAGATGCAAAGGTTCACTCTGGGCTGCCACTGGAGATAGGGAAAAAAAGAGGTGAAGGCACAGTTCTAGAAACAAGCTCCCCTTCTGAAATGCTACCAAGCTGCTCCATTTGTCAGAAGCTACCAAAGCAGGTTTGCTGGTGCCAGCCTGTGCTTAGGCTTCTGTGTTACATCTAGGAGTTGGGGATTGATGCTCAGGGAAGGAGACTCTGGAACTGGACTTGAATCCTAATGCAGCCTCTCACCTTGCTGTTGGTTGCTTCATGGGGTGGATAGGGTAGCTGGAGGCAGAAGTGTCTTTGGTTTGCATTCTGCTCTGAGAACAAGCTCTGGCCACACTTGGCCAAGTTTCCTCAGCCAGGGATGACTTACAAGGGCTCAAAACTAACATGAAAGTTCTTCAAATTGTGTTAAGACTTCTCCAGCCAGATGAGGAATCCAGGTGAAAGGATGTCCTGCCAAAATTTAGTTGTCATTTCTAGAGGAACAACATCTCCTTCCCCAGGTTCTAAAAGTTTTGAGAAATTAAAATGTTATTTAAAGGAATCAGTTCCTTCTGTCTTTTTATCTTATCCCAGCCCTGACTGCTGTGCTTGCTGGGTCATACTGAAATTCTTTCCAGGTTTCAGATTTATATAAGGACATCAGCAATTACTGGAAGTGATTTGTTTTGTGCTGTCCTGGTTTGGTTTTTTTTCCTCAGGAGGACTAATGATGCTGTGGGCACCTGCTAGGATGAGCAAAACCTTCATTGAAATGGGGAATGTTCTTGGAGCCTGGAGGGCTGGATTCTTGTGATGCAGGTAAGGAAATGTTCAACAGCAGGAACTTCAAGCAGCAGCATTTACAAGATGTAGAGGAGAAATTATGAACAACTTACTGCTTTGGTTTATTGCAATGAAAGCTTTAGTCTTCCTCTTCACCTAGGGATGGTAGAATGTGATTTACTGTCTAACATCAGAATAAATCTTTAGGAGTTTAACAACTTGCTGATGGTGCATGTATATATAAATAGAAATGTAATCCAAGTATATTAGTGATTTTTAAATCATTTCCCATAAGTTTTATAATGACAGGGATCTTAAATAAGAGCAGAAGCAGAGACAGAAAGATTCTTCTTTTAACTATGCTGTTTTGCAGGTGTAGCTGGAAATTTCACTGGCTGTTCCTCTACACTCTTTGAAAATACAAATGTGTGTTTATTTTTTGGACCAGCTAAGCACTTCTGAGTTAAATATCTGAAGTCATAAAACCTTATGAAAGTTTGCTTTTTTCAAGTTTCATTGGTTGCTTTGTTGAGAAATCCTATTCCATGTGATCAAATATTTATTCTGGTTCCCACAGAAGCAAAAGGTGGGAGCTGTCTGATTCTCAATGTGTTGGAAAAAATAAGTAGTGGTCTGACAAAATTCTCAGAAGAGGCCTTCCTGGATCTCCTGAAGGCAGTGTTCTGTCCTCTTTATAAAATTGCCAATGAAGTCCAAATTATTGAGGAAAATAATTCCCAGGGAATGTGTTTGAAAAGAGATGAACTGTTTGCACTCAGCTGTACTCTCAAACAGTTAATTGCTGGTGCCTCTGAAGAAAACTTCAGTTAGATTAGTACTATTAGATTATTGTCTCCAAATTCAACCATATGCTCCACATTTTCATCATATTGCTGAAGTTATGGCAGCACATGCTATCCCAGATTTCCAAATGAGTCAGAGCTAATGCATGTTCATTGCTTGCCCCTTAGGTTTCAGCAAGGACAAGCTTTTGTCTCTCCCCTATCAATGACTGGTTCAATTAGAAAGCTTGTGCAGAGACTCTGCTTTGATTTTCTCTTTCTGGCAGGTGTAGCTTCAGCAGAGGGATCACTCACTGCCAATATACCTGCTCAGGCCACCTTAGCTGTCAGAGTTGGTTGCCTCCTGAGCAGATCTGTCTGATCACCATGTGAAGGATTTCCTCCAGAGTGGTGACCTTCACTCTCACATTTTACTACTTCTGTCTGACAGCTGTGTGTTTATTTAGTCAGGAAACTTAGTCTAACCTGAGGTGGAAAATGACCAGAAGGCTTTGCTGCCTGCTGACCTGCTATCAGTGCATGTCTCCAAAGCTGGCCTCTCTGGTGGCACCATTAAAGATTCATGTCTATGTTTGCCAGTCAAACTGTATTGATATTGTGCATAACAGGGAGAGTGGCAGTGAAGAGGAGTGTTTGGAAAGGACACTAAAGATCAGGCAGGTGAAGCTGGGTAAGGGTGAGAAAGAAAGAAAGGAAAATGAAGTATACCCTTGGCTTAAACAACAAACCTGCAGGTTTCTCCTAGCAACAAAGTCTTGAGAGTATAGTAGGCAAAGGAGAAGCATCCTGCAAGGAGAGCCTGGCCTCTTCTCTGCCTTAGCAAACAGGAAACTTGTCTGCTCAGTCATTGCCTTTAGGAGATCCATGTGGAAGGATCCAGAAGAAACAGAAAATCACAGAATGCCATGGTGATTAAAGCACCATAATTTTTTTGCAGCAATAAGGCTTTATCTGACTACAGCCCTGTCATCTTCAGCTTGTATGTCACAGCTGATCATGGCTGACAAATACCCTCTCTGTGAACAGTAAGTTAAAATAATACCACTTGAAAGCACAAGGGGTGAGAACAGTGGTTAGATTGACTTGAAACAACACATGGGAATATTTGGGAAATCACCAAATGTGAAAACTTACAAAATATTGATACTGATTTTAAATCTGACTGTGCTAAATGTTATTTTCCAAAGCCATTTCTCATCATCTCAGTTATCAGCCAGGTCATTTAATGCCAGTGGGAACCGATACAGGTAACCAAAGGCAAGCTGAACACTGACAATTTTACTTTCAATGTTGTAACAGGACAGAAGTTGTAACAACTTGTAGCACCTTCAGAAGTTAGGAGTCAGGAAAGACTAAGAGAGGATTTTTCCTGTCTTAAAATAGATAACACCAGTGTGAGCTAAAATCTTTCTCACCAGCTCTTTTTCTTCTGTGTTCTAGGGGAGCAGAGTCTTAGACAAGGCAGTTTTTAGATAGCTAATAGAACACCTCAGCCAAGCCCTCTAAAAGAAGTAAGATGTAGAAAAACTTCACTGTGAGGTGAAATACTTTTTGCAGAATGGAATTTTTGTCCCATATTTCCACTGCTAACTTTTCTCCCTAATGATTTCCTCCAGTTCCTGTTCAACTCTGGAAGGTCTCTCTCAGAGCAGGCTTAGTCCACTGGTGTGAATACACAAAATAACTCAGCTTTTCTGTGTGACAGTGATGTTCTTTTCAGTAGCCCACCTTTGAGGACCCAAAAAATAGCTTTGTCAAATGGCCTTGCAAGACCAAGGGAGGATATTTCTCTATGCCAATCTTATTCTCTGGATACCATTCTTCAAGTATGGTATCAGAAAAACCATCTCTGAGCTTACCTATGTTTTGAAATGCCATTTCTGGCCTTCAGCAAGAGGTGGCTTTAGTCCTGCCATACCTTAGCTCATTTGGAACTGTTTCTCATGTAGTGCATTCACAGACAACACCCACAGAAACTGCTCACCTGTTATGGTAACCTAGAGAATGTTTTATGTTTTCTTTATTAAGCTAAAATTAATTCATAAAAGAACCAAGATAGGTCTTATTACTCCTTGTGGAGTCTCCTTCTGAAGGTGCTTGGATGTGATCCTGTGCAACCTGCTGGAGGTGAGCTCTCTTTAGCAGGGGGGTTGGACTGGATGGTCTCTAGAGGTCCCTTACAGCCCTGACCACTCTGGGATTCTGGGATTGTGTTTTCTAAGATTTCAGCCTTCTTTTTTTTGTATAAAATGGGTATCTAGATTTGTTTATCTCTCTCTTTTCTTTTTTAAAAAAAAGCTCTTTTCACTGTGTCCTGGGAATAGCTTCTCTTGGGCTGTTTCAAGTCCTCCTCACTGAAAGTTGTCATAATTGTAGTCACCTTCAAGTATGGCTCTGATGATAAAGGCCTTCCTGAGGAAAAAAATCCTGCTCAAGTAGACTACAAACCTAATTTATTTCACTCTTTAGGGAGAACAGAGAATGGAGGGAAAGTGATTTTAAAGCTCATCTCAGAGACACAGTATTGTGTAAACAAGAATATGTTTCTGTTGGTAGCTCAGGACTATCACTGTGGCCACTTCTCTAAAATACTGCTTTAATTATATTGCTGTGTTTCCTGGTCTCCAGTTGCAGCTATTTTCTGGGGCTAAGGAGATACAAGTTAGAATATGTTTTCAGGCTTTATTAAGTTATGTTCTGCCCACCACAGTGACAGCTGAGAGACACTTGTTAGTTCAAATAAATAGACCAGATCAGCATCTGGGTTTTGGATCAATGCTGGGATGTCTCTTTTAGCTGACATCTAGCTGACCTCTACCCATGCTCCTGACTTAGCCAGCTGGGCTGCAGTAGGTGAGTTTTCTTCCACACCTGACCCTGCCCTTCCTCTTGAAATGATGTCTAATGATGTATTAATGATCATGACATCATTAATGATGTCCCTTTCCTTCTCTCTGTGGTTTCCACCTTTGCTGTTACACATCTAAATAGGTGAAATAAATTATATCTCTCTATATATATAGATATATCTAGCTATATTAGGTAAATAATATATATTATATTGTATCTCCTAGCACCTCATCTAAACCTCTGAGAATGCAATGAACTAATATGTTCTCTCTTCAAGCTCTTTAGATGAGATATTCTTTCTTACTGGCAGCTTATTCAGAGGAAAGCAAGCTTTGTTAATCACTCACCCCTTATTATTAGAACCAAATTGAAAGCATTTCACAAATGCATTCTGCCTTTCTCTATGTGCTAGAAAGAAAAGTATCAAATCCTGAGTTGTCTTCCAGACCAGAGAATGGAGCTTGGTAACTGTTTTAATGCACTTCAGTAGCTGGTTCCTAGCTATCCCTTGTATCAGACAAAATGTCAGCCTTGAAATGGTTGCTTCTTTAGAGCTAGTGATTCCTGTCAGGCTTAAATAGCTTCTTTTCCTAGTCTGCCCCATATTTCAGTTAATAACTCCTATTTCAGAGAGTTATAAGTGGAATATGCTTGGTGGTTTGGGGTTTTTATTTCTAATTTCACAGGAGTCCAGCTTTTCATCCTGTCTGTGTTTTCTGAATTGGTTTCTCTGTAAACAGTGTTCACACCCAGTACAGAAAAACTGCAGTTACTGCAATTGGCCACAGCCTCCTTGGAATGAAAAGGAAATCATCAATCAGAAATCTCCTTCTCATATCTATAATAAACAGGGCTGTGTGCATACATTGACAGTGGATTTGCTCCACCTGTTTGTTCAATGAGATGCCCTAGACTTGAGTGGTAATTAAAACTCATGACTCTCATCTGAACATCAGCAGCCAGGAAATCCCCCACACAGATGAAATTTTTGCTTAATTAACAGAGGAAGCAATGGTCTATGAGCAGTTTACTCATGGTTACTTTGCACTTAGTGCTTTATGTTTCCCTTTTTATTGGAACAAACCCATTCAATTTTATGATTTTCCTCACTTAGGAAGCACTCATAGATAAGAACTTGGTCCTGGAAGATGCTGAGCAGCTGGCCCAGGTCCAGAGAAGCACTTCAGCACATCTTTAAGTATGAAACTAATGTCTGGGTTTAATTGACAGTTATCCCAGCTGCCTGTGTGCTTTCATGAATCAGAAGGGCTGGGCAGGAAGGATAAGTCTTTGGAGAACAACATTTCTGTCTGTTCATGTCAGGTAACTGCAGGGTTAGTGGAAGCCTGGACCTTTCCATAACATGGTAAGCCACTCTTTTACCTTAATGGTTACCTGTGTTTTGTTTGTTTGTGGTTTTGGGGGTTTGGTTTGGTTGATTTTTCCTTCAGCAGTGGAACCCTGGCCTTATTACCAGATGTGATCCAGTAAGTGTTGTCAGGCACAAGAGCAACTGAGGTGCATCCAGGTGTTTCTTGTAAGAGGAGGGGAATTTGCCAGGGGATAGTGATTGCATGGTGACAACCATACCCCAAGTGGTGACAGTTCTGAGTTCCTGTGACTCTACTCATAGTTCACATCCCAGTGCAACACCATGCAACTGTTCTCACACAGCAAGGAATCCTTGCAGGCAGCTTTGGCTGGGTCAGCAAGAGTTCTGCTGTTCCATAAGCAGTTTGATGGGAATACTTAGGGGCATAACTGAGCAGGAGCTTAAGGATGCTTGTGCATCAGTACATTGATCCACAGCCCATCAAAGGGGATGGGTTTGGTAGGTTTTGATCAGGCACAGGGATATGAGGATGGTTTCACTGGCAGAGACCAAGAGTCACTCTAACTCTGTTATTTCTCCTCCAGTGAACATAAGCAGATGTCTAGAGAAGACTAGGACCAGGGAAGCCTCATCTAACCATGCCATAGGTATCTTCAAATGGAATTACCATTCATCTAAAGCACTCTAGAAGTTACTGACCATTCTAGCTACACCAGCTGTTTAAACAGCATGAGTGAGGCTGAACTAAAGGTCCTGTCTTGTCTGCATTCTGCAAAGTTTAATTCAGCTGCTCTTACTGCAAGGCAGCAAAAGTGAGAAGTAACAGAAAGAAAGTGGCATCTATATTGTGTGCAAGTGCCAAACAAATGGATTATTTTGTGGGGAGACTAGAAGATGTAAAAAGAAGTGAAGGGTTCTTAGCAAATCAAAGCAAAAGGTTTCCATAATGTATTTTGTTTGAGTGTAATGAGCAAATCTTCTATTTTAAAGTACAGCTGATGATTTTCCTCTCTTCAGATGTCTTCAATCAGATGTTAGATGATTAGATTTCTAGGGAGGGTTTTACTTTCTCTTATGGTTTAGAGACAGACTCTCTCACATCTTCCACAGGGACATATATTGTACTTAAAAAGACTACTGCCATTTGATCTATCCTTGGGGCAGATCAAAGGTACAATAACTTGCATATTTGCTCATTTCAATGAATAAAACATGTCAGCATATTTCTGGCCCTTATGTACACTGAAAATGCTCATCAGCCTCATGAAAATTGGAGCCTTGTTGCATAAAAGATATAGCCCTGTCTCTTAGATGTTATGATACTTATTTGAGTATGGAGTCTGCTCTTGATAACAATATGATAGAGCCTTTGGAGAGTTCTCTTTTTCATTTGCCCTTCCAAAGGAAAAGAAAACACAGAAAAAGATTACAGCACAAGAACTTACTGGCTGTAAATAACAGCATGAAGTGTGAAGTTCTGTCTGGTGGGACTGGATGTCAAAGGTACGCTCCTCTGCTTTGAAGATACAGCTGCTGGGGTTGGGTTGGGTTTGGTTTCTTTGTTTGTTTGGGGGTTTTGTTGTTGTATTTTGGGGTTTTTTTAGGTGAGAAAGTGACACTGATGGCACCTAATGCCTAATGTGTCAAGGTTGCCAAGTAACAGGCTAGAGCTGTGTCAGTGAAGGCTGTTCCTCTGAGAGGAATTCAGTAGCCTCTTGTTTCAAATACTTGGAAATAAACTCACCCCTCTCTTTCTTTGTGTTTTTAACTAGAAAAAAAGAATTTGTGCTCTAACCAATGAAAATTCATGTAGCCCAACAAAAGATGCAGGTCTAAAAATGGGTAGCTGTGCTAATAGTTTGTGTTGATTCTAGAGCTTCAAAATGGTGGAATAATTACCACAACCTAATTACAATTTCCAGAGAGAAATACCTGATGGAAAAATGACTTGAAGATATCATCCTTTCCTGTGAAGTTACTTGGATTGAAGAGGTGCTACAAGCAAAATGTCAGCTTCATTGCTAAATCCATTTTAAAAGAGCACCATTTGATTAGGCAGAATAACAAGGTGTGAATACATGGCCAGTGGGAATTTATTAGGAAGAAATCAACTCCCATCAGGTTGGGGTTTTATTTCTTTTTTTCCTTTTCACAGTGTGAGAGATGACTTGGTCAACAGTGGGGAAAGTCAAAGATGGGATACCTGAGGAACAACTGCTTTTCTGGTACAGATTTTACTGATTCATTCTTTTGGCTACTCCTCTCTTTTCTTTTGGCATTGTTTTTAAGGAACTGTATTGTTAGAGCCTGTTCTCTCCTAACAGTTAGTGAATGACACCTCACTTTTAAGCTATGAAGTGGTTCCTACTGCAGCTGTAAGCATTCACTTCTTTCAGGCATTAGCCTCTTTGGAAGGAGTTCTCTCTGAAGCCACCACAGGTCTCCCTTCACTGTAATTTTCCCCTTTTGCAGGATACCACATTAGCAGTTAAACAAACCAGTTCCATCTCCATTTGTGTCCTCTATGCCCTACTTAGTATTTCACTGCTTTTTTTTCTGCTTCATTTTTATATTTCCCTTTTGTAGTGTTTGAAGTGCACTGTATTTTGTCTATTTTCTGGTATGCCAACACATGGTTTTCATCCCTAATAATGGAAGTGGCTGTTTTTCTCTTATCCTTTAGGTGGATGAGGATGATGCTTCTGTATTTTACACAAGTATCTCTAGGACAATTGAATACTCTCTGAAGGTGGGATAAAAAGCACCTGTTCAGCAATGCCTTTGAAAGTGAGCTAACCCACAGTGCTCCCCCTGAACTATTCAAATGCCCATCAGTAACACTAGCAGTGGCACACAGTCATTGATACTGAAGAGGTGAAAGAAAACAACCCCAACAAAAACCAGCTAGAGAAGGCTGCCTGCCATCCAGCGATTCTCTTCTCATCTTGTTAGCAGCAGCATTTGAAATTAATGGCATAAAGTTTTCATGGAGTCCCCAAGGAGTTCAGGTTTGTATAGAGAGAAATAGTAAGAGAAATTAGAAAATGGAATATGTGTCAGATACAAAAAGGGTTTTTTTCAACTGTTACTCTCCAGCACACCACGGCACTGGCAGAGAAACCACACATGTCCTCTACTAGCACTGTGCCATTACCTATCCTGGATGCAATGGACAACTTAGGCTTAGAAAAGTTTGGAGCTGGTGTTTCTCCAAGCATCTTCTGTAAGCTAATACTGCTAGATTAAATGAAACAAAGCAGTAGAAACAAGTCTCTTAAGGAAGGGTCTATTCTGATACTTTCTGCGGGCTTACATGAAGATAGTTTGTAATAATTCTCTTGGGGGGGGGAAAGGAGAAAGGCTACAGAAAAGAATAACCAACCAAAACCATAAAAAGCAAAAGAAGTTAAAGGAAAGAGGACTACAAGCAGAGAAACAAAAAGCTGCAGCAGATTGTCACAGGTTCCTGGTAACAGTAAGCAGATTTCCTTTTGGTGATGGTTTTTATAGCCTTCAGGAAAGATGCAGTCTTGTCAGGAGTAAAGGGCAAGTGGTTAAATACAAAAAGCCTCACACCTGGTCAACTTGCTGCTTATTTACTGCTTATGTTGATACATTTCCCCATTATGTGCCCAGGATGCTGTCAAACTCTGGTTGGCAATATCTATAGAGCAATATCTGGAACAACACTGCTAAAACATCATCGTGGATGTGTCTAATCTAAATGGCTAACTACTAGCACCCTCCCATTTCATTTAAATGAGGTCAGTTCAGCAGAAACTTCTTGCCATTCTCCCCCAGTGCAGAAAATCTTGCTCTAAGGCAGAGACCACAAAACTGAGAGATGGGAAAAAGAATGCTAGATACTGAGCAGCAGAGAGGTTTAGTTCTGGAGATGTGTATTTGTCACTTCCAGCACTGCAGGAGCCCTGCAGATAGTCATGTCCTGACAGGCATGAAAGCACACCCACGTGGAAGGAGTCCTTAAGAGAGAGAGAGACTGAAAGAGCACTGCAAGGAGTTGGTCTTTTCCAGAAAGGTTTCATATATTCTAGTCAGATTTTATTTTTTATACTATAAAGCTGTAAAACATCAAGGAAAATGGAGGAACTGCAATTTGTCAGGACATCAGTGCATTAAACAGATTTCCACAGGCTTAATCAGTTTAGAATATCTTATTTCTCCTGCATGTGACATGGTTTGCTTGTGCCTGTCCCAGGGGGTTTTACAGTGAGCCTGCTGATTGTTCTGACTAGGTGTCAGAGCTTCTGACCTAGTTTTCCTTCCTTTATTTCTTTCCCTTTTAAAACAAATAAAGCAAGTCTTGATAAATCTGCTGCAGACTCAACAGGAGCTGCTTTGAAATGGAGTTATTTATTTTTTTTCATTTGCTGGCAGAAGAGTTTTGTCTGTCTCCCAGATCTCACATATCCATCCCTACCTGGGGTCCTGCTGAGACACAGAATGAAGCATTTTCCCCAAGAGAGAGAAATGATGTCAAACCTAATGGCAATGCAAAGCAGGAGATTACCCAGTGAGCCTGGGTGCACTCTATTGACTTTCAGGCCTGGAACTTGTCAGATGAGGTGGCAGTCTCCAGCAGCATGTTATGGGGCAAGTCTCTGGAGTCACAGAGAACAGAGGGAGTCACTCTTCTCTTTGGGAAGGAGGATGCTGCCCAGCATACTGCAATGTACTGTGAGAGAGAGCATTACTGCAGCTCCTGCCTCTAGCTCAGCAACAGGAGGCACTGGAATGCACCAAAAGAAGTCACTGGAACTTATAACATCAAAACACCCAGCAAAACTCTGAAATGCCTCCATTTCTGCTGCTCAGGATGAACAGCAATGCCTACAGTAAAGCTGCTGGATCCTAATGACTGTGGGACTCACAGGTTAGATCTCTGGGGTAGGACCTTGCAGCTGTGCCCAGAGCAATCTCAGTCCCTTGAAAAAAAACCCAAACAAACAACAAAGAAACCAACCCCACAACACAGAGAGGTGTCCACTCCTGCCACAGACTACAGCTGCAGTGCTGACACAGCTCAGCTGGGACTCACTTAATGTCTCCTCTGTATCTGATAGCATTTTGATGAAAGTATTTTACATCTCAGCAGAGTTGCCCCCATTGCAGTGGTCCCAGATAGTCAGGAGCACAGCTTTTTTCCTCTGAATTTCTTCAGCTGAAGGTGTTTAATTAATTTCCCTCCCAGAAAGTAATGAAATAGTCACTGGAACAAAAAAAAGAAAGCAGAGAGAAGACACACAAGGCTGATTCATGTGTAGACTCTAATCCTTGCTCCAATGAACACTGAAGCCTCTTAATTGAAAAGTAGCATTTTCTGCAGGAGAGAGATTTACCCTGGAATATAGCTCAGTCCTATGGTTAGGCTATCTGGTCAAGTATTAAAACAGACCTGATTTATGCTGAATTACCTGATGCTATAACTGGATTAGTCTGGCCTGCTACTGAGGGTCAGAGGCAGTGCAGGAGGAAGGTTCTTTCTGCATGTCCCTGTCCATATATTCTTGGCTGCTTCCTGTTCCCTTAAAGCTATTCAGAAGTTAAATGAGGTGATAGATCATCTTCCAGCAGCCAATGCAATATCTAACATCAATCTTTGGGTCAAATGTAGCCCCCTAGGCCCCCCCCCCCTTGAATTTTAGCAATGTTCAGGTTTTGGAGTAGTGAGAATGTGGAGCTACTTGCAACCTTTTCCTCTCCAATCCTAGTGGAGGTGGTAGCATCTATTTATTCAGCTTTTGAAAAGGTAACATCTTGAAACCAATATGTTTCATAACCAGCAATGGTTTGTTTCAAACCAGCAGTACAAAGCCATGGTGGAATGAAAGAGGCATTTGGTATTGTAAATAAAAGCTAAATCTGCCTGTGTTTCAAACAGTATTAAAGCAATGCTACCATTGAGTGGATGTCAACATTGTCTCCCAGTTGTCATGCTTAATGTATGCAAACAGATCTTTCTGCAACTTAGTAAGGAACAAAATGTACATGGTCAGGAGTCAGCAGGCAGTTAAATGATGCAAATTTGCTGTGTCCTGTGGGCTCTATAGATATATGATACTTCTGATATTCTTCAGCCTGAAGGCTATCTCAGGCTGTACTTCCAATGAATGTAAATGTAGTCTCCCAGTTGCATTTTCAACCATTTCAAATCATCACACAGTTCAGTGGAGTTATAGCAACACAATACCTACTGTTCTTCTACTGAAATTGTTCACAAAGGGCAATCACAGTGCAAGAACCTGCATTTACAAATATAATCTAATGTAATCTAATGTAATCTAATGTAATACTGTCTGCAACCCTTAGATGGCCCAGCCTGTCACCTCAGTATTCTCACCTGTACATTAGGATGTTGACCATTGGAGAAGAGGTCTTGACCCTTGTGATCTCTCAGCTTTATTTCAAATAGAACAGACATGAAATGGAACATCTAGTTGGTCAGTTTAGGGTCACCTGAACTGTCTGCTCCTCCCCACAGGTGTGGCCTTTTACTTTCTGCTCTCCTAATGTGGTGCACAAGCTTTAGCAGTGACCTTGGTCTGCGTTCCAATCCTTAGGTCTGACTCTGAGCCTCAGGCATTATCAGTGCTAGAAGCAGATACTGTCAGCTGTTAACTGCGGAAAGGGCAGTTTCATGGGAAGACTTAGCTGAAAAGTGAAACCCACTCAACACAATTAGTTCTGTTCTAACTCAAGCCACTAACTTTTTTTCACCTGTGACAGGTCCCAAAATATAAAGAGCTTTGAAATTAGACAATGTTTACCCACAGTATAAAAAAACCCCTATGAAAATATCTGGTTTTTTTTACCAGGAATAAATAATTGTTAGCTACTAAGCTTCTCAGCATCTGCCTTACATCTCCAGATGGTTCAGCAGACTATTGTCATTTCATTGATTTCAAATACTGCCTTTGAATTCCCTAAATATTGCTGGCACTGTCTGTTCCTTTCCAATCTCTTATGGTTATTGATCAAACAATAATCACATCTACAATACTGACACTGTCATTCATCTCCAATCAATTTCTTCTAGCTGAACCAGCCTTCTTATGTCTCTTACTCTACAAACAACATCTATTTTCAGTCCCTTCAGAACACATCTGCTGTCTCCATTGCCCCTACCCTTACACTATCTGGGTTTCCCTTCATTTATGCAGGTAAGTCACTGGAGTGAAGCAAACTAACAGGCAAATGAGAACAATGGCTCTGCCTCACAGTTGCTTGTTAAATTCTTCTCAGTACTGTTTTGTTCTTCCATTCATTGGTTAAATTTTGTCACCCTGACATTTCCAATGGGGGACAGAGTACAGATTATTGTTGCTGTTACATCATTTTGAAACTTGTTGCATTGATGCATGTAGGAAGGAATACTGCATGGCTCAGGGGACTGGTGCTCTCCAAAGGGTGAAATGGTGCCAGCAACAAAAACACTGCTCTCTAGTCTGTAAATACTTATGTAAGTAGCAAAGGAATTACTAAAAATTAGGTTGATTAATGAAGGATTTTCACATGTGAAAACTAAGCTTTTTTTATTGCTGTTATTTGAAATAAGAAGCATAATCAAGTCTACAGAAACATAATTGGGAGTTGCATAATAGATGCTGTGCTAGCAAAGGGTCAGCTGAGTTCCCACTGGAGGCAAGGACAGTATTGTACTTGTTCAAGGGTGAATAGCCTGAGATGCCACAGGCATTTCATTGGGTGCTTGTGTAATATGTGGCCTCACACTGTGGGCTTGAGAGAAAAAACCCAACCTGCTGCTTTAAGAATGCACACATTCACCTACTACAAAATAAACTATTAAACTGCAGCTGCTACCCACTCTGCTTAGTATTTGACAGGGAGCATTAACAAGAGCAAGCAATAAGTCCATATTCCCCATCTATTTCATTTTCTTTGCTTTTGAAGTTCAGCAGAAGACATGGGAATGTTACAGCTACAGAGGCAGAAGGGAGTCTGTCTAGGTGCTAGTGTTGATGTCACATTTGTACTGTCCTAACAAGGGGCACATGTCAGTGTCTCCTTCCAGTTCACTGAGTTTGGAAGGAATTGGATGTCCAGTGCAAACTCTGTAGAAGATTTAGTTGGCTGAATCTGATTTCTGAACACAGAGTTAGTTTTGTCTGTACCTGATTCTAAGAAGCTGTTACACAAGTGAGAATAATTGCCTCTGGCAGCAAAACTCAGTTGCTGATCAGGAGAAGAGTTGGCCACTGAAAATATTAGGTATAACAGGGACTGAATTACTTCTTGTGCTTTAATGATGGCTTCAGAAGTACTGGTAGCTACTCAGTTACCTCTTATTAATGTATTAGGGTAGCTTTGAAATGCTGAGCAGAACAAACCTTTTCCTTTAACACATCCAACAGGATTTGGAAGGCCCTCAGTTACTAAATGTCTGGTAGCCTTCCAAGCAGTGGGATATCCCCTGGGCTCTTCTCAGGCTCAAGCTTAAACTGAATGTTTATTTTGGTAGTATCTGAAGGTATATACAAGATGCCACAGTTCTTTTCTGCAGGAGCTTATGTCTGAATAGTAAAAGCACTACAAAGGTAATGTAAAAGCCAAGTGCTTTGAGGTGGAAGGGATTAAGGTCCCTACCATTAAGCAAGTTAAATGCCTGTATCTTTACAGTTGTGAGTCCTCTGCCAAGGTGAGGCTTTTTTCCCCTCTTTTCTTTAATATAGACCTTATACAGAAGTGTGTATGTGGCTGCATACATACTTAAAAAGCAAATAGTTAAGGATAGGATCAAACTAACAGACAAGAGCCATTCTCCCCTCTTGAGAAGTAGCCTAAGTGCTAAAGAAAGGAGCTTAGCTTCCAAGGTTGTTTCCTGTACTCAGTGTGTCATAGCTGAATACAGCTCTTAGCTTCCTAATGAACTCTGATTTCCCTCCATTCCAAAATGCCAATGAGACTATAACTGGTTGGGTGACAGGTACAAAACCAGTAACTATGCAACTGAACAGCTGTTGGACACACACAGTCATGCATCCATTTATTCATACATCTCTCTGTTGTTCTCATGTTTATGGAAAGCACTCCTTTACCTCTGAAAGTAAATCAGAACTCCATTTTTATCCTTTCTACTCCCTTCACTACTACTGTTAGTTCCTGCCCAGCTCTCCCTGACACAGCCTCCCTCACTTAGTAACAGTGAATGGGGCTTAGCAGTGATGCTAAGTGGAAATGTTTGGGTTGGGAAAGGATCTTTAGAAGCTCTTTAAATCTCAAACCTTGCTAACAAATGAGCAGTGGTCTAGTGCACAAACCCATTTAGCTATCAGCAACAATAGCTGCTGCTACTGAGTGACTTCCCATCAGCAATGCTGTTAACAAACACAGCTCCCCTGCATTCCAGGCCCAGGTCCTGGCCACAAGTACTTATCTGCACACTAAACCAATATTTTACTTATCATTATGGAAAAGAAGCATTGTACTTGCCTGTTCTATCCATGCTGTTGACTGTATTCCCAGCAGAAGACATCATGATGGAAAAGAGGGCTCTGAAAACTGCACCACACCTCCCCATCTTCATCAGGACATCAATGCCAGCAGCACTGCTAGGACAGCAGAGAGGATTTTAGTAAATAAGTTCTTTTTACTTACTAAGACTCTGAAAAGGTTGGGCTTTGGGGTTTTGGGTACATGGCAGGGCAAATGTAACATATATTTCTACTTCTATCAAAGCTTTACATCTGCAAGGCCAATGGTTTTGTAAATGCAGAAGGCTGGTGTTGATTTTTTGGAGATCATTTGCTGTAAATTATTCATGTGAAACCATTGACAGTAAATGTAATGAGGGGGCACTTATGGGATGCTCAGTATGGTTCTATAAAGTAAAGCCAGCTGAAAAGGGATCTACTTTAACCTGTTTGGGGTTTTTTTAAGTTAACAAAGAATTATCTGTCTGGGTCATAGCCAGCACATGTCCTTTTCTCAGTCTGTAGTTATTAAGTCAGTCTTATTACATCATTCAGGTGAAATATAAAAGCAAATGCTTGCTTTTTTCAGTGAAGAGTAGCTCTTCCCTCCTCTGACAGCCAGAATTTAAGCTATAATAAATTGAGCATATTTAATGCAATTCCATGGTTATAATTTAAACTGTCTTTAAAAACTATTTTGTGGTGAAAGTTTGCAGCTATCCTTAACTTTCTGCTTTAGCCCACTTCCCTAAAGAGAGTGCTTCAAAAGCGTTTGGCTTTTACCAGGTCTGGGCTTATGGGCTGCTGCCACTTTCAGGCTCAGCAGCATGGGTGATGGTAGCCACAGTACAGAAGATTGCTGTTTCCCAACACCTTCCCTTTCACCCTTTGAAGGTGAAATGCTTCCTCAGGACAATGTTAATCTATTGTACTCATTGATAAGATTCCCCTGAACATTCTTCAGGTTCAACAGTCCCAGCTCTCAGCCTCTCCATGTATGAGAGATGCTCCAGTCCCTTCATAATCTTTGTATAATGTGAATAAAAATGTTTTAAACCATATTCCATACACATTTCCTCCTTTGGTAAACATGCAGCTGTCATGGGTTGTAGTTGAATGTATTTTTCCTTTGTTCTTTAATATGTTTACCCCTATTCTGACATGGTTATTTCCAGAAGTTTGGGCTTTTCTTTCTTTCATAAATCATGCCTCTGCTTGCTTATTTTCCTGTTGCCTTCATGCATTGCAGAAAAAAAAAAGGAACAATGGGAAAAAGAAAAAGAAACAGCAAACCCCAACCCCAACAACAGACTAATCTCTCTCTTAGAGCTCCAGCTTGTGCCTGAAGGAATAGATGTAGTCATCTGCAAAGACTTGGCCATTACTTGTTGAATGCATTATTATTACTTAGGCTGTTGTATTTCCACACAATAATGAGTCCCAGTGGCACAAGCACATTTGCTAATGATATGTTGCAAGCCTCTGCAGATACAGAAGGGTAATATTTTTGTATTCTACCCTCCTCTAAAGCTCATTTCTTTTTCTTTTATGTTCCTGAAACAACCATTTCTGTTGCATCTAATCTCAGCTCCCAGTCATTGTTAAGCAATGACATTTTTAAGTCCATAAACAAATGATGGCCAGTAAAACAAAGTTCTCTTTCTAATTTTCACATGGACATTGAACCCATCTCTTGATTTAAATCTTATCTGAAAAGCTTAATGCACTCTGCAGCTTGTGGCTGACTCTATGTAAGGTGCTTTGTGATGGCATGTAGAGGTGAGGATATAAAATAACTGATTTGTGTTCTATTTATGGCTGAAATTCTTCTGATAATTCAGCTTGCAGCACTCTGAGGTGCAAAGGTCCCTTTTTTTTTATTGTATTTTATTATATTTTTTTCCTTTTGGTCAGTTTAAAACAGAACTAGGGAGGTATCTGAAAACAGTTTTAGTTTTATTTTAAGTTTGAAGATCAAAAGTGTGGTTTCAATGCCCCAAAAAGCCCCAAACCAAAGCAAACAACCCCACAACACTTTGATGCCAAGGTTCCTTGACTATTAAGGTGAAAAGGGTCAGTATTTTGCATACTGTGCAATCATAAATAATGTATATAAGTAATAAATAATTATAATAAACAAAAAATAATGTCTAAAAATACATACTGCAACATATTCTCAATGTGCTAAGAAGCTGGCATGACCCTTGTGCTACCTTAACTTGCTAAGGAAAGATGATGGAGAATGGGAAAATGCTGCCTATATCTTGTGATAAACTACAAGATTATTGCCTCAAAATTCAGGTTGAAAGCATTCTTGTACCCTGCATTTATTTCCAGTCATTCAGGAGCTCCAACCTCATAGAACAGACTTTTTAAGAACCTTTGGCAATAAAAACTGTAGAAAGCACAGAGAGTTGCCACTGTTCACCCATCTAACTATTCTGGGAGTTTCCTCTTGTATCCAACCCCTGTCATAACAACCACGAGATTCAAAAACTCTTCCTTGTTTCTTTTTTTTTTCCCCTTTTTAATGCCTTCAGACAAAATATGAACAGAGAGATATAGTAGATCAAATTCTGGTACAGGAATCTGGAGATTACATCTGAACTGAGCTCCATCTGCCTATTTTCAACATTGATCCCAGCAGGAAATCACACTTAAAATAATCATCCTAATTACTTGTCAAATTCTTAGCAGCATATAAAATACCCATCACCTTCACCAGCAACCCTTATTTTCCAGAGGAGCAACTTTGCAGAGCTCTAACTTTCTGTGCTCAGTACTAATATTGCTTTACTTTTCACCTCAAAATATTAACTTCTAAAAATCCCCCAAATTACATGAGAGTTTTACAAAGGATATTACCTTGAGCCTGGCAGGGAGCAGCCAATTAACATTGCTTAGTTAAGTAACAATGTATAGCAATGTACACTGATAAAATCTGTGTCATGCATGTGGCCTCTGTGGTGCACAGCCCTTTGCAGATGACCATGACTAACATGTCAAAAGTGGTGACAATAAAAGGGTGGTTTAAGGAAATACTTAATAATTTTCCTTAAAACAGCTATTAACACTGGCCAGGATGATTACTATTTGTGTTCTCAGTTCCATTAGCATACAGAACATAAGTGCAGGCTATTAGGTTCTATGCAATATAGCATGATTAAATCTCTCTCTGCTTATTTTACTTCAGATAGTCTTGTCTTTTTCCATTGCTAAAATTCTCATGGGAATGCCACACTATAAACATGCAAAAGGATCTCAACTCCACCTCTCCTCTTCAGAATACATGCAGATATTAATTCAAACAGCCCCTGATCATATGTGTACAGATGGAGGGGGGACAGGTATCATTAATTTACCTAGAAATATCAAGCTCAGTGATCTATAATCAAATTACACAGCAGTAAATACATAAACATCACAATAGCAATGCAAGATGGTGATCAAACATTTTTAGTAGGTCAACTTTAGGGTATTCAATATGCCATTATGACTTTTAAAAATGTGTGTGGGCTCATAATCATCAACAATTAAAACTGGAAAGATCCAGGGACACTTCATCACCCTAAATAACTTTCAAATAACATTGTGCTGTGGTGTAAGCTTAAGTACATTGTTGGTAAATAGGTATAAGCATCAGAAGACTTCCATTATTTTATTGGAAATTGTGCTCTTATTCAACACCACAGAAATAAACAGAAGCCAAAGCCTCAAAATTCTCCCTGTGTTTGAAATATTTGTCTCTACTTTGAAGATACTCAACCCTGTAAGGTTGTTAAAATAGCATGATTCCTTCCTGGCAAATGTAATTAAAGCTCTCCAAAGAATAAAGAGCTGTAGAGCAGAGAAACTAATAGTTTGAGAAATGAGAGAAAAAGCTACATTTCACATAAAACATGAATACTTGCTCTTATGCATTTTGATAAAAGCATAAGCACAACTAACTGTATAAGCATGCATTAGGGAGCCTCCCATACATGTATTTATGGTATTTTAACCCTGTGTTTCTCTGCATGGAGTCCTCTGTGTATCCTTGCAGTCTCTGGGCTGAGCAGATGAACAGATCTCCTGAGACACTGCTCAGGCTTTCTCCTGTGCCTTCCTGCTAACTGAAAAGCTAACTCTCTATGCCTTGTTTCACATTGGACCCTGGCTTAGAGAATCAACCTATACATTAGCTGAGGTAAGAGCTGTCCTAAAGGGTGCACACAATGGCCTTTGCCCATGTCCTAATGCAGTCTTCATGGGCAGCATGACAATTACAGTGAAAAAGAGTCTGCTCCATTCTCTATGCAAAGGAGGCTGGAAAACTGTGTCACTGCAGATACATGCCAAAATGCAAAGGAAAAAGATACCCATGGGACTGCTTTAGGGTTATAAATTAGTCTAATTTATCAGAGTTCATCCACAACATGGAAAAGCCACAGCTACAGAGCTGAAAGTACCAGCATTAACACAATACCTGTCTTTTCATTCCTGACCTTCTCACACCTTTCAGCAGCAAGTCCATTAACTCTAAAGCTCTCATTCTGAGCATTGGAAAGGTTCATGGTTTTGAAGGTAGGAAAGGTAGGAATCCTCCACTAAAATTCAAGTTTACTTCAGGAAGGTTTAGGACATGATTATCCTGAACTAGCAGAAAAATTGGTTCCACTTAAGAACACTGAGAAACAACAGTCAGCAAGTACAACAGCAGCAGGTTTTTCTAAGTCATTGGAAGAGCTCTGAAGCTATCCTGACAACAGTTAACCACCATGCAAGCACTACAGAAAGTAAAGTGAGATTCACATGATGAGTTTTTAGTACAGAATCAGATCACCTGAAGTGAGCATTTCCAGGTTAAAAGGAAAACCAGTAACAGATGAAAAACTGCAGTTTGAAAATTGTAACTTACTACAGTAAGGCAGTAGAATGCACCTGAGAGTGCCAGGCATGTTCCATTTCCATATATATCTCTCTTACTGCAACATTCACATCATCTTTTCAATTGAAGACCTTAATTACACATTGGTTTTCCCCCTCTCAATTAAAAAAGAAGTGAAATCACTTACTGCCACCTGAACCTATGTTATCTTCATCCAGTCCCTTCTTATCAAACCTAAGTCTAATGCAGGGGCAGCTCAGTGTGCTGAATGATTATTTGGTGAAGAAAATGGGTGGGTAATAAAATGTCCCTAAGAAAACAAAGGTTGTCCTGCCCTAACTATTACAATTTGTTTGCCTTTTTCTTTTGAGATGATTTTGCTCCTGGCCAATGCTTTCACTATATCCTGACAGTGTTTTGTCAGCTCTTTAACACTCATTCCTCCTTCCACACTTTTACGTGGTTTTCTGGGTTTTTAACTTGTATTTACATAGCAGCTCAGCAGCCACCAGGGCTTGGTCAAGTTACACAATGATCTTTCATTGGGGCACCACTTAAGATTAAGGAAGAAAAAGTGGCTTCTTATTTTGTCTCCCCCATTCTTCAGCTCCTCTGCAGCTCTGCATCACTATCACCTTGTTTTCCTTAGTTCCAAAACTGAAGAGAAACAAAATCCAGTTCTTTCTCCCAGACACCCCAGGATATAGGATGTAAGATAGGAGAAGAGATAGGAGAAGGAAAAGAAAGCTGCTGAGACAAGCAGGGGGCAGAAAGAAACCAAGCAGAATCTGTCTGCCACTGCACTTGAATCAACAGGAACTAACAGAAATAGATTATCTGATGGGGTTCTCTATGATTCATTCACAATTTCCTGGTTTGCTGGTGAATTAGATAGATGACTATGATACCATTCATTATTTAAACATTAAATCAGGATTATGACTAGCTCAAATAATTTGTATGCTCATCTAACTGTGGTCTGTTGATTTCATCAGATCTATGTTGATTTACATTGTCTGAGAACCTTGTCTGCTATGGCATTAATTTAAACAGGGCACATATCATATCAGACAGGGAAGCCAAGAACTTGAACTGCAAGATGGGCTGCTCTGAAATGTATTTACTGCTGCTAATGAGTAGCTAGCATAACTTTCAAGACCACATGCAACATCATTTCCCTTCAGATGCTATTGAACTGCTTATTTGCTTACAAAGACTTCTTTTGGAGAAATGTTAGAAACTAGACACTGGCCCAGGCTGCCCAGGACAGGGCTGGAGTCACCATCCCTGAAGGGGTTTAACACATGGGCTGATGTGGCACTTTGGGACATGGTTTAGTGGCATGGTGGTGATAGGTTGGACTTGATGATTTTAAAGGTGTCTTAGAACCTTAATAATTCTGTGTAACACAACACAGTTTATACTATAACTGAAGTTCAAAGGAATTTCAACTTGTGTGAAGAGTTTGGAGGCTGCTATAATAAAATTTTAATCTAGGAAAAAGTTTTGTGGTGTTTTTTTTATGGGTCTGGGGTGTGTGTTTGGTTGGGTTTGAGTTTTGAGCCAGTTTATGCCTATTTTGTGCTCTGACAGAGCTAATAAGGTGTTATGGAACTGACTCTTTTTTGTTGTCTCAGCACTGGCTGTGTCCTGCAGTGTCTACATTGGTTTTGTTACCACTGAGACATCAGAGGTTCAGGCAGTGGATAGTCTGGAAAACCAGGAGAGACCAAAGCAAAGATTTGGCACAACACAAGAAACTTCTCAAGTTGGTTGAGCTTGTTTTCTTACAGCCACTGGAATAACTTCCCTTCCATTTATTCAGAGCTGATATTATGAAGTTCATGGATTCAGCTTCTGCATTAACATAGACTCCTGTTGTCCTTCAATGAGATGTGAGGAGCCAAACTGATCCTTCCTTCTGCAAGTGAAGGAAAAGCTCTTGGTATTTCTCTGCCCTTCAGATTTTTTCCTTTCTCTAGGTCTCCTACAGTTTAGGAAAGGGGTTAGCAATCTGCAAGGTTACATCCAATCTTTCTAAAGCTCTGTTTTTCTTTCCCAAATTCTCTCTTTAAACACTTCAGGACTCTCTTATTTCCTGTGTCCCCAGACACAGGTAAACACACAACAGTAGCCAACAGAGGGATAGTAGAGAGTTTANAGGACTCTCTTATTTCCTGTCTGCTTGATATTGAGCCAAATCCTGGCCCTAGACACAGGTAAAAACACAACAGTAGCCAACAGAGGGATAGTAGAGAGTTTAAAAATGTCTATTTATAATAACTTGGGTACAGGTTTTTGAGTGGACTTTAGCTTATTACCAAAAGAAATTATAAGGCAAAAAAAAATCTGTTTAATCATAATATTAAACTATTGCTCTCTTAAATCATTCAGAAAAAAACCCATTATTTTACAAGTGTCCCAGTTAGATATAATTAATGCCTGGAAGTATCACAGCCTGCTTGATGAATCAGAGATGTCAAATTCTAGCAATGTTGTTTTCCAGCAAATCTCTTCAGTAAATAATGGTAGATCAAACACAATTTCTTCACATAAAGGGATTTGCATATTTTTCTGCAGAGTAACTATAAAATAGGCATCATTTTTCATAAACTAAGAGCTCTTTCTGAATTGTTTTGGAGATGCTTGCTATGTTTCCTACATGTATGCTGAAAAATACATCTTTCCCTTTAGAATATGAAAAAAAGATGCAAGGAAGAGTAAAACAATACATGGAGATCTGGTGTCTTACTGGGTTTGCACAGAGGTGAGGAGTTTGACTTTCCAGAGATGATTCACTTGTTGAAGTTACCCAGAGGTGCAAGGTTTGGTCTTCTGGAAGAGCCTTCCCTTTGCATGATTCATTGCTTTTTGTACAATAAACTAAAACCACAGAAAACTTGCAGTCTGCTGGCAAAAGTCTCCCATCCCAATTCAAAGAGGACTGGCTGCATGCACTTTTAATTCATAGCTAGAGGTCTGAATTTAATTCAACATAAGCATGTTTTCATTGCACCACACGGTCTCTAGCCATGAATAATACCTTCCTGATACATAGATAAGCAGTCCTTCTGCATATAAAAGTATAGAAAATAAACCCCAAATATTTTGATAGACATGATGTTGTTCTTTCCAGAGTTATCTGTCATTCTCACTTAGGCTCATGCTGCTGGAATTCAGAACTTTTTCCTGTGGGTGTGATCATTAAAAAGATAAAAGTGTTACCTTCCTACTGCTATTGATTTTTTCCACTGAATTTCCACCTACTTTTGCCTGGTAATTATGATATCTCTCAGTCTAGAGCAGAGATAAATGCAGGAGAACAAAATACTGTACCTCATGCCTGCAGCCCCTCACTCAAATTAGCTAAGAAACACCACATCATTCAGCTCTGTTCTGCTAGCTGTTAGCATTCTGAATTCAAATGATTTCCAATATCTGGGATAATATGAATAAACCAGAATAATCTACCCCTGTCATAATACATGCTTAATTCAAAAGGTCTATATTTCACTCTTACATTCATAACCAATTTAAACCCCTTGGTACTAGAATAGTCTCCATCAGAAACAACCAGAGGGCTGCAAATGTAAGGAACAGCCTTTCATAAACTTTTAATAAACACACCTTGTGAATCCTGTATGGGTTATTTAAAGAGGCAAATTAATCTCTTTCAAATTCCAATCATACCTAAGAGTAGTCAGAAAACTGTCAAAGTCCATGTCTTATTTTTCTTCTCCACTTTTAGGCTACCATAGTTATTGCACAAGCTTTTTCCTTAGCCTGTATATATTTAAAAGACCACAAAGTAGTTTTGCTTCCTTGTTAGCAGCTAGTGAGTATGTGTTGCAGAGCCCAGGATGTTTTAGGATGAGAGGCTTTGGTTAGGTTACCCCAGAATCACTCAGACTGACAACAAAGTGCTTCTCCCTGCTCATTATGACAAGTGTGAAGTGTGCAATATCTCCCCCATCTGTTCTTTTCCCTTTCCTCACAGGAAAGTGAGTCTCTGTAAGTATTTTACATGCCAATATTTGTAATTCCATTGCCATGTACTCACATTTTTCCTTCAGCCATGCATTCATATGTATTGTTTTTCCATGCTGTGGATGACAAAACCCAAGCTGGTTGGTTTAAAGTTAACCTCTCTGATTTCTGCATCCTCTCCTATCTTTTCTTCTTCTTTCCATTCTGTTGAGCCTCTGCTTTGCCCATCCCTACCTTAGCCTTTCCTCCATCAGACTGTTCAGTGTCACTTTTCTCTCCCTTTTTTTGGTCATGACATCCATGAGCTTCTGTATCTGTTTCTTAATGTTGCCTCATTACCCTGCATGTAAAAGAAATGGAATTCTCTCTGGCATAGCACAGTCAGACCAGACCACAGACTCTAATAGCATCATTTAAACAAATATTCACAACAGTTTGGCTGAAGACTATGCTTGAACTGCTGAAAACTACTGTTCTCATTAACAGGATGCTTTTTCTGGGCCAAGTGAGAGAGGAAAAAAAATAGTCATTGGGTCTTTATAATGAAAGGTGTAGAAACATGAGGAGGAAAATGCAGCAGCAATTCCTGAGTAGCTTTTATACTCAGAAAACAAAGTAATCCCCAAAATTAGTATGATTTACACACATGCTTTTAATCACTTCTGATTGATGTTACACACAAACAACATTTTGTAAATGGAATTCTGTGGTAAATTTCTTCTTTATTAGTTGCTAATCTTTAGTGTAATAAAAAACCAATCCAACCCAGCCACATCTGAACTGCAGCATGCCTGCCTGGCTCCTTTCAGGTGTGTGGGATAACAACCCAGCCACCTTTTTTCCTGACTATTTCCAGCAGATGGGCCAGACAGAATGGGTGCTTTAACCTCTCTGCTTCACACCTGTTCCAAAGTGAAAAGTAATGGGTAGCAAACTGGTATGGTTGATGCTAAGGAGAGAGATTGCACAGCCCTGTAGACAAATGAGCTCCAGGAGGCACTGCCTTCCAAATGACCTAGTGCTGGTCTGAGCCACAGGGCTGCATGTCTTGACATGTTCAGACTGGTATTCATGTGTATATTTTTCCTAGTTTACACAGCCTTTGATCTGTAAGAGTACATTATGGTAAGAGATGGAGGAAAAAGAGAAGATTCAGCAATTCTATCAAGAAAAAACCCATTAGAAAGATGTGTACTAATTTCCTTTTTTACTGTTTTAAACATAGAGCAAATTAACATTTCCTTGTTTAGTGTTTTAAACATAGAGGAAATTAAACATCTTACCCTACATGCTTTGAAGCACCCTTCACCACAACCTAAGGTAAAAGCTCAAACTCTGCTACTTCACACCTGTCTGAATCAGTGGCCATGGTCTTGGTAAATGAAGATGTCTCCAGATTTACCTCAGTAAACAAGGAGAGCCAAACTTGGCCCATGGGGAATGAGAGCAATCACCAGCCTGTAGGAACAGAGCCAAAGCCTGGGCATTTCCACAGCTCCAACACTGCCTCTTCTGATCTAAATGTCACTTGTCTTCTAAAGCTGTCTTGACTGTAAGGCTGCCATCATTTGTTTCCCTACAGTCCCCACAGTAACTATAAAAATTTCATTTCTACTGTAAACATTTAAATCCCAGTCAGACCTGTTGACATTTTGGAGTGTAAACATAAAGGAGCTGGGTGATTACTCTACACAGTTCCAGGCCTTACTGTGAAGTCAGGATGCCAATCACAAAGGTCTTATACTCTGAACAAAATTAATTACCACCAGAAATGGGAAACAATCAAACAGAAAAGATTGATCTGAATGTTGTGATTAAAAAGAAAATGAGATCCATTTACAACTTAAATATAGCTCAAATGCAACACTCCATGAACTATGGCTTCCATAGTTGCTTCTTCAGATCAAAAAAATAATGGAATGTGATGTAACAGATAGGTAAAGAACAGCTTTAGTGCTAATAACAATCAGACTGTTTTCTTTCTCAGAAAACCTACATGGTTTAATATAGTTTTCTTCATATAATGTGTTGGCTTAGTGAATTTTAGAGCAAACACCTGGAAACCCCACAGCTGAAAATGATGAACTTTGCTCTCAGTGCTCCTCTATTGATCTCAGGCAACTCTCCTTAAGCACATCAGCAGATGAATGCCATAAGAAATGTATCAGGTAGTAAAAAAGAATCAATTTTATCTGCTTTCATATTTGAAATCATATTCTATTAATGAGAAATCCAAGAAAATACTTTGTGAAACAAAATAACTCTGATCCCTTTTTAGGAGTTTCATTAAATTATAATGTTGTTTAACCCTGAAACTTGTCCCATTTTATCCTCTCAATAAATGGGGCTTTGTTCTTGGGACTATCAAGAAAAAATCCTTCAGGTTTCTCCAACACATTAATTGTAACAGAAAATGAAAACATACTTTAAATAAGCTCAGTATGGTTATAGCCACAGGCTCAACAGAAATAATGTCTGTGGGAAAAAATATTTCTGCTTGCTATTTGCATGGAAGGTGGCTGAAAAGAACCATATGTTTATTTAATGTATGTTATAGCTTTTATTAATTGAATCTGAAAATTGGCAGCATAAGTTCATGTGATCTATTAGGCAGAACTGCAAATCTACTGTGTCAATATCAAAAAAGCAGTGACTAAAATCCCATTACATTTACATTAATTGCTCTATTTTGGTCCCTTACATGACAAAAATACTGTTATAAACATAACTTACCAGGAGTCCTCTGAGCTGGTGCTCACCCAGCAGCATAAGGTGGAAGAGTGGAAGGAGAGGGAATAAGTAAGGCAGCTTTTAGCCCCACCTGTGGTCTCCTGGGAGACCAGGAGCTTTGTGCTAATCATGGCAGATGACACTCACCTGCTCTAGGGGCTCCTCTTTGCACTGCCACAAGTAGCTGCCTTGTGTAGAGCATCAACACCTCGGGGAAGTGCCCTGCAGGACAGACTACACACTTTTACACCTAGTAGTGATCTCTGCCAGTTCTGTTTGATCTGCAAAAAAGTGCCTTTTAAATCTGCTGAGCTTCACTTGATGACTGGTATTGTTGACTTCTCTAGGAGGAGGGAGGAGGAGAGGTTCCAGCTTCTCTTGCTGCTCTCACGTTTCTGCAACTGCTTTTGCCCCAGACAGCACTCTGGTTTGAGCCTCTTATTCCCATGGATAGCAGCCTGCTGGGCAACCTTCTCAGTGGAACAGGGGAGAACAAGAAAGGAGAAAGCCTGTGGGTCAGGATAAAGGCAGGGGGATTTCTGCCATTCATTGTCATGAGCAAAACAGGCTCAGCTTGGAGGTTTAAATGATTTTTGTCAGTTTGCTATGGTAATATCTCCTCCTCTGGCCTTGGGGCTTCCTTTCTTGCTTTTTTGGTCTCTCCTCCTCACTCTGCATTGCTGCCCTTCCCCAGAGGCTCCACAGCTTGGCCCCTGCAGGCCCTGCTGCCAATACCTGGGTACCTGCAACCAGCAAAAGAATCTTACTAGAGAATTTCTCCCCCAGATACTGGAACCTTTGGCTGTATGGCCTTTGATTTGAAACCCAGCTGGGTTTTATCTTCTGCATAAAGCAAGCTATACCTCATTTTTGTTTCTCATTTTTTTCTCTTCCCCTTCCCCCTCAGAAAATGAATAAATAGCAAACAAACAAAAAGAGCAATCTTCTTGCCTGGTATAACCCCACTGTGTACTATATAGATCATTTATTTCCTCCTCATTCCTCCATCCATCCACAGGCTAATCTGTTCCTGTGTTTATGTGTGTTCTAGAAAAATGTAAGAGTCTTGATGGGTGATGTAGGAGGGCTGTATGTATTTCAGATCAATAGCAATGCCTTGTTTTGAATGCAAGCTGTACTATTCACAGAAGTCCCTCCTTGGTGCAGTGCTCAGGCAGTGAAAGAATTATTCTACCTCACATTTGCTGGCATCTCAAGGAGGTAGATAATGAAGAGCAGCAAGTGAACTGTCACTACCTGTTTCAGACAGTTTGTTTGAAGCCTATCAGTGCTTGACACAATCATAATTTGCCCATTTGTGGAACAGGACAGAAGATTACATCCTGTAAGATAAGACATCAGGATTTTGTAATAATAAATTGCCAGGCATACAAATGGCAAAACAAAGAGAAAACTTTTTGTATTAAGACCCTCTCCTTCTCCCTTGGTCTCACTCATGCTGGAAAAGAAAACCTGCAGGTAGTTTGAGGAAGGTATGGAAGAGAACACAAGGACAAAGAAATGCTCTAGAATGGGTAAAGAGTGAACACTTGAATTGCCATTTGGAATCAAAGATTTTGTCACAGACAAAGAGAAAGGGCAGAATCTTTAGAGCTTCTTTGAGGTGCTATTTGCCTGAATCAGAAACTATGGCTTTAAACCTAAAAAAAAAAGCAGCAAAAAGACCCAAGTAGATCAAATGCATAAAAGCCCCAAGCTGGGGCACAGCAGATGAGTTGGAAAATTGATAATCAGGAACGATTTTTCATAATATTCTGGCTTGAATGTGATTTCAGTTAGTCATGAAAAAAAGCTAATTTAGTTTCATGGTTGTTTAGTGGCCTGTGAGACACCCAGAGAGACTCATTTCATATGGATTCAATTTGCAATGGGCACTATTTCACATGAGACCTGCAGCCAGCAATCCCACTAGAGCTGCTGAGGATTAAAGGGACAATCTGCCTCCCAGAAGTAGTTCTAGCTCAGGGCAAGACTGACTGAAGCAGAAGGCCCAGAGATCTGCACTGTTCCTGAGCACCCTGTGTCATCTGGGGAGGCAGAGGAGGGGAGCAGAATGATACAACATTCCTTATAAATAAACCAAAAACCTCCAGTGTGTCTTCTTAGCAGCTGAGCAGATAAAATAGTTTCTCATTCACCTATGCTGACAGATGACTTCTTGTGATCTTGATAAACTGGTTTTGGAAGCAGGATTCTAGAGGAATTAAAGTATGAACATAGCAAGAAGAAGAAATTGATTATTTTTTGTAACCTTAATGTTGATCAAATTAAATTGGTAACTGTGGATTCATAAATAAACCACAGTGAGTTGTAAACCAGTTTTTGCAAGGATTTTAGTGTGTAATCATAATTATTTAAAAGATTTTCAGCAATGGTTATAGCCAGAAGGTGAAGCAGCCATTTTCAGTAGCAGAGCTGATCTGCTTCTCTGCTTTCATCCTTCTTACCTTGTAAACAGAACACACAGGGCAAGGGTAAAATAAAGGGCCAGAACATGATTAATCTTAAAACAGAATAAGCAAAAAAGCCCAGAAAATCAGTGCAACAGATGATACTTTTCAGGTCTTTATCTTTAAAATGTTGCATAATAAGTAGTAGGAAGGGGGAAAAAAAGATATTTGCAAATATCCAGATATTCTGGAGCAGAACCTGATGAAATCTGAGTGAGAGAGTAAGGGACTTTTCCAGTATCTACTTAGTTCAAACTAAAATTGAACTAAAGAACAGAAAACATCTTTCCAAAGGCCATCAACTCAAAATCTGTGACTTACATTGCATTAACTCCCAACAGAATCATCTTTATGAGCCAAATCTTGCCAGAATAGTTATAAAAAGTACAATTGGGACTAACATCATTCTTCTTTAGGAATCTACTGTCTTCATCATCAGCCTTGCTACTAGAAGACATTCTATCCAAAATCCTGTTTTGAGATAGGTTTGGGTTGAAAAAAAGCTCAAAGTCTAAGTGGTGAATTTCTTCTATGCAGGCATGAAAATTCCCAAAGATTTGAAACCTTCAGCACAATGAAAGCATTCCACAAAGAAGTCTGTAAGACTTTACTGACATGGATGGACAACTAGAGGCAACTGAGTGGAAAGAAAGCCAAGCTACCCAAATTTGCACATCAGAAAACAATGTCCCAGCTACATTTCATAAAGAAGAGTATTACAGTAGTGTATACCCTAATGGTCACAGATATTTCAAAGGGACAGAGTGGAGAAAGAGGTGAAGGTAAGAGGTTTAACCTGAGATAATTGTTCCCTAGGGTTTCACTCAAGAGACTTCAAAGACCAGAGATGGCACTCATCATGTCTCCTCAGACTGCAGCAGAGTTTACACACTGTGTGCAGTACAGAATAACTAGACCTTAACAACAGTTTACACTCATTTTTCCCTAAAATATTTCTTTCCTTTAAACTACATGGTTTGATTGAAATGTAAAGGTCTCAAAGAACCTGGAGTACTTCTGCCTAGGCAGAAATGTCACATGAACCTTTTTCCCAGCCATTAAACACAGCTTTCCATATCTCCTACAAAGATGCAAATGTTTAAAAGAAACTTGTCAGTGCTCACCTGCTAGGAAATCAAAATGATAAATTAGTTCCTGTTACTAAACTCTTGTGGTATTTCAGTGTTGCCAGGCTTTTACTGTAACATCAGCAGGATGCTCAGCAAGAAACAGTGTCCTTCTCAGGATATTAGAGGTGTGAGCATGAAAAGGTGCAGAAGAATGTTGTTTGAAAACTAATTCTACTAGGACAGTGTATTTTTAGTGGTTTTCTTCTTTCTTTGCAAAAAAGGAAACCCAGGGAGAAGGGCTAACTGACAGCTTGCCAGCAGGAGCATCATGGAGAGCATTTACTATGAAACATCAAGATAACATTTTTCTCCTGCAAACTGTAGTGTAAAGCTGTCAAATTCTGGTATGTTCCTGTGCATAATGAACTGCTGCTGCTGTTCTATTTTTCTGACTGATGTGGGGATTATAAATTATTCTTAGGCAGGTACTCTTATCTTTGTTATTTGCATGTATTTTAGAGGGGGTTTGAACATTTATTACTCCCATAATCTAAGCTCCCTAAGTTGTTCCTCACCTGATGGGAGTAAGAAGCCCATGTAAAAGCAGCAGAAGGAGCTTCTCTGTCAATGTAGATTTCAGTTATAACATCAAATTGAGTTAGCTGTTTGCTTTATCTTCTCTTTTCCATAGCTTATAGACTTTATGACTTAGTCACTTTTAATCTCCTTTCTGTCTACCATTTCAATTTCCCCTCACAGGCATTATATCTTTCTGATGTTGGAATTTTGAAATGTCAGATAACAGCTTCCTCCCCAGAACTGTTTTTTCCACATACAGCCTGGCAATTAAGGCCAAAAGTCTTCAGATCAGACATGACTTGTCATTGCCTTGATTTCTGAGTGTCTGTATATGTTTGCTTTCTGAGGCACAATGGAGATTGTGGCAGAATGGCACTTAGCAGAAATCAGAGATCTATGCTTAAATTATGAAAAGCAAACAAACAACCAAAAACCTCTGTGCAATTATAATGTTTATTCTGCTACAAACATGCACTTCAAATTCCAACAAGCCTCTAAAAATACTAGGTCTATCAGCATTTGCACACCAGCAATAAGGGTCCCTCAAGAACATCAGAATCAATAAAATATTAAGTCAAGAGTGTCTAACTATTGCACAAATTGGTATCATTCTACTAGGACATAAGAAGAAGATGTCATTTAAGTAACCTTGTTCTCCATTCCATACCAGTTTGACCTGGATACTAACATACAATCAACTGTTGAGCACTCTAATAGATATAAAACTGTGGTTTAGGTAGGCAATGGCCAGGAGAGAGGAAAAAGAACAATTAATAATAAGAAAAAATATAAAATACTGGGGGGGAAGAAAGAAATATTTTAAGTCTGGGAAAAGAAACAACCAAACCCAAACCCCAAACCTTTCAGAAGGCATTATCCTAGTTTTCAAACACATACAAATACTATGGCAAAGCACTCTCATTTCTTTTCCTCCTAATCCCTGAAGAGAGAAAGAGTAATCAGAAAGATTGTGGCAACCTAGGGAAGACCTTTCTAAAATGTCCAAGGATAAAATCCCCAAGGAGCCTAAGCACTGGAGAGCAGTATCACAGCTGTCAGGAGCCTCTCCTTCCATCGCTCTGTCTGTCTGTCTGCTGTGTCAAAGAGAGATTAACTACAGCACTTCTCTTTCTTCTGACTCAGATTTTTCCATTTTAACTCTCCTTTATATGAACAAGGACTTTCAGTCCCTGCTGTCCCTGCCTTTCAAAGAAAAGCCTTAAGCTGATCAGAAGTCAGTCTGACAATCAGAACAGAAAGGCAATCAGCAGAGCCACAGCAGAGCAAAATCGGAGTAAGACGAACACCACGTTCTGAATCTTGACTTTTCTAACCATTCCACAGTACACTTGTACCCTAGACTTTCTTTAAGATCAAAGGCAAGCATGACACAATGAGCTTAAGAGAAATCTTTCATACACTCAGCCTTCACCTGGGGAGTTTGTCACTGCAACAGAAAGGGAAGGAATCCCAAAGTAGGATTTAAGAACCCTTGCTTTGATTTCCTATGCCCACGTTGCAACTGCTCACAAAAAGATTCAGAATGCTTCCAGACAATGGTGATACCTTCAGTTGGATCTGATGTGCCTTCACTGCCTTGGATGCTGCTACTTTGCCTCAGATGGAAATCTAGCCCTTCTGCTTTTACATACTTTTTTTGGTAAGTGATTGCACTGACAAAACTATTTCTAGGTTCAATCAGAAAGTACAAACCACATTTTTTTTTCCATTTCCAACTCATATTTTACTTCTTTCTTCTGCAGTCTTCTGCCACATTTAATTACAGAGAGAATTGCATCCAAGTCAAATGTGTGTAATTCCAATTCAACAGAGGAACCAGAGAAAGGGTGAATTTAACATCTGAAAAGACACCACAGGATAAGAAGTAGGAATATTCCTAATCTGATTTTGTGACATGATGAAATATCACTAGAAGCATAAAAAAGATGCATATGGCTTTATTTTGGCTGGTTCTGATTTAAGGATAGGAGATGTGAAAGGAAGATCAGATATGCTTTTTGCTTATAGTTTTGCAGGTGAGAAACCCAATAGAAATAGAGATGAATCAGACCAAAATTTAAAATATAATGTTCAAAACTTGTGGCTGGCACAGGATAAATACTTCAATATCTGATCAAATATGGACCTCAACAATTTAGAAGTGTATTTTTACTAGTCATCTACTTTCCCTCCATAACTAGTGGAGACACATCTGGAATACAATCCACCCCAAATTCCAAATGAATTAAAAGCCTCTGACAGACATTCATTAACGTGCCAAAAAGCTATATAGTTGAAAACAAACTCAAATCTTTGCAGGCTTTTTCTTCCTATTTTACACAGACACTACCACCCTGATTTCTGTTTAGAAGAGACCTGCTTGTTTCTGAAGTAGAAAAGTCTGTTTATCTAAACCTCTTGGCTTTTTTCAGTTGTGCTGCATTTATGCCCAGCTTTCTTCTCATCTGCTGAGAGCAAATAGTGCAGGGATCAGTCCCTCAAAATCTGCTGCTACTTGATGTGCACATTTACAGTCATATCTGGTTTCAGTTAAAATAAAACAAGCAAATAGGAAAGTTAGATGTCTGTCTTTGAGCTGAATCCAGTGCCCTGAGGTATCCAAGACAGGCACCACAGGGCTTGTTATCTCTCTCAGGAGCTATAGCAAACCTATGCCCTTCTGGGTCACCAATTAAAGGCCAGGTCAGACAACCAAGAACATCTAAAACAATTTTAGATGGCAATCTCCAGGCACCCCCATCAAAGCACTGCTCTGAACAGAGAAATGAAGCTTCTTTTCAAGAAGAACCATTAGACTGTCCCCTTGGTGAAGTTCAAGTTAAAAGATTGAATCTGTCTGAAATCTGTGGAAAATTTCAAAAGAGCAGTGGTCTCTGAAGGCTAACAGGGGCACCAGAAGGAGGTGTCCTCTGGGAGTGGTCTGGAGTGAAGCCTAGAAAGGTTAATGCTCTCTAACAGATGCAACCTGAAAACAATATACACTTAAGGAAGAAACACTGAGAAATGGTTCCTTAGAAGAAGAAAATAAAAAGGAAAGGGAAAGAAAGGAGAAAAGAGGGAAAGAAATCTTCTCATTTTATTGTAAGCAATTTAAATTTTCTTCATATCTCTGTCTCTTAAAATATTTGTAACTGTTTGGCTGTTGTAGGGAACACTTCCATCAAAGTTGCATCATCATCTGGACTGAAGGGAATGTGGTTGTACAAGACATTGATAACAGCAAGACTGGGGTATGTAAATCAACACATATGACTATCTAACCCAAAGCACTGAGTCCTCTGAACTAGCAGAGAGCTGGCAATGCAGGAGACACACAAAAGCCTTTCAATGACAAAAGGTAACTCCAGCATGCAGTAGGATACCAGCTGCTAATTTCCCCTGCTAATTTTCAACAAATACTAAACAGTTATTTGTGTTTAAAAGCTTCATTTCAAATAACCTATGAAGAAAACTTGGTAAGTAAAAAACTAATTCAAACAGTAGAAGGCAACTGACTAGAGGGGTTAAATAGAGTAATTCTTCAGAGAATCAAATATGTATTTAACAATCCAATAATTCAGATATAAATAATAATTATATGGAATTCCAGGGTTATAAATTATGCAAACACAATGAGATTTCTCTAAATATATAAAGTAAATATTCTAATTTAGTTGGAAGTTCATAAGTAATCATGCTCTCTGCAATAGCATTGGCAGTGCTATTAGCAGAATTGTTTAACAGAATTTGTTCATTTGTAAAATGATAGTAAACCAAATATGTTTAAAAACTTAGTGAAGGGTTCCTGCCTCTTAAACATTAATGTAGTCTGTAAATGATTAATTACAGACACTAAAGATTTTAACTGTCATTGGATCATAGAATGTCCTGAGCTGGAAGAGACCTGGAGTACCATTGAGTCCAACTCCTATCAATGCACAGGGCAACCCCTACCCCCCTCCAGTAAACAAACAAACAAATAAAAGTCACACTATGTGCCTAAGAGCATTCTCCAGATGCCAGGTTTAGTGCCATGACTGCTTCCCTGGGGAGCCTGTTCCAATGCTCTACCACCCTCTAGGGAAAGAACCATTTCCTAGTCTGTAACCTAAACCTCTCCTGGCAGAGCTTCATGCCATTCCCTCAACTCCTGTTGCTGGTCACCAGAGAGAAGAGATCAGCTCCTGTCCCTCTGCTTCCTCTTGTGAAGAAGTTATAGACTGCAACGAGGTCTCCCCTCAGTGTCCTCTTCTCCAGGCTGAACAGATCAAGTGAGTTTAGCTGTTCCTCATATGGTTTCCCCTTTAGACCTCTTACCATCTTTGTGGTCACTGGATGCTCTCCAACAGCTTCATATCCTTCCTGTATTGTGACACCCAAAACCACACACAGTACTGGAGGTGAGGCCACACCAGCACAGAGCAGAGTGGGACAATCACCTCCCTTGCCCAGCTAACAATGCAGTGCTTGATGCACCCCAGGACACTGCTAGCCCTTTTGGATGCTAGGGCACACTGCTGACTCATCTTCAACTTGCAGCCAACCAGAACCCCCAGATCCCTCCTTGCAGGGCTTCTCTCCAGCATCTTGTTCCCTAACCTGTGTGTACATCCAGGGTTGTCCTGTCCCAGGTGTAAAATCCCTTAGCTCCTTAAAGAATAATTCATCAGTGTCATCATCCTGGCCTTATGATTTATGCAGAATATTAGATGTTATTCATAGAAAATTAAATTAAAAGGCAACAGGGTTTAGTACCATGTTTGCTCACTGCAGTGGCAACAGGAGGCTCTGGCTAGCTGCAAAGACTGACAAGAGATTATCACCTAAAGAAGTTCTTTTATTTCCTGTATCAAGTTCACACCTGAGTGCCTGGTTCCTAGGAGTGCTCTTACTGTTTATCTGGTATTTTTTACACAGCAGTGCCCAGTGACATATATAAAGTGCTAAGTAGATCTTAAGGGTCCTCTTTACTAGGCTCATCATAGAATGTCAGAGCCAAAGAAAAAGGAAAACTCTCTGACTTTCAATTTCTCGTGCAAGAATCCACATCAACTCCAAATCCCTAAAAACTGTGCCCATGGGCTTCTATTTGTCATTTTCCACTAGCAGGAGATGTAGAGAGGAAGCTGGGGGACAGTTTTCTGGGGGAATGTCCTCCCACAAGCCTAGTTTTTCCATCAGCTCCAAATACTGTTGCAGTACTGAAAAGATACAAGGACAGAACAATAAGTTGTTCCTTCCTTAACTGCACTCAAGTGTCAAAGTACTTCTTTCCAAAACCAGTGTGATATGTATGTGTTGTAGCTATTACAATTACTGTTAATTGCCATTTGTGGATCTTTTCCCAGCTTTGTAGTTGGAGCTTCTGCCTGATGCTACACCAGTGTACCAAGCTGAAACAAATCAGCAGAAGAGCTATTTTCTCCTATCTGTTGCATGAGAAAATAGATTGGCTATCTCTCTAAGAGAGGGAAATACACCAGGAAGGCTGCCTAGCTAATGAACCAATTCAGCCAATGTCTGGCACAAAAGGGCACAAACTGGTACACATTGTCTCCTGGCAAGCTAGCACATAGTCTGCTATGAAGCTGTCTAGCCTTCTATCAAAGGTATCAAACCAGCACTGCTGTGGAGGGATCTCTGCCACTGGGACAATTTCCCACCATGTAGTGCCACTTATTAGACACTTAGCTTTAGCTCCAATGCAGACCCTTTTTTTGGTTTGTTAACTGTTTCTCCCTTGCAATCTTTCTCTTTCCTCACATTTCAGACCTGAAAAAAATGGGAAACAGTTTATAGCCGTTAATTAATCACTCAAGTCAGATACCAATCTGCTAATGGATAATTAACTGGCAACACAAAATAATCTTTGACATCCATCATCTAAGCACAAGCCTTGGACATTCCTGTTGTTGCTTTCTTGCAGCTTGCTGAAATAATTTAGACTAAAACTGAGATAACTTTTTCAGGTAATAAATCCAGACTGTTCTGTGCTGATATATTTATATCTTCTTGATATTACAAGTGACTATGAAAATAATTCTGGTTAGGAGAATTACCTGGACAGAGATGTTATGACAGTTTTATTTCTTGATTTTGAGTTCTACAAAGAAAATTCATGAAAGACCTGAAGCAGATTTCAAACACACATCTCACTAACTCTAAAAACCAAAAAACTAAAAACCAGAGCTATATTGCAGTTATCTGACACAGATAAACTTCAAAGAAATTTGGGGAAGAGTCTCTTGTTATGACAGAACCTGTATCAGTCATATAGCAATGTAATAGCAAGTTAATGGTGAGAGGAAGAGGAGGAATCTGACTCATTTTAAAATCAGAATTAATCTGGTTGCCCTGAGTTATCCTGCAGATGATCATTTAAGGCACAACTAGTGTTAAGTGCTATGTTAACATTTCAGTAGTGCTGATATTGACAGTGTGGGTATCATCCTCCTGAAACAGCAAAATTAGCACTTTAAGATGAGTTTAAGATTACTGCCTATTTAATCAACTAAATTACTTTGCAATTCTTGTTAATCCTTTGAAGACTTCACGCTAAATGAATATTTGTTGGACAAATCTGTGTCATCTTTAAGACAGCACTGTGTGCTCCATGAGTGGGATGGAGGGAAGTGCTGGCATAGGAGACATCACAGGTCTTCTGCACTACACTTCTGTGGGCACCAAGTGGGGACCAGCAGGGTGCCCAGGTGGCCAACAACATCCTGGCCTGCATCACAAGGCTGCACATTGAGTACTGGGTTCAGTTTGGGGCCCCTGTGCTACAAGAGAGTAATTGAGGCATTGGAGTGTGTCCAGAGAAGGGCAATGAGGCTGGGGAGGGGTCTGGAGAATAAGTCTGATGAGGAGTGGCTGAGGGAACTAGGGCTGTTTAGTCTGGAGAAGAGGAGGCTCAGGGGAGACATTTCTCTCTCCAACTACCTGAAGGGAGGTTGGAGTGAGGTGGGAGTCATCTCTTCTCTTGGGCTACCTGTGAGAGGAAAAGAGGAAATGGCTTCAAGCTGCACCAGGGGATGTTTAGATTGGATAGCAGGAAAAATTTCTTCCCAGCAAGAGTTGTCAGGTATTGGCCCAGGCTGCCCAGGGCAGTGGTGGAGTCACCACCCCTGGAGGTGTTTAAAAAGCATCTAGATGTTGTACTTAGGGACATGGTTTAGTGGCCTGTGGGTGAGAGGTGGACAGCTGGACTTGATCATTCTAAAGGTCTCTTCCAACCTTAATGATCCTGTAATTCTGTGTGATTCTGTGGCACATCTGACATTGTCCCACACAGCCCTGGAACCAGAAGGCTGTTGTCTCCTAGATTTAGCCTCTTTGACAACACTCAGGCTCCCAGTGAGATAACTAACACAGACTTTCTCCTACTATTCTGCAGTTTATACAAACTATCTAAAAGTTGCATAATGTCAAGAGGGAAAGGAAAGTCTTACTAAAGATCAATTTGGAGAAAATTTGTTACACCTGATTGACTTTAAGGCTCCCTAACAATCTTGGATAACACAGCTCTGTCTTTCCTTCACTCACATACTTTCCCACTCACAGCAATGCAAACAAATCAACAGTATGCATGAAATACAATAGAAACAGGAGCACTTTACTTGGTGTTCCCAGGTGATATCTTTTCCTCCCCAGAGCCTCTCCCTTCTGTACATTGTCCCCTTGCACTAGGAATCTAGTTCCTGCTGCCTAGTGCTGCAAGTTCAACAGTGACATGAAAGCATCTATCAGCTTAATGGTTACAGCATTCTCAGGAGCAGAAGCAGCATACTCAAGCAAGGAAACCTAAACCCTCATATTTCACTTTCCAGGGATGTGCTCTAACTTCCAAGTGGTTAAAAAAAGGTAGCAATTCCAATGCTGGGTTTGTACCCTGTTCTCAACAAAACTCTGATGGATCCATCAGTTTTTTCCTTATTCCTGATTAGTTTTTTTAGAGTCTTTGACATCAGATGTTCACTTGGTGAAGTGCCTGCTCTGAGAAATCCTGAGGGCTAAATCCCTCTGAAGGCTCTACCAGTTCAAAAGTCACATCTCTGAACTCTGATGGACTTCAGCTGTCATCTGAGTGTACAGCTGCTCAAACTCTAAACTATGAAGAGGTAATAATTCACAGACACATAGAGAGATAGGAAATACAAAGTAGAAAAAGTTCCAAATATTGAGTTGCCTGGGTAAGTGAGAAGAGAAAGTATGAGGCCTGAATATCTTTACTTGCCTAAAGTTACACTTAAATTTGTGTTAGATATTAATGTCTGCATTAACCTGCATATTATCCAGTTTAACTCAGATTAAACTATGAGCTCAAATCTATCCTCTGAGCAAGGAAGCAATGCAAATAATACAAACTAGAAGTAATACAAAAATCACATTTATCAGTTCTGTTCATAGTGGTGTTAGATTAGCATATAGAATGAAACAGGAACTTTTGCCTTATCACTCACAAGTAGAAGAAAATATCTTCTGGCTTTTCAGAGATGTTCATACACAGGCAAATATCCTTTCAGGTTGATGATAGGGTTTCCCACAACTTACCATTCCCTTGCTTTTCTTTGCAACATTTCATCCTGACATAATTTTAAACCCCTCCTTCATAAAACCTTTCTCACAGGTCTTATTATTTCTTCCCTTTTATATACTAATAATGTAATAAATGCTTTCACTGAGATGAAACTGTGTGTGTTTATATCCTGACAATAAACAACATATTTCTGAAAGGAAACAGTCTTTACACTGCCTTCACTCAGAAGAAGCTAGAGACACCAAAGGACTGTATTTTATGTTGAGCTCATTGCAATACATATGTTTTGTCCCCTTTCAAGCCCTAAATATGAGATGGGATGCACAAGTGCCTTACTTGTGTGTCCTGGCAGGTGATTTAACTAGCCAGCTTCTGTAAAACTGTAAACAAGCTCTGCAGTCAGTCACAAAATGCAGCCAGTGCTGTATAGCCAGTAACAAATACTCAGCCTACAAGCTGCCATTTCTTTTATAGCACATTTGTGGTCAAAAATCTACAGTCCTGAGCTTAGATATCTTATTTCTTTTCCAGCTACCACTTACTATACAGGGATTCAGAATGATCCTACTGGGGCAAATTCTCATCTACTTTTGAGTTCCAATAGCAAATAGGCAAAGTTTTATCCTTAGAAACTTAAATTTGATTTTATGTAGACATAAAGAACTTTCCTTGCATAGAATGGTTCACAAGGAATTGCTGCTTGAGAACCTGAGACTACTGCCTACATGTTTGCTGTAAGGCACACTCAGACCTCTCAGGTAAATGTTGTAGTTGCAAAGGCTGAACTCAGTCTTTCTAGTAGGGCTTGTTGCAACAGGGCAAGGAGTAATAATTACAGTTTAAAACAGAGTATATTTAGACTAGACATGAGGAAAAAATTTAGTACACTAAGGGTGTTGAAACACTGTCCCAGGTTGCCCAGAGAGGTGGTAGATACCCCCTCCCTGGAAACATTCCAGCTCAGGGTGGATAGGGCTCTGAGCAACCTGATACAGTTAAAGATACCCCCACTCGTTGCAGGGAGGGTTGACTAGGTCACCTTTAAAGGTACCTTCCAACACAAAACACATGAGGGAGTTGATGTTATCCAAATGCCCTTCTTCTTAAACCACTTAAGCTTGGGGTTAGGTGTTCATTAAGATCAGATCATTGAATGATGAGATGACCAGGCAGTAGAAATGACAAAGCTGTGCCATTTGGTGCAGCAGAGGGAAGGCACACCCACATCACACAGTATACTAAAAATCTCCTTCATGATTGATGTGCTGAGCTCATCCCTTACAAAGGCAGTAAACTAATATTAAAGTAACTTAAAAAGCTAGTAAGGGGACAGCTTTGTACATGCCTCTTCTCCCTGACACTCATATAAAACAAAGTGAGAACTGCACTGTGCTATACCAAAAGCCCTATACACCACCTAGTAGTACCAAAAGAAAGTTATATGAAAAAAACAGGGTGAGTCCAGACTCTTCAGTATCTTCACCATAGCACCTATGGGCAGCAGGTGCCCTGAGAGACACATCTGGCTTTGCTTGCATGCAATCTCCCAGGAAACCTCTTACCAGGCTGCATCTTGTCTGCTGCAAGGTGTTGAGGAGGATACATGAGCCAACAAAACTGCAGCTGATGCCAAGAGCAAGGTAATGAAATCCTACTTAATATTACTAGCAATGCAGATGATGCCTTCTCACCTGCAGGAACTATTCCCTCTCTGAGCAGCATTCTCAGTAAAACATAAACATTATAGACTTGCTATGGCCAGCTCACTCCAGCCTTCTCAACAGTGCATATGTTTTCATACTGTGTTTTATGGTTTTTTATCTCCTCTAGATCATCCTTCCACCTTCCTGGCTTTCTTCAGAACACGTTTGTCAGGCTTTTGCTTGTTGTCTATAGGTATCATTGCACCTGCATTTAGCCCATCACAACAAGCAGGAAATCAGTCCTCAAGACCAGGAGAAGGAAGAGAAACAATCAGGAGATGCCCCAAGAGAAGCCCAAGCAAAAAGCTCTGCCCCCAGCAAACTTGTCCCTTTATAGAGAGCATGACATTTATGGTATGGGATACACCTATGAGCCTGCTCAGGTCAGCTGCCCTGGCTGACTCCAAACTGCTAATGTCCTGCAGACCATGGCTGGGCTAGGATTCTGTGCCAGACAAACCAGGACATGCTGGGATGTAGATCCATTCAGAGTTACTGAGAGTCATTAACTCAGAAAACAAAAGTTTTCTGGTTTCTTTTTTGGAGACTTTTGTCTCTCTGTGCTTTCCTAAATACAGCATTGCAGCAAATACTTCCAAATTCCCAGTCTGACAGGTGAAGGGCTAGACTCAAGGATCTCTGAGGGATTCAGGGGAAAGGTGAAAGAAGACACTGACAGCCTAACTAATGACTTTTTTGATACTTTGTTAGCAGCTCTCAAACTTTATTGTGTGATGATGACCCTTTTCACCTCAGGTCAGCAAAAGAGACCTAACTCAGCAGATCCTGTGGACATTCCTAATGTGATCTGATCCAGTTTCTCCTAGGAGGCCCAAAATAGCAAACTGAACTGAATCCCTCACTGTTATCTAATAGGAACCCCACAATTATCTTTGCATTTTTCCTATTCTATTCACTTTTGCTCAATAGAGTTCACTAAATATTCACACTCAAACATAAGGACAGAGAAGGCACAGTAAATCATTCCATCTCAAATGACAGCTGTGATGTCTCCCTGAAGAAATACTTTCCCCTGCAATCTGAGCTGGTTATTTACTTCATCTCACTGTGACCTTGAAGCATATCACCTTCTTCAGGCAGTCAGGGTTCTGATTTCAAGGAGGGCTCTGGCTTTTGTTTGGGTTGAAGCTGAACATCACTGGCAGCCTGTGCTTTGAACAACACTGTCGTTTTGGCATAGAAAGATGTGCACCAGCTTCACAGGACTAGGACAGGAGACAAAGGGGCAAGGTGAAGCAACAAAAAACAACAACAAAATACCCCATCTCAAGGGGAGCCTGGTTAGAGTAGCTGTTCAACACTTTACACTTCCAGAGTGGTTTCTTCAGAATCAGATATTCTACAGCTGTTGCACTAGACTGAAGTAACCCCTGGAAAAATTAACTTTTCAAAGAAATAGAAGCAGACAGAAGAATATTACTGGGAGTGAGGAGTAACTAAGTTCTCTAGCAATGCTGCAAAGTCAGTGAGAAGATTTAGGCAAGCTTTTGAATCTGTGCATGACCAGATGGACTTAAAAACTACAAGTGCTAGATATGTTTTGAAAATAGCAGTAGCTAAAGTTCTTCATTTCCTTGTTAGGACAAAGAAGTAAAAGGAAGAACTGCCTCTGAGACTGTGCAGGGTAAAAACTGTACTCCTTAGAGAAATGAAACTCTTAAAGGACATCATTGTCATCTTGTGCCTTTCAAAGAACAGAATTCCCTTCATTGCTTTAAATCTGAGGAATGTTTGATTGACAGCCTCTTAACAAGTCAGCCATGTAATTATGGCATACTGGCTGATTCTGCTAGAAGAGATCAGATAGGGATTGGAATCAGAGATATAAAGCTACTGGAATGACAGCTGCAAGGTAGAAACCTGAATTGGGAAAAGCAGCAAGGACGTGTCAAAGAGATGCTGGAAGAAAAGTGAGATGTAGTTATACTGGATGAACAGATTATCCCAAGAGGAACCTGGGAAAATGGAAAGACAAAATAAATTGAGAAACATCAGAGCAAGAAGCTGTGATGGACAGAAAGTGCATTAGCTGTGGAAACATGCAGAGACCCAAACACCCCAAATCTGTATTTAGACAGCACGAACTTAACAATTTGACTACACTTTGCAATTTGCCCAAGTGTATCAGTGCTCTATATTCAGAGGAAAAATGGTGCAAAACATCTGAAAAGGGCTTCTAGGCAGAGCCTAGATCTTCAACAGTTGAAAACAGAGGTGGCAAAGGGCTGCCATCTTGCCCTACACATGGAGGGCATGCATCTGAAATTTAAATTGGGTGTTGAAACTGAAGTGAATATTGGCTGGAAAACCTCGGTGTGAGCTTTTGAGTAAGAAGCCATGACCTTTAAATGCCCCATCAAAAACACCCTTGGGGATAAAAATAGTTCCTTCTGAAAACTCACATTACCTTTAACTGAAAATCAAAGTGAAAATGAAGCTGGTTACATCTGTTGTAACAGCTAAGCCCATAAATGTGCTAAGCAGTTAGCAGCAGGTTAAATTCAGAAGTCAGAGATCCTCAAGCTGTGCCAAACAATTACAGATTTGGTCTATATTTACAGATACTGGCTGAACCAGTTTGATGTTTTATTAGTATTTACATTTCTTTGGGTTTGGATTCTTGGAGAATCAAACATGAAAATCTTACCATATATTTGCAATAGTGTGGTATGTCATCAGTCTACATGAAGTCTCTATTTATAGGATGTGAAACTCCAGAAGTTTTTGTCTGGTGATGGTTCACAATTTAATGAACAAACCAAACAGAATCTTCTGCAAACTGTTGAAACTTCTTTTTCAGGAGAAAACTGTATTTCAGCATTGTACATCACAAGTATGTGTGATGAACAGTTTGATGAACAAAGAAATGATGAGAGCTAAAAGATAATTGAAAAGGTTGCAGAGGTTGTAAGTGTTTAGCTCTGCTAAACTTAAGGGTATCACCTTTACAGCACAGTGCATCACTGAAATTGTGTTTAGCAGGGGAAAGCAGATGCTCAATTTAGCAGAACTGTAGCAGACAGTAGAACAAATTATAAAGTGTAGCAAGAAAAAACTGATAAAGACAAAAAAGTATGGTATAACAGGGGTTCAGGAGGATGAAATCCATTACAAATTGGAGCTACAGTTCATTTCTGCACAGGTACTTTATGAACTTTAAAAGACTACAGATATCAGAAGGGTTGCTCCTCATTTCTGTGAAGTACAGAATCCTGGAGATGAGGTTTTGAGGGGAAAAAAAAGGTAGATGATATCCATTTCTTAGCAACAAACAGATAGGTAGAACTGGCAGAGACAGCCCCCCTAAAAACAATGCTTCTACAGAGACCCCCAAAGAAAGGGGCTGGGCTGGTCACTAACTAAGTGACAGATGCTCTCTGTTAACATCTCTCCCTTTCCAGAAGGAAAAAGAAAGGGAATAAGGGAGAGAGAATTATGGATTGGAAAGGAAAACTAAAACAGATTGAAGTAATAACAATAAAATTAAATATACACAAACCCAATACTGAACCCAAGCCCTCTTATGGCAATTCCATCACTGGCACCACAGATGCTGTGAGGAAGTACTGGGGAAGCCCCAAACTGGATTTGGCAGAAGACCTGAACTAGATTCAAGGGCTGGATTCTGGAACTGGATTCAGGAACACACAGATTAAGATTGAAGGCAAAACTGCAGATTCCTTCTTGTTGCTGGCTATGAAAAAATAGAACTTGACTCTTGTGATCTCTCAGTTTTGTGCTCAATCTCTTTCTTTTGAGTCAATCTTTCTCTTCTCTGTAAATCCTTCTGTGATTTTGAATGTCACTAACAAATGCAGTTTTCTATTTTGAGGAGCTTCCCCTATTCCCAGTGCAATGAAACTAACAGCATTTTCTCTGGGCACCACCTCCAATCATCCCACATTCTAATGTACAAATTTACAGCAGCCTTGGTGAAACAGTATGTGGTGCTCAGAGCCAGTTTGGCACAGGGGAGTACCACACTTTATGCCATGCCATGAACCCCACAGAAATCCTCAAAATGCTGGCAGTGACACCTGAACACACATGCTGCATGACTGTGTGCAAAGAGACCTAACTTTGCTTTGCTTCAGGTGAATAGGAGTCCCAGAGTTCACCACTGTTATGGTTTGGATTAGAACAAAATTAATTAATCCAAACCATAACAACCACATTCTGGTCCTGATCAGTGTTGAGAAAGACCTTGTTATTAGCAGAGTTCACAGAGAGGTAGCTTGGGAACAGCTTTTAACTCTTGGTCTAATGGAGTAACATTGGCTAGGTAACAAAAGTGACTGGCTTTATAAGGGAAATTAATTGGCCATGAAAGGGAAGAAAGGGAAACTGTGCACTTTAGTTAACTATCAAATAAAATAACCTGAAAGTTCCTCCTTTTCTAACCAGGCTACAGTCTGATCAGAAAAACAGTGAACAGTTTTGCTGAAAAGGGCCTGGCAGTCCTAGCAGCCAAGCTGAACATCAGCCCAGGCCCAGGGACCCTTGTGGCACAGAAGGCAACAGCCCCTTAGGCTGTATGAGGAAGAACATTGCAGACAGATTGAAGAAGATGATGTTTGCTCTCTACTCAGCCCTGGTGGAACATATCTGGAGTGCTGTGTCTTTCCAGTACAAGACAAGGATGCACTGGAGCTGGTCCAGCAAAGGGCCACAAAGATGATTAAGGGACTGGAGCATCTGTCATGTGAGAACAGGCTGAAAATGCTGAGAGACTTTATCCTGAAGAAGAAATGGCCCAGAGGAGACCTTTTCAAAGCTTATAAACACTAGACTTTTCCTCATAGGATCCAATGGATAGACAAGATAGCAAAACTAAAACACAAGAAACTCTGTTTAAACACAAAAGAAGGTTGTGGAGTCTCTCTCCTTGTTGATACTCAAAACCTGACCAAACACAACCCTGAGCAAAGTGTGCTAGGTCACCCTGCTTTGAGTGAGAATTTGGACTAGGTGATCTCCAGAGGTGCCTGCCAACCTCAATTGTTCTATGATTCTCTGATATAGTAGCAATATGCCAATGAGCAGGTGGGACTTTGTGCACAGTACAAGCAAATCTAGAGCCTGAAACACAAATATATCTACACCTGTAAATTTATAGGTATAAAATCTGAAAATAAATATGGTGAGAGATTGTCATTGTAGTGTCAATCTGTTCAAATTATTCCTAGAGGCAGGGGAAAGAGGAAAGAGAAGGGCAAGGGGAAGAAAGAGAAACAGTTACAGCTTGTCATTGAACTAGACACAATCAGCAGTTTGAGTCTTTCAGGTGTCATGACAGCAATAAAAATTAAAGGATGTAATAGGGTATATTTTATCATAGCTACTTTCCCTTGTATAAGTTATGCTATATAGAGGAGGTGCTGACTGCCAACAAAAATATGCTGATTTCTCCCTTTGTCCTTCAGCATGCCTCTAGTTTATGTATTTTCTGTTGTTATGTCACCAGTCTTTTATGCTCCTTATTACTAGGCTCCATTGATGAAACATACCAAAAACTCATAGGGGTTTTTTTCTGAGGTTATATATATACATGTGTGTGTATATATACATATATACATGAGACAAGTTTCATCCTGAGTCTTACAAGATGTAGAGAGATATTTTTGCACACCAAAATAAAACAATCTCTACATATAGATAATACAGGCAATGCCTAACAAACTTCTGGATGTTTGCAACATCAGTACAAGAGTCTGATTCTTTTCTGAATCCCAAAACTCTCCTTAATATAGAAATAGTTCATGACTGAAAGCTCCACAGAACAATTGCAATATGTACAGTGCTTTCCCTGGTTTTAAGGGTATTGTTTCAGTCTTGCTGGACTATAGCCTGCTACGGTATAACAAAAGGTACATCAAAATAGTATTTTCCTTTTCTTAACCTTTTTGCACCCCTACCATACAGTCATTACTGGACATTCTCCCTATCTGTTCCCCCACTTTTTTCATCTGTCATGTTTATACAGTGTTTGACCACACAGCTCCACATCCTCTTGCTTAATCGTTTCAGAGACGAGGCAATCAGAACCGAACCTAGCATTCAAAACAACGAGGTAACATCATATGCCAGAGTTATACCCCCTTGTTTTTTAGGAACACGAGCAGGATATGATCTGGGGACCACTGCAATGCATTGTGCCAATACTTCCTGAGCTGCCCATGTATCTCATTCATAAATCCAGTCAGTATTAAAGCTAGGCATTTCCAGAATCAGGGATCAGCAGGCCTCAGTCACATCACACACGTTCAGCTCCCAACCTACCGGCACGGCCAATTTACCTTGGAAACCCAAATCCTCAGCAGAGTGGCACTTATCCTCCCTTTTCTTTCCTTTGTGCTTCTCATCTATCAACTTGCAGTTGCAGTGCTAGTGATCCCAGAGCTCCTTTTGAGGTCTTTAGCCATTTCAGAGCTGGAGAAACACTTAAAGCCCTTTGAGTAATGCACACCCATGGCCTTCTCGCAGGTTCTCTGGCCTCTATTTTGTGGTCTGCACACCCTAGGAGCACCCTGCTTGAGTAGGGAAGCACACAGAATATTAGGAGTTGGAAGGGACCTGGAAAGATCATCTAGTCCAACCCCCCTGCCACAGCAGGATTCCCTAGACCAGGTCACACACAGTTATGCTCAGAGGGTGCACAGGAGCACCCATCAGCTGGCTGAAATTACACAGCCTGGGTCCAGATGAGTGTTCTCCACTTCACAAAGCCACAGAATGGATCAACTCACAAAGAAATTAATGCTTTCCCATTTCCAACCATCTAAAAAACCATCACATCCTAATCTATTATGCCAGCAGTAAGTGGATGTTTGATGGAAAACTATGAACAGAGACAGTAAACGTTGCAGGAATAGGAAAGCAATCAAGTAAGGTCCATATGGATTACGCTGTGAGCACAGCGGGATGCAGAGCAAAGGGACTGAGTGCCATATGGAGTGTAGATGGTGAGCCCATCTGGGTGTTTTCTTTACAAAGGAGACTTACAGTTTTATTATACCCATTCTGAGCTTCATATTACAAACATCTGAAAAACGTTGGAATTATTTTTATTTTTACTGTGATGCAAGCATGTGTGCACACAATGCATAGCAGTTGGAATATGTGGCTTTCAGTTATAAAGACTATGTCTCCGTTAGTGAGATTCACTAATGAAGGGTCAGACTTGAAAGTTCCCTGGCAGCCAGTAGGAAGAGACAGCAAAAAGCTGTTCTACCGTGGGAATAGAAAGGAAGACAATTATGTAAGGGCACAATTATGTCTCTAGTTCTTTTTAAACTCCAAGGGAGGGGCAGTTAATCTGCAATTTTTCTTCAACTCGTTACCATTTTTTACTCTATTAAGTTTCTAGTTCCAGTATTTCAGCTTGGTTTGTCAGATGTAATTCTCCATTCAGCTGTGTAGAAAGGAGAAGGGGAGAGAAAAGAAAGATGACTCGGTCATCAAATGCTCTGCAGTGTCTCTCTAAAGTGTCCTGCTTGGAGGAATATTGAATCTCCTCACACCTGTTTACACAGGATAAGCCACAACCATTCTTTATCAGAGAGTGCAGTGGTAGGATGAGAGGTAACAGTTTTAAACTGAAAAAGGGTAGATTTAGATTAGATATTAGGAAGAAATTCTTTACTGTGAGGGTGGTGAGACACCAGACAAGTTGCCTGGAGAAGATGTGAATGTCCCTTCCCTGGTTGTTCAAGCCTAGGTTGGATGGGGCTTACAATCAATTCTATGTCTCATATGAACTTTTAAAATTAGCACATCAGGCTCTCAAGCACTTTCCTGGTCATGCTCCGAACCTTACTCAGTGCTTTTCTTATTGCTGGAGCTGAGTGTTTCTTCAAATATAAATAGAGGGCTGAAAACTGCATGTTTTCTGGTTCAATCCAGAATCAATACAGTCTGTTTTACAGTATTCAGTCTTTTAGCTCTGTCTATTCTTTACAAGCCCTACCCACCATCAAAAGGAACACAGACACTGAACTGACATGGCAAGGATCATACTTATTTGCTCCTATGGTTCACTATGTAAACCTGTACCTGAATGGCTCACTTTCAAGGAATCAGTCAGGGATTGCTCAGAGACCTGAAGACATGCCAACAAGAGAGAAAGTGGTTTCTGAGAAGTTTTCCCCAGCAACACCACTTGTGTCTGTAATAGATACAAGTGAGCTACATTAAACATGTTTTCATTCAGAATACATTCATTTTCCAGCAGAAATCTGTCTTCTTTCCTTGTGGAGCAAAATACAAGCAAAAAAGCTCACTGCTTAAGAAGAGAAACAAATATCACCAAAGGAAAATATAATGCCCAGCTACAAACCTTAGTTGGCACCATGATAACTTTGAATGCAGCAGGAAAGCAGCAGGCACTTTTGCAGACCTGTAGCAGAAGTCAAAATATATGTAGGTTCAATGTGACAGCAATTGCATCAGTGTTGCCTCATATAAACACAACTGCAAGAACAGTGACAGAAATGCAAGCTTGAAGCATTGTTAAGTTTTGCCTCACAAAAACCAAACCACTGGTTTTCTGTGTCATAGAAGAAATAATGAGCTTCTAAATGGAAAATAAATTAAAATAAGAATGTGGAGACATTCTTATGTCTCCTATTTTGTATAGGTTTTCTGTAGCAGAAAGACATGAAAGCAACCTAGGAGAACATGTATGGGAGTGTGCATGTTCTTTTTATTCTGTTTCAGGGGTGACCAGAGAACACCACAGTAAACTACTTACAGATGCATGACTCTATTGGAAACATCTGTCATTCTCAAATCCAAAATCACTTTGGAAAGAAAATTAGTTTCTGCATCTATACATATTGTGGCTGGTTTTGAGAACACTTGGTATTCATTTTAAGAACACTTGGTATTCATGGGTTTTAGTCTTTCTGCAGGTTTCACTGGGCCAGGATGTCTTTCTCCTGTGTGCCTTCAGCCTCAGGAAGTGATCTATGTAGGGCAAGATTTTCCTTTATCAGTGTAGGTCTGATGTAGGCCAGAGGCTTGCAGAGTAGCCTGAATCCTTTGAAGTAGCTGGAAATGAATTCTGATGGGATTTGCATCAAAAGCTAAGCATATCCTCCATACTACTATCAAAAAGCCCTAGTGACATAGAATGCATTTTTATGGTACTGTATTTGTACTTCAGGTCAAGATCTGTATGTTTTATGTTTTCCTATAATTTTCATTTCAACTACATTATTCATATAAAATCTCTTTCCAGAAGGTCTCTTCCAGTTTTATTGGCATTTACCATTTGGAATGCAAGGTGGATTTTTTTTTCCCCCCTCTAAAATTTATTTTGATATATAAAACCTTATTGATGGGTTTCCAGGAAAAAGTAGTAAAAGTAGTTACTATCCATCAGTATAATAACCCCAAAGGGCAGCAAATATTTTCTTTAAAAACATCACATTCTTTTGACTGTGTGCTAATTTTTCTGCTACTTCAATCTGGTATTTTATGCTTGCTATTGATTATTCTGTTTATTTTGTATTCCCTGACTCTGCAGCACTTTTAGATCAAATCTATGAGAATGAAAAAGCAAAGAAACCAGAGCACTGCCAGTGCTGGACTCTTTCAAGCAGTTCCCTGTCCTTCTTAAAGTGAGGGGCCGAGAACTGGATGCAATATTCCAGATGCAGCCTCACCCTGCCCCTGTGGCTCACCCTGCCCTGGTGGCATCATAGTCAGATGAATATGAACAAGGATTTTTATCATCATTTGAGAAGTAGAAATGACCCAACTAAATAAAAAGAAAAGTATTTTCATTCTGGAAAAGAGTATATGCACAGAAATATGCCATGATTTAATAATGAATTCCAAAATTAACATGGATTGATTTTCTGTAAGGATCATTCCTCTGATTGACCTCTCTCAATGGCAGACATCTTTTCTCTCACTTTAAATAGCTACAGGAAGGGGTTTTGTTCTCCTATACTAACAAAACCAAGCAACAGACTGTATGCAACAGTCCTGTCTAGGTTTTATCAGCATTGCAGACAGATGGATGATGGCTCCTCACTCCTACTCACTTGTAACATGGAAGAATATTAACACTTTTAGCCACAGCCCCATATTGTGGTTTTCTTTCATTCAATTACTTTTGCAGTTCCCAGAGTTGTCTCAGAGTTGCAGCTTTTCCTCTAAAATGGTCAGTGGCCCTCTTTGTGTTAGGATGATAAAGATGACCTCAGTTAGTTAGAAAGTCAAGTAATTTTCTAAGGAGAAGAAAATGCAAACTATTCAAAGTGATAATCTCAGGCTGCTTCCAATAATTTCTTTTTTGCTGTGTCAGTTGTGCAGGAGCCAGCTGTATTGTTCTTTCCATTTTGAGCCATGGTATTCCATGCACTCTTGGGATAAAAAAAAGAGGAGTTTTCAATCCCCCATGGCCCCCAAATATGCAGCATCTTTCTGCTGCTTCCTCAGGGTGTATTCTTTCTCCTCTCTGTTGTTTAACTCTTCTCCATGTTCAAGAAATGGTTGTCTGGTTTTTGTTTGTGCAGTTTCTTTCCAAAATTGGCTTTTGTTTGTTAGCATAGATCCATGCCTGGTTAGGGGTGCTGTGAAAGCCAAATTAACCTTCATTTTGATGACTTGGAAAAGAAGTTTGAACTTTACCCAAGGCATTTCTACCAATTCCCACTTCAGCCATCAAACAAGCAAGCAAACAATCAACAACAAAAACCCCTCCTCACTTACTATGCAACTCTACAAACAACATAGAAGGCTAAAAATATACTTGCTTTTCCTTAACCTTTTCTTCCTTTAGAATGCAATTGTTCCAGCTGTGGTAAACACTGTTCAGGCATGGATCTGCAATACATTTTGCACTTTGATATTCATAAGTACACATCTCCTTCCAGCCTGAAGCCATTTATTGCACTTTGGCAGTTAGAGACACATTTTTTTAGAAGAAATATATTATATATATGACTTTCTTCCCCACTTTTCACTTTGGTTTGTAACTTGATCATATTCCTTCTTTTTATGTCTGGTTTCCAATTATTTGTACATCCTTAGACATATCTCCTGCAAACTACTGGTCCAGCTCTTTAACTTATTTTCTTCCAATGAAAATGTGAATCAAATTCTTAATCTTTATTCCAATAACTCAGTAGTTCTTCAGTGAGCATCAAAGCACTCTCTGATCAAATGGGAGATGATCAAAGACTAAGCTTGTTAGGAAAAAAAACCAAACAAAAACCCAAAGCCCCAAAGTGGAGTTGCTAGTGCCTTCTTCACTCTTAGCTTAGCTCCCTGCTTTGATGATGTGTTTTATTGTATAAAGAAGGTTGGTGGTAGAATAAAGTAAAAGAGAAATTGAGGGCCAATGGAAGTATAAGAACTGGTGAAGTGCTTGGCTGTTCCATGCTCTTGTTTTCAGTGCAACAGCAGCTTGTGGAACAGGAAGAGTTAGACCTCACTGAGAACTCCATTCTCATTTACACACAGAATTTTCCTGCTCAGGTTAAAGAGGACTTCAAGTTCAAAAGGAGCTATCAATAAGAAAATAATGCCAGCTGGATGTTCATGATTAACCTAGGAGTGCCCTGGAGTCCCAGGTACTCCCAGAAGCTGATGCAACAGTTTTATGTTACTAAACCAGACTTCCTGTGGAGTTCTAACTTTTATGTTTGCATTGCAGCTGAGGTGACTTGAGATGTTAAACCAAATATAGATGACTTGTACTATCTGCACTGGAAATAAGAAGAATTTATCTTTTTAGTCTTGCTTTATGCTGCTTTCAATGCTTGCCATCTACATCTATATGCTTGCTTATTATATCTTTTCTTAATTAAAGCACAAATACAGAAACTGAAGCTGATTATATTTCAGGATTATTTGTCAAAACAAAGCCTCTAGACAGGCTCATTCACCTTCTGGAAATTAACCCAAAATATGCAAACAGTTATTTTGTAAATCTTTGAGATGTTATTGAAGGTTAATTTCTTTGAACAAGTATTAACCATCTAATCCAAATTTCAGGCTAGCCAGGCAGACAAAAAGAAAGAGAAGAGAGGAGAGAAGAGAGGGAGGGGAGAAGAAAAAAAGCTGTATCTTATATCATGTATCTTTATAGTTTTTATTTAGCCTCAACACAGGAACTGCCATTGCATCACTGCTCTCCTAGCTTTCTCTCTCACATTGTTAGCACTGCTTGTCTCCATAACTCATACTTTACCCAGTCAGCTCTCTTTTATCCCATGCACTCACATTTCATCACCTTGGCCACCCCATCAAAGAACTCCCTTAATCTTATCCTAGGACATACATCAATAGCCAACAGTGAATAAAAGCAGGTAGGCTTACAGATTTGCTGTTGGAGGTAGACCTGTGCCAGGACACTTCAGGTTGACTTGTTAGAGATGGAAATGCAGATTGGAAGATGACTTGATCACAGCTTACAAGCACATTCACACAAAGCCTGGCAGTTAATCTAGCAAAGGAAAGGTGTCCAAAAGAGGATTCATGAGTGGAGGTTTAAATCACAAACCCTCAAACTATAAAAAAAACACAGATTAGTAACAATGTTTTGTGTGATCCACCACTGTAATGAATTACCAAGGACATTTATTATTATCCAGTTGTTAATATCCTCACATTCCAGCCAGTAACTGCTTTCTGAAAAGATGGCCTTGCTCTGGTCATACCAGCTACTGGCACAATGCAGGGGGAACTAGTGGAACTGTAAAATCCTGTGATATATAGAAGTCAACTAAACACAATCATGCCTAGGAAAAGATCAAAGAAAGTGTTAATTTGGCAATGGGTGGGGGGAAAATAATAAGGGAATGCTGGAATGTGTCACCATTTTGCATCAGTCTTCATTAAAACAATAAATTGGAAGCGTGTAGCTACCCAAATTTAATTAATAGTGACAAAAAGTGGTAAAGTAAGAGCTAAGAAGAGGGTAGAAGTAGTTAACAGTAAATTCTACCTTACAGTTAGGCACTGAAAGACTGGAGAAGCATAAATGTAACATTAGGAACTGTAGCAAGTGTAATATGTTAATGAGAAAACCCCAAACTAGCAAGCAAATAGGATGTAAAGAAATACAGCCAGCTTGTGCTTAGCTCTGAGAGAACTGTGAGATAAATATTCCAGGGAACTATTTGCAAACATTCTGCAGAAGCAACACACATCATATACTCAGTGTCATAATAAATGCTCATCAGAAGCCAGGAAGATAAAGATGATTTAGTTGCTGCAGGATAAGTTGCAAAACTAGTTGGATAACCATAGCCAGAGAATAATTAAGATAAATAAATGCAAAGAGTGTTTTGGGGGACAGACAGAAGCCTACACTGAGTTAGGATTTATTCAGTGACTTCATGAATGACAGGAATGGTGGGGTAGAGGATGCTTAGTGAATCTGCTCTAAGGTAAGGGGGATGGCACCTAAACTGCAGGACAATGTGTTGATGACCAGCTGGAAATTGGCTTAAGATCTAGCTCTTATCTTATATGTATTTGGCTGCTGTTGGCCAAGGGGGACAGGATGGGATAAAACCTGTCTAGGTAGCAGATCTGCAGAAAAAGAGAAGAGAATCACAGGGCATCAGAGTTTAAACACCTGTTCTCTGCTCCAGTTTTCTGCCCATTGCCTGCTCATGGGCACAGCCCTCATCAGTAGACCAGAATTAGTTCCTGCAGTTCAAGAAACAGGGGAATTAACTGGGGACATCTTAGAGAAGTTCAGCAGGTGCTCAGAGGCCCAGGAAACACAGGCAAACAGGACTGGATGGCTGTTTAACCTGAAAGAAAACTTGAATAGGAACAGAGTTCAGAGCTGTTTGCTGCCTTCATCAATGACACAGACAGTGGGGCCAAGTGCCCCCACAGCAAGCTTTCAGATCACACCCATCTGAATGGTGCAGTTGACATGCCTGAGGGGCAGGATGCCATCCAGAGGGACTTGGATGACCTTAAGGACTGGGCTTGTGTGAACTTAATCAAGTTCAACAAGGCCAAGTGCAAGGTCCTGCACCTGGGTCAGGGCAAACCTCAGCATCAGCACAGGCTGAGAGTGTTGGGGTTGTTGAGCCTGGAGAAGGTTCCAAGAAGACCTTATTGCAGCCTTTCAGGGCTTACAGGGAGCTTATAAGAAAGGTGGAGACAGTCTTTATAGCAAGACCTATGGCAAGAGGAAAAGGGGTAATGGTTTTAAACTAAAGAAGAGTATATTTAGAGCAGATATGAGGAAGAATGGGGGGGCTGGACTAGATGACCTTTAAAGGTCACTTCCAACCCAAACCATTCTCTGATTCTATGATGGAATAGGTTTAAATGATGTTAAAGGCTGCAGAAGAAAGGGGGAATAATGTGTTCCTTCATTATATATATATTATAGGGGACAAAAAGTAACAGTTGCAGCAAAAAGACAGGATATTAGGAAAGAACTGAGATAAAAAGGACTGAGTTGATGACACAGGTTAACCAGTAAGTTAATGGAATCTCCACCACTGGAACAATTCACAGGCTAAGTAATACCCAGGTGTGAGTAAAGCAGAAACTAACACTATTGATATAGGTGATCCTGATGTAGCTGATGCAGTGATAATCTGTGAAAAAGCCCACACTACCTAGGAATTTTATGTTGCACAGGTAGAGTCACATCAACTGTGTTTAAATTTATATATAAAGGCTGTGGCTTCCTTTGGAAGACCAAGAGGCATTTTGTCAAACTGCTATAGCAGGTAAAGGATCACACCTCATATTCATATGACATTTACACAGAACAGGAACTTAAAATGATAAAAATCTATAAAAGCATATTAAAAGACCTTGAAGAAAAGACATTTGAAGAGATCAGTTTTTCAGCTACATTTGCTAAAGCACTGGATTCACTCATCTGCTTTTTACTAATGAGATAATTTGATTTAAAACAGGCCACTTCATTTAAAAAGCTGCTTTAGAATTACTATTTTAGAATTACTATTCAGCACACCAAGATTTCAGAATTCTTAACACAACTGGGAAAGTTTAACTTTGAAATTCCAAGTACCAAAAACATAAAGAGGATTATTATGCTTGCCTCTGAGTTTTTTTGCTGCAGAATTGAAAGACTCACAAAGTTGTACATCCACTATTTGACACAAAGCAATTCAGTATGATTGAAGAGGTATTCTGTGGGGTTTTGCATTAAAAATGCAAATAAGATGAAAAAGGTGTGCAAAGGAGATTAAATGATGACCAAGTGCTTTTTTTTTTCCAAGTGCATACTTGACAATGTAGCAAACTCAATTATTCCTCCCAATGCACATTTCATTCTTATATACACATAAAACCCATTGTCTAGTGCCCTCAGTGGTTTCCAAAGTTGTTATTTACAGAGTTTCAAGCTGACAGCAGTACAGCTATACCTATTGCTGGACTTCAGTTCATTACTCTATTCCTCCCTATGGTAATTTCATTATGTCTTCAACCTGTGTTCTAACTCCCACTGCTACAATTAGAGGTGAAATTTAAAGCTACCAGATTGTGAAGTTATGCTACCTACCATCTACTACCCAAGGGTAATTTACCCATTAATTACTGGAGCACCAGCTAACATTCCTCCCTTCTAGTGAACAAGATCCTGCCAGCTCACAAACTTTCCTTCAGGTAGGTGTATACTTTGTTGGTCTGAGGCTGAATGTCCCTGTTAATCTCATCAAGAATACCAGGCCTTAAAAGCACTCTTTAAATGCTCCAGTAGTTTCAATGGAAATCAAATCAAATTTGGAGAAATGACATGAAAAAACACCACGGCAAACCACCCCAGGGATTCTGCATGATGCTATCTGTCTGGGGGTGAAAAGCCTGAATGGGCTGCATACTGAATAAACACAAGCTCAGCTTCTGCTCTTGACATCAGTAGGACTATACTTATGGAGAGGAAGTCTTTGAGAACTGGATCCTTTAAGAGATAAAGGTAGGGGAAATGGATGGGAAGTGCACTTGCTCATTCCATTCTAGTGCTGCTGTTCATCATCAATGTGCTACACACAGAAGGCTTGTGGAGAGGGGGGTTCAGGGGTGCTAGTCACTAGATTTTAAGTATTTTATCATCCTGTGGTGATCACAATGCCACTGGATCTGTCTCAACCCTTGGGTTACAGAGAGAAAGTCTAGGAACAGGAGTCAGAAAACCCAGTGTCAGGGTGACCAGGAGAAAGTCACAAAGGAGAAAGGAAGGAACTTAAGTCTTACACCTCTTCAGTGCCTCAGCTGGGACACTGATCAGCAGTAACTAGTTTCTATGCAAGATTCACAAGTGTAAACTTTAACCTGGATTTAGTCATCCCAGCATCCACAAAGAAACTTAGCCCTTTTTTCCAGGCACTGAAGCATTACTTAAATAAAGAACCTCACACATTGCTTAGGCTTCTTTTCTTCCAAGATTTTCCTTCCTGAAGAGCCTTTTCTTTTAGAGGATTACTTATACATATAGGTATATATGAATTTGTCAGTTTTGCTTTGTTTAAATATCTGCCATGCTATTAATGCCTTTTTGCATTATCACATTGGGCATCAAAAGGCCTAGTAAAGCCCTTTTTTTTACAGCATCCAGTGGTTCAGGGGGGAGAGAGAAGGAGACATGCACTCTCTCAAGTGCATGGCATATCATGGTGAGAGCTGAAACACTGGGGTGTGACAATTTTGGTCACACCTAAAGCAGCATCTAATTGCAGGAAAGATAAATGCTTATTTTTTCACAGTAGAAGTACTCTTAGAAAAGCATTAGGCACACAAGTTCCACTGTACCAAATAACATACACTACCACAGAACCTCCAATTTTTCATAACACAACTTATCACCTCACTTTTTTCAATGCAAAAATTTTGTTCTCTCTAAATGTGGAGAGCCCTGTTGCCAGGTCATTCATTCAGGTCACTCTATATTTGGATGTTATTTATGAGAAATTTATTTTTCCTCTGTCCCAACAGGGCTGTTTTCTGTTTGGCTGTCTATTAGCATTGACATTTTCTCCTTAAGGCTTTTTTCTTCCTCTTTTAGAACTTGACTGGGAGAGTTTCATGGACTTTGTGCAGCTTTTATCTCAAGAAAAAAGTTCTGCTTTATTTTGTGGTTATTCTGCTGCTGACATTTGGTGACATTTTCTCTCTTTGTTGACAAGTTTGTATTTCTTTAAAGAGAAACTAGCCTAGTGAAGGTGTTTAATTTGCTTTGTCCAGCCCTTATCATATCCAGCACATACAGCACTCCATTCCTGCATCTGCTTTCCTCTCTGATTGCTTCTTTGCTGCACAGTGGTTTCCTCTATGTCCTCTGTGTGAAATAGCTTTTGTTTTGGGCAGCAGCTCTCTCTCTTCCCTGATGTTGTGGGTTTGTGGGGTTTTTTTTTGGTTTGGTTTGGTTTTGAGGGGTTTATTTGTGTTTTGTGTGTGTGTGTTTGTTTTGATTTGGGTGTTTTGTTTGGTTTTGGGGGGGTTTTGTTTGTTTTAAAAATCAAATTAAAAGATAAAATAATTCAGCATTGGAGCAGAACATTTTGCAAAGATTTACTTTAAAACTGTAAGTAAGCAAATCTTGCAACATCATGATTGGGAAGCTCCTGTTGACAAAGGTCCTGCTAGCATGCTAGAGCTGAGTGTTTACTAATCTTTGCAGAATACTTAGTGCAGAGATTAAAATCCAAGCTACCTTCTTCTACTAGCTGCTGCAAAGGTGAACTAGAAGAACAGACTCCTGTGCTAAAATGGATGTGATTAGACCTACAGCTTCCTTGCTAATGGCAGGAAATGCAAAATACTACTGAAGAGCTTTCAAGCAGAGATATATATGAACTATCTCACAGTCACTAGAGATGAAATACCTGCCAAGCTCCAAATAGCATTGTGCCTTACAGCTGCAGGATCATAAACAACTGATGTTTGCAACAGCATTTTAAAAAGCTGTTAAAGTCTGAGCACCAGACAACAAAAGTAATTGGTTAATTGCAGCTCAGCTATTGAAAATTGGAAGCTTTAAGGTTAAGTTTTCCAGAGGTGATATAGTCTTTCTTCTTAATCAGTGTTAGATGTCAGAATTACTTTGGTGTGGACAGGGATTATGGCAATTTCAATTAGCAGTGCCAAGGAATAAAAGGAATCATGTTTTCAGACAGAGCAGGGAAGAAAAAGAGTGAGAAACACCAGAAGGAAAACCAAGGTCTGAAGGAGGAGGTGCTCCATAGGAAAGCAGATATCCCCTGCAGCTTGTAGAGGGTCCATGCTGGAGCAGAGGTGTGAGGAGGAAGGAGCTGCAGAGTGAAACCACAGGCTATTGAAACTCTGCTACCTCCCTGAACCACTTAGGGCAAGGGTAGAAGAGTCAGGAATGAGAGAATGATGTTGAGCATGGGAAAGGGAGGCCAGGGGGGGATGTGTTGCTATTTAACATTTGTCTTTTGGTTTCCCAGTGCCCAAACAATATTATTAGGCTGATTTTTCCAAGCTGAGTCTGTTTTGCTTATGACATTCATTTGTTGTGGGCCAAGGTCAGATGTTGATGATCTACCCCCTATGTGCATTGTCTTTCTAGAATTTGTGCATACAGATCATTAATGTGTTCCTAGTTGCAGTCATGTTATCTAACAGTTAACTTGCCACTCAGCCCTAGCATCAAGAGGAGAAGTTCCCAATGGGAACCTGTTCTGAGAAACTGAATGCTTTCCCCCACATAAATATTTCTCTCTGCCTTCATGCACATTCTCACTCTGCAGATCTTCTCTGCAATAATGCTCTTCCCTATATTTTACTAGTCTGTTCCTGGATAGATGATCCTATGAAGTTCAAAGACCCCAGAGATACCACGAAATGTCCAATGCTAGTGTAAAACAAATAACTGCAGTGAAAAAGGAATTTACTGATATGGTGAGGAAGAACTGATGACTAGAATGTGCAATGTGCTTTAGACACTCTTTAGCTTTAACTTTGTTTCTGTTTTCTCATGGGAAGTACAAACTATATCCCTGGCTACCACTTCAGTGACATTTTGCAGATCACAGACAGCTAAATAAAACAAACCCAAAACCAAACAACTTATGAAGTGGACTTTTGGATAAGGTTTAATTCAGTCTTGATCCTTTTCAAGAAATTGCATTCTCTCACCAGAAATCAAGATTTATAGCTTTCCCCATTAAACCTCAAGGTTTCTGCAACATCTGCCTCTTTTTAATTGCACTGTCTTTTCCAAATGAAAGCATCACAACTTGCTTGTTTTCTATTAATGTATGTTTGAATTGATCTTTAATTTACCTTATTGGTTTTGTAATATCAAATAAAAGCAGACATACTGAAAAACTATCTAATATGTATGTATTTGTTATGCTAAGGGTAGTCCTAGAGATAATTAATCACAAGTATTTTCACCTTAAGGTACTGCTTAAAGGCTTTGTGCAGCTGTCAGAATTCAATTGCCACAGGTAGTGAAATAATAATAAGGAGAAAAAGCACAGAATTAATTTCTGTGCTAATTTCAATAAAACTAATGAAGCTAGACTGGATGTCATCTTAACTCTTTGGAAATGGAGAATGCAGTATTTCCAAAACTAGTGAAATTCTTTTAAGAAAGGTTGGGAGTTCAAAAGGGTAAAAGGTTTAAGTATTCTCTGATTTACATTCTCCCCTTTCACTTCATCAGTACTGACGTGGGGCTTGATCCTGAGTGAGCTTGTATCACTGCCATCTGCAGAATATCCTTGTAAAATCAGTTACAGTGAGTTAAGAGCTTAAAAAAAACCCAAAAAAAGCAAAAAACCCACCCAATCAAACCAAATAAAACCCAACAACCACAAAAACCCCAAACCCAACCAACCACAAATGCACAACAGATTCACATAATCAACCCAGTGTAAATTTGGTCTAGAACTCTTAACTTTGGAGATGATTAAAAAGACACAAAACACTACCCTTTTCTACATGTGCCATAAAACAATATTCCCTAGCCCAAAGCTCCAACAGGTTTACACCACTTCTATGGCACAAGAGAACTCATTTCAATTTCAATTCACACCAAGAGTCATCTGGAAACTGTTATTAATTGGAAGAATTTAATTTACAAGTGTCTCCTCTGTCTCCCTCCTGTTCCTCAATAACAATCAAAAATAGCTATATCACTTTGATCAGACATACTAGCCATCCATAATGATCTTGTGCTTCTAATTCTCTTGTTTAGGGTCTTTTTCTTGACCACTAGAGTATGTTTAAAATAAACCTTATGCAAATCACTTATTCACATGTTATTTTATTAACTGAGCACCTCAGGGTCCAGCTGGCATTGCTGTGCTTAAACACAGGGAACAGTAGATGAGAAGAATGTGCTTGAGATATATAAGACAATGGTTTGATGTACTTTTTGTAACTGCAGCTGGGTTGGGTTAAGCCAATACTGTGCCCTGCTCTTCATTCCCCTTTCCTTCCCATCAAGACCTCCTCAGATCTACTGGCATAACCCAGGTACCAGCACTCCACGTTAGCATAAGCTAATAGCAGGGGTGTGAGTGTGCTCTTAGCATGGCAAATGGAGGTGGTGATAACCCTCAGTGGTGAGAACATCCTGGGAGAAGCTATCAACTAGTGTTAACAAGCTGAGCTGCATTGGGACCAACTCATCTGACTGCAAACTCAGACTGTGAGTCTGAGAATGACTGTTAGCTGCATCTAGAGATTGTCCAGGGTTAGATATGCTCATTATAGACAACAACTGTGCCACTAAATAATGCCATCCTTTACCTTTCATTTTAAATTACTTGTTTGTTGGGGGATTAATTATTGAATGAACTTAGCTCTTTTGGTTTCCATTGCTCAAGGGTCAGTCCTGAGAGTTGTGTGTATGTCTATATTTTCTGAATATTCATGCTTCACATGTAAGAAGAGCAGTCATTTCCAACACATTAATATTAATAAATTATTATGTGTCAGGAGTGTCAACAATCAAGGGTTTGACTCAAACTAAATAGTCATTTAAAACCAGAGTGAGAGGTTTGAAGTTCTGCCTTTTATTGACTTTGGCTGTCTGTCATTAAGAACTCTGGCACTAAATGCCACAGATGCTGTAAGTTGTATATTATTTTTGTATTTCACTCTAGACAGATGGCTGGAGAGTGAAACAGCTGTATTTGTTCTGATAGCCTGGAGGCACTGCTTCTTAGACTGCAAAAATTCTTGTGATGGACAGGTTCAGGTTTTAGGAACAGTCCAACAAACCCTAGCTGCAACAAATGAGCTTGGATTCAACTACAGACACCAGGAATGTCAAAGATGACAAAGACATGGGAGTCATTTTGGGCTGGCATGAGACTTTGCAACTTCCTCCCAAGAAAGATGAGGACAAACTTCTGAGCTGGAGCTGTTGGGACAGAATAAGGGACAATTGTTTAAACTAAACCAGGGTAGATTCATATTAGATGCAAATTAGGTTGTTTCTCTTTGACAATGAGGGTGTTGAAACCCTGGAACAAGTTGCCCAGAGAGGTGGCAGATGTCCCATCCCTGGAAACACAGGGCTCTGAGCAATCTGATCTGGGTAAAGATGCCCCTGCTCACAGAAGGGTTGACTAGATGACCCTTCCAACACAAACCATTCTATGAATCTATGAGTTCTATTTACTACTTTTCTTATCTTGAAGTATCTTATCCTCTGAGTTCATTTGTTGATGAGACAACAGAGAGCTAAGTATGTTTGACCTTCATATGACTTCTCTTCAGGTCTCAGTATGAAGAATTTGGTTGCTGCAGAAATGTAATTCTGAGAAATTTGTGAATGACACAGAAGAGGACTGAAAGGGATGAGAAACTTTGTAGAATAAACAGGTTAAAAACAACCTACAGAACAAATTAGAAAGAAAAAAATACAAAAGTTTCTTTTTTGTTTCAATGAAATGGCAACAGAGTTGAAAAAATATATGGGTTCTAAAATGCCTTTAAGAAAACTTAATGAGAAAAAGAGCAGCACTAATATTTTTTTTTTAAGACTATAACTGCATGGAGAAGTCAGCACTGAGTAAAGTAATAAATTTTAAGTTGAATACATTGATTAAGATCAACAGAGTAAAAGAATTGTTATACTGTTTAAGAGGAAAAAATGGCAATTTTGGAATACCAAAGGCAGTAAAATTCGTGGTGTAGGAGAGAAATCAATGCAGAAGTTACAGATAATTAGAGTCATAAACTTATTATTGCTGTGAACACCTAGATTACATCTAGATGCAATGACAGAATGACTCCTAATTCTGGCTTCTAATAAGAAAATATAGGAAATCACACAAAATTCTAGATGCCTAACCACAAAAAGCATTCTCCAGGATTCATCTATGACTTCTATTCTATCTTTAACTATAAACTTCTTGTCCTTGAAAGACATCATACCAAAATCATCTTGTTCTGAGCTGGCCCTTGAGTAATAGCTTCATATAGAAACCAGGAGAATGAAGAGATGCAATTGGACATTTGGGGCAATTCAAAATGCAATTACAGACATGAAAAATTACATACATCTTCTGAAGTGCATCTGGGGTGGCCAATCTGTGAAGTTCAGCAGAGTTACCCAAACACTTTGAGCACCTTTCTTAGTGAGCCTTTCAATTGGTACAAGCATGAGTCTTGAAGGACTAGGTAAAAAGAACTGAACCTTTGGATCTGTGTATGAGCAGATGGAAGAGGAGCCTAGAAAGGTAGGTGCTTGGCTGAGTTATAAACTCAGAGATGATAAGGCTGCAGTGGTGAGGATGTCACAAGATGAGATATAGTCAACAGCAAAAGCAATGGAATGAGACCTTGCTTGGGGCCCTGGTGCTTTTTAGGAGCAGTAAATGTACATTTTTCCTACCATAGCAAACCAAAAAGCCAGCCCCCTTTCTATTAATAGCATTTGTTACTCTCTTCATAGGAGATTCTGTGTGTAGTTGGACAACTGTCCATAAGGCTAAAGAAAGAAAAAATATTGCATTTTCCTTATGCTATAAATTCTCCTTTATTTATATGGTCACATCTAAACTTCCATCTTGTGGATGACATACAGGCAAGCCAGGGACCAGGAAGAATTCTGTGATTAAAGCAATCACAGATAATTTGTGGAGAGCAAATACTAAAATACTAATGAACACTAAAACCAACTGCAGACTGGCATTGTAGAAGAAGAAGAGTTTGGAAGACTTTTCCATTTGCTAATTGTTGAATATGAATGTTTCAAACCCCAAACTAATTCACACAAATCAACTCATTCAGGAAGAGATAAAAAGAGAATTCGCTGAATAAAATCCTTTTAAATGAACATTTAACCTACTTATATTCAAGATCATCTTCCTTGATTTCAAATTAGGAAATGCTACCTAATGAAGTTTTATCATTACCACTTTGTTGTAATTAAACACCATAATCCTCTTATTTGTGCAGATCCCCAGTGCTCCCCACTTCTGTGAAAAGCAGGGTTCCAAGGAAGCTCAGAAGATGTCACTAGGAAATTACTACTTACAGCTTGAAATGGAGCTCAGTTCCAAGCCATTTGCATTGATGTGTTAAAACTAAATGATTAATGCAGATTTTTACACATTTTTAGGTTTAATTTTTCAGTCTAATGAAACCATAAATTTCAAGCTTTCAATAATATTCCTATCTCTTATTTAATTCAATGTGTAATTGAGATTATGCTTTTGCTACAGATGGAGAGTCCTTTTCAAATTTGAATTAATTTGGTGTTTTGCTGGGCTAGCAAATAAAGTACTACAGACTGCCTGCTGTTCACTGTGCTAAATCTTAGCTTTCAGATTAATGGGATGAAATTTGGGAAATTCCTAGGGTCAATATTTTCTGCAGAGGTGATAGCAATATTCTCTGCCCACAGTGAATCACACACATGAAGTGGTGACAGCTGGAAAGAGTCAAAAGCAAAATGAATGCAAAATACATCCAAATGAACAAAGTCCAAGCTCAGAGAAATATTCAGCAGGTACAATTTCTTCAGGAATAGCACCCAGTTTTAGAGAAGTGGATATATTCTGCTCAGCTGGTAGTACAAGCACTCCACACAAAACCATTGCAAAAGGATTATCCTTGAAGTTCAGGGAAGTGTCCCAAGTTGTGAGCACCAGACTGAGAGTGGCTTCAAGGACAGGCTTTTGGGATGGAATAAAATAATGCCAAACCAAAATAAGCTTTAAAATGGACACCTATTTAAAAAAGGAATTAGAAACCAGAGAAACACAGTTCAGAATAGTTTCCTCACTGCAGAAGTCATTTTGCCACTGATATATCTCTCAGGGAAATGAACAGCAGCCAAGATGGGGGAAGAAAAACCCAAACACCAACAGCCCAACACTCTTTCTACATCATTATTCAGCACTGTTGAAGAGTGTTGTTTTCCATGGTTTACTTGGGCATCCATCTGAGGTAGGAGGGTAAGAACACAGCACTACTTTGTGGCTGTCTCAGCTTTTACTACCAGTTCCTACCACACAATCATGGCATTTTTCCTGGAGTATGATGAGAGGCACCAGAGTGTTCCCTGCCTCCAACTGTCACTAATAAAGTAATGCCCAACTATCTAGCATTACTACTACCACACAGGACATATTTAAGGGCTAACTTTATCACTCTACAGAGATCAACTCACCAATATCTACAGAAAGATTGCAATGTGTAGTCATGTGCCACTGGATTATTCCATGAATAAGCAGTTGCCTGATATTCACAGCTATAACATTTTGCCTTTGACAGAAGAGTTATCATTAGGAGAATGTTACAGGGTTAATCACTACATCCAGTTCCAAAATCTGGTAAGAAAAAAATTGTTTCCAAAATGCTCAGAGTAGCAACAGCAGCTAACAAAATTTCCATGGATGATTACAGCTAATCATCCAATAAACAAATCCCCAGGTTCAAATTTTCCAGTCATGGGTGTATAAAATTTAGGGCAATACCTCTTTTTTGCTCTATAACATCTGTGACAAGGTGTAATGCATCACTGACAGTCTAGTGATTCATGAAATGAGAACTCCTTCCTGTTTACATCAATGCAGACATTCCCTGGGGATTCTTCACCAAACACCTGTCCAGTTGCACAACATGCAAAGCATGAGGTATTAGTTATAAAATTTCTCTCTTTCTTTTTTTTTTACCAGAAGTGCTATTCTCAGAGAAATTGCAGTATCTATTTCACTTGCTGTCACTAGAATTTAAAGAGTCTCTCAGTGGGTGGAAGCAGCAGACTGATTACCTCAGCCCTGGTGCTCTCTACAAATCTTTGAAAGACATGTGCAGCATCACATATAATTCAAATGGTTGCTTTGCATTTATTTCACCACCCTTTTCAGATTTCCTCTTAAAAAAATAACAGTAAAATAAAAATCACTGTACTTTGAAAGCATTGCTTGTAGCTCTGAGACCAAGAGAGCAGTAGTTGCTCCTAACCCAGAGAACAAAAAGATGTACTTGGCTTCCTATAGACAGCACAGAAAGAAATTAGCCACCTGCAGAGCATAATCCTAATGCCCCAGCTGTGAGGAGAAAGCAGGCTGGAGCAAACCACTGGGGAATTATAAACTCATGCAGGTATTTAACTTCCTACCGTGCCTGAGGCATGGTGCCTCTGCCTGCTTTGAATGCAGCCTGGAGCCTTCAGAGTGAAGGTTTACAAGCACCGGTTTCTTCTCTGTTTCCAGACAGGGTAATGACATCACTGCTCCATGCTGAGTGCTTGCTGAATTCCTTCTGATTGACCTTCTGATCTCCAGTATCACACAGCCCCACCAGCCACAGCTAGCAGGTGGGACCTTAGGAGCATCACTGATTGGGTTACACATTGAGTGGCTGTTGCTGCTGCATCAGTCCTGTTTGGAAAATGCTTGTTAGATTTGGGTTTCACAAGGAATTACAGTCCTTCTCTGGCCAGTTTCTGGGTTATCAAAAGGCCTCATTTTCCAGGGCAGAGCAGTTCTGGACATACACACAGAACACATGAGTGCTTTTGCAAACTCCAAGTCAGAAAAGCAAAAATCTCACAAATGGAGGCACTAGGGAGTCACTTGAATTTTAGGTTAGCACCTGCATAAATCCCTCTAGACACTTGAGCTAGGTTCTGCTTTGTCTAGAGGGGTTGGAGCATTGCTCTAGCTCCCCCATCATTCTTTTGGTGGCAAAACTCTAGATATTTTTCCAAAGCTTTCTTGCCTCAGAAGCTAACTACAAACAGTGGCAGGAAGCCTTACCTGATCAGTGTTGTTATGATGAAGCAATGCTAGTCATGCATGGGATGCTAGGGAATAAAACATAAGCACTTTGGTAGCTATTTGCACTCAGGTGTTTCCTTTGGGATTTAGATGCTGGTTGCACCTTCTTAACCATAATCCAGTATTTCCCTTTTGTCACCCATAAGTTTTGGTGCTTAGATTGCGGTTGTGTCTTCCAAAAGACAATTCTAAGCCATAGACCTTAATGAGGCAAACCTGGCCATTTCCAAGAGCAGCCAGGGAGGTAAGATGCCTGTGGACCTGCCACAGCCCTTATTGCTTGCTAGTGCAGCATCACAGGATCTGCTGAGCTGGAAGGGGCCCACTAGGATCATTGAGTCCTTAACCTACACAGGACACCCCAAGAATCACCCCATGTGCCTGAGAGCATTGTCCAAACACTTCTTGAACTCTGTCAGGCTTGGTGCTGAGACTGCTTCCCTGGGAAGGGTACAGAGGAACAATTTAGTGCCATACACACTGTACAAATTTTGGTCTGCATAGCCTGTATAGCTGACTGATTTGCATAGCTTATGAAACAATAGAAAGAGCTCATTAAAGGTTTTTTTTCTCCCTCCTTTTAACTTCTAATGAGTGTTCTCTCAACAACAGTTGAATAATAGACTGAAACTGAGAGCAGAGTTTTAATTCTGAAACCTGCAGAGATGGAGGGATTCCAAATAAATCATATCAGACAGCATTGTTTGGATCCACTTCAGCAGGTCTGAAATAGCTGAGAATTAATTCTTCAATGTAATGGCACTTACTCTTCATAATTGTGGCAGTACTTGGCCCAGAGGAACAAATTTCTGGTGAAAATATGCTTTCTCTCAAAACTAAAATTGATGTTTCTTTAAGTCAGAGAGCAGTATCATCATGTTTATGCCATAACAGCCTGTCTCTGGGCTACTGTATTCCATGGAGAGGAAATGAAAACAGTAGAAATTTAGCCTAAGACAAATGACTTTCTTTACCACATTTGTAATAAAGCACAGCATGGAAGAGGATTGATAATGTAGGATGATTTGCACTCTTTAGCCCCCACACAGAGACTCATTTCAACATCACTTTTCATCTTTTTCACTCCTCAAAGCACAGGACCAGTGTCCCCAAAGCACAAGCTGCTACATCAGTTCCACAGTGAGAAGCATTCCTAAATCTACTGCAATATTAAAACTGAAGCTGTAAGTGGGGTAGGATTTGGGCCAGGAATTATGTTTAGATTCAAAATTATGTGACAACTTGCAGACTTGAAGAAAAGCAAACTAATTGGGGCTTTCCATTCACAGTCTCACAGTAAAAAATGTTACAAAGATCTGCATTGTTTTGCCATGCCTGAGAACTTGCTCTTGCAAAGACCTTCAGCATGAGCTGGAGAAGAGAAGCACTTACAGCAGCCACTACAGTTCTCAGAGCTGAACACATGCAAGTTCTGATGTTGCTAGATAATTTTCAAGTACAGGAAATCTATTGATATTTTGGTATGTTATACCTAGCCACAAATTCATCTGATTTGGGGAAGTTCTGATTTATTCTGCAGACAGTGGCTATCACAGGAACATTACTTTTCACTTCAGTTGTGATTCTTTCATAAGTTGCAGAAATCTTCACTTGTAACCTTATCTTAGAGACAATATATGTTAAAGAGCTCAGCAAGCATCAGATTAAGCTAAAAAGATCTCTTACAAAGGGGCTGTTGTTAGCAGCTGCTGCAAGATTTTGTCACACTTACAATGCAATGTGTGGTGGGTTTGGGTTATGCTGTTTCTGTGGCTCTCTCCAAACAAGTCACTTTGTAGAAGCTAATTCATTCCTCTTGGTCACAGCAGTACCTCTTTGTCACCTCGGGTAAGTGTTTTTCTGATCCTGTTTCCTCCCAATTCCAGTGTTTCTAGGAGCTCTTCAAAGGTTTCTGGCTGTGATGGTGTTAGTTATTTTTCTAAACAGAAATTAAGATACATTATTTTTACATCTTTTGTAGAAAAACAAATATAAAGCTAACAAACCCCAAATTAACTCTTCAGAGAGAGGCTAACAAATGCAATGGCCTAGAACATATTTTAAACAAATACAATTACACTGAAAGTTTATTAAGTGCTGTATTTTAAATTGTATTTCAATATAAAAGATTCAGAGTCTTGCACTAAGCTGTTTTCCTTTAGGTTTGGATTATGTAGGATCAAAGTCAGCTAGGATATGAACATGTAGATCTCAGTAACACTTTGAATGAGAAATTCACTTCCATCCTGCTAGATGTGGCTTATTGTCATAATTATTGGCAGAAAACTGCTACAGCTGTAAGCAGCCAGCTCAGATAATTCTCAATTTTGCTTTACCTTTAAATGATCCAGATTCTACAGCCAAAACTCTCACAACTGCCCTGGAACAGAAGCAAAATTCACATTATTTCTAGTTCTTATTCCTATGATTGTTACCCATATCTCATCTCAGGATACATTTCTGTATCTCCTTCCCTATTTTAAGCATTAGGATTACAAAAACATCTATACTGATGTACTTAAAATGAGAAGATTGTTATTTGGAATGGACAAAGGTTGAGCCCAATATGAGTCAACTTTAGGTCTGTGGATAGAGTAACACCAGGACATGTCCAACCACACCAAACACTACTGTTTCAGCAACCTTAACAGCACAATCCTTCACCCACCTGTTGATCAGCATACTCACTGAAAAGATATTTGCCAAACATTTCCTTCTAACCCAAATATTATTGGAGGTACTCAGAAGAGCTTGACTTCAAAAAAGGGGTCAACTCCTTAAGGACTTTGCTTTGGATCTCCTCTCTTTTTGCCTCTCTCACACCTACTGCACACTCACAGGCAGACAGAGACATGCATCCAAAGCAAAAACTCAATTTGAAGGCTGCTTGCCTCATGTGTTCTTGTAGAGGGCCAACATTTAGATACATTTTCTCCTGAGTTAACATCAAACCTGGTGTTTTCACATGCCAAAATCAATATCCTAAACCAGCTATGTACTTCAGGTTCCAGATGAGACAACTCTTACTGCTAAGGACTAACAAGTGGTTGCATTGAACACAGAAACATTCATCAGCTTGTACAGAGTCAGAGATGAAAACCAGTGCTGGCAACACTGCACATTTATCTACTGAGAGGAAGTTTGCTGTTTATAAACCAGCATAAGGAAATTATTTAGAAGGGGTGAAGACTGTCATGAAGCAGAAGTTACTCATCTGCTTGGAGCTTCTGCATCAGTGCCCAGTGATAACTTTAAAAAGGTTCAACTTTGCAGATGAGGACAAGATTAAACTTGACAAACACTGTGTTACTCACAGTACAACTTGAGGTTTCTAGAGTAATGTCAACAATGGCATGACAGAAAATGAAAACATCTAACAATGAAAAATAATAAAACCCCAGCTATTTTCTATGATCTTATAGCTAACAGCCCTAACCTACTAAGGAAATTGTCTCAAATTTATGAATTTATAGGTAATGTTACAACTTTGGTGCACTGATGATATAATTATGGTTCACTAAAAGCACACAAACTCATCTTTAAGAAATGCAGCTCTCACAGATATTTCATTTCTGAACCTAGCAGTCATTTCTTCTGTGTGAAGAGAAGAATGTGAACATAATATGAAAAAAAAATCTATAGTCAGCAGAATTCTTTCAACTGCATAAGTGGCTTTTATTTAAAAGAGCCCATTTTTTTTTTACATGTAATTCACTTTGAAGGTTTGAACTGAACTGCAGATGGTCAAGATTTTCATTATAGTTACTTGCAGTGTGTTGCTAGCAAGCCAGTAATCTTTAGTCCTGACATCTATTATACTAGAGCAAAAAGCAACCTTTCTTCATCTGTACTTCTCACTATAATCTGTACTATTTCATTTCAAAAGCTTTAGCTATTAAGAACCAACATATATAAAGAAATGCCAGAAATCTGGTAACATTACATTCTGTGTTCCTGTGTTTAAGAGAGTGTCAGCACTTACTCTCTAAGCCCTTGCATTCAAAGGTTTATGGCTGAGCCATAAAAATCAGTCCATTGTATAACTTCACTTATTAACTCTCATTTTGGGAGTCCATTTTCTCCTACCTTTCCCCTTCACTAAATATCCAGAATATTTTTCTTTGCCTGTTGCAGAAACATATTTTCAGAAACACTTCTCTATGTGTGATTTTCTTCCAGTTCCTCTCCCTTCACAATTACACAGCATGATGTTTTACAGTAAAATGCAACAAATCTTTTACTCTAATTGTAAGATGATCATAATTGCAAAGAAATATACCAACAACTCAATAATTCTAACAGATTTAAACCTCAGATTGTGAGTTTCTGTTTTAGCTCACCTCATTCATTACTGAGAAATGTCTCTTGGCTGTTGTTTCTCCCTGCTGTTGCTGCAAGCCTCAGCAGCATCCCCACCTGATTCTGTATCAGTCTGCCAACACCCATAGGAAAATGTGAAACAGAACCACAATCCATGAAATACTTGCAGAAATCCCACATCTTGGTGCTTGTCTTGCTTCTTTTTACCTCTGTGCCACAGACACAGGCCATAACACCAGCCTCACATATTCTCAGTAGACTTTGATGTCACAGTAACCCTGGCACTCCTGATAAGAGTGATCCCTCTTCCATAGAGTGAATTTCATATAGAGTAAGAAACTTTTAGCATCTCAACCCCTCAGCTACCAGCCACCAGCACAGCAGGCAGCAGCTACAGTAATCTCCCATATGTGCATTCCTGACACTACTGCTAAGCCCCCAGACCCACATTAACCAGAACTCCCCAGCAACTCTCTCTGGCCACTCTACTGCTGCTGAGAGAGTCAGAGACACCCTGTGGGTCTGAAGGAGGATGTGGCTGACCATTACTACAGGTATACATCACTCCTGGATGACCTAGCAGAGCACTGGTTCTTTCTGGAGGAGTATGTTGATGTAGTGTCAGAAAAAAGGATTGTATTGATTTGGCTGTCAAACACAGAGAGAAACTCACTGACATTCCCAGAAATAAGGCAGAGTTTTCTTGTCCCTTTCTGTTTGAAGAGAAGGAAAAAGGTATCATGCTCCCACAAAGTGAAACTTCCTGTTTTCATTCTTACTTATCTATCTATTTATTTGCTTTCTTCCCTTTTTTCTTTTTCCCCCCACCTCCTTTCTTCATGTTGCCTCAACGTTCTCTCCCCTGAGACAGGATGCTCTCAGCTGGCCTGTTGCAGATAGTTGTTTCCTCAAGCAAGTGACAGCTGAAAGCAAGTAAAATTAGATTGTCCAGTTAGTTGTTTATGATCTATTGTCACTCTCCAAGATTAACTTGTCTCAGAAAAAGAAAGATTCATATGTCTACATATGCCTTGATCTTTCTAAATGCCTATCTGAGGAACTGACATAAAATTAGATAGCCTGATTGTTTTAGCTTCTTTGCCCTCTTCTCTTCATGTAGTCCACTGAAAAGTTTGAACTCCACTGGGAAGGGTAGCAGGCTTGTAAACAGTGTTTCTAGTAGCACACGTGGCTCAATGAGAACTGGAAATAGGATATCCTAGACTTCCACTGCTTTTCACTTAGCATCATCTACAGAGGCTGCACAGCCTAGATGCTTTTGGTAAGGGCATTGCTAGCTTTCAGAATAACCTTCAGTTACCTCATCCCATTTTGTCTTAATTACAAAATGGCAATGGTACCATTCTGGAAACCATCAAGCACTTTGAGTCCTGAGTGTGGTCATTATTATCTAATTAACTTCAAATGTTGTCATTTCCCTCTCAGGAGTATATACATACTAAACCAAAACCAAACAAGCAAAAACCTAAACACCAACCCAAACCCTCCAATACTTCTGACCTTTTCCAAGGCCTTTTCCAGCAAGTGAAAGACAGCAGTCCTCTGGGCAGTCTCATCTGGAACATGGATTCTACATTTGTGAGTCTTCATCACATGGCAGGAGAGGAATCCAAAGTTACTGCTTTCAGAAGGCCTTGGGTAAGGCCATGTATTTTTATTTAACTACTTCAGAGAGTTTCCATTAGATTATACAGTAAGAATACTTGGTCTTCAGTTGCATCTCCCATTCTGGGAGATTAAAATGACTTTGTTTGTGTGGCAAACTGCTCAGCTACAGCTGCAAGATTACATTCTTCCTAAGAGCACAAGGAATTTGAACCTGAGCCTTTCTGTAAGTAGATGTGTACAAAGGATGTGCCATGACTAGGAAAAAGAAAAATCAAAATTGAAGTGGATGCTGAATTTTCACCCAACACCTAGGCTGAGCAAACAGATTTCAGAAGGAAATACAAGTGAAACAATTCTCTCTTTGCTTAGGAAGCTTTATGTTCAAAGTTCTAGTCTTTTACCTTTAGAGAAACTGCATCCACTCTTCAGAAATGCTAACATTAGATTTGATGTTTCTGGATCATTTATTAATGACAGTCATTTATCACGTTATCTGGACTCTAGCAAAACAGGAACTTGTTAATTACAGGCTCCAATATGAACATCAACATATCAAACAACTGCTTAATTTTTGAAACACTTTCCTAATTATAGAGAGAAGTAAAGAAACAAAGGAATCAAGTTTCAGAGCTAAAATTTTCCTGCACTAGTAGCAATAGACATTTTTCTTTCAGCAAGTCAACAACCCAAAGAAGCTGGTTCTGTTCTGAACCATCTGCATTATTGTATTCAAAATTACTATAATTGTTACATGAATTTGCACATCTAACATTTCTGGCTACTCAGAGAGAAAATGTGATCTTTTCATTTCTTGTTTGGCTCATGCACTCCCAAGGGAGAGAACAGTTGCTCTGCAGCAGTTCTTCAAGCCCCTGACCATTAAATATGCCAAGATTTTGCAGAATTAGAGAGAAGAGTTTCAGGATCACTTCACCCTATACTGAATTGGCAAGAGCACCACAAGAACAGACAAGCAGCCACAAATGAGGCAATCTTGTCCCCTTTGCCAGGGGAATGACTTGAGGCCAGTGCTCAATTCAATCAGATAAACTAAATTTATGGTAGCTATCACTACAGACTTAGTGTAGGCAAGAATGTGACTTTCAAATATTTATTTCTGCAGATAATTCATTACTCTGAAGTCTAGCCAAGCCCAAAGTTATGTCAGAAAACAGTATCAAGACTCATATGAGAGTCTTCTGTGTCCTCAATTTCTTGTTTTCCACTTCCCAGCAAGTTTTGAACTAGGGATTTTTTTTTTCCTGCTTCTGTGTGGCAAAAGAGCTACATATATGAGGGGTTTTTTCATAAAATATTCATTGTTAGAGTGTTGTGGATATTATATTTATTATAAAATGGTATCACAATCCACTAGTGGAACTATTATACTGTTTGCAGAAGAGAAGATAATGACTAGTGAAAATATAGCCATTGCCCATTTTAGAGTGTTTGAGCACTGCTTGGGAAAACATTATGATCTTTACACTGATATACCCCAGAGTAAAAATATCTGAAAGAGTTATAAAACTTGTCTGGATTGGCAGCTAAGGGGATTCCTTAATGATGTATTGATGGCACAGATGCCACAGCAACATCTGCTTTTTGTAGCAGTGAAATATAAGTGAAGGCTCAGTGGTAGAGGCATGCCACAGTGCCACTTCACTCCCGCTGACTTCTAGCCTGCGTAATGACACTTTGACTACACTTAGAGACTGGCATCATTCATTATGATTGTGGACAAAGAAAGATAAGAGAAGGCTGGACCAAAATCTTTGCCCCTAGTTGCATGAAGTCAAAATGCATTGAAAGTATTTCTGACTTGATTTTCAGATTGGGTAATGCAAACAGAGTGAAACTGAGTTAGAACTCGAAGCAGTTCTCAACTCACACCAAAATAGCATTGCTTAAACTTTTCCTTCAAACATGTTAAAAGGATCCAGTGCACATGAGGAAGAATGAGGACAGTGATGCAAAATCTATATGCAGGAACAGAGAGGAAGCTGACTGACACAGATTAATCTAGAGGATTAATGAGTTGTTTCCTCACTGTATTTTTGTAATCTGCTAATGTATCATAACAGCCATCTGTCTCAGGGAGGTTACCATCTCCTGTCTCATCTAAAAGGAGTAAAAGTAAAGAGTCACTTGAAAATGCTGCTTATAAAACTGAATTATATTTCTCTTTCAGGGATCTTGTCAGTGCTTTTACAAACCATTGATCTCCTGCATATTTTCACATTTGATACACAATTATTATTTCCAAGCAGTGTGAATTCAACAGCTTTATGAAACTGATAGTTATTATGCATGAGTTGCTTCCTGTCCCCCAGGACTGAAAGTGAGATACTGCATCTCTAAAGGCTTCCCTAAAAGGAACATTCATAAGTTAATAGCAGAACAAAACATTTGTTAAACTGACTCTAATGTATACTGAGTCATGTCTTACCTCATTTCAATAAAGTCTTAACAGAACTTGGAAGAAAGGATGACTCGGCTCCTTAGCTACCAGGATCAGCCTAGAAGACCTACCTGCAGTCATTGGTTTGATCAGAATTATTTTGGGGGGTGGAGGGGGCTATGACTGCAGATTTGTTGGCACTAGAAGTCCTTCTCATACTGCTGTTGTGGTTACTAACATGGTTCTTTTTACCAAAGCACCATGTTTCCCAGGGTTCTATCAACCTTGAAAGTTTCTGACTGAAAGTTGGATGTTTGCTAAGGAGAGGAGTCCAGAGAGCTCTAAATAACAGATGTCTGTTTCCACATGGAATACATTCTGACATGAATCTTTCATTAAAAGAATCCATTCTTTCCATCACTGAGCAAAGATAAATGTGAGCTATCATAGTAATAATTTTACAGCCACCTTTTCCAATGAATGGCCTTCTGATGACTGAGCAAGTAGTTAAAAATAAAACCTTGTAGACCATTTGTCAATAAAACCACTGCTGATCTGCTTTTTACAGGTACCAGAAAATGAAGTTTCATGTAACACTACTCAGTTTATATCTTAGAAACAGTATTCTCCCCTCTCCAGCTAAGTCAAGTCACTACAGTTTGAGGAAACTTGCATTACTTACATGAATCAAGACTGGCTTCCAACTTTCAAAGCTTCTTTTACATATTTTTTTCCATTTCCCTTAGCTAATGTTCAACTATTGCAGTACAGGAATGTATTTGCTGAGGTAATATGAATCTTGAAAGGCAGAACTAGTACCTCTCTCAAGGGGTTTGAGAGAAAAAGCCATTTAGCTATGGTTTTAGAAGCAGCACAGATGACTTTAGAGCATATGGGAAAGAAAGTGTATATCCTAAAAAGCTATCCTTTTCTTTCTATAAATCCTTTTCTTACTTTCATTTTCTTTCTGAAGTCTTAGTCTCAATGTAGCACTCAGCATCATAAATATTAATTACTCACCATCAGAGACACTTACCAAATCATTAATGATCACAATACAACCACACTGAACAACGCAGAGGGAGAGAACAAGCAAAACAAATTCAGCATACAAATAGACATGCATTTTCAAACAATAAAGAAGATAGAACTGAACTCCTCAAAAAGACCAGTCCAAAATTAAGCAAGCCAGATAAACTGGGTAGTGAGAAACCAGTTGCACAGTCTGGCAACTGAATGGGTTGACAACCAACCATTATTATATAAAACAATGATCTAGAGCTACCATTGCTAGCCTAATTCTATTTCTAATGCTTCAATTCCACAGAAGCAGTATTAAAACTCATGCTTAAATTGGTGATGTACACAGTCACACCAGTGTAAGGTGATGCCAGCTGACCCAGTCCTACAGCACTTGTCCCCTTCTTGTCCATCAGCCACTCTGTGCATTCAGTTTAAGAAAGCAGGAAAAGCTGACAGCTTCCTAGGGCCAATAATCTCTTCAACAGAAAGGTCTCATCATAGGAAAAAGTACAGCAGTGCTGAAAGGCAGAAAATTCAAATTCTGCTAGCACTTCCAAGTTAATGGGACATATTTTGAAACACCTTAAAGCCCACTCATCCCCAGTGTTACAGTTCAAATGGGTATAGACACTCATACCTCGGTAAGATTTCAGGTGCCTACCTGGAGGGCAAATCTTATCCCATAGAACTGGTCCCTTTTTCATTTGGAAGGAAAAGAGCTGAGCTTGCTTGCTTAACGATAGCTTCTGAGGTGAGAAACTTGCTTGTGCACTGATCCAAGGGTAATGTAAATGGAGAAGCCAGGCAGTCCATGAAATAAAACTCTTTCCCATCCTGTGTAAATAGGATTCAGAAAGGTCTATCACTTGTTTTCCAGTGAAGGCATGCCTCTTCCTTGCTTCCCCCTCTCTCCCACCCCATGCATCTTGATATTAAAGAAGAAAGTTAATGCAGCATGTTTTATTTTTCTTATTCTTCCTGCATATTGCCAAGTAAAACATAAAATACCTCCACCTTATTTCAACCTTGGCCAATCAATGATTCCTATTATAATTATCATGGAAAATGATAAGGTGATTGTTAACCTAAAACCCCATTACAATATAGCTGTAACCAGTATTGGCCAATGGCCATTGTAATTAAATCCTTTCAATTCAGTCAGAAATGTTAATGAGAAATCTGTAGGGAAGGCATACAGAAGAGTTTCAGCTTTCTGAGATTTGCAAACAAATCAAAAGAGGTAATTCCCAGGAAAATACATACCTTAAGTGGACTATTAAATCCATGTTTTAAAGTTATTGCACAACTTAATTCCACTTACCACGCTGAAAGTGACCCAGAATCCACTTAATTTCCCTATTTTGACAATGTTTTCTGCTGTTCATTGAAATGTACAACTTGTGGAAACACTACAGACAATTCACAGTATCAAAACCTAGCCAGCATGTCAGCAGAGTGCTTGCTTTCTGTTCATTTCCAAATGAAATAACTCATAATATTTCCTTCCTTTTCACAATAATAATGGCTGGAATTTACTGACAGGGATGAAAGTCTTGACTCTGAATGACAGCAACCTTTACCTTTTGAAAGGATCCAAAGATAGGCATTGTAGAACTAGAAGTTAGCATTTCCAGTCCTTCCTCTGCTTACAACCCCTGCACCAAAGGAAGCAAATGCCTGAGGGAAAATTGCAGGTGCATATTCATCATCACTAGCAACTCATCCTCCTAGCAAATGTGACCTGTGTTCCAGAGGTCACCATGCAAGAGTACTTGACAAGGAACAGCCACACTCAAAACCACTGCTATAATAAATGAGGAGCTGGTAGAGAAGCCATCTCTATTTTTATCTAGCACATATAGTGAGGCAACTACTGACCTAGCTTGATGATCTCTCACCCACAGTGCTGTGAACTTGGCAGTGTTTGCAAACAAATGCAGGGAAAGCTACAAGTACCTGCAAGGAAAGCTAAAATATGGCCTCTGATTTTCTTAATTTCAGATAAATCAGCTACCCTGCTGCTGCTTATTCAAGGCTTTATTTGCTTAGGGGTTTCTAGAGCTCACAGCAGGAATCTGTGAAATCTGAAGGAGGCTCTAATAAACTCCAAAGCTTCCCCTTCTTCCCAAGCCTGTTCAAGGCATCCTTACAGATGGATTTAGCTGTTGCTATTGTCACATCCAGTTTGGAAAATGGCATCCTACACCTACCTTACAGTACAATGACAGCAAGTGACATGCATGTTATCAGCTCAAAGGGTTTTACTGAAGTTGGTAGTTAGAGCATCTGTCAATAGTCATATTGCTGACAAGGAGGCAGTAGCACAATTCAATAAATGTCTCATAAGGAATGAGAAGGAAAAGATTTGATTTTTTCCCCTTCTCTGCCTAAGTCTTTAAGAAAAGCTGGGTTTCATCCTAATGTTGTACAGCAGCCCACACTTTACAGCCACAAGAAACTTCACATTATTCAGCTACTTTCTACTAAGTTTAAATACCAGGGAGGGTCAAAGCAGTACTGGATGATAAGGAGAAAAATCTATGGATTCTCTCAAATCCAAACTATAATATCTCAAATCTTCTCAGGTGTTGAATATCAGCATCTCTCCTTGCCATGTCAATTGTTCAATCTAAAAGGCTCATGGCTGAAACATTCCTATTAACCATTTTATTTCCCCTGAGAGTGCCATAAGCTGGTGGTGCAAACTAGTGTCTTTCCCTTGATTTTAATGGAGCCCTGCCAGTTGGCACTCCCTACAAATTTCATGCCTTATCTCAGATGCCACACTTCATATGACTTCATTCATAAACAAAGGAAAACCTTGTGGGAAAAGGCCATGCCTCTCTGCTGCACTGTCTCATTACTAACACTTACAGAAGATTAGATTTTAGAATTCATGACCTGCTTAGTACTTCATAAAGTAACAAAGCTGAAACAATAATACAAGAAAAATAAAGCTGGTTTTATCACCTGGCTTGAGTGTATATTGTGTATTCAGCATCTTGGTTTCTTGTTTCTTAGTCCAAAGGTATAGAAATAAACAGATGGCCAATAAAATTCTTAAAGCATCTTTGAATACTGTTGTTATAACAACAAAAAAAAATAGAGATGTATTTCCCAAGGTCACCTACAGTATAAAACATTACAGAGGAGTGAAAAAATAACTTGAAAGAAACTGTGACTAAGCTCTCAAAGTATAGCAGTCAAATTTTACACTTCATTGTTAAATAATCTCCAAATCTGAAAGATCAATTTGAACTAAATATTTTGACTGGACTGTAATTTAATGAAGCACAGAAATCTGGGCTATCTGTGTGTGGTTTTCTCCATGTCTTTTTGTTTTTCCAGTGATGACTATTCATGAAGAGCTCATTATTATAGAAAGCCTTTATATTGGAGACAGATCTTAGATCCATATCTAAGAGATTTAAATTCCACAGAACTGAGACATCTGATTTTACTTGCTTGCTTCCTCTAATGAAATCTATACCTTTGACTTACTTTTCTAAATTCAATTTCAGAAACACAAGGAAAAAACAAGAGTCTCAAATCCATTTCAATATGAAAGACAACCCCATATAATGTTTCTAAAGTAAGTGGACAAGAGAGAAAAAGAACAGAGAAACAGCACACAGGTAGGGATAAATTTCAAGCCATATTCTGACCACTTGAAGTAAAACTCATGCACAGCCTTTCCAGTCAGCATTCATGCCTAAGGCCACATGCTCCAATAAAGCAAACATCCAAAGCTGAGGATGCAGTTATGCTCACATTTGCTCCAACTCTTTTCTTTCCCTATATCTTCCCTCCATGGCTTCCAGCTTTCCCTCTTCCCTTTCCATAAGTGCTTAGGAACTCAGGCTACAAGGTAGTTGTCCTTCAATGCTACTTCCACCAAGTTAATTAGATACAGAGCTGGTGTACAACCAGATGTACATCTGATACACAGATAGTACAGAAATCTTCAGAGGCCAGGCCACATACTGTAAAACACTCCTCAGTGCACAAAACATGGCTTAGCATCTGATCACAACATAGGGCCTTTAATATAAAAGATCAAAAGCCTTTAAAATGCAAACATCCCAGAGGAGGAGGCCAGCAGTGATTTAGGATACTGCCTTGATATGATCTGATCTCTATTGCAACAGAATGAAACTTTCTAGTGAAAACACCCAGAGCATCCCTGAAATAAGATCATATAAAACACTATAGAGTAAAACAGTCTGGCATAAGGGAAAATTCCTCCTTTTCCTTATATCTGGCCCTAAGTTTATGCTGGGACAGCAAATTAGAGTCTGTCACACCAATCAGCTACAGGCAGGTAAAGGGACTCTCAAAATGACTGGTAGGACAGGATTTCTGTGGCGTCTGTCCTTACAAACCCTAGTGTAGCTCCACTCTTTCAGAGGAAAGCAGAGCAAGCCCTTACCCCAGCAACCACCCCAGCACTTCTCCACAAACTAAATCAAACAGCAAAGGAGAGGATATTCTTTCTAGCTGGGTCAGAACCTTTGGAGATAGCAGTAATTGAATGCAACACCAATGTGGAGCAAGAAAATAAAAAGAGCGATCATATCTCCTTTCAATTTCTGTTTGGCACTCACATGGAGGGTCTGGTGCAAGTTACACTGTGCCTTCCAAACTAACTGACAATGAAGAAAGATTAAAAAAGGAGGAATAAAAAAACATTGATTGTTCCATGTGCCATTGCAGTCAAGAAATGACCATAGATCCATCCAAAATGCCACCTGCCCCAGAATAAGATGGGCAGTACTGAGCATTGTGTTTCACAAAAAGCCTTAAAGAACTGGCAGAGGTTCAGAAAAGAGAGATCAAATCTCAGAGAAATGATCCAAGGGATGCAAAAATGTTCAGAAAGGTTGGAATTGTTTTACTCAAAGAGGCAATAGAAAAAGTTTAGGCTTTTTTATCATGTAACATATGCACTGATAGTCTAGAAACAGTTGGGAGTTCCTGATCTCCATTTCTTCTAGTAAGTGGACAAGAGAAAAAAAGAAACCAATTAAAGGGTTGTAAATTGAAAATAAATACTTCATCTTCCACATAATAGAACAGAAGTCACTGTTCCTGGAAGCTGCTAAGGACAAAATCTCAGAGATCTAAAAAGAACATTTGTATCTGATGAACAGCCAGAATTCTTCCAAGTATCACTAGCCTTTATCTTGGAATATGTATAAAACTTCAAGACTAAGGGTAAAAACTTTGTAGGCAGCAGAAGTCAGTTTAAAACCTAGAGGAACAGAAAGGAAAAAAACCCCAAACCCAACATTGTAAACTATTTCAGATTAACCAAGCCAAAAATTCTCAGACTTTTTGTTTGGTTGTTTTTTGTTCTGTAGCTACAGATACAATAAACAATATCCTTCCTAAGGTCCAGTATATGAAAATACTGGACTACACAGACCTCTGCTCTAGTCCAATATGGCAATTCCTAAACCAGATGAGATTAAAATTAGCTTGAAAATAAGAGTGACATTACATTTGTCAAAAGAAATAGAACAATGATGCCTTCCAAGTAATCCTAGTGCTTAAATAACCAGGCAAACAGAAGGCTGTTGTTTATGTAACATAGTTAATTTTTTTTATTAAGCAATCCTATAATGTGATTTTATACATGCCTCACATACTCTACCTTAGCTCTACTTTGATGCAAATTTGATCATAAAAAGCAGCTTGCTGCATGATTAGGTAAATTCTGATTCCTGGAGCATACTTTATTGCACCCACTCATCTATAGGTTGCAGCCATTAGGTGTTTCATTGTTTGAATACTAGTGTAGCTATTGAATCAACAGCAAAGAAATGTCTTTTCATAGGTGAAGAAAACATTTATGGCTTTGCTTCAAAAGTTACACCCCAATAAATATGAAGAATAGGAGAATAAAGTGTCATGAATCCCACAGTGATTTTCTAATATTACAGTATGCCTGTGAGAAACAAGGCTAACCAGACTGTTGAAAACACTGGTTTGGCACTCCTCAAAATTGTCTGCTTTTATCCACTGATTCATTTTAATGTTAACTCCAAATCCTTGCAGTTATTCAACTTATCACTGGCAATTCCAAAGCTGTGATCTGTCACTACAATCAAGCAAATTGATTATTACTTTAACTTGTCCAGACTGTTTCAGAGAGAGAAAGCTCAGATCAGGCACCCTCAGGCAGGCTGTGTCTAACATAGAGGCCTGAAACACTGAGACAGGCAGACTGCTGAGTCAGGGTCTCACCTCTTCTCATGGCAGCACTCTAACCCAAAGGAATAACTACAGTGACACAAATTACATAAACTTAAAGACAACAGGACAGGCAAATAGAAACAGAGATTTCTAACATTTTATAATTATACAGGAACAAAAACTTCTGAAAAGAAAATTGGTTTCCAATTCTGTGAACCAAACCTGGAAATAGAAATGTTGGTAGCACATATTAAAAGCTAATAAAAATGAGACACATTTTATTTGTCAGAGAAATTTTATAAGCTTTCTGCAAATTTATAATCTAGCTTTGGACTAGCACTCACTGGCACTAAGACAAGTAGTAATCTTCTCTAGCACTTAATGACAAGTTGAGGCATTAAAACCACTAGGTGCCAATTTATTTTTACTCTTTAGGTCACACAATATAAAAAGGAAAATTCTGCCTTTCCAGCAACTTTGAAATACATGACAGCACCTCTTTAATGTGTATCTGTAGAAGTGACATGCATTTCATAGCACATTAAATAAGCCATTTGAGTCTATTCATTCTTAAGAATCACTGATATTACAGCTGAGATGTCTTTTAACCTATCACCAAATCTGATCTTCATCTGGGTTTTGTGCTTGGTTTTGGGGAATAAGGGTTGAAGTCAAAGTATCTGATATAACACACTTGTCATCAAAAACCATCTCAATTGTTCCTTTCAGTTACAAGAAAAAGGTTTGGGGTTTTTTTTAAGTCAGTGGTGCTGTTGCCTTTGATCTCAGCTGGGACTGGAGAAAGGAGTGTCTCCTAAGAAAGAGGAAAAGAAATGACACAAAATCCATGAAATATTGACAAGATCTGTATTAATGGAGGAATACTCACTTTGCACACAAAGGACCAAAACCAAATTAGCTTCAGCATCTCAGCTAACCTATTTTTTTATGCAGTGGATAATGGAACCAACAGGTCCCACCACCCTTAGGGGTGTGGGGGGAAAAGAAGCAGCCCTAATTCCTGTATAACCATTCCCAGCTGCTTATACATTAGTCTCAGGTACTCACCTAATAGCCTTGAGTGTTCAAAGGTGTGTTGGCAACTGGTTTAAATCACCTGTAAGGGTTAGAAGTACTGCATTAGCAGAAAAAACCTGGAAAGATGGCATAAAAAAAATGTGGAAGGAGGGTATGAACAGCAAATGTTACATAAACTTAAAATACAATATTCAGCTATAGAAAGAATATATTCAAATCATAGATGCTTATGAAAAAGAGACATGTGAAAGCACTCATCAATTATATAGCAAAAATTGATCTCTGCAGACATAAGTCTGTGCATTTCTCCTGGTGATAAATTTTACCTGTAGGGGGAAAAAAAAAGATAAGATTCTGTTAAAAATAACTTTTTCCAACACTGGAAAATAAGTATCTCAGCTGATAACTGGGACAGGGGAGGGGGAAAAAAAGGTAATTTTGCATTACATAAAAAGTCTGTTTCTCAATTAGCCTGTGGATGTGTTTTGGAATGAAACAATCTTTTAGAGCCATGGGTGGAGGTAATAAAGTCAAAGCAATAACTACTCCAGCTTTTCAGGGGTCTCCTTTATTATGTCAACAGCCAGTGTAACATCAGGAGTAAAAATACAGCAGTAACAGCAGCATTCCTGTCTTGAGAGGCAAGAGGATACCAAGGATGGATGTTTCTTGTTATATGCTCCTCCTCTCTGGTACAATCTGACTTCATTACTGTTACATCTCTTTCAGCTGAGGATTAAGCTACAACAGAATTTCTCTCTTTAGCCAACCTTTTTCTCTCCTTTCCATCTCCTGCCTCTCCCTACCAGAAAGGTGCTGATCAACTGCTTTCTGTCAATCTGCCAGTTTCTTTCCAATTTAGAACTGTAGTAATTCCAGGTAAAAGAGATCTTCCTTTTCCTGGCTTCTTGGGCTCTGGACTGCCCAGATACAAACTTCATGACATCACACCTTCACTGCTTTCCTGGTCTCAGTCATAGGTTCACATTTTCCAAAGAGCACAAGCCTCCCCATTTGGAGTTGAACTTCCTAAATGCAAATGGCTCTTCCAGAAAATCTTAGGCTGAATGCAAGGCAAATAATTTTTCTTTACAACTCTAGTACAAGTCTCCTATGTGCAGTATCCTAATCTTCACTTCATTACACAATTGCAGTTACACAAAAGTACTTTACACCCAGAAAAACAATTCCTGGGATGTGATTTCATGCAACAGAAAAATTGCATAAGACATTTTCTGTTTAGAATAAGTGCACTATAAATGAGTTTAATTTTGGAGCTACAGCTAGAAGAGCTGCAGTTTAAGTGTTATTTCCTAACCCAAAATCTGCAGTACATGTCCTTCTTGTATCTAACTTATAGTAACTGAAATGAACATTTTAAGCAGAATGCCTGTTACATTCTATCACCTGTTGTTCTCTGTAAGTACAGCTGAGGTGCAGATTAAGATGAATCGTTCTTGCCTTCAGACCCAGGAAATAAATAGAGTTCTGCAACTGACAGAAGAAGTATTGGTCTTTGTCAAAACTAACCCTAGCAATTTTCTCTGGATCTACTGGGAGTCAAAAATAAAGTCCTCCATAGACAAGTAATTTCCAGATCAGTGTAAGATTTGGGAAGAGCTAGGGAAAAGATTCTCTGGCATGCACTCGAGTGGGACACTGTAAGATGCATTAGAGTGACATTTATGGTTGCAGAGTGAAAAATGAGATGCTTATTCTCAGTCAAACCCCACAGTGGATTCAGATTAAGGATATTTTCTAAACTTTCTTTGTCACATTTAAAGCCTGAGCTGAGCAATGCATGCTTCAAAGGCAAAATTCAAAGCACAAGAGATAGACACATGCAATGGATCTGTCTCCAAGTTTGTATTAAGGGTTTTAAGAAAGATTTGTACTATTAACTTCCAAAGTAAGCAGAGAGAGCTTCCTGCAAGTTCTTAAACTCAAGAGGAAAAAACTCAGCTTTTTGTAACTACTAAATTAATTCTACAGCACTGTAGTAGACAAAAGTTGGAATCTTTTTATTGTTATTACCAGGACCATTCTCCTCTGCAGTTTTGCTGGGACCCTGTCATCACTTGTAAGCATGTAGATCACTGTAGGTCAGGAATCAAAGATCAAATAGTCACTGAAGACTGGTTCAGAAAAGCAATCAAGTTGATCACTGCTGTTTACCTGAGTCTCTGTTTAGTACTGCAAGTGTGAGACACCTTGGGGCACGATCCTAACAAGGGTGCTCTGCAAATCATCCCTTCCCAGCCCAGCAGAACAGCATCAGAAGATAAACATGAAACCCACATACTTACAACACATCTGTTATTTAAATTCACTAAGTTCTGTTAGAATCTGGCACAGATTCTGCTGTAAGAAAAGTACCTACTTTTAGCTGACTGATACCTGGAACAACCTTCTGCATAACAATTCACTCCAAACAGCTCAGACAAGAGCCTCATAGAAATAGAACCTTTCACATCATCTGTCTTTCAGCTATTTGGGCCTTAAGTGCTGCAAAGGTCATACATGTTCTTCCTTTAATGAGGAATAAGTTACCCTATGGACACATCTGTTCTTATTCTATTCTCTTCAATTGATTTACTTGTTGACATGTGGCATCTTGAAGACCTCACAAGCTACATGTCAAATAGTGAGATATGCACATACAAAGAAACACACTGTTGGCAGGAGTGAAACACAAACTTCAGGGGCAGGGAGGTAGCAAGTTGCATGATCGTTTTTCACTCCAGCCCTAAGAAAAGATGGGCTTGGGTAGGGCTTATAAGCAGGAAGGAATTTGTCAAGATGAATTATAAAATATGATACCATTCCCTATGGGATATAAACAAGAAGAATTGAAACAGTGAACTGGGCACAGCTGGTGCTGTAGAGGTAGTAGAAGGAAACATTTCATATTCCCCATGCCTTCTAAAATACAGAAAAGCAAAATACCAGAACAGCAATTTCCATCCAAGGCAGCTGCCCTTCAACAGACAGGGAAGGAGCACAAGCATGGCTGGAAGCTGTCTGCATAGCAAAATGGAAGGTAAGAAGAGCAAAACACTGTGCTGAAAACAAACTCCACAGAGCACTGGTACTCTGAAGACACTTAGGTGATGAAGGAATGGTTTGCACATCCATAAATACACTCTCAAGAGCCAATATAGCATGAACACTACAGGTCTAACTGAAAGGTCAGAACATCATGTTTCCAAACTGATGTAAGGAGTCATTCAGGAGCAAATAGAATTGGATTCCTCCACCCCCAAGACACTTGCATTTTTTCCACCCCAGAAACCAGGCATGCAGACAACAGATTTAAATCAATTGACTAACTACACACTACTTAAGATCTACTTAGTATTTCAGTGGCAATACAGAAAGGGTATAATCTTTAAACCTGGCTGCTCAGTGGGGTTCCCATAGCAGAAATGAAAGCTGAAAGAAGTGTGAGCATGGTATTTTAGTGGGCCACAGAGCAGTCCAGTGGAGGCTACTGGTTTGTACCATCCCAAGCTACTAAATTGTCCTTATTGGGAGCAATAGGTCATCTGTTTCAGGAACTCATCAGAAGCCAGGAGCTGCCCTAATACAATTTGGTGGCTCTCAAGAGTTTTGAGTGGTGGAAGCTTGTACAGTGTGCAGCAGACTGTTGTACAGCTCCTCTGGTAATTCAGCAGGAGCCAGGAGAAATTGTTTTATACAAAGGCAAGATGATGGCCCATTAATCAGTAAGTCAGTGCTGTCAAGGTGGAAGAATGACACTAAGTTATTGGGGGTAGCAAAATACCTCACACTAGCCATGTCTTCTCTTCAGCTGAACTTCAGGACAGAAAGCATATGCTTTAGAAAGTCTGAAAGGATGAAAAATAGAAGAAGCATGTACAAAGTGGAGGAGGAATATTTCTCTTCTGTTGAGAAATTACATCAACAAATTCTACTGCTTAGGTTTCAACAGGCATTGTCCCCAAAAATGAAGCAAAACCTCAGTTAAAGGGCTGCAGTCTGCATAAGAAGCTGTTGCCTCTAGAAGGGATAGAAGTTTCACTGCATGCATAAACTCCATCAAGTTGGTTTTCCTCATTATAATGGCACCTGCTGAAAGACTTTATGGTATTTTGTTCTATCATAACTGCTTTCTCAGGAAGGTGAGTTATGGTCTATGGTACAATGATAGGTAGTTAATCACTGGTGATATTTTGCACTCAGTATTTTTTATATACATCAGTGCACTGTGCTGTTACTGGTTTCTTAGAGTGACTGATTTGATTTGACTAAGTGTGATGATTTATTAAATATTTTTTGAAATTTTCAGGCTATATTTCAGTGGTTACTGACACATTCTGTTGCTATTACCTTCAGCTAATTAGCACTCCTGGATTTTCTTTATCTTACATGACTGACTGAAGATGAAGCACAACACCAGGAAATTGCATGAAGGATGTGACACCAGAAAGACTGCAGTTCAAAGGCTTTGAGCTGAATTCAAACTTGATATTTTAGCCACTGGAATTCTACTGGGGAAGCAAAGATTCCCTGAATGTATCATGTCTGAATGTCCTTCCTTAATATTAAACTAGGCTGCTGCTCTAGATTCCTTTTTAGAGGGAAGCTCCACTGCCTGGGTAAAAATCACCTCAGCACAAGAGGTCAACACAAAGCCTATGAAGCAGTTGGGCCCCACTTGTGTTGCCCAAAATGGCACTATAACTTAAATGCTCTCTTAGTCACCCTCAGTAGAAATGTAAATTCTCTCCTCTCTCACCCCCCAATCTTTCTCTCTGTGGATATTCAGAGGTGTACTTTCCTGAACCCTAAAGATGGTAATTTTCACATGGATTTATATAGCCAGAGAGAGGGCTAGGACCTGGGATTAAGGGCATCAAACAGCAAGGATGAAATTAAATGCTCAAACAGGCAAGTTTAGTATTTGACATGGGAATAAAAGGAAACTGTTAGCAATACCTTTAATAGAATTCCTGTCAGTTAACAATAAGAAATCTGCCACCACAACTAGCAAGTACTTCACAGCTGAAAACATTTCATACCTCCCTCCCATTTCCACTTGTGTTGGTATCATCAGATGAACTGTTGATCCCAAAGGAAACATGATCAAAGCATAAGCCTGGGGTTTGCATCTTAACTTCCACACATACTTTGTCATTTTCTCTAACAGTTGTAACTCCAGTGTGTTTTGTGTCACTTTTTCTTTCACAGATGTGTGTGACTGGATTGTTACCTTGTGCTTCCACTATACTGCCTTTAAGATTGGCTTTTCTTTTCCTGTTACCTCTTATATTGGCAAGCAAAACAGCAAGTATAATGGAAGGTCAACCTACTATGATCAAATTCCTGTCCTTTCCTCTTTCATTCTGTCTTGTTCAGTCCTGCTCAATCAAGGCACAGCATCATACCATTCGTTTTATAATCCCTAGGTACTTTCCTCTAAAGCTGCAGGATGGCCACAGGCAACATACTTAAATCCACAAGCAGCATTGCATCAGTAGAAAACACTTGATTTACCAGATTTATAGATTTTTTTAAAGGTAAATATTCCACTAATATAATATTTCTTTATTTGGATAGCATTTAATTAATATGTGTCCTTTATTACAGTAACATATTCTCAGCTAAGTTTATTGTTATCACTAAGATGGTGATGGCACTGCAATGACATCTTTTACCAAAGTCAACAGCAGTTGATTTATTTATTCTTGTTATTATTATTTCTTCACAATTTACTTATTATTGGAATTAGTAGTGAGAAGAAAAGTAAGAACATGAAAAGTGAAAAAGATGATGGTGAAACAAATACTTTTGTGATTCCTTGTTGTACAACAAGAAATGTCAGGAAAGGAATTAAAGGTAATGCTATAACTTAAAAAATACAAGACTAGACAAAGAACCTTCTTGTTCTAAATGGTAAAATAATGATGTTTTAATGGTAAGCTAACTTTAGCTTAGAATCAGTTTCCATACTGGAAAAACCTCAGAATATTACATATACTTCATGACCTTTTTTGTTTACATGTGAAGTCGAATTGGAATGGTTTTCAGAGTAGGACTAATACAATGATTAAATGACCAGAGACCTTTTTCTTTAATTGAAGCCTAGAGAAATGAAACTAGAAAGGGAAGCTGAGAAAGTCTGGCACTATTGTAAGGGCAGGAGTAAATATTAAGAGAAGAGAAGAATTATTTCAGTTAGGAGATGTAATGGTTTCTGGTCACAGTGATGTAAATCTTCTTGCAATGAATTAGCAGAAATGGAGGCTGCTTGCTCGGCCTCCACAGATAGAACACTTAAAATGCAATTTGAAATCACCAGGGAGCACTTACACTCTTTACAGCTGAGAGAATAGGAGTGATCATGGAGTGAAAAGAAAAGCTTAGGTTTAAAAGCCTTTCCTAGCTTTTTGACCTCAAAGGTAACGTTTGCAGGACCCTGCACTGCTCTTTGACTGTCTGACCTCTCCTGCTTTAACCTTGCACAAAGATGCAGTCGATGTTTGGGTTTCTTTCTGGAGACCTCAGGTTTATCACAGCCTATGGAAAAGCATTCTATTAACTGTGATAAGGGGGAAGAAAACACTTAGGAACTTGAGAACCTGAGAGTGGGGAAGAGGACAGAGCTAAGTGCTTCAAGAAATCCATTCTGTCTTTGCTCTTTACATCATCCTTTTTCCTTCCTTTCCAGCTGTACATGCACAATTTGTAATCTTAATCATCACTCCTTCCTCCCACCCATACATGTGTGTTCTTAAAATTTTGGTTTAATGTTAAGGGGTCAGAGCTACAGGAGGAACCAGCACAAACACATCAGTCTGCATCTCCCAGTCAGTGCTAGAAATCCAGAACAATTTGCTAGTCTCACAAGCAGGAAAAAAAAACCCAAACCCTTCTTTCCTCCTAACCATAAGCAGCTGACAAGTTTCCCTTTCCTCCTGCTGTGCAGTGGTGTCTGTGACCTGGGTATAAAAACATCACCCATCCAACTCTAATGTTATCCACAGCTTATGTTTACTTACAGAGCAAATTATCAAATACCAGCTCTTGGTAAGTGTTTCAGTCTCAGCATCAGTTGCCTCAGGAAAACAGAAGGAGAATTGTTCCTGAGGTCACAGGGACAGATTGCACACACTAATTCATGGCAACAGAAAGACATAAAACACCAAAAAGCAACACCATGTGATTTCAGGAAGCAGAAGGAAAGAGTTTTGAATCTGGCCCAATAACTGACTTCTGCAAATATGGTAATCATCAAAGATATCCATACAATCATTCCCCTTCTTGCTATAGTCTCTACTAAGTCCATTCACATTGCTGACATCACTACTGCTTTTACCATTAGAGACTTCTGAGGTGATGTCTTTCATTTTCCAGCTGCACATGGAGACAAGAAACTAATAATGCAAACCCACTAATTATGTAGTACAGTCCCATCAACACAAAGCAAGAAGTCCTCTCTACAAGAGTATGGACAAACTTGGAGCATAATAAATTTAGTAATTCATGCCAATGTAAAAGAACTATTTGTTCCCTAAAGATAGTTAAAAAACCCCCCAAAACCAACAAACTAAACCAAACCAACTAAACAGAAAACAAACACATGATTTCATTGCTTTTTAAATTAGCTCAAGAATGTACAGCACTTTTTAGTCTTTATGGTAGGAGAAATTACTTTTCTAACTGATTCTATAAATCATGTAAATAAGCATATTCCACATCAGATATGATGGCAGAACTGAACAACCAAAGACATTATTTCCTAACATAACTTTTCTCCTGTGTTGCTCTCCTCTCCCCTCAGCCTCTGGCAGCTCATTAAGATTAGTAACTGTTGCTAAGTAATAAATACTATTTAGGAGGAGCTCACAGTTGCACCTCTGGTTTAATGGTAGATTATTTTCCCCCTGTGAGATTCCTTAGCCTGTGAAGGACACAGAAGCCTATGTCCTACTCAGTTTAGGGTTTGTCTTCCCTTAGGCAAGGTTAGAAGGTGCCAAGGCATTACACTGGAGTCATCCTCTCTGAAAGATGAGCTGTTGCTATTAATGATGTTGTAACAGTCAGATACTGCTACCCTTATCAATAAGAAAAGTCTGTTCTCATTTTCCAGTCCTACAGATCTCAGCTGGTCAAGGAGGGTGGCAGTCAGAAAGAATCTTTTCTTCCTGACAGACAAACCAAAAAACAAAACAAGCCAAAAAAACCCCAAACAAACAAAACTACTAAATGCACAGTCTCTCCTTCCTAGCTAGGGAGCAAGAGGTGTCAGTAAGACCACACTGTAAACTGAAAGGCAGTAGAGAACAATCACTTGTCTTTTTGGTGAAGAAGTGGAGTTAGACATGCAGCTTGTAAGCATTTCAGATTTACAGAATCTTTTTTTTTTCCTGGTTTATGATGGATATAAATATGAATTCTCACCTGCAGAGAGAAAGTGCAATCAGAAAACTGAAAGGATTTGTGAGAATGAGTTGAAGGCAAAATTTCCTTTCCCCCTGAAGAGCCCACAACAGACAATACTCAGGCTGGAGGTGACACAGAGGCATAGAAGATTCTTTAAGAAGCTTGTAATGCTATTAAATTGCTGTGCTTTAAAACTAATAGTTCCTTCTGCATACAAAGATATTTTTGAATCTATTTTCAAAAGCAGAAGTACAGATTTTGTTTGCACAATTCTATACATAATAATAAGTAATAGAAAACATACAATGTTCAAATTGCATTTAAGTGAAATATTTGATAGCTAGTAGAGAAGGCATCAACATTTTCAGTTTAATACCTGTTTTTATTACAACAGGTACAGAAACCCAGTGATATAGCAGTGAAAGATGAAACCAGGCACTTAAGCAACAAAAATTTTTGCTATGACAAGAGTTTACTAAGAGCTCAGGGACAGGAAAGTTGCAAATATTTCTCCTACCAGTAGTATTTTATTCTAGAATATCAGCTGCTAAGCATTTATTTCAGAGGTGAGGCATATCAGACTAAAAACTTACCCTATACATCAAAGTTGCTGGCAAAGTTCTTAGGTTTTCCATTTTCTGAGGTTATAAATAACTGCAGATGTAGTAAGTTCTGCCATCTTCCTTGATTTACTTCCCTTCTCCAGTAGAGACTGCCAGTTGCTGGACACTCATGCTGGCCATTAGATGACAAAAAACACAGTATGATAGATTTATCTCTTCCATTTTTTCTCCCATATTCTCCTTTTTTTCCACAAAATGCAACTTTTAAATACTGACATTTTCTTCCTTTTAATGGAAGTGGCAAGCCTTGCTTGCTACCTCCAGCTTATAGGGAAGATCAGGTGGCTTTAAACAATCATTGTGAAAATAGGACCACAGTCAAAATATTGCTTGCAATGACATCACTGGAGACTTCCCAAGCTTTCTGAGGTGAACTAGAGGAAAAACTCTGGCCTCTCTCATTGTCCATACTACTGGCCTCATATTAATCACCTAAATGTCTTAAAACAACTCATTTATGGTGAACTTACAATGTGTAGCTCCAGGAAACAGCCATGTCCTAGATTTTGCTGTATTTGATTCAGTGAAGCTCTGCAAGATGTACACTGTATGTGTTACTTTATCTGCAGAACTACTTCCACTGCACATTGGGTAGTGTTGACTCAAAGAATTTGCAAAGAGGAACTAAGACACTTAACCAGTATGAAAGGAGAAATAGATGCTTAATCACCTTCCTACCAGAAAAGAACTTGAATTAATATGCTAATGCTTTTTATTTGAGAAAAAAATCTTGAATCTACACATAATAAATTCTCCTGGATCACTTAGTGAAAAACTGACACCCAAAATATTTATCTGGAAAAAAAACCAACTTATTTTCAGGTAAGGTTTGATTTTGAGACAATCTAAAAAATCCTAGGCTCTTCTAATCCATATAAGCATCAACAGGAGTGTCTCCCCCTGTTCTTACTGAATCCATTCACTCTGTTCTGCAAGTATTTTACTGACATCTTCCCAGCAGATTTGTCATTGTAACACTATTTTCCACCCTGAAAAGATGCTATGCTGATTGGATAGGAACAATCTCAGCTGAATTTTACCATAGTGTAGAACAGAAGTATTTGGTTAAAAGATTGGCTCAGCCTCTAGCCCTGTCATGGAAGCTGCTCCCATGATAGATGATGGGAGCTTATGAACAGGGCAGATTTGCAAAGGACAGTGGATTTCAAGGAGCCATCCACTAAGTTATTTGCAGATAGAGCAACTATTTACAATGCTTGGTGCAGTGTTTACAGTGCAACAATGGATATCAGATCCTTCAGCATTCCCTGGCCATACTGACATCCTCACCTGGTCTCACTCATCTCCTTCTCATTCCCCACACACACCTGCACAAGCACACACAAACCCTCTTCTGCTTGGAAATATTTTCCTAGGAAGTGTCACAAGGAGAAATTCTGCATAAATACACAAGACACAAGAAAGTAATTCCAGGAACAAGAGGAATGTTTGTTAAATGTTGGTGGCACTGGGGCTGGCTTCCACTGAAATCTTTGTACTGCTTTCTAACTGGCAGACCATTTAATTTGCCAGTGCAAGAACAATTTTTCTGACATAGAACATAGTATAATTTATTCTTAATGTTTTAACCTGTAATGTTTTACTGTCTGCATTTTGACCAAGACTGTGCAGACTTTTTTATAACTGAATAATAATGAAATACATTCTGAATTGCCAGCTAGTTAAGAATCATAAATCTTCAGCAGAAAGTGCAACATCTATACCTGAACCACTTACAGGCCACATAAAATTTAAACCCCCAAAATCTAGCATCACCAATCAGTAGTTAAAACCCCAGAGTAGCCCTGAGACTTTGAAAAGTTGTTTCCATTTACTACACAATAAGCTGAAGAACAAAACATGACTTGGGTCTGAGAAATACAAAATGATCAGATAACCTGAGGACTCAATAAGTCTGCAAAACTTTCCTTCTTTAGGAACTCCTGCTAGGTTTAATCTTGCCCTTGCATCTCTAGTTTACTCTCTCTCAGAATAAGGGAATGCAGTATTATTTCCCAAGAGGAAAGAGATTCCTAAAATATAATCAACCACAGGCTTTCCTTCAGTTTAATTATATGAGTAGTCACTCAAGGGGAATGACAGAGAACAAAGAAAAAGAGAAATCCTTACACTTCAGCACTTCACAAAAGGAGAAGGAAATATCTTGAAGATGACCAAAAGTATCCCAACAAGGACAAAAATTACTTGGTGTGATTCTGTAAGTACTTACCTTCCACACTTGAGTCACATACTGATCCCCTCTCAAAGCCTTCCATTTTCTAGGCACTGAAACAGAAATTAAGAGAGAGTTACATCTTGACACGATGAATGTCATATGAGGCTGAAGGTAAGATATTAGTCTCCTTAGACCTAGATTGCAGTCACTGGAGAAGAGAAGACCATTGCTTTGTGCAACAAACAAAACCCAATCTTCTATCCTGAACATAAGACTATTGCTTTGTGCAACAAACAAAACCCAATATCCTATCCTGAACATCTGGAGAAGGGAAGAACAAGTCCCAGTGGCAGGAAGTGTAGTGAGAGCAGCCTCACCTAGGCAACCACATTGGTGACATGAAGGTATCCCCATTATTTTCTTTCCTCACAGCATTTTACACAACCAACTGCTTTTCTCAGCATACCTGTGCACCTCAAGGACCAGACTGAGAGAAATTGCTCTTGAGCACTGACTTTGGCAGTACTTAACAGATGTGCATGCAGGTTCCTGATCACAACACCTCTTCCCATTGCAGAATAGTAAAAGGAAGCAATACAAAATGTTCTGTAGAAAACTCTCTGCTTAGGCCAAGCTCTCTACTCACTTCATTTCACATCCAAGCAAGAACAGCCACCAGCTGAGATCCAAACACAGACACTGAAGCAGTTGGAGTATGGACTTAGTGGGTTCTGGCACATTCCAGGTAAGCAGAGCTACTCTCCTTGGACCAATGAATGGTTAATTACTTATGGAAAATAAAGAACAGATTGAAAGGAGCCCATCTCAGTCCAGCCAATTGCATGGCAAGGAGGATATTCATCTAGGATGTGCACTGGTCATACAAATCAACTCTTGACTCTCAGCCTGGCAGAAACTTTAATTAAAGAAGCATCTAGTTTTCCAGGTACAGCTAAAGGTATAATTTATGCACACAGTAAGTACTAGACTTCCTCTACTGCTCAAACATCTCTGAAACTACTACTTAGGAAATGACATATTGCCTGATAATGCATTGTTAAAGGCAGAAGAGGAAAGTCTGCCAAAAATATGGTAACTCATAAGATAAATTCTTTTCATAAGCTGAAAGGAAACTGGATTCCTTGTTTTTAATACAGAAAATCTAGTTAACTTTCAAGAGTTGTGTCACTGAGACAAACATTTCTCCTCTTCCAGAATTCCAGGCTGTCTGTACTAAAAAGCAATGTACAAAGGGTATAGTTTCACCTTGCACTTGAAGGAAGTACAAGATCAAGGGGGAAAGACTTATCTGTGTATGCTCTCACAGGCTGGTAGTGTTTTTCACACACAGACAACTGGTACAGTGATCAGTGATGGCATTTTTCTATACCTTCTTATTAGGCACTTTCAAATCATAAGAAAACCTGGTGGTGTCTTTTCCCTAATCACAGGCATATTTGGGACACCATTTCCACACTGAATTCCACCTGTGGTTGTTAAGTTATCCCTACATTAATTTTGCACACCTTCTCATCAGGGCTTTGAACAACAATGTGACTTAGACTTGTTTACTGACCACACTGTGCCCCAGACTACAAATCACCCCTGAAAATGCCAAGCCCTTCTCTCCTCAGTGCATGTGCCAGGGTACAAATCCCTCACAGATTCACCATGTTGATACAGGAAAAGTCTTCAGTAGTTTTAAGAAATAAATGCCAGCAATGCTGATTGGCCTTTGGCCTACAGCACTGTAAATCAAAAATAACTCTGTTTTAGGCAACTATACTGCATAGGTATAAAACTGGCCTAAGAGAAGAGAAAGTAAAAATCCCCACATATCCTCTCCCTCACATATGTGTGGGTGCAATAAATCACCTGGAAATGCCATAGAGGTTTTAAGGTGAAAGACTCATTTATAGCAAAGGACACCAAAGGCTTCTCAAAGGACCTCTGACAAGTTTAGCCCAACAGAAAGAATTGTTGTTTATGACTTCATAATTGAGTATTAAATTTAATATTTCATTTTAACATTTAACTCTCAGGACTTTCCCAGGGTGAATTACTATTGGAGTTTAAAACATATGTAAGCATCTTGAGAGCTCCCTGATACTAAGAATTCTGCTGGAAGAAGCAAAGAGGCAGAATGGGATGCAGCATGCTCTTCAAAATAGTCCCTTCAGCTGCCCTGGTTGGATCTATGCTGCTGGCACTTTCAGATACACAATAACAATCTGCATCTAATTCCAGTCCTTGGCACAAGTCTGCTAGAGGATTTTGTCAAATGTTGGGCTTTTTTCCCCCCATGCAATGAACAAGAATTAATGCAAGTTCAGACAGCATCTGGCATTTATGCAGACAGGGAAGTTTTCGTGCTTTCCTATTTGCATTTTTTCTCTCCTAGATGGTGCTATAGCAACAGAATATGTGACAACTTCCAAAAAGCAGCAGAAAAGCACAGTGCCCACATTTTAAAAACATTAACAAACAAGTCCAAGTCTCCATTAGACTCATTAAGTTTAAAAATGGTTTTATTTTTTAAGAACAGCTTTCATCCTAGTTATGCACTTTGTGTTCATTGCTTTAGCCACTGCAACCTGAGTTAAATCTGAATGCCAGCTCATTTTGGCCTCTATTTGCAGAGTAATTAGTGACTTGTGGTGCTCTCAAGGGGCTTGCTCAGGTGAACTTTTAGCTTCTTTTGAAAAAGCTGATGGTTTTCCAGGGCTGACAGGGAAAACCTGGGACCTCAGACTTGTGGCCATTTCTGAGGGGAAAACATGAAGACTGAAGGAGCAGGTTTCTTTTTCCTTTACAAATAAACCCTTTTTACTTTGCTAGGGAGTAGCTAGAATTATTTACCTTGTTATCTCTCCAGAAGACTACCAATAAAAACATCTCTGTCAAACTTGTGAATCTAAAAGGGAAATGCAAAGCATTGCTCCAGAGGAGCTGAACACCCATACAGAGGTAGCATGTTCCTCATCCCTAGGAGGGCTTTGATATTAGATCAGTAGCAGAAAAATCAACCATCTTTTCAAACACAGATATCACAGAGGGGAGAAAATCTTAAATGCTCCAATAAAAAGTCACAGAAAAGCATAAAGAATCACAGCATGCTTACAAGTTACAATTCCAAATCTTTCCCTCAGCTCCTCCCTCTGCAGCATCCAGACTGGTAAAGTGGAATCAAAGCAAATACAAAACACAAAGAAATCGATAGGATAATGACTTCATTTGAACTGTCTGCTGAACAGATCAATAAGTCAGTGAATCAATGATTTCTTTGGTTTAATTATAAATTAAGTCAATGCTGAATAATAAAATGAAAAGTGACATGAGAATGCAGAACTGTGACAGAGGTGATATTGTTAGGAAGGAAGGAAGACCAACCAAACCCAGCTGAACTTTCCAACCCAAATATGACAAGTTATAGTTTATGAGTAGCATTAATGATCTATTTGTTGTTCCATCACCAACTCAGCAGAGTCTGCAAAGCTTCACCTGACATATTGAAACAAAAATAACTAAAGACACTCACAGCTTTTGCTGCTGCTGCTGTTCTTCTCAAGTATTAAATGGGAACAGGTATAAAGTTTGCATGTGAAAAGGGGAGTAGGTGAGAAAATGAACTGAATTGACCTGAATTTTATGCAGTTGGAGTTAAGATGAGTGTTTCATTTCACCTTTCTGTTAGAAAATAGATATGCTGCTTTATTAATACCATGCATGGTGATGCTGTTGCTAGAGGAGTGACAATAAAATATGCAGATGCTGTGAGTAGTGGGCATCATGCACACAGGTATTTGGTTCAATCTCGGGTTCAATACATCTTAGTATCCTTCTTGCCAGGAAAAAGGCAGAAACTGAAGTCAGAGTTGTATCAAATAAGAATAAAATTGATACCAAGTGCTATTTTAAGACAAATCACAACCAGTTTAGCTTTAACTAAAAGACTGCAAGATCCAGTTTGACAATTCACAATACTCTTGTCTTCAGAGAAGTAGATAGGTTTTCACTTTACCCTTCAAAGGGTTGATAAAACTACCCAGAGGCACTCCTGGGGGTTTTGAGCTTATTCCCATGAAGAAATTAATGTGCAGTGCTAACACTCATCTAAATTAGAAAAGAAAAAGTTGTAGCTGACACTTCTGTGGTGTTAAATACCTCTGAGAGGTTGTATATCTGTTGGCTGGTCAGAAGGATCATAGGAAACTGTGAAACCAATCAAATAAAACTCCAGTACAATCATGAAAGTTTGCTCATGGAAAGATAACATCTGGGGCCCAAGATATGAGATTTCTATGCCTCTTTGACAAAAAAAAAATAAGAAAAGAAAAGCTTTTGAGAAAATGAGTTTACAGCTGAAGTTCTTCCCACAAAAGGAATTTACTATTAGCCTGTGAAGTTGGACTGCTCTGCTCATAATGCTGTTTGCATTTCTTCATGTTTTCCAGCTGACTGCATGAAGATCAAATGTTATAATCAATCAAGTCTATAATAAAGAGCTCATCAAGAAACATGAAGTATGAAGAAATGCATGACAAGGTTCCACATCCTTGCAAGGCAGGGATACCACACAGACCTGTGCCAGCCTGTTGTGCCCAGTGATACAGGACAGCACTAGGAGCTGGTGTACACTGAAACACTACTGGCCAGACCAAGGAGAGCCAGAAAGCTCTGTCAGAACAGAAGCCTCTAGTTATAAGAGAGTATGAGCACTGGTAATATGCATTTCACCTGCAGCTCCAGAAGCTTTTCAGATGGCTGGTTGAAAATAGATGGAAAGCAAACAACAGAAAGCCAAACAACAAACAGTCAGACAAGTCTGTCATTAAGGCTGCATGTTTAAATTAATTCATCTCTCTCCTCTGTATTTCTGAGTTACAATACAGTTAATTACATAATTACATACTTTTGCTCCTTCAGTAAATAGCAAGTCACTGCTTTGAAGAGAACATTCTTGGTTTCATTTCTTCAGGATTATTATGGCAAATCAAATGAGATACTGAGGGAGAAGAAATACCAAATCACATGGCTTCAGAGTTTTAACACTCTCCTGAAATATTAGGTTCTATCCCTGTCTTTGACAAAAAGTTCCTGGAGGAATTTGGACAATTCAGTTTCAACTGAATGTTCTAGAAATCTCATCTCATCTGCTCCCATTTTTTGTTTGGGCTTAGAAATTTGAGAGCTGAGGATATAAATTGAAAACCCACCAAACACTCACTGGAAAAAGCTATGTTAGTGGGATTTGAGGTTATGGAATCAAATGTCAGGGCTTTGATTTTAAGAATTCAAATGCCAGTTTTTTGACTTTTAAAAGATGTCCTCTACAAATAAGTACCATGCAAGATTCTGACATTTTCTGAACTACCAATACCTTTTGTGCCCTCTGGAGTAGCAGACAAAATAAATGCTTTAAATAATGTTGCTAAAATGGAGCCTGTGTGATACACTTACACCATATTAAAACACAGAAATAAATAAGAAATTCTGTCTTCAGAGCAGGGTTTAAATATAATTCAGTACTTTAGACTGGGTTGCATGCTGACAAACAAAGTAAAATATTGAAGTTGAGTGTCTACTTCTTATCCTGGGCACTGAACAAGTCTTGGTGAGGGGAAATGCAACTCATTCCTTCTGGTTGGACATTTTTGGTAAGCAGAAAGAGGCTGATAGACTTAAGGTATTAATAATGATTCCATTCAGTGAATCTCTTGATACCCATAGGATGAGTTAGCAATCCCTTCTTATCTTCAAGGATTTCAGATTGCTTCTACCCACTCTACTCCCACTAATTTTGCTTCCAGCCAGTCTTAGCCTCATACAAATTTATTTTTGTGGACTCAAACCACATAGGCTCAGAGATTTGGTGCCTCTTCTGTTTTAAATGTTTCCATTTCTCCTTGTGTTTTTGTTTTCTTAATATAGATTATTGCTATGCTTAGAGGTCAAGTGAAAGGATCAATAAAACAGGCAAAAAGCAAGCCACACTGAAGTAATCTGTACTGTTTATTGGGTCAGGCTTACAGCAGTTCAGACTAGGAACTGAATGCTAAAAATGTTAAACTGTTTGTAACAGAAGAATTCCAATCACTAACAGTCTCATTTTTCCCATGTAGAAAACTGAAAACTCTATGTGTGTGTGTGTGTGTATATCTAGAGGAATTCTTAAGATGTTTTCTACTCCAGAGGAAGGTTTAAAAGTTGTTTTCCTCAGGCATAAAATTGCCATTCCAGAATGTTTGTTGTGCAAAAGCTAACACAGGCCAAAGTTTGTGAGCTTCAAACACATCCACATTTGCACAGATAAAGCAGTAAAACATCCCACTTACCATCTGTAAGCTAAACTTACTGCATTTATTCTCAGAGCAGAGGTAATGTATGACCCAAGCATCTTTTCTATCCAAACAGAAATCTAGGTAATTGCAACTGGCTGAAATAAGATAACATGATCTGACTGTCATCAGAAACCTGAGTGAGTTCTGACAAGGAGATTGATCCACACAATTTAATTTTAATAGAAACCTTTGACTGGCTTATACAGGAATTTTGGTTCAAATCTAAATGTCTTCAAGATAAGGCAGTTGCTAGAAGCTGCACAGTACATTAATACACTGCACACTGATGATGTGCTTGCTCCTGATACAAACCAAAAGTTTGCTCCAGTTTGTTGCCTGTTGAGAATCTAACCAAAATGTATTGACACATTTACTGAACTGACCCTAGGAGCCATTCATATCCACCTTCTGTCTGATGCTGCTGCTACAGGGCTGCTTAATCATAAGAACAACACAGGGGGCAGGGAATCACATGGATGAAAACCTTTTCTCAGTTAAATTTGGGGTTTAGGGAGGTTTGTTCCCCCCAAAACACCCCACACTCTCTGCTGCATTCTTCTCTCATTTCATCCTCTTGATTTCTATCTCAGGTTAGGTGTCAAGGAACAGACACACTAGATTACATGCAGGTAGGATTTAAAGGGAAAAAACCAACAAGAAACCACCTCTTTCCTGTGCTGTGGCACATACAAAGCACTTGTTGTGTGTTTCTGTTAAGGTCCCTGTAGAGCAATCTGTACTCAGAATCTACTATTAATCTGCTTTGACCTGAGAGCTAACACACTGGGTTCACCTGTGAGTTACCTCTTTTGCACTCATAAATGTCAGTGATGCCAACTTCCTGGAAGAATTAAGTCTCCTCCTTGCCTGAAACACATCTAAACCTAGCCAGGAAAAAGCATTAGTGCCAAGGGAACCTGTGGATGGGCAATAAAGATATGGTTTACTGCAGCCTAGGATTTAGACACTTCAGTGTTGAAGCCCTCTGCTTCCCAGTAAACAAACTTGAAAGTAGGGATTCCTTGAATTAGTACAAGGGAAAACTCACATAAAAAACCCCAACTAACTGCTATGCCAGAGGTTGTGATATACTTCTAGGCTCCAAGTAATACACTACTCCAGGTCCAGATGGACCTGTCCAGGATAATGCCATCAAAGCAGCATCCCTTAGGAGGTACAGATACCTCCTGGGGAAAAAGGAAGGAAATATTAGACTGGGAACTCTGTAGAGCAAAGGAAAAAGAACAAAATCAATTAACCCCTGCCAGAGGAGCTGTATTTTCCCTGTTCCTTCATTATCAGTTAAATCATTTTCAGTGTACATTGGCAGGACTTCAGCATAGGAGATTTTGTCAGGCAGTGGCCAGCTCTTGCATCTCATTCCCTTCTCTTCCCCAAAGCAAAAAGCCAACAGGAGAGTTTATAATAATGGCAGGAATAAGGGCAAGCAGTCTGATGCAGAGTCATCTACTGTAATCTTGACTTTTAAAACAACAAAATGCTTTCCCTCACTTGGCCATGGTAACAGAAGAAAGGTTGCATTACCTCTGCATGTGTTGTGCTAGTGAAGTGAGAAGTATTGGAGCACTGGAGCCAGCTGGGGTCTCCTCATTTCTGGGAGAAACCAATAAATGGAAAAAAATCAGGTACAACCCCAACAATTAAAGAATCATCAGCTTTGAGTTATAGAGAAGTTAAGAAGCTCCTTCAACTTAATTTATTAAAGGGAAGCATACAACCTGGACATAAAAGACCAGAAACCCCCATGAATTCTCAAACATATCAAGCTATTCTATCTCTATAGCTGTCTTCTGTTTCTCAAATGAAGATAGGAGATATGTACAAGTTCTGGATTCAAATTTAGTACAAATCTTTTAGCTTATTTTCCTGTTTCTTTCTAAGAGTGTGTAGTTCCTCACTGGGATATCTTACTAAGCACTGTTCCATCAACAAAATAGGAGACTCAAGGACATTCTTCTAGAAGCAGCAGCTACTCACCACTGTGGATCTATAGCTGCTGCAACAAAAAGTAAGGTGATCATGGTGGTTCTGACATCTGGCCTCAAAATTTATTAACCTAAATAGGAATAAAGAAACACTGAAACTTTTGCTGAGGTCTCCAAAATGATACCCAAATACATCCCACAGCACAAAACTACTTTTTCTGTTAGTTTTCCAAAATGCCAGCTATCCATATGCAAAGTAATAGAGGTTCAGTGGCTGGGCTTCAGAGGACTGGTGTTTTGTGTAAACCAGAGATAAATAAAGCTGTGAAACTTTCTACATTTCCCAATTTCCACCAATATATCAGAAATTTCAGTCAAGAAAACCAGGCAAACTGCCAGCCTCTCTTTCTGTTCATGAGAAAGCAGCCAAACTGAAGTAAACCCAATTAGTCTGATTTGTGAAGTAACCTGTGAATATCTCCCTGTGAAGACTGTTCAGAAGTGTTTCCTTCCAGGGGCACTCTGCCTCTGAGCACTTGTCTAATCTATTTCTTATATACATACAAGAAAACCTGTATAAATGTGATTCCAATGTGGCTAGACAGATGCATTTCTATTATTATTTTTTACCAAGAGTTGGAATTGCCCCAAAAAACCTCATTTTTGGAGCATTCTTGAAACCCTTTCTCAAGTAATGACATTTCAATGGCCTCTGACATTTTTGAAGGTGTTTTTTTTTGTGAAAAGAGGTAAAACTACTTCTTTTGGTATGCAGCTGCAATCAGGGATTTGTATTCACCATCCAACATGTCAAAATAATGGATAGCTTTCCCAGTCAAGAAAATGAATTTAAATAAGTCAGGTAGAAACACAGACCCTTCTGCAGAGAAAAGATGGAAAAGATTCTTCTTAGAGGTTCAGCTTATTGATTGCCTTCATGGAAAAACATCCTACACCATTGGTTGGGACTGGTTTGTTTTTCCAGCATGTGCCTTTGAAGGAAAACAGAAACACTTCCACTGGTGATGTTGCTTCTCTCAACCTGTGTGCCAATAAATAAATAAATAGAAAATCCCTTTGACTTCCAGCTGGCCTATTACTTAGTTAATTAGTGCAGTTTATTACAAAATCAATAACAACATGCCATTGCTGATACAATTCCCATTTACAAATGTGAATATACAGGCTTCCAACTACTTCATTATTGAATTTATTTCTTGGAAAGGTTCTTCAGTGAGTAATAAATTAGGCTGGCATGAAGTCTCTCAGTTCCACACAGAGAACACAAATAAAAGTGGGAAGGAGGAAAGACTGCTTACTGCCTCTCTAATTCTATAAATTCTGTTTATTTATCAGACTCTTCTTTACTGTATGAAAGATCAATAAAAAACAGGATTAAAAATCCACACACAATTCTACATTCCTTAACACATCTCCCTCTCACAACAGAAATAAAATAGCAACAAAATTCACCCACTCTAACTCAAGCAATCCCTGGCAGTATCAATTGTGTGTGTTACTGAGCTCAATAACCTCAGATGCACAACAACCTCAGGTGTTGTAAAACACAAAAGGACCATGTCTGGCCAGATAAAGAGATTGTTAATACTCAATAACAATAGAGTAATTCTAGCCACACTCTTCTTCTCCTAGTTGTTGCAGTAATATTAAAAAAAAAACCCCAACCCCCAAAATCTCTAATGCTACTGCATCAAAACCTGAACAACTTTGCCCCTTAGATCAGACCTACTTTGAAAAGACAGTAAGGTAAGATTTTGGCTTCATTTAGAATGAAGTCAGCAGGTGGGATTTGGACTTTTTGACAGGATTCCATTTAGTTCCAAAAATACAAAATACAGAATACACAAACCAAAAAGCCCTAGAGAAATCCAGCTTCATTCATTTTGGCTCTTCTTTACTACCTTTTTGTCTTGTTCCAGCATGGCACAAGGGTAATTTAGTGTAGTTTTGTTAGGTGTCTTGTTACCTAGATAGTTTAAAAAGAGCCAAGCAAACAGGTGGTTCATTAAGATGTGTTTTTACAGTCATGTACCTGCTTCTATGCTTTGTTGGTCTTAATAGGCTTCTTATGTGGCCAGTTAACAGCTCCTCATACTTGCTTCATTTAGATGATTAGCTCTTAAAGGTTCACCAAGTCTTCAAGCATTTCTTGATTTGAATTGTTGATTTCCAATGCTGGAACTTGAAGGGGGGAAAAAAAAAGTATATAAATTATGCATACACATCCTCACCAAAACACTGCCTGTTGTTCACTCACCCATAGCCAAAGTTCAACTGCAGTGCTGAAGTGGTAGAGATGTGTCAGTCCCAGGGACCCCAGGAACCTATGCAGCATGATTTCCTACAGGAAAAGGGTGTGTTTTCTCCTCCAGCAATTTCAGTGATTCAGTAGCTACCAGGCTCTTTGACTGAGCCAGTCCTCACTTGGAAGCAGTTGCAATGAGGACCTAATGAGTGCTTCCAAACTAACATCAGTGTAATCTGGACACAGGCTTCCCTGGCTTTCTGCCTTACCTTTCTCCCCTGAACTTCTGCAATTTTTGCTGCTTTGTTTTGCTATAACCAGTCCTGTTAATTTAAATGGAGAATACAATGGAAGGCTTTTCAAAGGTGAAGGTGTGTTCCTCTAAGAAAATTATATCACCAGAAGCAAACTTCAGCAAACCATTTCTGACAGAACACTCTGTACTGAAAATTAAGAATCAGATCCCTTCTGCACATTCAAAGATTTATGGTTTATAACCAACCCCTTTCTCCTCATTGAAGCAAACATATGTGACAATTTGCTGAACAAAACCAAAAATGACATTTTTTTTACCATGCTGCCTGTTGCAGACAAAGACCTTTAAGCTGTGTCTGTCTGGATGCTTATGTTTCTTACTTAAACATTTGAACCTATGGCTTGAAGGGGAGGGGACAGAGGAGAAAGGTGGAAAGGCTGTAGATCACTGCTAATCCCTTGAGCCATCTGGTGACTTGAGGCCATGCTTTAGATTATGCTTATACTGAAAAGCTATTCTTTTCATTCAGTTCCCTTCCCTGTGCCAATTTCCTCAGCAATCTGAAGTGCTAGTGGTTAAATGCCTGGGTGATCTATGCAGGTGTTGTAGCTGAGCAGGCTACAAAGAGTAGCCCTGTACATTGTTCTTTTGTACCCTGCTAACAGCTCACAGCTGACAGTTCAAATATGGAAGCACAAATGTCTTCTTTCAGCAGCAAGAAATATGCCTCTGGCATCTTCCTTTTGCATTTGTCACTCATGAAACTGTGCACCACACAGATCCTGAGAGCAGCAGAGCAGCAGTGGCACCACAACAGTTACAAAAAAATACCAGCAGTCAGGGATTTGAGGTGGAGATTTGGTTTCATGGAAAATAAGATTTGCAACCACTCCATGGACTGTATGACAGTGTTCTGTAACACCAGAGTTCTGACTGTATACAGTCCTGCTTTGGTAGACTGTTTGCTGCCTTGAAATTAGTGCAAACTCCTGATTTTGGTGCAGTTTGATCTGGATTTCCTCTCTCAAAACAGAACTGACACCACAAAGGTCACTTCTTTGATAAAACTCCCCAGATCTTTTCATCATCTTAACACAATCATTTTAAAAGAACAGCCATAATAAACCAAACTATTGAAATAGTGGCTTTAAAACACTTCAGCTGACAGCCAAGACATCTATTGAATAGGCTAAGATCTCCCAGTCTGGAGATTTCAATACAACTCCTATTCCTCAGAGCTCCAATACACAGAAGTCAAGTGGTTAAAGAGATGAGGCAGCTTATAAACCTAGGTTAAAGGTGTTCCCAAATCACACTTTATGCTGCACTTTCTCTACTTTCTGCCAGATTTCTATCTGGAAATCAAACAATCCTGTGCCTCATAGAGGCCCTTCTGTGCTAAGTTCCTGAAGGATCAGTGGTAGGAAAGACCTACTAGGTGCTGATATAAACACTTTCCCCTGAAAGAGAGGAAGCTTCAGTCTAAGACTCCCACCTGTACATGGGTCTTGAGAAGTAATCTGGTTTATAGAACTGATTGTGTTAATCCTCTTTGTTCCCAGGAATGCAAGCTAAAAAGATCTGACCATTTTCAAGGAACTTATCTCTCCCTTGATAGTGCACAATTTTACTCCAGTGTTTGCAGAGTAATATACTGTGATGAGAAAATGCTGGCCTAGACAGGGAATAGAATAAAGTTTATGAGAAAGGAGATAGATACAGATAGATATAGATATATATATAAAGAAAAACAAATTCAAAATGCCTCAGAAGAAATTCCTGGCTCATCCTCTCTGGGTACTCAAGGTGCTTTGTGCAAATAAAACACTCCAATATCTGTTTGCTCCACAGTCCCAGAGGGAATGTGAACTATGTTTTAAAAAACAGATTTGTCTGAATCTTATGTGATACAAGGTGAAGTGCTTCCCCCAAGTGTACTCTGGAGTCCTGCTTCCTGCACTGCAGAACAGGTCTGCTGTCTTCATGCATCACTCTGGATGCAGATAGAAATTAGCAGATCTGCAGAAAGGAGCAGAGACAGCATAAATTTTTAGTGCTTCTGAAAGTCAGGTTAGTAGAGACAAAGACAAATGCAAGCAAAGAAAAGCAATAAGACTTAACTCTTTCAATGCACAATTACCAATGTAACAAGGCACAGGAGGAATCTGGGGGCAGGAGTGGATCATCAAACTATCAAGCACAACTATTGAAGCAGAGGACTAAAAGGGTTCCTAAAATCATTCCTTTGTGCAGTATTGCATTCTGTGTCATAACATGCTTTATTAACCTTTCCAGCAGAGTAATTCAACAATATTTTCTGTGCCATGTCACAGCTCAAAGACTTGGATATTGGTCCAATTAAAAATTACAGCAATGATAATTGTTTTCATTAACACTGCAATGAGCCAGCTATGGTTTGATGTTTGCCAGTGGTTTGTTGTTGTTGCTGAGAGTAAATGCATAGTATTACTGAACCTTCCTTGCAGTTTCCTCTTTGCTAGAAGGCAAATGAGATCATTTTCTTTATCAGAAAATAAGATTCATTTTCAAATCTGTTTTTACTGTAAAAGCACTGAAGTAACAGAGCAATGCAATGCAGTCCAGAGAACATTTGCAGAGCATCTTCAGCTATTTCCATCAAATCAAATCTCTCCATTCAGTCCCTAAGGACCAAGTTTTTAATGTTTTGTGATGCCACTGCTGCTCTACTACACCATCTGCTCTTAGAAGTCAATCAAGACACAAAGAGAATTTTGGAGGCATCAAATAAAAAAGTTCTAAATACCAAGAGCAGACAAGGACAATCTTGAATTATTTATGCTTCTTTAGAATCTCCCTCATGCTTAGAGTTTCTGCATGGAAAGTCAGGCTGGGATGTAGGTGATGTATTTAACAGGCAGGAAAGCAAGTTATAAGGAGCAACTTGCTTCTTAAACCAGCAGTAAATTCTACTGCCATAAGGGCTGTAATCTATAGGGGAACAATGAATAGGATTACCACACATCTCCATATAGGTCATGCTTTGCAGGTCTTTATTCTGCTTGAATCTCGTTCCAGCGCTGCAAGCCATAAGGGTAAAGGAACCTCTCCTCCTCTCAAGCAGCTTTCTCCTTTTGCTTCTTCTAGTTTCTCTATGCACTGTATGATTATATGCAACAGAGCAGCTTACAATTAACACCTGAGAACCCCTCATATAGGTTTTTTTTCAAGTGTACCACTAAAACTAACAATTTCCAACTAAGGTATCAGAAAACTTGGGTGCTAGGAAAACCTTATCAGCTTTGAAGTCAGCTAAGACACCACCCTGCTGATTGACTCAGCTTAGCAGGTCAAATGACAGGGTGTCATAGATGATAGGTGTGAAACTCATTTTACATGGAGGAGGCAAGTTACAGTTCTGAAATAAGATCTCTCCACAGAGCAGCAAGTATGCATTTCAAAGTGCTATTCTGATGACTTTTACTCACAGGAGAATACATGATCAAACACATATCAATAGCTTTGATCTACAGAGTGCAGGTGAAATTACACATTTTAGCTGTACCACTTCAAAAAAAGGTGTTTAAATGTAGACTTAGTCCACTTTTACCTCTTAATACATTTAATAATTCTTATTTCTCTTATTCCAGTTGCACAAACTTGTGAGCACACTGGCCTACTACAAGAGGTTATTGACTCAAATCTCAATGCAGACCTTTGAAAGCTCCTCAGCATAGCCTAATTTTGTCTGCTTTTGCTATCTGTAAATGTCTGAACCTGCAGGTTTTCTATTTCCATCTGACAGATGTGTCTGTTGTGTGGGCTAATAATGACAGGCAATCAGAAAGTCACAATATTGGGCTCCACTAATACTGTAGTTCTTGAACACAGATCTTAATATTTTCTCAGTATTTCTCAGGCAAGCAGCATACACCAATTAGTATAGAGTAACCACTCTGCAGTCTGTATTTCAGTATGGCCCAGAATTGCTTGATTACAGCTGATAGAACCTTAGGACTTCCTTTTGCACTACATCATGTCCTTTCACTGTGCTTTCACTTGAAAGAAATCCTGTAAGCAGAGAAAAAAAGTGCTGCAAAAACTTACCAGGATCATGCAGGTTGGAAGACTACACCACAGTCTCAGAAGATCTCTACAGAGGAAAAGGGAAGAAAAAAAATCTCTAGTTAGTAAGCTTGCTTCTTATGCAAGTTGTCAAGTTCTCACACCAGTAACAGTAGAGAAAACACAGTAGGAATTTAAGAGCTGTAAGAAAGAAAAACTCAGTCACTACAAAGAGTATCTTATAGTTGAATGCTCATGCTTAAATTGTGTTCACAAAGCTTTTTCTGCTCTTAACTCTGAATTGCCACAGATTGCCATGGGAACTGAGGTCAGGAACTCAGAATGTGTTTTTAGTGAAGGATCACAGAAGAAGCTAACTTGAAATTTGCATGCCAAAGAGTTTCCTTCGGTTTGGTTCCTGGTTCTATACTCTCTTGAGGAATCTGGAAAATTTCTCAGCACTGAAAGGTTTCTCTCTACAACTTAAACCCTTAATGCTCTGTACTTCTAATCTCCTCCTGCCTCCTGGAGCACTGTTGAAAGCTACTCAGCAGAAAGCTGAAGTAGAACTTAAACAGAACATGAACTGGACTGTTAAAGCTTTCTGACAATTTTCTTCCAGTATAAATCAACATGTTTATAAGGATCTAATTTAATATCATAAAAGAATTGACTCTCTGTGCTCAATCACTCTTTGGAGTAGGGATTTGATGCACTTGAATTCAGGAAAACTTTACTCTCCTAAGGAATGGATGTTTTGACCCCAGAGAGAGCTGCAGTTCATGTCTAAGTGTCACTTCCTCGAGTCCAGCCCAACCTGAGCCACTGGTGGTGCAGCCACACCGAGGTTGCATCCAACCCAACATGTTAGGAGGGTAGTTTTTCAGAACTATTTGTATTGTTCAGCATAAAGAAGCTGTTATGAGCTTTAACAAAAGCTGGTGCCACCTCAAGGACCTACAGAAAGGGTGGACAAGTGGATGTTTCTTGCATTTTCTGCTTCTTGTGCTGAGCCTGTTAGAACTAAATGCTTGGAAACTTCCTCCTGTTGAAGGAAGTTCTATTGTCCTTGGCTTTTATCTGAAAAGCACAGGAATCCAACAATGGAGTTGAATTGGCCACTTCATTCTTTCTTCTCAAGAGTTCCCCAACAACAGTTCATTTCAATGAGACATGCTTCCACATTAAACTTCTTTAAAATCAATTTTGTGTTAGCTTTTCCTTATTACCTGAGATGATAGCCCCCAAATTTCAAGTCTGAGTATGGTTGCTAAATCCCAAGTGAAGAAAACAGCTCTCATTTCTGAGGAATCCCTGCAACTGCAATTTTATCCTGCACAGAATATAACTTTATTAAACATTAGCTGTTGCTGGGGCTGTCCTCAGCTGCAAGCTGAATGAATTCTTAATACAAGTAATTTTATGTGAATGTGCAGAAAACTGTAATGATCACCTTTCCAGCAGATGATGGATGAGAAGAAGCAGTAGTCAATACCCCATTAGTGAGTCCATTATAACCTTGGAATAGAAACAGGCTTTATTTCAGCAAGCTAAAACAATTGTAAGTGAGTTTTAACAGCTGAATAAATGCATGTGCTAATCTACAGTTACAAAAGTTAAATAAATTAGTCATGACATCACTTCTACTGCACAAAAAAAAAAAGCTAGCAACTCATTAGCAGAGCCATTATCACACTCTTCATTACAACTACCTGGCCACATCAGCATTGTCAGCATTTACAGTACAAACACTTCAGAAGCTTAGGATTCAATCATTGCTGAAATTCTACTTGGATCCTTCATTCTGGAAGGCATTTTTATAGCTGGTTTTACCCTAGTTCTAAGAAAAACTATGGAGCTGCAAAAATAGTAGCTGTTTTTTGACATTTGTGTAGGCTAGGACAAGCAGCCTTTCCTGTCACAGATATAGTCACATGGAAAGTCCATCCATGAACTACCTGGTCTCTGCTCTGCTCTAATGAAAGGGAGAGAACACAGGTAGCTCTGAAACAGCTCATCTGCTGTCAGACCTGTCTAAAAGCAAAAAAGACAGGTTCTAATCTTAATAGAAAAATGGAAGGTGAGCAGCCTGTTCTACTGAGGTGTCCCTGCTCATAGCAGGGGAGTTGGCCTAAATGACCTCTAAAAGTCCCTTCCAACTCTAACCATTCTATGATTCTGTAATTAGTTCAGATTCAGACATTCCTCTGCAGCTATGGACATTCAAGTCTCTAACCAACTCCAGTCAAAACTGACAAGAAAAGCCTAGTTAAACAGTTTTTGAGACTGAAATATTGAAAACATGAAGTGAATGGGAACTCCCTCCTTTTTCCCCTGTAAACCAAGTTCATTGGTAGAAATACTTTCCTTCATGCAACATTCTGCTACTTAGACAGTATCTAGATTTCAGTGGAAACAATCAGAACACTGCTGGTGCTGGGGCTCTCTCTCTCCTCACTCTTGGATTGCCTTGAAGCTATTTAAAATATTTTCTAATCACAGTCTGGGTGGTTTTGCACTGGTTCTCTGCTGATGTTTGAAAGCTGCACCATAACATCCCACTGTCTCTGTTGGCACAAAGGGCTGTTGTTTGCTGGGCTACCATCCTACCTGGCTGTGCTAGCCCTGATAATCTACTCCCTATCTATGTCAGGCTTTTGTGATCTATGGCATTCACAGAGCTTGAGTTAAGACAGATAAGCAAAAGTCAACCACTGGAAAATTGTTAAAAGAAGCTAAAATCAGCCCAAGAGCTGTTAGGTCAATACAAAGCCTGTCAACTTAAACAAGCCATGACAAAATTCCCATTACTGGGCTGTGAAAGATAACACTTTTCTGCCTGAGTTCTGCTTTCCACCCTCCTCTCACATGTTCCATTGGTCAGAAAACAAGAAAAGATGGCTAGAGAAAGCAGTGGGCAGCAAGTCTTCCTACAAAACACCTCTAATATAAAAGGTGCTGACTACTAACACAATTCTTTTTGCTTGAACTATGGAGTGGTTTCTGAATGAAAAAAATATCATTTCCTTTTTTAGATCTTACAATCTTTCAGACAATCCCATTTATCTTGTTTTCCTTCTTGTTGCAATTTAATTATGAAAAGGCTCCAGGCTTAGTTTTAATTTGGTGATTCAACATTATCTGCCACTAAGAACTGTTTTTCTGATTGTGACATTTGAATTATGTGCAGTCACAATGATTGTTTAGATAACTGTTGTTGCTGTACTTTTTAGCACGACTCTAGAAGCTCCTAAGTAAATAAAAATCAGAACATTAAGGGACAAGATAATTACTGCATTCCACAGACACAAAACAAACTTCCACATTTGCATTTTGTTGTGTCTGAATAAAGTATTCTCCTGAATAATTGCATATCTCCAGGAACTTTGGGAAGAGTTCTGAGGCATTACAGATTCCTACTTATTAAAAAATTATCATTGCAAAATCTAGTGATGGATCAGTGGTTCTCAGGCTCATTATTTATTTCATCACTTGTACATTTTTTTCCCCAGCTCACTAGCTAGAATATGTCATGCAGAAAAGTAACTCATAACAACATGAATTGTTGCTATCCCTTCCCTTGAACTCAACGTGGCTCTAAAGCTGTTTATGCCTTGGCTATGGTGAAGTGTCTAACAACACAGAGATCAGCAAAGTGCAAGCTCACTGTAATACAGACTCATGATAGTAGCACATTAATATTTATGTGTTTAAAAGTGTTTGTAGACTGCAGGGAAAGCTACTGAACACTGTCAAGGAAAAGTTACCATTTTGCACAGTCACAACCAAATAAAGCAATACAAATATGTCTTAATTTTCTTAATTTCCAAGGCTCATGTCAGCCCTTACTCAAATCAAGAAGGAAATGCCAAATGCTTTTAAAACTTTTAAAGTCTCTGACAGTTACTTTATTAAATATACAATAAGTGAATCCATTCCTGCAGTAGTTTCTCAAACAGCAAACCACAGAAAATACAATATGTGATCTGTGCTGGGCATTTGTTGTTTGTTTTAATAAGGTTCAGGTTACAAACAAGAAGACTGTGGGCAGTGACAGTATCTTTTATCATTACTGACTAGTACTTTTTCATCAGTTTAGAAAAATATGCATTTTTCCTTCTACTCTTGAACAAAGTTATTGACAGTCATAATATTTATTCTCTTTCTAACACTAGCTACCTGAAGGATAGTGTGGTAGGTTGACCCTGGCTGGACAACCAGGTGCCCACCAAAGGCACTCTATCCCTCCCTTCCTTAGCTGGACAGGGAAGAGAAAGTAGAAAAAAAAGGCTCCCAAGTCAAGATAAGGACAGAGAGAGATCACTTGCCAGTTGTGTCTGCAGAGCAGTTTCTCTCACATATTCTCACTCCTCTCTCTCTAATTGCAATTGCCCTTTCACTGCTTTTTTCCCCCCCTTCTTAAATATGTTACCACAGAGACACTACCACCATCACTGATGTGCTTGGCCTTGGCCAGCAGCAGGTCCCTCTTGTAGCTGCCCAGCATTGGCATCATCTGACATAAGGCAAAGCTTGTAGTAGTTCCCCACAGAAGCCACCCCTATAACTCCACCACTACTACAATCTTGCCATACAAACCCCATACAGACAGGAATCTTGGCCTTCATTATGAATCTTAATTGTATGCTTATCTAATTCCAAATCATGTTGCAGTAAGAGATGAGCCTTGCCCAGTGTTTTGTAGGACACTGTAGATTGAAAGGATATGTCTAACAGCAGTCATTGGTGGCACAAATATTCAATAGCAGTGATCCTCATCATTAGTGACAAATGGTTGTGCTAGCTGTCTTGACTTTAAAATAACATACTGATAAAAATTTAAATGAGTGGCCTATATGTAATGTAATAATTTTGAGTTCCTCAGTTTCAGAGACTGAATAATGCAGCAAGGTCAAAGATTTGTGTATACCCAGAATGGAATGACATTCTCTACTAAGTTCTCATTTAATGACTATCAGAACAGTATTCATAAGTCCTCTTTGTTAATTTAAAACTAGCATTTAGGATTTCAGGTTCAGTGCTTCCTTGTAATCTGAACTGCCAGTTATCTTATTTCTCCTTTATCATGTTGAGATCAAGCCAGAAGGCTTTTACTTTGGTTAGTATCCAATGTAATTTCATTGAATTCAAGTGGCTTTGCCAGAGGTACACAGGTGTAACAGGTCACAACTGAGCCTGTGGCATTTCAGATTAAAAAGCTTGAAGTGATACCCAAAACACAGTAGTAGAGTGGCATTGCAGATGTGCCTCTCTCTTAGTCTTATTTTTGCTAATTTCAAATTATTACACAACCCAAATGAAGAACTCTTAACCAATAAATGCTATGTGTCAATTTGCTCCTGACTTAGAATCATAGAATATGCTGTGTTGGAAGGGAGCCACCAGGATCACCAAGTCCAACTCCTGCCTATGCACAGGCCAACCCCAAAAGTCACACCATTAATTCCTGCAGGTTTCCTTTGCCCTTTTCACACCTTAGTCTCTCTGCTCATTTGTATATTGAGACACAACCTTCCTTTCATCATCTGTTCAACCTTTTCTCAAAGAACTCCCTTTTTCTGGGGGGGGGAAGGGAGTTTTCACAGTTTTTAATGTTATGTTCTCTGTATTAATTTATTTCATTGTCATTAACATGACATCATGCAAAAATTGATTTCAAGTCATAATGTCATGTCTGTATTCTGCAGAGTTTTCTTTTGTCCTGAACATTCTCCTAGTCAGAAATCATGACTCAAACTGCTTTGCCTGCTTATATCAGTCATGTTAGCAAATGATTTAGGCTGTTTAGGTTAAGGTACAAGTTAAAAGGGGAAGCCTTTAGATCATGGTATTAAGGCAGTGCATTGCCTTCTATCCATTAACTAACAATGACTGCAGATTTGGAATAAATGCTGAAGTGCTGCAGAGAAAGCAAGTGCTCTGTATCTTAGCCTATTTTTGGATCATATGATTTAAACTCAAATATAAATAGCTCAGAAATTATCCTCCTTCTATTCCTAGGAACAAGCAAGTCTCTGAGCCATAAAACTCTGCAGCCCTGGCACCTTACACAACATAGCAGGAAGGGGAATGAAGCTGTAGGTCGACTCACACACTAGATCATGTGCCTCAGGAGAGCAGTGGGGATGCAGAGAAGTGCTCTTTGAACTCAGTTGTTGTAAAAGTGTCTAGAACTAAAATCTATACAACAAGGTCAAGCTGTTGAAAAGGAGTGGAAAGTCTGATAAAAAGACTGACTGCAGCATGAACAGCTTACCAATTCAGGGGGAAAAAAAGGAAGTCAAAAAGATCATTGACCTCAAAGAGCAGAAGCATGTCAAAACAGAGAGGATGTATCAGAGTTCAGGACTTTTCTAGCTTAAACTACTGAGAAGCCCTTTCTATGCATGCTTTAGGGGGTCCCTCCTTACTTAAATCACACAAGAATATCACTGAGCTGGAAGGGACCCACTAGGATCATTGAGTCCAGCTCCTTAACCTATGCAGGACACCCCAAGAACCACACCAGGAGTATACAGTGCTAACTGCAGGTACATCTTGTTTCTCCAAATGTCTATCAACCAATGTGAATACAAAAATACTCATCAGAATAGAAGCCCTAACTGGAGAAGTTCCTGAGACAGGGAGGAGACAACATTGCTAATTAAAAATCAGTATTATAGAAAGTAAACTACCTTCCCTTAAACTACATGCTGAAAAGGCTCTTTGGGAGACTTCTTCTCCTCTTTTTACTTACTTAAGAATCAGAGTCTATTAAATCAAATGATTTGCACAATGTCCCTGCTGAACAGTGCAGTCAGAACTATAAAGGAATCTCATCTTCCTTATTCCACCCTGATTGCACAGCGATTACAGAACCCAAAGCCTACAGTTCTGGCAGTTAACATTCATGCTAGAATATTGTTTAAGCAAAATTGATGAGGTTTGAATATATTAAGGACAAATCCACTTATGTTAGAATTCTATCCCTGGAGACTTAGTAGGTTATAATCAAGCCATAAAAGGAAAAATCTTGACTTGAGAAATGAACAATTGCATTCTATTCAAACTCAAAAAACACCCCCAACCTGTAAGAATTCAAAAATGCAGGGTTTATGCCCCATTTTACCTTTGTTACTGAGCATGGAGTTTAGTATCAGGTTTTTCCTCATATCTAAGATCTAAACTTTGATTAAGAACACACATGAAAATACTGTAAAGAAATAAAATCATGATTTTTGCCCAGAGATGAATTTAAAACCAGTTATCACAGTTTCAGGAGTGAACTCCTGCAAAAAGAAGGAACTTTGCTGATGCAGAGAATTTGTGATTGCATTTCTTAAAGATCATAGTTGCTGTTTTGCTATGTGAGACACTGTGGGAGCAAATATGTGAATGGAAAACTAGAGAAGATTGATCTTGAATATAAAAGATGAGCACAATTTTCATTCATGCAAAGCCTGCCAGGAATGGCATCTGTGCTACTATATGAATCCTGTGCTCATGGTTGCCTTATGGTCTTTCTTCAATGTTGGTTACCAAAGAAATTGCTTTAAGTCAGAGCAGGATAAATATAACCTGTCTTCAGCAAGTAAGGTGACCAAAGTATAACAAATGAATTACCCTTTTTTCTTTCCATTATCATTTCTCTTTTCATATATATTCTTGGAACATGCAGTCTATGATATGAGACTGCCTGAGACACCAAGCCAAAGGGTTTGGCCCAGCTTATTCCCCCTGTGCACCCTTCACATAGCTAATGCTCCCCTAGTGCTTTGTAGCCCTCCTGTGAGTGCATGCAAAAACACACAGGAGGGTGAATTGCTGTATCCCAGGACAGTTTGTCTGAGCCTTTTGGATGCACAAGGCAGGAGCCTGCAGTCTATGCCCACTACACCCCTATGTATTTACTGTCATTCCCCTCCTCCTAGCTTGACTTCTGCGTGTCTCTCAGCCTATTCAAAGCCCACTGTTTCAGGAAGGTTTGGGCAAGCAGTGTAAAATTGTCCTGCTGTGAGGGATTCCTTAGAGAGAGGTGTGTGAGCTGCAGGTGTTTTCAGCACACTCTCACCAGGGGAGAGAATTTGCTTCCCCTAGGAATGCCAGTGCAGCTATCTACCATCACCAAGATGTGACAGTCACAGGCAGGCTTGCATTGCTTGCTTGACAGCACACCATTCTGCAAGGCTTCCTCAGGGACACTCTCTGCAGCCTGGCAATCCTAAAATAGAGTACCCATTGCCTGCTGGATGTTATTCAGCTCCTCTTCAGAGATATCTGCAAGAGCTCATCTGGCTGTTTATCAGCCTGAGCCTGACATTTCAGAAAGAGCAGGAAGAAATCCTGAAAATTAACATTGCTAGAAGTGAAAGTATGTAGTGATGTAGGGGCTACAACAAAACAACCTTTAGAGAAAGTTTGTTGAGGACCTGCTGGGCACCTTCCTGGTTCCCTGATGTGTCACATTCTGGATCTTCTTAAGATCCTAGAAGTTAAAATACAAACCTAATGGTTATGAGGGGTGCATGTCAAGTTTGCACATGCAAATGCAAACTGATGTTCCAGCTATACTCATAAATAGATGTGATTTTTAAGAAGCAACAGTAACCATGTCTTTTCTGAAAACCAGGAATTATAATGCAAAACCAGGCCTGCCTGAAGACAGATTTTTTTCCTTACAGCAGCTAGGCTAAATCAAATGGCAAGGCACAGGGGAACAGAAAGAATAAGGAAGGAAAAGGATCTCCTACTTCTACAGCAGCACCAGCAGCAGTGCTTGGCTTCTATTTTAGCTAAAGAACAGGAGTAGCAGTAATAATCTCCCTCTGTGGAGAAGAGTGTAAAAGGAAAAAAGTACTGAAGGAAAAATAAACATTAGAATCACAATAGCCAACCCAGATCAGGTTTGCATCTGCCAAACATGGTTTCACAATGAAATAAAACCTGCTGAGTTCATCAAAGCAGAACGTGCTTTACTGCTACATCAGGCTCCAGATCACTGTGAATCTAATCACAAGACAGCTACAGAGGAATGGAATGAGTTAGCTGGGAGAGGGAAAGCTGGTTTTCACTTCTTTCACATCTTATAGCATCTTAAGCTGAATAAAGTACCACAGAACCCTGGCTGAGCCTAAGATTTGAAAGAAATGTGTATAATGCATAGTTCAGATAGTCAGATCCAGTTGGTAACAGCTAAGATAATTGAGTATCAAGGAAGAATTAAAATGCAGTAGTGCACAGTCAAGCAGCATGATTGCTGTGTTAGCCTCCCCAGAGGATAAGCTGATCTGAAACTTTTAAACTGGCTTATCTGAATGCTGGCTCTTCTATTGGCTGTAATATTTGGGGGTTTTTTCATTCTCACTAGCATGACAGAGATCCAGAGGCAGAGGCTCTGCCTTTTGCACTCCTGACAAAGGGCAGGACAAAGCCCTCTGCCAGTAAAGTGTCAGGGAGAGGGGAGAAGAAAAGTATTAATTGCAAGTAAAACAAACTCTCAACTATTCATGGTAATAATATTGCATGAAGTTGCACAGTCCCATCTAGTGGTGAAGAATTGCTTCACTGCATAGAAGAAACAAATACAGCATGTAAGCAATAGTCCCAACAGATCTGTAAATGTTATTAGCTGTTTAAGCACCGTACCAATAGTCTCATGGTAGTAGAAGTTCCAGGCCCACTATATACTGTTATACTACAACAGAGTATGACTATGCTACTTGTTACATCCAGAGCCAGATGCAGTGAATGCTCCCAGTCCACAGCTAATTCCCACAAAACCAGATACAGTTGCATCTCAGAGCTGGATTCATCTAAAGATATCATTGATTCCATTTTGTAGCTGATTTTGCTTCTGGAGAACATTTTCCTGCAGTAAATATCACTCCCTAATGGTATTCTGTAAAGTGGCAGCCAATGGTAACATCATAAACAGCTCTTTACAGGCATAGTGGATTATGTTACTATTGACACACTCTTAAAAGCAAGGAGAATTCAATTTTTTCTGCAATTGCAACATCTCTTTCACAGTCTCCAAATCAGTATTTGAAGGAAGGCCAAGCCTTGCTGCTAGGAAGATGCATGCTTTTGTTGCCAGCATCTGCATGTAGGATTCAAGACCATTTAAAAATCTCTGGAATTTCTTGCCAAAATTGTCTGGAAATTGTTTTAATAAAGTTCAGAAATATTCTTCCTAATAAGCTAGTAAGGAAATTAATTCTTAACAGCATTCAGAGGCTGCTGTTTGGGAAACAAGATCAGTTTATGATGCAGCTGGATTTCTGGTAATGGTCTGAATCAAGGGCTTGCTAATGGTAACTGCCAGAGTTATAGATCAGTGTTGCTGCCCTTTTCAACAGCACCTGCTTTGCCTTCCTGTTAGCTAGTCCATTATCCATACCAGAATTTCTCTATATCTTCTCATCTTGAAAAAATAATTGTCCTTGAGACACTAAATCAAATTCTTTGCTGAACAGCAGAGAGATTAGCTCTATTGTATTTTTCTTGTCTATAAAATCAATTATCTCACCAAGGAAAGACACCATGTCATTTTGTTATTCATTCCCCTCTTATAAATCCATATTGTCTTTTTGCCATTTTCCATTTAACTCTACCTCTTTAGTTAATTCATCCTCAAAATGCCTCTCCAAGTCTCCTCACAGAAGTTGCACTGTTGTGGTCAATAGCTGCTCAGGTCATTTTTCTCCTGCTCTCTGCAACAATACTTTCTTATTCCTTATAACTCCCTTTCTTACTGCAATTTCCTGCCTGTTATTTAGATGATCTGATGGACTGTGCCCAAAATAAAACTAAAAAAACACACCAGCTTCTTAATGCATGAAAAGAGTGCAGAGATCTCATGCAGAAAGAAGTGGAGTGAAAGAGAGGGAGCTTGTGGCTGTGCAGGGCTTAGTTGCTGGCTAGGGTTAAACCATGACACCAGGGTAAATAAAACTGAAATTAGGACCAATTTACAAACAAGGTAAGTCCTTCAGACATCACAAGAGCCTAAAGTACAAGACCTTACCAACCAGAGTCTGAAGTCCTGATTGTGGCATAAGCATAGGGAATAAAGATAGAATTGCAAAGAAACTTGCAAATATCCCTGACTCTAAAATATTGCATGAGGTAGGAGCTGGGAGGAAAGGATCTAGAGTTACTTAATATTTTCACATTTCATTGGCCCTTCTTCCTCTGAGCATCTCTCTGATAGCTATTTATATCTTGAGTGTGGCACTGAGGATACAGGAAAGCCTCCCTCTGAGTAGCCATGGGACAGGCACTGCTTCAGAAGGTGGGAAGGTGGTAAAACAGCACTTTCTTCTTCTTAGGTCACTAGCCTGGAGGCCACTCAGTCCATTTAAACACTGACAGCAGCAGCAGAGCTCTTTGGCACCAGGAACTCAAGGAGGTTATCTTTCTCTAATTGCTCCCTAAGCATCACCAGAAGCAAGCTAGCTTTTCATTACCTCCACTATCACTCTGTGGTTAAATGCCACAGCTAAGACCTTTATTTGTCATTGCATTCCCCTTTCCTTCTCTCATCCTTTAACATCCAAACCCTTCTGATTCCTTCTCTCTCTCCCTGTGCTTTTTATAGATGTGAAACACTAGGTCTGTGAGGGATTCCTGGAAGCAGCATGCACTGCAGAATCCAGCAGGAGGACATGGGTCACCAGACAATTACTAGGTCTTACATTAACTTTTTTTCCTTTGAACTCCAGAGAGACCTGATACTTACTTGAAGGTTTCTGTTCTTTACACATATACTTTAATGTTATACATTAACCACATTGTTCATCTAGAAAGCAGGAATTATCTACATTTCCCATCTGCCACCAAACAAAAAACTGGCTCTCAAGAGCTCAGCTACTAAAAGGAAAACATAAAATATTAGAGAATGCTTTTCTTTAAAAAGAAAATGGTAATGAATGTGAGAGGCTTTACTTAGTCTCTAACACCTTGAGCACTGCAGTCTCTGCTCACAATTGTCTTGCTCAGAACTTCCCCCCCCCTCAAAAAATTAAAAAGAAGAAAAGAAAAATAAATCTTCCTAAATGATTCCTTATTAGGGTATGCTCAGTGTAGATCCCACTGCACTTTACAAAGGTTTGAATGTATAAAAGAACTTATGTGCCTAGGTAGCCTTGCTGCCCACCTGTTTTCAGGATCATGCCTCTTATCCCCAAGCAACAGCCTGAGAAAACAGATTCCTAAAAACATGAATACATTTTCACTTCATTTATCTACGATATATCCATTGAGCAAGCTTTATGAATGCAAGAAATTCATCCTTGTCCAAGGAGGAGCTGCAGGTTTCCTCTTTTGCTATAATTGCTGCAGATACTCTAAGGATAACTTAAGGGTGTGGGGCTTAAGAAGTTTGGGTTTAGTAAAGTGATCTTCACTGAAGAACATTAGAAAGTTAAGGTTTATGGAATCTAACTAGATTAAAATTCACAGCTGGTTTCAGTTAATGTTTACTACTTTTATATATGGCAGTCACAAGGACAAGAGGAATGACAGTTGTCTGGTGAAACAATGCTGTTATTTTACCTATTCTCCCTAAAATCCATCTCCCTCCTTCCCTCACCTATGGTTTGATTTTTCAACTCTTTGTGCTTGGGCAGTCATGATCTCTTTGGAAGCACTCACTTATTCCAGCTGCCCTCTGTCTCATAACTAACTAACTGTATGGTGGAATGAATTGTTGCAGACAGCCTTGTCTTCCAGAGGGTCAAGAGAATTAATAATAATTTAAATGAAGATTTTTGTTTAAAAAAAAAAAAGATTAAAACTTTATAAACTGAAACCATTTGGAGAGCATATTAATCTTCATGCCTCAGGGCACAAACAAACCTCTAACTGATGAGATGCAGGAAGAAACTTTTTTCCTTCAGGGTAGATTTTATAATTGCTTACCACATGTCTTCCTCCAGCTTTCTTTAAAGCATGCTCTAGCACTAAGAGTCACTGCTAAAAACAGAATCCTTGAGTAGGTGGAAGACTGGATTGGTTTTGTACAGCATTTCTTGTATTTCTCCCACATCACTGGAATGCTGCTTTTATTTAAAGTTACTGGGTCTCTGATTTTACAAAACAGATTCTAGGATGACCCTTTTCTCAGCTAGCTTTTTTCCAGTTCACATTTTGCTGTGTGGTTTATGCAGAGGAAGTTCTCTTCAGCTAACTTATTTGCAGTATATGCAAAGCCTCAGCTGTGTCTTTCACCTTACAGCCTCATTCACACATTCTGTTTGCCAGCTACTAAGTTCTGCTGTGTTTTGTCTGACAGTGTTTTGTCCTTTCTGGTTTGCTTTCTGTCTTTCTTGTGGCTTTTCAATTCTTACTGCAAGATTTTCTCCTCTCTGAACAAGAACAGTTGCCATACTAGCACTGCTTTACTAAAACAAAACCAGAATCTAAGTTAATTTGGTAGAGGACCCTGATTTTCTTCCTAGGAGCTGTATTTTCATAGTACTGTTATTTTTTACAGTGACAAACTCTTTTAATTCATACCAAACTGGTAACAAAGTAATTTTAGCCAACACAGATAAAGTTGATTAACACTCAAATCACTAGTTTTAAACACATGAGCCAGTGAAACCACAAACTATAACAAAACACAGCTTCTCCAGAGCTCTGTACCAAGAAATGTGTGATCTGAAGGGGAAAAAAACCCAGAACAGTGTAGCCAAAATAAAACAAATACACTTACATGCTGAACTGGCTGGTCTAGTTCTGATAACCAGAAAGCCTTTTATTCACATGAATGCATACTGTGATATACAAAGTTGAATTGTCTGTGGAAAACAAAGCAGTGAACAATGTAACTTGACCCATATTAAAATAAATGACATTATTTTTTGTTTACTGATATTAATTATACAAGCATTTTTCTCATCCAGGAGTGAATCAACTGCTTTGTGTCACAAAGGATGCAGCCTCAATTATATTAGGAGGTACATCAGAACAGATGCAGGTAAGACTGGTTATTCATCATACAATGAAATAAATAACATCTTGCTCAAGAATATGATACAAGAAGATAAAACTGACAGACTCTAAACCTTGTATAAATGCTACAAGTATGATTTACTGCACTTGGTAACCAGTTACAGCTTTTAGCTTTCCTAAGTAAAGATTTGTTCCAGCATTTGCTCTAAGATACCATTTCAAGGAAGGACTTTCAGGATTTGTGTGATAAGTGTGGCTCAGTTAGGCGATGAGGAAGCATAATGTATTAAGATAAACATATCTTTTTGTCATTCCATTCTGGTTTAATCTGCCAGTGATTCCTGAATATCAGCCAGATCTTTACCAGGCTTCTTACCATGTTCAAGTCTGGACACTGTTCTCCAGGTTTATTTGCCTTGGTTATGAAGTTTCCTTTAAATGCTTCACAAACAGAGCCTATTACTGAAGAGCCTTTCCATGTTTTCTCCTGTCTATGATTTAGTGCACCCAAATGTGAACAGAACTCAGCAAAATTTATTATGTTTACTGTCCTTCTGTGACTGCATTCTGCTTAGTGGGTGCTGTGAAGAGGAAACCCCCCAACAAGTACAAGAACAACAAATGCAGAAGAGCCAGGCTGAGGTTACCAGCAATAAAGCAGTCTAAAGCTGAACTGAGTGAGAATGTTGAACTTACATTTTGAAAATTAATCCTCTATTTGTCTCTAGCATTTGCATTTCTGTTCCTTCTTTTAGTCAAAGTGAGAGGAAATTAGGATTAAACCTTAAAAGACTCAGATCAGAGAGTTATGGAGGATGAAGATTCCTCTAGGTCAGAAAATGAGCCAGATATTCTTTGCAATTAACTAAAATATGATTGCATGAAAAAGAAGAAACAACAAAACAAACAACACCTCACAACATATCAGCTTTTTTTTTTTTTTCATTTTTTTCAAATGTTTTTGTCTTTCCCTGAGACTTTGGTTTAGTTTCTGACTCCTTTGTAGGCAAAGCAACAGAAAAGAAGGCTAAGACTCTCAGAGCTGCTGGAAGTAGAACAGCTCCCGGAGGAGCTGAAAGTATCCAAGTTCAGGCTTCCTCAAATGCAGGGCACTCAGGTGATGTTCTCAATCACTCTTTATGATATTACACCAACATTTAAAATGTCCCTAGAATCCTCATCCCTTTGTGAATATCCTAATCATGAAATCAGACACCAGCCTCAATGCTGTGAACAGCACAGGGCAGCCTCACTTCATTCTTCCACCTTTCTCAAGCTCCCTCAGTTCCAGACAGAAACTCTAATGGATAATGGTAGTGGAGAGCTGGGACTCACCTACCCAGCAGTGCTGAGCTCATGCCTCTCAGCAGCAGCTACAATTGTTTGGTTTTCTTCATCCACAACCACTCTGGAAGCTGAGATCTTCTGTGACATCAGTGCACATGACAAGTATTTGAAAGCTCTCTGCTGTATGGATAATGGTGCTTGTCCCAGTCCTCTCTGATTCCTTCCACTTACAACTTCCCACCCACTTTCTTTCTGAGCAGTGGCATCTTTGTGAGCTCTTCTGTCCAATTCTGATTCAGCTTAGACTCAGCCCTGGCAACCTGGGTTTAGAATTGAAAGCCAAGAAGTACAAGGAAATAAACATTCCCTAATAACTGTTTTCTTCATCTACTTTAATTGTTAGATACAATTTGATAACCAAAAATTAATTGTTCATCAAGTTAAAGATAATTCTCCCAAAGGCTCATTTTCTTGAATATAGCAACAATTCTATTGTAACTCTGTCTTTTGAGTCAATAGTCTGAGTGCTTGAGCAATTTACTATATGTTGCTTTCCTATAGTTCACAGCTAGGGAAATTCATTCAATTTTCTCCAGACTCAGAGCAAATGTTTGACTAAATGCAATTAGTTTACTGATACATGAACAAACCTGGGACAGGGTTTAATTACATTTACAGAAATTTAATCTAATGCACCAAGTTGATTTTTTTCCCCCCAGTATTTAATGGACCTTGGCAGGATCAGTAGAAGTACATCACCCAAAATACTCAAGCAATTTCTTCCACACTCCTCTTCACAAAGGCAACCTGCATAGCTACACAGTTTGTACAATCAGATGAAGGAAACCTTCTAGAGCATCCTGGAGACTGGCTGCTGGGGAGCAATGAGCATGTGAGTGTGGACTGCAGCTGTGTAAAGGGCATAGTTGATATTTTACAGATTTGGTAAATTTTCTTCTTTCTCAGGCTTTTTTTTTAAATGCAAATACAGTTTGAAAACATTTTTAACACAGAATTTTTGGATTTTTTTCTCTTGTATCAGGTTTCAAAGTATTGATTAGAAAGACTTCCTGTTCCCCCAATCAGGAGATATCACAGCTCTTTCATTTGTATAATATTAATTGCAAAGGCATGCATTACAAAAGCAAACAAGGGCTGCCTATACTTGAATCTTATTTACATCACATTAATAGAAATATTACCAACATCATGTGACACTTCTATTACCAATTCTCCTTTATTTGAAGGAAAAAGTTGAATTTTATGCTCCCAGCACTCAGCAATTTGGCTTTTGCTCAGAGGCACATTGCCCATGCCATATGAATCACATAACCACTCCATTTATTAAACTTATTAGATCTTGACAGCAATCTATTGTATTCTAGAAGTAAAATAAATTTAGAATCCATTTCTGTTTCCTAACTTATTTCAGCTAGCAAAAAATAAAAGGTCTGCTTACAGAAGGGATTATTCACAGTATGGTGAACAGCTACAAATCATATTGCTTAGAAGTTTTTTGATTTTACCCAGGACTTTCCTTTGGATCAGGTACCATTTGTTCTCTCTAAGGTAACTTAAACCCACAAAAAAACCTCTTGTCATTAGCTCTGGCTAAATTGACCAACATGTGAATGAGGTTTGAGTTGATTTAGGTCACATTTGTGCATACAGACCAGCCAGTATTATTAACGATAAAAGAAATATTGCCTACCTAAGAAACACTTTTACAACCACTTGGATACTTCTATTTTGCTATTCAAAAGTTATTCTGGATTTCTTCTTGCCTTGAAATTATTCCAAGGCACTTTCACATTCTCAGTGCAGATTTGTTCTGCATGCAGGTTTAAGAAGCAAAAGGCAAGGAGTTGCTCTTTTGAGAGATCAGTGAGGTGAGCAAGCAGGTGACCAGGGAAAGGAATGGATAAAATAATGGGAAGGTGTCCTGGATAAGCAAAAAAGAAAGAAACAAACAGAAAGGAATGAGGAGCTTGAATTCTAGTATATTTGGTACATATTCACACACATACACACAAAGATCTATACAGTTACCTATATACACAGTCACACATACACCCATCACACACACACAGGCACAAACATACACAGACAATGCCAGAGAAAAGCACTTTAGCATATATCAGGTTCCTCTCCTTGAGAATTCTCAGTGCTTTAGGAACAGTTCATACACAATTACAAACTGTTTACACAGTAGGGAGACTTTACAAGTTGTTACTGAACAGTTTCTTCATCTGACTATATCCATGTTACTGATGCTACATAGCAGTTGTTCAAATAGTCTTATTCAAGTCAAAGAGAACCTAATTTTGGTAAATATATATTTTTATATGCTCTCTACCAGAAGCACTCTCTTGCATTCAGACCCTCTTGAAATGAAAAAGGATTTTGTGATCTGGAAGTGGTAAAAACAGCAGCATGAAAGGTAGCAGAAATCACAAAGAGGTGATGCAGTGAATCTTGATGGTCTCATGCCAATTAGTTGAAATAACTTCAGAGGAAGTCTGCTTACCTCTTGCTGGAATGTAACAAAGTCATGAATGAACAAGAAAGCAATAAAATCAGCCTGACTGTACACTATTCATTATTTAATTATGTCAGCTAATAGCCAATGCTAATCAATGCACTGAAATAGAAGTGAAATATAGAAGTGAGATTGGAAAGGCGTTTCTCAAAAGCCCAAACTGCACTGTTAAATCACACATTTCCTTGCAGCTAAGGAGTGCAGACTTCAAACCAATACACCTAACTACTGATGTTTATTTATGTGCAACATCACTGTGATTTAGACACCTAAATCCAACAGCTACTCTGAACATACCAGCCTGAATTACAAGCTTTTGGAGCAAGATAAGCCCTGAAGTAATGTAATACAACCACATTGACAACATCTAGAATTTTACTGTATATAAGGCATGCCATACATCTGAGGGGAAAGTGAATCAGAGCAGCCACCTGTAAATAACAGTACCCAAACCTGCAACAAGGGGCTTAAGACAGTATTTTAGGAATAAAGCACTGAAAACAGCTTCCACTGTCATGTCTAACCCCTTGGTACCTGAGGTAATCTGTATTGCCCAGCCCAGTCCCTTTCGTAAGTGTTTTCTGTGGTCAAATTGGCTAGATGGCATAGTTGAAGTAGACCTGAAGAAAAGCTGCCTCACAAACTGTTCTTTCTGAGGCTACCAGTTCCCTGCTATGCTAATGTTTGTCATATTTGTTTCCATTGTCCTTGATCCTTTGTCTCTTGTGTACTTGCTCTTTGACTGCCCCAATGTGCACCCAATTCCTCACTGCCTCATCTGCTGGGTTCTGCTGCTCAGACAAGTTGTTCTGTGGTAACAGACCCAGTGCTGCTCTGATCTCTCATGAAAACAAACAAACAACAAACCAAACAAAACCAATATAAAAACAAACACACACACACCCCCCAAACAATAACAAACAACAAACAGTGTTGAATCTCACCAGTGCAAAAGACTGCTATTCATAAACTGGTTTAAGTTCATACTCTGCAGTGCTTGGATGATGCCTAAAATAATGTACTAAAGGTCTGTCCTAAAACATCTGACTGAGACCAAGCAAACTACCACACTCTGAGTGGTCATAAAGTGGAGCCAGAACAGACTTTTCCTTTATTTTTGCCAAAGTTATTGGTTTACAGGGACAGAGTCCTACTATATGGAGTCCTATTATTTTTGGAGTAAAGGGAGGTGTGACCACCGATGCCACAGAAAACAAAACCAAACAAAACATTTTTGAGATGCTAATAAGGGGGTTTTTTTGTCCATGTATATCTACTCACTCCTTTATGCTTGCAGGAATTAGGTCTCAAGACTGACTTGGAAATTTTCTACATATAAATTCAATTAAAGCAAGGTTGTCTCTATGCAGCTGAGCATCCCAAGTAGTTAAAGGGAAAAAATTACCATTTCCATTGAGTTGTGATGCATGAATACCATGAGAATATCTGACATTCCAATGCTGAGCTTTCTCCCAAATCACTGGGGAAAAAAAAAAAAAAAAAAAACAGAAAGAAGAAACTAAAATATGGAAACAGCTTCTCTTCAGCTCCTCTTCACACCTCCTGAATATATTCACAAAATCAAAACACAGCTGTCCCCTCCCAAGTGTATATTTTATATATTCCATAGTATTCTTTGAAAATTAAATAGTTTACTCTTTGGATGTCTTTTAATACAATTTGAAGGATTGCTTTTATTCTTATTGCCTTGAACCCAAGACCTTCCATTTGGTTGTACTATCAAGTGCCCACTCTTACACCTGATGGTCAAACACTAATAACTTGCCTCCAAATGGAAGCAGCTATGCTGAGTACCATACAAACCCCTCCTAAGTACTCCTAAGTACACTAGACTGGAAATGTTGGTGTCTCAGGCTTGTCTCCAATACAAAATGAAAATGAAAAGAAAAAGAATCCTTCTTCCTTTCTGGAACATCAAAAACCTTCTAAACTTTGGAAATGTGGCCAGACTGTTCTAAACTAACACTTAAGATAACACACTCTTACATCCAGATAGGAGAGAAGCAATGAACCTATTCTGAACAAAGAGTTTTCTTAGTTAAAACATCCTCAGTGACTTAACTTGGCAGAAATGCACATGAAAATACAACTGAGAAAAAGTACAAAGCATCCCTGAGATGGTTACCAAGCAATCACTGTTCCATGCTATGTAGGAATAATATTGTCTATCCAATTATTGAGCCTCTGTGAGAAAAAGATGCATGTTAAATCATAATGTGCTATCAGAGAGCAAACTGTAATACAAATGCACTTTTAATTGGAACTATCAGCAGATGAAGCTATAGCAATAACACCAAATGCATGCATACTTACTGGAGGCACTAAAAGCAGAGATAATTTCACTGCACAGTATTTTCCAGAGACAAGCTAATGCAGTCAATACAAAATATTGCTGACCTTGCAGCATCTTTAGTGTTCAATAAATATCTAATAGAATCTACTAGCAGTTTCTTAAAGTTGGCCTATAACAAGACTGTATTGTCTAGTAAAATGAAGATATCTGATATGAGCAGCAATATCACTCCTCCCAGCTTTACAAAAGAGAATCTTGAGCTAGCTAGTGGAACAATTTCAGGCCTGTAGTCAGGGTAAATTAAGGAGTGGAACAATATCCTGGCACATGTGTGGCTGAATAAGGATGTCTGAAACATGGCAGGGGCTATTTATGCTCTAATTTGAAGGCTTCTGCATTCTAGCTTCACAAGAACACTTTCTGTTCACATAAGTACATGATTTCAGAGGAAAACTTTGCAGTATTCCTCACAGTAGTGAGGAAGATGTGTTAATGAGAAAGAATAAGGTGTTTATAGGCTGCAGAAACATTCAGACTGCAAAATACATATTAGTATTCATAATAATAGCCAGTAGGGCAGCTGTGTTCAGGCAGCCAGTGTGATTCCTGTTTTGCCATTGTGCATAACAATCAAATATCTATTCCATTTGTATCATCAGCTTTGGCTTTCCTCTCCTTTCCTTCTTCTTTTTTTGTAGTTGTTATTTTCCAGGGATTCTAAATTCTGAAAGCACAAAGTATAATTATTGATATAATAATTTAAGTAACAAAAATGCTAACTTTTGCACACCTCTCCAAAGAAATATGTCAGTTCTTTTCTTGCTGTAATTATCCACTACAACAGATATTCCACTATAACTTGATTTTCAAATGAGTTCTGCAGAAGAACAGATAACTCTGCTTGCACTTTAATTTTCTGTCTGTTTATTCCTTACAGATGGCCACTAAAATTTTGCTTTTAAAATGTCACTCTTTCCTTCACTGCAGCTTTAGAATCTGTTACTTTTCTAGTCTACTGGCAAAGCTGTCTCACTAGATTTCTCTGTTCTCTTATATCCAAACTTGGACTATATGCTTCTGAAATCATGAGTAAATAAGATTACCAGACTCACCTTTTTTTTCTTCTTTCTTATTTTTGGGGGTTTTTAGGGTAAATCCTGAAAATGGAAAAGCAGAATTATTTATGAAATGAAAGTAACCATGTTTGTGTTTACTTTAAGTTCAGGATGCATCAAGCTCTGCATGGCTAGCTGACAGAGGGAGGTGACAGCCCCATTCCACTCAGTTCTGATGTGGCTTCTCCTAGAGAATTGGGTGCACTTTGGGGCACCACAAAACAAGAAGGATATCAAGTTTTGCCTGCAGGGTGCTTATTGTAGCTCTAACTTGATTTTCTCTTTGATACTTAAAAGCCAGATGGTAAAGGTGGCACTCACTTTCTCTGTGATGTAGTTTTCTTGGATAAGAAGAGGTGTCAGTTTCCATGGTTTTTAACAGTAAATAAGGAATTTATTCAGTGTTACAGACAAACCAGACTGAGTTTTGGATGGAATCAACAATTTCAAAACCTGCTTAGTTTCAAAACACTTGCAATTCTGCTTGTCAGCAAGGAACTACAGATTGCCAACCTGTCATTTCAAATGGAAAACACCTCTGACATGCTCGAGTAGTGTAAAGAGATTTTTTTGGTTTGTTTTCTTTATTCTCTTTTTTTGTTGTTCTCACTCACTTATCTTATGGCTACTACTTGATTAGAACCTGACTTTAAAGTTCATCCTGATATTCATTAAGGATAAAGAGATAAGTAGAATGACATCCCCCAGTATACTGCCATCACTCTCAGTGATGGTGCTTTTGCCTAGAAATAGAGAATCATAGAATCATGATGGTTGGAAAAGCCCTCTGAGATCATCAAGATAAAATTGAAGTGACTTGGACCTAAAGAGAGCAAGAGATAGATCTTATTATATATGTACTATGTTATATTATATCATTATAGCATGGCTGTTATACCAGCCATGATCTATAAGCAGAGCTGTATTCTAAGACTTCAGGACTGTAATTATATTGAATATAATATATATATTATACTGAATACTTTCACTTTGCTGCATAACTTTTATCCAGGGACCTATCTTTTCTTTGTCATTTGGCAACTTTGTGTCAAATCAGTTTCCCCACTATATAAATTAATTATTACTCCATTCTGAGGTGAATTTATATGAATAAAGAAAACTGTTGAATTTATTGGATGGCTGAAAGCACAGGCACACAAAGTGAAATAGATGTGCAGCTGGGGAACAACACCACCAAAATCACACATAAATTAAGCATATAAATTTTTCCCACAACTGCCTGCACAATCCCTTGTATATCTCCCTAATATTGCTTGGCTAAAACAAACCATACAAAGATAAATATCTAGGAAACTATTTGTCCTTATTTTACTCTAATTTTAGAAAACTGGACAGCTGGCATGCTGAGAAATGAGGAAAACTTGTGAAGCTGTGTGAGCTGTGGTGAAGTTTGCAGGCTGACTGACCATTACCCTTTCTTTGAGGGAAAGGGCTCTGGCAATCTGCACTTCATTATTAAGAAGAAATAGCAGGCATGCTTTGTGGTGGTGTTAGAGCCTACATGTGACAAGTTAGTTTCCTTCTGCTAGTGTATGAGGGTGTGTTGTCACATCCTAAATCGAAGTGCTTTACTCAGAAAAGGCAATTTAAACTGTGACTGGGTATCAGCAGCCCAAGTGAGAGTCTGCTAGCTCTCCATCTGAGCTGTCGTGTTCATTGGGAACCCTAGGCATGCATCTTACCATTGCCATGGCTCATTACAGGTGCCTTTGCTGGATATCTCCAGCTGCCAATGGGCAAGGGATTGGTTAACTCAGAGTCCATAATACCAGAAGCTAAGCACAGTAGTTCCTAGGGGCTCAAAGTTCAGTTATGGTAGCTAAAGACCACAGGGAAACCACTGAAGAACTGGGAAGGGATGACTAAGCTTGTCCTCTTGTGCTTTGGTTGCTCCTTGCTATCAGCTTGGAGCCCAAAGGTGGATTTTTAGCAGAGCACTTTCTCCCTGTGCTTTTGATTAAGGGAGCTCCTTGGAACATTGTCTCTGCAATAGTTCACTGATAAGGCTAATGCAGGCAGAGGACTTCAGGGCTTGTTAAAAGATTTTTTGAAAGCCTAGCCCACAGAAGCGTGAAAGCACAGCTTCAGTACAGAGAACAGCAGCAGAACAGGAGAGAATTTCTCAGTCAGCACATGACAGCTGTGCCTCTTGCCCACTAAAGTTCACTTGACTTGAAAATGGAGCAGTATGGGGTGGTTATTAGAAATGTTTCAGAAACAGAGGTTTCAGATAAACAAGAAGTGGAATTGAAAGAAGACAACTTTTCCCCTCGCACCAAAACTAAAAGCAGCTAATTCCTTCAGTAGGAATTTTAGAGGTTTGAAGCTGAGAGATCATTAAAATGATTAATAAGAATTAGTAGAGTGTAGTGGTGAACAGGTATGCCCACAATTGGCTGATAACTTGCATATGAGCTAGTGAAATTAAGACTCTATTGATTGCATTTTAATTGAGATAAAAGAGAAGGCCTTTGAAGAATGTGCAGTCTAGTATCTCTATATTGATGGATTCACTGGTGCACCTAAATGCACAAGCAATTAACTGTTAAGTTCAACTTATTGAGTTTTTATGAAGCTGTTTGCATTCATTTGATCAACCAGGAGCTTCCCACAGCAGCAAGCAGGCAAGAGAGGCCTTCAGTGGCTTTTTTTCCACTTGCACTTTTCCAGTGACCAGCTGTGTTAGCTTGATGGCAACTTTGCCATCTTTTGACCTTCAGAATAGTACCTCTTATACCCAAATCAGGATAACTGACTGTTGCCATAAAACAAAATCCCAGGTGAAGAATAAGCCAAGCAAAACCCCCTATAAAGATCTGCAATTGCTGAGCCTCTTAGAAGTGACTCCTGTTCACTGCATTTTCCTTCATAGCATGACTCAGGTTCTACTCCAATGTGTTAAAGCACTCAAAGAACTTTTCTCCAGATAATATGTGGAATGAAGATGGAATTTATAGAAGGGATATTTTATGTCAAAACATCTTCAATGAGAAGCCATTGGCACAACTTGAAAACTGCAAGAATACAATGAATTTATTACAGTGTCATGATTTCTAATCTTTTGAGGGATACAGCATCAGTGGAGAAGACACACTCTGTCCTCCAAATCATCACATACACAAGATTCTACACACACCTGTTAGTTATACAGGCACAAAAGTTATCTTCATCAGCCTTACCACAGATAAAGGCCAACTTTCTCTATATTCTATGTTTTAGTATGCAGTATATCTTAAGCTGCATCAAAATGTGCTTTTGAAGTGCACGTGGTGGTCTCCAGTTTCCCTCAGTATATTGACACACAAATGTCAGTCAGTCAGCAGCTGCACTCTGGAACACTTTAACTTTCTTCTGATATAAAACCATCCTTTTAGCTGTGCTTTGAAACATCTGCATCAAGTCCATTTGCTCCTTCTTCCTAAGGCAATCTCAAGATGCAATGAGCCTGAAGTTCCTTCTGTTCCTTAGACAGATAAAATATAGTTTCTACACCTGAATACAGAGCATCTTTTGCCTTTAGGAAATTCACTGCTATCCTTAGAGTTGGAAACAGTCATAAGATGAAATACCTTATTAAGGCAAAGTGATGAATTTTGGGTTCAGGGAAAAAGTTTACTACTTCACTTCTTCAGTTGTTGACTCCAAGAAGTTCTGAACTGGAAACAGCTGGGAGCTGTTCCTTCTCAGCTCTGAAAATGGTGCAAGATTGCAACAACTATTCATATATTAGTTTGAGATCTACGTTAAGTCCTCAGAATAAAAGATTATCTAGTGACTAGTTTTAGAATATATTATCATCACTGAAATCAGTATATGTAGAAATTTACTTTTCCAGGCAAGTCTAAGGTAAGAAGAAATGGTAGTTATGGTTCAGTCAAAGAATTCAGAATAAGAAGTATGTCCAATTTCTGTGAGTATCTGCCATTTACTGCCATTATATTCATCTTATTATTGCTTCTATTTTCTGCTATTACCATTATTATTTCAATTACAAGTTTGCCACTGTTTTAGAGGTAACATTTTAATGCATTGCTGCCACAGGCACAGAGTTAATATGAGAGATGATGACCAAACATGCAAGCTCCTAAACCATATGAAAAAGCATAAGCTCTTTACCAAAGGCTAAAAGCTAGACAGAAAACGACACTTTGCAAATTAAGAGGGCAATTTCTGTTCTGTTCTTGATTCTGCTGTGTGAGCTTAGACAATCACAGCTTCTATGTATATTGGTTTTCTGGCTGCATCATGCTTTGTGCTGTAGAAAACAGAATTCCTTAATGATTTGCTGGATAAGCAACAAAATTTACTCAGATATAATTGCAGTGCCAAGCATGGAATTTATCTGGGGTGCTTATTGTGCTGGAGTGTGTCTCCAAATGATTCTCACATGTTTCCAGTCCCTGGTATCAGCCATAAGGCAGGCCTATTCTGTGTTATAATAAAACAGTGACACCACTACCTGCCAATACCATCAAATGCCAGGGGCATCAGAAAGATGGATTCCAAAACCAGACACCATATTCAGTAAACAATGCTCTGTTGCAGATGATATTTAACCTCATGATATCTTAAAGCATCACAGACAATTTCAGGGGGGAAAGAAAAAAAAAGGCTTCTAAATGTTGTTCTTTTTGTTCCTGTTAGACTGTCTTCTATTTGGCTGACTTTTACTTCATTGTTTATAATTTCTAGTTGATTATCAAATATACACAGTGCACAAATTCCAACCCATGGATTGCTTCTAAGTGACTGAGTAACAACTTTGGTTTAAGTAGGTTTTGTTCTCATGAATAGTCAATCATTTGGGGTTTTGCATCACATTGTTTTCTTTCCCTGTTTGGATGACACAATCATTGGAAATGGTTCTGCTTTCTTTCACATCCAATGCTACTTTACTCATAATACTTGGGTATGTGCCCAAAAATGCATTTTCCTGAATAAATTTCCCTCTGCAAATATGAATGTGTGGGAAGAAGGAAACTAATTAAAAAGCCCAATGTACACAGTGAAGCCCAGATTGCATTGGGAAGGCCATGAAATTGCTCCTTTGCTGCACACTGTGAAGTGATCTAAAAATGGAAACACTCTGCTGTTCTGTTAATGGAACAGGTCACAGTACTCTTCAAGACCTTCCTCTCTCATTTGGAAATGACTGTGGACTGACTTGCAGAAAAGGATTTCTTTCTCCTGAAATGTACAGGAAGTGATTTACTTTCCATTCTCCATTACAAACACATACAGATCCCACTTAACTCTGCCAAAACAGAAAGATGACTGCTTCAGAGCCCATCAGGGGAATGCAAAGCTCAGACTGTATTTCCCAATGGGTCACTTTACATTTATCTCTATCAAATTTTGCCTACCATGTCATTGTTATTTGGGGCTTGGAAAGTCCTTCTAAGAGTTTACACTGCCTGCCACTGCCTCCCTTACAATCTGTCTCCCTTGCACTCTTTGTCTTTAACCAATGGTTCCTTCCATCTAGTCGTGTCACAGCTTCTTCTGCAGTCAGTGTGTTTTCAAATAGGTCCTATGCTGAGCACTCCCCTCCTCTGTTTCAACCTTACAGAGCATGAACCTCCTCATTTCTTCTACAATGAACATCAAAGCATAAAATTCATTTAGCTTCCCTGAAATTGCCTCATCCTCTCTGAATAATCTTTTTGTCATGCCACTCATGGCACAGGCCTTCTTATAGTCTTCCTTTCCAAATATCCTGGAAAAACTGTTTTGTTCTAGGTTTGTCTTCTTTTTCCTTAAGCTTGTTTTTTTCTCACTCCTCTTTGGCTTGCTGAATAGTATTTCCTCTTTAAACTACCAGAGATTACAATTTTACTGTTTTATCTTATTTATGTTTGTATTTATTTTGTTCCTATCTATCATATTTCATGGTTGTCAGGCACAAACATTTATGGAGTCTTTATCAGTGACAGTAATGATAATAAATGTGAGAGTTTGTGACAAACCATGCTATATAAAATCATCTTCCTGACCACTCCTGTAGAATAAAAATTGCATCCTCTTTGTAGCTATTGACATCATCTCTGATAATCACCCTAATCAACTATAATCCTCTAAGCTTTTTCTTTGTTTCTGCCTACAGAAATATTTTTGTATTTCTGTCTAATCTTTCATAGTATCATAGAATTGATTTGGTTGGAAGAGACCTTCAAGATCATCAGGTCCATCCCTTAGCCTAACACTGCCAGGTCACCAGAAAACCATGTCCCTCAGCATCACATCTACACATCTTTTTAATACCTCCAGGGTTGGTGACTCAATCACTTCCCTGGGTAACCTGTTCCAGTACCTCACAATCCTTTCTGTGAATATCCAACCTAAACCTCCCTTGGCACCACTTGAGGCTATTTACTCTTGTCCTATCAGTTCTTACATGGGAGAAGAGCCCAAAACCCACCCCACAATAACTTCCATTCAGGTAGCTGTGGAGAGCCTCTGTTTCCACTCTACCTGAAACTTCAACTACAGCTGCTGCTACTTGGGCCCAGAACTGTAGAATAATTCAGGTTGGCAAGGATTTCAGGAGGTCCTCTAGTCCAACCTCTCATTCAGAATGCAGAGTCAACACTGACTGAAGACCAAGTCACTCAATCCAATTTCAGCACAGTTTTTCCTGAGATGTCTGGATCTAGATGAAACAGCCTGCAGCAAAAGTGATAATTTGATGAAGGGCATTGGAAACAAAGGTTAACATAAGTCATCTTTCTTTCTTTTTAATCCAAACAGTGGTTTATCTTGAAATATCTCCAGAATTACTTTCAGAATTCCCTACCCAATCTCAGCACCACTTCTCCAGGTAAAGTTCAGCACATGTATGAATTTTATGTGACTCAAAACCTGGAAGAGTTATGGCCCTTGATCTTTGCATCAAACCATTATTGTATCATTATCTTCACAGAATCACAGAATCACATCTTCCTATCCATTAATTAATAATAAATGCTTCATTCATCATCAAGCTAAGCTAAGCATATTTTCTCACATCCTCTCAGCTCTAGGATCCCAATTCTATTAAAAAACCCTAGCATTAGCACATGCTCATTTCCAGATGCTTAAGTGTCTTTGCAGAATTGATGGAGCAGCATGTTTTAGTATTGCTACTTTTCAGATTCAGCTAAAACAAGTATCTCTGTTTGTTTTCCTTTTCCCATCTACAGTACTGCTTTGGGAGAAACAAGGGTTGATGCTTCAAGCAAATGAGCTGGACAAAGCACTAGATCTCAAATGCTAGCAGCAGTTTCCACTCTGCCACATCACCATGATGTCAGGTTGAGGCTCCAGAAGACAGAAATCACTATTTTCTGAATTTTAGATTCTGGTATAATTGTTCAGTGGAGATGCACTAATAATAGACCTATAAAAGATAAATAATACACAAGTGACTTTCAGGAAGAAGAGTGATAGATTAAAGCCAGTTTTGACACAGCTACCCATCTATTTATCATACTTTCTGGGAGAGCTCTGATTTGAACAGGTTTTCTTCCAAGTCAGAGATCCCTGTTCCAGTGATTCTGTCTTTAATCTAAGAAAGCTTAATGGAAATAACATCAAATCAAAAGTAGCATCCTTTCCTCCAATTCACAGCAAGGAGAATTTTGCCCACCAAGTGTCTAGATGAAACAGGAGGCTAAAATATCTCCCCCTGCTTCTCTTTGGTGGGGCACAGCAACTGCTCAAATGGAATTTCCAGTCATAGGAATTCATCACAAGAGGAAAAGTAAAAGCAGGAGAGAGAGCATGGAGACATTGTAGAAAAACATAGGGATCCCATGCACAGGAGGGACTCTTGTCTCCTGCTCCCAAAAGTCAAAATGCCTGACCTTGACAGCACTCCCAAAAAACTGGCTCTCCACAGGAAAAGATTCCTTTACATACCTTACTACACTTCCTTCTGAAACTCCATTCCTTCCCTGAATGTGATTCTACAGGACAAGACAAAGTGAGCATGCTTCAGGATGGCAACCTCAATTTACACCAAGACTCTCCCTAAGGTAAGCAAAGGTAAGATGAAACACAGCCTTCAGCACGTTTCAACTGCTACCAGTAGGACTTAACAACTCAGGCTGAGAAGAGCTGAAGCTAAAACATGATTTAACCAGAAAACAAAAGCCTAAACTGCAAAATCTAATATTGACTCAGGTCTCAGTAAAAATGCTCCAAGATCTTTTGCATCAATGTGTGATTGGATCAGTCATTTTATTATTCTGAACACAGGAAAGATCCATAGGTCAGCAATAAGAATGTTTGCTTCAGATTTTCTTGAGAGGTGAAACTTCTTAACTTAATCTTACACTTAATCATTCCCAAATCCCAGGGTATATCTCCTGATCCCTGTTTCCATTTAAAATAAAATTCATTTTCTGCTTTGCTGCCTGACTTTTCTTTCAGATTTGACTTAGAGATTTATGAACTGGATAGAGTTTTTCTTGCTGAACACTTGAACAATCTCTGTCCCTGTGGTGATTTCCACACTGCTGCAGGAAACACTCACTACTATAAAATGATATGACATCCTTACTTCAGAGGCCAAAACAAATTTTTGAAGGCTGAAATCTTTAGTTGCAAGAGGGATGGCAGCCCAAGGGGATCTAGCCCTTGCAGTATTGTGAAAAGTCAATGCCAGTTTTCAATTTGTTGCTTCTTAATTAAGAAACAGAGAGAGTCTAGATACACAACCAATCAGCAGCAGGATGGAAATGGAGAAACAGAGAGGTTATTGACAGAACTCCCAGTTTTCCCTGCAGCCACTAGCACTGAAATTTGCCTTTGACTCAGAGTAACATGATTCCTGAAGAAAATTGCTTCTCCTTGCACTGCATAATTTACTAGGAAGGGCACTACTTACAGCAAATGGCCTAGAGGATTCTGAAGACAGTAAAGACACAGCCCAGCACACCAGCATGACTCCCTGCAGCATGTCATCTCTACTGCCACACTGCTTGGTGTAATGCCTTCTGCAGCCTTGATTACTTGCACACCCAAACTGTTCAGTACCTTGACTTGCAGTGCCCTTCCCAGTGCAAATACAGTGGGGTTGGTCTTTTCTACTTGCTCTAGCATGCAAGTACAGGTTGAGGTACAAAATGATCTGCAGCAAAGGCAAAATTCAAAGTGCTCAAATTCAAAACTGCAATGGTTGCTTGCTTAACCCTAGGAGTTTGCTGAATACCTAGAAACACTCTGGTTTGGACAGAACCCAACTTATTCAGTGAACAGCTCAGAATGACTGTGAGTTTCAGTAGTGTGGAATAAAGACACTCAGAGCACACCATGGGCCTCTTTTCTTTAATGTTCATGCCCAGAATCCCATGGGAGCACACCACAGCTCCATACCTGCTAACATATTTGAGTCTCCTTCCAGAAGAAAGCCTCCACAGAAAGAAAACCAAATATCCACTATGTATAATATATATCCATTTAATACATGTTGAACTGTAAGAGTTATGCAGGCATCTGGAGTACAACAAATGCCAATGGCTTGAAGGCCAAATGACTCTTTAAAATGGGATTTGGTACCTACATCATGAGAGCAGTGGGATAACAGGTGGTGGGTTTTGACTGGTTTTGTGTTTTGATATTCAGTGTCTGAAATCACTAAGGGAACTAGGTGATTCAGTCCTGTTTAAAACAGCAAGCTAGGAACCTATCCAAATAGCCAGGCACTTCAGTGCTATTAGAGATCTTATGCCTGTGCAATTCCACCTTTAGCCTTGGACATCCAGAAAAGGAACAAAGGTAACAAGTTAACTGAGAACTGAAAATTATTCTGTACATATCCATTTGAGGAAGATTCATCAATGAGAGAAGAAAAATCTGTGGGATTCAGGTTTAAGTTTAGCTGGAAAACACACAACTTTCAGAGTATCAGGCAGTTCAAAGCAGTGAAATCTATGTTCAAACAAACAAAAACCCCACAAAACCACCCAGACAAAATTCATAAGAAATAAACAATGAAAGCACACCTTCACAAATGAAGTCCTTGAAAGCTATGTATCTTGGAGCTAGGTGTACATTAGTTTTCAGATGTTGCCCATTAACATGAAAATAAAATGGGACATTAATCACTAATTCACTGATGACTATAACGTGCTCACTTTCCAAGGAGCCAGCTGAACATTTTACATCATTTTCAGTTCTGCTTTGCAAAGCACTTCCCAAATAATTAATTTCAAGCAACTTACTTTTTGCTACCAGTATCTTCCTGACTATCTAGCATTGCTCATGCACTCCATTTCCAAAGCATTTCACTTCAAAATGAGGTGAGTGGAAGTGTAACTCGTGTACACCTAGGAGCACCCAACCATTTGGCACTTCCTTCATCACAAAGTACAATCACTGTACTGGAGACCTCTCTTGTATTATTTCACCTGCTTCAGAGTAGAGCAAATTCTCTCTCTCTCTCTCTCTTTTTTCTTCACAAAACAGAGGTAACAAAAATAGCATTATAGAAAGTACCATTCTTTCAGTGGCTTAGATCTTCAAATATTTTACAAGCATTAATCTTCACAAAATCCATTACAGTTAGAAAGCAGATACTTCCAGCACCTGATTTAAAATTAAAGAAAATAGCCCTATCAATCTTAGATACATATATGCCTCCATAACTTCTAAAGTATTTGCTTCACTTTGTGTGTGAAGAAGGAATATAATGTTAGCCTCTTTTACTGTAAATCACTGAGACATGAGATCTAGAATTTAACACATTTCAATTAGGAATGAAGTCAGCCTGGGCTCCCTGTTTAAGAAGGAGATAGAATGGCCAGTCAAGAACACAGTTCACATCTTCAGTTAACACAGCTACATCCTGGAATTGTTATCACCCTCTGCAATAACTGAAGGTAACCAGGGTTTTTAGGTTAAGTGTATAAGATCACAGTGGATGCATGGAGCTCTATAGAGGCATACAAGAACATGTTGGGCAGAAGAGAAAAAGATTGCTCAGCATCTTCCAAGAGCTAGCATAGCCTACCCCACCTCCAAAGAAGGACTTCACAAGAGCATCACAGAAACTGGTCACTTCTACCTTTCTTGAAAACCTCTCCCTCCAGGAATTGAATTATTCACTAAATCACGCAGAGCAGAAAGGTTGTTGCAGCCAGGACTGGACTGCTGAGCATCCTTGCTTTCGCAGCTTTTCTGTCCCTCAGACATCAAAGAAATGTTAATCCAGGCCACTCAACATTAAAGAACATCTTGCACAACTGTTCTGTTTTGCAAAGGCTTCTGACATTTCTTCAGTATATTTTTGACCATGGAAATGGTAACAACACTAAATATTCAACCCACCCATGAGTAATTGCCACATGAAGAATCTAGGTGCTTGCATCTCAGACAAAAATAGCCTGATATTTCTCTCACTTGCTGTGACTGCCACTCACTCAGAGAGTTTTAAGGTAAGTTACAATAATGAACAAAATAGGCCCACTAAAGACTAATACAAAACTGGCACACCAAATGGGACCAAAAAGAGACATTTATCTAACAAGGCTATATAGAAGATGAGAAGGCTATATGATCATCTCAATAATCACAATGGTTCTAAGCTACTTCTACTTTTTGGTGCACAAAAGGTAAACCTGGGCTAAGATTACAGAAGATTCAAGCTCTCAGAAATCAGAATTTGAGCAGGTCTCCAAGTAAAAGGGCATAGATATCAATGCTGGAAGTGGAAAATACTGAGGATCTGTTTGTAATACTTATTAATATGCTTTCAGTACAAGGCAATTCCCTTCACAGTTAAAATCTCTGTAGTCAAGGTTCACTAAAAGAATTTGAACCATTTACATTTTTAGGTTTCAATGATTTTGTACAAGAGAGGTTTTTCTCCCATCAGTTTCAGGAATATTTACCAAAGATATTTGCTGTCTCTATTTCTTATTCTCATTACCTTGGGGCATGACAGCTCCTGTCCTGTTTCTTCCCACTGAGACTAATATGAATTAATGTTCATGCTGAAAAAGGGCCAATACTTTGCAAAGTTTCTCCTTAGGAGATAATTGTTTTCCTTCTTCTGTCTACTAAGACCAAAGCTTTCAGTTTTGAAGAAAGGCAGCAAAAAGAATCATCAATCATCAATATTTCCTTGCTTAAGCAATTCCTTTAATCAGGCCTAGTCTCCAGAGATGGAGACTCTAATGGAAAGGGCAACAGGGGATACACAAATGTGCTGAGAAATGTGCAAGAAGGAAGGTGAAGCAAAAGAAACCCTTTATACATTCCAGGATCCTCACCTTTCTCTGATGAGGTTAAAGAGAAGCAAACACAGCTTAACTGCAGGGTTATTATGTTGGTTTTGTACAGCCCTGGAACAGCAGAAAACACAACAGAATTTCAGACAAATCTACTTTACCTGCAGATTATTAGATACATCACATTAATATTTTCCTTATTTTCTGTTGATTAGTGTAATATCCTTCATCTAAAAATCAAAATCCAGTGAAAATTAGGTGATTCCCAGTAGGATTATTCTTTTTTCCTGCTGCAGAAGGTCCTCCACCTGGGCACACCTTTTGCAGTCAGGTCTGCTGTCTGTCCCTGCCCCAGGGGAAAGGTCTACAGCTCTGTCTGGGTAAAGGCATTGACCACTGCTAGACTACATGATGCAGACACCCCAGAGAGAGCTGCAGCCTTTGCTCTCAGATGAGTGCCCAACCCTTCTGCCTCTGAGGGTCAGACAGGATGCCCTTGCACCAGGTGACAGAACCATGCCCAATTGCTAGGTTATGTGGATTTCAAGCCTCTCCTCTCAACTAGTGGAATAACTCCTTCAAAGAGCTGCCCTCTCTGTCCAACCTGATGCACCATGCCCTGTTTGCCCACCCAGTTCCTAGCACTCCTGGTCATTGGCACTACCCAGGGACACCTTTTGTGGGAGCAGGGGTGGCTGCTGTTACCCCTAGTCCTGCCCATACCTCATCAGCTGCTCTCTCTGGGGAGAGAGCAGCCAGCTCCTGGTAAGTCTCTCTGTTCCCCTGGGGTTTCCCCAGCTGAGGAAACCACCCCCAGCAGTCACTGCAAGCACCCACACCAGAGCTGATCACCTCAGAGAGTGACTATAACCATGAAGGACAAATCAGAACAGTCCCTGTGGTCTCTTTCTCCACTTTCTTTGTCACTGAAAATAAACCACTTTTATTTCTGCAGCAATCTCTTGCTTACTACTTAGTGATTCAGAGGGGAAAAAAAACCTACACAACAATTTCAATTGAGCTACCTCTCTGAGATTTGTGGGCACTGGAACAGCAGAGTTTGCACACATTGCTGAGCCTCTGAGGCACTGACACTCAGACTGATTAATCCATAACGTTTGCATTAACCAGCATTTCTCCAGCTCTATGTTGGCACTGGCTAACACTGAAAAAGCTCCACTAGAATTCAAGAAACTCTAATAAGTAATGTTTGACATAGAATTCACATGTAAGGTCCTTACCTCTGCCAACCAGCTGATTTCAAATTCTGCTTGCAGAGATGCAAACCAATTTCTGTATCCTAAGTGCTGGGTAATTTCTTTTAATGTGGGTCAGAAAAAGATTCTCCAAAAGAGGAGAGAATAAAATATTTCCCTTTCAAATATTTTGACTGTAGCTTGTTTCTAATTAGAATTCACATACTGCTATGGAAAATGCACTAAAATCATAGGTTGTGATCAGAAATAACCATTAGCTTAGAGAGACACAGCCATCAGCTCTTCCTTGGATATTTCAGCCTCCTTTCTCTCCTCATTGTAGGGAAGACAGGGACCTTGTTTGGCTTGACCTTCCCCATTATTGTATCATAAATCAGAGCATCTTGCACTGCACCAGCTAATGTTTGAATTTCCCTTAGTGCCTCTCAATAAATTCAACTTCTGCTTCTGACAAGTGCTTTCACCTTGCACTTCTACACAGTTGATCATGCCTACATCCAACAGCTGCATCACAGGGGTTGCCTCTCTTACTGCATTCAAAATACACAGCAGAGGTCACTCTCCCCAGTTGCAATCGTGGACAGGGTTCATGTTTAATGAATAGATAAACAAAAAATATCTTCCAGAATTTGCAGAAGTTGTCTAAATGTGAAAAAATAAGAAAATAGATGTCTTAGACTAAATGTAATATATTTTTCCATTTGACAAGTCAAAAATAAATGAATAAATAATACACAACAAAAAAAACCCAAACAAAAACCAAACCAAACAACCACCAAAACAAAAACCAATCAAAAATCACCAAAACACCCCAGACCCAGATCAATAACTAGAAAGCTAGGAATGAGAAGAGTAGGGTAGGAAGTGTAAAGTCAAAATGTTCAAATACATCCTGTCTACTTAGTGCTCCAACAAGTGTGAGCTTTTCACTCTCCAGCTCTGTCTGGTGGGCTTCATACATTTGCCCATCCATAGGCCTCTGGTGCCTTTTCAGATGCTCTAGTGCTTTTGTCTCTGCTTCAGTTGGGATGCTTGAAGAACATGGTTCTCTCATTGGTGTTGCAGCATGTTTTCCAGCTCTGCACAGATATCTTGGATACCCTGAGTGTATCCCATGTAGCCCCAGACACTTTCATGTAGGCAATGAACTGGAGCCAAGGTACCAGAGTCTGCAATGCCATGAGCCAGTTTGATTCTATGCATTCCATGTGCCAAGGTGACCAAAAGGTCTCTAAATAATCTGCCCTTTGGAGCCAAGAGCTGTGAGCTGCTCAAATAGCTAATTATTCTCTTAGTGTGTGAAATAAATGAAATGTTCTTACTCCTCACACTGAATTCTTTCACTGGAAGCTATAAAATCTATTATGGATTGCCTTAGGCAAGCCTAAGTCTAAGTCTTCATAAGAATCTTCAAATTCTCAAGATATAGCAGTAAGACTCAAGCACCTTCTAGTTCAATTCAAATAGAAAGATTTTTTTCTAAAATCAGATTGTTTATTTTAACAAGTCTAGTGAGAAGCAGGTTCAGAAAATCAATATTGATCCATGCTACATAAGTTCACAACAGTCATAAATGAACAGTTTTATTAGGGAATTAGAGTTGGATTTTAGTGCACAAGGGTATTGAGGAGGTTGTCAAATGGAAATGATAAAACTTTAATATCTCACTGCTGGTAAAAAATGCACTGTAAACTTAACAAAAAAATAAGCTGTCTCTCTCAGTTACTTATAATTTGTAGCATGAAGCCTTTCTTCCTAACATCATTAAGAGAAAAAAAAAATATAGAAGAGTGACCCAGTCCCTGCTGGCATTTTCCTGTTGCCACTAACCCAGGAGATCATTAAACAGCTACCTCAAAGATAACACGGGGAAATACATCACTTTGTCTGCACTTCTGCTCAAGGTTCCCCTTCAGCATGGACTCTGGGTTTCTCTAACTCAATGATCTTTTCCATGGTGTTCAGCAAAAAAACCCCAAACCATTTAGGAAGCAGGGAACTGGCCTGGTTATAAATTCTCTTGCTTCAGATTGGGAGTAAGCTCATTTTTCCCTTTTGCAAACTGTTCTGAAATCTTCCAGTCATCAGATAAGCTTTCTGAAGAGATTTCTCCTTTCAGGAATGCTGAAGGTAGACAAGAGCAGTAGGAACAGTAGAAGAGCTGGTATGCACACAGCCTTGTGCACCTACCTCTGTTTAACTGCTGAATTGTCTTCATTAACACAAAGTTCCCAAGGAGCTGTCAACAGACCACACAGATTGTTTAGACTGGATATTTTAAAAAGACTAGCTTGATTTTGATCAGCCTCCCAGCTCTAGCTGAATATTGACTCTGTTCAAATCTCCCAAATAATGAGGACAGAACGGCATTACTGAGCTACAGATTCAACACGTTGTCAGTACACTTAGTACTAATGAAGGATGCTGGAAGAGTCTCCAAGAGTGCAGAAATCTTATCCTCTTAAAAACCATGCTCCAAAAACACAAGACCATTTTAAATTTCAGAAGTCAGTTTGACATATTGGATAAAGATATCATGGCTCTGCTATCTCTGCTCTTTCCTCCTAGTCATTCGTGGCACAAGTAAATAAAGGACACAAAACCAGTGGGAAGGATAGAATAAAAACATGCACTTAGCATGTGCAAACTAAATTATCAAATGAGAATATAACTTTTTAAAAAGTTGGGGCTCCTGTGTTGTTGCAAGTGCCACTTTTCCATTTAGAAAATAAGAAAATTGGATGGTGAAAATAAGCTGCATCAATTTTCTTCCTTCAAAAGTAACAGCTAAACAGCACCCACTACTTGAGTCCTCCCTATGCTAACTGAAAAGAATGGATAGAATAATCATATATATTCTAATTAGGAAGTAACAACAGCTTCATATGAGATATTAGAAAGAGAAGCAGAAAGCTGATGAAAGGTTAAGCTTTCCAGTTAAATATCATTTTGAAATACACTCTATGTCTACCTCATGAAAAAAAAAAAATCCTTATTTTTGTCTAAGGAGACAGAAAAATGACAGAATGGCTTGGGTTTGCAGGGACCTTAAAGATCATCTAGTTCCACACCCCCCTGCCATGGGCAAGGAGGCCAGGTTGCCCTATGAGGTACCATATGATTAAAAGCATCAAAATAATCCAACCAACAAAACAAATGACAAACATGCACTACTAAAGAGCCATTAAGGGTTAAAAATATATGCTATAGAGAGAAGCCTTTGCAAATGCACAGGTGGACTTCACCTGACTGGTCATAGCTGTCAGTTATGAGACTGCAGAGAAAGGTAGAATTGTCTGTCAGAGACTGCAGAGAATTGTTTATTTTGCTCAATAAACCATTTTATATGCATGGTATCACCCACTGCAGAGCATGCATTCATCACCCAGCACACTCCCAGCCCTCACAAAGCAATTTAACAGGATGCTGCCAACGTGAAAGCAGCAGCTGAAGTTCTGTCCCCACCACTACCCCAAAAAACAAACAATCAAAACCTAAACAGTCAAAAACACAGTCAAAAACCCCAAACAGTCAAAATATAAGCAAACAACCAACCAAATTACCAACAAATCCCCTCTACAAATTAGTTCTAAAAAATACTTCTGGGTGTAACACATGCTCCTGCCTCTTTTTTTTCCATTTTATTTTGTAATCATATCTTCCAATCAAAGAAACATTTTCCACTTTGCTGCTGCTGTGTGAAAGATTCACCCATTGCCAAACTGATTGCACTAGCAAACTAGAAAGAATTACCTCTTTTATTTGATATGTTACTTGTAATAGAAAGCTTGCTACTTGTAGAAAACAGAGCTAAGTATTTAGAAGGCAATGGGTTTATTTCCTATGGGTAGCTGTTCTTTACAAGACCTAGTCAGTAGGCCAGGCCAGCAGACACATGCATGGGCTTGCCAAGCTCTAAAACTCAATAAAAGTATGAGTAATGTTACCAATTCAGGTGTCATTCCTTCTGCTGAATGCACCTCACAAAATGACTCTGAAAACATCTCTTTTCTATGATTCTTTTCTTTTAGGGTCTGCTAATCAAATGGTGTTCACAACTCCAGAAACTGGAGGACACAGAAAGAGCTGCCTAGATGTTTAGCATGAGCAAAGGAAGCAAGTTGCCAGCTCCATGGAATTTTAACATCCCACAGGAGCTAAAAGCAGGTAAGCTTTGACATTCCAGGTAATTGCAGTCTCTGTGTTAGGGCCCTTTAAAACTCCCTAGCCAAATCTCCCTGAGCAGGATCTGCAGGATATTATAAACATTTCTTGCCTATCTATATTCTGCTACAATATCTGCTGTGCTAGGAATGAAGAACCTCAGCATGACATTTCCTCACTATACAACAAAGCATAGCAATTATAAAGAAAAAATAAACAAATATAGCAAATATTCCACTTGAAAATTAACAGAATTGAACACACACATGCCTGGTTCAATGCACAGATAAATCCAGGTAGTTACCAAGTCATCTTTCAGTTTGGGTTCCTTTTAGTAACAGGTGGCAATGAAACTGGAACAATGTGTAACATAGCACAAAATTTCCATTTTTATTCCATTAAGCTCATAACAGCCACAGACCTGAAAGACAAACAAACAAAAAGCCAAAGTTACAACCAGCTAATTTCTTTCAGTATATTAAAAATATTCAGAGTAAGTTATTCTGAGATATTACAGTGGAAAACCATGTATGAGACAATTATGGTTTTGTAAGAGCTACTTTTTGGGCTGAGCAGTGCTTTTAACAACCATTTTGTTACTTACTTTCTTACTATTATTACCATTTTATTGGCCATTTTTTGCTGCAGTCCACAAAATTCAAATCACCTCAGAATCATATTTCACACTCAGCTTATTTGGAATATCTCCTAACAATCTCTCAGATGTGAGCAGCACTCAGGAAAATACATTTTTATCGGTGTTCTCAAGCTTGCCACCAGGTCAGTCACTCCATTACCACCCACCCCTCAACTTTTCCTTTCTTCTGAGTGGCATGCCTATGAAAATGCAGCAGTTGTGAATGTGGACAAACATACCATTATAATATTTTTCTTTGTTTGGTCTATTAATGCCATCTACAGCTAGAAATACTGTGCAGAGTCAGCAAGGCAGAGGAGAAGCCAAAGCCCTCAGAGCTACTATCCAGACCCTGGTGTTTGGTTGCCAAAAAACCCCAGTGATTTGAACAATGCTGACTTTGCCCATGATGCTGCCCCTGGTCCCTGGCTTCTCTCTCCCCTATAGGACAGCTCTCTCCTGTTCCCAGGATGAAACCTGCAGCAGGAAATCTCACCCAAACACATCTCAAGAACAAACAGTAAGCTAGGAGATGTGTTCTGTAAATATGAAATGATCAGCCTCTAGCTTCCATACCCTCAAAAGCAGCCACCCTTCACAAAGTCAGCTCTCCATCTGTTAGCTAACTGTTGGGTAGAGCAGTTGGTGTCACCATGTAATCTTCTCTTCTCTAAAATTGCCTAAAAATACAAATCAGATTGCAGGAGATCCCAGAACATATATTTCCCAGACACATTTCAGACACTTGAAAATTAAACTATTGATCTTTCCATTAATCTTGGTTTACTGTAATTTAAAAGCATAAGTTATTCTTTGCTTAATACAATAACTGTAGCCAGAGCATGCATTAGGTTAAGTCTGGTTAAACACTAATTCAAAGAGAAAATGGAAGCTACAGCTAACAAGTACCTTCAATTCTTGAGATAATGAACAATAACATAGCATTTTGGTTTAGCAGACTCATGTCAAAACAGCCTCCTGTACACTCACCATCCTCATTCAGTCAGAAAGCATACTGTACCAGTCTCTCCCACTTAAAGGTTAACTGAGTTCTTTATGGTTTCACACTTCATAATCATCTCAACAATGTTACCACACTGAAACCCTGAAGATGAAGCAAAGAGAGGGAAAATTAACACCTGAGAGGTTTATCTAGCTTGTATCAAGCAACTGTAACCTCTCATTTCTTCATCTATTATATTAGGATAAAAACAATGAAACCTTTACTTGAACAGAGAAATCTTCAGTTTCTGAATCTGGAAGTCAGGTTAATCCTAGGTCCTGTGATTTTCCTTCTGTACCATCTGGTCTTTATTTTCCCCTGAGTTTCCTCACTGAATTTTTCCCATGCTCCTCAGAAACTCCTCAGACAGAGCCTTTCTCCAGTTCCCAGCCCTCTGCCTCCAGGGCAACCTAAGATGCTCATCATTACCTTCTCAGCTCCACTAAGCCCCAGGGAGGGGAGGTTTGGGGGTAGGAAGATTACTCAGGAGAGATCTGTGTTGAATTTTACATGACTTCCTATCACCTGCTTTCTGATAAGCCTCTTGTTTGCCAGATCTCTGCCAGTTATTCTGTATTTACAGCCACAAGTGACATCCATCCTAACTCAGTCCTTAACAGCAAATAAAGAAGAAAACTTATGCCTGACATTTATTTATACATAATGTTAACAGTTATGTCCTAGCATTACTGTGTTATTTTGGGGCTGCTTTCTATTAAATCAGCATTATAAAATGCAGAGCTGGGAGTTCTTTTAACCTAAGTTACTTCATGTGGTTTTTCCCCTAAATTGAATTTTTGTGACTGGAGACAGACTTCAGAATGGAAGCAAACACTGCACAATATAATTAATACTGCAGCAACAAGTGCTTAAAATCTGAAGATAAGCTATGCCTTCATCTTCTGATTTCTGAACACACTATATTTTAGACATATGTCATCATCACAGTGTTTCATGCAAGGAGTCTGTGTTACCTTCACTCTACACAGATCTAGCAAACAGAAGAAACTTAATCTAATTTTGTTCCCCAACAGCAGAAATATATGTATAAAAACACCTGTCAGGACAGGATGCTCTGGCATAATTAAAAGTCCTCAAGATTCTCCAGAAATCATATATTACCTTTACACACTGGGGTAGAGAGAGTATTTAATTTATTCCTAGCACTTTACAGCAACCACAAGCAGTCTTTTTATGCTTGGAAACTTCTTAGGATATGGTTCTAGGTTGTAATTTCTCCAACAACAAAGCAATTTCCAGAAAACAGCTGCTCTCTCCAAGCCCAAGACATGCACTTGCCCTTACCCAGTGAGGTGACTTACTGGGGTGGGTTGGTGGTTGTTTGAAGCAGATTGCTCTGGGGTGCTGGCTCCACACAGAATCACAGCAGCACTATGAAGGGACTGAGGAACTGAGGCAGGCAGGGAGGTGTTTGAACAGGAACACCTTTACACTGCAGAAGTTTGATGTGAACTGCACCCTTTGTCAGTGAGGAACAGTCCTTCAGAGTTTTGTTGATTACAGTATATTAGGTGAGCACAGAAACTCCTGGCTACAGTTGTGGGAGTGTGGGTATGCACACAGGCCAACACAAGTTGAACATGCAACACTTGGAGCAACTCTGGGAAGCTCAGCACTACTCAGAAATATTTACCTCAGGCTTACCCAGATAACCTGAAATTGCATTTGTCTCATCCACTAGGCAAGATATAAAACCAAACCAAACCAAAAACAGCTTTAAAGTGTGCAAAATGAGAACAAAGAAATATCCAGGAGTAAGCTAGTTCAAGTCAGCTGCAGGAATCAGGGAGGCAGGAGGGGAACTGCACAGTCATAAGGCTGAGGCAGTGCTACCGAAGCAGCCGTTGCCAATGAAGAAGAGGAGAAGGAAGGAGGAAAGACAGGCTTTAATTCCCTCTCAGTAAGCTCTGCCAATTTCCCTGCAATACAGAAATGCCTAAACTAATTTTTAAATGATCAGTCTAGCCTCTCAGCAGTGTGCTCAGTAAGGGCTAATTTATCCTGCCTCCCAGGCTCTGTGATAGTCCACGTGCCTGAGAGGCAATGCACACAACTTTAAATATATTTCAATTAAATGTGAGCTATGACATGGCTTAAATAAAGCTTGACAGGCTTATAAACCACACCACCATGAGGCTGCAAGCCAAAACACCACAGGTCCAGTTAGCACAGATCAACCAGTAAGAAAGAAAACACTGGTGTAAAACATTTGATTGTCTTAATATCAATTTACAATGGATGGATTCCAGAGCTTTTTCTGAGTCTTTTACACATCCACATTGTCAGCTGGATTTTCTGTAACTGTGGAAGGAAGGTATTGCTAAGTAACATGACTCTCACTACAGATACTTACCTAGACTCTGATCCTGATTTTAGAATGGCAATTTCAGGACTCACTACAGAACAGAAATGTTGAAGGAAAATAGAAGGGCTATATTTTCCTTTCCATAATAATACTGTTTCTGGTGATTTATTCTTTGGAGAATTTCCTTATAAATAACCAGCTATAGCACAGACAGATGCCCAGGGTGGTGGCTGAGAAGTTAAAATGCACAGAGGCTTTAGAAGGAATGCTACTGAACAATTCAAATGGTGAAAGCAAAATGCAACATACATTAGAGACAACTTTTGCAGAGCTGCTCCTTTGTTAGCTACTGGTAGGAAGATAGATTCTGTTTATGGGGTAAAGCTGTTCACTTTCACAAAACCAGAAGGCACCCATTTGTGGCTCAGCTGTAACACAAAGTGGGATATGTACAGCCAGCCAATAACCAGGGGCAAATGATGATGCAAAAGTGATCTAATACTAATCAAAAGAAATAGTTTCCACAGTCATTTCTTGAGGAAGTTCAGAATTTGATTATAGAACTTCCCTACCTCAGTGCAATATCCTTCAGCACAAAATGTGGAGCATCTTCAAATCACACTAGGTTTATAATGGAACCTGGTTTACTAGCTAAGCTCTTCTTAAACTATTGTCTTTGTACATGTAGCAGAGTGATGAGCTATCATCACTTGCATGTTTTCTCATTTTTCTGCATAAGTAGGTGAGGAAAGGGGGAAGGAGCCAGATATATTTGTTTCTGCTGGTAGCTCCAGAGGGCTTCATTTACAAATTTTATGTTTAGGGAAGGCAGTATTTGGGATATATCTTTAATAGTGCTTGCTCAGTCTTAGAAAGATCCTGTCTAGCCAGAGACAACTTAATGAAATTAGAGTATGAATATGAAATTAAGAATATGGCCTGAAAATGGTAATTACCTTCAAGATGGATAAAATTCCTACCCATTTGAAGTTACAGTGAAACACTGGCTTCTATCAAAAAATCTTTCCTTAATATTATTTTGTCTGTCATCTCTGGTAATATAGTTCCATGCCAGCTCCTATTTTATTTTTTCCCATTAGGGTTAGGAGCAAGAATCATGGGAGTTCATTAAACTAACAGCAATTAAACAATCACTTATGAAACCTGCCTCCAAAAACTGCTTCTTGTGGGGCACTGTCAGAATCTAGCACTGGCCCTGTTTGTGATGTAGTGTGATAGTGCTGGGCTGAGAGCAGGAGACAAAGACATATTATACAATATGCATTTATTCCCAGTAGGTACTTTTAAATCTATAGCTGCATGATTTAACACTATGATAATCTCATTCCTATTAATGCAGCAATCCCAGTTGCAGTGTCTCAATTTATGAGACTTATTCATTCACATCCATCAAGCTGCTAAGTCTTTCATCACAACAGTGTTTTCTAAAGGAGATGTATTCAGAGTCATTTTAAATTTTAATGTCAAAATGTAATGTAATGGGAACCTATACCAAATATATCATTTGCTTCTCAGTCAGTTTAAAATTGTTTACTCATTCTACATTTTCCTTTGTTTGGCACAATACACAGAAGATTTCTACTGACACATTCAACTCTCAGGCTATTGAGACCCAGTAGGATTTTAACCATATCCTTTTACAGACAAACTATTAGGGGTACTTGTTAGTCCTAACTATGCAGGTCAGAGTTAAAAGTGCCATATGCTTAAAAAATAAATAAATAAAGCCAGAAGGACATGTGCTTTGCTCAAGACAAGAACTTTTTTTTAAACATGTTTCTAGTGAGCACTGTGGAAGCCATACAGCTCATAAAGTTATGCTTCTTGCTCTTAATCCATCCTACCAGAGCTGGTGATATATGCCCCAAATTGTAAAGGATATGTATATGCACAAAAACCTTTTTCCTAGGTTGGAACTAAAGGCATTCATGAAAGTGAAAAAGTTTCCCAGGTGAGAGGTAAGAAAGTTAGCAACTACACTGCTAAAATGCAGTCAGCAAAAGCACGTGCTGAAACTGGTGGATTTAAACATGTTGTTAAATCAGAGCCTGAGTCACACTGCAGTATCAGGCTCCATCTCCTCAACATGACAGTTACTACTCTTAGGCAACAAGGACTTACTACAGGGCCTGTGATCTCTTTATTAGCAGCATTTACTGTGGTCCATTCCTCGTGGTGAAGTGATGGAAGCCATCATCAGGCTGGAAGAATATCACACATACCATCACTGCACCAAGCTCAAACACCTGGACAAACACCCTGAAGCAATTTCTGCTAGAGTGCAGCCACTTTAACATGCAAAAGATGCAGCAATGTAAAGAAAACACAGTTTGAAGCCTTTGGTTTCTGGGGAAAAGGTCTACTGTTGACCCATCAATGTTACCAGGGATCAGAGTTCACACAAAGGTGAAGCCCACCACACTGTGCATCCAGAGTGTTTGAACTTCCCATGTACCTGCTACACAGCCCTTCAGCTCCATGGGTTTGCACATGCAGCAGGCAATGGGCACAAGCTGGGCTGCTCAAGCATCCTCTGCTCACACAAAAGCACACATCAGAGACCTGCAGGTTCACAGGGCACTTGCCACATACCTTGGTCCATGTTCCCAGGACTAACTGATTTGCAGCCAAGTCTATGCTGTAGCCATACAGAGTTTTGGATTTCAAGATATAGTCAAAATGGTTTGAAAACTGAATAAAGCTCAGACTAAGTAAGAAAGCATTTCTTTGCAGGGACACTGAATCAGCCAGCCTACTGGATGACAAAAAATAATGACTCATTGCCACCTAGAGGCAACTCAAATGTTCCCTTTCTCATCCCTGTATAAAACCTTTCCTAGTTCACCTGCTCAAAATGCAGATATCTTGTATGGAGTTTTTTGACAAGTAGATTAATCTCAAATTTGTTAAGCAGGCAACAAAGTAAATCAGCTCTTTATGGAAAACAGGTATCAGTTAACAGTCAAATATCCAGATCCCTGTGCTCCTGAGAGCATTGTAACTGGGCCCAAAGGCTGTGACCTCATGCAATATAGGGATCTCTTTCAAAGGCAACAAAAAAATCCCTGGTAAATATAACTACATATATTCTAGGACATAAAAGTAAAAACCTGATTACAAAGCATCAAGAACTAAATTACATCCATGATGTACAGTTGAAACCAGTAAATACCCAACTCTCACCTTTCTTTTCAGTCTTTGAAAAAACAGCAAGAAATATTTCAGCTAGGTCTCTAGAATTAATTTTTTTCCATTGTTGCTCCAATTAAATGCTTGCTAGCTTTTGGAGTGTTGAAATGTTAAGAAATCAGTTTAAACACACAGCTATGAAGCAACTCTAGACATATTGAATATTGTTGGCATCACCATTCACTCTGTGTGCAACAAGTATTTCCCACCTTTGCCTATGGAATTTTGCACAGGCTAAGTTAAATTTGGTTTATACCAGCATAAAATAATTGCCATGAAGACTTTTGCTTACAGTAGAGATTCCCAAACTCTATGTGCCTAGCACCAATCCAAACCACTCCCAAGTGCTTTGTGGCTGCTGTGCCTAATGTCCTTAGAGGTGACTCACCCTCAGTGTGATGCCTCTGCACATCAGCTGGCATTAGAATTTACCCCAGAGTCAAGCCAAGCAGGATAGAAAGAAGGGCTAAAGGGATAGCAGTAGGGATGACAGGTTCTGTGGCACTATGGGCATGAGATTGAGCTTTTCAGGTTGAGGATGGTGTGGTAGTCAGGGAGAAGAAAGGTTTAGAAACATGCTTTTTAGACCTGGGAAAGGAGAAAAGGGAGCAGACTCTGGGAGTCTCGTACTCTTGAGCTTGTACAGAGCTGATAAAGCTGCCAAAATCCCCGCAGCTCTTGCTGCCATTTCTTGTGGTGATTGGGATCTCCTGGGTTAGAGAGATGGATCTCATCCATCAAGTTTATTTCATGACAGCCAAAAGTAAGAGAAAGAAGACCAAATTATTTCAACAGGAAAGAATATCTGGATCAAAATCTTCCCTCAATTCTCTGCCATCTGTCATAAAAAGTCCCTGTAATAAATGCTGTAGTCTTGAAATGATATGCAAGTTGCACACATTTGGAAAGAACAATATTCAGTCTCTAGAGTATTTGAGGGTTAGGTCCTGGGGTTTGTGTATATCAAAAGAAATTACTTGGCAGTACAAAGATAACAGAGCTTGCTGAAAGTTGTGATAGGACCGGGCTGAAAGCACTTCCTCCCACCATCTGCATGCATCAGTTCCAATTTGTACTGGTTCCTGCAACATGAAGCTGAAGAGAAGACAGGTGGCACAGGAGGCACTAGGGCAGTGAAAGTCCCTCCCTGTCTTCATTTCTTTTCATAACTTTTACTGGCATTATCATTTTGGCTGAAATTTTCCACACTGGATATGTGCACATACTGATGGATTTGGGGGAGTTTTGGTTTTAGCATTCAGCAATCCTGCTTAAATGTAGCAAAAGAAACAATTTTGTAAACATTTGGAAGTGCTTGGGGAATAAGGAGGGAGCTTCACCTAAAACTGTAACTTGTTTTTTCCATAACACAATCATTACACTGGGACAAGTACAAGAAAGCTCAGTGCTGTTATTACACAGCAGCCACATCCATTCTGCATGTAACACAAAGCTTATTTATTAGTCACCAAGTTTGGCCCTTTTAGTGCCCATGAAAAATGGAAGAGATGGATGTAACCAAAATTCTGTCCTAGAGAGAAGTAAGAAGCAGACTGAAGTGGGAGAAAACAGCCTCAAAGAGAAAAGGGCTAAGCACAAGGCAGGAATGATGGCTGTGACTAGTGGCAGCCACGTTGAGATAGTATTCTTGAGTACTAGTCAACTCTGTCACTGACTGGGAACACTCAATCTGCCTGGTAGTCTGATAAAAAATATCCTGCTTGTGAAATCTCTGTTTTTCACAACATTTAAAATACCTTAGAAGCTGTCATTTTCCAATGGGAACTTAAAATGACAGGCATCTAACTGCTGTCAGGAGAACTGTATCCACATGTACTTCAGGCAGTCTGCTGAGAACTGTGGAGCTATACTTTCCTCATCAGATGCTTCTTAACCTCCAAATAAGATTGAGACCAAGGCTTTGCTCACCTCCTCACCCTCCCCAAGAGTGAACTGCACTTACTACCTCGTTTTTCAGCTGCTGAGCTGAAAGGCTCTTGCCAGTTTCACCTTTTCTCTGCAGAAAACAATTCAGCTGGCCATCATTTTCTGGGTAAGGAGCGTAGAAAACAAAGGAGTGCTCTCTGGGACCTCTTCAAACAGGAGACACAGAAAACAAACCAGATAGGTACAAAGCAAAAAAAGCCCAAACCACACTAAAAAAAAACCCAGCCAAACCACCAACAGGCAAACAACAGCAACAAAACAACAAACAAAACCAAACACAGCAAGGAAGCCATAATATTCAAATAACAAAGAGCTAGAAAAAATTACAGATAAAGTACTAGCTGGAAAGATGCTCTGAGCTGTGAAAAAGGAAATGATTTTTCACTGTGTGTTTCACACTGTGCTTTAGGACAGCAGAATTTTCTTTCTTTGAAAAGATCAGGAAAATGAGAAAAAAAATACAATTCCATTATCTGGTTATTCCTTTCTCAGGAACAGCTCACAAGTCTGCCTACAATGGAGTGTTTGGGTCAAGACTAAGAGGTGATTATATTCTCTGACAGAAAGAGTATTGGTACTGTGAAGAGGAATTTTAATTGCAGGATTATCTGTCTACCAATATATCTTAATAGTTGGCATTATCATCTTTTCCTCCTGGGGCTTACCTTCTACATTACAGTTAACAAATATAATTGCACAGCACATTATACATTATTTTAAAGACTAAACACAACTGAAGCTGCCTCAGGTGTAGTATCAGATACTTAGTCACTGAGAAAGTTATTCTATTTTCTAAGAGTGTTTCTCAAGTTCATTGAGTGGCAACTTGAGTTGGCAACAGTTCCTTCAGAGCTGGCAAGGAAAAGCTAGCCAAAAATCCTTATTCCCTAACTTGTGGGAATGGAGCTGCTGCTGCCAGCCATTAGAGGTGTTTACCTGTTCTTGGACTACTGGAGGCACTTCAGGAGACTGTTTCTTACTCTTGAATCTCAAAAAAAAAACCCTAGAACTGTTTGATACTAATATCCAGCTGCTCACTCTCTCCAGCTGGCACTGACCCTACTGCTTCCCCCCTCTGCACCACCTCAACTGCTATGCACTTGTATCAGCCTTGAACTAGCCCTGGCATTTGTTGGGCCTTCCACCTAAGAGAATTTGAAGCCTTAACCTGGCAGAAAACTAGCCCCAGAAAAGTGAGGGAGGCAGGGAGTGTTTGCTGCTGCCTTATGGAACTTAGTTGGCTCCCAGAAGTGTCTAACAGGCACCAAAGCTGGCGTGAGAGAAGGGCTAAGTGCAGAGCCAAGAATAAGTGAAAATAAAAGACAGAAGTAAAGAAATAGGATGGCAAATTATCTTTCAAGTAAGGCAGAAGTTGAGCTTTGCTAGATTTAGACTCTAAATCCATAGGGCTCACAGGACTCTTCCTACAGCAGCTTTTCCTAATCCAGCAGGAACAGCAGCTGCGTCTGCTTACCTCATCCTTGAACATCTGACAACCAAATGCAGTCACTTGGCATTAAAATTTTTGCACATATTTCTGGAATTCACTCCAAAGACATGTCAGTATTTCAGAGCATCACTTCTCTGTGACTCAGTGCACTCCAGAGAAGCAGGAAGATAACAAATTCCATTTCTTATCAATATCAATCATGAAATTGGTTCAACATCCAGAGCTGCAGAAAAATCACTCATGCTAACCTATATGCCATGAAACTATTCTGTTAAAGGAAAACTTCCCAATAAACTACCATGGGAAAGAACAGTATTTCATAATGGTAACTCCAAATGTTAATGAAATCATTTCACTCCAGACTCCACATGAATCTGTGAAAGGTAACACTGACATTGAAGTACAAGTGTTACCCATTGCAAGGTAATCAATCATAATCAATCAGTCATTAGCTATCAACAATTTCCCTAGTTATCTCAGCTCCAATATTATTTTCAAAATGATCCTCATCCTGTTTTTCTTATTCAATGGTAATTTTGGGCTAAAAGTAAAAAGCAAGATGTGAGGCTTCAAGACCCCTTTCCAAAGGGAAACGAACTCCTGGTTTACACTGATGTACAAAATGTGACTACTCATTAGACAGGAACATACTATCAATATTAATGGTAATTTGTTTTTCTTTGGAGTATTTTCTCCATGACAAGATACAGCTGTCAGAGCTTAACAGATCTGGATTTTTTTTGGCAGAGAAAACAACAACAATCTGCAGTCCACTGAATATTTTCCAAGCCTAGTTCCCAGTTGCCTCAGAGGTAGTAGACATTCTGGAGAAGCTCCAGTTGAAACAAAGCACAAGCAGCTCTTGGCACTCCAAAGGTTATTTTGAGGCTGTCACACATTCCAGTAGGATCCAATAGTGAATTACAAATATAAAGCTTCAAAGGTTTCACAAAGCCTTCTTTGGAGTTGGACTGAAGCCTCCAAAACACAAAAGTCAGGTTACCTTGTAGCAGTCAAGAGCAGGACAGCTTTGAACATTCCTGTACTTTGCAAAGAGCAGCTTGTTCAGTGATACTGATGGAGTTGGTGCTCAGGACAAACTGCCAGCAGGCTACCATTTGTGTGAATTTAATACACAGATTTGATTCATATCTAATAAAATTTTGACCTTCTTGTTTCAGTGAACTAGTCAAAATCCATGCTGTGTCAGGACAAACAAGGAAATACTGTCTCCTCTTCATAAAATCAGGCTAGGACATTCTATTTTTAGGTAGGACTTAAATGTATCATTTGAAAAGTAATCAATTTTTGCCCATCATTTTCCCACCTGCAAATGAGGAATGCTATTGCCAGTTTGCCAAAAGTCTAAATACAGATTTCTCTTTCAAGCTTTCACTCTTTAGGCTACAAAAAACCCTCATCAAGCTGAAGCATTAGCAGTGTGCAGTAGTATTTCTGCTGATCAGGCACCTAATGTTCAAATTATATGTTATGTCAAGATTAAAATCTGTAAGGAAAAGAGGTGGAATAACTCACTTGGGTTGGCAGCCAGTAATCTTTCACTTCTTGAGCAAATCTTTTGCAAAAGACACTTAAGTCAAGTATGGTTCCAGACAAAAAGGACAAATATAGAAATTTATCATCAGTCAGGAAGACCTAAAAGTAAAATTTCTGGATCCTTCAACAAACTGCAAGCTTTAGATCTTAAATAGTTCATCTGTGGTTCTAAAATAGTAGAGTATTTAATATAAGCTTTAAAATAACACTAGTGAAGTCAGTTGCTCAATAGGAGCATTTGTAAATATTAACATCATACTGTTAAGGTTTTATGATGAGCATTGATTTTAAAAGTATTCTGATTCCTAGTAAATTTGTTGATTACTTTATGTCTGGGAATCTCCTTGTACATTGCACCAGCCAGCAGAAAACTGTCCTTTCCACACAGTTCCCTTCACTGGGGTATTTGGCAATGAAATCTTTTGTTTGTCCTTGGGGAGAGCCACAAGATGCCTCTGGAACACCCTGGGATATTCTGAGAACAAGGTGCTTTCAGCACCTAAGGTAGCAAATCACATGGAAAGAAAGTAAGCAGTGAAACAGGCAATTCTCTCTGCTTAGCTTTCCACACTTGGATGCTAGCAGTAACTGCTGACCAAGATACTGAGAGAGTTATTGCCCTCCTGCCTGATGGCTCAGCAGCAATATACTCCTGAAAAACCTAATCAAGTAAGACAGGTGAGATTTTCTCTCTTCTTGTGGGGAAAGGAAGTGATATTTATTCTAAATCAGCCTCTTCAAAAACAGGGGTTTAAAATGTCTTTACTAATTAGTTCTGGTTGTTTGAAGTATTGTTGCTTTTATTTTCTGCTGTTAATTTGTTTAATTGTCTAAACTCATCTAGTTCTGCTACTGTTTCCTGAACTTTAAAAGCACAGCTGGCACAGAGAAAACTTTAGATTTGCAGCCTTTTCTATTTTTGCCTAGTTTCTTCCCCACAAAAAAAAAGACTTATTACATTAATGTCAGAAGGATTTAATATCAGTTTACCAGTTAGTGCTCAGGTAATGAAGCAAATCACAACTTCTGAAGGAGAGTTGGGTCATGAGCTACTTGAGAAAGGTACTGCCTGACACAAATATTTACAGAAGAACAACTCTTATTTTAAATAGAATAATTTATGTTTCTAAGGGAAAAAAAACCCCAAAACTAAACCCAAAAATTAGAAAACACTCAAGTTTTAGTCTTGTTATTACCCAAAACCTCAAGTATTTCCTTATTTGGTTTCAAAAAGAAAGAAGATGCCCTTCCCCCAAACTTCTTACTGTATTTTAAACAGTATATAGTGCCTAAGGAAACAGTTCTCATTTCATGTGTTTGCCTGACATGCAAACACACATCTTAATTGTTTTTTCAATGTCAATTGAGAAAGTCCATGTCAAATAAAAGGTTCAAGCCCTTCTGAACTGGATGCTGAAATGCTCATTTATTGAGTAATGAGTTTTAGCTGGTAAAATGTTCCTCATATTGTTGCATGTGGAAAGCATGCAAACCCCCCCTTCACAATTTATTGTTGAGTTTTTACTCCTTTACAGTTAAGAACATGACACCTGCTGAGTAGGACATCTCAGTTAGCAATTAAATAGCAATTTATTTACTGAGAGATAATTTTATTGGGTGGTCTATAGTCCACAGAATAACTGACAATGAAGTGGGAAAAGACATCCCAGAGAACATAAACTTCCCTTCACTTAGGTAGACTCCTAAGTGTGTTACCTAATACAATCTTAAAATTAATCTGGTTCAAGTATTTCCAACTACTCATTCCTGCCAAACAGACCCAGATACATTTCCAAAGTGCACCAGACCACTTTTTATTTTTGTTCTAGGGATTTTCTGGGCATCCAGTTTATTCCAGATTTGTAAGCAACAAATATATTTGTAAACCAAATTCTTATTCTTCAGTAATCATCCATACAGCAGCTTCTCAACTATGCAGGAAAGCTGAAATACTATATTTGGAAATCTCATTTTCTAAATCTCTCTGCCTTTCTTTTGCAGCTGGTCTTGGCAAACACTTAAATCTGTCCTTTTCTATCTCTCCCTCTCTGTGTCCCAACAAGGTCCCTATCAGCAAAAGATTATTTGCCCACACTTTATCCAGATCAGATCCTGACTTTGTCCCTTTGATTCCTCCAGCATGTTCACACTGTCTATAATGGTTTATGTGATCTTGAAAGATTTCTATTCTAAGCATAAGTGGGAGTAGTGGAGCTTCTTCTCAAATGACATGGAGGTCACTTGGCAGTCACATACCAGTCATCAGTCTTATAAAGCTCTAAGCAGAAAGCAATGCATAAAAGGCCAGCATTTGCTGGGTTTTATTGACCTGATCAAATATTTCAGAAAAGGGTGTGCTCCTGAAGTCAGGAGGGCATCAGGTCAAACTAACTATGTGCTTGAGGACTCTGATTCATCAGATTTTTTTCAGTACTTCATTTGTAAGTCAGATTGCAGAGTGTACCCTTGCTCTAATGTCAGTCTACTAACATTAGAAAAATCAGGCTGGAAATCTTGAAATGATTAAATGTCAGTGTAATTAATTGCATATACTGAAAGGCAAAAATGCCAGAGAGTCTAAGCTTTAATAATTGCTCCATAACAGGAGTGAAGAAGGCTAATGACAAAATTTATCCTGCAACCAATTAATTAAACTCTATGATAGGGATGAGAAAAAGAAAACACTACTGGAACAGACTGGGTAAGCTTTTGATTCTATAAGCTGTACAAGCAGGAATTACAAAGGAAACCAAAACTGATGTATTTCTCATAGTAACTGGCATTTGAACCCTGTGGGCACCTGAAAGGTCAGAGAGTGTACAAGGCCTCTCTCTGTGTCTTGCTCATGTATTTTTCCCATCTAGAGTATTAATTGCTTCACCTGGAACTTTGGCTTGACCTACTGTTCCACAGGAATGAACAGTGCATGTGCACATTCAATGCTCAGAATAAGTTATACAACTTCTGCTGCTGCTAACTCACTTTGTTAAGAAGCAGGCTCTTAGCTACAGTCAAAGACAAAAGCCATGAGTCACCAGCACTTTTCAATGGCCTCTGCTGCCTGTGCCATTACCCAAATATAGTTACCACCTGACTAGATTTGCTAGTCTAGGTAGTAGTTTTGCTTTGCTACCTCTAGTCAGCCAGAGCTGATGGAAAGCTAACAGAAGAACAAAAGTCTCTTAAGAGAAGCCTTCTCTTCCTTTGTTCTTTCCTTGTCCTTAGTTCACTGTCCTATTAATCCAGTTTGGGCAGTGTGGACAATTTTATACATAGGCATGACAAGAGCAGAAAAATTCTAGAATGCTATCCTTTATCTGCTATATAGTATTTCCATTATCTTGCACTTTCTCAATGATAAATGCATTATACATGTATGAGAATGTCATAGCTTAAGCAAATTCAGGGCTAAATTTCAACAGCCAGGGTGAAATCTTCCCAATCCCAAGGCCAATCTTCTTCTCATAGAAGTTTTACATCAGGTTTACATCAATATAATTTCAGTGAGTACATACTGCAGTTACTTCTCTTCACATTTTGAGTGAGAGAGTTAAAGTGAAACCATCAGCCTCTGCTTACCTCCAAATATGAATAAATCCAAACCAGAAGGAAAGCAGCACTTGGGTAAATGAAATCACTACAGTCCATGACCACTTATCTGCTCACACACAGATGAAAAAGTTCAAAAGAGATTTGCATCCTTCTTTCTAATCTCTCTTCAATTGAAGTCCTTTTACAAAGTCTCTAGAAGGGCAGGGCTTTATAAGGCTTCTGCACAGTTTTTACTGACAGTGTTGTGGAGACAATATATTAGGATAGATTGAGTGGAATAAAAGTCCCAAGTTCTTAAGTGTTTATTTGCTATGTGACTGATTCTGCTCCCTATTTCATGGAAATGAAAGAGAATGACTAATAACACTATCAACTGCTCACACTGTATTAAGGACATACCTCAGTAACTGCTTCCCTAACTGTTCTATTTCCCTCTCCTTTAGTCAACGAGGTGTATGCTTATCTGACAGCTGGTTAATATCTTCCACAAAATCAAGACCTCTGTGACTGAGGCAGGCAAGGCAACAAGACACTTAACATACAGAAACCTTAGAGTGGAAGCTCTCCACTCCTGCTGATCTGCCTGGCTGCTTTAAGAACAGTTTCCCACCACTCCTAGAGTAATTAAGCCCAAATTATTAATTTTTTGGACTGTTTTGGAGAAGCCCAAACATTTGGCAATGGCAGTGGGATCTAGCAACCACTGATCTCCAGGATGGCAGACAATACACTTGCCTGAATTATGGATGATTGCCAGAGTATCACTGGCAGCAATCCAACAAATTAAGCTTTCCTAGTCCCTATCCTTGGTTCATTTTTCACCAAATCTGTCTGGCAGCTACCCTGTAACTGAACTGAGACTTCTAACTGTTGTCAATATTTCACTGTAGTAACATGGATCACAATTCATTAGAATCATGGCATTAGTTACAACATTTCAGATTAGAGAACCTCATTTTTCATTTTAAAAACTGAGCAACATTCAACACAACCAGAGACAGAGATCTGGTTCAGAAAGAGGCACTGTGCAGGGGAAAAGCACTGCAGCAGGGAAACAAAATTCACAGGAAAATCCAAATTAATGTGACCCAGGAACACAGACAGAAGAAAGGTCATCCAAGTTGATGTTTAAGTACCTTGCTAAAAGCTTCTCTCTTAATACTGATATGCCTTTAACCTGGAGCCTCAGCATGTTCCAAACATAGTCAGCATGACTCCAGGTTTGAGACTTGAACAGTTATAAATACAATTTGGTAAGAGTTTAATCTGCTGTAGACACAAAGGAAGTTAGGAACACAAGGAAAGTTAGGTCACATTCTGTTTTACAGAATACTGCATTCAAACAGTGTCAGATCAGCTGGAAAATCAAACAAATACAAAACAAATGTTATTGAAAAGCTTCTCATCTGCTGATCATCAGCCTCTTAGAGGCCTTGGCATGAGTTATCAGAGACCAACAGGATGGAAATCTCTGCTAAGGGTTTTGGAGTGGTGTTTACTGCTGCTGTGGCCTCAAGCAAATAAATCTGAGGTTCCCATGTATAGCTGCACTGATCAAAGGGTTTAAACATTCATGTGCTGAACTCAACTGATCATGAGTTCTGTTGTGCTTTCACTAACCAAGCATTTTGTGATGCTTCAGTAGGAGTCACCAGTTCTCTCCCCACTCCTTTTGCCAGAAAAAATCATGTTAATATCTGAAATTCTGAACAAGATCCATTCTCACAGAAGAAATCAAAGTCCTAAATACTGATAAAACTGCCTTTTCCTTCCCTAAACAAGCAGTTTGAAGATTTTATCACCAGAACAATTTCTCTGTAGCCCAGTCAGATCATGGGTAGCTTGGTCATGTTTGTGTATTTGTTGACAGGCTTCTCCATCCTGTGTGGTTCTTGCAGACTGTGTTTTTGGGATGTTAACATTAGCAAAAACCATTTAATGTCAAAGCCTCATTTCCCTCAGGACAAGTTACAGTTTGTTAACTCCTCTAACCTGTTTTTCACTGTAGTGACACTTTTTAGTCCTTGTCAAGTAATTCTTTTCTTCTTCCCCCCCCATATTTTTGGGTTTTTTTTGTCAGAATGTCTTTTATAAGTACAGTCAAACAATTTTCAAGGCTGAATCAATGCCTAAACTAGATGCATTTTCCTCCAGAGAACAGGAATAAATAGTTATTTACACTTCAGTTCTCTAATAGGGTGCTTTAAAGAATGACTGCTTATTATAGTGTTGAGCTGAACAAGAGACTAAGACAGCTTCATGGCTTAGACAACAGCTTTTTCAAAGTAAACTTGGATCACTAATTTCTTTTGGAATTGGAAAAACCAATGTACCATGCAGAACTCAGCTAGAGTATCACTTATTCAATTCAGTTTTATTAAGCAAAAATGAAATATTAATTTATTCCTGGATTGTATTTTATATCTAAGTTGCAAGGAAGTAAATAAATGAACCTGAATTGATTGTTTGGGGTTTTCTTTTCAGTATATACCCTGCTAGCTTACCTCATTCTAATAGCACATTCATTCACATTAGTAACAAACTCTCTTTTTTAAAATGCTTTTTCATTTATGCTCTTCCTAAGACATCTTTCTGGAAGACAAAAGCATGTAAAATCTTAGGCCTAAGACTGTCCCAGAGGTCAATGGGATCTTTGCCATTAAAATTTAATCTGATCTTTTTTGGATTGCCTATCAGAAGAGCTCTCAAACATCATTTTAGAATGGATTTATTTACTTGCAGACCTTGTAAATGTGTATCACTCTGAGAATGTTATTTTCCTTTGGCCAAGCTTGCTCAGGCTACTTGCACATGCTGATGCAGAAATCAAGCTTTATTCTAGTCTCCACATTTCTGGAATCAGATTTTGCTTGTTTTGTTCCCACTGGAAAGATTCCAAAGCAAATACCCATTCTTTCTTCAATGCTTATTCAAAATGGGATGACTGTTGCTTTGCAAACTATCCCACTGGAACACTGTAGGACATCTGGCATTCAGGTGACTCTGTCTGGATTCTTAGAATTGCAATCTAAATGTAAAATTCATCTGGCATTAGCACTTTGCTAGGAATTTCCCACTTCAGCTGGGTCATATAATTACAGAATAATTTAAGCAGGATGGAACCTTTGGAGGTCATGTAATCCAACCTAAAAACATACATACGCTATCAAAGTATAGCCACCTCCAAAGTCAGATTAGGTCACTCAGGGCTGAATTCCAGCTGAATTTGGAATGTCTCCAAGGATGGAGATTCCACCAGCTCTCAGGATGATCTGTTTCACTGACTGACTACCTTCATTTCCTTCTATCTACTCAGTAAATCCTATGTTGAAACTTTCGTCCTTTGGTTCTCAGCTTTTCACTGCCCACATCAGAAACGAGCCCAGTATTCCCTTTGCTATAATCTCCCACATTAAGCACTTGAAGACAGAAATTAGTTCATAACCTTTGCCTATGTAAGTTTTTTCCTTACTGACACTACCAGAAATGTATAAATTATTATTCTTTTGCATGCCTTAAGAAAAATAATCTATGTGGTTTGATGATTAAGACCTACCTTCATTAGATATTATCCTAGGCCTTGCATTTGCAACCAAGACACCAATACATCACAGAAAAAAACTACTGAAGGAGAACATAAAAGTTGTCTGAATGAAAGACAAAAATAAAACAAAAAAGAAAGCAGTTTGCCTACATGCTTTTCATCTGTCAATCATGTTTTTAGCTAGGTCACTTTGGACTCAGTTAAAGTTAAATTAGTTCTATTCATCAGGCTGAATGGAAGTGTTTAGTACTGATGTTTGGTTACATTGTATTATAAAAAAGGAGTTTTATCAACCCCAAAGAAACATTATGCAGACCCAGGCTATGGATCTGAATGTATAACTCCAGCATTGCAAGTATCTTGCAAGCTGGTTGGCAGGTCACTTTAGGAACCCAAATTCTATGTAAATAAGATTCTCCCTCCCCCCCCCAGATTTCCAGCTATTCCACCATCAGGTGGAGGTAAAAAAGCATTACTACAAGGGTTCTATCATTCTGAAGACATACACAAATAAAGTTAGGCACAACATAATGGATTTGTATGTAAAAATGAAAAAGGTGGAGAAACAGAAGCTGGATTAATAGACTATGGAGGGCAAATATGCTTTAATGGTAAACAAGATTTTTACTTGACAGCTGTTTGGGGATTGTTCAATGGATAACTCTAAAATCTGAATGCCTGAATTACATATTGCAAGATTACTACTGAACTCTTGTGATTACCAACATAGGGAAGTGGTTTTTTGTTTGTTAGGGCTGGATTTTTGGAGTTTTCCCCTTTGTTCTTATATGACATGATCCACAGAGGTCAACTGCTACTTCTTTTCCTCCGTTTTCCCCTTCTTCTTCAGACTATTTCCTATGGTTTTAAACATATTCCCTTCCAGCCTTGCTCTCTGATATTTCTGTACAACTTCTTCTGCTAAACTGTACAAGATCAATACATTTTTCCTCAATCCTCAGCTCTCTGGACACATTGAGTTAGATAAGAGGCAAAGTAAACCCAGTATGTTAAGGTGAAGGGCAAATTTTAAGTGTTTTAAAGCTCCTAACCTAAAATCTAATTTCAGCAAACATCAATACCATGCTTAACCTGGTCAGTACAAACATGGCAAACTCTCAGTGCTTCTTACTTCAGACCACCCTTGACACATCTCTTGGGAAGAGACACAAGTAAATTCAATTTTGAACTAAAATTGTTGCATAAATGTCTCTAGCAATCATTGGAGGTGGAAAGGGGAAGATTTTAGCTGGATCCAAAGATCAGTTTTCATGAGACTACATTACTATGTGTATTGCAACAGTGCCCTTTAAATGAGCCTAACTCAAGGCAGAATAATATGAAAAAATCATTTAAAATCTCTATGAAAAAGGACATTAAAGTGCAAATGAAAACAGCTTTTAAATGTCATTTGGGTTTTTTCTTTATGTTCCTGTGATTATCAAGAAATATGCCCTGTAACAGGCTTTTACAAGCAGCTTTAGAAGTCAATCAACCTCAAAATCTTGTAAGAAGCAAACATTCCTGAACAACCAGATTACATTTCTCTAAGACTATAATCAAGCTCAGCTTTCTTTTGTAGATTCAAACTATTAGCAGGTGTTAGATGCCTCAGGAAAGTACTATCTGTTTCCTATGGATGCTCTTCTCAACCTCACTATCTGTAGAGAGGCATATTTGCCTACAGAGTACAAGAATTTGGATCTAGGGCAAAGAAATCAGGAGAGAAAATAGTAAAATCACCTTTGACTACAGTAAAAAAAAGAATATTTTGCAATTTTTAATGTCTTTTAAGTTCACAAATCCCAGGAAGAACATTTTAAAGTATAAATTCCTCACTTCAGAATGGTGTTTGTTTCATACCTGTGACCACAGGCAGAACCTTGGTTGATTTGATTTTAATGCTAAGTTTAAATGAAAACCTCCTCAGGCAGCTGAGTCAATTGGCTGCTCCAGTATAAAATGTTCAGCAAAGGTCTACACAAGGTCCCTTTTCATACCTTGAAGTCCTCTTTGCAGTGGAGACCATATCTTATTTATTGCAAAATTCTTACCCACCAATCTTGCTCTTCTCATATGCCCAGATTAAGAAGAAGGGAAACATATGAACTCCTTTGATTGACTCAACTTCTTCAGCAAGGAAACACACACTACTATGAGAATGCCTACTTCCTGAAGGTGCATACATGCTGATACACACACATCCCCTGCTTCCACACGAACCACAGTGCCCAGGAAACATCATTTCTTCAATCTACAGCTCTGCAGACATTTCCTTTTGCTGTTTCTCCTGGCAAGCAAACAGCTTTTAAAAGCCATTGCCATGGCTGGACCATATGGCTGCACAGCACCATCTGCACCCTAGAAAAAGATGAAAATATATTGGTGAGTGTTCCCAGACTGAAAAAAGTGTACTAACAGCCTGGGATTTCTGTTTTGCCCCAGGGTATTTCTAATTTCAGAAAATTAAGGCCAGATACAATTTACCATAACTATTTCCTCAGTCTAGCAAAGTGAAAACCCCACTAGTGGGATACCAGGCAACCTGCCTGTGCTGCAAGACTGCACATCACCCTTCTTCTTACAGTAGAAAAGGGCATGAGGCAACTGTCAGCCAAGCCAGGCTGGTCCTGCACAGTGTATCCAGCCCCTCACATAACTGCAGCTGTCCCAGGAATTAATCTGGTCCACCCCAGGAGAAGGGACAGTCACTGTTCAGCCCTCAGAACAGTTTATGCATTACAATGTACCACACCCCTAATATTTCTGCTACAGCACAAAACTACCTACTACTACATAACAAGCTCTCTAGTCTTTTAGTCCCCATACAAAATCAAATAGAGTTCAAATTCAGCATGTGACAATAATTTAGGACTCTTAAGAATTATGCAGAAAACTCCATGCAGTGTAATTCAAAACTGCTACCAAGCTTCATCCCCAAAGTTCCCCAGGTTGTAGAATATTCCTACAATGCATCATTTGGCACACTGTAGAGGCAGTGGCATATGCATGAGAGAAAAATATAATACTGTATCATATTGTACCATTAAAAATAGTGCATAATAAACTTTGTCAGCAACAATTAGATGATCTTGGCAGCTACACAGTTTTACAGCTTCATTAACATAAAATTATACTAGCTGAAGATTTTTCCTGTAGAGCATATTTGGAATCCACAACAATCCACATTATTTCTGCTGAGCTGACAAATCAAAGAAACAAAGACTTAAAGAGATCTGCAAAGTAGCAAATATAGTGAAATTTTAATAAAAGGATTGGAAAGTGATACACTTGCTCAAACCCTTCAGTGATGACATCTGGTGACATGAATCTGGTCAGATTTTGCTAAAGCAATAGTCCCACTAATAATAATGAAGCCATCATGCAGCCATATGGGAGACTTTACAGAAGGCAGTGTGGGCCCAAGAGATCTATCACAGAATACCCACAGCTGGAAGAGGCCCACAAGGATCATCCAGTCCAACTCCTATTTAGGTATGGGACAACTCCAAAGTCATACCATGTTCCTGAGTGCAATGTCCAATTGCTTCTTAATCTCCCTGAGAGTTAGTGCCATGACAGCCTCCCTGGGGAGCCTGTTCCAATGCTCTATCACTCTCTGGGTAAAGAAGCTCTTTCTAGCATTCAATATCAGTATGACCAACCCATGCTCATGCTCTGTCTCACCTATTTCTACTGAAAGAATCACTCAAGGTGGTGGCTGATTAAAGTATCTTTGCTGTCACCATGGGTTTATTTGAAAACAACTGCAGTTATTGACCTAATATAAGCAAAACAATTCTTTATATATGTAAAGCAATCCTCCCTATTTTACATATACTGCCACAGAATCTGCATAACAGGCAGCAAAACTGAAAACACCCAGTTCTGTATGGCACTGCATGCACCTTCTGTGCCCTCCTCCTCCTTCTCCTTCATCCATCCCCTTCACTCCTTCAGTCTCCTACCTCTTTCACAGGCACCAAAGTGCTGATGCCAGTTCAGAGCATGTCCTGCCCCTGACTGATCAGGCCACACAGCCAGCCTGCTGGCTCCTACATCTCTCAGTTGGCTGGCACCAATGACACCATGTAATTGACACTGATTTGGAACTCCCTCTCCTATCCAGCCAGCAAATTACATGAGCTTGTAGACCTTTCAAGCCTTAGAGATCTCTAGCCTCTATCAGTATGGCTGGAGCCAGGCAATGAGTTCAAAAAATACTTGTGCTAAATTTGAAAGCTGCACAGCATGTACACCTCATTTCTTAAGAAACAGTGCTGGCACCTGTGCCTTCAGGTTTTCACCCCTGAAACTGCAGGAAACAACACAAAACTCCAAAGGAACAATACAACAAAGAAAGCAGGACTAGTTACAGAGGTTCCTCAATTTTGAAAGTTTAAGTAAAGCTAAGAGTTGAACTGACATTGTCAAAAGCAATTGAATTTATGCACGAGTGCTATGAGCCTAGGTAATATGTGCTCCTTTAGTTGCACAAAACTAATAGCTAGAATTAAAGTGAAAAATGGAGCTTAATATTATCTAGTGGAGTAGCAACTGTAACTCCATAATAAAATGAAAGGAGCTAGAATGAAGGTATTATCTCCTGGGTAATTGTGTGTCTGCACTGTATGATCAGGGATCCTAACAAATGTGATTATCAGCTGCCTGAATGATAGGCATTTTGTCAATTCTGCACCAGTCCAGCAAGCACAAGTGCTAGGAGCAGCAGAATTAGGAAGAGGCAATAAAATGAAACAGACTTAACAGAATAAATGGTTACCACAATTACTGAATCTATTATTCAACATACCAAATACTACTGCAGAGTACTGGGCATTGCATTATCTTTGTGTAGCTACAGTTCTCTACCCATATTAAAAACTAGGGACATAACATCTGAGTTCAGCCTAGAATTTCTTCCTCTAACCACTGTGACTATCTGTGATTCAGATGGCTAAATATAAATGTTTACAGGTCAAAACAAAATGTATTCTTTCTACCTTGAAATGAGTAGTGTACACCCAAACAAACCAGAAATTTCAGTGTCCTTAAGAAGGCTGAATATTCTCACACTGGTTTTGGTTCAGTGTCAGGATGAGAATTTCAGTGGGGAACTCTACAGATGCCCATGCCAAGATTTCAGAAAGGAAATGGGTCAGGTAGCAACAGCTCATTCCTTAAGTCTCCCTTTTCCATCCCTGCACCAAAGGTTTAGAGACTGTTAAGGGCTTCACAAAGGCAGGAGAGATTGCTCCCCAACACCTTGGTTTCAAACATCCTTTTTTTTCTTCATTTTAACTCGAGGAAGTAAACAAGGAAACATGTTCATCAGCATTAAGGTCAAAACTCCAGACTTTCAGAAGCAGTATTCTAGTCCAGGCCCATCAGATGTCTTGATTTTAAATATATTTCAGATAGAGCTTTTAAGGATAATAAGCTTCCTCACTGCTGACACAATTGTTGTTCAGAATTGCCACTAATATATTCAGAGAGGAACCCATGTTAAGCTTGAAACAACCCCTCATTTTCAGGTCTGCATTAACCTTTAAATGGCTATTACAGCAGTGTGAAATCTTCTCTGTGTTACACAGAAGCAGTAGTGCTCTAGTTAAACTGATTTTTTTCAAGTTTTCTGCCTGCAAGCATGAATTGTTTTATTTAGAAGTTTCTGCATTCCCCACTGTTTAACAAGCACCCACAGCTGCATAGCTCTCTCACCTTCCCCTTTATTCCTGCTGTGCAAACTAAACAAAATACTGAGGCTTATTTTATCTCAGGTCTGACCTGGATTTGTTAAGTCAGGTAGAGCATGAATCAGCTGATCCTAAGCATATACTAAGAGTTTTGTTCATTTCCCCTCAAAAAAGGCCAGTGAAGTTGGTGGGGGGGGGTTGGAAGAAAAATAGGCAAGGCCCAGGAAAGGGATTTGCTGCATTAAACTACATTAATGCTAGTATGACTAGGAATTTAAAACCTATTTTAACATTCCAAAGTCAAGAAATGCAAACCTATGGTTCCCATAGGCATCATAAGTCATGCTCTTGCACACTTGCATTATTTTGTATTGCACTCTGTTAAATTTATAGGAACCATGAGGATGTGTTATAGTTGTCTGTTAAAGTGTTCATTTTCAATTCTTGACTACAGAACATGAGGTCATACAGGAAATATCCATCAGTGCATTCACACAGCCACAAGCTTAAATCTGTCTGCTCTCTGCAAACAGACAGAAGCTGTGTGTAAAACCTGCTGGTCTTTTGCTGGAGCTTGGCTATCCTGTAAATGTTATCAGACCTAACTAGCATAATGTTCAGCAAGGATCAACATTCCACATAGACAAAAATACCTCTGTCACTTGAAGTACATCAGGTGGAAAGGAGTTACTCAGTAATTACAGCCATCATTATACCTGTTGTTCCACAAAGCTGCAACCTGTCTCAAAATGATGAACTTTCAAGCCTGCTGAGCTCATGAAGTTGCATGTGACTTCTGAAAATGGTTTACTGAATGACACAAATATTCATTGTGTTTCCTTACTTGAAATTTAAGCAAAGGTAACTCTGCAGTAAACTCAGGATACAGCTTAGACTTCTAGTCATGGATAAATAACATCTAATAAAGTTATGCTGCACCAATTCTTACTTTCTCTATCTTTATCTAATCATTGGTTTCCAGATAACATTAACTTCACAACCTTCAGAAGCCACTGACTTGAGTATTCTCTTTATAAATGTATCTGTTACCTCACAAACATCAGAACTTTCTATGCTTAAAGTCATTCATAAGAAAGAGAAATATTTACATGAATGGCTTATATTGTTTTTTAACATGGTTTTTATGTACATCTTTTTTTCTTCCCCTCCTATCTATGTAAAATGTACCATTAATGATAACAACAGTGACCTTAGGCAATATCATGAGTTCTGGGGGGGGGAAAAAAAAGGAAATATAGGTGAAAAATGTGTCAGAGGGAGACAGTTTAAATAACTGTGGTGGATGACCTATGGATTCAAATGCATGGACAACATGAAGAGTCTGTATCCACAGGTAGGCATTAGAGGAAACAACTTGATTTTCTGGAGGAAGTGCAGGCCTGTAATTGTTTAAAGTGTGAGGAGACTGTGTGTTCAGCAACTCTGAAAGATCAGCACTGGCAAGCTATACCTAGGTGACTAGAAAGAGTAATCTTTAGACCCCAGGTTGGAAAACTTCAGTGAAGTGTGACAGTGCATCACAAAGGTCTCAGAATAAGCAGGCAGCAAACTTGGGAACACATTTCTGGCATCAGCATTCTGCAAGTCTCCCCAATAGCCCTAGCCATCATTTCTTCTTCTGCAATACAGTAGGAGCACAAAATCATTTAAAGGGAGAGACAAATAGGAAGCTCTAGGCTAAGAGATGTCTTTTAGAATTTATACCCATGCATGTAATGTAATCTAACTAGATTTTTAAAAAGAGCAAATTATGTTCTACAGGCTAAGAACTAGCAAATAAAGGGAAGAAAAAAAGCTAGCAATTGCTAAGTACATTTCCAGTCAATGTGAAAAAGAAATAAACCCAGACAGTAACATCCTGGTTATAAAAGGAACAAAGAACACCAGGAATGATGCAACAAAATATTCTCCAAGGAAAGCTGAGGTGGCAGGACTCTCTCCAGTAAGTCACTGCCTTGAAAGATTTGACCCAAACCCTGAATGCACAAGAGCTAGCTTGAATTTACAAAAATCTAAGAGCTTGATGACAGGTGGTTACTCACAAAAAAACACATCAAATTTGGAAACAACTGTGCTGAAGTTTTTTCCTGTTTTGTATTAGATACTCTGCTTGGATTTATAACAACACAGAATGCAAGGAAAGGTGACACTTTTGATGTAGAAGCATGATGCAGGAGATTTGGAACCCGGGCTTCCACCTTCTGCCACTCCTTACCTTGAGCATAAGCCTCAGCTGGTCACTCCCACTCACTTCTACATGAAGAAACCTCATCCATCTTTAGTCTCCTTCTGTAAAGTTAAAATAACACTGGTTTGAGAAGGCCAAGCACAGTGCAAAGTACCTCATCATTGCTGAAAAGAGCCTGAGACATTCTTTCAGACCACATTCTCACTGAAGCACAGAATTCCCTCCTTTTACAAGCCATGTGCATAACGACTTAAACATTTCCACAGCCACCTCTGCAACAGAGAAGACAGGAACCCTTGTGAACAGCTCTGGCATGGTGTTCAAATTCCATTTTTAAATCATCTCAATTACACTTCTTTTGTCAGCCCTGTCTATGAAATGACAAACATTCTCTGTTGCTCTGTCCACATCTGGTGTGTGTGCCCTGTCTTACTGTACTGGGGCTCACTTGAAATCAAAGCCTCTAGGCATTACCAGAGTGCATTCAGCAGCAAACCCAGCAGGATACTAACAGGCTGTCTTCATTATCCACTGCTGATTGAACTGTTCTCTGTTGCATTTGCACTCTGCACGTTTGTGATGTCTCATAAAGAACCATAAGGGGGATTGGAATGGCCAAAGAGCCTCTATCCCAAATTGCCTAGCCACTGAAAAGGAAGAGTGGGTTTAGGTAACAATAGACTTCTTTTCTTTTCCCCTCATCAAAGCTGTGGCAGCACTTGAAAGGGCAAACAGAACACAGGAATGGACCAACAGAGGAACTGCACAGATGATGATTAGTGTAGGGAAAGAGCTGCTGAACCACAGCAACAGAAGCTGTATTCACTAGGCAGCCAAAATAAAAGGAAGCCCAGTGTGACATATGTGTTTCCCAAAACATTGTTGTCATCCCTCAACAGCACAACACACAACCAGTCAGAAAGCTGAGGTGTGGAATGACTCCAAATGCCTTGCTTTGTAATCACCTGGGTAATTTCAACTCTCTAACTTACTGTAACTCAACTTACTGCATAGCTGTGAATGTTGAACAGCTGAAGTTCAAATTGTTGAGCCATGGAGAAGGATGACCAGGGCAACTTAGAATTTTGCATATTTTATGCATAAAACTCAAAAACATTCTCCTGACTTTCTCAAGCAAATATCCCATGCATGAAAATGTCTCAATTTCTCACCTTCTCAGCATGATAATTAAAAGTCTGCAGGTTACAGTGGAAATTAATTACTGTATTTGATTAGTTTGAGCCAAAGGAAAGAAAAACAGAGGTTATGAAACTCATAGTTCAAACACATGGAAAACTGTGAGTGGAGAGTTACAGCTGAATTAACATAAAAGCAAATTTGAGGTAGCAATGTGAATAAAACCAAAGAAGATATTTCCAGAGCCACTGAGGATATGTTCTGTATGTCTCATAACATGATGAATTATTAGTGTTAGTTCATATAAAAAAAGGAGGACAACAGAACAAATGTTGAGGTTGCTGCTTTATATTAGGCAATAAGTACCTTTCTAGGTGCCATTTCAAGGACACTCAAGAGCTACTCTTAGCTGCAAGAAGCGTGCTTGCCTCAGACCATGAGGAAAATTAAACTGTAATTTGCTGTCTTTCAGTTTAATCAAAGTCTGCAGAAAAAGCCTAACTGCACTGTACAAGTTGGAGAGGAAAAGTGAAACCATATAAACTCTGGAAAACCTAGGGCATGGAGACTGAATTCAAGCTTCTGTAAGTATTTCCTACTTATACTTGGCTGAAACAAAGCAATTCAAAACTTTAGCAAGGTCATGTTCCTGCACTGATTTTTCTGATTATTCCCATTATTTTATTTATTATTATTTATGATAATTCCCATATTTTCTGATTATTCCCATTAAAACTGTACTGCTGAGGAAGAAGGACCATAGCTTCTGTTAATTACAGCTCTTCATAGATGAAAAAGATGACAATCATTTGTAACCAGTGAACCAGAAGTTGTTTCTCTTTCTTTTCAAAACTCAGACAGGAATATTTAAGATCCAAACTACTTCTTGGATGATACTTGGTGCTTATTATTCCTTCTCTCTCCTCCCCCAATGCTGTTAAAATTGATTCATTAGTTTTTAATCTAAAACAATTAATGTAGTATGTGAAAGGTGAGGTTTGAAATAAGGTGTGATACAAAGGGGATGGCAGGCACCCCAACGAGCAGCAGATTGGCTCTGATCTTATGCAAGCCAAGAGAGATGTTGCTGTTCTGCTATGGATGAAGGGGCTCATTATCCCAAAGATAATTGCCCAGATGCCACACCAGTGAGGTCACACAAAACATGGCTCTGGTTGCTGAACCAGGATTGGAGCTAATTAACAGTCAAGGCTGCAGGCAACCATTCTGTACAGACCTCTGCTTAGATGCACTTTCCCCATCCCATTACTGTTAACCATTTCTCACCCACTTTTTGCTGTTGAATGAAAGCATCATCTTGCCTGTCAGAAGAGCAAACCCTTCAGTGTCTACAGCATTAAAACTCACCCTTTTCATAGCAAGAGGCATCAATCATTTTCACCCCAATGTCAACTCAAGATTTGGCATCCCTTCTTTTTTAATGCAGAAAAAGGCTGCATCTGAAATTAAGAGTAAACCTAAAGTTCTAAAAAGACCTAACTCTAATAGAAAGCATGACACAACTTTTTAACTCTGCACCATGACTGTTTTTACTGCTGTCTCTCATTCTGAATTACACTCCTTACTTAATAAGGTGAAAGCATTAATTGAGACCTTTTGCATCTGGTGCTTCCAGAGACCAATCTATTAGCCACACTTGCCTTAGAGGGGTGATGCAGTCAATAATGCAGCAGTAAAATCTACACTTGCAAACTCCTGAGCCTCTGCAGACTCTCCTTGGATTTTAATGAGTATTTCAACATGAGTGCACCCAGCCATCCAAGTGAGGGCAGTTTTTAAACGGTCTTCAGATGCTCCAATTTCTCCCAGCTTCTTCAACTGATACCTGGTATGTTGTTCCTGCCTTGAGAAGAAACTTGAAACTTGATAAATCTACATTTCTATGACACTGAGAGGAGTTTCAGCTGTTTGCTTTGAAGTCAAGTTTGGCATTATCTTCATGGCCAACAAATCTTAAATCATTTAAAAATCTGGTTTAAGATTAAAAAAAAAAAGTCAGTTTCCTCTTTCAAAGTTGGCTACATTTAATCAAAAGAGTCAGAATTGCTCTCTAAGAGAAAGTGACCCATTCTGGAGTTTTGACCTTTTTCCACCAAAGGGAAAAATGCTGGCTTTAAGCTGTTATGAGTCAGTGCTTGCCCTACTTTTTCCTCTCCTTTCAATCACTGAACCAAAACCCAACTGTCTCAGTTCCAAACTGCTGGCTTTATTCTCTGGACAATTTAACCATTACAGGGGCTGTTTCCCAAGATTTATGTAGAAAGTGATACCTTTCCTGCACAAGGGAGATTAAAAAGCCTCAATGACCTCCAGTGTTGAGAAGCTTGTTTTCACCTAACATCCAGCTGTGCATGGCTTTACTCTTGCCTGCCACTTGGAATGTTTCCCCATCCCCTGCAGCTTCTGAAAACCTTGTCTCTTGACAGAGGGCTGATGCTCCACATAGGCTCATGCAATACTTCTCTTAGCCAACAATGTTAAATAAGGTCAGTTTTTCTTGTGGGGACTTCTTTTGCTGGTTTTTTGTTTGTTTGGGTTTATTTGGGGGGTTTTTTTTCAGCCCCTTTATCTGGTTTGCTCATCATAAATATGTATCATTGAGGGTAGGACTGCCTAGCTTTAAAATTTGGGCATGCACTTAAGTGTGTGTTATACATTAATATATACACACAGAGGTATTTGAGGGAGTGTCACTTTGGGTACTCTTTCTTGCTATCTACCAGGTTTTTCTGATCAGATGAGGATAACAACATTCTTCACTGCTTGGAAAAAAAGTCAAAGGCAAGCAGTATAAATGGTTAGTGCTAGCAAAGGAAAAAAACAAGCAAACATTGAAACACACTCCCCACACACACACAAAATACAACAATAAAAACTGAGAATGAATCTCTGGCAACCTGTAACAGCTAAATGCTATGTTCACAGAATGGCTGTAAATGGATAAAATTTTCACTGGGAAAAAAGCTATAGTGATTATTTCTTCAGGGTGCTCAAGGAGCCCATACATTGTAAACCCAGCCTGAGAGAACTTGCAAAGACTGAGAACATCTATTTTGAATATATGGTAGGTAACAGGGGCTTTTTCTGGCCTCTAAACCTGAAAAAGTCAAGCTTTCAAACAAACCCCTAAATACAAAATTGTCACTCTCTTCCTTTCCACATCCACAAGTATTTTTATGCCATAATCCAAAGATTGATTAGTTAGCAGAGCACACCCTGTGAGAAAGGCAAAAAACTCTTATCCAAGTGCAGGATTCATTCAGGCTCTGCTCTAGTCCCAGCCTTGAGATCTGTTATCTCCCCAAAATTATTCTGTATGTCTCAGCTTCAGTGGTTCTGGAGAGTTTGACTCCTAATAGAGAAAAGATAGAAGAATAACAGAAAACACAAGGTCTGACATAAGAAACATTATATTAACTTATTTAAGACTTTTAAAATGCTGTCTGATTCAGTGCTTGCCAGTCTAACACATTAAATCATTTCCAGCAAGAACATAATGTATTCAGAGACTGCTCCAGAGTGCAAAATGTCTGATTCAGAAAGATGTGAATCTTTTGAAAAGTCTGCTTTTGAAAAAGTTATTTGCATTTTATTATGGAAGCATTCAAAATGTTTTAACCATTGAAGCAGCCTTCTGAGAAGAAATCAAGTTTAGGTTTAAAGCTGTGAGTGTATTGGTTAAGCCAAGCTCCAGGTTTTACATATTTTCATGTTATTCTGCATGACATTACACCACTATAATCTAATATTCTGTTCTGAAGTCACAACACAGGGGGGGGAAAAACATGGCACCCTGATTACAGAGCAGCAGGAACACAGGAGCTGAAAAGGCTTTACAGCATGTATACATAATTGATGCATACTGGAAACTGAAAATGTTGCAATCCTGATTTTGCTTGAAAATGGAAGAAAACATGACAGAGATGTCTCAGTTCAACATACAGACAGAGAACTTCCAAAGCAGGCAAGCATACCAATAGCAAGGAAAAGGAGAGATTTTCAGTCTTAATGCATCTTTAGTAGCAGCTAGTTAAACTGGACCTGAAGAACAACAGGATGGAACTAAGAGTCAATATTTTTAAGGGGGAATTTGGAGTGATTCGTTCTTTTAGCAACAACAGGAATAAAAGTCACAGTGCTTTGATGCTTGGAGGCTAAATACTGGTATCCAGGAGAGGAAAATCCATGGCATCCTGAAACTACTGTGCCTATTTGGCACCAGGATACCTGCTTCCAAGTGAAAACCTGATAATTTCTACCTCAGCTTGTTTGACAGGAATGCATACTTGGATAGGGTAAAGGTACAGGAGTGACTCAAAAGCCAGGAAATAACAAGAAGCACTAAGGAAAATAAACACAGAATCAAGGTTGGAAAAGACCTTTAAGACCATCAAGTCCAACCATCAACCTATCACTGTCAGCCACTGTATCCCTACCACCTTTCTTTTTAAGCAAAAAAAACAAACCAAACCCACCACTCACAAGACCTCCCAGTGTTCCTAAAGAGTGAAAACAACAACAAGATCATGTGTCCCAATACCAAGAACAACACTGAGGTTTCTGTAACACAATTTGGCACCCCAAAGTAAATCCTCCCTTTGTCCCCACAGGGTATCATTCTTCCTCACAACACTAGAAGACAGCAGGCTGCACCTTTTCCAGGCTGGGAATCTTCCAGATCTTTCCAAAGCTGTTGCCTGCTTCATTATTTGTGAAAAACTCTCTGTGGTAATTGAAGCCAAAATACTTTCTTTTACTATGGCTCAAGGAAGAGAAAAGAACATAGCACTACCCACTGAATTACCCCCAGCAAAACTCCAATCCAGGTTCCTTCACTGGTGTTCAGTTCTCCCACTACTCATCACATTAATATTCAAACCACCCTGTGCACATCCAGGCTTCATGCTTTGGTCACCAGTGACAATGCAATCTGATCAAAAGCAGGAGGCTTATGGTGGTCCTGCCTGCCTCAAACTGCCCTCCTTTGCCCTCCTACTAGCTCTTTCCTCTTTCCCCCATGCTCAGCTCAGAACAGAGCAGTGCACTTGCCAATCTCACTAACCAGGAGAGAGGGAGGTTTTGGAAGGCTGTGTGTGGCACTGTACAAACACTGACCAATAGATCCAGAACCTGGCTGGAAAGAGGAAGCAAAAACACAGCCCTTGAGGAAATTAACTCAATCTTCCCATCTGTGAAATGCCTGTTACCTAGGGTATGTTCCTCTGCATGAATGGCTCACATTCTGGCCTTTCTTTCCCACTACTAACACTGATTAAAATTCCTTTCCAACTGCTCTTCACCCTTTCTTCAAATCAAAGTCATCTTTTAATAACCTAAGCAAATGCTACCATGGCTCTGCAGCTATTTTTCCTTCAGACAAAGCTATTTGCCCATTTCATTCCAAGCAGTTTCACAGTAATGGAAACGCCATTCAGAGATGAATAACTTAAGCCTTTCTCTTCACAGCCTTCCCTGTCTCTTCCATGTGATTTGGTGTCTTTGCTGGCTCAGTATCTGTTGGATATTTCTTGGAGTAAAGACCTTCTTTTCTAAACTATTTGTACAGTGGCTAGGCAAACTCCTGAATCTGCTTTGCTAACTGCTTTCATTTCCAAGGGAGAGCTGTGGACAAGAGGCTAATTTAAGTCATTACAGCCTGTCAACAAAGATCAGTTAACTTTGACTTCTCAGATAATTACCCTTTTAAAACACTTATAATGTAGATTATAGAGAGAAATAAATGGAATTTATCAGCACAGTCCAATTGTTGATTTTTCAAGCTCTACAGGAATGAGAACAGAGAACATGGATAAGAGCAGTTTATATGAAGAAAGACTGTCCAATTTAATTCTTTAAAATAAATAATAAGTATATTGCAAATTATTGGACAGCCTCATCCACATCATGGTAAGCTTATAAAAAGCTTTATAATCATATATCATGGTAAGCTTTATAAGCTTATAAAGAGCCATTACCATGCTGGAATTCATTTTTTTTCCTGAGAGATGATTGACCAGTATGATACTTTGATCTGTCTGGCTTGTGCACACTGTAGCATTTAGAAAGCCAAGGCAGGGAGAGATCAGCCTCCTTTGGTGTCAGACTTCCAACACAATGCTCTTCAACATAAGTAGTCACATAAAAACCAGCAGCTTGTTCCAGAATCTCCTAAGGAGACAGTTCCCTGTGTCTTAGTTACCCACACAAATATAACCATTAACCACCAGCTGATATGCAATTCAGAACACCAGAAATATGCATATATATGAAAGCTTAACAGCAATGTTTAAGGTGTCTTTGTGGACCCTTTCATTTTGTGGTGATCTCCCCACCACATGGGCATCCCAGTTATCAGGTGATACTGTGTGAGAGAATTCCACAAATGAAAACTGCTGCCTCTGTTGCCTATTCCTCAGTCAGGGCAGCTAATTCATATCTCCTGTCTTGTTTCCTTCTGCAACCTGCAGAAACTGTTTACAATGTGGGACTGTCTCAAAAGACAACCTCATTCAGCCCCACAACCACCTCTCAAGACACTCCTGCTGTTCACAGCCTTTATTTTCTACTGCAGGGACTTCTAGCCTCACCTTTACAGAGCAGGGGTAGCTCCCAGGATCCCAAAGCATACCAAGGTTTGGTTTCAGTTGCCTTAGCTACCTCCACAGACATCTGCAATTCCCTGCTGATCTGAAATTATGGAGGCATTTTTTGTTTTCAACTCCTGGTTGAGCAAACTGTCAAAGGTGATGAACCAACACTTCTCTGTCTCCACTATGTAATTTAGCAGAGCTAAGAAGAGATCACAGGCTGAACTTACATAACCGTCCAGCAGGCATTGGAGTATTCTGACATCCTTTTCCACCCAATTACTGTGTGAACTCATGGATTACACATGCTTCACTTCAACTTCATAACCACCTGTCTGGTGCAGACTCTGATACTACTACAACTCTTTCCCACAAGGAGCCTGATTCTCTGTAAACAACTTTCCAGACTTTAAAAGCTTCCTTAATGCCATTCTTCAGCTGAAGAAAGCACACAACACCTCAAATCCTCCTTTCATATTTTTGCAATCCTAAGGGTCCTTCCTGCATTTTCCCACCTACTTTTCTAATCCCTTACCATGGCCAGATTTAGCTGTCATGAATACATTTTCACTTAACACACTTTTCTGCTTTTTTCCTCACTTCTTTCCAACATTTCTGTCACGTATTTCTTTTTATCATAGAGAAGCAGCTTCCACTAACACATTTGTACAGCTATTACTGCCAGAGTATAGTAAGTGCTCCAAAACTAGTCACACATAAGACTACTGCCAGACAATCTTGGTTTTTATTATCATACAGTGCTTGCAGATACGACAGAAAACAAAGCACTGCTTAAACTCTGTCCTGATGATTTTCCAGAGAGCTTCAGCTCTGAATGGGGCTCTTCTTGCCCTCATTCTCCTCCTTAGATTATTTTCTTAGTTTGTTTTAGCCTTTTCCTGTGTAGGAGCCTATAACCACTCAGCCAGAGACTGGCAAAAAGGGTCTAGTTCATCCAGTGCCTGTGTTTTAACCTCTCAGCTTTTCACCAGCAGGGCTTCTGCCCTTCAAAAGTCTATCCAGCTGGCTTATGACTGGATATCTTTATAGTACAGCTCTCAGTCACCTCAACCTGATTCACCAGTGCCTCTGCCCTGTTATTACAGGCCTTTATGCACTGCTGTACCCAGTAGAAATGGAGCATTAGCACTACTTCTGGTGACTTTTGGATCAGTTCAGTCAGGCTAACCATCTGGGTCATTTCAGCTCTCTTTCCAAACCTGAAATAACTACCACTTTCAAATTAGTCATTGCCAGCCAGCTGCACTGAACTAGAGTTCTATGAGTGGCTCATGATTAATTCTTTAAAATAATTGTCACTTCTGAGTAAACAACAACCAGGATCAGGTGGATTAAAAGAATTTTCCTTTCCACCTCCAATTAGCAGTATATAAAAAACACTGCATTTATCCTTGGCACATCTTGCTCACAACAAAGATGGAATACATCATAAAATCTATAGCAAATGGCATTGTTTACACAGAGCAAAAGCGTTCTGAGCCCAAGACTGTGTCGAGCTCTTGAGTAAAAGCTACTTCCAGCACATGAATTAGCACAGGGTAATTTAATTTATGTTCAGACAAGTAACACAACATCTCCTCACAAAGAGGAGGAAAACCAGAAAGAAAGGCACTCTGAAGGTAATGCACACTGGAGCATGCAACGGTTGCAGGCAGATTTCGAGATATCTTTGATTCACACCTTGCAGCATGTTCCTACTCATCAGCCTCGAAAGTAGCAGCCTATCCCTGCCAATAGTAGCTTTAAGCTGTATGAAGTTTTATACTGAAGTCTGTCAGCAAGACCCTTCTTGTTATCTCCCAAGCACCCTGATGTGGGGCAGCTCCCGCACGGAGAGGCTGGGGCTAGGGCAGCAGTAGAGTGTCCCTGCAGAGGCACTGCCCATTCCCCTGCTCCCAGCCCCTATACCCATATTATCCCCTGTGTGTTTAATTCACTTAACTTAAAGCAGAGCAGGGGTTTGGGTTCCATTCCCCTCTCTCCCCTCCCCAATTAATTATTTAACAAAAAATATTTTGAGCAGTGAAAAAAAAGAAAAAAAAGTGGGGCTTATATATCTATATAAAGAAAGAGATATTTAGCTTGACCCAGATGCCCCCACTCCAAGCAGTAGCTGTTACCTTGGAGGTCTCTGAGGATGTCCAGGCAGCAGCCCACAGCGAATGTCCTTTACCCCCCCCCCCACCACCGCTAGCCTTTCCTGAGAACACATCGCCACCTAGCAGCGGCACAGTGTAATCTACCGCACAAAGCCACCAAAATCAGGGGGTTTTTACTAAACAAACACAAAACAATTAAAAGAAAAATCATGCTACCAGAGGGTTGTTATCGCAGGCTGATGAAACGCCAGGTGTAGGACAGGTCCAGGCCAGGCAAAGGCAGGACGAAAGAGGAGGGTGGCCTGGGGCAGGCAGCTGCCAGCCCTAGGCAGAAGGCACAGCCCTGTGGGTGTCTCATCCCCCAGCAAGCTGACATGGCTGGTGTACCTCCATCAGTCTGAGAGGTCAATAAGGGCCCTGGTGTCCATCATGACAAGACACCTGTCTCAAGAGCAGGGAAGGTGATGGCAGGCGTCGCCCTTGTTTCCCTCAGGTGCTCGCCCAAGTGCTTGGCGCTTCCCAGCCTGTCCCTGCTGCTGCATCCACCTCAGGGACTGATGTTTCTCTGGGTGAATTTGTTCTTGTGTCTCAATGTTGGGGATGAACTGCCAGGGAAGGAAAAATATGAGTGAAAAAAGCTCAAGAATTTTAGTTCTTTTTCCACAAAGATAAATGTGGGTGAGACAGTGGCATCAGGCTTCCTTTTTCACCACAACCCTCTCATCATGCCCTCCTGTAAGGATATTTGGCAGCAACTCACTCCTCTCCTGGGCAAATCTCCAGTTCCTTTCTTGGTCCATTCCTTGTGGGACTCAATGTGTTATACCCTCTTGCAACAATCTGCTCGTTGCCAGCTCTCTCAACACCAGCCAGTCCCTCCCTGCAGCATTAAGGTGTCAGCAATATGGCTTCAGAGCAACACCTACCTCACACCCATCTGCAGGGAGGGAGTTTGGGTCTTTGCATCCCATCTGTTTGGAGTAGGTACAGCTGGGATGATATGAAGCCACAAACCTGTTGGGAAAGGGGGTCAAAGGAATGGGCAAAAAACCACTCTGCAATTATTTTAAACAATAGCATCCTCTGTCAGCAAGACATCAACAGGTCCTAGAACAAAGAAACGAGAACGTATTCACGTGGTGGCTACCATCTCACAGCCAGCTGCTGAGACTGAAGTGAACAATTCTTTGGTCAACCTGTGCAAACCTGAAGTCAAAAGCACCTCTTATTGATTTAGTGCACAGTACTGTACCCTGACACCAGCTATTGTTTGCTTTCTAAACCACCTTGCAATTACACACACTCTTACAAAGGCTTTACACAACTGGACATTTTGATGAGTGGTACAGGGGTGCTTAGAGAGACCAACTTGGGTTACACATATTTGTTACAGTGTCCCCTTAGAAATGCATTGGAAAAAGAGCCTCTCTCTGAAATTGCACAGTGGCTTCATTGACCTTTCCCTAATACATTTCTAGAAAGTGTGACACTCAGCTAAAAATGAAATATCTTCAAATTATAGCTGTGGGTTTGCCCCAAAACTGTAGGTACAGTAAAGTCAACTGTAGAGAATTTCATACCACATACAAATCCATTACAGGTAATACTTTGGGGGTTTCTTTTTATGATGCTCATTTTTTGGTACTGCTTCTCAATCCTTGAAATATATGGCCCAGAAAGCCAAAGTTAAATACATGAATAGGGTTGAGATAACTGCATGTCCATATGCAGATGAATAAAATAAGTGGATGGATATATGCAGTTATTCCAAAGATAGCATTAGAAGAAAGATAAATAACTGTGATGGTAAACACATCTGCAAATCTAACAGGTAGCAGTGCTGACAAATCTCACAGGTCCAAAACTACATAATAACTAGAGCATTTCTTGGGGTTAAATTAATAGCCACAGAATGTGACCCTTCATTCAGCAATCCTTACCCAGGTGTTTTTGCATTAGCCAAGAGAGATGAGTGCTTTCTGCATATCACCTTGAAACAGAAACATGCAGCAGGCTTGGCTGTCACAGCACAGTAAGCTCCCCCAGATCTTGCTGCAGCATTTTCTGGTTCAACAACTGAAGCAGCTTTAATCTGTCCCTGTCAACACTGCCCAGACACAGGTGATGCCCTTTCAGGCAAAACACCCAAGTTTGACCCACTTCCCTTTCATTTCAAGTTCAAGAAGCATCGCTTATTTCTCCGAAGCACAGAGTTATTTGGGATGCCAAAGTCATATGACTTTGAAGATTATTTCTTGTGACAGCCCTGCCCTTTCTTTCCCAGCAGTTATACACAAAGCATGCCTATGCTGCACAAAGCAGAGCAGTGCATACATCCCTGAACCAGCCCCAGCCTCAGAAGCAAAGCTTCAACATCCTCCCAGTATGATCCCAGACTATCTAGCTGTGTCCTGTAGCATAGCAGCAGCCACCATAATATGGGCAGAACACTTCTAGAAATCAAGCAGGCATCTTCATACAGTCTGGTAGACACCAGTTTACTCAGAGCTAGTTTGAGTTTTTTCTAGATCCAGTCTGACTGTAGAGAGGATGGGGTTGCAGCCACAGCCTCTGCAGCAGTTGATCCTTTCTCACATAAATAAAGTGCCATAACCATTTATTCTTACCTCTGTCTGGGAGGGTCAGTAAAAACACTGCATATTTCTAACCTGGGGATGCAGCAAGCTTTCATAATTATGGGAGGTTGTCTCCCAACAACTCTCCTGGCACTTGCACAGTGCTTCATTGCACTCTGTAGATTCGTTCACATCATTATTTTCATAAAACACAGAGAATTCCCTGCACACTAAATCATGCCAAGCTTTGTTAGTTTTACAAGGTAGGGGGTTTGGGGGATGGTTTTTTTTTTTCCTTATCTGGGTCTTCACATGCCTGAAAATCCCAACAGACATCCTTCTAAGTAGCAACCAAATTATTAGCACATAACAGCTTCTGCTTCATTAACATTACTCTGCAATTCAACAGTGCTATATGTGGATGGGTGATTCTCTTGTCTCCTCTAGCATGACTTTAATTATTCTGATACCATTTACCAACACCTTATTAAACTGGAGATAATTTGCTTTAGCAATTTCATGTCTAAACCCCTTTTCTTCCATTTGCTGTATTCAATCTCAGCAAACTCTCTCCTGTTGTCAAAAATGTTGCAACTGAACAATAGGGAACATACAGCAAGAAAGAAAATAATTTATTAAGCATGATTATTAACTTAGTTGTAACATTCTCTGATGACTTTCTCTGAAGGAAATAAACACAGTATCAGAACAAATAAAGTATTTGTGGCCTTTTTTCCCCTTCAGTGCAAAGACAAAAAAAAATAAATCTCTGCTTATTTTATTGCTGGCAATGGTTTTTTTCCTGTAGCTCCAAAGGTGAGGTATTGTATAATTTTGTCTGTATTTTTGGCTTGTGTGAACATCTCAAGCATTTTTGCAATGCCATAGTTTGCTTGAACCTAATACAGTTGTGTCCTTTCACTTACCTTTTTCAATCCCAAAAGACAGTTTTGATACCACTGATGCTCCAGCTAGGAACACTTCCATTCAGAATGGTTTGATGGCACAAACACAGTTCCTTTTCTCACACTTTGTAACTACAAACCTTGTGTCATGTTTCCCTAGTCATTTCATGTAATTCCTCAGCTACCACTTTAACAATCACAGGCCACCTTGTATAGTTCTGGAGTTATTTTGGCAAGTGCCCTTAACATTGTTATTTTATGTCATTAACAACCATTAAGCAAGAAGAAACAAACAAAAAAGAAGAGTCAACTTCATTTTAATTATTGCTCTGTGAGCAGAAAATTGACACTGCCACACCATGAAGTAATATTACTGGTATTTTGGATACCACCTTCAACAAAAGAATGGCAACATCTCTAGAGATTCATTTTTCATTTCATTTTCCAGAGGAGACTTATGCCTTCAGTCATCAGTACAATCTCCTATTATGCTAATGACTTTCTTGCTAGCAGCACAGAAACTCCTACTAATACAGTGTAATTGTGAAACACCACATCATTCACCTGCAGATCCTGAACCCAGGAAAAATACATTTAGGATTAGAATGTCACTGATTTAATGGTAAATATAAGATCTTTGCCTCTCCAAAATCAATGTCTAATTTGCTTGTGGAAAGAGCAGAGGCTGATTAACTACAGACACCTGTTCCCTTGAAAACATATTGCTCTAGCTCAGGAGGAAGAGTTTTGGGTTTGGTTTTTTTTTGTTGTAGACACTATTTCAGTTATTTATAAACTTTTCAGCTGACATGAGCTATTGGGAGAAGGTTCTGTCCAACTTGTATACACTGCTTTGGAACTAAGACACTGCTTTCATTTGGAAAAAGGAGGCACTGCTGAATGAGAAGAGAGCATTTGAAAAGAATTCCCTGTTCCACACACTATACCTTCCTGCCTTCCACTCCAACTTCAAGCTGCAGGCTACTCACCCAAAACTAGTGTCAGGTGAGTTCATGGCTTACCAGGCACTGCTGCAATTCTCCATCTGCTACAAGAACATTTTGTGGAGTTGCTACCTACCTATGGAGCATGGCAGCATGATACCATAGGGTACTGTAGAGAAGGAGGAGCAGATTTAGGATCAAAACTACTTAATTCTGAGGACCTGGCATCCACAACAGACATCACTAGGGTTTATCTGTTTATTCACTGTGGATTAGTTCATCTTTGGGTTTTTTCCCCCAGGAACACAACACTTCTTTGTTGCTGGTGAACATTAGGTGGCTCCTGGAGCGTTGCTGCCAGTGTTTCACCCAAGAGGAATCCAGTTCACTAACTTTGAGCTTGCTCCAAGATGCAAATTGAAGTGCAGCAGGTGGAGACAGTCAGCAGATTGACTTCAAAAGCACACCCAGATATGCACTAATGTCAGCTTAGCCCTTGAACCCTGAGCTCCCTCCTACTCAGATGCATTTCTGCTTCTAACCCACCAACTTTGGTTTAAACCCAGAACTTTAATGTTTTATTCCCTTTCAGTCAAGCACTGTCACTTTCTGCATGTAGCTTTATAACAATACAAGCCACAAAGCTGTCAGTTCTGAATTGGCTCTTTTGGATGCTGCCATGCAATAAACACTAAATAATAAGCATTTGGCAGTTTCCAGCTAGAAAACCTTTTTCAAAAGGGAAATGTAAGTTAAATCACTGCCAGTCAATGCTGATTCATGACAGCATAAGGACACAAATGCCATTTTTCACTGTAAATATATTTTCAAAAGGAATGTTATGCTTGCACAAGTCAGGAAAATACATCCCTATATTAATAGCCTGCATATGCAGTCAGCTCAGTCTCTGTCTACAGAAACACCAGATCCCTGCAGTCAATCATTCTTTCCAACACAGCAAGGCCTCAACTGTTCAGATAAGTCAGTTAGCTCAGTTATTAGAGGTTTCTAGGTCACCTTGGAAGCCTGTGGAAATATGGAACTTGTAGTGTTGCAATATCATAGAAGCAAAGCTCAGCTATGTAGCATTCAGTATTTCAGTATTCTAAAAATCAAAGCTTGATTTACAGGATCAGAATAGCCACAACCAAAAAAATTGGTCAGGAAAGGTTTCTTGGCTGGTAGGAAGAATTTCAGGAAACACTAGGAAAAGAAAAAAAAGAGGTTCATATCACCAAACAGCTAGTATTGGAGGCTCTTAGTCTGGATGAAAAAATCTGTAGAACTCTGTTTAGTTGCCCCTACCTCATGTCCAAGAATAATGTGCATGTTCTCACTGCAGTGCCAGACACTTACCCTAGACCCATGCCCTTTTGGAGACCAGAGAGGATACCCTGTGGCACCTCCAATAAATACTGATGCATGCACAGCTGAACTGAGCTCCAAGAGTGAGAGCTCTTCCAGAGAGAGAAGGATCTCTCTGCAAGATGTAGGTATCTAGAAGTTAGCCACCAGAGCTTACATCATAGAAAACTGAGGTTTAACTCAGCTTCTTGAACAGAAAGCAGATCTGGAAAACTACTCAGCAAAAAATAATGTTAAGACTGAATAATCTACTCCCACCAGCTAACTATTTGGACTTTAGTTATGTCATTATTTTTACAGTGAAACTCCATAATACACAGAAATCACCTCTGTGTATGATGTGAACTTGTGACACTACCATCCCACTAGATCACAAAGAATCCAAAACCAGCTTAGTTTTGAACGAAGTGCAAAAGGAGCTCGGGGTGGTACAAGCCACTGGCATCAGATGCTCCACGGTACCTAAATCAGTTTACAAGTGTAAGCTTTTTCATGTGTGATTTATCTGCATTAGCTGTGCATTTGAAGTCTTCCAGAAAGAGGTAAAGTTTAGATTGCATTAAGTAGTGAACGGTAACACAGGGCACTCCTTGAATATGCATCCTTAAACTGGACCTGGCTCGTCTAGTGCTCACCAACATGTAACCTGTGTCCTTGTGGAAGCAGCCAGCCTGCAGTAACTGCAAGTCACCACACGAGGGAGACTGTTAACCGGAGCACGCTCCAGACAAAGGCGCTAGAGGCAAGAAAACTACTGAAGGCTTAGAGAGGCTGAAACAAAAATAAAGCAGCTTCCTAAATCATCTATATCATGTCATTATGCTTCAAATTCTGAAAGCAAAAAGCCACCGTCCGCCTCCCCCCTTGGTATAGTCAAAAACAATAGGAAAGAATGGGCCTGAACTGTTCCCAGATAAAATTGACTTGACTTTCAGCTGTGTTTATCCTACAAACGTTACTAAGTTTCATATTCCAAGAAGAATTGTTAACGTTGTATTAACTGCTCTTAGAAGTCAGCTTGTGTGTTATGGCTCCTTTGTGGTGTTGCAAAACAAAGTCTCATCCTGCCTAGAAGTATATATACTTATATAATAGCAAAAACCCCCAAGCATCATAGGGCTGAATGGAATTACCTGCAACATTAGAGGAGACACGTGAGTTAAGATCAAACTTGAAACTCATTCATGTGTATGTATATAAACTGGTGTTTACACACACAGAAACAAAGGAGTAATTGTTACTTCACCTTCTGAAAACTCAAAGAACTTAGTGAAGGAGAATATAATTAAACTGCCCACAAACCAAACTGAAAGTGTTAAATAATTCTTCTCTCTTCCTAGTTCAGGCAATCACTATGTTATGTGCTAGGAGGGTAGCCTATTCTCACCACAGCACTCCTGTCAAATACTCAATCTAGTCATCACCTTCCTCTCTCTAGCAGAACTGCAACATCCTCCAGCTGAAATTCCTTAGGTACAACCAAAGAAAACACAGATCCTACACCTTGGACTTGAAGGCACTGTAGGTGGCTGCTGCTCCTGCAGCTTTCTGGGCAGGGTTAGATGGGCATCAACAACCACTTTGTTTGTATTCAGTCTGCCTGCAGAGTTGTCTTTAGTATCTTCTACAACACACACAGAAAAAACCTAAAAAGGTGATCCCAAGAGATATGAACTTGCCTTTGCAGTTATCCCAAGAAATATTCACTTCCAGACAGGCCCTGCACAGACCCACTTGACCCCATTGCCAGGTACCTACTGAACATTATCTGCTGAATCTGACCAAATGCAGCAAAAAAAGAAGAGGCACAGTTGTTGTACAACACTGTACAGCATATTTAACCTTCTGAGGCCTCCAGCACCAAAATTATCCTCTCCTTTGAGATGCACCTGCAGGGTCACATCATTTACAGAAGTAGCTACTGTAATACATGGTTTAGCTGCACTGGGAGTGTGGCATCATCTAAAGCAGCATTTTACAAGCCTCTAATACAGTCAGAAATCCTACATTCCCCTGCAAACCTGGCTGCACTGACTGCCTGGGCCTGGGGACAGAGTGGAAAACTGCATGAGGTGGCAGGAGCAGTGTAGTGCTGCACGTTTCCACACACCAAGGAAAGGGCAGCACCAGACAAAGGTAACAGGCTGGGATGAGAAAGGAATTACAGGCTGTGTGAAGGCTGCAGTTGCCAAATAGGAACCTTCTGCTCCACACAGCTCCACTTTCCTGGCCACAAGTTGCTTTTTCTTCTTCCTCTGTGTCACCAGTCACACTGGGAAACTGATCCTGCTGCTCCTGAAGTTGTTTCCAGCCATATCAGTTCCTGTATCTGCTGTATCAAATGGCTGTGCCAACAAGAAGTGGGAACAGCTTGCCAAGGCTGGGGCTGCCCATTTCAAAGGCAGCTGATGCTTGGATTGGCTTAAGTAACCCTGTGAAGCTGCACATTGAGGGGTGGGAAGGGGGGACACAGATCAAAAAAGAGAAAGACAATTTTGCTAATGAAACAAACCCTCAAACTCAAGTGTTTTCCATTTAGAATGTCCAATAAGTCCAGAAAGGGTTGCACTGCTTTAAGCCCTAGTGTGGATGTGTGAAACTTGTCATCTGAGAAGCCCCTTCTTGCAACAGACCAATTTCAATTATTTGATATACCCTCATATTTGAGTCTTGAAACAGATTATAACACTGGCCAACATTAAGGTGATTACTATAGGAAGAATACTGTTTAAAAGTGGAAGCTTTCTTAGCATAATGAATTAATCTGCTAATACACATCACCTTGAAACAGAACTGCAGCATTCCTTTAAACCTGCATGGTGCAGCTTTGCAGCTACTTTTCAGGCTTCCATGTATACTTCACAAGCTGTGCACATGAAGAGACATATAGAAGACACTTGAAATTTGGCTGACATTATTCCACAGATCTCTTCCTTGGATAAGTATCTGAACAATTATCAGTTCACAATTCAAGGGAAATGTAGGATAATAAAATTCCTGAATAAACTCTAGAAATATCAATGAAGAAAAAAAAACAAAACCAAAACAGATTTAAAAAGCAAACCAAATCAAACAAGCAAACAAAAAAAAAAAACACCCAAACCAAAAACCCACACCAAAAAACCCCAACTAATTTTCTCAGAATAGGTTTTTATTCTTTTCTCCTGGTGGATAGCTATCCCACCAAGAAAGACTATGTGTTTCTAGTCTTATAGGAGGTTATAGTCAACTGATACAAGTCTGTGAAGGTTGCTGTTATACAATGAATCTGTTGAGATAATAAGTACCAGCTGGCTCTACCCCCAGCAGCAATACCAGCATGGAGAGCATGATTATAATGGAACAGATTGGGAGACAGAAGAGATGCTTTCACTTGTAATAAAGCCCTTATGCTAATACAGTAAGAGAAGAGAGTTTTGCTTGCACCCAGTGCTTGTAGCAAGGTCCTTCTGTTAACACAGTGCATTTGAGCTAATGTAAATCCTCTGAAGATGTTGCCTAGGAAGCTTCTGAGGAGCCTGGTTGCACATGCAGATATGAGGAAGAAGTGGGGCCACTGCTGAATGAAGCAGGGCTCCTGGGGACACAAGCCATGCCACCAAATGCTTTCCTTACCTCAGCCTTCCATAGCAAGTCTGGCCTCCAGGAACTCCAGGTCCCAGAGATCAAGGGGAAAAATTGGAGCAAGGAAAATATACCCTTCCCAGGAGGGGATCAGGTCAGAGAATAGCAGGCAAGCTGTATCTACCTAACAAGGTGCATCCACAAGTGCTGAGGGAGCAGAGCAGGCAGATGTCACCACAGGGTCACTTCTGATAATCTTTGATTGATCCATGGCACTTGGGAGAAGTGCCCAAAGACTAGAGGAAAGCAAATGTCCTGCAAGAAGGAGGACCCAGGGAACTACAGACTAGTCAGCCTCACCTGGGTCCCTGGGAAGGTGATGGGGCAGCTAATCCTGGGAAGTCTTTCCAGGCATCTGAAAGACAAAAAAAGTGAACAGTTGTCAGTGTGGCTTCACCCAGAGTCAGCAATGTTTGGCCAGCCTGATTATCTTCCACAATTAAATGTGAGTCTAATAAATGAGGGGAGAGCAGTGGATATTGTTTACCTGGACTTAAATTAAAAAGTCTTTTGACACTGCCTCCCATAAATTCCTCACAGAGAAGCTGTTGGAGCCTGGGTTAGATGAGCAGTGAGGCAGGCTGAAAACTGGCTGAACATCCTGGCACAGAGGGTGGAAAGGAATGGAATAAGAGGGTAAGGGTGACAGAGCCAGGCTCTTTTCAGGACCAAAGGCCCATCAGGACAGGAGGAAATGCTTTTGACTCTAAGGCTGACTGAACACTGGCAGAAGTTACCATGGGGTGGTAGTGTCTCCCCCCTTGGAGCCATGCAAAAGCCATCTGGACATGGTCCTAGGCAGCTGGCTGCACATGGTCCTGCCTGAGCAGGCAAGGATGACCAGATGACCTCCAGAGGTCCCTTCCAACCTCAACCATTCTGCCATTCCATGAAAACTTAGGGAAGCTTTGCCTTGCAAACACTAGATCCTTTCAGCAGGCAAGAACATGTACACAGGCAGAGCTAAACATCATGCAGAAGGAGCTGGCAAGCAGAGCTGCAGAAAACCATTCCAAAGGAGCTTAGAGGCAGATCTATGTGCAGCAGTTGAGGGGGAAATGCAAACAGCTTCAATTATTTGATGAATAAAGTGTTTTGTTTGCATTCCTCATGAACTGAACTTGCTTATTCTCTAGGCTTTCCAAAAAGTCATTCTACTAAGCAGCATTGACACTTGGTTTTGAGGTCTTCAGAGCTAGTCTAGGGTTTGTTGACAGATTTTGAAGTTGCCTGTTTAACCATAGAGGTTAGAGCAAAGTAGTATTTTTTTCCTTGCTATCAGCAACACTCAACAGGTCACTATTTCTATTCCTACTTTCTTATTTATTTTTCTACTGAAAAGCATTTTCAAATCCAGTTTTTGCTTCTCAAGGCAATGGCCAAGTAGTCAAGTGGAACAGCAGCTTGGGAGCAAATATAGTGGGAACATTGGCCTGTTTGCCAAGTGCCTGCATAGCAGCCCTCATCCAAGATGGGCTGTTGACCACCAAGAAACATTCAGTGACATGCTTGCTGCTGATGGATCAAGTTGAAAACAGCCACCTGCTGCCAGCTTGCATGGGTTTGTTTTTCTAAACAAGGCTGACAGCATTTGGTGCATGTTTTTTTTCCAAAAAGCTCCAGTGCCCAGATTTTTGCTTCCTACTTCTGCTATTAAAATAAAGCAGCTTGAAACTGGCTTCTTAACAGGATGTTTTGCAGAAGGCAACTGCTCCCCCAAGCATTTAGTCATTCCTCAAGAAAATCCATCAATTTTGATAACCATAATGATGTGTTTAAACCCTATTCTACATCCCTGAAGAACCAAAATGGTCTAGATGATATTGTATTCACATCTCTTTGCTGCCATGTCTTTGAGATGTTACAGCAGTGTGTAAGGAGTGCTCTGATGGACAGAAAATCGTGGGTGAAAGCTGCTTTGTCTTCAAATGTCAGAAAATTCATGCAGGAAACAAAGGTTAAAATAAAATTTTTGATGCAATAAGGTTTGGACACAGATGCACACAGGTTCCTGGAAACCCTTGCAAAGAGCAAGTTTACTTACTCATCTCAGGTCACAGGCTTCATCTTCAGAGTAGCAATCTCCAACCCTAAACAGGATCCAAGTGCTCCCAGAACTTGGGCTTGAAGGCAGGCTACTCATAATGGGAAAAAAAATAAAGATATTGAAGTTGAATTCTTTATTTAAAACTGCTTAAATAGGATTACACAGCTTAGAGCATCACATTCTCAACTCTTCCACTCTCCTTAGACATGCTAACCATTGCCAAGAACTCAGGGCTGGCTCTTGATCATCACATGTATTTAAAAACAACAACCCAACAAGAACAAAGGAAAAAACAATCCCTTGCAGTGCCAGCTTTTCTGCAGTTTCCTCTGCACCAGACAAGAGCTTCCCATGGGTGGCCAGCATACCACTGTCTAAAATCCAGTTGCTCTTCTAGTCTGGTTCCTACCTTAGGAGGAGATTCCATTTCCTTTACACAGCTATTACTTTCAAAGCGAAGGGTTTTGCAGCAGTACCTTTAGAGGGCAAAACATCAAACCCCCAGCTAAGAAATCATCTCAGGATGTTGCAGGCAGAGCCATGCAACACTTTCACAAGCAGAGAAACCCAGCTAAGCTTTTCAGGCTTTTCCAGGAGCAGTGCAGTGCCTCAGAGGCAACACACGAGGTCTCCAGCACACGCAGAGATTCATCCCTCAGCCTTTCCTCATGCCTGGGGCACTACCAAACGCATTGCCCAAGTGGGACCTCTCCCTGGAACAGGTAGGCACACAGAAGCAAGGTGCTGAGCCCTTAAGCTGCAAGTTTGGCAGAAAAGAAATGGAAAGCTTTCCCTTTTTTATTATTAGAATAAAAAGGAGGGGTGGGAAATGTTGCTTCACTCAGCTACAGGCACAAAGGAACATCCTCAGAGCAGCCAGTCCTTCCCACTGCTCCTAGTCCTCCAGCTGCCTTCCTCCTCACCCTGCCTTTTCCACTGTGACTGAGTGCAACCATACACAACAGCAGCATGGTCCTGTTGGAGCACATTGCAATATTTGGCACAAAGTGGGATCAGGAATGTTAGGAATACAGCCTTGATCTCCCCCTTCCTCTTTGTGACCTTTTAAATACAATTTATCTCTGCCAGGGAGGCAGCAGACTTCCCCAAGAAGAGAGTCTGTCCTGCACGTCAGACCTTCTGCTCCCCTCACAAGGGAGTCACCTACAGCTATAACCTGTTTTTTTCTCCTCATGGAGGTGGTTGTGGTACAGGAGGGGGAGCTTTCTGACCCTGGCAGGACCTCTGGTGTAGATTACAGTCAAAGGAGGCAATAAACCTGTCAAACATACTGAGCTTGCCTCGAGTTCTGTTTGCCCCAACACTCTACCCGTCTATCAATATGTTGTAGACACAGGTGGTTTACTAGCTACTGCATCTTAGATGAAAGGGAGAGCTGAAAAGAGTGCAAAATAATGATCAGCAGGCAGAATCAGTCTGTAAACTTCTAAGTTCTCTCTATGAATACAGGCAATTGGATTTTAAAGCACACAATTTCAGATCTGTTTTCTTCAGGCATTCATTCCCACTGACATGCCATGACACCAGGGCACTGTTTGTGACAGGTGAAAGTTGACTATTGAACTGTTACCTCTGTCCACATTCTCCTGCCCATCAGAACAACAGCAGTCTTAGTCATTCCATCATGCTTTTTCTTCCTTAAGCAGAGATAAAGGGGTCAATAAATGCCACTGAGCTCTCAATCCTTGCAAAACACAATTTATCATAATAAGAATAACTGCTATGTCATCAACATGCAGCGTTCCTCAAGTATATATTTTTAGCAGGCTTGAGAAAGGTATTGATTGGGTAACACCTGGCCAATTTCAGGTTCCAAAGATCCTGGCACATTCCATTTATAAAATAATATTTCAGGTGAAAGCAGGTGACCTTCACTGAGCAAGCAGTGCCTTTTTTATTTAAGTGTGCATGTATAATTGCATAAATCTGCAAGAGAAGTGGGATTCTGGTTTTTTGTTAACCTTGGCTATGCAGAGCATGCTTCAAGAAAGACAAAAAAAAGAAGAGCAATTAGGAAAAGGAGTTATCCACTGCTACTATTTTATAAATGCATGCTGCCTCTCTCCAAGAGTCTCCAGTCTAAATGAAGCATCCAAATTTGATGTAGCAAGGTAAGGTAAACGGTGAGGAGGGACTGGAATGAAGTCAAGAGGGTGCTGTTAACAATGCAGTGAAAGCTCATGTGTGAAACAGGTCTTGGTCTAGGCTGAATTTACAAAGGCTGCAAGATATGCAGCTGAAGGGAGAAGGAAAGCAGTAAAATCATGTATAAAACATTAACTTACAACCCTCCAACAGCAACAACAGTAATATTTGCCAGTCCTAGGTGAATAATCAGAAGAACACCACTGATCATTTGGCTAAGTCATCTTTATGGCCTTGTCTCCACCAGGACAGAAGGCAGGCACTGAAAGTGGGGAAGCCCAAAAGAGAGCCTTGGGCCCATCATGTCCCAGGAACTTGAACTGCTGTCAAGCAGCTCCTTCAGATGAAGTGGGGACATGACCACTTTCAGCAGGCCAGCAATTTGCCTTCTTCCCTTTTATTTATGCACACTTTCAGAGCATCAGAAGCCTGCAGAAGCTTGTGATTCAACCATGATGCTGTTTTGCAGTGACCCATGCCAATAGGGAACCTTGATAAACACCCATGGAGACTGAGGGAAGTATTGGCCCAGGCTGCCCAGGGAGGTGCTGGCGTCACAGTCCCTGCAGGGGTTTAAAAAAGCAACTAGATGTAGTACTTAGAGACTTGGTTTAGTCTTAGGGACATGGTTTTAGATGACCAAAAAAGCACTAAGAGCAAACAATGTAGTGTGACAGCCCAGTAGCTTCTAGACTGCAAAGTGTGCCACACCTACCTGAGGAAGAACTCACTGCACCCAAAGAGAAAGCAAATCCTGCAAAACAAAGGCAAAAATGCTGAAATTGAGCCACTTAAACCCCAGATCAGTAGTTGTCAAGACACTAAAACAGTGTCTGCATCAGATCCAAGCAATGTCAACAAATGCTAAACTAATTCATCCTGTTAGTGCTAACTCCAGACAGTGTCACTTGACTGAGTAGCTGCAAGTGGACTGACAGCTTGAAAACTGCATTTGTGCAAACAGGGTTTAAAGGGAGCCTTGCCCACAAGGGATAGCATTTTTATTTCCCTAATGCAAACACAATATGAAGAAATCTATAGCCACAACCTTCAAAAATCCTGCTAGAAGTACCTGGGAAAGTGAAATTAAAATTGGCTGCAATAGTACCTCCAGGGCACTTGCTGACCTCTGCAAGCCTTAGTCCAATCCCCTAAAGGAGGAGTGATAGAAACTGCCTAAAGACATTACTTCAGCTATTCAGAAGCTATCAGAATCTGTAAACTGCTCCCCAATAACTGAAACTGCAACATTACATCCCACTTAGAAGAAGTAGGATGTATCCAACTGACTCCTTAACCTAGGTAGCTCTGCAGCATAAGGAACCAGGAACTGGAAACGATCTTCAGTGAATTACAGAAGGTCCAGAGAGACTTCAAAACCACTAAACAAACCTGGGACAAACAAAGTTCCCACAAACAGAATGCAAAAGATCAAAGCTACACCAAAAAGGGCTGCCTATGCTCGCCACTCTGGAAAGTCAGCTGCCTGAAGGGACAAGTGAAACATCCCAAACAACCAAATGCTGAAGCACACACAGCTGAAGCAGTTCAGTCCTGTACAGGTCATTAACAACAGACCTGCAAGGTTATTGTGGAAAGATAGGGGTTTTATGGGGAATGCATATTGGCTAAACATGATTTAAACCAGCAGAAATATGATTTAAAAGAACAGTCAGATAGATCAGACCTTTTTAATGACACAACAGGTCCCTCTACATTGTAAGATTACTGTGTGGATTTGAGAGGTCTGGCCAGAACCACTGCCTCTTCCCCCTTGCTTCCCCTTCTCCCTAACCCCCTCCATGGGTTCTAAGCCACATTTGATTAGTATCTGATGCTATGGATATATAGATATATATATATATGTATATGGCACTACATAGAAACCTGAACAAACCAGCTTTCAGGAATCAATTGAGAAAAGACCTATATGTACACAGACAAAGAACCCAAGTCTCAATTTGCCCTCCCTGGATCCACTCCTTTCAAGCTTTTTGAGCACTAAAGTGCTGCCTCCTTCCATTGTTACTGAAGGCTGCATACAAAACAGCCTCTGGAAGGAAGGAAATGGGTGGTACTGCCTTCCACAAAGGAGCAAGGAGAAGGGTGTGAGAAAGCAGCTAATATAAGCAACAGGAAGAGGTTAAAGGGGAGGGAGGGTTGTGCATCTAAAGAACAACAATGTAGGCATGAGAAGGAGGAAAAGCACATATGTGCTGGGAAGAGGAGAAGTAGCTAAGTACACCCCTGGGTGTCTGCACATGATGTGTTCTAACACTATTAATTACAGAGGGAGGTCCAACCAGGAGGGCATGCAATGCTGCCTAATTCAATACTCTAGCTAATTCCACACTCTGTCAAGCATACTGACAAAAATTACAAGAGTGTGAACAGTTCACTTACCTCAGAGGGTGACAAGAGGAATTCATTTCCCTAACAAGGCACCCTGGGTATTACTGAAGGACTGAAGCCTTGCAGGTAAGAGATGTAAAAAACAACAACAACAACAACAAAAATCTATGTTGATTCTGCTAATGTCAGAACCAACTGTAGCTCTCTGGCCTGTTGAAGTGTATCCAACAAGTATTAGCCACAGATTCACAGACAGTAGTTCCACACACACACCCTCACCCTCCCAAACCTAACAGTCTCTGTAACTTCTTTCCTTACAGTGCTAGAGATACCAATGAAAAAAAAAGATAATGTTACATTTTCAGTGAGTTTTGAACTTATGATTGTATTGTAAGTGTGGAATATTTCTAGTGCTATGTTAGGAAGACTTAAATCTAGACAGAGCATTTTGTTGCTTCTTTTTTGCAATGAGCTAAACTTTAGATTTGGAAACACCACCTGTGAAGCATTTTAAAGCTCACTGGGATACAGCTGCTAATGGCTTTAGCAGTGACATTTCAACCCAGGCTTAAGCATACTACTGAAAATAATGAATCTAACCCCTGGGGAAAAAAAGATCTACAGCTTTGCCATTGAATCAATGTCAACTTTTATGACTGAGGAGTCTATTGAATGATCCTCCTTACTACTTGAAATACCATCTTGGGTAAAATCTCAAATGGATCCCTTCCCATACTTATCCCTACCCAAACATTAAAACATCTATTCCTTACTTTTACACCCTTCAGAATACAAAATCACCACAGTCTTTCCTTTCAAGCTGCTGACATTCTCTGTAGAGCCAAGACCACACCTCTACTCTATTTTTGGAATCTCAGATGTTTCTGCTGGGGCCACACAACAGCTCAGGCAGTCTCATTCAGCAGCACACACCCCAGGCTTTCCAAAAACAGCAGCACAACCATGGAATAAGAAAAAACTCCACACCAATGCTTTGCCCACATCACTTGGCAATGTCCCTTTAATATTAATACACAAAGAAGTAAAACTTTTCTCATAGATTTGTTCAAGTATGTGGAACATGTAAAATGCATAAGAATCAATATGGACTTCATTAATGTTATATTTATTTATTTTCCAGCTTCATACAAACTGGATGTAGAAGCATAAACATAGTACATTTCTACCATTTTCAACAAAAATATAACCAATATGTACAATTATTGTATTAAAAATACAAAAGGGATACAGACTCCACCAATGTCTTTCTAAAAGACATACAGGTACAAGTAGTATCAAAAGTATGAGGAAATCACCAGTTAATTGTACATTCTGCACTTGACATCACAGAGCGAACTGAGATTAGCAGTCCTATGGTCTACAATTACTTAATGCTTATACAACATTTGTGCAACCTGTGAGAGAGCAAGGGGTCTGTATTTCTATATGCACATGAGGTCCACAGCCTTGAGAATAAAACTGGCAAATAATGCATATTACATGGAAAATTACAAATGCATAATTGACAATGTGATATATATATATATATATATAAGCAAATAGACAAAAGCTATGATTACAGGAGAGAGAATTAAATAAAGCACTGACATTTGTTTGATACAGTGAAAAAACACTGCAATTTGATCTTTAAAAGTTGAAGCTATTTACCTTTATCTACTGATCAATATGATCAGCTGAGTTCAGTGGAAAACAACAACAAAAAAATAACCAAAGAAAACTAAAATCCAAGACCAGCAGTTCCTCACATTTGAGTACTACTCGGATTGGCAGCCTTCACTTCTCTGGAGTCTGTGCAAAAACAACACAAAAATAGAGGGGAGGGTCATTTCAGTCATTATAGGGTTAATAGCAGCTGTGAGCAGGTGGTTGCTACACATTGGCCTTCTCTACACATGCAGTGTTCCATGAAGCCAGTAACAGTTGTGACTATTTCTGCATTGCAAAGGCTGGCAAATCTAAAGGTGTTATTTCTCCTTACTTAAAGGCTCATTTATCCCCTAATGCCAAGGTCAAGAGATGGAGGTGTTAGATCAGTGGTAACAGCAGCCACGAGCTCTGACATCCCAACTTGCCTTCACTGCAGTGTTATCCAGTTCAGCTTTCTTTCCATAGAACTACTATATAGGAAGAAATAAAATAATATATAACTTAAAGGTGGGGTTGTTGTCTGTCTCATGAGAATGGGACACTTGCTTTGTTTCTCCTAGGCCATCCTGCATCCCACAAGGCACAGGTATGAGACATGCAGTGTCCTCTTCCAGCACCAGCCAGATACAAGCAGGTGTTTCTGCATTCACACTAGATCCAGCTGAGGATGCCATTAAAGGCTGAGGATGCCATTAAGGGCTCAGGATGCCATTAACTCTAACCTTTAGAAACTTCTGGGAGGTTCCAGGGTGGGGCACACCTTAAGAGTGAAGCAAGATGGTCCAGGGGAAAGGCTGCATCCCAGACCCTCTGCCTTCCCTTCTCTGCCCTGCTCAGCCAGGTGATAAGCAATGTTCTTTCCAGGAGCTCAGGCTGGCAATCCTACTTACAGGTCTGCAATAATACTGTAATCACTTAGCAGATGCAGTATTTCATCTCCAAAATCGTTAGTTAACAAAGGCATTGTAAACAAGCAAATAAGCACTGCCTCCTTGAAGGATTCCAATGCATTTCTCTCTTTGTAGGTTCAAGGCCAAATGTCATTTGACAACTAGCTTATCTCATTATCCCAATGAGACTAAGTGCTAGGACTGTGATTAAAATCTAAAAGGAAGATTTGATTTTTTTTATTTTTTTTTTTAAACAAAACAAAACAAAACAATCCTTCCAGGCATTGGGAAGTGCAGCCAAAGTTAATCATCCTGATGTGATGATCTTGGAATTTGGAATGATACTGTGTGATGTGGCAGACAGCGACAGTGGTAGCTTGGAGATTGCTGCACTGTGCATTTCAAGCAACACAGTTTGAAAAGTGCCAGGGCGATTTCTTCACAGTATTTCACATGCAAGGGGAGAGGGAACAGAAGGGGGAGGGGCAGAGGAAGAAGCCCCATGCTGCTTTAAGGCAGGGAAGGAGGCAAACAGGTCCACCATCCTTTAACTATAGTTCCAAGGCTCCTATTCTAGGGACGTCTTCTTGTGCTCTCCTGTAAGGTGGCTCCACTCTGGATCCAGAAAAGACCAAGTCTTAGACAGCAGAGACTTGTTCATCTTCTGCAAACACAACAGGACAGGGGAAAACAGAATTTAGTTCATATAAAACAAGACTGCTACCGAATGAAACAACCTGTACTGTGCTCATGTGTTTCCCATTTTGTTGGATTAGGTATATGTTAAAACAATTTCCATTTCAGGTCCCATGGGAAGTATTCCTTTCTCATTTTGTTCTCAAAGAAAATAGGACAATTGCTATAACTGAGCTGAGTGCAGTTCCTCAGCCTGAGGAGCACAGTAACTACTCCTAGATATCCAACAGCTTCATAAAGCCATCTTAACATTTTCCCCTCAATCTCTCTGATTTATTTATTTGATTTCAACTCAGATTGCATGAAAATTGAGTGCAAGTTTAGTCACAAACAATTAAAATTCTATGTCATGGTAATTCTCCAAGTCTGAGGCAATTCCACTAAGGCAGGCTTCATTCTATTCCATCCTGTTCAACTGCAGAGTTCATCCTGCACGTTAAACCTTAGTAACTATGTAGCTAGGGAGGAAAGAAGAACGTTAGCTTTTCTATCATCAAGCAAAACAAAGCACTCCAACATGTGATTTGGGTTTGCACCTAGCCCTAAAGATGCAATCCAGCTATGCTTGCACTCCACAGAAAAACAGAGAGACAATGTCTATGTAGTATCTCTATCATTATAGCTCAGCTACAGCATAAAGATGCAGATACACTTGGGGCAAGTGAGGTTGCAAAAGAATAGTGGGCTCATTATGTGAAGCAGCTGGTGTGGAAGACCCAGTGTCCACAGTGTAAGATTTTCAAGTCAAATGTGAGTGATTCACCAAATAAAGCTGAACAGCGATGCTCTCTGGGGCAGCTGAGCAGGCATCCTAGAGACCAGGGTACATTTTTGACCCTGGTCTAAATACAGGGTTAGTGCCAAACATTAGGTATGCCAGAAACTTTCAGGGCAGGCAGGGCTGTACCTGGGGAACATAGGCATCGCCAGAGAAGTTGCCTAAACCAACTGCCTGGTTGTCCAAGATTCAGGTGGATCTAACATTCCAAATTTTAAACTGTATTTAGGATGAACCGAATTCCTCCCCTTCCAAAAAGATAACAACTAGCAAGTTTGGAAAAAGTGGAAGAGATCTCCAACTAGGGCAAGAATTTCTATGGCAGAACACATTTGCCTAGTTTGCTTTATGGCTGTGAAAGCATTGACCATTTTTTTGCATGCAGCACACTCAAAATCTAACAACTGGAAATTTACCATCTTCCTCTGGGGAAAACCCTTGAGATGGATAATGAGCAAGACGTGGATCTGACTCGTTGGGTTTATGCCACTGAGGTTTAGCCACAGGCCTGCTAGTTGAATGGCCATGAGACTGTTGCTGCGCAGCCGACGTCCCATGAGTCTCACATGCCCGTGCCACCATTCTAGACCTCTGAAGTGCTATGTTGTAATCTGGAGGCTTTCTGGTTGGATGGGAACCACCTTCTGCAAAGTCAGCAATAGGTATTCCTACGTAACCAGGAGGTGTTGGAGGGGGTTCCCGATAGCGACCTTCTTTCCGTGCTGCAGGAAAAAACAACAAATCGGGGTAAGAGGCAGGCAAGAGGGAAACTGCTCAAAGGCAAAGAAACAGTGTAAACAGTGCAAGTGAAATAAACATCAACCAACTCAACAGTCCAGGAGAAGAAAATCTGAAGGACAAACGTTAACTACCATATGGTAGGCAACAAGGTCTTGGAAAACAAGCCACTCATGGGAGTATAGAATATACAACGTAACAGATGACAGAGCTACTCTGCCGGGAGTGAAGCATTAGCCTCCTAAGAGTCACCAAATTATATGGGGAATTGGTTCAAACTTAGCAACTGAAGCTGTTCCACTAATTATAGAGAATAAAATGTACACTGATCAAAGTAACATGGAGGACTCAAGAGTCCACAGAAGTGGCAAACATCAGGAGTACTGGCATCTCCCCAATTACATGACCATCTTAATCTTGACGATGGGCTTTTACCCAAGAGCTTCTCTCTTGTTTTATCTTCTTGTGGGGGAGAAACACCTACTACATTAGAGAACTTATTTCTTCCTACAAATCCTACTGCTTAATGAGACACAAATTCCAAAAGATAAGGAAGAGAAGTGGGGCTTCATCTTCATACTTTCTGTATGTACAACTGCTCACTGCTCTACCAGTTGTATTCTCTGCAAAAGTAAGACCTGAAACTATGAACAACAACTGAATATGATTTTATGTAGGAGATGGAAAGACCATCATCTAGTTTGTGGATCACACTGAGGCATAACTGTTTACCTGAATGAGACTTAACTCTGGGCACACTTAGAAGTTCTTTCTTGAAAAGAACTTCAAGAGAGGAAACTGATTAAGAATTTTAGGCATCTGCAGGGACAGACAAGAGACAGGCATGACTCCCTTTTTCAGAGCTACATACTTAAGTCAGCTGGGACTTTGATACTGAAAAGTTAGTGTGGGTCTAGCCCTTGAACACATGACTACTGAACTTCCAGTACAAAGGCAAACACAGCAGGAAAAAAAAAACCACTGACACAGAAAATTTACTCTGCATAGCTTGTCATCCACTGCATATTCTTGCACAAGCAGTGATGACAACATCACCCTGCATTAGGCAGCATGGAATTGACTGATAGGGTAGTACAAGCTTAAAATGGCCTGGTGCTACTTGGATGTGAGTTTTTGTGAACTCACAAAATCAAAAATAAAGGCTTTCTGTTACAAGAAAACCAAATAGTTTCCTATAAAACCCAAGTATTTTTCTTGGGCAAACTGTTTTAAACTGAGCAAAGCAGCACAAAGAAGTTTCTGAGAAATTTTAGGCAAAGATTTCCATAAAGTAACTCTGTGCAGAAGAAATCCTGTAGAAGAAAAACCCCACCAACTATTGAAATACTGCAAGAGATCAGTGCCTGTTCAGTGCAAAGGAACCATGTGAAAAAGGTGCCTTCTGTTGGACAGTGATATGCAGAGTTACATTTGCAGGAGAATTAGTTAATAGTAATGAAGCATATCCACGGGTGGGGGTTGAATTTTCAAGTCTCCTTCATGTTCTCTCAAGTCTCATGTCTTGAGAGGTAAGTTTGGAAGCACACCTGTTCCACATTCTGGTGGCAATCAAGGGTATCAAAGAGTAAAATTAGAGTGTGGCATGAATTTGAACCTAGAGAGTCCTGAACTGAGCAGCTTCCTCCTCTTCATAGGTCAGGGATTCAGATATGCAGCCAAGCTTTGAGGCAGCAGGCCATTACTGAGCAATACACTTGGGCAGAAAGTGGAAAAGCAGTTTATCACAACAGTCTCAGCATGACCTCAATCTAGCAGACTTTTTCAGCTGTGTCAGCAGAAAATAGCTTCTAGAGAGTTCTTCATATTAACCTGAAGAAACTCATAATGAAGGGGAGTGAAAGGAATGAAATGCAGAGGTCCTGGATGGTCCAAGGACTGGGATGCATGCAAGGAACAGCATGAGAAAAATGGTAAGTTCTTCCAAAGACACCTTGAGATCAATGTTCTTTTGTTGAATGGTTACAAAGGTATTTCAAGCTCTACCTTCTTGAGAACCTCTTCAGTTTCAGCAGTTCAAAGAAACATGTCAGTTGGGATTTAAACACAAAGTGAATCCCATTTTCAGAAGCAAGGAGCATGCTCAATTATCAGACAAGTCATACAGATGTAGAAAGTAAAACACTTCTAACAAAACTCAGGCCACATTTATTCAGATGGCTAAATATAGAATGTGGAGCCTCACTGTGAAGGAACATTCACATTTCAGAACAGACATCTAAGTACCTCCACCTCTCAATACACTGACCAGCAGTTGATGTAGGTTTGATGTATGGCAGGCTCTCTTAAAACACACAGGCACTGCCAGAACTGAGTACCAACAATAAGTGATCTTTTCCCCAGAAATAAGTGCACAGTTAGAGGAAAACTTGAGAGGCTGCAAAGTGTTTGGTTTTGCTTCAAAACTAAATTAAAAAGCAATTCAAAGCAGACAAAACAAATGCAGTTTAGAACAAGAGAAAGAACCATCAACAAACATAAACACTTCATGGTAAACAAAACTTAACTTACCAATAAGCCCCTTTGTACTACTTGATGGTACTGCTATATGAGTGGGCATGGGAGCTGGCTTTGACTCCTCTGCTGGTACAGATGTTATGCTACTGGTCTCAGCTTCACTGGAAACATCCTTCCCACCCCTCCGCTTTATGGTACCTGTGTCACCTTCCGAGTCCTCTCCCCAGTATCCTGTCGAGGATGCCCAGCTTGCTCTGGACTGTGCTTGATCAAGGCCCTCCCTACTTTGACTTTGCCTGCCATACTTTGTGCCATGGTCAGGGAACATCAGCTGGTCCATATGACTGCCTGAGGCCCAAAGTCCTGCCCCATCGCCTGAACTATCGAAATGAGCATGTCCAAAGGGCAGAGTCTCCCAGCTTCTCTGGTGCTGGATGGTTTGGATGTTGTCATGAGAACCACTCGAACAAGAAGTCCAGCTACCACGGCCACTGTCAGCTGCATCGAGTGAAGCTCTGTCCCCCTGATCCTGTGACAGTTCTTCTGTACTAGGAGAAGAAAGCACAGTTGCTCCAGCATACAGGCCTCTGGTCTCTGACAGTGGTGCATATGAGCTAGATGCACATCGACAAGGGAAGTAAATAAACAAATCAATCAATCCAGCATTGGAATTGGAGATTATTTACAAGACATGAAGAATACAACAATGAAGAAAAGAGCAATTCTAATGGGGGGGTTGGACTAGGTGACCTTTAAAAGGTCCCTTCCAACTCATACTGTTCTATAATTGAAGGTTTTGGTGCAATTTATATTAAGTATCATTTGCAGGAAAGACTAATTCACTTTTGAGGCTAGAACATTTTCCTTTCAAGCTCATCCTCAACAGAACAAGCAAGCAAAAAAGAGAAAAACAATTAATGGACAGGCATCCTGAGGAAACTTAGCACTTCTCAGTGGAGTCTTTTCAAAAAGTAAATTCTTAACTTGCAGCAGTCTCTTAAGACAGGCAAGCCTCCCTGACTTTATATAAGGGAACAGACTGACAGAGAGGGTTCCCACTGCTTCTCCAGCCATGCAAAACAAAGGATCAAAAGTCAGAAACAGAGGTTTAGCAGGAGGTCACCGAAATTCAGCTTTTTTGGTCTTTGGGTTGGGTTTTTTGTTCTTTTTCTTTTTGGTGGGACTTTGTTGGTTTGGGGGGGTTTGTTTGTTGGGGTTTTTTCCCCCCCTCTCCTTCTGAAACTCTGAAAGCCACTTTTCAACACTTCTTGCAAATAGAAAGGTATATTAACCTTAATTTTGAAAGCACACATGACTTTGTAGCACAAGTATGTTCTCTGTAGCCTTTGAGTGACCAAGTCAGCCTGACACTATCACTTACACAGCAGCAGAGAAAACCAACAGAGTGGCACTTTTGTTCAGCAGCTTATCCTGGGATTTCTCCTTCCAGGGCAGTTTGCTATGCAGACTGGAACCCTGCTTTTCCAAATATTTAAGACATCTCATTAAAGAGTTTGCATAGGCTGGGATTCCCAAAGCTGAAGTACACCAGTTTTGGAACAGGTCTGCCATCCATAGACCCCACGGGATTAAAAAGCCTGAAATCATTCAGAGGACTGAAGCATCCAAATAACAGCTCAGAAGAGCAAGTGGAGACTAAATAGGAGCCAGAGCTCCAATTATTTTCAGACCAAGGCTCACTGCTAGAGATTTAGAGAACTCCTCACAGCATCAGCTTCCCTACCATTACAGAATTTAATTACCTAGAAAATTACTTAGCAAACCAGCAGCCTAATGTGAATTTTAGCTTCTGATTAGTGTTGACTAGGAGACATATTTGGGGTAAAATCTTCTTGGGTTCAATAAACATACACTGTTCTAGGAAACAGACTGGAAATCCCTAGCTATTTCAGTTCTCAGCTTGATCACTGAGTATTTCTATGAACAGTTTCTCACCTCATTCAGTTAATTCCCCATGTAGAAAACAGGCTAGGCTACTAGTCTGGATAAGGAGGATCATCTACAGCACTGCTAAACACTCAGCTGCTAAGTTCTACTGGGGTAAAATCTTACTGCTCTAGACCTCATCACACACTTCAGAATGTAAAATCTTTTTTGGTCAGAAAAGGGAGCATTAGTACAAAACTCAGCATTGAAACAGTACTTTTTAAGAGGGGTGGGGAAACACCTGAGAGAGAGAGACTGGGAAAGCTACATGAAGAAACATACATGCCACAGACACACTATATGAAAGCAGAATGGAAGCACAAATAAAATTCCTACCCTAAGCTGTATTGATCTGGTTCAATCATGATTCTTCTATCAATCCTTCCCACACCAAGATTTGTCTCCACGATGCTGACAGAATGCCTCTGCCTCCTCTCATCATGCAGGGAGACTGGCATAGAGTCAAAAGAGGAGTTGCTGACAATACTAGATCGGGAAGAGATTTCGCTGTGCCCAGAATCTGAAAAGTTATCCACTGTGCCGCTAGGAGCCAAAGTGTAGCCTGCAAAGGGAATGGCATGTTAATCAGACTCCCCAAGAAGGCTGCTCACTGACTGCCAGGCAGCCAGCAATGTTGCTACCATAGGAAATCAAAACTTTACAGTTACATTTACACAGAAGCAATGCTGCAAAAGGTACAGAGCACAGCTGCGTACACCTCGTGTGTTCAAGAGGTTTAAGGTTGTGGGAACGTGCGCTGCTCATTTAGAAACCAACTGCTCACCTTCCCTCTTCTCTGCTCTCCTCCCCCAACTTGTTTCTCAAATGCAGCATAATACTTGTATTCCCCACATTAGGAAATCTCACTTCTCAACAAAACTGCCTGTGCATAAACACTGTCTCGAAGATTGGAATGAAAGAGATGCCCTGGACAAGGTTACCACTTAAAGTAACCCAAGAGAGACTCTCAGAGTTTTGCTGCTCTACAAAGCTACACTTCAGAGATGAACAGCAGATAAAACACAAAGCCAGATGTCTGGGCTGATTGTTTATTATGTATCTTGGCTGAGAGAAGGTCAGATTTTCAGGATTTCTTTGTGGTACTTGGCTAACTAATTACATTCCAAGTAGTATTTATTACCAGAACTATACCATAATTTGGAGGCAGCATTAACAGCACCAGACTGAGATAAAACCTGCACACCATGTCAGAGGCAAACTCAGCAAATAGCCTTTCTTTTAGTATTAAACAAAGTTGCCCTGAATACCCTTGCCAGCTAAGTTAAAGATCACTAACCAACATATACCTGCAAGTAACAGCAGTTTTCATTTGGTTACTTTCAGGCTACACAGCTGCCAAGGTGACTTTAACTGATCTACCCTAATGCATCTGCTGAGAACATGGAATTAATGCTCTTTTTTCCTGAAAGAACACATTGGTTTTGTCTGGAACAACATATCATTAGCTTCATGTAACCATCAAACCAGGGATTCTTTTAAAGAAAGATTATGACCAGTTTAGGATCTGCTTTTTTGCAAGAGGAAGGTACTTTCCCCTCTATGAGCCAAGTACAGAATCCCAGTTCTCTATTCAAGAAATCCCCAGGCCTGACCATATTTCTGTAAGTTCATTCTTTGCTAATGCAGTATTTGGGAGGAATCATTATGATAGCTCACATGGATTTAAGGTGATCAGCTAAGCCTTCTCTCATAACATGCTGCTCCCTCTGACCCTAGTAAATATTGCTTTTTTGGCTAGGCATTTTTGCTTGCCATATTCATCTCTCCCCTTCTCACATCTCTGCTCATGCCATTGGACTTATTTGTTTCTCCTCTTTTGCTTCCATGAGTCTTACCTATCTCTTGGTGGGTTGTTATTCTTGTTACTGTTCTTGTTTCCAAGAGGAGAGAAGGAACTAATTAGGGTTCATTAATCTGGAGCCATAAGGCTTCAGCTGATACCTATCAAACCTTACCAAAAGGGCTTAGCTCTGCATTCCATAAGAAAGTAGAGAGAGTGACAGAAGCTGCTTCACCATCCCTGGGCAGCTTAGGGAAAGTTACTGCTACAGGAAGGCTCCAACACACATTCATCTCATTATGACCTTCTATTATGGAGACTCAACCCCAATATCTGTTTTTTACTCTAATGTTATGTGACTGTTCAACTGAACTTTTATGATATTCTGAAAAAGAATAATCTCAGAAGTTACCTGCAATACAACTAGGCTGCCATACTTCCAAAGGGGTTTTCTTTGTTGTTGAAGCTACAGGAAAATACTTCTATTCTCTGTTTTGGCAACTCATAACCAGAACAAGTAAAAGAAAAAAACCCAAACAGGAAAAAAGCAAACCCCTTTAAAGTCCTAAATTCACATCAAAACCTCAACTCTGAAGTCACTTAAAAAGAACTCAGTAAGGAAAGCTCCAATGTGTAATAGCACTCCTCAAACACCCATACATATTGCTTGAATAATCAGGCTGCTAGGAAAATGTTGTGATTTGAACTTCAATTATCATAAGCTTGCCTGTCACACACAGGTTATAGCCCATCCAGAGGCATGACACAGCAAATAATTCCTCTAACAAGCTAGTGTGCTCAGTGCTGGCCAAAAATTCCCAGTTTCAATCTGCACATCCTTCCACTGGCAGGAAACACTGAGGATGGGAATATTTTTGTCAGGAGCAGCCTCAGTGAGTGACCTACTGCATCAAACCCTCTATCAGACCAGGATTTTTGGAAGCCAGATTCCTGGCTTTTGCTAACCAGAGGGCTTTCAGGTATCCTTTTCACTCTGCACTGCACTTCCTGCTCTCTTGGCTGACCACATGTGACACAAACAGGAGCAGCACTAGTTGATCCTGAGCATCCAAATTCTCTCTCACAAGTTTCCTAAAGTCTATGAGCTTCAGGAAACAGGATGAGAAACACTGCATGTCTAATACCTTTCCTTGGAGAGCTCTGTGGTGAAGTGGGAGGAGAAGAGAGCTGTGAAGATGCACTTGAAACTGTGTCTTCAGATTGTTTCTTGTGACGATCCAAACTTCCTTCTTCAGATAATGAAAGAATCTTCTTTAAAGCTTGTGGTGAGTTAATGCCTTCAAATAAGAATTTAAGCAGCTGTCAAGTTCAGTAGAAATGCATTTTTCTGTTTCACAATGCAGACATCATACAGGAAAAAGCCTTTCCCCCCTCCCCCCCGTGTATTTGTGACTTTCTGACACCAGCTGAAATGAAGCAAACATTTAAACCTGCTTCTGTTTAAAATACAGCTCTCTATTTCTGCATATTAGTCCAGCTGGCCTTTCTGTCAGGCCACCTAAAAGAAATCCTTTCTCACAGAAAAAACAATGCAGATTTGGTGTTGCAGAACAGTGCCAATATAGAAATCAAGGATATACATAGGAATGGTTACTAAGACACTCAACTAAAACTACCTTGACTACAGATCTCACTGGTTGGTGAAAGATTAGGTAGTAAGAACTGAAACAGTTCTCCTCTTTTTTTTCTATTCAGAATAGCCTAGAAAGTCAAAGGAAGCTGGAAAGAAGATTAATAAGATGGGGCTCCCAAAACAAGGCCATCCTGCAGCTGCCTTTCTCCCTTTCATTTTGGAGAACTCTCTGCACCAGCTTATTTTAGGACTGTAAAGCATATCAACATCCTGCAGGTGATGTATGATCTGAAGATCTAGGGCATCAAGAACTGCTTTTCTCAGGCAGGATTTATCCATCTTTCTCATCCCCTCCTCTCAAAAATCCACCCTGGGACAGTATTAAAGGTGAAGATGGAGCTTCTGTGACAGTTTTGCCAGTGTTTGTGGTGGAGGCTGTTTCCACACCTTCTGCAGAATTTGCCTTTGATCCCTTGCATCACAATGCTGCTGCTAGCAATATTTTACAGCTGCTTCATCAACAGAACCTCCTCAGTTTTCATAAACTTTCCCACCATGAGCAAAACAATCTACAGTGCTTCAAAGTCCTTTTGAGATTTGAATTTAATGGTGAAATCAACAAGCACTAGATGAGTATTGATTTGTTACTTGCTCATTTTTGCTGCTTCTGACTTTTCCCTGGCAGGCTAAAGCAGTGCACAAGTAAAACTAATCAAAAGTGAAATCAGAATTAAGCTCTTGTGAAAGTACCAGCATGCAATAGGAGGGAGCAGTTATGCTACCTGCACTTATCTGGAATATTAGTGTGCTTTAAGTGACTTGTAAGAAGTTCTTTAATAAGGCATATATCTTATGTACACATGCTGAGACAGAAATCAGGTGAGAAGCAGTCCCTAGCTCCTGGTATCTTTCTGAGCAGCATGCAGGCCATAATAACTGAGTAACAACAAAAAAAGGCACTAAGAGGCAGAAGCCAAAAGGACAATTCTCATCCTGAAACTTTAGACCCACATTTTTAACAGGACTACCAGTTTGAGCAGACCTGAATTTCACATCAAATGTTCTTGCAAAACAAAACACTAAAACTTCTGAGGCCTCTCAGATGGGTCACTCAAAAACTCCCAAGTTACTAATCCCTTCAGAAAAGTTAAGGCAAGATCCCAGGGCAGATAGTCAGAAACATTCATTCTTTCCAGGTGCTAGTAACAGCTAAATACTCCTCCTGATTCAACTGACAGGATTCTTTCCTAGATTTCTTTCTTTCCATTTCCAGAGAAGAGAAGGATGCACACAGACTGCAGGAACTGGCATTACCTGCATATTACACTTCCAGAATTAAATGTCTGGATTTTGTTTTGATTAAAAACTAATGTCTCCTTGACATAAGCAATCAAACTTCCCAGTAAATAAAGCAACCACTTCAGTGTTCCACTTACCAAAGGGTGGGAGGTCTTTGACTGGCACTTTCTTTCTAGAGGGGTAAAGAGATACAGCAGGGACCTGCAGTGCTTGATTTACTTTATGTTGCTGCTGCTGCTGTTGCACTTTCTGCTGAATGCCAGCACGGGGAGCCACTGGTGATGTTTCAGATTTTCCAGATCGTTTGTCTCCTGTACTCTTTGGCACTTATAGGAGGAAAGAAAGCAGAGAATTAGGCTTCAACCAGCTCAGAATTTTGTGGGAGTTTTAATGTGAGCTGTGCATAGCTCTCAAGGTGCTCAAATACCTTCACAATTAATGCAGCAGGACACCTTTCAAGAGAAAAAAATGAGAAGAGAGGGAGATGCACCTCCCATTTAAAATGTGGACATCTCTCAACATAAAACTGTGACAAATGACTGTTGTTATAGCTAGCAAAAACGTGACCAGAAGTTAAACTGGGCTCTGATGAGGACTGCAGCTGGGAAGGGAAGGGCATAAGATACAGCATTCCCTCAAATCAAAATGAAACTGATATCCAGCATAAGGTGTCCCTCCCTGCTGCAGCCAGGTAACAGCCCCTCCAGGTGTCTCTGAAACACCTGGCCATAAGGACATCCCCTTTTGGCTTTTCCATAGTCTTTGTAGAGACAAATCTAAAGAACCCTGGCACATTTCAGAGTGAAATCATCTGAATGACTTGCCCCCTGTAGAAATACAATGTCTCTGTATTGATAATCTGCAAGGTGATTTCCTTGAGATTCACAGATGTTCAGTACTTGGAAATAACTAGATACATTATTTTCCACCTCATTTTCTAATGACTGCTCCCAGTTCCCTCCTTGGAGTAGAAACCAGAAGTACTATTTCACCCTTTTCCTGAAATCCCTAAGAAATGCCAATGCTCACGTGTGTTGGTGGCTGGCTCACACTGCAGAGACAGTGTCTGGAGACTCTCCTCATCCATTTCCAGATCCAAGTTGGAGAGATACTGCTTGACTTTCCGTGCCATCTGAGCATCTTCATAGAGCTTTTTGGCGTTGAGGAAGGAGCTGCGCCGGACTCGCTTCTTATGACCCCCTGCTTGTGCAACATCCAGCACAGCTGCATTTGTACTGCCCTGGCTGAGAGACCTGGAGGGAAGGGAGAGGGCAGGAGGGGGGAGGAAAGAGAGGAAAACTATGACTTAGTTCAATACAGCATCACTTGATAAGCATGAAACGTGCAGAAGATGGCATGAATGTCAGTCTATGGTCAAAGCTTACATGCCTCATTCCAGTAAGTCAAACAGCTACAACAGATAGGAAGATGAGGGTCAGGAAATCTGCTTACTTCATTACAGGCACTAGTTTAATTACACAAATATTTCAACCTATTCTGCTCAAACTAGGCAACATCACTTCACACATCTAGAAAAGCATTCATGCTAGCTCTCTCACAGAAGCCAGCTACTGAGAAGACTGGAGCATTAGGAAAAGCTCATGCAGTAAGGCAATGCTAACAGAAGACCAGAGCTGAGACTCCAACTGAAATACACATACAGAAAGCACCTGGAAAGCTTTCCAAAATACTTTTCAAGTCAGACCTTATACAAAATGTACAGCTCAGTTTTACAGAACAGAACTTCCTTGTAACTTGCTATGCTGAAGACAGAGTTTTGTTAAATCAAATGATCAGCTAGTTCATGATGAAATATCATGCACATTTCCCTGCATAGATGTCTACATGAAAGCTCTGCATCCTTCCTGAATTCTTAAGTAAAAAACTTGGCTGAATTGTAAAGAAATTCTTTTAGCAGATATTGCAAGTTTTGACTTTTGTACTTAGGCATAAGGAAGTTAACAGTAGTTTTCAGGTGCTTCAGCTGTGCTATTTAATAATTTCTCTTTCACTAAGGATCATTTGCTTTGGCAACTTAACTTGGAGGTGGGGGAGGACACCACCCCAACTCCTAGCTACACTAACTAATCATTTACAACTTGTGTGTTTTAACCTCAAAAGCAAAAGCACTCCTGGATTAAAATGTATTTGTCAGTAAAAAAGGGTTAACAAAAGGAAAAAAAAAAAGTCAAAACACCAGAAAATTAAAGATAGCAAGTGGGAAACAATGCAAATGGTAAGGGAAGAATGAATGTCTGTGTGTTGTCTCCAACCACTTACCCCAGACTCCTCCATTTCTTCTTCCTGCAAGTGAGAGCCAGGAAGAGTAAAGCATGGGTTTAAGAAGAGACAGAGAAAGACCACAACAGAAAGAAAAAGACCAGACCTCAGGACAAGCAGTTCTGGAAGCCCACAAACATTGAAAAGAGCCTTGGCTCAGGCATTCAGCCAGATATTACAGACTCTTCTACCACAAATTAAAGAGTATGCAATCAGCTGGTCTAACATGAAGCCAAAGAGCATCCACTCCACGTTTTCTTATGCTACTAGCTGACACTGTTTCAGATACATTCCCATTTCTACTACACCAAAATAAGGCTGACACACATCATTGCACACAGATTAATACATATCAGCTCAAGACACTATCTCCCCCTCCCTCCCACTGATAGAATCTCTCTTGGTTTTTTTTGCTTGGTTGGGATTTGGGAGTTTTTTGTTGTTTTGGGTTTTGGGGGGGGGTTGGTTGGTTGTTTGGGATTTTGTTGTTGGGTTTTGGGTTTGGTTGGTTTATTTTCCCTTTTAACAAAGGAACTGGCAGCTAAGACATAACATAAACCCTTCTAATATATATGTACAGAGGATGCAATGATTTCTCCACATGATTTTACTAAATTATTAACAACAAACAGAAACCTCACACTACTCCAACACACCAAGAAGGGGCAACTTGAAAAGCATCTCTTCCTGACACCTAGCCTTCCCCTCAGCTGGGAGAAGCTCTGCCCAACACACCAGGACTTACCTGGTCCTAAACATTAGGGCAGGGTCCATGTTGACAGAGGCCATGCGCCCAACGTGGCGTATCTCCTTCGCGATCATCCTCAGCTTCTCAAAATTGACCAAGCCCTCCACTTTTGAGTCATTGCCTACAACCACCAATCAAACAACAGTCAGTTATCAGGTAGCCAAGTCAGTTTTCCTTAGCTAGTGAAAGATGAACAACTTCTGCTTTTACCTTCATGAAGGAAGGTGAGGTCTTTTTTGATAACGGGAAAGAGAGGGATAATGGGGGGCTGGAGGTTTTGGCTGTTAAGGACGTTACGATATTTTGCCATGTTCCTTGATGGATCAAACAAGTCCTGGAGATCTTGAAAGAGTTTCTCATACTTGCTTGGAAGCTTTTCCCAAGTAGTTCGGAGCCTTGCAACTGGTGCCAGATTCAATCCACTTCAAACAGGAAAAAAAAGGGCAAAAAAGTTCAAGAACAACAGAAAAAAAATGTCCAAGAAAAAAGCAGGTTAAATTCTGTATGGGAGAAATGTTATATGTAGCCAGAACAGCAAAGCACAGCAATGCCAGTAGAGTAATAGAAAGTCAAAGGACAGCAATGCCAGTAGAGTAACAGAAAGTCAAAGGACAGCAATGCCAATAAAGTAATAGAAAGTGAAAACTTCCTTTTGCCAGGGTGTATTAAGAAACAATTCAGATCATTTTAATAAAAGCCATGAACATTAGAGCTATCTGCATGATCTAACCATAAACAGATAAAAGTTACACTTGGATGAGTAATCAAACCTTATGGAGTGTATATATACTTATTATTATAGGGCAGTGTCTGAATTTGACAACAACATAACCTAGGAGGTACCTTGGGATCACCACCTATTTCCAGATCACCAGACTGAAGGACAAAGCATCTTCCAGCTATCTAATGTTTAGGTGGTGACAGCAGAGTGACACAGCTGCAAGAATCCAGCTGTATTTTTTGTGTCTAGATCAAACTGATGTAACAGACTCTCTGCATTTGAGGTTATTCTGGAGCTGTAACTGCTACAAACCCCAGGGTTTTTTTTCCTTTTAATGGCACTGTCACCTTGTTATTCATTTCTACCTATAAGAGTAAAGTTTGGGATCTAGTATCTTTCCCTCACTCAAGTTTTGCTAGCAGGCAGGCTGCTTTTATTTCTCATTGAGATCAGCAGAAATAGCTCAAGTAAATCTTGAGATCTTTTTGTCTCAGATATGCTGACTGATTATGAGCACAGATCCTTTACTTTGGGATTTGCCACATTTGATTGGGTGGTATTCAAAACCCAGTGATCTTCAGAAAGGGTGTCACATTCGATCTGTAGACTGAATGGGACAAGGACTTTTGCCAAGAACAGTGATAAAACTGTCATTTAAATGCAACTTACTCAAGCTTTTTCATAAGAGACAATATTTAGGGATTTATCTTTTTTTGGTTAGGTTTTGGTTCCTTCTGCCTAACTTGGGAGACGTGAAGGTTTTAAAAACATTTATATATATACTTTAGAGAGTTTCCTCCTTGTCATTCCAAAGAAAGGTTTTCTGCCTGAGATTTTCACTACTTTTAAAATCCTTATTAAAAGATCTGTATTTACAGTTTATTACCTGACATTCTAGTCTGCTATTGGCTGTTATCCAAGTTCTATGCCAGAAGCTGCCAGTACAAAGAAAAGCAAAGGCAACGTATCATGGCTAAATGAATTCGGGGTACTATGAACTGTGTCTAGCAATGATCAACTCCCATTGGGAAGTTAACTCATTCATTTTGGCAATATTATATTTTTCTCTTCATGTAATTACTGAGTGTTTTCATCTTTTTTCTTTAAAAAAAGTGCAGCTGTTTCTCTGGTGTCATCTTCCTCAGTGATTCTTGCCTCCCTGCCTTGAGCAAGGAGTGCATAATAATAGAATTCCAAGTATTTCTGCAAGTGTTTCTATCTCAGGTTCAGATAAGTGGAAAATGCCCTCCTTATTGGATTGCCAGGTGTTGTTAACAGTATTAACTTACCCTGTTAAATACATTTTCTTTAAACTGACCTAAGACTTTGCTTTTTACTTAGCAGCAAGATTATTAAGGGGCAATACCTAATGATGGCAAACATGGAGTTGAAGTTCTTGCATTCTCTGCAGTGTAGTGCTATCTTAATGAAATGCTTAATGATCTTCATCCTTTTCAGCTGGTTCGTTTCTCTTAGAATCTCAGAAGCCACCCAAAATGTTTCTTGGTTTATAACCTCTTCAAACTTCTTCAGATTAGTGCAACCTGTCTTTGATTTGAGTTTAAACAAGTCATCGATGTATTCCGTGGGCTCAATGTTACGAAAGAGCTCAAAGTTTCTCATGGAGAGCTGGGTAGCCACCTCAACAGTACTGAGCTGGAGGAGGGAAATTTGACTTTCCCTTAGTAACTCTTGAGCATCTTCATCTGAACAGAGAGTTTCTGTTTCCATGTTGTTCTTCAGGTAATACCTGTAAAAAGAGAATTCAAAAAGACACCAGATCCAACATATGCCAATGCTAGTGAAATGCTGGTTCACTGTCACAGCAATGAACCACTTGGAATTGTAGAAAAAACCCTGGGTTTCACCAGGACTAGATATTAATTAGGAGTTATTTCTTGTACAGAAACAGAGCATTAAGAACTCAATAATGCTCCTATTAACAGGATTTGGACTTAAACTGGCATCAGCAGCAGCTTTAGAGTCTCCACTCCAGTCTCACCTGCCACTCAGCTGTATCCTGTCTGCAAGCTTGGATAACTGATCAGGAAGCCTCCTTTGCTTGATGACACCCTCAGGTGTGACAGAGACTTCACATAGTGAATATGCATCAGGAGTTGCTGTGAGAGCAAACTCCCTGATAGCCTGGACCACCACTTCTTTGGCTGTTGTGTCCTTACTGATCATGATGTAGCGACTTTGCTGATCTGCCTTGAAAACCCTCAGAACTTGATCTGGTAAGTCTGCAAAATCAAAGTTACATGCAATAGAAGCAACAGATTAGTAAGAACAACAATAATTGATGATCTCAAGACAAGAAATATCAGTTGCATTGAGGCTAAATACCAGTGCTATCAGGTTTTACTCGAGTATCATTGCTTCACCTCTCTCCTTCTTGTGAAACAGCTGGTTGGGGTTTTTGTGGTTTTATTTTGTTGTTGTTTGGTTCATGGCTTTTAATGGAAGATTAGTTCTATTAACAACCAGGATGAGAAGTTAGTTAGGCTATCAATGGGGCAAGCCACAAAAATGTTTTAAGATTCACAAAGGTTGGCTTGACAAGCTACTAAGCAGTCTGATTACCACAGGTATTGAGTCCTAGTAAATTCCATTTAAATCCAAGAAAAATCAAGGATGCTCCAGAACACTGCCCCACACACTGACATGTAAGAAGTTTAAGCCAATTAGGTGGTAGGAATGGTAATTTTCCTAAGGATATTTTTAGGAAAGTAGACTCATTTACCCAAGTCTGACACTCAGAGTACCACACACAAAGGGAAATGAACAAGAGAACAGATAATAAAAAAGCTTTCTGAATCTAGAGAAAAAAAATTAGCATGATTTAAAACAATACTAAAAAACCCAGCTGCCAGATGAAAACACCCCCTCTGGCACAACCACAAGCTCTTCTGACAAGACCTGAAAGTGGGCATAACATGTATTCAAGTTATTTAGGTTTCTAGAGAAAGATTTATTCAGCAACAGAAACCTTGTGACAAAAGATTGTCTTCCCACTGCTGCTGCCCATCTCCACAATAATCATGGGGAAAGGATTAAGAGTAATCTCTCTGACATGAGTTGATTTACACACCACAAGTATCTGTTTAGGCTTCAATATATTAGTTGCCAACTTTCCCACAACTAAGCCCATAGCTTTTAAGCTCCCAGGAGTATTTTTGCAGTTAGAGAAGCACTGGTATTGCAACACATTAGCACTGTGTAGCTACATCACCAGTCACACCTAACAAGTATCAGTATAGACCAGTTTTTACTTGAGTCCAACCTGAAAATGTGTACAAAAGCCAATTTTGCCTTTTAGGAAGTTCTAAACTGCCATGAGATCTTGGTTCCCCTGGCTGTTACAGAAACATCTGCTGCTCAAAGCAATGCTATGAAGATGGAAAGCTCCTGGAAACAAGACCAAGGTGGGAACTCACTTAACACTCCCAAGAAATGAAGTATTTTGTGCAGGGAGAAAATAAGCTGCTCTGCTGGATCACTCAAGTCAATATGAAGAAAGGCAGAGAACAGCAAACAGAAAAGCATCATCTTTGCACTGGATTTTCCTACCCAAGTTCTCAAGCTGCAGACCTATCAGAGCTGGGAGCTACAGCAGTAGGCAGGACACAGAGAAGTCTGTCAGCAATTGCAATGATTACAGCTACAGCAATGGCAGCAAGTAAATCAGCACAATAATTTGTAAGAATTGTCATCTCTCTCCTACTGCACTCCTTTCCCAAAAAACCCAGGAAGCTGGAGTAGCAGGCTGAAGAATGCAATGTTATAGGATAGGAATCAAGTCCCTTAGAAAGCTTGTGTGAGGTGAAAACTAAAGTACCAATGACTGGCAGCTCATCATTACTGTAATATTTTGACTTCCAATCCAGTAGCAAAGGCAGCACAAGAGAAAAGAAATCAAAGTGCTGTTGACTATTTGAACATTAAAAACAAACCCTGAGAAGTGCATTTTGAAAGAGCCTGAGCAAATCAGAAGAGAAACTAAAATGATTCCTTCCAGATTTCAAGCTGTTCTCATTTGCTCCTCAAAGACTACCCTTCCAAAACAACAACTTGCTCTAGTTTCTGTCCTGAGGGACATTCCCCAAAGCCTCAAAGAATAGCTCTTCTACCACTTTTCTCTTTCTCCTCCAGTGCATTCAATTTCTTGCAAGCTGCTTCCATCTCCATCTTTAATTTAGTCCAAGGTAATAAAACAAATTAAAATTTCAGGCTTTAATTTTTTCCAAGTCTTCAAAGTATATAAAGGTAGAATTCAACAATTCTATCAACAATGCAGCCATCCCTAAAGCCCTTCAGGTCATGGGATTTTATTTTAGTTTGGGTTTTTTGTGTGTTTTGTTGTTGTTGTTTTTTTGGTGGGTTGTTTTTTTGTTTGCTTTCTTTTATTTCAGTTCCTTTTTCTCCTCCTTTCCACACAGGGAAAAATGACACCAGCAAATTAGGTTAAAAATAGTCAGCATGTAGACATTTGGGCCAATTTTAAGCCATGAAAAGAAAAAGGAGTCTTTTTGGTTTTTTTACATGAGAAAGCACCAGTTACTTAATACTTTTTCTATAAAGGTAATGGAAAAAGCTGAAGCTATGGCATTACATCATTATTTATTATCTCTTTTCCTCAAAGCAAAAAGCAAACAGTAGAACAATATTCATTTATTCAACTTCTCCTAACTCCATCTGTGATTGAAGGATCTTCAGACCTGTTTAATGGCTTTTCTTCTCAATTAGGGGAGTGAGTTTGAGCTGTGCAAGACAGCAATGCCAACAGCTCTGGAAGTTAGCCAGTTGCTGTGCTCAGCATCAGGGGGCACAATAATGACCTAGAACCATCTGGTCTAGGTAAATTGCAAGCTGGAGAATGAAATCTTCACCCATTTAGAGATCAAGTGCTGATGGAAAGTTAGGCTCTTATTGATAAAGAGGATCTTCAAAGCATTGCTTCTCACCCTCTCAGGAGAAAACTTAGACACTGGGACAGAAATCACACACTGCTTTCTTGTAGTCTTCTCTAGCCCTGAAAAACCTGAGATGAAGTGATGCTCAGCATCAGTCTCAAGTGCAATGATTGCACCAGCTTGGCCAGTACACAGGCTGATGTTTAAGCACCATCCCTTTAGGTAAGGTTTGAAATCCTTCAGGCTTAGGAGGAGGCTGAATTTTCAGTTCTACTTTTGAGAAATACTCTAAAGATAAGACTAAAATAACCAAGTGTCTGCAGAGCTATTATCACCACATCCTCCCTCCAGCAGCTACATTTTAATAGCAAAGATTTGGATACTTAACTCAGAGAGGGTTTTCCACTAAGAACCTTCCTGCAGCCAGATAAGAGCTCAAATCCCAAGCCTATCAGAAGCTCCAGCTACTCCTCCTCATTAGATAAGACTCTCAAGTTTCTCACAGTCTCTTCCTACTTCTCCCCCTCTCTCCTCCAGGCTTTTTTCCTTTCTGCTAAATGTGTTCATTTTTTAACCTATTTCAGAAGGAGGTTTTTCATCACTTTATATACAAATAGTCATTCAGCATCCAGCTCTAAGGCAAGGTGATGAATAGGGAACTTGGAAACTTTGTCCCTTACAGATGTAGTACCAGATTATCTAAGTCTGTGCAGAGAAAGGCTGAAACACGTGTCCTGTGTCACAACTCTGATGCCCTTCTGCTTTAACCTCATGAGCAGAAAATACTGCAGTCTTGGAAAGATTGATCTAGCAGGGCAAATTATAAAATACCAAGCAAAGTAAGTTTTCACTGGCCAAGAGTAGAGGACTCAGTCAGTAAGAAGCACTCTCTGTATGACGTATTTGCAAAACAGACATCTAATATATCTGGGTTAAAGTATATTGGAGCAACTGCAATAAAGCCTAATGCATTAATAGGTAGTTAATCTGTGGGTGACAGCAGACAGTTAATGAAGAGATTAAAGGAAATGAAGGAAGTTCTGAGGTCAAGAAGAGGAACAAGAAAGGATTCTTACCTGGGGTAGTATTGAAGTCTAAGATGCGGTGATGAGACTGCAGTAGGTCAGGATTGCTGGATGACAGGGTGCCACTGACAGGTAAAGCAGGAGGAATGTGCTTTGTCTGCCTCAGTCCCACAATGCTGTCATCCTGAGACTGGCCAATTCCAATGTCACTGTGTCCAGAAAGAAATAAAATCAGGACTTAAAGACATTCAGAGCTTGGGCTATACTAGCAGGATGCAGTGACTTCCATATCATTACTTCTCCACACTTCCAATTGTTAGTCCACTAATCACTATTTAGCAGTTGTATTTCTCCAGACAACAGTGCTTGCTGTCTAGCTTTGTCAACAGCATTCTTATACCTACTCCAAGTGATTAGATCTGCCTGCTAACACTACCAGAAGATCCTCATAATCACCACTAAGCTCTGAGGAGCTGCTAGGCTCATTCCTTTTGGATGATTTCTCACCACAGCTGATTTCTTTAATCAAAAAGTGATACAAACTTCACCACTCTTGCACCACCTCATCAACTGGCCTTGGACCAGCATAGCTGGCCCCTCAGTGCTGTTTTACAAGGCCTGTACTTCAGGTACAGCTTTCAACAGACAGATAAGAGAGGAGTGTTGAGATCATCCATTCTCCTACCCTCTATCACTTTCTCTGAGTTTCCCTTCAGCTAACTTGGAAGGCTAAGGTAAGCATCCACACTTGGGTGCTATCAGTGTTGCCTCCAAAGAGCCTCACAACTGAGGGAAAAAAAAAGTATTTTGTGATAAAGGTGAAGGATTTGGTCTATTAAATTGTGAAAGGCAGGAGGTCAGTAGTGCTAATGGACCAGAGAGATAGCTATCACCATAATACAGTACACACTAATTTGTTGATTAGTTTTGAGGCCATAGTTAGCAAGTGAGGCAGAACAACTGCTACAGGACAGAGCTGAAGCTAGTCATTGAACTTTTCTGTAAATACATAGATGCAAATCCTTAATAAAGCACTCTGAGGGTGTAAGGCATTGAAGAGTAGCCATTAGAGACAAAGAACATAAATAAGAGTTTAGCTCCTATAGGCAAAGCCTTTTGAAAAGCCAAGCACATCTAAATCTGTATCCATACATGTAAAGAATGCAGAAACTAGAACTCAGATTTCATTGCAAACTCCTGCAACTCTAAGGAGTCAAGCTACTAAATTAAATGATGCAACACAAATGACCATTTATACCCTAATTTTAAGCACTTAGGCTTTTGTCTAGTGTTCTATCCATCCTCAGAAAACCTGAACAGAAGTAATTAAGGGCCTGATAATTATCCCTGTTGAGCTGTTACAGCACAAGAGTCCTTTTGTCCTTACCAATGAATTACTTTACCCAGTACACTTGTACCACCACTTTAAGTGCTATGAATTCAACAGTAGTCTGGGAAGCTAGGGCAGTGTCTGTGGGCATTTAAGACACAATTTTAGTTACATGGACACAACAACTGCTTTTTGGAAGTCAATGCCACTTGCAAAAAAGGTTGGAGGGGTATTTCTGTACAGTGTGTTTGTGTCTTCCCATTGTTCTGTTTTCAAAACACAAGTTAACTGTTACTAAGGGATTTTATGACATGTAAACCTCAAGCCATGAGTGACAAACACTCAAGTTCACTGGAAAAAAAGTCCTTGGATTCTCCATCAATCAGAAACTAAGCTGAACCTGAGCATCTGTACTTTTGTACATGCATATCAAGCACAAAACACTGTGACAAGCAGTGATAATCAACTCAGGACATAGCACTTTATGCTAAGCCACAAGCATGTAAAGTCTTTTGTGACAACTAAAAGCACTCCCAGCAATCAACTTCTTGCCTTTCAAGTAGGAACTACTCTGCACAGACACAAAAAGCCCCAAATAACCCAAAAAACCTCAGTCCCCAAATCTCAAAACACTTTCTGGTGGTTCTAAGCAACTATATATAAATGTGCCAACATCAGTATTCTCTCTAAATTCAAACCAAATGTAGACAGTGTGACCCTTTCCCTTATATTAATAGTTTCACTTGCATTATGTATTCCTTTTGCAGCTTGACAGTTTTATCTAATCTTATACCCATCCTGTGCATCAGGACTGCAGCAGCTTCAGGAAAGTGGAGCAACTGACAAAGGTGAGGTTTAAAAAGCAAACAACCAAACAAAAGGAATGTCTCTAAAATGCTTCTCCATGCTAAGTTTTCAGAGACTAAATTGGAAAGTGCCTTACACTCAGTTTATTCTATTTTTAAAGTTAAATCAGAATCTCACTTATGCAAACAAGACCTTAACCCCCAAAATTTCATATACAACTAGCAACACCTAGAAAACTCCAGATCCCATGAAGATGAAGCAGCCCTGCTGTTGGGCAAAGTATTTTATTATGCTGGTAAAAAGAGATTGTGGTTTTAAAGGAAAAGCATTTCTATGGCTTTCTGTCTGCATTTGCCATGCAGGGAGACAGCATTAACTAAGAAATAGCTTCCCTGCTGAATGACAAGCAGGCTAGAAGGGATAATGGAATGGCAGAGCTCTTGGAATACTTCTTCCTTCAAAACCTGGAATACTGTACATCTCCCTGCAGGGCTGCAAATGGAGAGGAGAGAGGGGGCTGCTGCCTTGTCTGGGATGCTGCAGTATGGCCCAGGCAGAACGTTGCTAGAGATGGAGTTAGTTGGGAGTTGGGTTTAATCCTTATTTGGACCAACTGATGGAATCTACAGGCCACAAACCCACTCTGGATTACAAGGGTAAAGAAAGAATTTTAATGTCTGGTGTGGAAAAAAGCACTAAACAAATCCTCAAATCTGTGTTCTAGATGTGTTTGAGGGTTAGTTTTCTCTTCCTAAAAATTCTTCTTGATCTTTTTGTCTCCATCAATTGAACTTCAGTAGGAAACACTGATATCTGATTCCATGACTGAAATAGTAGATCACATTTTAAGGAAAAGAACTGATTTTGTTAGTATTATCTGGCAGGGGGGTTGGACTAAATGATCTCTTGAGGACCCTTCCAACTCCTAACATTCTGTGTGTGTGTGTGAAAGCAAATAGCTCAAGTGGAAGCTGTAACCAGAAGCATATTTCAAGAGATACCTCACAGCTGGTAGAGAGGAGGAGATTTCCCAGTAGATGCAGAGGAGATGTTGCTGTTTGCTCAGGGAGGGATATTACTTGATGTTATTGGACTAAAAAGCAAGACTGAAGGAAGGCATTATCTCCTGCTCAAACTGATCTGTCTTTGATACTGATTTAATATCTCACAAAGCACATAAGCTCCTTCTAAGAGTGACCTCATTCTGGTTTAAAGATTGGGTTTATCTGGATACATTCTGGAGGCACTGGAGACCTACCTCTGCAGTTTTCATGTTCAAAAAAAGATGGACAGTTTCACCTGAGGAGCTACCTGACTCATGAAGTCATTCAATAGCTCCTTCAATTAATGAGAAAATCAGCTTTTTCCTCCCTCCTGATTTTTGGTACTTAAAAGCATGTGAGACTAGCTGAAGTCCCTTAATACATGCAATACCATTTGTTACTAAGAAGAATGAGATAGAAGCTTCTACACAGCTGGACAGAAAAAAAAAGCACACACTGGAATGTCTACAGCTACACATCTCTATGCAGAAACCATACAGACAAAACCAACTGAATGTCAACAAGCTTTGCAGACAAATTGCTATATATAACAGATGAAGTAAAGCTAGCAAAAGGAAACTAGGTCAAGTATCATGTTTTTCTGAGTCTTACCCAAAGAGGTCCCTGCACAGAAAATGTGCAAAAATGGAAAGGAATCAAAGAAAAAAAAAAAAAAAAAAGGAAAAACCAAGAAGAAAATTTTATGCAACAGCTGTGAAAATGGTGAACAATGCAAAGAGCAAAACCAACCAACCAAAAAAAACCAAAAACAAACACAAAATCACACCTAACAGTCTATGCATGGCTGGATCAGACAGACAAGACTGGAGAAATAAACCATTCTAAAGACAAACAACAAAAAAAAGGGGGGTTAGAAATTCTCCTCTTCTGAAATGAATCTGCATCAACTTTAGAAATATCCACTATTTGCAGACAGTAATTCATATTTATTTAACCTTTACATGACTAACCCAGTTATAGTGTTTCAGAACAGCATTCCTTTGGCAGGGAATGCTCAATATTATTTAAGCAAATGTTTAAAAGTAATAGCAGGAAAAACAATGCTAGGTTTTCAGCACAAGTGTCTTTTTCTTGAATACACATAGAATAATCGTTTTCCTCAGTGGGATACAGAAAAGAAAAATGCAAGAGAAAACACTGATTATACATCAACTGCCCTCTACAATTCATTTCTCTCATCAATGCCATCTGTCTTGGCCAAGAAAGATTCCCATCAAAATTCATTCTTCTACTTTTCCCAGCAATGCTTCTCACTCTATTTCTAAAATGTGTTCATAGAACAAAAGATACCAAATGTTATATCTGGCTGTTATTAAAAAAATACTTAATTCTAGCAAAGAACCTGAGTGAAAAATTTAACCTCAGTCTCCCTTTCAGTTGGACACAGATTTTCTTATGCAGCACTAGAATGTGGCTACATTGAAATTACTGCTCCTGTTTCTTATATAGCCCTAGAATGTGGCTACATTGAAATTACTGCTCCTGTTTCTTATATAGCCCTAGAATGTGGCTACATTGAAATTACTGCTCCTGTTTTCTTGTGTAGCCCTAGAATGTGGCTACATTGAAATCATTGCTCTTATCAACCATTTGTAAGTAAATCTGCTTGCAGGGGTTTTCTGAATCTGAATTGCCTGGGATGCTTCCAATTATCTCTTGAAAGAAAACAGAAAATGACATGAAAAAGTATTTGTGCCATCACTTTAAGAAGTAAAATATATCCATATTGATGGCAAGAGCTGCATGGTCTATGATATTCCAAATATTCACCCCAGTATTTTCTAGTGTTATTTTTTCAGACACAAGCATGGTTTGCATGCAGAGATTAAAAAGGACCAGGACAAATTAGAAGTACCATGAGAAATCATGAAGAAACATTCAAATTGAACACAAAGCAAAATACTTGAAGAGGAAATAAAGCCCAACTCACTTGTATGGTTTCTGAGGCAGAATACTGATTCGAGTCTTGTCAAGTATCTTCTTTAGTTTATTTCTTCCCCCAACTGTGTTGGCTTTGCTTTTCTTATTCACCTTTTCTAATCCTATCACCTGCTCCACATCAACAGCAAGGTCTGGGATGGAATAACGACTGGCCTTTTTAATATCCCCAATCTTGGGCAGGTGGGGAGCACCATTTCTCTTTTCCTCTGACAGCCTCGTTAACAGCTCTTTAAAAACTGCACAAGACAGGAAAAGGGAGGGAAGAAAAAGAACAATAATGTAAGAGAAAGTTCTGTGCACCACAGCAGTTTAATATTAATCATTACCAACAAAAAAAAATATGATCAGGACTTTCTGTCAAATCAAGTATTAAATGAATTTAGATGTAAGGCTTTTAAATCAAATTTTAATAAGCACATTCATCTTCTGAAGCATGAATCAGAAGAAAAATATCAATAAATTAGCCCAGCTCAGAATAAAAAAATACACTAGAGGACCACATGGTTGCATGGATGGTGTGTCAACAGGAGGACTTGGAATTTCAACCTAAGGGGACACACAGGGTTCTGCAGAACAGCAGCACACATAAAACCAGCACACCAGACAAAAACAAAGAGAGAAGGAAACTACCCAATTGAGAAGGAAGGTTTTAAACACATAGCCAGCAAGGTGGACAAGAAATTCTTAGCAATAGGATCAAAAAATATAAAAATTGGAAATAAGAGGGAAAACTGCAAAGTCATAAGGAAAACATAATAAAGCATGAGACTACTGAGAACCCTTGGATGATTGGCAGAGCCGTTGTGTCCATCTGTCAGATAGACAAAAACCTCTCAGAGTCCCCCAGCTCCCTAGCAAAGAGTCACCTGAGGCAGAAACAGCTGATGAATTTGTGAATCAGATCTGCTTCAACTTGTAGCTTCACAAAAATGCTGGTATATTTAAATAAATCCAAGAGAACTGGAGTACAAGTCACATGTTCTGAGTGTGAGAGGATGTCTCCATATATAAATGCTAAAACTAATCTGGTGAGCTGATTTGTAACAATAAATAAGAACTGATAATTAAAACCATGGCATTGTAGAAAAAGTGGGAACAAGGGCACCCAGCTAAGTAGTATTAGGGACTAGGGTTTACTATTATGTATTAATTTTGTCCTTAATATTCATCCTTATCTCCAGAGGTATACAATAAATCATCAAGAGACTTTAAAAGCTTCACATAAGAGACACATAGAGAACTGGAGGAGAGTAATCTGAGCCAGGAACTGTAGTGTCAAGTAGGAGCTGAGGGCTGGAGAGACAAATTAGATACAGATAAGAAGAGGCTGTTAAAAAAAGGAAACTCTCCTTTTGGGATTTGTTGATAAGGAATACTGCATGCAGTAACTGTTTTGAGGCTGCTGTGATGTGATTTCAGTATTTGCAGTGGTGAAACAAGATCAAAAATTTAGGGGAAAACAGCTTCAGTCTTAGACATACTAAAGCAACACATGAGAGCCAAAAAACCTAGTGAAGGATGGTTACAGAGCCCTTACACAGAGAAGCAAGCAAACACTGCTAAACAAGCACATACAGAAACATTTATTATCAGAAACCATTTCAATATTAGAATCTTTATTGCAAAGCTAAAAAAAAACACACCCCAGGAAATAGATTTGACAAATTCTAGCTGAGGTACTTGGGGATATGGCTTAGTCTCAGGGCCATGGTAATAGTGGCTGATGGTGACAGGTTGACAGTTGGGACTTCATGATCTTAGAGGTCTCTTCCAACCTTGATAATTCTGTGATTCTGTGAGTTACTTTTGGAGAGAACCTAAGCATATTTAATCATCAGTTAGTGTAGTGACATCCTGTGGTAACATTCTGCCCTACTTATTTGTGATGAAGAACCTGAGCCTGAAAGAGATACATGGGGAACACACCACCAAAGCATAGAAATAATCCAAATATCCAGTGGTAAGAAATAAAGAAACTCAAACAACTGATATTACTTATGATGCTAAGTTATCTGAGGTCCTGAGCTGCTGAAAGACTCCTTTACAACTGGTTCAGTGCTTGTCAGAGGGAGAAATTAAGAGAACAGATTCAGAGGGCAGCGAGATTGTTTTCACCTAGCTGGCATGAAAGTCTGTATTAACCTTGTTGCACTCCTTGTAGGCATGGACTGAAAAACTAAGAGCAAATTCAGCAGACAGGTTAAGATCACTCATCAACTGAAATTCCAAACCAGGCTGCTTTCTTGAGAAAGGACTAAATGTTAAACAGACAAATATGTTTTACAAGTTGGAGCCCAATGGTTGCAGTAGTTCCTCATAATCCAGCAACATGCACTTGTAAGAGCAAAGTCACTTCAGACCAGACCCTACTCATCTTTTTCTCTGTAATTATGAGTAAAGGTATTTTAGGATCTGCAATCTTCTGTTCTTCCCAGTACACAAATGTTTCAAACAAGACTATTTTAAACTATGAAAGAAACAAGACTCCAGCTAAATTAGAACAAAAAACTGCACAGAACCTTACCAAATAAATTGGTTTTCACAGTGATAGACAGATGAGTGTTATTTCTAAGGATTTCCATGGCTTTTGACAGCTGAATGTTTTCAAAGTTTTGACCATTCACTTCCAGTATCTAAAAAATCCCAACAGGCAGTGTTATTTTCAGTTGGTGAAGAGAAAGAACAGAAAAAGGGCAGGGGGGTGGGAACAGGAGGGAAAACATTTTACATTTACATACCTGGTCTCCACGTTTCAAGCCTGCTTCAGTAGCTTTGCTACCAAAATCTACACTGTCAACAAAGATTCCAAATCCCTTTTCTGACCCTCCCAGCAAGATAAAAGGCAAAGGGGCTTCTCGAGATGGCTTTGTTAAGGTAATCAATCTTCGTTTAGCTTTAGCAGCACAAGCAATATTTAACAGCCTCAAATGTCCACCCATTTTCTACAAGAGGAAAGCATAATGAGTTACACAAAAGGACAGCCTGGATACTCCCTCCCATCCCAACTGGTCAGGAAACCCCCTTCACTCTTACCTCCCTCTCCAAATTGTTCTCAAATTCCTCCAGAAATCGAGTCATAGCAGGATCTCCTTCAAAATCATTGAAGTGGTTGTTCACCCACAACAACACTACCCGTGTAACCTGAAGCAATTAATCAAGAATATCAGTGTTTTTCAAGGATACCCAGAACAACACTAGTGCTAAGTCCTTTAAAACTACTGCTCCTTCAAGGCCCTGTGAACTTCCACTGGAATCCTAAATATTATATATACACACCCCATCCCCCCTAAATCTAACTTTACTCACATGTAATCATTTACCAGGAGGATAAAATGAATTCAATATAAACTATTCTGTGTTGCATTTCATAAGGAGGCCTATGAGTTAGGAAATTAGCATTGGCTGTGTCATATTTGACTGAGTAGGGAATAGAGCACAGAGCTACAAGGCAACAAGTGAGATCCATTGCTGACTTAGAACAACAATTTCCTGTTCATGTACTTTCCCAAATCTGCTTAACTCTTCAAGCACATGATCACAAAGCTTCCAATACTGCTTTGTATTCCTCAATCTCATAAATCGTTGGATAAGCCCCCATTAACTTCATTAGGAATTTACCTGTGTAAGAGAGCTATTGTATGTTTAGAGAGAGAGGAAAAAGGAGCTATTATGAGAAGCAGGAAAGAGGTTTTAAGAGCAAATATGTGCAATTCTCTTCCTTAGAGTCAATCTTTCAGTTTACTACTCCTTTTGCATTTCTACCCCAACTCCCCCCTCAAGTAACTATGATTATCAGGTTCAGAAGGACCTTAGCTGTTATTTTACAGTTTGTTGGCAAAAACCCCTAAAAGAATCCTATCCTATACCCTCTATATCCTATACTATCAAAGGCAAAGCCACAAAATAAGAGCTGTACTTTTTTAAATGATAGATTTCCACTATAAAATGTTCTCTTAGTATGCAGTTTGACCTGGAACCATCAGCAGCACTTGTCCTGACAAAGTGAGAGAGTTTTGATGTCTTGAATTAATATTGATTCATGCTATTTTTAAAAAGCTCCTGAATCCAAAATGGTTGTGCCAGTCAAAGTCCTCTCTAAAAATACAGCTGCCTTTCTTCTGTTATGCTGGGGGAGTAAGTTCATAGGGGAAAACCTCTAACCATTTCAAAAACTAGAGCTCAAGAAACAAAATCTCACACAAATTTTAAGCAGCTAAAGCTAACCCTTGTCCATTTATTTGTGTCTGCACAAAACCTAAAGCTCTGCAGTCTCTTATGCTAAAGGTCTGACACCAGGCATTCAAAAACCAAACCCTGTCCACCTCTGTATACAGTTTCCAAGTAGTTTGCCTTTCACCCCAGAAAAGCAAGCTGCAATTAATGTCCAAACTAATCAAGTACTTCAGACCTCCTGGAGAGTTCAGGTTTCTAAGAGGAGGCAGCTGCAGAGCAGCTCCCAGCCCCAGGGATGCAGGCCAGGGACAGCATTTCTGACACATAGGAGATTTTTCCACCTTTGAAAGTGAAGTTGAACTTTGATTCTGTTAAAAACCTGTGGGGGTTTTCATTAACAAGGATGACAGTGGAAGATCCAGACAAGGTCTGGGTAATTTTAGGCTAATTGCAGATTTTTAAAATGGGCTGGGAAATTGTAAGGCATGACACTTCATATGTTTTAAAATCACTGCACTGATAACTTCAATATCAATGTGGCTTTCAAAGTCAGGACTTAAAAGTAAACCCAAATGCTACTGGGCTGGAAAGGGTTTAATGGTGACTTCAGAGGAATGCCATGACTTGTGTCACAACCAGGAACAGCCTGAAAAGAAGATTTAAGCTGTGAAGTCAAGTACTCTGCTGGGCAAAATCATCAGCAAGGTTGGATCTCCAGTGGCCCAGAGGCTGATGACTGCTGCAAACTGATCACCCTCAGCAAGTTTTCCTCACCCCTTCCCCTCTCCTCACTGCCTATCAGCCCCTAACACAAAACAGCCAAGATCTTCCAGGTTCCTTGTTCCCTGCTTGCTTATCTCCTCTTGTTCCAGGCTGTTCTCTGACTCTTGCCTTTCTGTCAGTGCTACTGGATGTCAGAAAGGGTTGGTTATTGAGATGGCAGAACAAAGAGCTGCTCTGTTTTCAGACCTGATACCAGCAACTGTGCTGGCTCACGCTTTTACAGAGGCTGAGGGGATTATCCACTGGAGGACAAGAGAAATAAGTTTAGAGATGAACTCCAATATCATAGCTCTGAGCTGTAACAAGCCTATGCTAAACAACATTAGCTGCAAAGCCTATCCTCTCTGACAAATGTAAGATCCCTCCTCCAAGGCACAGATATACTAGCATTTCTAGGAGAAAGAGCCAGATTGAAATAAAACTTGAAAACTAAATTTCTTCTCTTCAACCTTATTGATAGAATTCTTTCTTTTTCTTTTTGCCTTTTACATATGAGAAAGTGGTATACAAGTGAAGATAAAGCATTACCACATAAACCACAATATAGCCTCCATAGACAGTGTGCCAAAACTGGCTATACAGGGCCTTATTCTTCCATCATGGCAGTTTTGTTTAGGGAACAGGATGTTTGATTGCTTTCTTGTGTTTAGGCTGTGTTTCTTTTTAATGCTGTGTAAGGCTCAACAGATTCTTAACAATGGCTGTGTTTTCTAGTCTCTTCATAAAAATAAACTACTGCAAAATGTTTGCCTCCTTGTGATAACAAGTGTCATGCATGGAACACACAGAACTTAGTTCAAGACACAGCAGAATTCTGTCTAACTGTATTGAATAAAAATACTGGTTAGTGGAAAGAAGCTTTCCCTTTACTTGCAAGCAACTAAATTATGGTGTAAAAACACAGCAAAGTAAAACATAGCTAATTTAACTCGCCTGAGCACACTAATACTTCAACAAAATACAATAAAGTAAGGAAAAAATCCCATTTCCTTAGTTTTATCCATATATTCTACCATTAAAATATGTCACCAGTTATTCATGTCTTATGCATTATAGTCATTTTCTTCAAAACATTTTATTCTTAATAGCTTATATTTCAATGCAAATGGCAACAGGTATAGAATTTAGGGGATTTTAACCTTATCCCTGAGGCTGGGGTCATTGAACCACTCCAATAACTTCTTGCCCACTTCCATTGGGCTGGAAAGAAAGGTCCGGTACGTTAACAGGAAGTCTTCTATGAAAGTTGGGTCTACAACAGAGTGCTCTTCCACCAAATGCATTGTTAACCTTTCAGCTGTTCCCTAGAAAAATACAAAAATCTTAGGAAAACAGATTTTCAACAAAGGCAAGTTTCTTTTCTTGTAACTTGCTGAAGAGAAATTACACTGGAAAGAAGACTGGGGTCTACTGACTGGAAGCTGAAGCACTGTGATAAGAAAGGTGAAGTATTGATGCAATTGATCTTCTCTAGTTATCAGTCTGCCTGTTATGAAGACAAACTAGAAACATGACCTGTTTATTTAACACTATAATTTCACAATGTCTCTCTCAACTAATCCTGGACCTAACTTGCCAAGAAGTTTACAGAACAAAGACTTTGCAGGACACTTCCCCTCTTTCCCCTTTACCTTGATGACAATGTGACCTTTTCTGGTGCCCGTACGATCGAGCTCCCTGTGCTCCTTCACCATCACGATCTCCCCTTCCTCTTCCACCTTCTGCATGTTCTTCTCCACCTGGTTGAGGATGCGGCAGTAATCTTGCTGGGCTATACAAACGAACTGGAGAGAAGCGCCACGCACCACTGTTAGAAGGGCAAACCTTCAGAAAGGCATTGAGACTGAAGATGCAAGAAGTCTACTAAGAGGAAAGAGAAAAGTAGTTCCTCAACCTGCAATGAGCCACATTTGCCTTTCCAGCAGTTCAGCTACAGTAAAGCAGATGAATACACAAGCACAGTACTTCCACTGCAATCTTGCAGTTAGAGGGGATAGATTCATCAGAGCAAAATGATTTAGCATTATCAGCCAGTTTTGTTTAGCTGCTTTGACCCCCTCTCCCCTGGAGATGAAGCTCAGTATCCTACTTGGTATTTCTTCTCCCATGTGTGGTATTTAGAAGGGTTAGGAGACTGAAGGGAAAACCTAGCTTTTATTTTTCATGCCTATTGCTACTGTAAATAATTTTTGATTTTCATAGTCAGTCATGAAGAAAGCTAACATTTATTCAAATACATGTGTGCAGGCACACAGAAAGAAATTACTTCTGGATTCAAGCATACAGCAGGAAAAATATATGTTTTGTAATCATCTGCTCAGCAAAGAACACATGCAAGAATAAATATCTTAAGAATACTCCTGGGACCTACACTACACAAATACAACTTAGACCACCCACCACAACTTAGAAAGAGAAAACACTGGACACACTATGAACTGCATTCTGTAACCTGTTAGAAGTTTTATATCTTTGTCTCTTTCCAGGGGCAAGATTAAACTGTCTTCTTATATGGATTTGGGTATTTAACTGAAAGGAAATAATAGAGTTTCTTCTGATTGAAAAGCTCTTCAGTCATCATGTAGATACTTAGGACAAAGGCATAAGATTCACAGAGGCAGTATTTTCTCCTGCATTCTGTCTAGTTCATTTACATACTTTTTTTTATGCCCAGCAGCTAGTAGTAGCTGAACCAGGAGTTCCACAGTCTGGATTTGTTGCATCATCCTAAGATGATACCATTCATGCCCTTTTTGGAAGTTAGATGGGCAAACTAAATCAGGTAGCTCCATTAACATACATTTACACCCCTTTAAAAGGGCATCTACTGGTAGCTAAATTAGCCACCAGGACCAAGCAAAATGCCTAATTTACCCAGGGCTTGGCTAATATTTTGTGGCTAGAAATAAGCAAATTGCAGCCACATATCCAGATTAGGCTAGTAGTTTTATGCTGGGAGAAGCATTCCTTACACCTGACTGCTTGTGTTCTAGCAAACATCAAGGCATTTTCCTTGAAAGGTCACATTAGCTGAAAGCAGAAGATTTTCCACCATGGGAGAGAGCTTGTATTACTTTAAGATTCAGTAGCTGAGTTGAGTAAGAAAGAATGGCTATTAGCTGTAGAAGTAAAAGGGCCTGTAATGGCTAAGAGACCTTGAGACCCTATTAAGGGAAAGTTTGAATCAATGGATGTGTGCAACAAGCTGCTGGGCCACAAGCTCTAGACAAAGCATGTAGACAAACCTCTTCATCCAAAATGGACCCTTTCCAGATGAAGAGAATTCAATTTCTCAGGCTGTGGGTATCCAGGAGCCACATTTCCCAACTACTGTACAGGGTTACATTACACACTGGGCAATCTACATATATTCACTTGAAAATAAAACTCTGTCTGGCTCTCAAGCTTCATTTCACCTATACACATGTGATTTTGCATGTATTACAGTCTGAGACTCTACCTGGCAGTCATCCACTTTGGTTCTCATGACTCCTTTCATATATTCCTTTTCCATGGTGGGGGAAACACCAAAGCTGTTGCCCATGCAGAGGATCTCTGTTCTTCCATCAGGGTATGTCACCTCCACAGAGCCATTCAAAATGACTGACCAGGAATCCAGCTACAAATCAAATGTTGCACAATGCATGAAGACTGAATCATTTAACACTGTAACATCATACTGTAGAGATACAACCCTCACCATTTTTCTAAAGGAAAGGGGATGTTTTAGCACCTACTAAAAACATTTATAAGCTAGTTTAACCTTCAATGTGCAGCTACTTCCAGGTCAAGAAAACTGTGATCTTTAATTTGTCTTTAATGTTAAGAGTTGATGCTTTAAAAGAAAAACAAGGTTTTAAAGCACCACTTAAGCACTGAAATAACCTCAGCTCTGATAGGCAGGAAGTATTTTGTACATAATGAAGAGTAGTTTCTTATGCTTTTATTGTATAATAAATGTTGTGTGAGTGCTTAAACCAAAGCTTTCAAACTAATCCAGAACCAAGAGAGGATTAATTTACCTGCTCAAGATTACATTTTGTTTAAGCAACAAGAGGACCTTCACCTTATGGCATTCTGGGATGTTTGGTATAATAGGAGAGTCAAAAGCAACTTCTACTGACCTCTTCCCCATCATTTAGTACAATAGTTCCTGCTCTCTCCACAACTGCAAACACCATCACAGCACAGAGCTCTCTCCTCACTGACATTGTCATGTTGGCAAAAGCAGGCAATTGATGCATGAATTCCAGTAGTTGTTCTGAAGGAGAAAAAGCTCACTGAGTGGTGCACGTCAAAACAACAAAGCACAGTAAAGACAGTTCTTCAGCAAGATGCCTGGGGCTACTTAAGCTTAAAATGCTGCACAATCGTTTCTGCATACTAATAAATCATGTACAGTGGCCTGTTGTAATTACTTGGTATTTTGTAGACACAGCCTGGCTGGTCATAGCATCAATAGAAGCCCTGCAACCTAAAAGTCAGCATAATGGAAGAATTGTAATGTGACCCAGAGCTCTGAATCCAACCAATGATATCTGTACTACTCCAGCCAGGGTAATAACTCCCTGAGGACTATGATAGGCTTAGATATAAAAGACATTAAAAGGGAAATTTCACAAAACTGAGCAAGTTCATTAGTAAAGCCATCCACTCCTAGGCAGACTCCTAGACTTTGACAGGAAACTGTACTTGATTATCATCTGACAGATTCAGAGTTACCCTTAAGTTGACCAGAGAGGATTACTGTCTTAAAGGTCACTACTGCTGCTCTGCCTTCTGTATGCACCAGGATTACACTTATACTCAGGGAACTCTTCCTGTATTTCTGCTTTACACATTGTTCATAACTTCAGAACTCAATTTTTATTAGTAGCCCTGCTGAGGGATTATATGCCCCAAATGCCAGACAATTTTGCATTCAGTTTGATCTAAACTCCTACTGAAAGTAGCCAGTGGGACCCCAACATTTTCCTAAATTATTATTTACTCAGAAACAGTGAATGGTTGAGGCTGGAAGGGACCTCTAGATGTCATCTAGTCAAGCCTGCTGGCTCAAGCAGGGCCTTCTACAGTCAGTTGAGAATCTCCAAGGAGGGAGACCTCTCTGTCACCAGTCTGGGCTACCTTGGACACAGTAAAAGTGTTTCCTAATGGTCAGTTGGAGCCTCCTGTGTTTTGGTTTGTGCCCATTGCCTCTGGTCCTCTCACTTGGCACCACTGAGAAGAACTCTGTCCCATTTACATTTACTTCAGGTATTTGTAGGCACCCTCTGAGCCTTCTCCAGGCTGAACAGTCCCAGCTCTCTCACACTTTGCTCATCTAAGAGGTGCTCCAGTCCATTAGTCATTCATAATCAACCTTAATCATCATTTAGTCATGCTTTGATCAAAGCAAAGAATTACATCTCAGCCCATAAAATAGATGAGATTAGCAACTGTAAGAACTTGAATTCTAGTTCTGCTTTGCTTTCAGTGGATTAATCTGTATGTTAATACAGCAAATTACCTTGATTAGATGCACATTTACATAGAGGTCTTAATGGTTTGCTTAACACAAACACATATCTTTGGTTAAAAACAGACACAACACCACAACTTACAATTAAAACATTTAACATGATGAGCTTCCAGTCCTGACATTGAAATTGCTTACAGAGTAAAACCAGCCAATGATTCCAATAAAACCTCAAGCTCAAACATCAATTCGTTTTTGGTAAAGGGGAACAGGTTTGTCAGTATTTTACTACACTGCAGTACTTACCAATGTCATCATCTGTCCTATCTATTGGGTCTTTCTCCAAGCAGTCTCTAACAATATCCCTGCTCATCAAAGGATCTGATGCCCTTTCAATGTCTTCTTCATCATCATCATCCTCAGAATCCACTGCTGTCTCTGGCAACCCACTGAGATCCATATCACCAGCCTCACTTTCTGTAGCCTAAATTCATGTACAAACAATAAAATAAACCCAAATCATTCCAATGTGTTCATTACTGATACAGTTCTCATTAAGTGTACAGAAATGAGCTCTACCACCTAAAGGATCACTCAAATTCACACAATATTTTTAATATTGTTTTTCTCTTTACATATCTTTTTAAAACAACTAACAATTAATCAACCCCAACCCATTGTTCACACAGGGCTTTTAAAACCTGTTTCACTCAGCCATGTAAGATTCAACAGACATGATTTAATCAGTAGGTCTTGGGGGAATTGAAGGCAGTTGTATTTTAAGGAACAAGTTCTTGGAATATTAGCTGAAAAAAAAAAATATATATATTTAAATAAGCAGTTGATTTAAAACAGTTTCTGTTCCCATCTCAGCTTTACATTTCCAGATACTATAAGAAAGCAATGTGATTTTAAGCAGATAGCTTTGAGAAGTAAATACAGCATCAAACCATCACAGGAATTTTACTATCTTCCAGTAACCCAGGACCAAACACAGTTGACTGTGGCTTCAATTTGCAAAGAAACTAAGAATTCACAGATGCAGAAAAAAAAAAATGTTGCTGCTTAAACACCACAGATGGACTACCTAAAACATCTGCCAAATTGAACCTCCTTTAAACTGTATTAAAATGAAGGAAAACATAGTCCATAGATAGCCTGATGTCAACAGTATAGCACCTAAATGTAAATACACCTCATTTTTAAGACCAAACACTTAGTAAAGCCCACAAACCTTTGTCTGCCACTGTTGATAAAGCTGCTTTTTCTCAGAACCTGACTTAAGACCATGGCAGCTGCCAAGGCTCAGCTAGAATAATTATTAAGGAAATGCAAGCTTCTAATGAGCAAGTTTTAAGCCATGGCTTGAGAAATCAAGTTGCACATGCCCAATAGGGACAGTTTGCTTCTGAGACTCTAGAAGGCACAAAATGCATTCATGAGGCAAACGCAGCTCCTAAAGCCTGTTTCATTGTTTTATTGATCTGTCTCCTACACTGGTGGAAAAAAAAACAAACCCAACAACAAAAAATCCCAAACCACCCCAAACTAGGTCACCCTCCAAACCCAGAGAAGGTAAGACAAATTACATTGGTGTTTTCATAGAATCATCTTCCCTGTTCCTGCCTCACTAGCTGTGGCTGACATCTGTTACTTTAATGCCATTATACACAGCCACCTTAGGAATGGCAGCATATGGCTGGAGATGGATCAGGGCAGCTGGTGACATTCTTAAATGCCTCTGTCCTGCAGTACACTACAAATTTTGGAACAGGGTCTTGTTAATAAAAGGAGCATAGCAGCACCTACACAATATTCAAATGATTCTCACTTTGTGTTTTGGGGTTGGTTGGTTTGGGTTTGTGGGGGGTTTTTCTGTTTTATTTCTGCTGGCTTTTTGATTTGTTATAAGGAAAAATGCTGAGCATTTCTTAAGCAGGATCAAGCAGCACTTCTTAAGCAGTCTGACTGTGCTTAACATGCATGTTCTTCTCTCTGAGATATTGGAAGCAGTTGCTTTAATGACTCTTACAAAATAGCCTTCATCAGAAGTGACTGGTGGAAGAATTAGCGAAGATGAGTCAGGCACACAGCTTCTGACACTGACCTGTCACAATCAAAAGTCTCCAACAGTGACAATCCCAGTGACAGTGGCACTGACTAATTGACATGTCAATTTTGCAAATCCTCCTATTACTCACAAGAGTCCCTCCTACCTACCCAGAATAAGCTGTCTTCAAAACCACACCGGTAAGACGAACGCAGAGCTAAATTTAGGCACACAGTGTTAACACACATGAGAAAACCAGGCACACTGTACAAAAGGGATTACTAAAGGACAAGTTGACTGTCTTAAAACAATAAACCAAAACCAAACAGAAGTCAAAGCTCTAGTATAAAAAGTTGATGCTATTTAAAAAGGAAAAAAAGTAAATTAAATGCAATTATTATTGAGAAAATACTTTCAAATGACAACTGGAGGTTACAAGTATTTCCTGAAGATGGTCACTTTTTACACTGCCAACTAAATCTGTTTGACAACTGAAGTCATTGGTAGAAATTTAAATGACAAAGCAGCTATTTCTAACTTACTAGTTAAAAATATAAAATAGTCAAAAATATAAACCACAGCAACAAAGAAGCTCAGAATTGAATGCAACAATCAACATGCAACAGATCCACAGTTAATTTAACTTCAAGCTTTAAACATAAACCTTATATTTGGAGGGGGAAAAAAAAAGTTTTATTACTTAGTAATTTTCTGGAAAAGAGATGATTATGCAAAAGTTAGCAGAGGAACACAAACACAGCCTTTCCACACAGGCAGTATGGAAAAACACTAGTAAAAAAGCAAAAGATCCCAGAGGGATTCCTTCTCACTTTATACATGCAAAAAGTTTTGCAAGAGCTTTGTTACATTATTAAGAATAATTGAATCTGTCTTCTTGTTAAAAAAAGCACACATCTATTTATCTCCAAAGCATTGCAAATAGCTTCTTTAGGCTCAGGAGCATCAAGTCTGACATTAAGCCCTCAAGGTCCTCTTGCTGACACAGTAAACTTCATAACCCACCTACTTCATGTGCTTCTGTACCCCCTCACGTGTTGGAAAAACCAAGCATGACCACACAGGGACCCTTAGCTGTGAAGCAAAAGCCATGCATTTGTGTAAGACTAAAGGGAAAACCTTGATGAGCTCCTCTGAGGATAAAAGCAAACTTATAAACCCCAGCAGTAGAAAATAGAGAATGCAAGATGAATACCCAACAGAATTTGTAACTACAGTCAGGCATGAAGGCTTAGAGCTTCCCAAGGCATTTAATCAAGGATGAAGTACACCTTGGAAACCAGTGCTTTCATAGAAGCATGTTGTCCTTTGTTTCTTCAGTAACAAGAAAAATTAGCTTCACTTAAATAAATCTAAAGAGGCTGCATGTAAGAAAATTGCTGGTTGTAGCTTAAAGCTCAAAGCAACATCTCTCCAAGGTCTGAGTACCAGTTGCAATGAAAATTTTCTTCCCAGTTGGAAAGATGGCATGAAAGTTCTGCTGAAGCTTCAAAGGAATCCTCTAATGACACTCCTATTTTGTTTGCCACATCCCCAACAAGAAAGTCAGGAGACTTAATAATAATAGACATTTTCAAGCCTGAGGTGAAGAGTTACTTCATATTTGGTACCTAAGGAGACATGCCTGATATTTTCTGCAGTGTCTACTAAGGTTCCCTTTGTGACTAATGTCACCACCCAGATCAACAATCAAAATCTCCCAACATGCAAGAGAAAAATACTAACTGGAAAATTTTTCTTTCTAAAAGCATATATAGACAGCCTGGTTTGAGAGAGAAAGGTTTGGGCTCTCTCAGGAAGACTTTCTCAAAGGTGGACCTTTCTTCTGCAAGCTACCCTATCAGGCTTGTGAGAAAACAAATAGACATCTGGAAAATTTCCAAGCATCACACACACACACATCCTGGGAGGGTCTCAAAAAGGATGTCCCCAGTTTCCTGTACTGCTGGGAGTATCTGGCAGACACCAGAGGGCACATAGGGCCAGCAGGAAGCCACCAGGCTAAGGACAGGATAAGGCAAAGAAAGGCTGGCAAAGAAGAGAGCTGAGCCACCAGAGTCAAAACAACTATGCCTTCCCAAAAATGGGAGGGGGGGGAAAAACACCCATTTATAGGCCTAAATCTCCTCACCCTCAAACCTGGTTAATATAACTGACAGGTATAGGAAGCATTTAGGAGCATATAGGAAGAGGTATAATATAGGAAGCATTAACTAAGCAGGAGAAGCAAGAGGGAGTATCCACACAGGAGAAGCAGCAGCGAATGACTTGCTTTGCCAAGTCAACACAAGACAGCAGCAAGGTATCCTTCTTGGCAAACACCAGCTGGCACACAATCCATTCACATTCAGCATCTCCTTCCTCTCCAGTGACACTACAGAGGTGGCCACTTTCTAAACTTATTTCCTAAAAGAAATATAACAACCTTTAAGGACCTTACCAATTGGTATCTGAAATACAGTCAGGTCTTGGGTGGGGTAAACACAAAGGATTACTTCTTTTATTTTGGTAAGTACTTCTCATTCTAAAAGAAGTTCTTTCAAGTGAAACATTTGACAAAGAAATTATTTAAAGCATTAATATTTAAAAGGAAATATTCTCAGCTCAATGCTGAAAGCATCTGAAGATTCAGCTTCATGATTTATTTAAAAAAAAAAAACAAAACCTTAAAAGGCCATGAACATATTTTCACTGCAAACAGCTGCCCTTTAGGCTACAGAACCAAAACTTCCTAGGATACAAAACATGACATATTACCTCAGATTTCAACAGTAAAGATCTAATTAATAGTATACCTTTTTTTTTAAAAAAAAAAAAAAAGATGTATTTGAATTTTTGTAAGATAAGATGGCAATCTCTCTAAATCATTGCTTTCTTCTTACCCATAATGAGCAGAAATCCATGCCACCAAGCAGAAAAATGCCATTATATAGAGAATATAAGAATCAGAGGAACAACTACATTGAGTTTTGCCCAAGATGTATTAAATCTGCAGTAAAAACACGTGGATAACTTGGTTATTGTTTACTGGTTTTCAATAAACACTTGGGAGAGAATTAAAAGGCAAACAATTGAGGAAGAATGAATGATCCAATCTCTTGGTTTAAAAAGGTTTTCTGTTTGTTTCATCCTTGACTTGACCCTAACAGAATTCAAATTACAGCCATTTGTATTTGTTGTGGGTTTTTTTGGCAGTACTTCGTAACCTAACTTGACATTCCTTGAAATTGTGGCCAAAAAATCAATGATGAGAAACCATTAAGTCAAACAATACTTGGTACCATTAAGTAAAATTCAAGAATTTAAGAACCTTATCCATTTCCACACTCAAACTTAGCAATTTGTTTTCTTAATAAAGGTTTCTTCAAGTTCATGCATGAACACAAACCCATAGAATCATAGAATTGTCAGAGCTGGAAGGGACCTCAAAGATCATCCAGTTCCAACCCCCCTGCCTGGCAGGGACACCTTCCTTCCACTAGATCAGGTTGCCCACAGCCCCATCCAGCCTGGCCTTCAAAGCTTCCAGGGATGGGGTTTCCACAGCCTCTCTGGGCAACCTGTTCCAGTGTCTCACCACCCTCATGGTGAAGAACTTCCTCCTAATGTCTAATCTAAATCCACCCTCCCCTAGCTTGCATCCATTTCCCCTGGTTCTATCACTACCTGACCTCCTAAGAAGTCCCTCCCCAGATTTCTCATAGCCCCCCTTCAGATACTGGAAGGCCACAGTAAGGTCTCCTCAGAGCCTTCTCTTCTCCAGACTGAACAACCCCAACTCTCTCAGGCTGTTACTTCTGGGGTTAGATTCCACAATAGCTGCTCATATTTCTGCACTTTGATATGGGCAGAGGTTGCTTTAACAATTCCATTGATATTGTACAATGACACAGTTCTCCATACACCTGTGCCAAGACATCTTTAAATGAGGTATTAACCATGGATTAATTGAAGACACCAGACAATCTTTTTAAGATCAACAAGAATGGATTGTTTGAGGGGTTTTTGAATAAATTAAGCAGAATATTTAAAAAGTAAATGTTCTCCATCTAAATACTTCAGAAAACCATTCACTTTCAAACATCAACCACTGTTAATTCTGTTATCCCAAACAAATCTTCTCCCAGGAGTCACACACCACCTTGGTGACTACTTAGGTGGGTATTTCTCTGAAGTTTCTGTACAGTTGTGTGGCTTGGGTTTGTTGGCTTTTTATGTCCCAGAAATCCAGTGATCCTTCTCACAGTTAGGAAACTGTTGCTGCAAATCTCTGCAAAAATTCACTTCCAACTTATCTAGAGAGTAGCTGTATGGCTATAACTACATGCCACCTACATCTGTCTCCCCAGAGCTACTTGTCATTTTAATGCTAAAGTGAAAATCTTTAGAATAAAAGGGATGAAAATCTACTGCAGGCTTGAACAAAGCTGAATTTACATCTTCTTCACTCTTGATAGTATAAGCCTAAATCCTGTTTTGAAGTAATCCTCTCTTCAGAAGAAATTCTGACAAACAAACTTGACTGGCATATGCTATGCCTGAAGTGTTCTGTTACTTTGACATTCTTCACAAAAATAAACCTTTGCATTATTGCAATTACTGCCTAAATTGAACTGGGACCTTTTTATAGCCTGCCTTCTCCCACAGCAAAGCCTACAAGCTTATTCACCTGAACATGCTACAACTCTGCTCAGAACTCAACTTGCATGTCTTGGTATAGATTATGCTTTTCTCATTGTTTCAATAGCTACATTTGCATTCTAAAAAGCATCCCAAACAAGTCCTCCTTGTTTGGAGTCTCCTCCAATTAGTCCTCCTTTAGCAAACAGTCCTTCATGCAGAAGTGGTCTTGTTCATTTTTTAATGATTGTTTTGATAGAACTCAAGCTGCTCCAAACAAATGGCACAGAGCTTCCTGATAAGAACCCCCCTAGGAAGTATAATAATTTAAAAGAGTGTCATCAGATAAACCTTCCCATCTTTCCCATCCCAGGACAGGCAGGAGAGAAAGGCTGGCACCAGGTCTATGTGGTGAGGAACTTGGAATATGTCCCTCAAGTCAGGGCAGCATAGGCTGCTCACTGTGGACTTCTTTCTCCCTGCCACTGAATATGTTCTGGATTTTGAAGTCTACACTTCTAAGAGTATCAAGAAGAAAAATTCCTCACATCATGAGTTCCTAAATCTAGACTTTTTGAATCCTGATCTGTAAACATGACAACTGCTGCTACACATCTGGCAAATCAGACAAGAAGGATGAGGTGAAAAGTGATGGGAGTCAGAAACAGAATCCCTGTATCTCCTAGGTGCCAACATGGACATCTGCTGAGGAGGCCACAGTGGCTCTCTCAAGTTCAAGAAGATTTTCTCCCTCCCCCAAAAAATAAATCCCAAATTACAAACAAAATTCATGAAGCACAATCCTGAAACACCACCTCTCTACATTGCTGACACTGATCCCAGCACTAAGGCAACACAGGTCACGTTGCCAAGTGTTCAAACATCAGATCTAGTACATCATGGACAAACCCCTGAAATTACTACAGTTCCAACAAAAATTAGGTTTCTGAAGTCTACTGAGTGCTTCTTCAGACAAAATCTGGCAAGCCAGCATGGGTTTTCAGCTACTTATGTCAAAATGTTGGCAATTGCACCTCCCATCAGCATCCATTCCAGTCTTACCTGGTAGATATCAGAAAGGCTGCTGCTTCCTGAATCACTAGTGATGCTACATCCTGAGTGACTAGATGAAACGTGGGTCACCTGTGGGTGGAGACTGTCAGTAAGGTGCAGCTTTGTGAAATCTGCAGGAAGCTATAGGTGGAGCAGAAAAAGCATCATTACAATTTGAGGTAGATGCACAGAAAAAAAAAAAACAAATTCAAATCATTTCTGTCAGACTTTACTCTCTGCCAGTATCAAGTGCATGAACAAAACTATTGGGGCTTGAGAATGCAGCATGAAAGTTGTGAGTTTAGCAGTTTTAATTCATACAGAAGTCAGCAAAATACCACCACACTGCTGCAAACCTAACAGATTGTTTTAACAACATATAGCTGAGGACAGACACCAGGGGAGCAATAACTCTTCTGCCAAAATATTCCAGTATCTTGCTATGGGGTTTGGGTAGGATTAAAATGCATGTGAACATTGGGCTAGTTTCAAGATCAATGGTCTCCTGAAGAATGGGGATTAACAGGGAGTAAAGTCACATATTCCAAAACAAAACCAACAAAAAACCCCAACAAATGCTGCTCTGGTTTTGGCTACCTCTTCTGCTTCTGAGGTTGACAAAGGACTTTAGAAACAAGCAATATCCAAAGCCACTGAGCTATCTGTTACACTTTGAGCCAAATAATATGATGGCAAATAGGAAAAGCTAGAAGACTGAGACAAGTGCAAAGAGCTACAATCCTGAAATGAGTTTACTCAGCCATGGTGCTGAAGAATGAATCAAGGCAGTATATCTGATCACCTAACAATCATTCCTCAAGATTTGTGCCATGTGTTTTTACTACTGCTTTATGCACGCAGCTCTCTTGCAAATCTTTAAGAACTGTAAACGTTACCAGCCTGCAGAAAGTGAACTTGGATAAAGGAAAACATTTGCTTGTCTGCAGAAATATTTAAATACTCTTTCAAGGGCAAATTACTCCTCTCTCCAAGAGGGTTGCATCCCACCACTAGCTCATAAAAGTACGTTCATGGATCAATTTTGGCAGTCAAACCATTTTTCAATGAATTAAAAAACTTCTGTTCATTCATTTTCTGTTTGTTTCTGCTGAGAGAAGGTAGAGACTCTCTCCAGAGGCATGTTTGCACCAAGAATGTCATATGCAGTGCATCCATCCCTGTCAGTTAGGAATGCTACCTGCTATCTTGGCACTAGTACTATTTTCCCTGGATGGAAATGAAAATGAGAGCTTATTCAGCAATAAGTCCATCAGTAGAGAAGGTTATGGCAAGAAGTCATCTACAAGTCACAAAAGAGTGTGCTTCAGAAAGTGATCAGCTCTATACAGCTAAATTACTGAATGATTTTCCTGTTGTTTACCTGGTTTAAGTCTGTTTATGGAACTTGCCCTGAAAGAACCTTGGCTTTAGGAGTTGAGGTGAAAGAACAGGCAACTGAAAAGCTTAGTTTTCTTTAGACTGACTGGCATTTCCTGGTCACAAGGATTTCTCCCTTATTACAGCATGACTGCATCAGTGATAGCAAAACTGGCTACATTTTAAACAACTCTTTCTTTATGTTTTACTTGAAGGAGGGGCTAAAAACAGGAACCAGACATTAATAATCCTAAAAAGCTTCAGTAAGGCCAGAGCTAGAGTTGATCCTCATATACCAATCAACAATGATAGGGCAATTAAACAAAAGCAATACTCTAACACATATAGCCATGGATGCTGCCTCCAGAAAAATCTAATTATGCTCATGACTGATGATATACCAGAAGGAGAAAATACAATATATGAAGGAGGGCACATTAGCTACAGTATCTGTTGTCTCTGCTACTTCCCTTTTCAATCTGTGAGCTTTAACTAGCACAAAACTGAACAGCATTTACTGATATTCAGGCCACTATAGCCATATTTTTTAACATGATTTGAGTCATTCTATAAATAAGTCCAGCTTCCACAGGTGGAATGCACAGTAAATGAACCACAATGGCTTTGAAAAAGTGTCAATGACTATTCCTAAAAGCACAAAATCTCTTCAGATCAAAGCAGCTGAGGTTTATCATCAAGTAGAAATCCTACATATTATAAGATACACATACAAATCATCTAAGAGTCACACACTTAATCCCTCCAAGACATAATATCTTGAGAGCTTTCCATTTTCCAAAGGAATCACTACTTCAATCACAAATACATATGAACTCCACAGGGAGGTGCATGCCAATGGTGTTGCACCCAACCAAACACGTTCAGTTGTTCCTAGTGCCCTGCAAATATCTCCATGTCACAAACAGCTGCCTTTATTTTTAATCAATGCAATAACAATCCTGGAGAGCCTTACATCAAAGCAAAGCCAGTTAGTATGTTAAAAATGAAACCAAGCTATGGTTAGGATAATGACTGCACTTAAGTCTTTTAAGTGAACAGTAAAGATTTACACTTCCTTACTATGGAGGCAATAGGAAGAAGCAGGGGATTCCACAGTTACTGATGGAATACATTCTAAGTAAAAGTAAACCTTCAGAATATTTTTGGCTGGAGACAATCAGCTGAATGTTTGGTGATTACTGGTTTCAGAATAACTCCTCAAGTCAAAGCCATGCTGCATGAGCTGGACTTGCCAAGTGGTGACAGCAGAAGGTCAGAAGCAGGCATTTTACTTAGGGCAACCTAACTAGTCACTTTGATCCTAATCAAACAGGACTATTCACAAGCAGAAAGCACATGCTCACATCTTTGCAGAATACTACATCTCTCTGCTAACATGCCTGAAAGGGGCAGCCACTTTGAAATAAGCTGAAACACTTATGTTGGGAGCCGAGGAAAAAGCGTGTGTGTGAAATACATGCATATCCAACTCAGTCACAGAATGCTCTTTACATTGCTAGCTTAGTGAAGTGCTGCTGTGTGAAATAGTTAATGTACAGAGCTGTACACAGTGGGGAAAAAAGTGACACAGTGATGGCAATGAAAAACCATATGCTGTCTTCTACAAAAGAGGCTACACCCTTCACTCCCGGAGTGCAACTTGTGGCAAATGGAAAACGGTAAAGGGTGCAGAGCAAGAGCAGAGAGGGAAATGCAACATTCAACAACCTCAGTAGTGCTGGCAGCCAGCATAAATCTGCCTGCCCCAAACCAGGATATTTGTGTCTTCACTCCTGACTTGCAGTGGAACATGATGAGAAACTAAGATCACGAAACCATGCTATTATATCCGGCGAAAGGATGGCTAGGAGCAGTCTCTGCTTTTGGGGCACTGCACTACAACAGGAATACCTGCTGTGCTACTCAGTAGCCCTTTAGCAGGCCAGTTCTAAGCACAACAATATTTAAGCATAATTTTTAAGTATAACAGTAAAAATAAAGGTTTTCTTGTGATGTTTTAAAGCATGTACAGGCTAGACCTGGCACATTCTGTATTGTACAGAGAGTGCAGCGATACAAGGAAGTCCAAGGACTCTGTCTCAGTAACACCACCTGCCACAGACTGAAGACAACAACAAATGGCATCAGGTGATGCCATTTTCATCTTGTTTTCCATTTTCATTAAATGTTGGCTAGTTTTAAGGAGTCAAGGTAATAAAGATCAAAAACTTCTTGTATAGTTTACATAACAAGCCCTTACTCTTCTGTGAGAAGACTAAACTACAGCTTTCCTGAAGCCAGAAACTACTGTATTACTGAACACTTGGAGCCACAGCATCAGGAGGAACTAGCAGAGTTGATGCACGTGGATAGAAAGCAGAAGATAAACAGTTGGGAGCTCCCAGTTTTTACTTCTTGAAAACCCTGAAACAAGTGAAAACTGAAAACAATGATGTGAAACTATCTTGAGGACAAAGACACAGCTCCATTTTGAATTGTACAATACCTTAAACCCTATCACACCTTCCCATCTTAAAAGCAGCATTTTATTACTTCCACCCTCAAAGTGAGTCACCACTTCATGCATGGAAAGCTAACAATTACTTTGCTCTGAATATGTTCCTCCTATTTTAAGAGCATGATTCTCTCCTACCCTACAGCTTGCCTTTCTGTGGAACAAAAGGTAACTTCTACTCCAGAAATCATCAGGCTTATCCTACTAATGCAGTGGGGTTTTTTAAAGAAAAGAATATATTTTCAGACTATTTACTGGACAAGAAATCAAAATCTTTGGGCATAGCATAAAATGTAAGAAAAGAGCAAAACATGAGTGAAATGATAGCAAAAACTTGACATCATTTCAATAGCATTCCTCCATAGCTTTTTCTTCTGAGGGCTTTTCTGGTTTGCTTTTCTTTTAGTTTAAAATGGTTTTGTCAGTGCATTTCCATCTGAAAAGAAGGATAAATGCAGCAATGGGAAGGACAGCCAGAAGAATGAGGTTTTAAAATACAAGAGGAATTCTGGCTGGAGAGCTCCAATATACAACTAATTTTAGAGAAAATTACATCAGTAACCATCTTATTATCAAGGTCTTCTACTGAAGACTTCCCAGCACTTGAGGAAAGATCATTAAAAACTGCAAAGAAACTGAAGAACACCTGCAGAAAGATGGAATTAGGGAGCACAAAGGTGCAATATTCCCTCGTGCAACACCCAGTGACTGATCCTATAGGTTATTAGGTGCCAAGCAAGTACAGTTGACATAAACCAACACAAAATATCACCTTTAGAAACTGTTTCCACTTTCTGAAATCAAAGAAACACAGGTAAGCACTCATTCTTCAGCCTTTGAGCACATGCATCTCAGTGCTTAGTCTGTACTACCTCTTTACTAATAAAATATCATAGAAGCCACTAGAAAAAAAAAATGTTTGTTTGTTTTACAGATGATGAACTTAGTCCCACAAATCCAAATAAGTACAACAACCTTATTTTGGTATTCTTTATCTTTTTACAGATGAATAGCAATAGCAAAGAAATAAAATAAATACTGTGCCTTCATCTTCTCTTTTTTTTTTTCCTGCACCAAATGTTTATTGCACTACAAGAGTCTACTTCAGCAATCCACTACTCTTCAGTAGCCCATCAATTCATTGAATCTTTATTTCACTATTTTATGTAAGAGTTCATTTTTATATTAAATGTTTCTAAATCTGTTTATGTGTTTAAAGGCTATCCCCAGATTTATGATATTTAATGACTGAAGGAAGAAACAGTTCCCATCATGGTGAGTATTCCTCAACATGCTATTTCAACATAATTCTTTCACTAACCAAGAGAGACATCAAGGAAAACATTTTTATGGTTCAGTGATTTAAAACACAGCAGTCAATGGAAGTAATTACAGAATAATAAAGCAATTTCTATCGATTCTGTCTGCAGACATGATGCAGGCTGACATGTCCAGTGCAGAGTTAAATGCAAACTAGAAGTTTAAACTATATACAGTTGAAATTAGGATGCAATTCCCATGGAAGCAGGATCTCCTTGTACTTAGGGGTGGAATGGAAAGCATTAAGAAGTTTCTAAGTATTTTCTCTGAAAACTCCAGCAGGAGTCAAATAAAAACCACTTCTGACTTAAATTCTGCCTTCTGTGTAGCATTCATTTTATACAACAATACCTCATGTATTCTGAATTTCCCAGTTTTCCTCAAATAGACATCTTCACCTGGCACTGTGGCTCAGACCTCATGAGGACCTCTCAAATGTTCTCCATCTTGACTACACCACAGGACACAACCCATGTTCTGCAACTATTGCATCTGGGTACTATTGCTGTCAGGCATTGTTTGTATACAAAGCCCACAGCAAAACACCTACAACAACAACAACAACAGCAGCCTGCTCTTCATACTTGCATATTTTGCTATAGAGATAGCTCCAGTTAACTCTCTAGAGTTAACAGTAGAAATAGAGATTAGTATATAGAGATACAGACACTTTGCTATAGGTAGTCCCCCAAGGAACTAAGCAGAGGTTTAAGCTAATGCAACATGACCTGCTGGGCTCAGAGAGAGAGTGAGACAGAGCAAGTACACTGGAACTTCATTTTGTTTCCCTTAGAAAACACACAATAAATGTCACTTACTGTACCTCTCACTGCTCTCAGCAGCTAATCCTATGAGCATTTAATGCACTGGAACATAATTATCCTTTGCTTGAAGGATTATTGACTTCTGCAGCGAGACAGAGCTGGTGAAATGTAAATAAGTATCTGGGGAATGAAGAAAAGCTCTCAGGGACAACCCTTTTGAAAGGGAAGGTGTGGAATGCCTCACTGACCCACACCCATTCTTATGGAATGGAACTACCTGATCTGTTGTAGATCTGGTAGTATTTGCATTTTCTTGACAGCATTTGTCAGATTCAATGCAGCACTTTATATTCAAAAGTGCCTTCTTCAGGAAACCTGGTGTAAATAATATCCCTTCTGCAAACATGACTGTCAAATTATTGGCAACAGCTCCAAGAATTTATTGGTTTTTTAAAAGGAAAAATTATATCATACAGGTATTTACAGTGGCTGTGAACCAAGAATACAAGAGAAAGAAAAGCAGAACTAAACTGAGCTGAATTTAGATCACACTAAAGTAAATCATACTAAGGTTTCCACAGCTCTTCTCAGGGTTTTGAAATTCTGAACTCCAGTCACTGTAACCTCTTTAAAATGAACAGCAGCAGATCTGCAAGATCAGAACCCTTCCATTTAGAACTTCATTCAGAAGCCTGTCTCAGTTCAGAAAATACCTCATAGAAGTGTAACTTCTTCATTGGGCAACAAAGGATAATTTAATACTTTTTAATAACATGGGTGGCTTTACAGTTAGATGCAGGGATCAAAATAAAGAGACTGTTCTACAGCTGTTTTGACTGTGTACTTACATTTAAGTACCAACAACTCTCTGGCAACCTCAGCCACGTGAAGAAACGTGGTCTCACCACATTTACTTCATTTTACCTCATCTAGCATTAATAACAAAGCAGTGCTCTTTCAGGGGATAGGCTGATTTTAAAGAGGACACCATTTCTCAGACACTGTGTCTCTTTGTTCCCATCTCCCTCACAGATAAGGAGATCTGTGTCTCTGCCTCTATCCTGCTGAAAGACTTCTGTTCATCAGCTATGATAAAATGACAAGGACATACCAGATCACTCTTGGTCATCCCCTGCCTTCACACCAAGCCTTTCAATTGAGAGTCCTCACAGAGCCTTCACAGCCCACACCTGCACACAAAAACTTCCCAAACAGCTTCCCCAAAACCCCTGAATAAAATTGGGAAGGGAATTCACCTTGTAGAAATCTATATAATGAGCACTGACAGCTAGGTTACAGGCACTCAGTGACAACTGCAGCTTAGGCTGAAGGAAAAACTCTTCTGAGGCATTTCAGTTGACTTCAGAAATATCTCTAGGGTAGGAGCATAGAAAACAGAGCTCAACCACTGAGCTTCAGTAAAAGGTCTCCTTTAGTTAACAGCAGTAGACCTGGAGGACAAAAAAATTAATAAAGCCTGACTTTGCAGAGTTCCCTCTCTTGGGAAGAACTGATTTTCTTACTAACATAGTGCATGTTCCAGTTGATGTTTTTCCCCCCAGATATTTCTAAATACTTCCTCTGGTGGCTGTTGTTTAATATGCTGAGAACTGCTGCTGGGCTGGAAACCACACAGCCTACTTTTAGGACTTTTGGAGAACTTGAAGGTTAAATTTTGAACTCCTTGACCTGCTACATGTAACTGTGGGAGAGGAAGGAACAGAGAATGTGGTCACAAACTTTGCTTCCACAGGAAATCAGACAAAAGATTTATGATGTAAAAGCAAAAAAGTTCAAGAACACTCTAAGTGGGCACATGCATCTACAGGAAACATCCACTCAAACCTTTTCAAGCAAGAAGTTTTCAATCCAGCAGAACATTTTAAGTAAGTGAGGAGATGCTCATGTACACCTCATATACAGAGTCATTTTGGGTTTCTTGGGTTCAGTTTAACAAGTAGACATGGAGGATGCTAAAAAGCAATTCATTAATTGATTTGCAGCTTTAAAGAACCACTCAGAGCTGAAAACTGCTACAGACAAGTAAAGAGTCTAGCCCAAAGGGGAAAATATCTAGCCTGGGCACATCTGAAATGCTTAAAGCAAAGACTTAGGATAGAGATACATTTCCAGTGTTGCTATCTCCATCAGCAGGGTGTTCTTACATCATGTGGTGCTCTTCTGGTTTATACCTGACCATGGGATGTTTCATGCCATGATTGGAGCACTCTAACTCACCTTGGTTAAGTTCTTCCAAGTTTTGCTTTTGGTTTTGTGAGGGGGGGTTTTGTTGTTGGGGTTTGGTTTTTTTTTTTGGGGGGGAGGTTTGTTGTTGGAGGTTTTTTTCTTGTTTTGAGGGTTTTGTTTTAATTTTTTCACTCATGAGGGGACATCTCAGTTTTGACCTGCAGCTGTTTAAGCTGAACTACTGCAATTTACAACTGAACATTAATAACTTACAGTAGCAAAAGAAATCAAAGTGAATTGATTCTAGAATGAAAAAAAAATTGAATTAAGGGCTACTCAATAAATTTTACCGTTTTATTTTTAATATGGCCTATGAAAAATGATAGATAGCTGAAAGATTTTGGAATTTCCCTCTGTCCAAGTAAGGGGAAACCCCAAACTTTTTAAAAGCTGCTGGTAACACACTGCAAAGAGACCCTTGGTACAATGGATGAGCAGGACACTTCTGTAAGAGTAGGATGACTCCTACTTGAATTAAGAGCAATAAAATGCAGTATTGAGAAGATGCAAAATCAGGCACTTGGAGACAAAACCCAATATCCAGGAACTTCTCTGTCAGAAATGACTGTGAAAAGAGTTCCAAGTGTATTCACTAATCACAAGGTGACTGAACTGTTAAGGTGATGTAGCAGAAGTAAAACCTAATGAGATCACAGCATGTATCATCCAGAAATAAAGAAGTTCTGGGCTCTTCTCCATGGCCCCAGCAGAGAGCTCATTTGGAAATGTAGCACACCTTCCCAGCTATATAGTCTCAATAAAGATGGACTTAAAGCCATATCCATACACAGATTCAGAGATGAACCAGCAAGGTTATCAGAAGAAAAAGTAGTGTTTGAGCAAGTGCAAGAGCAGCATGGCTTATAGAGCCCAAACAGAGAGGGTATCCTCACTATCAAGAGACAGGAAGAAGAAATGTCTCCAGTAAAAGACAATGCAGGTGCAAAGACTAATGAGCAAGCAAGCTGAAAAAAGTTTGCCAGCTAATGAACCACAGAGATGCTGAAAACCAGGCTCAACAGGAGCTGTGGCAGAGAAGGCTTTCAAACTGAAGCTAGACAAAGTTATAAGCATGCTGTGCAACAGTGTGTCCTGGCAGTGACCCAGAAAATCCCTTCCAGATCCATGTCACTCCTTCCAAGCAGAAAAACCTGAAAGCAGTCTGGTTTAGTTTCTATACCTAACCTTCCCAAGCAAAACTAACCAAAGGAGGGAACCAAGATAAAATCAGTATGATTAGCAACATAACACTTTAGATTTTCTTACTGCTACCTTCTTAGTAAAAACTTTAGAATTAGTAAAGACTGTAAATTTCCAAGGAAAAGAGTTTTACTGTCTCTAGGTATGTCAGGAGTTGCTGGGCACAGATGTAAAACCTGGAAACTTCCACTTGGATACTGAGTCTTGCCTCTATAAAATACTAAACTGACTGAAAGAAACTTGATGGAAACATAAATAGACAGACATGACAATTCACAAGCAATTAAATGGATTTTTTTCTGTTAACATCTGATGTCTGCAGCCATGTCAGTGCCACAAGGCCACCCTTGCAGCTTCACCTCAAGAAATAGTTCTTGAGAAAACTGGGTTGTGATTCCCACCCCCACCAATGCACTGACTTTACTTTTCACTAACTTAAGCAATAGGAGAGAAAGATGCTTAAGGCCTTCTGCTAATGACTAGCTCCAAATAAGAAATCATGCACTGCAACTACTTGTTTTCCATCTGCTTGCTCTACAGTGGAAATTTCCCCTATTTTCCTTCTCTGACAAAGAGAGATGCACACTTTAGCCTCACCTCAAGCCAAAAAAGCTCTGAGGAAATGCAATTTTGAAGGATGCATCCTCTCAACACACAAAAGGTTATCAAAGCACCTGCTCAACCTTGTTTTTAAGAAGATTCTGATTGCAGCATTCTTTGCTATAAAGCAAAAAAGCCTATTACTATAATCAAACTTCTAAGACTCCTAATTGCACTGTAGTGAGCATGTCCAAATAATGGTACAAATCATCACAGAACTGTCTCTCACTAACTTCTCCCAATGTCCACAACAACACCACACTCACAAGGTCACAGTTTCCCAACTTCCCTCAAGAGCAAAGCAAAAGAAGGCACTACAGGGTGCCTCCTAAAACCAAGGTTGCTGTAAAGCAAAAGACATCTTCAACTGAATTGAAGCACCATGGTATTCTGCTTAAAATGCTGACATTCAGATATGAGTTCCAGAAATTGCTTTATTTGTGTCTGTGCAGGTGTGCACATAGAATTTAAATCATCCCTTGGGTCAAGAGCATACTAAAACCCACAATTCATGTAGCAACTTACATATTCTACTAACACCATGAATGGTTTCAGTGGTGCCTACTTAGGAAGGGATTTGAAATCAAAGATTGCCAAGCTGCAGAAAATAATATGCAGCACAGAAATCAGCTGGAAATACTAGGACCAACAACTGAAGCCTGTTCTACAAAGACAATTAGTGAGGCTCATCTGGTTTTCCTCCCAGCTACAGAGACCCAGGATGTGTGCATGTACCTCACCTACTGTATTAGGTCACCTTGCAACAACCAGAAATTTTGAGAGTCAAATCTTAAGCACTGAGTTATGCCAGGGCTAGAATGGGCTTTGCTTTAGCACCTCATGGGGCAAGAGATTCAGGAGGTTCCTTTACTTCCTAAGTGTGTTGGAGGTTACTGTATTTCATGAGTGTGTTAGATGTTTGAGTCATTTGCTACATTAACCATGTTATCTCTGCATGCTTAACTGAATAAAATCCCAGCTGGAACTTCCACTTAAAATCAACAAACAACTACAAACTTTAACTTAGGAATTCCTAAATTTGGTTTTCCCTGGGTATCTTCATGACAGAAGGAACAGTAATGTACAATACTAGTGGAAATGGCAGGTGTAGGAGTGGCATTTAACTCACTAAACAACCTTCTCCTTCAAACAACCTTTTCCTTCACCAGGAAAGAGGCAGATAAGTAGATTTTCTGTATGCTGCTGCTGACATGCCCACCACTGTGAAACTGTGCTTTTGTATCCATTTATTTTGGAATAGCAGCTGTACTCAAGGACCTTGGAAACTCTCTGCTGAAGAGAAATAGCTGAAATCCTTTGCTCTGAAGAGCAAGAAATCTCCCATCTTCTCACAAAACTAACAATAATAAAAATCCACAACTAAAAGAAGCTCCTGTTTTGGAAAGAAGCAAGACTGAACAGGAGAGAAACACCTGGAATCAGGCCACAGAAGTCACATACCAACAGGCAAGGACAGGTACACCTAGCATACAGACTTCTACACTTACTAACACAAACTAACACTGGTTTCATTTGAGTTGCTTTTTATTCTGCTCCTGCAGCTGTGAACAGCTTCATTTTGAAAAGAATTAGTCTGAGTCTTCTCTGTTGCCTTAAAAAAGCCATTGGACCACCATTTCCAGCTGCAAAGTAAAATAATTAAGCAGGACACCTTATAAAGGTTCCAAAATCCATGAATTGATGCATTTTCCTTTTCTTCATGGTTCCTTAAATATGAAGGCAACAGAAAATACTACATTATTTATGGCTATTTCAAGCCAGAGCTCCCTCTAGTCAGCTGCTTATTCAAGAGCCAAAAAAGCTAGCTAAAAATCCACTGGTGATGTAGGTCAAAACTGAAAAGGCAAGCACACTAGGGAGACATATCCAAGTCTGACATCTGGCTCTTTCCTGAGCAATCTAGAAGTGTAAAGTGCTACTGCCTGCCAAGTATGTGGAAGACACTCCCCCTCCCAGCTTGTTATCAGGAATACATTAAGATTTAGAGGTCAAGCTGTACCTTGATCAATGAAGCAGCAGAGGCAGAGAGTGTACAATGCAAGTTTAGAAGAACCTTTCACTGCTTGCACATTGGGGGGTGGAAAAAAACCAGCAACAAGTCAAAAGCACAAAAAACAGAGCAGAGTTAAAATGCAACCAGGGCTGATGGTTCAGCAAATCTAGGATTACAGCTAAGAAATAATTCCCACAATTCAGTTTTGATTTCTCAAAACTTAGAATGATTTTTTCCTCCCCAACCACAATCAGATACATCCAGTTTCCAGGTACAATGTCCTTCCTCAGCCCATTTTCAAGCCATCCATCCCACTGCTGATATTCAATTTATGGTCTAGTTCTGCAGCTATATTCTCTTTCTCAGGCACTACCCTGCCCTTTCACATAAGCCCTGACATGACTCCTCCAGCATTCAGCAGGCTGCAGGCACACAGCAGCAGTTAGGCATTTAGGAAACAATGCTAGGCATGGAGTCCTAACAGCACAACCCAGATCCCATTCTCCTGGCTCTGCAGGAGCAACAGCAGCACAGAACAGTAAAAGCCTATTTGTAACTATACAGCAAGCCAGCATGACTACATCCACAAAGGGAGCAGGCCTACAAAAGAGCATGACATCATTTTTAGGAAATCATTCTTCAGAGGAGGGGAAAAAGAAAAGAAATCCCAAGCTTTAATCCATTTTTCTTACTTGCAAAGTCACAGTTTTGGAGTCAAGCTATAAACTAATAAATCCTAAGCAGGCAGTGTGTCCAAATGAGCCAGTGCACAGCACAGATGCTTGTAAGCAAGCCAAAAGGCTGCAGTTAGATAAAAAAGAGGCAATATTTTTCAACTGAGGGAAAGAAATCACAGGTTGAGGAATTTTGACCACTGGGTTATTGGCTGGGTTTACAATGCAGCTCCTGGCTCTCCACATACATCTGAAGATCAGATAACTGCAGTTACCAAGAGGATGCATTACTGCTACCCAACACTTCCATTGGGTCACCAGCCAACCCTGAGACAGCTGAAATGACTTAACTACAGGTGGAAGGTTACAAGTGCTACATGGAGCTACATGTTACCATTGCCATACCATTTGTCAGCACATTAACAGATACTAAATGCAGCTATGATGCAATACTTTGCACTTCTTGTATCCTTACTCACAAGCCTTTTTTCCCTCTAGTTTGAAAAGCAACTGACTCTTGATTCAAGTCAAAAAGCCTGAATCTGAGAGAGAAGGCTGGTTTTAAACCAGTTTTCATATTCCCAGTCCAAAGCAGCAGCATCTCCATTGCAAGCTGCAAATGCCATGGAGGTATGCACTTAATTTGAGTGTGTAGTCAAAAACCACCTTCATATTCAAGGTAAAACTGTCACACTTGTCAAACAGTTGACAGTTGCCTTCTGTTGCCATTTACAGTAGTCACTAAACTGGAACTTAGAAGACATGTAAAGAAAGAAATAAAATCAAAGCCCTTCTGAACTAGAGGCACTCACTTGCATCCACTATCTAGCACAGGGACAACAAAGCACAGGAACTACTGAAGTTTTTAACTTGCCAAGTTATTTGATACTTTTTAAGGCATTCCAGACAGGCTCTTGTAGGAATTGCATGCTACAGGAGACATCAACTTGACTGCTGATAACACAGGACCTGGGAGAGGCTAGAAAACTGGCCAGTCTGAGCTGTGAGATTCAGCAGGTGACTGCCCATCAAGGAAAATCCTCTTTCCCTTCTCATGAAAAGGGAACTAAAGATGCTGGGATCTTCCACTCCAATATTTGCAATGGAGGCCACAGATCACAAAAAGACTGATGACTTTATTTTTAGCTTTTTAGCCAGCTTAAGGTTTAGGCCAAGTAGAAAATGCCAGGTTAGCTAAAACCCATGAAATTAGTTCATGGTAGCCAAGCTTCAAAATTGCAGGCACAGCAACCCCAAAAGATAGAGAAAGGCTTTTGGCCAACAATATTACCATAGTGCACTAGTTTAACAACCAAGTCCAGCATCACAAGTGCAAATTACAAACAACACCTACACAAAATTTCTCTCTTTTTCAGTTATTCCAACCAAATGCAATTGGTTATGACCCTTCATCTTTTCCAAGCCAAAAAAATAAAGTAAAAAACAAATTAGGCAATAGCTCCTCTCCACTCCTATCCCTTAGATGTACCAGGGACTAAGTAGCATCACTATTTGGGTCAGGTGCTATGTTAACATAAGGCTATTTACCTTCAACATTATCCACACAAACACATCACAATCTGTTGCCCTTCATCTGCCCTTCTAGTATTCCCATATAAACATGGGTTTAGGAAGGAATAACAAACACTCCTGTCAGTTCCAGCTCCTAGACACAGGATCAGCTTTCACAAGCAACCTACTGAGTGGAGACCCCTTCAGTACAGTTCATTCTTCCTGTGGTTATCAGCTGAATCATCACCATCTCAAAATGAAGAGCAAAAGAAGACTAGTGACAAGCTGACAAAACTGGAGGAACCATCAACCATCCAGTACTGGGATATGATGAGTGCCAGTTACATTTCAGTAACAGATTGGCAGGGAAAGCATGCAGAGGTTAGAAACCTAAAAAGCCTGCAGGGGTCATCTTTTAAATCACCCTTTCAAATACAATGTTGAAAAAGAAGTGTGATAGGTACAAGGTTCTTTGGTAAATGGTAATTTTTGAGACTTTATTATTTCATTTTTTTCTCAAGTCCTTCACAGTCAGTGGTATTCCTCATCAATTAGCAATAAAGAACACTGGAAACCCTCATCTGCATGAACTCCTGAAATACCCAACTATCAGAAGGGGGTTCTTTCTAGTACTATTACTTCTGCTAATTTTTAAATTTAGGGAATGCTGGCAAGAATGCATAATAGTCTGGTTAGATATCTGCTGTTGCAACCAGGGCACCAAAATTAAAAGTCAGACACTACTAAAATAATCCTGAGATTCTGAAAATCTTACATTTAATTCTGAAAATCTTACATTTATTTCAGTCAGACAAAAATCTTTTGATGCTTGGCCTTTTAGTGGCTATAGTTTGGGGGTTTGTTGGGGTTTTTTTTGTGATGGGGTTTTGGTGTTGGGATTTTGGGGTTTGTTTTTTTTTTTTGGTGGGGTGTTTTGGTGTTTAGTTGCTGAATATTAGCAGCTCTCAATGTCAGCTGGATTTTCAGCACGCCTGAAGATCAGGCAGGAGTGCCTACAATTCAGTAAGGGTAAATAGTATTAGGCTCTTCACCTCAAAATAGCATTTTGGCAGAAGCTGACTGTTTAGGTTCACATCTGTATTGTGACTGTAAATGACACATTTCAGTGTACTCCATCATAAATATTACTTAGCAAGCACTCCAGCACCACCCACTTTGGAACATAAAGCAGAACCAGTAATATTGATTATGTCAGTTTCCCAGTTCTCCTTTTGAGGCCTGAAATCTTCCTACTTCACATGAACTTGCTAACCAAATGTCCTGTTGTGAGACCTTCTCTGCCAACCATCCACGCTGACCTGAAAAAATTCCAGCTGCCTGTTAAGATGGTTAAGAGATGCTTGGAGAATGCAGTTTTGTGCATACTTGCACAATATACCTGCAGGTAGGGGCTTTTTTTTGCTGTTTCTTTTGGGGTTTCTGGGTGTAGATTCCCTGTCACCTCCTTTTCAATCTGTTGTGTGCTCTCCAGGTTTTGGAGCAGCAGACGGCAGGACATTCTGGATGCACAAAGGATGCTTTCATTGCCATCTCTACAGGTCGCTAATGCATTCACTGTCACTCCTATGATATGACCCAAATTTCACCATTTAGAAGCTTTAGAGAAAATCTGCAGTTAAATGTTGTCCTGGAGAAGAGGAATTTAGCCAGACTGTACCCACAGGTCTCTGGTAGGATGCCAGATGAGTCAATTAAGATCAAGCTCTCAGGTGATCATTAGGCCGTGGGTGCCTGAACTGGGCCAACACACAGAAACTTCAAACAACAAAATCCATACTTTGAACACTTCCTTAGGCCTAGCTAAGCTGAGGAATAACTAGCTAAAGTTCTAAGAATTCTGTCCTTACTTTCTGCCAAAAGATTTGCTTCAGCAGAGCTACCTCAGAAATGAAGATAATGCCCCCCTGCCACCTTGCACTCCTTTAACAAATGCTGTTCCTGCTAACACCTTAAAATGCCATGGGGGGAAAAAAACCCAAACAAAAACCCCAAAACCAACCAACAAAAAACCCAACAAACCCACCCCCAACAAAAAGCTTTCATTTTTTTCTGAGGAGGACTTGAATAGCATGCCATAAACACAACCTGGCCTTTTGATCAATGAAGCTAGCCCAAAATATCAGACAGCTGCTCATTAAACCATTTCAAGATGATCTTCTTACAGGTTATGTGAAAGTCACTCTAATGCACTCTGCAATTCAGTTGTTGTTACTCATTACACAGCCATGGAAGAACTCTGCACCTCAAGTCTCATTTTTAAAAGCCATTATACCAGTCAGATTATTTTTTTTCCTAAATGACCTTGAGTAAAGTTCCTACAATCAACATATGCAAGGGAAAAAGAGAAATGAGAGACTACTTTTGAAGGCCTGAGCCTTCATGAACTAGAATTCATGTGTTGGGGTGGGGATTTTTCACTATAAGATGCAATGTGTGAAGCTCTTCAAGAGATCATTGTTTCAACATCTGCAAAGTAAGACTGTTTGAACCATCACTCATCCTCCTAACATTTAAGATCAGGAAAATGATAACAAGAGTACTTCAAGGCTAGTTGGGAGAACTCTTAAAACCAGCAGGGACAAAGGCAAAGAGAACCAACCTACTGAAATAAAGGACATCTGGTTAAGTAAACACCAGAACTAAGTAGAACTATTTTTGCAACAACCTAGCTTTTATCTCTCTGCCATCCTTAACCCAGAGCATACTTTTATGCTCCTTGTTCAGCAGATGACAACAGTTGTGATGGAGGAATCACAGATCATCACCACCACCTTCAGACAGGTGTCTGTAGCACTGCTTCATGCTCTTCCAGTTTATGAAATACCAGGCATGTGGGACCAGTGCACTTGATTGATGCTGATGATTTTTATTTCATATGATCATCAAGAAAATGCAACACAGTTTTTCACTTGTCCTTTCACCATTTTCATCATGATGAACATAATGGTCAGTTTACATACTATTTTCACAGAACAGCAGATTTAAACCATATCCCTCCTTCCCTAACTAAACTAGTGTGAAATTCAGATTTAACACCATTAGCTAAAATTAATCCTTAGAAATTTATGGAACCTTGCACCAGAGATCTTTGCATTCAATTCCAGATTGTCCCAGCAAATCAAGCTGCAAGGCTCTAGGTGAGGGTGTCACAGAAGTAATTAAGGCTCTGTCCTTGAAATAAGATCAACAACAGATGCAGGTTTCTGGGAACACACCAATGTGAAAATAACTCACCACCAAAAATGATCAATTCATTAGGTTTTCCTTTTAGGCAAAGCCTGTATACTTTGAAATTCCAAGTCTGCCTTCCCTCTCTACCAAGCATTCCCATTTTTCAGTCCTATATTCCAAGCAAACTAACCTCTACCTGGAAAACAAGCATAGAAAGTTTCATTGCCGAAGTGGTGTTTTTCACTGATACACACACTGTGTCCTAACAGTTTCATTTTAAACTTCTGCATCACCTCTTAACTGTGTATTTGGCTCAGGCAAAATCTGCAACTGCATGCCAGGCCCCATGTCAAAGCATGATTTTTGTCCCCTGACATCTATGTGGACATTTCTTCCTGTAAACTCATTTCCTTGTCAAGCAATACCTTTACCCTTTCCCTTCTATTATTCCTACAGTTTTGTCCAGAGAGTGAAATTTACTTCTGTGATTTATTTTTACAACACAACTAAGCCAGGACAGAGTTTCTAAACTGTCAGGTTTATTTTTTCCTTTATCTCTAAGCAATTATTTTATATCCTATAACAAGACTTGCTGGGTTACCAGAATTGACCTGGAACTTCTCATCAACATTGTTTGGAGAGTAGAAAGAAGAGGAAAAACCAAAACACACATGCAGCTTTCTCATTTTATTCCTATTTGCAAATTCAAGGTACCCTATTCTGTTTCAGCTTCTTCAGTACTTGAGTTTCAGGAGGAAAGGAGATATTTTTTTAGGTTAAGTTCTAAATATTTCACGAGCCCCAAACTATTTGCTGACATGAACTCCTTTATACTTAGGATGCAATTAAGAAGGGAAAAGAACAAAACAGTCTACAACAAAAAAACTGTGGTCTGTCTGCTACACAACAAAACACCCCTAGACAGATTTTGAAATGTTTTTAGGTTAGTTTCCCTATTTTTACACCATCAGAACTGAAATCTTGAAGAAAATGTTCCTCCTGTGAGAAGTTCCTGCTACCACATCTTCCCAACAGTTACAATTCTTACCTGCATATGCTGGACACACTGTACACGTCCCTACAAACATTCTAACACACACAGTATGTACAGAACTTGTTTTTATAGATACATTAAAATAGATCTTCTCAAGAAACACATTTGTAAGATTGAAAATTATATTGAACCATGTACAATCTTGCAGGAAGATTTAAATGGAGTAACTTGATGACAAGAATAGGTACTTCTGGAATCTTTTTATCACATAAACCCTAAATTTCTAGTTCCTGACACCTGAGGCCTTATGAAATCATGTTTGCTCTTCTGCTTATGAATGCATTTTTCCTAAACAATAAACACAGGCAGCCTATGGGATTAAAGCATGACAGAGGTGTAGCTGAGTCATGGGATCAATTAGAAAGCATCAGTACTTATGCCTTTTGTTCGTTCCACGTTATCCTAACAGTTCCTGCATTTTCAGCATAAGCCTATCACAGATGTTAACGCCATGCTCCAAGGCAACAGCACACTAGTCCTGTCCTCTAGACAGAACAGATCTATTCTTATCACCATCTGCAATTATATCACTTGTCACACAGCTTCAATATCCCTTTAAAGTTTGAACAAATGCATAAGGATTTTAATTGACTGCTCACAGCTTCTTGCCCAAGGAAAGCATCTCAGCATCTCCTCAGTACATTTTTAGCATTCCACAAGAACCTACCGAGTTGCCTTTGCTAAGCTAAAAAACAACCTCAAACACAGCCACCGACTCCAAAGCCACCTCAGGTACAGCTTTCCCTTGAAAGCCACTATGAAATTCACAAGCAGGAAAGCCCACGAGCAGGACGACAAGCAGTTTCAATCTCCATGCAGTTTGCCCGTGACAGCTTATTGATAGAACAAACAGAATTTGCAATACTTACTGAGTGCTTCTCCTGCTGGCCCATAACTCCATGGTTAGCTGGGATTGCAAGTGGTTTCATAATGAAGAAACATAAGCTGAACTGAATTTACACATCATGTACCAATTTCGTATGGATGGCAAGTCACCCTCTACAACATTAAATTAAAAAGAGGAGGAGGGGGAGAAACTAAGCTGGAGCTAAAAGTGTCACTACTGGTAAGCTCAAAACCCCCCTCGCACTTGTAGTGCAGAGCAGCAATGCAAACGACAGCGTTAGTCTCCATTTTTGTGACACTGAAAGTCCAAGCGTGTCAGGATGTACAGAGCCAGATGAAACCCCACATATCCAGCATTCATCCAAGGGAACAAAACCATGTCCTGAGCCCAAGCAATAGGAAAAAAAAAAAAAAAAGAAAAAGGAGGGAAAAAAAAAAAAGCTAAAATGGCTGACTGCACAGAGACTCCCTCAAAAAGGCTTAATAGAGTATTATATTAGTCAGGGTGCAGGAACCAGCCTCCAGCATTCAGCCAAGCATTGTTAATACTCCTGTTTCATTTGCAATCACACACACTCACACACGCAGCTTCCCCCCCCCCTCCACC